>JAUJPP010000012.1:5680964-7081615 GCA_030562195.1 Nipponacmea schrenckii
TTGCCTGCAATACTGACAAGGTGAAACCGGGCTGAAAAATCCGAAAGTTCACCTGGACCTTTGCCGGGATTGAACCGTGGACCTTCAGGTTAGCGAGCAAGCGTCTAACCCACTGAGCCACCGCGGCTCCCGACATAAACTTTGAATGATAAAATCTTTTTATGCCATTGTGTTGTACTGTGTATTTTTTACATTTCAGAAATTTCCAGACATTGAAAGTTTTGAGTTTCACCCAAGAAATGGAGATGAAGAAGTGAGCCAGGTGATGAAATTAACATGTGTATATAATTTTGACGAATGTAATAGAGGCTTTCTTCAGTTTTGTTAATTTTTGGCTTATATGGCTGGTTTTGTAATTTTACAGAACATAAATTGGAAAATGGTCAGATTCATCAATATTAAGAAGAGAAAAGTCCACAATCTCAGAAAAAAGATCACTAGAGGCTAGTATATAGTACACAGTACTCGACCTTGGTTAGCATGGCTAGTAAATAATCCATGTCGGTCACCTGGAATATGAATGCTAAAAAGTTGTTTGTGTTTTGTCTAAATTACACATAGGTCTATTGAAGGTATCGATAGGATAAATATCTTCATCTGTTTATGTGTTTAAGACTATCGTCAAAGATAAAGTCTGGAAACTAGAACTGTTCTACAGTTTAAATCACCTGCAATTAAAATATGGCTGTCACTGTACTCGAAGTTAATATGTAACAATAATTCTTCCAAATTATCAAGCGTTGTATGTTCTCTATTTTCATAATATTTTGAGCCTTCGGAGAAATGTATACAATAACCAAATATGTTTCTATGTTGAGGGTATTGTCTGTTGTATTGTCCATTGTTAGGGGATGAATATCTGAAAGATGAATTTATTTTCTTGAAAGATGTGTTAGTAAAGCCATTGTTATTGCAGTAAATTTTTGGGTGATCAGAACTACAGACAATGCAGGTATGTGTATATTGACAGTTGGCGATAAAACAGGATCCTTTATTGTTATATTCAAAACATTTTCCAATTGTAGAAAAGCCTGAATAATTTTATTTCCAGTTTGAAATTTTTGATTATTATTAGACATATATATTAGCCACAGCTCATTATCAACATTACCCCATGAGCTTGATGGGTCTGCAGCTCTCCTTAATCTAAATTGCTCATCATAGAATTTCCACCCAGTGCCCTTAGATCTGGAAGCACCTAAGCGTACAGACCTCATATATTTTAGAAGATCTTGTGATTTGCAAGGATGTGCAAAAATATATACTCATAAAGATTATGAATGCATCTGTCCATCTTTCTACATCTAATATCTTAGATGATATCTTCTCTTTAGAAATGAGCTCTCCCGTTTGGCTTATAGAAAGGAGTCTTTCTGGTTCCTGTGTTGAGGTTCTAAGCATGAGGGCAAGATCCACATATTCCCCCTGACATTTTTTGCCTCGTTGCAAGCGAAACATTGCATCCGAGGATACTATTCGTACTCTCAACCGGATCTGGTAAGTGTATTACAGTATTTATTACACTCCCACTATTTTGTTGACTGTCATCAATGGTACCGTAGGCCTACCGTACCTGATTTAGGCTACGACTACTATCCATTTATTTTTCTGTTTTTAATACCGGTACATGGAAAATGGGAAAAGGGAAAACTAAGAAAGCTCCACGTACGGCGAATACCAGATCCAGAACGTCTGCACGTATGAGTTCAAGTCCTTATGCTAGAAATATTGAGAAAGATAATACAGGTTCTGAGGAAGTTACCAGTACTGCCAGTAGTAGTAGGCCAACTCCAATAAATGATGTAATTGGTAACAGCTCTACCTCCAGCAGTGAAACACCTATTTTAGGTAATGTGTGTAATGCTTCTAATTTTGTGGGGTCTGAGGCTCTTGATTCTTTAATTGGTGGGTCTAATACCTTAAACCCTATTGATGACGGCGCTGTTTTACTTACGCACCCCCAACTTCCCGTAAAGCTATCGATTTTAATTGAATTACTTTTGCAATATATAATATAATCAAATATTATAAAATATTTGGCTTGCTCTATAGGCCTACCGGTACTGTAAAACCATGTGGCTTTCAACAAATCCAGTTAAAAATGGATAAAATCTATGCCATCTACCTATAAATTCATTCTCTATCCCAATCAAAATGATATAGAATGCTACAGAAAAACTAAGTCTATTTTTTATTTATTTTAGTCTGATCTCAAGTTCCAGTGCCTTATTTTTCTAGAAAACCAAAATCTAACCAACCTCTGTGATGGCTGAATTATTAAAGAGGAAGTTTAAGGCTTTAAGCTGCCCCCTATATAACCTTGCAATGTCAGGCCCTTAAGGGAAAGCTAACTGACAGGGACTGTGTATGTAGGCTGGATAATCACGGCTATTTAAAGTGATGGTTTTATGTATTAATGAATTGCTTAAAGAGACTATGATATGATATGATAAATTAATTTACTTGATGATATACTTTTTTGAAGTTAAGAAGTTATAGAAGGTATCTCTCAGCAATAAATTCATCTATTGAATATACAATAGATGTTAATATGTATATCGCCAAGACACTCTCGATGATTTATTTAAGAAGTGCATATCATACTAGGCAACCATTGTTCATCTTGACTGTAACTATTCCAAAGACAAAAGAAGTTAAAAGACAAAAAGTTATTTGTCAGGGTTTTAGCATTGAAGGATTGACCTGCAAGTTTTATTCTATTTATATATATATAAAAAGTCCAATTCGAATGAAATTAAATAAATTAAATACAATTACATGTAATACATAATAATATAAATTGAAATAATAAAAAAAAAAAGGCTACAGTATACTACAGTTATTTCCTTTGATGAAAATAATTTATATTGCAAGTATATATACAATCTGATATCTGTATTTTAGGATAGCATAGATACATAAATAGCATAGGTCTTAGTTACCAAGGATAGAATATGTTATAAATGAAAAAAAATAACAAAGCACGATATCAATAAATAATATGATAAAGGGGAGAAGGCTTCAATAACACAATTTTTTAATTACTTATACTTAAGATTCTATTTCTATAGTATTTTTCAAGAAGTTTGTGTATTCAATACAATTTGGTACTACCTCCCTTAATTTACTTTTATATAAAAAATATTTTGTTAGTATGATAGTGAGATTACATAATTTATTGTCGTTATCTTTAATTTCATTGTATACACCAAGATGATTGTCAGCATTTTTAGTGATGTAGTATCAGTAGCAATTAATTTTACAAAACTTAATCCTTATGACACATCCATTTTGGAATGGTTTTGAAACAATTTTATATTTTATACAGATTCTATTGTCTTAAATCTGAAGATACTATTTAATATTTACAATTTTCATTGTTACCACACCATTAGCTTTATTCCCAGTACAATCTTCATTGTTACCACATCATCATCTTTATTCTCAGTACAATCTTCATTTTTATCACACCATCAGCTTTATTCTCAGTGCAATCTTGATTGTTACAACACCGTCAGTTTTTTTCTCGGTACAATTTTTATTGTGTAACTGTACACCATCACCGTTATTTAGAAATATTGTATGTATTATAACGAATCAGTTATTTATTTTCAGTATAATGTAAAGAACATATAAAACGGGCCTATTTTTTTCGCTGAATTTTGTAAAAATATTTTCAATACTGAATTTTTACGTGAAGTTTGTTATCAATAGAGATTAATGGCGAAGATAAGAAGTCAGTTTAACAAGATAAGTAACTGTAACAGAGTAATGTTTTTTTTTGCAGTGCTTACATGAACTGTATAAAGGCATTTTGCAAGTTTTTTTTTATTTTCAGTGATGTGACAATGTACCCATTTAAATATCTATAACACTGTCTAATCTAGTTATAAGTTTCCTACTTTTAAGAAGTAAGCTCTAAAGTTTCTTAATTTTAGCTTTTAAATTATTTCCAATGAGTTATGGATATTCTGTATTTGGATACATTTGGTTTGTATACACCGCTTCCTAAAAGTTGATAACCCTCTTTTATAACTCCCATAACAGTCACATGTTAAATAAACGATATTCCCTATTGACTAAAAGTACTGTTTTCGTCAAATAAAACTGGCCATCTTGGACATCAACGAGATTGCTGGCAAATCAATCCTAATGGTCAAAATTGATATGATCTTGCTTGTTTTTTTAATTTATTGAGTCCGATCTTAGAACCGTTCCGAGACCACCTTTTCGAGGTAGGCCAGAATTGGAACCTTTTACATTACACAAAATTCATCAGCACCGTTCTGATAACCGTTCTTAGAATTTTGTTGTGTAAACGAAGTTCTTGTATACGCCACTCACCCTTGTAAAATACACACGTGAAAACGGGTACGGATAATCATGGAAGTCAATGCCGATAGGTTTGATCCTTGTGAAGTACAATATATAACTATTTTTTCTCTTTTAAGTATATATTATACATTACCATATCAAACAATTAGTTTCCTAGCAAGAAACGCCAACTTTCCCCATAAGATTTTAGTATATCAAGGGCAGTCGTATTTTATCATATACTCAGTCCATACGCACCACTCACGAAATCTGGAATAACTCCAGGGGTTGATATGTGAAGTATATACTTATGATGCTTTTGAGATAATGAATGATTTAAGAAGACATGTAAACATCATTAAATTTTATTCACGATAATGTTAATACGCGAGCGAGACTTAACTGGTGTCGGGATCAAACAGGAAAGTCAATAACGGGTGTGACCTCTATTTGCATTGACCGTGCCGTTGTCGCACGTTGTTGTCCCGTTCGAGGACGGTCCCCAGTGCTCCCCGTTTGCAGAAACCTTTGATGGACTCTTGCGATCGTTGCGTTCGCGCAGTGTAGTCGTCTAGGAATTTCCCTGAAGCATGCCCAAGTCGCGGCAATGCCCAAGTCGCGGCATCGTGTCGGCGTTTCACAAGTGTCAGTGAAATTTTATTCGGATTCACATGCTTTTAAAGGTAATGTGTGCACAATCCAGAGTGTAATTCATTTTTTTCCCGTGGTGTGCGTGCAAAATTTTGCGTTATTGCGAAAAATTACCAAGCGTTACAGTAAACATGAAATTCTCGCATTTCTTGCACCTGACATGTCGGGTGACGTCACTGTAGTGTTGTTGTATAAAAATTAATTTCCATGTCAATGTCAGTTTCGAACTTGATCAAGATCTCATTGTTATTAATAATCACGCCAAAGTTTATTAAATCATATAAAAATTTTTTAGTTTAGTTTCATCAATAGCCTTCTGGTTATCAAATTGAGCTTCGCTTACATTATATATTGGCTGAATTTAGCAATAACAAAGCTTGTAGAAATTAACGAATTGTTAAAGAAGATTACCACTTTGAAAATTACTAAACAATCTTAATTTTGAAGATAGAGTAACTTGTGTAAATTTGGGTTTTATATCAATCGTCGTCCTACACAAATCAATCGCTTTACAGATAATAGCGATGATGAAAATTTTCCGTTATAAAGCATTGATAAAGGAGGATGAATTCCATTATACTATTCAAATGCCCTCTTCTAGATACTGAAAGTGAATTTTACCTTAAAAAATGATATTGCATACGTCTAAATATTGTATTAATTAATGAACATCAAGAGTAAAAAAACTATAAAAACACATTATATATATGTCTTATATTAATCCAAACCCACGATAACTTATAGTATAATGATATCTTTTATTTTTTTAGTATATATTTATGTGTTTGTTTTGTTTTATTTGTGTTATTTGTTGTCATGTTTATTGGTGTAAAATGATTTTTTCTGGTAAACCGTAAGGGGTCGATTTGGAGAAAAAAAAATCTTTCATCAACAAATTCAAATCCCAAACTGTTCATCAAATAATCGTTAATTTCAAACTAATCAATATACATGATCACACCAAATTTCATTTAAATCGGATGGTAACTATAGTCTCTTTACTAGGTCGGGCAATAACCCAAAAAGCGTGTATCGAAAAATCATCAAATTCAAACTTGACTAAGCTACACACATTCTCTGTCTGGAGAGTGAGAAAAGATTGTACTTTTCAAATATATCTAATGATTCCCCCTGGTTATCAATTCTAAATAGTAAGTATTTGAAGTTAATAGTGTGACTGAATCTGAAGAACAGAGCGGCTGCGTACATCTACATGTGAGGGGCATTTTTTGAGGTAATGCGTCCAGCATATAAAACGAACAATGTTAATATGTTAATCAGTACACAAACTAGTGTATAACACGCACCCGACAATAGTACTCACCAATATACATCAAAGTATTTTACCCATAAGTAATAATATACAATATACAATATAATATACACTTGATTATAATGCTCACCAGTACTCAATATACTCTTTATTATAATGCGCACCAGTATTTAATATACTCTTGAGTAAAATGCGCACCAGTATTTGATATACACTTGAGTAAAATGCGCACCAGTATTTAATATACACTTGAGAATAATGCGCACCATTATTTTATATACACTTGAGTATAATGCGCACCAGTATTTGATATACACTTGAGTAAAATGCGCACCAGTATTTAATATACATTTGTGTATAATGCGCACCAGTATTTAATTTACACTTGAGTATAATGCGCATCAGTATTTAATATACACTTGAGTATAATGCGCATCAGTTTTTAATATACACTTGAGTATAATGCGCACCAGTATTTTATATTATTAATTTGATGAGAAAATACAAATACAAGTTGTTTCTATCAAAACTAAAACCAAACTAAAAAAAATACATGTAACACTCAAATCTCATGCTAACATTCTCCAAACCATATTTAGTATAGTATAAATATTAGATCCAATCTGGCCAGGAGCCTGTTTCACGAAAACTTAACTTTTAATGATCTTAGTGTTCCAATGACCAGATTGGTCAATCACTAAAATTTAGTTTTTATAAACCAACCAGTTTACTGTATTTCTTAAAATCTTGCTTGATTTTGGTCCTTAGAATTATTGTACTATTTTACTTTAAACGAATTCCGAGTAAATCAAGGAAAATCCAAGATTACTAAGTATAAAGCATACTAAGTATACGAGTTGGAAACTCGTGCAAACAAAGGTAGCCCATGGAAAACTTTCAGTGATAAATAACTATTAGTGTGTCATTAGTATTATCCCAAACCCGTTTAATTCACCTAACTTCAATACTATGAAGTCATGTACAACAATTTGTGCGAGAACCAAACTCGTATATTATACTTTGTAGCATTAGTAGGCTCTTTTATTCTAAGCCTGAATGACAATCAAACTTAAATAAGCGGTGTAGCAGTTGTATATCTTGGGCCTTTTCGTAACAATATTTGTATTCAAAACCTATGTGACAAGCAAACTTTAATATGCATTGCAGCATAAGTATATGCTAGGCTTTACTGAACAGAAATCCCAAAACCTCAATATAGTACAGCATTAGTAGTTTCATGCATTAAAACTCAATTTTGGTGATAACTACATTCTGATATACAGTGCAGCATTAATACTTAGTACAATCCTACCAATACTATATAATGCACATCCTTTATTAGGATTGTGAGCATTATACTTCTCTAATGTTTTTTTTTTCCTTAAATTTAAAAAAAGTTTACTTCCTGATATAGATGACTTACCCTCTGCAAAGTTAGCAGTTGGTTACTTATAGATAGTTAGTACATAACTAGTGAGTTCAATAGTTCATACACTAATTTTGTAAGTAAGAAGATTTTATAACATCTAGATTGGAAAAACTTTGTCATGAGTTTTTGACTACCAGGCCATTGTCCAGAGAAAATATCGAAACACTCCCAGGATGGGATTTTCTATACCTATACTTGTTTAAATATGCTTGTTTGTGGTTTATTTATTATGTGTACTAATCTAATATATTTTCTTAATTAAGTTTACTTCCTGATATAGATGACTTGCCCTCTGCAAAGTTAGCAGTTGGTTAATAATAGTTACTACATAAGTTGTATGACTTATTCTCTACAAAGTTAGCAATTGGTTAATCATAGATAGTTAGTACATAACTAGTGAGTTCAATAGTTCATACACTAATTTTGTAAGTAAGAAGATTTTTTAATACTTATATTGAAAATTATTGGCATGAGTGTTTGACTACCAGGCCATTGTCCAGAGAAAATATCGAAACACTCCCAGGATGGGACTTTCTATACCTATACTTGTTTAAATATGCTTGTTTGTGGTTTATTTATTATGTGTACTAATCTAATATATTTTCTTAATTAAGTTTACTTCCCTATATAGATGACTTACCCTCTGCAAAGTTAGCAGTTGGTTAATAATAGACAGCTTCTACATAAGTTGTATGACTTATTTACTGCAATGTTAGCAATTGGTTAATTATAGATAGTTAGTACATAACTAGTGAGTTCATACACTAATTTTGTAAGTAAGAAGTTTTTTTTAACCTTTAGATTAGAAAAACCTTGGCATGAGTTTTCGACTACCAGGCCACTGTCCAGAGAAAATATAAAAACACTCCAAGATGAGAGTTCTTATACATGCACCTAGTCTAAATATGTATGTTAATATGTAAACTCAGTGCTATAGAATAGTGTAAGCTTTGTCCAATTGAAAAAGCCTTTTTGAGCTCAATATAAGAAATTTTTGTCAAATATGGGACTTATGCTACTGACACAAATGTAACAAATTGCATACGGTACTCATGACTAAGATTTGGAGTCCAAAAATCCAACTCTGAAACTATGCTCTAACCCACTAATAATTTAAGATGTGAAACACTGGGTCAATTTTGTAAATGTCTCCGCTATTAATTTTTTAATTTTTTTATTTTCTTTTTTCAGTATGTGTGAGTGTTAATGAATATATCATTTCAGGTCTTTTAGTCCATCTTCAATCAAGTAATGATATCCCAGATAAGTTTCTTTAAAAGGGTACTTAAAACAGAGCCAATAAATCTGCAGGAAGCGTAAACGATGAATAAGCTAAGAATTACATCTGTTAATTGCAGAGGCCTTAGAGACAGTAGTAAAAGAAAGGATGTTTTCAATATGTTGCAAAACAAGGAGGTAAATATTTGTTGCATTCAAGACACACATTTCACAAACGAAATCCATAACATTGTGAGATCAGAATGGGGAAATTTTAGATATACTCAAGTTTCGGTAAAAATAACTCCAGAGGAGTGTCAATTTTAATGAAGAACAGTTTCGAATTTGAAGTTTTAAATGAAAAAACAGATTTTAATGGAAACATGATAGATCTTAATCTTCAAATAGCCAAAAAATATACTTTCTTGCTTATCAATATATATGGTCCAAATCAGGATGAACCTGATTTCTTCTCCGATATAAGTGACACTATTGCAAGTTCAGAAGATGACTTTGTTATAATATGTGGCGATTGGAATTTAATCCAGGACTCTGAACTAGACTCTTGTAACTATAAACACATTAATAATCCAAAATCGAGAAAAAAACTTTTTAAATTTATCCCTTCCGATCTTATTTTCCGACTAATCGCAGATATACATGGTCAAGGCAAAATCCAGTCAAAAAAGCGAGACTAGATTTCTTTCTTGTTTCTGCTGAATTATTAAGCCTTATAGATAAAATAGATATAACCTCAGGATATAGAACAGATCATTCTTGTATTGGACTAACTCTGAAACTAAATGATTTTTTAACAGGCAGGGGTTTCTGGAAATTCAATAGTGCCTTATTAACTGATCCTTGTTATGTTAAGGAAGTAAAAAAGTCAATAATAGCAACACAGTTAAAATACAAAAGCCCAAGCTCTGAAACGAAACAGATGACAATTGATGACACACAACTTTGATGATATTGCTTGAAATAAGAGGAATGACTATACCTTATTCTATTAAAAAATGTAAGCAAAAACAAGATTGCGAAAGAAAATTAACTAATAAAATTAATATTCTTGAGGAATTAGACATGTCAAATCCTAATAATACTATAAGTGATATATTGAAAGAGTACAAACTAGATCTAGAAAACTTAAGAAAGGAAAAGATGAGGGGGGTAGCTCTAAGAAGCAAAGCAAAATGGGTGGAAGAAGGGGAGAAAACTACAAAATATTTCTTTAATCTAGAAAAAAAATTTTTTATTAATAAAACTGTTACTAAACTAGTTACTAACGATGATGAAACCATTTACGAGCAAAAACAAATTTTGGCTGAGATAGAATCTTTCTATAAAAACCTCTATTCAAATAGGAATCAAGATATGGTAGACTGCAATATAAACAAAATAGTGAATGGAGACAAAGTACCAAAACTAGATACAAATGATTGGAATATTTTAGATGGGGATATAAACGAAACCGAGCTACTTACAGTTTTGAAAAATATAAAATGTGACCGCTCCCCTGGAACCGATGGTTTCACTGCTGAGTTTTTCAAATTTTTTGGAAAGATCTAAAGGGTATCCTCATTGGGGCATACAATAATTCTTATAAAAGTGGACAGCTTTCATTGACCCAAAAAAAGGGTATAATTTCAAATTATCCCCAAAGGTAATAAACCACGAGAATATTTAAAAAATTGGCGACCAATCTCTCTTTTGAACGTATCATATAAACTATTGTCTGGCTGTCTAGCTAACCGAATGAAACCTTTATTACAAAAGCTAATACATGAAAATCAAAATGGCTTCCTGAAGGGTAGATACATTGGTGAGAATACTAGCATACTATATGACACTATGAAATACTTGGCAGAGGAACAACTACCTGGGTGCCTGCTCATTGTTGATTTTGAAAAAGCTTTTGATAGCTTATCATGGAACTTTCTTTTTAAAGTATTAAATTTCTTCAATTTTCCAAATAACTTTCAAAAATGGATACAAATTCTGTTACATGATTCAAAACTATGTGTAATTCAGTGTGGCATTTTCTCAGAATTTTTTAATATTAGTAGAGGCTGCAGACAAGGCGACCCTCTAAGCCCCTACCTCTTTATTCTGTGTGTCGAAATCTTAGGAATAATGTTTAGGCAGTCTAAAAATCTCAAAGGGATAAATCTTTAGAATACTGCAATATGCAGACGATACCTCAATTATATTGGATGGATCAAAACGCTCACTTAGGACCTCATTAAGTCTTCTAGATCAATTTGCAAAATTCTCAGGCCTAAAACCAAACTTATCAAAAACATGCGCTGTTTGGATTGGATCATCTGTAGGTAAAGCTGAAATATGTAGGGAAATAGGTCTCACTTGGGTCTCGCATGCCGAACCATTTACTATCCTTGGCATAATATTTTCTACAAAACTAGATGACATGATAACTAAGAATTTTGACCCTAAATTAAACGAAATACAAAACCTTATTGATATATATAAGAAAAGAAAATTGACTGTTCTTGGTAAAATATGTCTTATAAAATCCCTATTTATTCCTAAACTAACTCATTTGTTCAGTTCCCTTCCTAATCCACCAAAAAAAACCAAAACATTTTATGAATTCATTTGGGGAAAGAAAGATAGAATATCAAGACAAACGTTAATACAGGATTATGCTTCAGGAGGATGCAAAATGATTCATACGGATTCATTCATTAATACATTAAAATTTCTTGGATTAAAAGGATGCTAATATCAAAGACTACTTGGGGCGAATTTGCGTACAAAATTACAAACCAAACGTTAGCAAATATTTTTAAATATGGTTCTGGCTACAGAGCTGAAATTTTAAAATTGTTCAAAAATAATTTTTGGATAGATGTAGTGAACATTCTTTATGATCTGTTGACAATAGTCAATAACCAAGTAGATAAAATGCTCCCCTTATGGTATAATCCTAGGCTTACCATAGACAATACCCACTTTTTTTGGCCGACATGGGAAAAGACAGGCATAAGATATGTATATGACCTGTTCGATTCAGAAGGTAAAATACTTAATTATGAAGATTTCTGTAAAAAATTCCACTTTACACCTTTTATCACACAATTCTTCGGGATCAGAAATTCCATTTTGAAATTGCTAGAAGGGGAAATAACTCTAAATATACCCATACAACCAGCTATTCCTCTCTTTATTCAGATAGTACTAAACGATAAAAAGGGGGACAGAAAATCATATCAGGAGTTTATCAGTTCTATGAAAAAACCTATTAAGGCCCTTTGCAAAGGGTCAGTCGAGCTAGATATACCAAGTGATGATTTAACTTTTATGCTTGGCCTTTATCACACAATTACACAAGATACAAAACTCAAATGGCTACAGTGCCGAATTCAACATAGAATTCTAGCAACTAATGATTTGTTGTTCAAAATGAAAATTAGAGATAACGGCCTATGTAATATGTGCCCATCAAAACAACAAACTCAAACAATCTCCCATCTATTCTATGAGTGCTATGTGATTAACAACCTTTGGTCTGACCTAAAAGACTGGATTTGGAAAGAAACCAGTGTCTGTCTCAATATTCGTATAATAGATATTCTCTTTGGCATTAAAGGTAATAACAATCAGGCCATAAATATGATATATATGATCACAAAATGGTATATCTATAAACAGTACAAAATGAACTCTGAACCATATCTCAAATCCCTGACTGCCGAAATCAAAAACTATTACCACATTGAGAAATATATATTCTATAAAAATGAAAGAATAGAAGATTTCGCTACTCTTTGGAAGAATTTCCACCCCTGTCTCTCAAATTAACTTCTTTACAACAAACCCTTTGGTTTTCAAATTATATACAAATTTAAATTTAATATTAAAAAACAGGGGGAAAATTTTTTTGGTTTTTTTAAAAAAAAAAATGGTCGAAATTTTATCATAAAGGCACTTTTTTTTTTTTTAGTTTTTAGTACCCGGGCCCCCGTAAATAGTATACACCCGAGTTAAATGCGTACCAATACACAGTATGCACCCGAGTAAACTGCGCACCAGTATATTGTATAAACCCGAGTAAAATGCGCACCAATACATAGTATACACCCGAGTTAAATGCGCACCAGAATATTGTATACACCCGAGTAAAATAACCAGTATATAGAGTATAATATGCACCTAGGCATGAAGCACACACGTATAATACTCCTTGCGGTATAATACGCGTACGACAAGCACCCAAGTATAATATGCACAATGACACCCGAGTAAAGTGCGCACCAGAGTATTATTATGCACCCGGGTATAATGTATCACCCTATATATCAAGCTTCCCGAGTATAATGGCCTCCAGTATATCGTAGGCCTATACACCCAAGTATAATAATAATAATAAAATAATAATAATAATAAATCAACATTTATAAAGTATAGAGAACAACAGTATATATTACCTACCCGAGTTGATTGCGCACCAAATATTATACACCCAGGTATATTGTGCACATTAACACGTTAACAGTACGCACCCACGTATAATGTACAACCGAGAATGGAACGGAAAAGTATAATAGACTGGTTGTTGCACTTTTTATTATATTGTATTTTTATTAATATATATTTTTGTAATTCAATTTAATTTTCACGATAAGAGTTTGCCCACGGGTTTTCTGTTGGCACTCTAGGATCAAGGTTATAGAATAGTATTTGGAAAATCATTTAGAATTTTTTTTTAAATAGGTCCATAAAAAATTCCCCAACGGTGCCAAAATGTCTAAAGCAGAAAACAATAAAACATCGAATGTATTTCAATAAAATCTGGTGTTTGGCCACTGGACTATATACCTGAGAACACTTTCAACTGTTTTTTTTTCTTATCTTTGATCTATATCTCAAATACTTTGGTCCAAAAACCATAGCACTAAGATCCGAGAACATATAAGGATTAAGAAAGAACTACAATATTTAAAAAAAAAAGTAAGTTGGAATTGTTTAAATTAATATAAATATATTGTATTCACTTAATACATGTAGAAAAGAGAGGACGAGAAACAAAGAACTTGCGTCTACTCTTTCATAGCAAATTGTATACCTTGGAAAATATATCAATGTTTCTCTCCATTGGTAGTAGGTTAGTGGCTATAAACAAAATTAAATTTAATAATTATTTTATTAAAATAATAATTTTGTTTACAGAAAGATGAAGATTTTGGTTTTAATTTTTCTTACTGTTTCAACGTTTGCCGCGTGAGTTATTAATTTATTATCATACACATATTTTGTCCATTTCACTGAAATGCTGTTATGGGGGTAATGCTAGTTCCTGAACCGACTTACGATCTATTTTTGCCCAAGATTTGTGGGTTTTGGGAATGAAAATAGAATTGTTTCGGTCAACATATGAACTTCAGACTTTCAGTTGGATTAAGTGGATGTCTCGTATCGCTTTTTTTATTATTTGAACTAATAATATTTCAGAGAATTCAATGAGGAATATGTTCACCACATTAAGGATGAGGCCAAGAAGATGTGGCATACGTTAGATTATAACCATAATAAAAATTTTGATCAAGATGACTTGAAACAAATGATTCATTTTTACGACACAGATGGTAAGAAGCATCAATATTTTATTCTTTCCAGATAATGATTTTATTTTTAATCCGATGATGAACAATCCCAATACTGGTCGTATTTAAACTAAATGCTTGAGATATTGAGAAATGGTCCATTTTCAAACTCATTTAAAGTCATTATAAGCCGTTATGCAAGATTCTAAATTTTAAAAGATAGCTTGCCAGGCAAGGTAACATACGCCCACTGGCAGCATTGAATTTGAACAATAAATTGAGCAATGACTCAAAAACAATCACTAAATGGATATTGAAGTCAAGGGCGAAAAATTCAAAAACTGTTCAAATTCAAATCATCAAATTAAAACTTGACCACAATCTTATCTATTTCAATACTCATACCAAGTTTCATCAAATGTATTAAAAAATTGTAGCTTATTTTGCACCCACAAATATTTTTGACGCAATATTACTAAGTCAAGGGCAATAAATCAAAAAACATTCATTAAAAAAGTCGGAAATTCAAACTTGACTAATGTATTGACTTGACTTGACTAATCTATTCTGATGCTTACACCAAGTTCCATCAAAATCTTTTGAAAATTAAAGCTTCTTATTGAAACCACAATAGAATCTTGACGCAATTTCACGAAGTCAAGGGCAATAACTCAAAACAGTTCATTGTAAAACTGTCAAATTCAAATTTGACTGCCGTCAATGCCCATACCAAGTTTCATTAAAATCCATAGATAATTGTAGCTTCTATAGTGTCTACAAAAAATGAATTTTTACTCAAGTTTACTTATTCAAGGGCCATTACTCATAAACTATTCATCAAAAAATCGTCAAATTTGAACGTGACCACTGCCTTATCAATTCCAATGCTCATACCAAGTTTCATTCAAATGCATTGAAAATTGTAGCTTCTATTGCATCAACAATAAATTTTGACGTGATGTAAATAAGTCAAGGGCAAAAACTCAAAAACAGTTCATCGAAAAATCTTCAAATTCGAAGTTGACCGCTGTCTTATCAATTCGAATGCTCCCACCAAATTTCATTAAAATCCATTGAAAATTGTAGCTTCTATTGTGTCTACAACAAATATAGGGGCAGGGGCAATAACTCAAAAACCGTTTATCGAAATATCGAACTTGACCGCAGTCTTATCAATACCAATTCTCATACCAAGTGTCATTAAAATCCATAGAAAATTGTAGCTTCTATAGTGTCTATAACAAATGTTGACGGACCGACAGACTGACAGACCGACGGACAGGGGCAACGACAATATACGTCCACATATTTGTGCGTATAAAAATCTGTTCATTCGATAATTTCCATACATGCATACCAAGTTTCATTAAGATTGGATAAAAACTTTACCCTCTATCGTGTATACAACCCAAATTTGAAGCGTTTTTACTAAGTCAAGGGCAAAATCCATTCATTCGATATTTCCATTTTCGAACTTGACTGAGATCTTATCAATATATACATGTATACCAAGTTTCATTAAGATCGGATAAAAACTGTAGCCTCTATCGTGGATACAACCCAAATTTGACTCGTTTTTACTAAGTCAAGGGCAATAACTCAAAATCCGTTCATTGGATAATTTCCATTTTCGAACTTGACTGAGTATTGAAATAGATAAGATTGTGGTCAAGTTTTAATTTGATGATTTGAATTTGAACAGTTTTTGAATTTTTCGCCCTTGACTTCAATATATACATGTATACTAAGTTTCATTAAGATAAGATAAAAACTGTATCTTCTATTGTGGATACAACCCAAATTTGACTCGTTTTTAGTAAGTCAAGGGCAATAACTCAAAATCCGTTCATTCGATAATTTCCATTTTTGAACTTGACCGAGATATCATCAATATATACATGTATACCAAGTTTCATTAAGATCGAATAAAAACTCTTCCTTCTATCGTGGATACAACCCAAATTGGACGCATTTTTAATAAGTCAAGGGCAATAACTCAAAAACTGTTCATGCGAAAAATTCCATTTTCGAACTTGACCGAGATATCCTTAATATATACATGTATACCAAGTTTCAATGAGATCGGATAAAAACTGTAGCCTATATCGTGGATACCACTCAAATTTGACGCGTTTTTACTAAGTCAAGGGCAATAACTCAAAAACTGTTCATTCGATAATTTCCATTTTTGAACTTGACCGAGATATCATCAATATATACATGTATACCAAGTTTCATTAAGATCGGATAAAAACTGTAGCCTCTATCGTGGATACAACTCAAATTTGACGCGTTTTTACTACGTCAAGTGCAATAACTCAAAAACTGTTCATGCGATAATTTCCATTTTCGAACTTGACCGAGATATCATCAATAAATACATGTATACCAAGTTTCATTAAGATCGGATAAAAACTGTAGCCTCTATCGTGGATACAACAAATGTGGACGGACCGACGGACGGACGGACGGACAGGGGGCGACGGCAATATACGTCCACATATCCATATGGGCGTATAAAAAGAACCCCATCATTTTTTAAATGTCTTGTACAAGTTCTGTTGATTTGAATGATTGTAGGAAATAAAAATGTATCAAGAGAAGAATTTGTCTTTCATTTTGATATGGATGCACCTAATCTGGCCATAGAAGCTGGTGCCTTGTTTGGTGAATACGATGATAATGGTAATAATATGTTTGAAGAAACTGATATTGATGGTATTCTTCATCGAATAGATCTTAACAGTAGGTGATTGTAATTACGTAGTAAAGACGTGATACAGGCCAGATCGATTGATCTGGACGACATATTCGATTGGGTTATGACACGATGTTTTGGGAACAAAATGTACCCTAAAAACTCAGCTAAATCATCTAACAATAATATGCCAACGTATCAATTTTCTCCAGATTCCTTACCGATACTCTGAATGCTACGATAATAAATTTCAATCGAATCTCGTCTTTGTGCTTACTACCACACACATGCACGAAATTTGTAAGATTTTCGTATATAACTTTTTGTAATGTTTCCTCTATTGTAGAGGATGGGTTTGTTGAGCACCATGAGTTCTCAAAATATTTCGAAGAGGTAAAGATTTTTTTTTTATTTATGAAAGAATCCAGTTTTAATGTGTATGCAGTCTGGTCGATCTGATATATATGTTATCAACATAGATTGGAAGAATAAAAGTCTCTCGTATTATAGGTTTAAAATCTCCGTAGCTTTGGTAGCTTAGAATCCAAACATACCTACTTCAAACATCGCTGAAAGGTTTGATGACGGATTCATTTAAAAAACTATTATTAATTCCAGGCATTGACAATCCTGTACATGATCCAGCTTCAGCAACACCAATCTACCATGCCTGGCACCACAGGACCTTCTGCGCTTCCAAACAGTACTACCACAATGGTATAAAAAGTCTTTTCAATAAAGTTTATTTATAAATAACATGAATTGTCTATACAATGTTTTAACAACATAAAATTCAGAAAAGGCCCGGCTTATGTAAGGAAACATCTAAACCTCAACTAAATTTTGAGCACACCTTTTCCCTGACTTCCCTATTGATTAAAATTGCGCTATGCCTAATATAGCAAATCGAAATCGTATTCCCGCATTAAATTTAGACGTGGATATTTGGTTTCCAATCTCCTTCAGTTGTGGCTTGTTATGTGATAGAAGTTATGTTTTGATTTTGATGATGGCATGCTTCTATACATATTGATGATATCTCGGAGGAGAATTTCAGATTAGAGGTATTTTACTTATGGCACTTATGCTATGTTTACCAGACATACCAGGTACCAATGAAATGAAATGAATTCTCCTGCACATACCAGGAATAGTATCTATTTACCTGCATGTTGAATCATTCTGTTTGTTCAAGGCAGTGGGCCGTTGATGCATCTGAATCCAGCAGGATGTGATCGTTGTCGTGGAAGCTTATTTGGTTACAAAGAAGGAGCATAAATAACCTGGTTAGGAACTTGAGTTAGATGATGTAATGTTTCATCGATACACGCGAAAACAATTAGACGTCAGATGAGGCCATTTACCAAAGACGATGGCCATCCACTGGATATGTGTATTCCGGACTGAAAAATCTCTGCACCAAGTGATCAGACTTTCCGCGTTCTGACGATTCGAGTCCATCCGCATACCACAAAGTGCATAGCGCTTCCTGATAAACTGTGATTGAAAAATGACTTGGAACGATCAGATGTCTTTACCCCGTTCGGTTCTATAAGCCAAAAAACTTGCTTTGAATAGAATGAGGTTGTTACCGCGAGAGGCTCTATTTCTGTACGAATCTTGCTGAAACTTGATTTTTGAAAAAATATCAGTGACAACTTATGTTGTATTGTATTATACAACTCACGGATTAAATTAGCTCTACAAATCTCACCCTACCCGTTCCGATGCGTAACAAACGTATTTCCCTTCTTATCAATATCGGGGTTATTTCGTTTATCGATTTAGATACACTGTATTATGTAATAATGTATTCTGCTCAGATAAGGAAGATAAAATTTTGATATTTACAAAATTTATTTGAAAACATAATAAAGCCTTTTACCTCGTAACATTTTGCTAAATATAAGTTATGGTGGTTTGCTCATTTACAAATATAAAAATTAAGGTTCTCGAACACCCTGTCTACCAGCTGATCTTTTGTAAACTTTCTTGGAATTAATCCCGCATTGTCTGGTCGATTTGAAACAGAGAAGTATTTGAATGTCACGAACTTTTCCCGCACGGCACTAAGCCATTAGCACTTACTTCCCTTTGAAGGGTCCATGAATGGGATGAATGTCCTACCGAAGAATACTTTGCATTTTGTCATGAACTTTGTTGTGTTAGACTGTTATGGAATAATAAGCGAGCATTCGGATCCATATGTCAACAGTTATGTCCTCCACTTCAATAAAACATATATCAGGAATTATTGGATTCAACATGAATTGCCACATTTTCTTTTTTTTCATTAACAGTCCGCAAATTATCTCTGCTAACATTCGTTGTATTTGCACGTTCTTTATTATCTTTATGAGTATCACAGTTGATTATATATGGTTGGAAATGTACATGCTCTGAAATAATAACTTCAATTGAATCATCTGTTCTGTAAAACTGTACAATGTGGTTCCAGAAGTATTTTATCAAGTAATACTTATAGTAATAATAGTTGATGTTCTGAAGTATTTGATCAAGTTATAGATATTCTGAAGTATTTTATCAAGTTATACTTACTTCTAGTTATATTATGTGAGATTCTAAAGTTTTTTTATCAGGTTATACTTACAAACAGTAATATTAGGCGAGATTCTAAAGTATTTATCAAGTTATACTTACATCTAGTAATTTTAGGCGAGATTCTTAAGTTTATTATCAAGTTATACTTACATCTAGTAATATTAGATGAGATTCTAAAGTATTTTATAAGTAATACTTACATCCAGTAATATTAGGTGGGATTCTAAAGTATTTTATCAAGTAATACTTACATCTAGTAATATTAGATGAGATTCTAAAGTATTTTATAAGTAATACTTACATCCAGTAATATTAGGCGAGATTCTAAAGTATTACATCAAGTTATACTTACATCTAGTAATATTTTGTGAGATTCTAAAGTATTTCATCAAGTTATACTTACATCTAGTAATATTAGGCGAGATTCTAAAGTATTTTATCAAGTTATACTTACATCCAGTAATATTATGTGAGATTCTAAAGTACTTTATCAAGTTATACTTACATCTAGTAATATTTTGTGAGATTCTAATGTACTTTATCAAGTTATACTTACATCTAGTAATATTTTGTGAGATTCTAAAGTCATTTATCAAGTTATACTTACATCCAGCAATATAAGGTCGGATTCTAAAATACTTTATCAAGTTATACTTACATCTAGCAATATTAGGTGGGATTCTAAAGTACTTCATCAAGTTATACTTACATCTATTAATATTAGGCGAGGTTCTAAAATATTTTATCAAGTTATATTTACATCTAGTAATATTAGGTGAGATTCTAAAATATTTTATCAAGTTATATTTACATCTAGTAATATTAGGTGGCATTCTAAAGTATTTTATCAAGTTATATTTACATCTAGTAATATTAGGTGGCAATCTAAAGTACTTTATCAAGTTATACTTACATCTAGTAATATTATGTGAGATTCTAAAGTATTTTATCAAGTTATACTTACATCCAGTAATATAAGGTGGGATTATAAAGTATTTTATCAAGTTATACTTACATCTAGTAATATCATGTGAGATTCTAAAGTATTTTGTCAAGTTATACTTACATCCAGTAATATTAGGTGAGATTCTAAAGTATTTATCAAGAAATACTTATAGTAATATTAGGTGATATTCTGAAGTATTTTATCAAGTTATACATATTTCTTGTAATATTTGGTGGTGTTTAAAAATATGTTATCAAGTTATACTTACTTCTAGTAATATTAGGTGACGTTGTTCTAGACGTAGTGTGAGAAGTGGCACGAGATTTAGAATGTATGGATAATCTGTCTTTTTCTTCTAACATTCGATCACTATATTCCTGGTGATTAAAGAAATAACTCTTTGTTTTAAAAAATCCGAAAAGATTGATTTCAAGTAATTGCAAAAGAAATTTGTCAAATATCTTCAGAAGAAGTCCGAAAGTTGAAATGTCAAGTTTAGAGACGAATTACGTCAAAACCAGAAGTGAAGTGTTAACAAGCATAATGTCTATCTACCAAATTTTTATTTGGATCAAATCAGCGACGGAAGTCAAAATTTTAAAATTCTTAAACTGCTTTTCTGTAAAACTAGGTTAAATGTAGTAAATGAAAAAAAAAGACCTGTTATTCAAGAAAAAGAAGAAAAAAATTGTTCTACGTTCTTTATTACCTTTATGAGGATCACAGTTGAATAAATATGGTTGAAATTTACATGCTCTGAAAATATTGTTCTACGTCATTCCCGGTTGGCCAGAAATGGGTCATTTTTCATTTAAACAACAACGAGCACTGGTTTACGTTATAATATCACGTCAGATTATGTGAGACATTTGCAGTTATGGCTGGGGAGCGTGAAAACAAGTAATAAGGGCATTTCATTTGTTAAAATTTGCTTAATTATTGGTTTTATTCAAATAAAATGATTTAAATGTCTAGAAGGTTATAGCAATCTTTTTTTTTTCCACATTCTTACTTGAACTTTGACATGTGGCACGGGAGTAATCACCAGCTTCAAACTACAAACTCATTTCTTTTAAACGATTTTGTTCCTCGACGCTGTGGAGTAACTGTCTTGTGTTTCATACAATGTTTATCCGTACTATATTCGTATAGCAAAACAAATACTCTATACTTACCAAGTGGACTACCATATAGGATTTTCTATTTACACATCAAGATAATAAATGGATATAAAATAGACAGGGTCTTTCTTTAGACACTTGATGTTCTACATTAATATTATTATAGCAATCTTCACTATATTATTTCTCAAGTGTGTTATTACACTTTATTTCGATTTAACACAATTAACCTAATCTTCTTTCGATATCAAAAAGCTATAATCTAAAAATATCATGGGTTTTCGACTGACACTTTATTTGGGCATTTTTCATCTGACAACTTACATTACAAAAGAAAATAACTTTTCAAATTCTGTTTTCAAGTTGTTTCAGTAGATTAAACTAATAGTAATATAGTTTTAATTTCGTAATGTCACAAGATCCTCAGTTTACTCAATCAATTATTCAGATTAGAAAATGACTAACTTACAAAGGCTACAAAATCACCCTGCATATTATAAAATTGAATTCAAAAGAGCAAGTCCAAATTCTGAGAACCTGATTATTATTATTCTTATCTGACCAAGGTAACGTCATTAGGCTTTTATATAATTGTTGTTTTTTACAGTTACTAATGAATTATTGATTATAAGGTCATGGCGAGTTTAGGCCTATATAATATAATACAAAGAAAGTCACAAAACTATGATTAATTAATTAGATCGTTTTACAAGTTAAGACTAATGACTATTTTTTATATATATGAAAGTACGTAAGACTAATGACTTCCATTTATTATTTAAAAGCACGTATGAAGTAATAAAACCTCTGCCCACATAATCTAACGCAAGAAGACCACTTTTATGTAGTCTTTAACACAATTCAATTTAGTCTTCTCTAAAAATTACTAAAGTGAACTGCTTGTTTTTATGTATTGAATCGGGTCCGGATGAGCAGAAATATGTTTGTTGGATCACGTTAGAGACAGAAAGTGTTTGCCTTCTTTGAAGGAAATAAAGATAATATCAAACGTACCCAGAAATACCAAAGTAGGTCATATGCTTACCTCCACCTTCTTAGCCAACTTTTGTTGCATATCCAACATTTTCTTCTGTCTCTGTGCCTGAGATTCATATTTCTTAGCTAAATCTCCTCTTATATTTTTATTTACATGTGTCTTTGGTTCATCTAGAATATATTTCAGAAACGAGTATTTAAATAAACATTTTCTCATCGCTTCTTCTCGTTGCGAACTCATTTCAATTAATTGTTAAATTATATACGCAATACTTCTCAATAGAACAAATGAAAGTAAAAAGTATATTATTCCTGGTCGATATTCAAAACATCTCAAAGATTAAATATACATATTATGTTACCTTGTCTTTTCTTAGTAATTATAATTGAAGCTTTTGTTCCCATATCAATCTAATATCCTTCATTTTCTCAGGTTGATTAGAGTATTAACATGTTGAACACATCAACACCATTACACGACTAGATTACACTTTGGTCGGCTGTATTGTTTACATTCGTTACGCTGGATAAACCAAGTTAGATAACTCGTATTGTAAATAAGAACACAATTGATTTCTATCTATTAACTAAATTAAAACCACACCCCCTCTTTAAATTAAGTCTCGATTAAAATCAGATATCGACATTTACTCTCACCTATTGAATTTTTTTTTTAAGAGGCATCGATATTTCTGTAGTTATCCAAAGCTTCGTCCTTTGTAAATGTAAATGCAATTCTAACACCAAAAACTATGACCCTTAACTTTCTTTTACTTTTAGTTGATACTAAATGAATTCGAGTTGGTACAAAATAATATTGGACTGTCCCCATCAAGGAGCTTTAATATACAACCCATATAGGACTCCGGTCGAGGATACAATTTCCCAATAAAATGACCGTTCTTTTGTCGTGCCCAGTTGGTACAACCTGCACTCTGAAGATAAGGAGTAATTGCGCGAAGGGTAATAGGACGTCGAATATTTCGTGGAGTCCCCAGGATTTGAGGTGGGTGGGTATGCTTCTGTCCAAAGTATATTTGCAAAATTATTACCTCCGATTTCCACTGCCCAAAAGCTAACTGCCACTGCCATTTGCACAGCTGTTCCTTTAATGAACATTATTAGCCGCCGAATGTTGATAAATCCCCGAGTCAGATTCAAGTGGTCTAAACCGTTGTCTGGTAAACGATGTAAAAACACGTATTAGTTTCAAGATGTAGTTCGCTCGCCCATACATATGGTCCTATACTTTCCTGTTTTGTGGCAAATCCGTCATTTGTCATTATTCCAAACTGTGATTACAACCATAACTAAATTCTTGTAACTTTAAATGTACACTTTGAGACAAAATTGGTATGGCATGAAAAATTGTGTTTTACTCAGTATACATACAAAATTTAATTTACAATGTTTATAAATTAGTTGTAAACTAAGAAACTAAGACGGAGGTTTCTCTGAATCTTGGTTTAAACCATACGATTCACTTTTCCAACAACAGAAGAAAGCAGCCAGACCAATAACAAGTAACATTGGGAACACTACCATCACGACAACCATTAATGCCGTCATACCGACAGGAAATTTCCTTTCAAGACGTTCGTCTAGACAGCCTTTCAACGACATACCAGGTATACTACAAGGGTTAACAACTTCGGTGTCTAAAGAATTATCTACCACTTGTCTTTCAGAGAATTCAAAATCTTCAATATCATCATCTACTGACCCTACTTCTAGATCCAGACGCAATGGTATCAAAACTTGGGGTTCTATAAAAGTAATAAAAGGCAAAATAAATATCAAATTACTCGCAGATTTATATACAGTAAAATAATCATAATTACCGTGAATAAACTTACGATGAACTTTGCTTCAGTTGGTGTTAATTCGTATAATTCAATTACACATGTACAATCAATGCTAATATTTGTGTAATATCATATTATTTAGCCTAATATAAAAAAGATCTTATGTGATTTTATAAAATAAATATATCCGGAAAAATTCAGAGATTAAATTCAAGTATTACCCGTTTGCGACCTTCGCTTTCTATTATCGGCTTCGACTACACAGGAATCCTATAATGTAAAATAATATGGAACGTGTTACAAACTTACATATAGATTCTTACACCAGTACTAGTCATGGAATTACGATTATAAATCCATAACTACGGTGTTTGACCGTTTTTTTAAACAGTTAAATGCGCGTCTCGGTGCAAAAGTTGTATGTGTAGTTTCGAATAAGTAATGACCTCAAATATTTTTCAGAATTAAATTTAGCACCATTGCTGAAATATTTCGCAAAAAACTCCGTCATTCGTAGATATTCTTTGTAACAAACATTAGATATTTGGACAAAACATATTTGAAAACATGCCCACGGGAGAGAGTTCTAATATTATTTTGTGCATTTATTGTTTCATTAGAGAATTCGAAGATAGCTTGCCAGGTAAAATAATATACGCCCACTGGCAGCTTGAATAAGATATGGGACAAAAACATTCATTGAAAATTTTTTTATAAATGCCAATGCTTGATAACACTACTTTTATCAAAATCCATGGAAAAGTCAAGAGCAATAACTCAAAAACCGTACATTGAAAAATCGTCAAATTCAACTTGACCGCCGTCTCCACCAAGTTTCATCAAAATGCATTGAAAATTTTAGTTTCTTTTGCATCCAACATAAAATTTGAAAGCGATTTTACTAAGTCAAGGGCAACAACAACCTAAAAAATTGTTTATTGAAAAATCGTCTTTTTCAAACTTTACCGCCGTCTTATCAATTCCAATTCTCATACCAAGTTTTATTAAAATCCATTGAAAATTGTAGCCTCTATTGCACACACAATAAACTTATGTGGATAAGTTTTATAATAATGATTTGCCAGTTGGATACATCTGTGCACCAAAAGAACCATTTGAGCACCTTAGCTATGGCATCTAAAATCAAGTGTAAATCGGCCATGTGTTGACATACGCCTCTAATACGTTCCCTTTTAAAAGACTTACACCATTACAGTTGGTTACACAGGTTGTGAAGTTACATTGGAACGACACCGTTTTACTTTTACCCAATCTAAACGTTGTAAATACAGGACTTTCGGATTTAAGTTCAGTAGTAGTAAACCCCATGTTCTTAGGTATAATTATTCCATCACCACATCTAAATATTGATTAAATAGAAATTTAATAGCAAATTCTGACTGAACCCTTACCAAATGTTTCGTTTAGGATTTGTCCTTTGTAGAGTGAAGAAAAAAACATTAGATCTGTGAGCGAACAGAAATCATCCAAATTCTATTTTGAGTGTTCAAATCAAATCGTGCTTACCCTCCACGGAGTATTTTATATGTACTGTCTCCGCCTACTGCATCACAACTGACAGCTCGTATTCCATTTTCATCAGCAGCATTTGGGTCGGCAGTGGCTGGAGTGTTAAATTGAAAATGAAAACATACATGTTATATAGAAGCACCATTCACATCGATTACCTAACATATACATGTTACATAATATAATATATGATAGATTCAATAAAACCTACCTATCATCTTTGCCGTCAAACGAACTCTGCGCCCTATCGGTACAATATTACTAAGAGCATCACCACGTACATCCGTTAGCTCTAATAAAAATCCAGAACTAGCATCTCCACCCTTGTGCGATTGGATTTCTCTTGGACCAAGTATTCTGAAATACAAAGTTACCCTCACCTGCAGTGTAAGATTCATTAAAATCCAAACAGGTTATCCTTTTGGAATGATTCGTTCTCCTTCGTGAATTAATTTGAAATCTATGAAGTGATTAAGCGACCACAATATATTTGACTGTAAATGCTTACCCTTGTTTGATTGTTTTCACATCTGATGCAGTCTTACCATGATCATCCATGACACAAGTTATCATATAGATATCATGATTTAACATGATTTCACCAGGTTCAGCCCAGGAGACAGATAGGAATAGTATAAAGGAGTTACTGACATTCTTTTTCTATTCAAAAATGAAAACATCTTCAGATTAGAAACAAATATCCTTCAATATAATAATTTAATAATGAAAGGGGAAAAAGCTTTAAAATTTTTTATATTTAAATAATACATTTAACATAGCAAACATTCTTTTACGATTAAATCAATATTATATAAGGTTTAGTAAAAAGGAGCAGTGACTTCAGTTATAATATACATTTTATGTCTTAAGAAATTAAAGATTAATACCATGAAAACACAGTTTAGAAGGGTATTTCCTTGATAGGTACTGTTTAGATACCAGTCTACATAATTAACGGTCGAAAATTGGGCCAAAAACCCATCGTTACATTCTGCTTCCACGTGGACATCTAAATCAGTCAACACATGTATACTGGTTATACCTTCCATAGTTTTACTACACATTGGTTGAACTGAAATAACATAATATCTAGATCAGTTAATACATGTATACTAGTAATACCATCTATAGTTTTACTACACATTGGTTGAACTGAAATAACATAATATCCAGATCAGTTAATACATGTATACTGGTTATACCATCTATAGTTTTACCACACATTGGTTGAACTGAAATAACATAATATCCAGATCAGTTAATACATGTATACTGGTTATACCATCTATAGTTTTACTACACATTGGTTGAACTGAAATAACATAATATCTGGATCAGTTAATATATGTATATTGGTAATTCCATATTTTTTTTTTAATCACTAACTTGATTGAACTGAAATAACATAACATCTAGATCAGTAAATACATGTATACTGGTAATATCATCTCTATTACTTTCCAACTGTACTGAGGTATCATTTAGTATCCTCGTGTATATCAGTTGCTATATGTATTTTAGATATACCAACTTATAAACAAAAATTTGTATATTTTTACCTACCGTCAAAAACGTAGCCAACTGGAATTTCCATGGCCGAAATAAGTCCCTGAAAGAATATTTCAACCTTAAATACCGAATAAACGAATATGAAACGAAAGAAAGAACTATATTTTATAATGATTACAACTTAGATTCACAGTTAAGGACCCTTTCTACCAGCTGGTCCTTGGCAAAATCTCTTGGCACTGATTTTCTTGGGTTATCCGTACCCATTTACAACTAGGTCGACCTGCAATTATTAGTGGAGATGACATTTAAGGTCATCTGACTTTCACACGACAAATGAGATCGGAAATTTTCTCCAGGTGACCAAGATTATAACGAAATAAATCGATACCTCGTTGAATCTTACTTCGAGAAAAAAATACAACTGGACCACATACACTTACCACGCTCAAACATGCTACTGTTAAACTCAACAATTCCATTTTTTTTTTTTTAGACTGAAAAAAAAGACATGAATAATAAAAAAAAAAAAAAAAAAAAAAAAAAAAATGGAGAACTCAAAAAATACTTTCGCAGCTTTGTGATGATCGACACATACACAGTGCGGTCAACACAGATCTTTAAAAAACACTCCTGTTTGACTGGCCGTGGTGTTATTGAAAATTTTTAAATTTTAATTTCAGATATAGATGTTAAATATAAAAGATTTTCAAATACATATTATTGATCCAAAAATCTCTTTGAACTCTCCACAGTGGGCAAAAGTTTCGATTTAAATGAGAATTCATATACAAATTTTTTGGCAAATAGAGATTGTGGTCCTGTAGCTTGACGGAAATATATCAACATTTTATTATTATTCCTGATTGTCCAGGTAGTAAATTAAAGCAATCTTTATTGAGAGGAAGGAAGTAATTTTTTAATTAGTTTTCACAGAATTTTGCGTATTTCTAATATTGGAAAACACATGTAAACTTTCCTACCTGTACAGTACTCAACTATCACACTTGTAACACCTGTAATCAGTTGACATGAAATTGAATCGCTCACACGCACGTGCTTAAGCATATATTTAATACATTGGTTTGTTCGATTTTACCCTCAGGTCGTGTTCACAACTTCGTTTTCGAAAACTTTGAATTTCATATTACAGAAGAACATAGTTTGGGAACAGCAAGAAAGGATATGGATTGTTTGCTCGATTGAAATTAAGTACTAGAACGTGTTCAGATATTACATTTCCTTCTTGTGTGTTCGTAAATGAGCTTTTTGTAATTTAATCCCAAGTTCTCGACACTAGTGCAATCTGAACGTGCTCGTGATCAAATATTGTTCGTTATATACTAATTTCGTGAACGCGTTTCCAATTTGTTTTTTTTTTCTAAGAAGAGGCAAAAGGGCTAAAGAAACATTACCAGAAATAGATTATTTTACCAGGTTTCAACTTTATATATATTTCGTCTGAGGTTTCTACATCTTGGGTAGAATTATATTAAATAGGCACAGTAAGCAACGGAAGAAATATCAATGAACGAAAAAAAAAAAGAAATTTGTTGTTTTTCACTAGAATTTGCAGTATAAAACGCCAATTTTTTAACTGATTTCAGTTTTCCATGTTTCGAGGCTAAGCAAAGTGACAAAGATATCTCCAATAAATGTACAATAAGCTGGTGTAAAGCCAAACTTGTTCTTGGTGATTTACTGGTGCTTTGCACTAATAAAAGTTTTATTATACATTATTATTATTTATTATATAGTTCACAGCCAAACTGAATAATGATGTGGTTAATTATAAGCAATTGAAAGTGTGTGGCAGTTTTTACTACAACATTAAATATCACAGATAAAACAAGAAGTGTACTCTAATAGAAAGAGAAGACCTACTTCTGACACAAAATAGGGACTGAAGTTAGATTGGAAACAATTTGAAATCAAATATTGTAAAAACGGCTTATATACATTTTCTTGGACATAAAACGAAAGTAGTATCATCGGATACATAGCTTTTTAAAATATTTATACGGTGGTTTGTTTAGGACATGTATATTTTGTATGTGTAATTTAATTCTACTTATTTTTTTCATTTTTGTTTGATGAATTTTCATTTTCGTTTATTATTTTCCGTTTATTGTTTGCTGCATTTTGATTTTATGATTAATTATTGTTTCATTTTTTTTTATTTTGAATTTTGAACATTCGATTATTTCTAAAGTTTCATTCATCACGGTCATGATTCAACCTAATAGTAAAAGTTTCATTATAAATTCTGTCACAAATATTTCAGTAACAACAAACATATTGATAATGGAGGAAATCGGAAAGGTCAATAGAGATAACAATATTGAAATAGGATAGTATGTTGAAATACTCAGATAATATCAATCATAATAGTCAGTAATTATCGTCAATATGGACTGGAGAATTATATACACTCTTATCTATTTACTTCACATTTTTATTCTTGGTAAGTTCAGAAAAACTTTTGTAAAACTACCTTTGCAAAGGGAGTCAAAACACGTTACATCAATAGGGCGAAAATCACGGAGGCCAAGAGACCCTTTTTATAGGATGGGATCTGACCTATATATTCGTGTTTTGGACTTAATATATTTTCTTTTACTAATTTGATTCATAGGAACGTTAGGTAATGTTAGATTAACAGTAGAAGTAGATACAGACGATGGAAATTACAGAATTAAAGTTGACCAAGACACCTGGCTTGTCGGAGCACCACCATTCTTCATTATTGATGGAATACGGTATTCTCTAGACGAGGGCAACCTAGAGTTTCAGAATGTAACTGAGTCATCTGGGTTTGGTCCTGGCTTGCTAGGAACCTATTCTGCATATGACATACATTATAAAGCCAATGAAACTAATATCATAGCCACTGTTAAATATTATGCCTCTCCCAATTTATTATTTCAAGTGGTAAGTTGGACTTTTTGGATTGCTTTGGCCTGAACTTTTTGCAATTGTATAACTAAAATATATTATCACCAAAAGAATGTGCCCTCCCATGGTAATATTTAAACAATGTTCCACTTTGACATTATATGAACTTAAACGATCCGAAAGGGATAGCGAGTTAAAAAAGCCAAACACAGAAAGACATCCAATGAACATGATTTGCCTTTCCATGTATTTATTCATTCTGACGCAATGGACCTTAATCTTATTAAAAGGTTGAAGAATGATTTCGAGAACTGATCCTGGGTTCTCTATCAAAACCTTTAAACCTTAACGGTCGTTCATGTATTTCTATTATCATTACAGCAATATGTTGATGGCGGAAATAATACTCGAGGATACAATGAATGGGAAACTATGTGTGGTTTTCCAGGATTTGAAATGGATTCCGACTTACAAGCTCTAGGATACCTAACCTTCAGTAGTAGAAATATCGAAACTGTTGTTGCTGGAAGGTAAATTTTAGGGCAAATGTTCGAATCTTTCATAATATGGTGATTTCTATGGACCACTTGATTATAAGGTTTAAAATTTTGGTCAATCTACACTGACTCAAGACGTGGCAAAGCGTCACATCATGGCAGAATTTACCTTGTAAAATGTTCAAGGATATTTCTGGTGTCTATATACCTAGAAGGAAATGTTGACTTTCATGAACAAATGTCAAGTTTGTGAAACAAATGTCAAAAATGACCAACAGCGGACGTTGAAGGAATTAAGGATAAAAGATAAAAGATTAAGACACCACATAGAGGACTGTTTGGCATGCCATTCTCTATATCTAAAATTTGTAAATCAAATGTTTACGATAACTATTGATTGCAGTAATTCCGTTTTGAAACGCGGACTTTGAACTTTATTTCAGATGGAACAAGACAGCATTTATACCTGATAGTCTAGAAGGTTCGGGACCAGTAGCCCTATTTGATCATACTGGTCGAACGATAGTCATTTCCCAAGCTGATAATTTTATGACCGCTTCATCCTGGCGTGATAAAACAAATAACAGATTATATTGGGGTATTATGGGCGGGGTAGACAAAATACCTGTTAATTTTACATACCAAACAATACTTACTTTCGACAGTTCAATACGTAAGGTAAGAACTATTGAAACGTCCTGTTGACATATTGACAGTATAAATAATAATTGTATGAATCCCAATTCGTCTTATAGAGACAGATTTAGATATGTATAAACAATCAGCCATTTCGTATTTGTTTCAGCGGCATGAAATATATCATATCATATATAAAAATGTTGTACGAAATATAAAATAAAATGTCGTTTCAGGGCTTTAGTTCTTGGGGATTTTTTTTAAGTAACTTTATTTACTATATAAATACAGCAACTACACCACGTTATAGAAATGCTGATATATCTAGACAATACATTGGTTATTGGACATCACCAGGTATGTTTTTGAAAACATGATTATAAAATGTATTATTTATACAGTAATGCAATCAACAATTATTTGAATACGTTAATTTTGTTCATTTTGAAATAGGTGACATCAAAATCCCAACAAGTTTATTGTCACCACTAAATTTTCGATAATATGACTAAACTATATGCGAATATACATATTGTTAGTTGTAATTAACTTTCAGCTGTATTAGTTGCTTAGTATTAATAAAAATAAAAATTGCAGAAACATAACAAATAATTAAATGGAATTTCAATTTTCCTATCCCAAATTCCAGGGTCGGCATACCACAATTCACCTGGAAGTGGTCAAACATACGAACAAATTATTCACGATGTTATTTTAGATTCCCAGAAGAATGACTTCAAATACAGGTAAACCTATTTTGAGAAATACCTTGATATTAATTGTTTTTCGATTGTTTAAAGCATTGATTGTTTTTTTTTCTAGAATCAAATGGCGACAAAGAACGACCAGTAACCTTGCATTGTTCTAGACTGAAAGATGATTTTGAGTTTCGATATAAATCTCTGTATTTTTAGATATGTTCAGTTGGATGATTGGTGGTATGTCAAATCTAAAGATGGCAAGATAATGGAATGGAGTCCATCAGCATCAAAAATACCACATGGTCTACAGTAAGAACCTGCATTGATATCAAATAGCGAAATTTTTAAATGAAAACCGTAAGCACTAGATATAACACATTGGCCTATTGATCATAGAAGAATAACTAATCGAATCCAATAATTGTTAACCACAAAACCTAGAGATAATAGAAATATTTACAATAAATTGTTCATTCGTCCCAATACACTGCCTTTTAGTTCGAGTGCGTGATAACAACTTAAATATTATTTTTCTATATAGAACACTTCATAATTCCTCCAATGTCCAGTTTCTGGCTTATGCTGGAATGTGGTAAGTTTAATTTTATTCATTTAGACCAAAGTTGTGGTGTAAAATTATTAGTCGAATTGTGATGGTGATATGCACCTTTATAGAACATTCCTATGATTACTTAAATATCAGCATATGTTTGCAAACCCCATGAGCAGTTATTACTACCGATATATCTTAATCATCTAAAAAGCTTACATCATATTGGGTAAAATTAATGAATATTGGTATCTTGTAGGGCAGCTGACAATGTTTATATCAATGGTAGTGAAATAAATTCTGATTTTGTAGTAGAGAACGGTATAGCTCTTCCTATTAGCCAAGTAAGAGGTGGAAAACATATAATGGTGTCCCTTGTTTTTAATTTTTTGTTAATCTTGCATGATTCTTAAATCGAAATAGTCGTTTTTTGTTATTGCGTATTTTAGCTTCGGAATTGCATTGTTCTTGCATCTAATGTGTCTAATAATTTGCAATAATCACCAGTTATATGTTGGAAAGCACAATAAATCATATATTATGCAATTTCAATTTTCAAGTATGTTTTTTGATGATGACATTTCAATAATATTTCCAGGCATTTTGGGATCAAATTTTCCAGACCACAAAATCATGGGGTATAACAAGTTATGAACAAGTAAGTTTATTATTCATGTATTTGGCTTCTTTTAAACGACAGAAAGCGAACCAAATCCGATTACGGACATAACACAAATCTATTTAGAAATCTTCTTATTAGTACGTATTCAGAGATATTTAAATATCCATCTTTCTTGAGTTAACATAGAATGTATTACCTGGTCCATTTTAGGACAAGTTGAGTGACACATTTTTATCGATGAATTCTACTACAACGGATTTATATCTTGCCAGTAATTGGTTGAGTCGTATGTCGTCAGCAGCCTATAGAAATAACATAACTATTTTGTATAATGATGCTTGTCCTCGCCATATCTTACATAGTTTAGTAGCACCAGCAGTTACACAGGTACAGTAATACTTTAACCTTCTCTTATACCTTAGACACATTATATACATTATACATCAGGACAAGTTCTGCTCTAAAATTTAAATAGTGGCATTGTTTTATTGCTATATATTATGTTGGTCGCAAGTGTTAGCTGTTCTTACTTTTTCCTCTCCTCTACAATGGAGAATTTTTATAAAATTTTCACCAATTTTCTTTCAGATCAGTATAAGCAATGATCCCGAACAATCGGCTCTTGGAGTCAAAGCTCTATTTGTGGGTTCTCTGGCTATAGCGCCTTATAAAGGTGTCTTTAGAACCAGGCAAGGTAACGGTAAGGGTTGTTAAATATTTCTTAAAATTTGGTGAAAATGCATTTAAAGTATTAGGATTAATGACTTAGATTTACTGTTTTTCAAGGTACTCAGTAATTAGACATGGGATATGTTCTACATTAATTTTTTAGGAAATGTAGCGAACCCAGCTTTACAAGAAGTTATTGCAATTTTAACTGGGGGATCAGTTGGTGTTGGTGATAGTGTGGGATCTTCAGATTATGGTCTTCTGAAAAGGTAAGTTCAATTCCAAAGAATGTTAATCTAAATACCGTTTATTTAGTTAACATAACTAACCAATTCGGTGGTGTAACTACAATTATTTGAGGGCCATTTGAATATACCTAGATTAATATTTCATCCAAAATTGTTTCCTGTCCAATTCTGCAATATAGACTCTAGACTGGGTTTAATGATAATCATTGACTATTTTACAGATGTTGCAACAATAAAGGAAGAATACTACGTCCTACTCAAGTTGCAAAAGCAGTTGATGGCCAAGTATTACAGGTAGTTTAATATTTTTTATAAAAACCGTAATAACACAAGTATCCATTAGATGCAGGATAATCGATGTGACTGGGCTTCCTGAACTAGCAGTTATTTAAAACCATCGTACAAAAATGCTCATGCGCATCTTTTATTTTACAATCTTTTTGTTATTTTGTCAGGCTGCTTTTCAAGATGGTAGTGGACCTATCGGTGAGGTCTGGTCTGTGTTAACTTATATACGAACCGAGGACACCCAATATAATGCACTGAATTATGGTACAATATTTGCTTATCATCTTCAAAGAGAATTTATAGCGTCACCAACTTCAACACAGTTGGGATATGAAAAGGTAATAGTTTCAGTACATAGTAATATCATTCTCAAAAGATATTTGACAAAGTGTATCTACTATGCTGAGAAAATGTTTGCCAGCCATAAAACAGCTGTTGAAAGTCCGCAAGTTTGTTAAAGGTAGAATGTTTAAATGTTTCATAAACACATCTGAAATTTGTTAATATAAAGAAATCCTTTCAATCGCATCACGAAAAGCAATCTTCATGCCCTTAAATATACAATTTATTTTAGTTTCCAAGAAGTGTTATTTATTCTCTGGATAACCCGAAATCCGTGTACAATTTTAGTGATACCGATCCACTTGTAATACACAAGAATAACTGTTCCAATAACTTCTGTTTGTTCCATTCAGCACCTATCATAGATATTGGGTAAGATCATTTTCCAGTCAAATACTCATATACTTCATGCTACGACCCCTTGCGCCCCCCCCCCCCGGAAATATTTTCGCCACTGCTGAAAGCAGTCACAATCTCATATTTATAGCGGAAAGAGATAAATTTTATCTTCAGTTGAAAATTTATAGAACCCTAAATGGCATTTAGCAATTATGGGTACAATATAGAGACAGCTTTATAGTTAAAGTCAACTTTGAAATTTTGAAACACCAGCATACTGACAATCAATAAGTATTTTGATAAAACCAGGAGACTTCATGAAGCTATCAATATCAGAAGTAACCAGCCAGACGAAGGTGTTTGATTAGCACATGCATATGATAAAAAATGTGATTATTAATGTGCATAAATTATTCATATTTGGTAATTAAAACACCCTATGAATAGATAATTTTAAAAAATGCATTCTCTATTAATAAGACATTCTGATACTAACAACAGTTTAGTATTAAGTATCATGTAATTATTATCGTTATAACCTTTACTGACCCCCACCCCCCCCCCCCCCAAATCCCACCACCCTTTCCTAAAAGTAATGTGACCGCCCCCTCACACATGCGGTCGCCCCCCTTGCCACATTGAGCTGGTTATGGGCCTGCTTCATGCACAACTTTGTACAAATGTCTTTGATAGGTATAATGGGGTATATTATGTAGGCATTCTGTCTATCAAGTCTGGATAATTACGTTAATGTATTTGCAACAATAAAGTATATATTTTCGTTATTGGGATAACACTTTGTTGGTATAGCACATATTCTAGTGCTGAAAATTGGCTGAGACCCGAACGGGTTTCGAACCAGCGATCTCAGAGTCAGGCACCTAATCGCCAGCAATACATGTCATCCGTCTAGACCACTCGGCCAACGGACCTTCCACAAAAATAGAAGGCAGCAGACCGGTAGACTTTACTGCGAACATCCATTACCCCTCTGATAATCAGTAACGACACAGCTTACAAGGCTGATTACATGAGATGATTTAATGTCATTTAGAAAGTGGTGTTGCAACAATATTTTCGTTATTGGGATAACACCACTTTCTATATGACATTAAATCATCTCAATAAAGTATATGTCAGCAAAACGTCTTAATCTTATCGGATTGATATCCACAACATACACATTAACTCAAGTAGCGATTTCAACAAGTAGTGTCAGCATACGTAATTTATATTCTCGCTTTTATGACAAGTTTGTGAAATATTATAATTATTGTGATTCGCCTACAGGGATACAGAGTTCATTATACTGGGTGATACGTCTAAATGGATTCCAATGTCAGATGCAATGGTTCGTTATATAAATACAAAGGAAGGTGCTGTTGTTGTCGGTGTTAGAGCAGCACCTAAAGAGACAGTACAACTTGATGTATTAATAAATAGGATGCTACAGACTTACCCTGTTCAGATGGATGTTAATGGAGAAGGGGCTGTTATAATAAGTGGAAGTAACCCACCTGTAACCTCACCAGAACCGACTAGTAATACGTGGCGTATTTCAATATCAATTTCAGTGATTTCAGTTAGTGTCACACTTACTAGTTATTTTTTGCTAATTATATAAAATAAAATTCATAAAAAATATGATTTCGTTTAAGACATTACACGTTTGTCAGAATGCACCATATAATTTTTTCTCTCTGACGCTATGCAATTCCTCAGACCTCATGAACGTGAATCTCAGCCTCGACAGTTGTTACTGAATTCATAGTATAGTGTATCAAGCTGTTCTTTCAATATACAATAGTTTATACCCAAATTGATTCTGGAAGTTTGATCAGTGTTTATACAGGATCCAGGTATCGTAGACAACTGCCCACACAAATACGGAGAACACCATGTCAAGTGAAACCCTTTCTCCCTTATTCATCTATCCTTAGTCCATTCAAGTCAGCATTGTCTCAAAAGAATGTATCTAGGAGAAGCTGAATAGACAGAATCAGAACCCGAAACTCCTCTCTTTTAACACCCTTATGTTACCTCTAGCACAAAACCAATGGAAATTATTTGCTGATCAGCAACTCTCAAAATGAACAAACATACGATATAAAATGGAAACCTAATCTAATTTGATACAGAGACGAGTGTTGGGTGGTGTTAGGTTCTGATTCTACCCATTCAGCTTAAGATAATATTTGTTGACTTGAACTGGATGTAAAATAAGACAGGAATGATGCTCCGGATCGACTAGCATATATATACATGAATATACAATATAATATAATGCTTTATCCCATACTTGACATGAAAAATAAAAATTTCAAATTTGTTTTAGATGAGTTTTTTTTTCATGAACTATGTCTGTCATGCATTCTAGATCAAAAAAAAAAATTTCAAATTTTTAGTTGGATAAAAGTGATATTCTTGTAGACCATTGAATACAGCCCATTGAATAAACATATTGGTATTCGATGGGCGGGGCCAAAGGCTGTCATCGTTTAACGCATTTGCTTATTTCCATTAGAACCATTTGTTTTAGATGAGTTTTTTTTCTTATGTACTATGTCTGTGATGCATACTAGATAAAAAAAAATCAAAATTTTTCAGTTGGATAAAAATTATATTCTTGTTTCCCGTTGAAAACAGGCCATTGAATAACTATTTTGGTATTCGATGGGCGGGGCCAAAGGCTGTCATCGTTCAACGCTTTCGCTTTATTTATCAGTAAATTTGAAATTTATATTTTTCATATTAGGTATAGGATAAATAGGATATCCAATGGCTAACTCGTGGATATGGTTTTAATGCCACTCGTGCTTGTGATATTTTCACTCGTGGCTACAAGAGCTCATCGTGAAAATATCACAAGCACTCATGGCATAAAAACCATATCCACTCGTAGCCATAGGATATCCACTATATAATCGTTGGTGTATATATGATTTGGTATCATCTATGTATTTATTAAAGCTTTGTTAATCGAACGACGTGCTCTAACAAAATCTCATTTTTGATTTTTCATCTAAGTTTCTGTATCGCCCTGAACAGCAACTTCATCTATCTTTGCCAACCCAATTTATAAAAGGCAACTCTTCTCAGGTCATATACATATACATATATACGTATTTCACCATCTTTTTTCTCACATATCACTAACGCACTTGACCAACATCTATTGCTCTTTAAAATAATTCCAGCTTCTAACATTTTTTTTAACTCATCTCTAACTTTCTCCTTTAAAAAATAAGGCACTCTCCTTAGTAAAGATTGAAAGATTTGGCATCAGGTTTTAGATGTATTACATGTGGCAACTTCCCCTAAATCTCATTTATGCCTTGAAAATAAATCATTTTTTTTATCACTTGTTCACTGTTTTCTAAATATCTAATTTATCAATCTCCGTTTGAATTTGCTGTCAGGATACCATTGATTAATGGAAGGCTGTGGATCGAAATCAGCAATAGAACGAAAGAGAAACACACATCTAATCACGCATTGAATTAGACTGAAGGAATGCAATCCATTCTGATTTAATGCGCCTCATCAGACTGAACCCACACTCTACAATTGCAGTTGAGAATGTAAAAGTTGATAAAATGTCTATGATGTTCCTATTACTAAAAGGTCCGAAGTACTTAAAAATTATATCTTGGAGATAGAAACTAGTTCGTCGCGTTGCTCCGTTAATGATGAACAATTACAGTTGCCAGTTGCCTTCGATTGCAATTGCAAATCTTATATAACCATCAATACTAAAACGTTTAAACTCTATAATTGCCTTTTTGGAGTCAAAATCGCTCAATTTACGCTTAGTAATACTGACATTGTTCTTGTATAAAATCCAACTGAGGGTGGCAAAAATGGATAAAAGGAATTAAAGATGGCAACGAAAAATAGAACTAGTTGATCATCCAGACTATTGGCCTGGCTTCTGGTCTCCTTTCTTTGTGCTGCGTCTTTTGCGCATTCGGTCAGTTGGACGCAGTTTGCAGGATAGTTCCTTTCAATTTCTGATACATTTTTTTTCCTGTGAGTGATCAACCTCGTGCCCTTAGCATGCCGATTGCAGTCTGGGATCTGGGATATTTCCAGAAGAGTGTCAGATAGGTTATGAGACCAAGCTCGACCTTTCACATCTTAAATGATGAAAAAGTCGGTTCGTCAAGGTAAGTGGCGTAATAGAGTTCCTGTTCTAAATTCGATTTGTCCGTCGAGCCATCAACACTTTTAAACTCTTATCCATTGACTAAATGTCTTAATTTGATTTACCTGTGATTCTGCAATGTACTTAATGAATGTTCTGGCTTGCTTGTCATATTTTTTTAATTATGAAAGTGTCCGAATAATTTCTGGATTTCAATCCATTGATAGATACGTAACCTCTGGACAGTTTCTCAGTTATCCCAATATAATAATGAAGTTGAAAAAAAAAACAACGTTTCAATTTCATTTTGTTCCAACTTAACATTGAAGAGCTCTGTCACATGCCTCATTTTGAAAACGTCACAATGCCCCCCCCCCCCCCCCATGTCCAATGATGTAAAGTAGATTGACTAATCCTAGTATTTTTGTGTATTATTTAAACGTTTCGAATCTGAAAATGTTCATTATGACCATGGTAAAAGAATTTCTTACTATATAGCCAGTTTTGCACTGAATAGTTACCAATTCTAATATTTTGATGATTACGTCTAAATTTGATGTTACTCTATTGCGACATCTCTTTTGTGATGAGTTGTATTCATCGCCAATGCCCATTACATTCTGTTATTTTTATGGGTTGATTGTTTTCTTTATATTCCACTGCATGTTTATAATTAATATGAATCAATTATGATTTGTATATACAATTATTAAAAAAAATGTAATAATTAATACAACTAGATCTGAGTACAGCACTATTAAAATCGATGCCTAGCAAATATAGAAATGTTCTGTTCCCTTTTTGAAGTAGTCGGGAACGGGAAGCCTACATGAACAGGTATTATTAAGATATAATGATCAAGGAAGAACATTATATAAGCCCTGCGGGCGCTCCAGAGCATTTACTAGGAAGTAGGCTTTGAAGCTCTGCATTGGTTAATGCGTTGTTTCCATTCCACTTTGATGAAACCTATAGGAGGATTATTTTAAAGACACGATATTAAATAAAAGACTGTCCTAATTTCGCAACGTATACACTCGATCATTTCAATATCTAGTCAAAGATAAGATAACAGCTATCGTATTTATTATACTACATTAGTAACAATCTATTGGCCATGGTCTTGTGATTGGTCCACCTTTGTATTTATAATCAATTAAGAATGGAGATGTGATATTCTGGTAATTAAGGAAAATGAAATTAACATTACTAAGTAGTTTTCTGACTGTATTAGTTATTCAGCCAGGTAAGAATCCTAAGTATCTTTAAATTCTTAAGGAATTCATAAATTGCAATTAAAAATGTGGAACTCTTTGAAACAACATAACTATTTTGAGAATCTGATTTTGTTGAAATATCAATAATGAAATGTTTACAATGTAGTTTGATTCTGTTGTGTATGTAAGCTTAGTTATCCGAAAATTTACCTTACATTACCACAAATGCAAGAATGTGGATAAAGAAATTTAATACAAGGCTTATCTAACTAACCGGTTATGATTCAGTGCTACACGAAGATTGAAAAATACCTGTGTGAAGATATTCATAATAATTTGCTACTGTAGCATAATATAGCATACTATTTTAAAAACAATCTACAAATATTTACAGATTTAATTGAAGCCTACTTTGGTCTGAAAGCTGATGTTTCAAACGATGGAAGCTTTGTGGTGTCATTTGTGTCAAAAATATGGTTAAATAGTGCACCACCGTTCTTTATCATCAACGGTACCAAATACTCAGGATTAGATGGATCATTGAAGTTCATAGGAATTACAAACAGTACTGGGAATACTGATAATTTTGGTGTTTGGGAAGCTCGAGATATCCATTATCTAGCTGACAAAATGAGTGTTATTGCCAGCGTTAAAAACTATCCTTATGGAATCGTCTCATTTTCTGTGGTAATTATTCTTGGAAATCCTGCTATAAATGACATTTCCAATGCTCCTTAATGTATCAATTAGGATCAGTCACACCCACGCATTCGTAATCTTCATCAGCTAAGCATCGACATTGCATTAACATTAAGTCCATATTGCTCTCATATGTTGAATTTCATGACTCTTCAATAAGCGAGCTCTTAAATCAATGATTAGCATTCTGGTATATTATTAAAACAATAACAACAAAATTTTAAATTTTCAGAAATATATCGAAGCTGTAAATTCTACTTCTGCTCCTGATGTTAATCAGATAATCTGTGGTTTTCCTGGGTTTAAATTACAAGGTGCAAGAGACGATCTCGGGTTTTTGGCATATGGAGGACATTTTACTGGTGATACTGATAAATCAATAGGAAGGTGTGTATGATTCGGTCTCGTGAATTACAATCTACGAGCTACAGTTTTCATATCGTCTATGATCGTGCAACTCTAGTCAATTCTTTAATGTCACACTGTAGTGGAGAAAACCTTATTCGTCATTTCAGGTGGAACAATGATGCTAAAATTCCGGGTGGACTTGAAGGATCTGGACCATTAGCTGTATTTGATAAAAATGGAAATACACTTTTAACCACACCTTTAGACAACTTCATGTCAATTTCAACCTGGAAAGATGATGTCAATAATTTCGTCTACTGGGGAATTATGGGTGGTGTGGATCAAGTCCCTGCCAATTTTAAGTATCAGGTTATGATGAACTACAATACAGGAATCAATTTGGTAGGTGTTGAACTTTAAACTTAACTAAAATTGGTATTTGAAGAACAAGGGATTTCCTGATTCTTCAAAAAGCTCACAGTTAGTAAATGTAATACTTTGGCAATACTTTCGCAAATCTACGAAAATAGCAAATCATTTAGTTTTTAGTAGTTGATCAAATTAAGTTGAATATCTTCTATTTTAGGCATTAGCATCGTGGGGTTTAATAATACAACTATATTACAACAATACTAAACAGGCCGAGGTTACTCCAGATAAAGACATAACTACGAGATATCTAGGATATTGGACAGATGATGGTACATTTTATAATAAAGCACCAATTACTGGTCAAAACTACGAAAGTACAATATTATCTATACAGAATGAAGCTATCACCAAATCAAAATTGCCATACACGTATGTTAAATGATTTTTCAACCTTTGAGAAAAAAAAATAGAAAACTACTTCAAAGTCTTAATGACAGACAATGTAAAATTCGTGATCAGGACCAAATTCAATACGAATGAACAATACCTTATCACTACGCAATAGTAAGGATTTTTAAAATTATTATTTTGTAGATATTTTCAAGTTGATAATTGGTGGTGTATCAAAAATGGTAATAAAGTGAAACAATGGGCAGGCGACCCTACAGCACTGCCTGATGGAATGGCGTACGTAACCTAATATGATAATTGATTATGCAATTGGGTTCAGATATACGGAAACTAATACATTGATACATTGATGACAACATAACAAGACATTTATAGTTTATTTCTTAATCCTGGCATCAGTTACTCCATGACAACAACACAATCAAAATTGTTACTATTTATTACTGTTTCAGATCACTCGAAAATAAAACTCAAAGTAACTTTTTGATGTACAGTGGAGTGTGGTAAGTTTAGTATACCTCAGTTATTCTGTGTATGAATTCTGTAAATGGGTACTGGGTTGAACCAACCAGTTTTGGTGTTCATTTCATACCTTACAAAGATAATACTTCTATACTCTCAACACATTTAACAGCATGGTTTAGTGGTTGTTTTATCATGTTAAAGAAGGGTTCCCTTATTTTAACATATATACCATAATTGGACCGGTAATACTTATATCAATAGAAAGTAGAGGTGTTCTAATGACTGGGAAAAATACCAGATGGCCCCACATGTCCTTAATTAACTCATAATTAGGCTACTTATGACGGAATTTCCCTCGCTAGGGTACTGCCATAGGTATGTACGTCAAGTCTCAAATGTCGTTGATCTTTTTTTTTTTATCATTAAGTCTTTCCTTAATAATTTCCACAACAACAATGGCATTTTGGTATTCCATGTATAATCTCTAGCATAAGGCAATAAAACGTTTAAATATCACTTTGTAAAAACATTATCAATTAATCTAAATAACTCACTAATAATAAAATACAAAATCAATTCTTATACACCTTCATTCATATGACGTCATTTGGACATGTGAACAAACATGGGGTCTAAATTTAGCGTTTCAAAGCAGATCAGAGTCAAATGGATTCCACAAGCATTTCTACGTCCACATAGGTCTTTTGAACTTGAGAATTCATTAGAAACCCCAATTAATCAATTAGTAAGCTTACTTTGGCTCTAATTAATGAGAGAACCCATCTTTAAGTGATAATCTACCAGGTAGTGCTTAATGAGTATAGTGGTTTTGAATGTTTTCAAGAAAGTTATTTGGTTCATTTAGAAATATATATAAATTCCGATATTACGTGATAATTTTTGATTATAATGGAAATAAACATATCCTTTTTCAGGTCCAGTGATAATGTGTATGCAAAACAAAATGGTGGAAAATATAATTTCATTATTGAAGGTGACACAGCTGTACCGGATGATCCTGTAAGTCAAGTAGTCTACCTACTTTATTGTGTGTTCATTCCTGTTTAACATATTACTGAAAGCTTTTTTCAAACTGTTCAAACCGATAACCCGTGTCAATGTTATCACGAAAGAAACAAAACATTCCATCTTTCTTTATGTAAACCATATTTTTTCACAAATATTTTGAAAGATATACATTAAGAATAAAGATTGGGGACTTGTCATTCTCAGAGTAGAAAAATAAAACAGGTCACCAATTGTATATGTAATGCTCAAGCATAATATTATCTGGATCTAAATGATTATTATTCCAGATGTTTTGGGATGATTTATTCTCCAATGCAGCTCAGTGGGGTTTAGTCACGTATGATCAGGTACTAGAAATAGACATTTATTCATCGTTTGATGCCAGAAATTTGATTCATATTTCAAACATTTATTAACGATTTATATCATATCTTTTCCTTTCTTTCATTCAATTACACTTTAGTGTCAGCTCTACATAGTGGCGTCTTACCATTTGAATTTTTTTTATAAGGATGGTTTGGATGAAACGTTAATGAATTTAAATAAAACTAAAACAGATCTATATCTGGCTAGTCGTTGGTTGAATGAAATGGGTAGTGCTGCAGCTAGATATAATATCAGTATTTTATATTCTGATGGTTATCCTAGACATTTATTACAATCTCTAGTTATTCCAGCAGTAACACAGGTATGTCCCTTCTAATTCATGTTTTCTATTTGACAAAAGCCTTTAACCCGGTTGCCGGTAACGCAGAAACCCCGATATCCGATATTACCCAATTAACACATTAATATGAATTTCGAACAGTAAACCAGCAACACATATACCAAACAGCTACACGGAACTTTAGGGGAAGTTTTTCCAGAGATTGAAATATAATCTGTGACACTTTCCCAAAGTATTTTTCATTCTGAGTTTCATAGGATCATATTATTATTTCAGACAAGAGCTAGTCCAGATTATGGAAAAAATAAAGATCAATGGAAAATCGGAATCTCGTCCATATTCGCTGATGCTTTGAATCTTGCTCCTAATAAAGATTCCTTTAGAACAATTAAAAAGTCAAGTGGTAACAAGTTTAGTCTTTTTAAAATCCAAAATAGATCTATGGAGGCTTTAGATAATAGAGAGGCAACGGACAAAATTATTTGTCCAAATCACAAAATACATTTTGTATATGGTTATTGTAGCTCAATTGGTGAATTGCCGATTTAAAGTAGATATCTTTTTTATGTTTTCTGTATATGTTTATCAAAATCTATTCTCTGTTGCAGATTTTGAAGAACCTTATCCAGAGCTGGAACTAGTTGTATCTGTTTTATCACGTGGGCCAGTAGGTAATGGAGATGGATTAGGGATGGTAAACAAGACGGTATTATCAAAATGTTGTAGTAAAGATGGTCGTATATTAAGAGCTCAACATCCAGCAAAAGCAATAGACGCACAAATAATGCAGGTTAGGACAATACATGTCAATTACTTTGATACATCATTCTTTTCACGAAACTTATTAAGTGAGCTTGAGCGTGAATTAACACATTATACAATTGAGCGCCACACATTAAATCTCATTCTATTTCTATTACTAGTAGACAGTGTCTTCTGTTGAATAGTAACTTGCTACTGTTCGACCACACCAATATCTATTTCAGACAGCATTTCAAGATGGCAGTGGACCAGATGGTGAAGTGTGGTCGACCTTCACTCTGATTTCATCGGTAGGATTTGAAAATGCTAAATATGGTGTTGTCTTTGCTGCTGGATTGAGCAAACCGTTTGATATAACACCTAAAAATACTCATCTTGATTATGACGTGAGTTGAATTTAAATATAAATATTTACATTAGCTATTGTTTTTCTCCATTGGACTAATGTTAATACATGTGGCGTTTATGAGACAATAACTGCCATTGCCTCATCACCAAAACATTGAGCGTAGTGATACACGGTAACCAATGTAAATAAACAGAGAGAAAATTATGGATACCAAATTCCGTGACCCAAAACTCTTCCACAAATTGATTAACAAACAAAGATCCGGTACCAAAATAGTCAACATTGACGAGCTTACCGTATGTGGGGAAAAGTACGCTGGATCACAGGACGTCTTACTCGGCTTCAGGGAACATTTCTCAAGATTGGCAAGCACTTCCAACCACGAGCATTTTGATAACGTATTCCATGAAAATATACTAAAAGAAACCAGTGTACTAGCTGAACATGCTACTGCGGTGGACGTAAGCGATATTTCTGAACCTGAGTTAAATATCGCCTTGGACTCCATCAACAAGGGAAAATCAGCTGACATCTATGGACTGACCATCGAGCATGTTCTCTATGCAGGCAAACCTTTCCCCTTTTTGAAAAAAAAACTGGGTTCTATTATCTCCAATATTCAAAAATAAGGGATCAAAAAATGATGCAGCTTACTACCGTGGTATCACCGTATTACCCGTAATAGGAAAGATTATTGAGGCCATACTGAAACACAGGATCACTGAGAAACTTGAAGAGCACCAAAGTCCCTTCCAGCGTGGTTTTACAGCTGGCACATCTCCTTTACACGCAGCCATCATAGTTGAGGAAATCGCAAGGGAGTTTACAGACAGGAAACAACCATGCCAATTCATATTTCTCGATGCCAAATCTGCCTTTGATGTGGTCAATCATGATCACCTTCTTAGAAGACTCTTTCACGCCGGAATCCAAGACAAACACTGGTCTGTCATCAAAAGCCTTCATGAAAACGCTACAAGTGCTGTCAAGTGGTCTAACAGCGTCTCCAAGCCCTTCCAAGTACAACAAGGAGTAAGACAAGGAGGTGTTATCAGCACTGACCTCTACAAACTCTATGTTAATCCATTCCTGCTTGAGCTTGAACAAAATAAGAGAGGCATTAATATTGGAGGAATTGACTGCACTGCAAGCGCCTGTGCTGATGATGTGACCCTCAACGTGGAGAACACAGAAGATACCCAATTTCTGATCTCCCTTGCCGAGGATTTCGCCAACAGGGAAAGATACATACTACAACCAACCAAAACAGAAGCCATAAACTTCCGGTCAACACATAACTCAACAACCGGGCAATATGCCATATATGGAAAAGAAATTCCAATTGTTGATTGCAGCACCCACCTGGGAATCAAAAGATCTTCATCACTACCAAAAACCTTAGAACTAAACGTAACAGAAAACATTAAAAAAGCCCGCCGAACGACCTATAGTCTTATGGCAAGCGGCCTTCATGGAAGCAACGGGCTAGACCCAGTAACTTCTCTTCATCTCCTGAAAACATACGTTTCTCCTATACTACTTTATGGTTTGGAAGTCCTCTTGCCAAAGAATAAACACCTACAGAATCTAGAAATTTTCCAGAAAAATCTCCTGAAACAAGTGCTCTCACTCCCCGTAACCAGTGCCGATCCAGCTATCTATATGCTTTCAGGCTTCCTGCCAGTTGAAGCCCAAATAGATAAGAAGACTCTCACTCTTTTCAACAACATCTGCCTTCAACCAGATATTTCTGTAGAAAGACGACTAGCAATACGTCAACTTCACATTAAAAAAACCCAAAAAGCAACAGCTGGTTCATTGCAGTAAAGAAGGTCCTATGGAAGTACAACCTCCCTGACCCTCTAACTATTCTCAATAGCCCTCCTACAAAACATCAGTGGAAACTCACAGTCAACAAAGCAGTACACGCACACTGGCAAGAAAATATCTTGAACCTTGCACAATACCATAAATCCCTACAGTACCTATCAGTATCATACACACCCGGTAGACCACACCCATTGCTCTCCATCCCATTAAAATCCACTAGGGAATATCTTCGCATACCCATTAAACTTAGATTAGTTTGTGGAACATACTCTCTGCAAACAAATCGCGCTGCATTCAATCAAAACGAAATCAATCCAACCTGCCAACTATGCAAACTCACTGACGAATCATTACACCACTTTTTACTGGAATGCCCAGCCTTAGAAAACATCCGAAAACCTATAATTGAACAAATAAATTCAGACCTGACCAATCTTGGCTTAGAACCTCTTAAAAATAGAAATAATCCTGATCAAATACAAATTCTACTAGATTGTACGCCCCTGTTAACTCTACCCCCCCCCTTTAAAAATGGCCCCCAACCTACTATCAGCCGGCTGACTGACCTAGAATTTAACTGTAAAAGACTGACACACAACCTACACAACAAAAGATATCAACTACTCAATGGACAATAGAAACTAGAAACTCTTCAAATTGCTCATACAGCCTACAGTGTGACCTATATTACCCTTTTGTGTATAGTGTATAGTTATAGTTGGTGTTGTATGTTAAACGTTACTAACGGTGTTTGAACTCTGTGTGTCGTAATAACATTGTAGCTGATTTATATATTGATGTTATCCACGTTGTAGCTGAAAGGTTCAATGGTTCTCCCTTGAGGGAGGTGAAGATATAGAACAAGAACAAGAACATGGCCGTCGCACTATTAACGTCGATCATCTTCACGCGTAAACGTAAAATTCCAATTTTAATGTTGAATTCTAATATGTAATAAAAGTTCCATTAGCCTAACCCAAAGCCAATCTAATACTACAAGTCTCACACAAAAATAATTGGCAAAATGCGATAGAACTCAATCGAATTAGGCCTGAGTGTGATGGCCATAGCCGTAGACCCATTTGACCTAGTTACTCGCTTCAGTTTGAGAGCCTAAAAGTGCAGGTTTATTGATTGTTTAATATTAAGTTTCAAAATACTATACTTTTACTGAAAATTAACTGAATTGAGTGTAAACTGTGGTAACCTATCAACATATGGAGCGGGCCTTCTTCTAGATTGGTCTTTATAGTTTCTTTTATTTTCTCAACTTTCCTACTTGTTTACATGCGGTCAGGTCTAGCCGAATCACCTCTCCGTTGTTCAATTGTATCCGCGTTCATTTAATTTCATGATTTTGTTGCTTTTCATCGTTAAAGTCGGAATTCATACCAAAATGTTTTATATTTATTGATAGATGAATTGATTTATAAAGATTAAACATAAAATTGAGATAAACATTGTTTTTTCTTACATTGTGAGAGCTTTCCCCCGCGAACTATATTCTGACGAAAAGAAAATGGCTATTCCATCAACAAGGTCAACTCCAGCGGCAAAGGCGCGTAATATGAAATTTTCACGCAAAGAGTAGAATTTGTCGTGGTGACAGGTTTTGAAAATGTAAATATAAGCAATAAACGGTCACCCTATGGCGGTTATGGTCGTATATCAGGACAAAGGTTGGATGGAAAATTAATCATAAATGCGCTAACGCGCATTCATTCAATTTTCCATCCAACCTTTGTCCTGATATACGGCCATAACCGCCATAGAGTGACCGTTTATTGCTTAAATATTCGACGTTATTCAAAGAAAATATTATTACGTACTAATGAAAAACGGAGTGTGACCCTAGCTTCAGCATTTAACACATATTTCAAAATAGTTTATGCTATTTTTCAGTTTCCTAAGAGTAAAATATATAGATGGAATTCACCATATGAACAATATGATTTTAATATCGGTTCTAAATTTACATTGAGTAATTGTACCATGGACAATTTCTGTTTATACTTCACTGCACCGGTAATAGAATTTGAGTAAGTATTTTACATATCTAATTTAGATAGATGTCAGATTAGTTGACCATTGCAAGGGCCATATTTTGTGGAGGCGAGTTTGCAAAGAGGGGTTTGTTGAACTTGTCAGTACATATAATCTGGATCCTGTATTTTTTTCCATTGCCTTTATATTACTGGTCCACTGTTATCTACCCATTAGTCTACACTATTCCAAATGCTATATTTTCAGTGGACAGGAAGTAGTTATACTAGGGGAAACAGATAAATGGATCCACATGCCACATCAACGTGTTCGGCAGATCACGAAACAAGCCACTCAGTTAAAAATGGAAATTGATGGTTCTCCTGGAGAAGAAATAGAAATATGGATAACTGTCAATGGGAAAATAGCAGCTTTAGCAACCCGTGCTGATGAAACTGGATATGCTCATTTCGTATATGAACGTTATCATGACAATGCAGGAGAAACCAAATATTTATTCCCATTATCAAATTATTTAATAACTTTGTTTTGTATATGCGTATTTAAATACTTTTCATAAATTTGAAGATTTTTGTAAATCGTGTGGTTTCATTGACAGTATTAAAGCAGAAAAAATCGCTAGTTTCTGACATAGCAATATTCTTTAGACCCTGGACACCATCAATGTATATTAATATCTGTCAATACGAGCACTAACGTGGAAGAAACATGAATCGGAACAACTTAAAATTGACAATGAAAGAGTATTTTTTACATAAATATTTGACGTTAAATTTGTTTATATATTATAATCTCTTAATTTTTTCAATGGGTGGAAGCATTTGAATTTCTCAAAATTCTTTGTTTGCCTCTACACCAAAATTAGTATTATTGTAAATATACATTTGGTGGAATGATCACGTGATCCTTGACGTGGGTTTCGCCTCATTCTTCGTTCCAGGGAAGTGGCAGTCTAATCACACGTTTTGACGCATTGTGTGGTTTCATTGTTGATGTGCATCTACTAGTATTAGATAAGTGATTAAAGATAAAAAAAACAAAATTCGATAAGTGCTCTTATCCTTTTTCTTAAGTTAAAAATATTTTCTAGTCCGTTATTAATTTGATGACTGTTGCTTTTTGTAATTTTGGTAATGACGGTCGATCGGCGAAGTACGGTTCCACTGTTTTGTGTCAAGTACAAATTGCTAACTTCGGTACCTGTTGAAGCCCTTCATACATCCAGTGGTTTGAAACTTTTGTGAGGGGAAAAGTTTTATAACTTGGGTCTAGATCCCAGTTTGATACAATTTATCGGTTATGGAGGCAAATTCTTGTCAAAAACTCCTGATATATATTACCAGCAACAACATATTTCCATAATATAACATATTTGGCCTTTTTGTTTCTAGATTTCCTAGTTATTTATTGGTTTATTTGATTCATTGCATTGCAAGTTTTAAATTTGATTACAATTTCTCATTTACAAAAGTTCTTATTGCATTGGGAAGTCTATCAAATTACATTATTTTAAAAACTGTTCTCACTTGTCTCCACCTTTGCCGGTATGAGTCACGTGATTGATTAACTAACTCACTTGCCACCCAACCCCAGACCTGTGCTGACATGGCTTCATCATAACAGAGCACAAGTTATCGCGATGTCGACCATTGAAATTTTCAATTTCCTTCATTGTGTATAGACATTGCAACGGATTTTGTTGTCTTTGCAAGTTGGAAATACTCCTATGTGTCCAGTGGCGTTTCAGCAGATTTGAGGCTGGCACGGCTTTGAAAAACATTGAAATGCTCCGGTGTGTGCTCTTAGTCCACAAGGGGCATGTTTTCTAAAAGGTGTCCTGTTTCAGCATAAAACATAATGTAAATATAAATTATTCTGCATTTCAGTTGTTCTTTTATGTTATAGTTTATCACATATGATCACAAATTGTCTCCAATAAATTAGGGATATTTATCTGAATGCAGTAAAGTCCTGTCAAATTCCCGAAATTTAAGAAAGTATCCACCTTTTTGTGCGGTTATTGAAGTAGGGCTTTGCAGGATAAGTATAATAATGATAATAAGATCATTAGGCACCCAGATGCACGAGACAATCTTTCCTGATGTCTTTTTATAAAAAACTACAATATCAAGTTACATAATGATGCAAAATGATGAAAATGAAAATACTGGATATAAAAAGTAAAGTGACATTAATAAGTATTGCGCCTTAGGTCTCGAATCTTGTAGCAGGATACTCGGAATCTCAATCTACGTACGTATAGAAACAACTTTTCATTATTTTTGCGGGAAGCTCTAGGACTATAAAATAATTTGATAATGGTATAGTATTTCTGTTATGACGAAACATTAAATGAGCTGGAATCGAAATTAATAGCTTAAACTATATTTTTTTTTTTAAAACAGTATTTTATTCATTTCATACATGAATTGGATCAGGGAACAGGCTTTCGCCTATATGACCCTTTTCCAATATTACAATATTACAAAATTTTAGAAATACAAACGAAAAATATAAGTTAAAAAATACAACGTATGTACATAAGGCTACACCCTTACTCCAGTTTAAAATCTTTTGCTAAAAGTAAAAAAATCATGGATTTTTTCAAAGATAAGTTTAGCTTAAACTATATTTGTACTAGACAGGAAGTGAGCTATTACAAAATGTGCACTGATTTTGTAAAGTCTGTAGGGATTATTTTTGGATCGATTTTCCTTGGATTTTCTTTAATTGTCAATTGTAAGAAGATTTATCTGATAAAATTAAAATGTCCAAATTATTTTGTCAAAAAGAATCCCCTTAGAAGACAAAATCCAAACCGGAAGTGATGCATTAGCCGTAATCACAGATTGACTCATTTTAGCAAAATTTTAATAAATCTGGTGAAATTGATCCTTTTTGTATGATTTATGCCTAATAAAACCTATTTACTTTATCTAAAACTTGTTGGGAACAGAATTTGATTTCGAATTATAGGAATTGACTTTTTTGATAACTTTGGACGACTGTATGTCATTTTCTAACATACATAGAGAGTGGGGTTTTACAAATTATCATTGTCCATTTGATTCTTTTTTCAATAATACATGACAATTTTTAAAATTTTGGTTTTATTTTCGAATAAGAGCCATACATTACAAATTAATCTGATTATGTTGTTTTTTAACCCTCATAAAAAATTCAAATTGTAACATACGAATTCCAAACATACCTTCATTCGCAATTTATAACACAGTTTGAATTTTGGTCCTATCTTAATTAGAACTAAGCTAATGTTTCTAAAGAAGTGACTCGATACAAATGTTAACAGACGATACAAATTAGTTACATTACACGTTTTATCCGTATCGCAAATTCCAGTTACAGGGGTAAACAATAAAAAATATACAAAATTGTCCTGTCAGAAAGGCAGTAGTTTGTGCAAGAATTCTATTAATTTGGGCGGAACGATAAGGTCCCCGTCCCCAGGGGAGTGGATAAAGGAGAATAGGGTAGACAATAGACAACAAAGAAAAAAGCGGTAGCGTACGAGTCACAGAACGAAGACAACTATAGAAGTTCATATTATAGAAAGAATATGTGATGAAGCATGGAATGTCCGAATGATTGACTGGATATAGAGACTATGGACGGAAGTCCCAATTGGATTAAAATAACAGTTTGACGAGAAAATGACAAAGATGACATGACAACAGATTAAAGGGATAATAGGTCTTAGAATAAACATAAGATTTAAAAATATAAAACTTGGCCAATAAGAGCTCCATTCATCAGTAAATATAGCTGCCATAAATAGAATAAAAAAATAGATAAATATCCACAAAAATAAGTAATTATCCAAAACGATGCAGTTGATTATTGAAAAACGCTTAAAAACTGATTAAGCGTTTCCAAAATTGATTTATTTTTATGAGTTTTCCAGATTTTAATGAATTCTGTTCCTTTATGACACCAGGTATGTTCACTGATGAATATATACTCATATTGGCCTTTCTTGAGAATCAACATTTTATGTTCATGCTAGGACGCAGTATCTCTTTAACATTCTCCCTATTCTAAACTTTATAACTTAATAGGAGGAGAAAAATGTGATCACAGACATCTGTAAGTATTTCTAGGGAAGCTTTTACCCGAAATGTCATATCAGTCGACAATTTTTCTTTTACCCTGTATTCACTATCAATATTTTTGGAAACATTCGGAAACATCGTTGTTTCCTGAAATGCTACCAGTGTACAAAGGCCTTTAGAGACATGCTTTTATTCGTCCTACAAGAATATAAGTTCCTTGAGGACTAAAATCTATCCCAATATATTAATATATTTTAGATCTTATGTTTGTATGTATTGATTTCTGATTCCGATCTCTTGAAGACTGCTTAAATGGTCAGTATTCAGCAGCACCATGTCACCACATAGCATATAAAAATGTAAGGAAATTTTCATATGTTTTGATTTTAGTATAATATTGCAGAATTCCTGCTCTTTAGTCCAGACCAGAAAGACAAATCATATTTGTTGGAATAAAAAATGTTGGTCCGTTTCTATGGGACAGTAAACATAATATGATTTCCATATAAAAGAAATCTTTAAGTTAGAAAGCGAAAAGGAATGGAAAAGCCTCCAATGGGATATATGTAATCCGGTACGGGGTCCTCTTTAGAACACATGAATGTTAGTTATATAATAAAATAACTGAAATGCAGAATACTTTATTATATATTATGTAACTTTAAGATACTATATGATAATGTTATCATTACAATTATCTCTTCTTACCAACCTGAAAATATTACAAAATGATTTTTTTTTTTAAACAATCAAGTTGATATCTACATTGCACAGAATAATAAATAACGAAATCTGATTAATAAATGTCCCACTCCTCATCTTACAAACAGTAATCAACAACGGTGATATGTCGAATATGACATAAAGAGCTACTAATTTATCAAAATGAATGAGCTTTCTTCTTGGATATTAAGAAAGTAAATACTTTACCACACAATCCCCACAGGCCCCTTGTGGACAAAGAGCACAAACCGGAGCATTTTCACCCATAGATGACTTGTATGGGACTGTAGCACTATTCTCCGGATTATAGTAATCTGTTATGGTAACAAACCCCGGTTTTACTTTTCCAACAGCTTCAACTTTTACTAATCTTAATTTAAGACACATTGGTGTATTTCCGACCTGCAGACAAATAAACAGTAGACCTGTGAACAGCTGTGCACTTCGAACTTTGAAACTTTTAACCTGTTAGCTTTCAATTCCGATGCACAAACCGGAAGTGACACAAAAATGTATTTGTGTTGGCATATATCCTGTAAATTTCTGATCAGATAATTATTTTTAATTCTTTCGGATAAATACCGATAACAAGAACATGAAAAGGGGCACCCTTTCTTTAACATATTTTGAAACGATACCAAATAACTGGTTTCAGTTTCTTATTATTAGTAGTTTGATGTTTTATGGCACTGATCTACAACACATTCCCTGATTTCTTTGGTAAAGCTTGATCAATTTCTAAATTAAAAATTATCAGGAATTTTCACCTCATTTTGACCTACGTCAGCAATCTTACGCGGAAGATCGTGTTTTTTTTTTAAGATAATCACCTCATCAAAATAAAGAGTAAATTTTTTCTGGGCTGATTCCATCCTCTTAATGAGTTTATTATTCTGAAGCTGAGATTCGTCTATTCGGAAACCACTGATTAAACCTGTTTCTAATATTGCCATCCCACTTGACTGATTGTGAACTTTCCATCTGAAACAAGAAAAGATTCTTACTGGTTCATATTAGGTTCTGTTATTCAATAAATATTGAGTTAAATTGGGAGTATGCAGATATTTTTTGGATGTTTTGATGGGTATAAGAGAAAATTTGAAATATATGTATATTTATATGGTAAAGGAATTTACTAAAGCTATCCTAATTAACTGAAAGAACATATTTGAAAATGTTAAAGCAAATGAATTTTGCAAACAAGGATTGCTCAACATTAATGGACAAATCTGGAGGCCTGAGCATACTTTTAAATAATTCGATTTAATGTTCTTATTTTGACGTACGTCTTCATATACGTAATTTAGTTCTACATATCAGCAGATATACCAATGAAGTAGAGCACATATCATTTTAAAGCATTTTACAACAGTCAGTCGATGTGTTAATCAATTTCGTCAAAAGATGTCTTACTCAAAACAAACTTTGATGACGAGAAGTTCTAAAGTTTCAGATTCTGTTACAACACTAAGTCCCCAGGTCGATTGTACTATCAGTTCTTCAATGTTATACTTGACAGTTATCTGGAATAGAACATCCAGTAACAATGATACAATAGAAATACTGAAATAAAAGAGAAAAATATATGTTGTAGGATTTAAAACCCTTTTTGCATATTTTGGCAAGTTTATGGGAGCTACAGCTTTTATCCAAATAATATAAAAAACTTTTTTCTTATTATCGATTCGATAAAGATCATTATTATGAAGGCGACTTACCATGACAATTCCGCTACCAGTACCTGAAGCCTCAATATCAATACTATCAGTGGTTTCACTAGTCTAAAAACAACAAATGGGGGTATTTTAACATGGAATTAAACAGGCTTTAGTGGTCATATATCCAAACTGTCTATTCCCCAAAGTTGAACTAATATCATTGAGGTACGTAAAGGTATAGTTGAATATAACGCTTCCTCAACTACCACACCAACCTCAACTAGAGCTGAGTACAGACATTTTTGCCCTTTCGTACTTTAATATCTTACGCCCGGTGTTCTCTCAGCCGCTTTTAGTAAAAAGGCAACTTCTAATTACTTTCTATCAACTCACATCTATAAACCAATATATAAAATAATATTCATAAACCATAAGGTGGAGAAAAGTAGGACGTAAAACTCCATTCATTTCATTTCAATATTCATAAACAAGATTTGTGAAAACAAGTAGAAAAAAATGCTATTAATTTGACCGGATAAAAGGTGTTCTGTGATAATTTTATGTTTTCATATTTTTGTAATTTTTTTATAAATGTGGTAATTTAATACACTTTAATAAACCTAAACCTTTATCGTCATTGTTGTATAACCCTATATTAACAACTGTCAATCATCTTAACCCTAGAAATCTTTTCTTTAGGAGACAAAATTTAGAATTTTTTTTTAATTTTGCCAAATTTAACAATTTAATATTTTCATCAAACCATCCATGTCATATATCGTTGAATAGAGAAAATCAAGAACATTTTGATTATGAAAAATAAGACCTAAATTTTAAAACTATAATTATGAATTATTGTCATATATTTTTAAAAAGAAAATCAAATGGGCATTGATAATTTGTAAAACTCAACTTTTTGTGTATGTTAGAGAGTGTAATGTAGTCGTCAAACTATAAAGTTGTCAAAAATGTCAATTTTGAGACGCCTAAAACGAATAAAATTAAGTGGACGTTTTCTGTATAATTTCATCAATTTAAATTGTCCAAGTGTATCAGATAAATCTTCATGCAATTAACATATTAAAGAAAATCACACCAAGCCGTCTATTATAACATCTGTCAATCATCATTAGGGTTTTATCTTTAGGAATGAAATCATAAAAATTAGATTTTTTGAATTTTTATAGCAAACCACCTATGTCACCTATCGTTCAAAAGGTTGAAAACGCGTACATTTTCCTCTGAAAACCAAATTCGAAATTCAAAATTCTATCACAAACACTTTAAGATAAAGTAACAAGGCTTTGATAGAGGCCAAAATCATACAAATCGGACAAAAATGGAATTAAAATTTTGCTAAAATGTGTGGCTATAAGATGACGATCACGCGATATTTTTGGTATTTATTATATTATAGTCTTACACACCAAATATACAATAAATAAGAATTACCGCGATTACAACGGAAGAATGAAGAATACAGAGTAACCCAAACCAACACAGAATCATCCATTTGGTACCAATCCATCTACCAGTTTCTATCAACAACTTCTTTATTGCGTTTGCGTTATCAGCAGCCACTGGAAGCGAACATTAACTTGTCATCCACACATCAAATACTACATAATAGTGTTTGAAAAGGAATTTTGGTGAAGGAACTTACCTCCCATTTAAATAGACCGGAAGTCTGAGAAATAGTCCATGTTTTACTTTGTCTGCAAGCAAATACATTAAGATAAATATTGTAACTTCCACCATGTAATAGACATGCAAATTGTGATAAAGCTTGGAGTGCAGCTACTGTATCCTGAAATAAAAGAGCGTCACTCATTTCATTGTATTTGTTAATATAAATTTATCAATATCATACAAGATCATATAAGATTTGAACGGCATTTTTTTTTTTTTACACAAGGTTTCAGATTTTTACTACCATTGCCTTCAATAAAGCAGTTACGCAAACTCGCATTTATTTAAGCAATAATCGTCATCAGTTTATCACATGATCTATTGCGTTTACACATCAATAATGCTAATGAGACCAGCGTTTAATTCTTAAATGTATTTTGTTATTAAAGAAGTGTGTTTTTGACATATGTACTAGATCACGAAAATATGTTTAAAGATAGCTTGCCAGGCAAGGTAACATACGCCCACACATCAGAATTTTTAAATCATTTTTCCTTTGATTTATAGCATCTATTTATACATATAAACTCTTCATCTAAATCGTCAAATTCTAATTTAACCGCCGTCTTGTCAGCTACAATGCTCACACCAAGTTAATCAAAATCCATTGAAAATTGTAACTTCTATTGCACCAACAATAAAATTTAACAGGATTTTACAAAGTCAAGGGCAATAACTCAAAAACCGTTCATCCAAATTGTCAATTTCGAACTTGACTGCCACCTTATGAATTTCGATGCTCCCACTAAGTTTCATTAAGCTCCATAGTTTCTAGAACACCTACAACAAATATAGAGTCAAGGGCAACAACTCACACACCGATCATCGAAAATCGTCAAATTCGAACTTGACCGCCGTCTTATCAATTTCAATGCTCACACCAATTTTCATCAAAATCCATTGAAAATTGTAACTTCTATTATAAGAAACAACAAATATAGAGTCCGGGCAATAACTCAGAAACCGTTGATCAAAAATTTGTCAAATTCGAATTTCACTGCCGTCCTATTATTTTTCAATGCTCATACAAAGTTTCATCAAAATCCATTGATAATAGTGGCTTCTATTATACCCACCCGACGGACCGATGGACAGGGGGACGACAATACTTTTTCAATACTTACCTGTGAAGTGGTGTAACCACCATTGCTGTTTTGTTGTGAAAGTAACCACTTCATTATAGGTATACCTTTGGCTATTTCTCCCATTTTAGAATAAGTTAGTAAAACATAAGCAGCAGTCTCAATATTAACCGGACTACTCTGTTTATGTGGTGGATTCCAGTAATATTGAACTCTGTCAGCCTCAATAACAACTTCCCAATACACCATACCATCTACAAAAATGATGTTTTAACAGGTACAGGTATAAGAGAACACGTGGGTTCTCAAAACTTTGCTGAATGATGAAAATATTTCAATAAAAAGGATTAGAAATGGTAGTCAATAAATGAGTATGATTCATGGTCATTTTTGGAAAACATAAGCAGAATTTGTAAATAGAGATACCAATTCGTTAGGTGGTCCGTTAGTGATGGGGTTAAATGAAATTTAGTTAGATATAATATTATTTTTAGAATCGTGGCTCAGAATAATCCCTACCAAAACATTAATGAGCTTTTACCTTTTGTGGTCTGTAAAGATTCAAGTCTCTGCAATATATCTGAGGACTTCGTACTTCCAGCTACTTTTAAAGCATAAGCCGTAATAGCTAGATCATATAAATTAGTCATTGTTTCTGATGCTGTTTCTAGTTGTTGCATAGACTTGAATATGCTGTTACCAAAATAGTATTGTGCCTAAATAAAGACAAGACAAAACCTATAATGTGGATAAAATATATACAAGAAAAATTCACCCCAATAATTGATGTTCGGCATATTAGGTTAATATTAAAATTTATAGTTTATAGAAAAGTATCGCAAAGATAATCAGAACACAAGAGCCAACATCATACTTTGACAAAAACTTTCGTTTTACTGATCATTTATCTTAATCTGTGATTACAGCCCGCGAGTGTAGCAATAAAAAACTTGTGCACTTCTTGAGTATAGTTCTCTTACACCATAAGACTCTTTTCGGATGTGGGGAAATTTATTCTCTAATTTGACACTTAAAGATGGCTTGCCTTGTGTTTTGTTTATATAAATATATATATAAGAAGGCAAGCCATCTTTAAGTGTCAAATAAGAGAAAAAAACTTCCCCACATCCGAAAAGAGTCTTATGGTGTAATATAAATATATTAGAAATTATATAACGAAAAACCACAATTAAAGAGTTAAAGAAATTTTACCACCAACATCAAAGAAAACTGGAAACGTTTTCTTGACGATTGTTTTATCTTTTGGACAAAAAATGGTGAAGATCTAACTAAATTCCACTTAATCTTTAATAACCTACATGAATCTATTAAATTTACAATGGAATCCGATGAGCACGAACTTCCGTTCCTTGATATTGTAATAAAGAAGGAGAAAATAACATCATTACAGATTTATATTTGACACGGATACTCATCAGTACCTTAATTTTAGATCTTGTCACCCATCTCATACTAAAAGGAACACCCCATTAGTTTTGCTAGAAGAATCTGCGCAATAGTTATCAAACCTGCACTCAGAACATTGCGTCTCCACGAATTAAGGGTATATCTTTTACGTCAAGAATACCCGGAAAATCTTATCAATTCGGCTATAAATAGAGCAACAATAATTCCAGTAGAAGAATTGCGACGTTCTAAAGATCTCGAATCAACGGCTATGTCAATAGCGTTCGTGGTTACTCACAACAATGCCAGAAAATATCTTCTGATCCTTCACTAATCCCCCAGATTAAGGGAACTTTTTCCAGAATCTGACTAGTTAAACAGTAGAAGACAACCGCCGAACTTGAAACGTATTCTTAGCCTACTAATTCGAAAAGAATGTGAAGTTCGCAAGTGTGGAGAAAAAAGATGTGGGAAAAGTGATTTTATCGATGAAGGCAATTCAATTACATTCGGACCTGGAGAAATCTTTAAAGTGAATGCACTAATGAACTGTGATTCGGGTAACCTTATTTATTGTGCCAGATGTAGCTGTTGCCAGGAATTCTACATTGGACAAACAGGAGACCACCTCTTTGACAGAGTTAGGGCTCTTAAACAGCAAATAAGAGACACGTCCGTCCGCAATACTCCTTGCAGTGCACACTTTCCGAATTTTCCCTTTTTTCAAGATATTCCAGGACAGTAAATCACTGCGTCTAGCAAAAGAAGCACATTTTTTTGCTAAGTATAATTGTGGTTTTTCGTTATATAATTTCTAATATATTCTACTGTACCGAGAAACTTTTTCTTTTTAATTATATATATTGACAACCCTAGTTGTCTTAGATTGCTCAAGTGAAGCAAACATGATTTGTTGAAAATTCTTAAGAGTAATGATCTCTCAATCCGAGCAGTCAAGTGTTTTTGTTAGTTCTTTAAGCGTCAAACGTGCGAATCTAAATTTAAATGTCCAAAACTGTCGAATTGAGCATTTAATTTCCTATCTGTTACAATAACTAAACCCCATAAATTTCTTAACTTAAGCCTTTAAATAAGTGTGTATTTTTCTTCAATGAGTGCTGGATATCTTGTGTTTATATGCATCTTCTTTTTTGTAAACAACGCTTCCTAGAAGTTGGTTAATTTTCTATTATATCGCTTGATATAGTCATATGTAATATAAACGATTTATCTTATACTACGCTGATGATAATCGCATTGCAGTTAGATGGAATGATAATGGGTGTTTTCCAGATGGCGACTTTGTCCTGAAAAATGATACAAATAGCAACAAGTAGTAGGTTTAGTTTGCGATATAAGCATTTGCTTGGAGCGAACGTTAACCTGTCATCTACCAACCAACCAGGTTGATCGACAGATCAAGCGACAACGCCACTATGTATTTTAAAACCTTACCTGCATTATTTCAGATACTTCAGAAAGAGCAATCAAAGTAAACGCATTTAAACCATTTCCTTCAAATGAACTGCCCTAGAAATAATTTAGAACGTTTAAATCACAGATAAAATAGCTATCAGATGAAGAAACAGTGTCGTATCACTACTAAAATTCGTAAATTTATTCTCTAATTTGACACTTAAAAATGGCTTGCCTTGTGTTTTGTTTATATATATATATATATATATATATATATATAAGAAGGCAAGCCATCTTTAAGTGTCAAATTAGAGAAAACAATTTCCCCACATCCGAAAAGAGTCTTATGGTGTAATATAAATATATTAGAAATTATATAACGAAAAACCACAATTAAAGAGTAACATAAATTTTACCACCAACATCAAAGAAAACTGGAAACGTTTTCTTGACGATTGTTTTATCTTTTGGACAAAAAATGGTGAAGATCTAACTAAATTCCACTTAATCTTTAATACCCTACATGAATCTATTAAATTTACAATGGAATCCGACGAGCACGAACTTCCGTTCCTTGATATTGTAATAAAGAAGGAGAATAATAACATCATTACAGATTTATATTTGACACGGATACTCATCAGTACCTTAATTTTAGATCTTCTCACCCATGTCATACTAAAAGGAACATCCCATTTAGTTTTGCTAGAAGAATCTGCGCAATAGTTATCAAACCTGCACTCAGAACATTGCGTCTCCACGAATTAAGGGTATATCTTTTACGTCAAGAATACCCGGAAAATCTTATCAATTCGGCTATAAATAGAGCAACAATAATTCCAGTAGAAGAATTGCGACGTTCTAAAGATCTCGAATCAACGGCTATGTCAATACCGTTCGTGGTTACTCACAACAATCTCCCAGATTAAGGGAACTTTTTCCAGAATCTGACTAGTTAAACAGTAGAAGACAACCGCTGAACTTGAAAGGTATTCTTAGCCTACTAATTCGAGATTCGGAAAATAATGTGAAGTTCGCAAGTGTGGAGAAAACAGATGCGGGAAAAGTGATTTTATCGATGAAGGCGATTCAATTACATTCGGACCTGGAGAAATCTTTAAAGTGAATACAGTAATGAACTGTGATTCGGGAAACCTTTATTTATTGTGCCAGATGTAGCTGTTGTCAGGAATTCGACATTGGACAAACAGGAGACCACCTCTTTGACAGAGTTAGGGTTCTTAAACAGCAAATAAGGAAACGTCCGTCCCCAATACTCCTTGCAATGCACACTTTGATAAATGTGGAAAAGGTAGAATTTTCCCTTTTTTCAAGATATTACAGGACAGTAAATCACTGCGTCTAGCAAAAGAAGCACATTTTATTGCTAAATATAATTGTGGTTTTTCGTTATATAATTTCTAATATATTCTACTGTACCGAGAAACTTTTTCTTTTTAATTATATATATTGACAACCCTAGTTACTTATATAATATATATATATATATATATTCCGTAATTTGACCTCTAATATTTTATATATCGAAAGCTGCGATGTTCTAATGTTTGGGAAAAATACCAGTTTGTCTAAAAGTCCCTAGCTCGTACTAATTACGAAGGGAATTTCCTTGATCTGACGGATCAAGAAAGATCATAGTCTCTCATTTCGATCACCCAATACGTTCCCCAAAAGATCGAAGGCCTCTCGTATAGCCTACTTTGGTATTTCAATTATTTTCTCTAGCTAAAGAAAATTCATTAAAATACATGCTAACCATACGGTACTCACTGCACGAGAATGAAATTTACAACAATGTAAAAACATTTCAATTCCTAACATTCTAGTATTTTTACTCTAGGGTGGATGGCGTTGATCGCAAGAATGCTTTTTAGAATTGTCTTAGATTGCTCAAGTGAAGCAAACATGATTAGTTGAAAATTCTTAAGAGTAATGATCTCTCAATCCGAGCAGTCAAGTGTTTTTGTAAGTTTTTTAAGCGTCAAACGTGTGAATCTAAATTTAAATGCCCAAAACTGTCGAATTGAGCATTTAATTTCCTATCTGTTACAATAACTAAACCCCATATATTTCTTAACCTAAGCCTTTAAATAAGTGTGTATTTTTCTTCAATGAGTGCTGGATATCTTGTGTTTATGTGCATCTTCTTTTTTGTATACAACGCTTCCTAGAAGTTGGTTAATTTTCTATTATATCGCTTGATATAGTCATATTATGTAATATAAACGATTTGCATGTATCTTATACTACGCTGATGATAATCGCATTGCAGTTGGATGGAATGATAATGGGTGTTTTCCAGATGGCGAATTTGTCCTGAAAAATGATACAAATAGCAACAAGTAGTAGGTTTAGTTTGCGATATAAGCATTTGCTTGGAGCGAACGTTAACTTGTCATCTACCAACCAACCAGGTTGATCGACAGATCAGGCGACAACGCCACTATTTATTTTAAAACCTTACCTGCATTATTTCAGATACTTCAGAAAGAGCAATCAAAGTAAACGCATTTAAACCATTTCCTTCAAATGAACTGCCCTAAAAATAATTTAAAACGTTTAAATCACAGATAAAATAGCTATCAGATGAAGAAACAGTGTCGTATCACTACTTAAATTCGTAATCGTTAACCTATTTAAACAAAATTATCATTTAAATACATCAATTATACCTCAACACCCTATTTTGAATTTTTTCAAATATGATAAGTTGTTAACAAAGATAAGATTCTGTTATTCTGAATTACGATCTTGCTTCAAATATTTAAGTAACCCTGTATTTAAATTATACTATATGGACTTTCACTGGAAATCATCATTGCCGAAAGTCGTCATCTCTGATGTTCTATAAATAAATTCTGTCATTTATATTCCCGAATATACGAAAGTATCATTTTACACCAGTCCATGATAAAATGTTAATACTGCCATACACTCTTTTGTCATTATACTTCTATATGTCATTTAAAGATTATTTGTTTATATAATCTAAACATACCTTTAATTCTGAATGAATCACACGACCTGGTTCATTAAAGGTACCGTCTTCATTTTGATTACTTATCAAATAATGAGCAGCATACTCTAATACTTTTTCATCAACATAGATGTATTGACGAGCTTCACCGAATGTTCTTAAAACATATGCTGTTAGCCTAAAAATCATATCAAATTTTGGGAGTGCGAAACAGCTCAGTTAACAGAATAATATTGATGCGTTTAACATCTAATATCGCGTGATTTGGTAGACTTTACAACGAAAGTGGCTGAATCAAAAATACTTCCTAAGTCAATGAGATATTATAATCTAAACTAATATCCACCAAATTTATTACATTTGAGTATTCTGGTTGCAATGAAGCTCAAAATATCAGACTGTCATATTATGGAAGTGTTATATTGGTTTTTATTGGTCCGAAACTTGCTGACTCTTTTCCAAGCCTCTTATAACTATTTGGACACATATGGCTGGGGGAAAAGTCAGAAAAACTAGGCACCTAAAACTACTTTTTCTGACTCCCCTAGCCATATCTGTCAAATAGCTATCAGAGGCTGGGAATAGAGTCAGCAATTTTCGGACTAGGTGTTTATGTACATTGGTGTTTATGTTTACATATATTGTTGCCTTATACAAGAACATGTTTCGCTATTATTTAAGCCAATAACAAATTCTGCAGTCCTGAAATCAACTGTGATCTGAAAGGGTATATGATGATAGGGAAGGAAATAGCTCTGTTGACAGGTCCCTTTGTTATTAATAGGAACATTATTTGTCAATAAACCCAAAATAAATATCAAGATTTCCTGTATGATTTCCACTCACCACTGACTACCAGAACTATCACGGTCACCAAACGCACTGAATGAATAATCATTTCGTTGATATCTCATTTCTCCACTGTAACCTTAAATAGAGTTATTATATAACAGGGTTAAAACAATAGAGTTAATACATTATAGATTTTTAAAACAAAAGAGGTGATACAGTAAGGATAATACAATAGAGATAATATAGTACAGATAATACAATAGAAATAATACAATAGAGATACTACAGTAGAGATAATACAATAGAGATAATACAATAGAGATAATACAATAGAGATACTACAGTAGAGATAATACAATAGAGATAATACAATAGAGATAAAAAACAATAGAGATAATACAATAGAGATAATATAATAGAGATATTACAGTAGATTTAATACAATAGAGATACTATAGTAGAGTTGAGTTGAGTTTACACAATTGAGATTATACAGTAGGGGTAATATAGTAGAGTTAACACAATTGAGATTATACAGTAGGGATAATATAGTAGAGTTAACACAATTGAGATTATACAGTAGGGATAATATAGTAAAGATAATAGAGATACTATGGTAGATTTAATACAATGGATGTAATACAATAGAGTTAATACAGTACATATATACAACAGATGGAGTTTAGACAGTAGAATCAATGTAATAGAGAAATTACTGTTTAAATACATTATTGTTAATACAATATACTGAATGAAAAAATTACTTATTTTATAATGTATAAAGCATATATGGTATTGTCACATTGATGGAGGTAAATATTTACATACCAGTTTCTAAATAATTCTTTATTTTCGCTTGTAGAGCCGGCGTCAATTTGGCAGTACATTGAAGATACGCCCAAATATAAATATTGGGTACAAAGTTGATCATATTTTGTTCTCCGCAACCATATGGCATTCTGATCCATTTCTCAATATCCTGTAGAGCCGAGCTAAGTGGATCGCCTACAAATAATAAGTAGCATTTCTATAATGACAAAGATTCAGTTTTCACAGTTAGGAAACTATGTAACTCAAGGCTAAAAAATAAAAACTTACAGATTCCTAACAAATGTCTGAAGTATTTAAATAATTAGAATTATTTTATTTGCACCACTTTTAACTAAATATTGTCACCTTAGCAACAGTGGTGTCAAAATATACTATTTACTATTTAAATTACCCTCTAGATTTATATTTTTTCTACTATACATATAAAAATTTACATAGTATAAATAAGGTTTCGGAAATAAGCCAAATCTTATGCTAATCCGTCACCGAATACAATTTATCGAAATATAGAGAAAATGAACAGATGAAAAGATAAATAAATTAGCGTATTAATATATATGTAATATTCAACAATAAAATAGTTAAAAGATACCAAGATTAATGATGTATATAAAAAAAATCTAAATATATGAAAGGAAAAGGAATAGGATCCACAATTAATGGGAAATGTACAAGGTAGGATCAATATCTAAACTAGGTATATGGCAGACTAGGGAATGTATACACGATAAAGAAACGAGTGTAAGTATACACCATCAACCATCAGATAGGATATACAAGATCAACAAGTAGAGTAAATGTACCAATGTTGGTTTCTTGAAACGAATAATATGGCTAAATAATGAATCTTTTTGACAGTCGTGTACTGTGTGGAATATATGAACATTTTCATTGTCGCTAAGATCATCAGAACCGTGCAATAGTATATTTTTATTTAGATGATGATGTGGCAGTGAAGATAATGAATCTCTTCTCTGGATGCCATAGTTTTTGGATAGCAAAGCGAAAAGGTCAGGAGTATTCAATGGGATGCCGAAATGCACAAAAGGAAAGTGGCCAACGTATCTCATATTTTACTCATTTTATTTCGGAGTTTATAAGGCATTATCTGCACCGGCCTTTCTACAAGGCAATAATACGACGGGGGAGTTGCATAGGATATAATCTGTCGACTTCTTTTAAACTACCTAAGATTGATAGAATGATTTTCTGGTAATGCGTTCCAATCACAGATAGAAGATGCTAGAAAGGAATTACAGAGTCTAGAACTAGTAAATATTGTTCTGAGCTTGTGACCATGGCGTGTAATATTATAATAGGAGGATCCCATATTGGGATAATTTGGAACCATGTTATCAATCATCTTTGAAAATAAACTAAGTCTGTGTTGATATCGTCTTCGCTTAAGTGAGTTGAAATCAGCTTCCTTATAAAGCAATGAATGAGATGTTGGACGGACAAGACCAGTTATTGGTCCAAGGCATCAGGGTGAGATTTTCTAATCTAGTAGAGTCTATTTCTGTAAAATTATCACAATACTGAAAGAAGGAGGAGAATGTTTTTAGATATGTTAAAGTGATTTCCTAGTGAGTCTAGCAAAAACAATTTACTGACTTTCTGATTTTACCTATGATATTGACAATGCGTTCATCCCATTTATCTTTCTGTTTGAGCGTAAGGCCAAGATGCTTGTGATGTTCTGAATCTGTTAATATCTTGTTGTCAAAAGAAAGTGAAAAGGTAGATCCTTGAGGTGTGACAGTATTTCCCCCTGATGACAATGACTAATGATCAAACACGATCAAAAGCTTTGCTTATGTCAAAAAATACAGCTTTAGTTTCTAGACCTTGATCAATGTTTTTACATATATCATAATATAAATTGACGAGCTAGTATGAGCAAGTCATTTACTGTAAACCCTGATTGACAAGCAGACAATAATTGGTGTGATCTAAGAACATTATGCAGATATTTTTTAATACTGTTCTGAAAAACTTTTCCTAGAGTGTTTAGGAGAGAAATAGGGCAATAGATTGAGCTGATGTTAGCTTAACCTTTCTTATAAACTGGAATGATGTTCGATTGTTTCCATATTGTGGGAAAACAGCATTGGTCCTGTAAGGAATTAAAAAGTGTACTCAGAGGAATTGTAAGAGATGGGCTGCAACATTTTTTTGAACCTACTTAGCATAGATTTAACATCTTGGAGTGACTGGCTGATGAAGAATTGGTTTAAGAATTTGTCAAGATTTTCGTGAATATTTTTTTCTGATTTATCTGATTTCAAAATAACATTCTCGTCAAATTCCCCCCTTTTTTTTTTTTTTTTGATTTTATTATCAAGATGATTGTCAAAAAGTTCCTTTTAGACCCTTCGAACTTCCCAGAGAACAAATGCACTAGCAGTGCGAACATTTTTTCAGTGATTTGGGGAACTTGTGTACTTTGCTTTACTCTGAGTCTGTTCCTATTTCGGATCAATTGCCTGGTGTATCCGTTCATCCACACGGTATCGCTCTCACGAATACTAGTAATCACATCCTTAAGGGGGAAAAAATATTCACTGCTTCAAGTAGCCTATCAGTGAAAGGTACAGCCAGTATATTTGGATCCTCATGGCTTTAAAACAATGTACCACATTCAGTTGCAGAGAATAAGTTATTAAACACATGTAGATGTAGATCAAGCTCATTATAATTCCAAATGGTTCGCTTGTTCTTTTGGACAGTGATCACTTATACCTGCCTCATAAACATGACACATGTCTGACCTTTGGACCCACAAGTCGAATATGTAGGCCTATCCTACGAGAAGAAATGTTATGTTAAAAATAAGGGGGATAATTCTGATTCTATGTGATAAATATAAATATGAATATATTATACTCAGCTTCTATTTTCCATGTAAATAATTCATTAGTGAGAAAACGTAAATTACCATAAGCAGTAACGACAACTTTTTGTGAATCTGGTACAACATTTCTGGGATATTTAATTTCTACGCTTCTATTGAAATAATTCTGCTCAATCAAATCTACAATCACCACTTCATTATATTCTTGTGGTATACCTTCGACCTACAAATAAATTTCTTGATAATAACCATCTAAATAATAACGGTGATATACCAGTGAGCAAAATGCGAAGAAAGTAGTTCAAAGACGGGCCATTTATTCAACAAGGAGACGAGTATATACTGAGGTACATACTGACATTACAAATTAAAAACCGATTGTCACCTCTGTTTCCCGTTAAATTCACGCAACACAAAATCATTTACCTCAACAAGCATTGGCTTTAAAATCCTATCACCAGCATGTAATGGAGCAGTTCGAGCATAAACTTGTAGATTGATATATCCAATTTCCAGAAATCTAACTGTAAAATAAGCAGTAGCTGCTCCATCTTTAGGTACCTAAAATAAACGAGAGTATATATCTAAGAATAAAGAAACCAGAGTAATCATCTATTTTGGTTTTTTTGAACGAGTTGACATTTTTTCTTACGTTTATTCTTTTAGTCTCTGTTACCATAGATTCCGCTTCAAATCCTTCACCATCCACTTGAATGATAACAAATCCTTTTGGATCCTCTAACATTACTTCAGCCTGAAGAAATATTAAAGGTGATAAACAGTACTTGTCGGTCTGATAGAAACCAGGGGCGCATTTCAATGTGGGGGGGGGGGGGCATGCAATGGCGTACCCAGGATTTACTCAAAAGGTGTCGGAATGAGAACGTTTCAGTTGAATTTGTGACACCGCATCTTTATAGCTCTGCGAAATATTATTGAAAGAAAAGCACCAAGAATAGAAGAATTGACGATATAAATTTCGAGATCCGGTAATATAGGGTGCACACAATCTTATGTTTTCGCCCAATCGCCGCTTTTTCACAAAACAATATTCGCCGCTAATTTCAAAATTGTTGGACAAAATACCTTTATGTTCCCCTTCTGTCGACAGCGATTATGTTTACACCCGTGCGATTAAATTCGCTTGTCTGCCCGTGTCCGATGTATTGTGTTTGGCGACAGGGTGCTGGGCGACCGATAACTTTCAAACTATCAACTTTAATTTCTGTGGCGGTCCGTCAATTTCAATGTCAATCACATGACATGATTGACGAAAATATGCGACTGACTTCGTGACGACGCGACGACGCTTCTAAAGAGTGAGTGCAGAAAACGAACAAATTGTCCCCCTGTCGCCGAAGGCGCAAAATTTCGGAACTTTGATGTTCTTGAATGCCAAATTGTGCCTATTTTACGCCTACAAAAGACACCCTACTCAAACCATTTGTGGGGGGGGGGGACACATGATATCATGTCCCCCTCCTGGATTTCTAAACGGGGGGGGGGGGGTGGACGTGTCCCCCCTGCCCCCCCCTTGGATCTGCGCCCCTGATAGAAACACATACTAGTATTTTCATATATAAAAAAAAACGTTGGTTTGTTTAAGAAACGTACTGTCTACTTCGTCATATCCAAGCCAGTACACTAACCTCGGTAGCAAAGCCAAGATAATTAAACACGGTGGCCTTTATAACCAGTTCTTCTCCTCTAACAACAGAATAGGGCAGATTCAACATCACAAAAAACTCTTTAAAAGCTGTCAGCTGTAAGTTAGAAGAAGTATCATTAGCAGCATCTTTACAATGCCAAGTTTCGTCCCATATCGCAAGTTAGCGGTGAACACAGCCAATCAGAGCCAGAGTCTGTTAAAAACAAGCTCTTTAACACGTTTTAACACGTGGAAAGGGCAATGAAAGTAGGTGCTAATAATTAAGCAATAAACGGTCACCCTATGGCGGTTATGGTCGTATATCAGGACAAAGGTTGGATGGAAAATTGAATGAATGCGCGTTAGCGCATTTATGATTAATTTTCCATCCAACCTTTGTCCTGATATACGACCAAAACCCTGCCATGGGGTTGACCGTTTATTGCTTATATTTACATTTTCAAAACCTGTCACCACAAACAAATTCTACTCTTTCCCCCGTGCTGGAGTTTTTTTATTAGCCTTTTCTCTTTCGTCAGAAAATAGTTCGCGGGGGAAAGCTCTCAAAATGTAAGAAAAAACAGTGTTTATCTCAATTTTATGTTTAATCTTTATAAATCAATTCATTTATCAGTAAATATAAAACATTTTGGTATGAATTCCGTCTTTAACGATGAAAAGCAACAAAATCATGAAATTTAATGAACGCGGATACAATTGAGCAACGGAGAGGTGATTCGGCTAGACCTGACCGCATGTAAACAAGTAGGAAAGTTGAGAAAATGAAAGAAACTATAAAGACCAATCTAGAAGAAGGCCCGCACCATATGATTTATAGGTGACCACAGTTTACACTCAATTCAGTTAATTTTCAGCAAAAGTATAGTATTTTGAAACTTAATATTAAACAATCCATAAACCTACACTTTTAGGCTCTAACTGAAGCGAGTAACTAGGTCAAATGGGTCTACGGCTATGGCCAGTGCACACAGGCCTAATTCGATTGAGTTCTATCGCATTTTGCCAATTATTCTTGTATGAGACTGTGAGTATTAGATTGGCTTTGGGTTAGGCTAATGGAAACTTTATTACATATTAGAATTCAACATTAAAATTGGAATTTTACGTTCAAGCGTGAAAATGATCGACGTTAAAAGCGCGACGGCCATGTTTATTTACATTGGTTACCGTGTATTACTACGCATAATGTTTTGGTGATGAGGCAATGGCAGTTATTGTCTCATAAACGCCACACGTATTAACATTAGTCCAATGGAGAAAAACAATAGCTAATGTAAATATCAATAAATATTGTTCTAAAAGGGATGTTCTATATTTAACATGGTCATAAGATCATATTTCCAGATTGGGAGAGGGGTAGAGTCTATGATAGTATATAGAAATATTAGAATGAAAGTAAAACTAAAGTTTGTAATCACTTGCATAGTGTGTAAGCGGTTCTAATAATACCCATGTTTTTATTATCTTATATATAGATTTACTCACCTCAGCCCCGTCTGAAGTCATACCAACTCCTATGGTGGGATTTGTGCTGACTGCAAAAGCACTGGCAACCCATGATGTGATGACGTCTGGAACCTTTAATGTAAAGTTGGCGATGCCTGTTGAGCTGTAATAGAACATGATAAAATATATTCTGTGTTCATCACCAAGAATTAGACTCGGTTTAACAAAATATTTTAGTTCTGAGTAGTGTTCACACCTTTATAACCTACGTGGAGTGCTTTCAAACATTCTTCGAATTGAGTACTCACTTTCTGGCCTCATAATTTTGGTGTGTCATCCGAGACTTGTACCAAAAATTAGCTGAATAAAGCGATTAAGATACCTTTGAGATTTCTGGATGAAAAATTTGATTCCAGGTGATCCTTGACGATCAAACCTATTGAGTTTTAAAAAGTTTACTGATCGAAAATGTTTTGCGACCAGGTTAAATGATTTATCTTTGGATAGTAACATTTCAATAGAATAATATTAACTAACCCAGTATTTTGCGAGTCCCAAATCCATGTTTCTGGAAAGTATGATCTAACAGAAACTTCTTCATTAAAATTCATGGATGCAACTTGTCCTGGCAGTGGAGGCATTGTATATGACATCCCAGCAGGTGGAAATGTTGCTTCATATCCTGTAGGATTATTACAACATATCATTGTTTAAGTGAGAACTGTTTGAAATCATCGTGTCTATGTTTTTAAGGAGGTGTCATCAATCAAGAATTATAAAGTGTATGATGTTAATTGAAAGCCCAGCTTTATGACTTCCTTACTCTCAGAAGGTAAATTAATTTCCCCAAAGATATAGGTCCCACATAGGAAATTTAGTAAAATTATTTAGTTTTACATGTAAGGTTCCTTCAGATGTTTTTCAAATATTTTTATACGCCGACGTGAAATGAAGAGCGTATATTGTCCTCATCCATGTCCGCCGTCCGTCAGTTCGTTAACACTCAGCAAAATCAAAAATATATAGTATGAGTTATTCCCCTTGTTCTTGAATTGAAGGTGCAGTTATTGACGTATTTTGAAAAAACCTGATGTGAGAGTATGTTATAACGCAAGGATGAACCCTTATTGAAAATCAGCGAAATCGAACAATATGTAGTTTGAGTTATTGCCTTTTTTCTTGAGAAAAATAGCTCAATTAAGCTCGTTAATACTCTAAATAAACAATCTAGACGGATTTTGATGAAAGTTTGCATGAGTGTTTATAATCACCTAAGTATGAACACTATTGAAAATTAGATAAATTGAAAAATATTTAGTAACAGTTATTGCCCTTGTTTCTTGAAAACACCTTTAATTTTTGGTTCAAGAACATCTAGAAGGCACAATTCTTGCCTAATTTTGACGAAATTCGCTGAAATTGTTTGATATCATCAAAGGATGAGTCCTATGGATATATATTTAATATGTTTATTGCCCTTGTTCTTTAAAACACATACGAATTTGGGCTCGTAAACACTCTTCAAGACACAGTTCTTTACGGATCTGACAAAACTTGCTGAAATTGTATAATATCAACCAAGGATGAACCCAATTGTCAGTATAGAAATATATTTAATATGAATTGTTGTTGCCCTTGTTCTTTAAAACGCATTCGATTTTTGGCTCGCAAACACTTTCAAGGTACATTCTTTACAAAACTGACATTTGACAAAATTGGCGTAAAAGGTTAATTTTCTCCCAAGGATGAACCGTATTAAAAATAAAAAATATCGAAAAATAAAATTACCATGAATTATTGCCCCTGTTCGATTTGATTTTTGGCTCGTAAACAGTCTAAAAGGCTTAATTCTTTGCTGATTTTGACGAAACTTGCTGAAATTGTTTATTATCACCCAAAGATGAACCCTATTGAAATACAAAATGAGTTATTGCATTCTTAGAAGGTACAGTTTTTGACAGATTTGAAAGAAACTTAGAAATATTGTACATCTATCATCCAAGAAAGGAAATGTTTGATTGAAGGTTGAATATTTCATTCCGGTGTTTGTTATTGTATGGTCAAGTTTTTGTTCAAATTCAACTCTGCCAGTGGGCGTATATTACCTTGCCTATTAAGAAATCTTTGAATTAACATTGTTTATCACTTTTTGCTTACTGAATATTATTTGAATTTGTGTTTATTCAATTACCTTTTAAGAAATACCATATATCGTTATTCGAGAGCTTTCAAATAACAACATAATGAGTTTAATAAAACAAACATAATTCAGTGAATGAAATAAACTTAATACGAAACTGTACATTATTATGTAGTAAAAAGTAAAAACAAATACAGAAAGATAGTCAGTTCAACAAAACAGTTTTAGAAGAATTTAGACTAGGATATCCAGTACTTTGACTGTTGTATTTAGAATATTCGGGGTAATTATTATTTTGAAACAATATTTATTTATAAATTACAAATCATACATACATATAAAACAAACTATGGTTTCAGAAACAAGTCGAAACTTATATTTATCTGTTACCATTTTGTTATAGTCTAAGATCTATAGATGTTATACAGTGTATACGGAATTTGCCAACAAAATGTTCTCGGGAGAATTAAAGGTGGTATGGCTGATTATTGTAAAGATGAAATGATATACGGTTGGAAGGTTTTGCTCATCGAGGTCTCGACAGTCATTATGGTCTCACAGTGACCCGAATAGATCGAGGCCAAAATAAGGACGGGAATATCATTATCAATAGGATGGATAGGAAGTCAGTTAAGCCTACAAAGAACAACAATAGATCAGTGAATGGTAATTGACGGAAACATTACAGAAGGTTAGCGGATAGGAATAAACTGAACAGGTCAGTCGAAATCAAACGAACAATAAGGACGAGATTAGAATGTTGGGACAGGTAAGCCTCAATAGAGTTAAAATTCCATTAAACCAATAAATAGCATTAATAGACTAGGTAAGTTTTATATGGACGAATAATAAGTCTGATAAGCCTCGTTTTTCAGGGGTAAGAAACTATTTTTTTTTCATATACAATCTTGTGGGATGTGCCCGTGTTAGGTCTGAAATGGTTCGTAATGCGTCAAGTTGGAGATTTTCAAGGCGTGCAGCATCTCGAAGTGAGCAATTGTCCCAAACGACGTCATTAAAGTCAAAGAGGTATAATAAATGACTTACATATTTTTTTCTTGAGAGCCGATATTTCAGTGATCTTATGCAGTCTATGGATTTTCTTGTTTAAGAAATGATGAAGTCGATGTGTCTATTCCACTGAAATTGTGTGTTTGTGTTCCTCAGAATCAAAGATTGATGCACTATTAAAATAGAGGGGAAAGTTTGATGGATGGTCTTTTTGCTGAAGGTTACGGTTTTAGTTTTTTCTGGACAAAACACGACATTCCATGTTTTGGCCTAGTGATCGATCAGTCTAATTCAAATATAGACCTAATTTGGTTCGTATTTTATTAGTTTCGTTTCGTATGTTTTTATTAGCTATTGGCTTTGTACGTAACCACTACAGTTAGGTCTAACACTGTCCTTCAATGCGAACTGTTTGAACGACCTTTGACCGTTAAGTTTTAACCAATCACGTGGCTTCCATTCCTTGCGACATGGTAATATGACGCGAACAGTTGGTGCATTCTGAGACGTATTAGACTAGCTTATCAAGTCCGCTCAAATAGAAAGAGAACAATATGGCTGTTTTGTCAACCGCTGATAAATTATTTCTTTATTAAGGATTCAATATAGACACCGAAGAAGGTTTATACTAAAAGAAATGTGTGTTTGGTATGTGGAATGGCCTTTGTACTAGGGGTTTTTTTGGCTGTTCTGTATCAGTTCGAATTAACTGTATCGGTTAAAACTGAGTTAGGTCAAAGGTCATTTGAACAGTCCGTATTGAAGGGCAGTGTTAGACCTAACTGTAGTACAAAGCCAATAGCTAATAAAACATTCGAAACGAAACTAATAAAATACGAACGAAAGTTAGGTCTATATTTCAATTAGACTGGTGATCGATCTTCTGCAATTCGTGATCTAAAGCTCTTTCGCATGATGGTGGGTCGTGGATTATCATGTACATTGAGGTGTCATCGGCGAACAACTTAAAGTGCGAGTTATTTGAAACAAGGAAGTTATTGAGGTATTTGTACATGAATTTTCAAAAACCTTTCCAAGACAACTCAACGGGGATATTGGTCTATAATTTGAGGCGGATATTGATCGCCTTTTTTGAAGATGGGTGTTACGTCTGCTAGTTTCCAAATGCGTGGAAAAAATTGAGAGTTTTGGAGATAATTGAATAAGCAAGATAACGGAGTAGATAGAAATTTACAGAAAAGTTTTAAGATGGTATCATTTATATGGTCACTTCCACAGGCCTTGCTTGTGTCCAAGGAGATCAGTAGCCTATATCATGAACATCGCTTGGAGTATAGATAGGTTGTTCGATATCATTAGGACTTGGTGGTAATTCGGGTCGGGTTTTGGCTCGGATTAGGTAGTTTGGATTGACTTAAAATATGAAGTGTTGGTTACTAGTAAGTGCTTCGGCTTTTTCATGGTCCTCGTCGATGATGCCGTTTTTTTTATAAGCAGAGAGGAGAAGGCTTGTGGAATAGCAATGTGTTTCAGTGCAAAAGATTTGACAAGCTTAGACCAGTTTTTGTCGTTGAATTTACAGTCGTTTATTTTGTCATCCAATTTCGGTGGTATTCCAACTTGACTCTACGGGTTTCGGATGTAAGAGAGGTTCTGAACTTTCGAAACTCGGACCATGCATTTTGCGAGTTAAGGAGTTTAGCTTGTTTGTGGATCCGGTTTCGTTTGCGCAGAATACACCCAATATAGTCATTCATCCACTCTGTGTCCTTCACTCAAATAGTAACTTCTTTATGGGGTACAAAAGTTAACTTTAAAATACATAGATTATTCATCAGAAACACTGATTAATCAATAAGTAAGCTGGATTTGACTCTTAAAAACAAGCTAAGCCATCTTTAAAAGAAAATACATAATTACCATGTACATAGCGGCCGTAGTAGTAGCATGGCTCTGGTTCTTGGTATTTATAGATCAAAGCATCAGATATAACATTTAAACCAGTATTCTATTTTTAAAAAACAAAGATAATATTTATAATTCTGTGTCAATAGCTTACCATGTATTGCAATTCAAATTCAAAACCAAACGCCCCCCCCCCTCTCTTTTTAATTTTGTGTTTCTATAATCTCTCGTACTTGTAAAGATCTATATCCTAAAAGAAATAAAAAACAATCATTTGGCAAAATAATGGTATCCGTATCAAGCGGCAGAAATGCTGTAATTTACAGTCCAGCCATGACTTAAAAATCCGTTGTCGTATCAACGACAGTTCGCCGTAAGGAGTAACATAAACTAAGTATAAAGTTATACTACGACTCACTCTGAACATATCTTCAACATCAGTTCCAATAGTTGTAAAAGCATATGGCCACCATACTGAACGTTTTGCTCGAGAACGTTTTTCTGAATCACGCCTCGTTCTAAGGGGGGCTTCTCTCTTCTTTCTAAAATAATTTCTACCGCTTAATACGTCTAAGAATTCTTCTACCTGAAAATAAAAAAGAAAAAAAGAAATTCAACTTTAAGCAACCCACCGTGAAGAAAAATGTTCAAGGCAGGATATTATTTGTTTAAATTGTCACTATAAGACCGAGTCATCACCAGCATCAACCTTTGTTTTTATACATTATTCGAATTTTGGTCAACACACTAAAACAAATTCACGTCTTTTAAAACCATTGAGTTATGCCTTTTGTAGTGGTAGATCGTTAACCAGAAAGAAAATGCAGCGAATGATAATCTTAGTAGTTGATCATATAAAAACAAGGTTTGCTTTAACATCATAATTTATCGTACGACTAGGTAAAAGAACTGGTTACAGTTGGCAATTTATTATAAGTATTTAAAATCAAAAGAAATTCATATTATACTTATTTGGCCATAAAAAATAAATTTTTTTATGATATAAGTTTCGTGTCTTTTTCGTAACAAAATACAATACATGTGTATAACTTGTGTATGACATATTGAAATGTCTGGACAAATACTTATCGTGTTACAAACGGTCGAAACTTGTATGTGACTTACATCTTGGTTGAAATCATCCGATGCTTCTCCAAGTAAAGTTGTGCTTTTATCAACAGCTACAGCATATACATTAGAATAGCTGTAAGCTTTTACACTGAGAGTTGATGTTGAACCAGCTTCCACTTTATCTGAATCGAACATCAATGATACCTGGGATAAGAGAAAATTACAATGCTGTACAATATGTTTTTAAGCTTTTTAATGACTTTAAGTATCACCGCCATTGTCTCACTGAAGAACAATTTGACTTGATATATTTCATCGTAATTCGAGTCAACAACAATTGGTCAATAGGTGATAAAAGTCACAGAGAATTCGATTCTTACCTTGTTTTTGTAAAATCCCTCAACATTAAATGAGATAGCATCAGCAACAATTTCTTTGTTTTCCACCTTAATATTTACTATTATTTTAAGCTTTGGTGCCATAGCGCTCGTTACGTAAATACTGAGAATTTGAGATTTACTTGGTGTACTGAAATCTTGGTGAGTTTCTGTTATAAGCACGCCACGAGACAGAATCTGTAAAAATAATATAAGAATTTATCCATAAGAACAACAGATACAATTCTTTAAAAAACTTTGCACGGTTTCAGAATTCGTATAGGTAACAATTGTGAGCATTTTACTGGAGTATAGAATTTTTCTTGGTTGTAATTTTAGAATAGATTTCTTCTTGGTCGTAATTTTACTGGAGAATAGATTTCTTCTTTCAAACTTATTATCCGAATGAAAATACCAGGTTTCTTTTGTTGATTTTCTCTACAATTGTGCAAATTAAATAGTTTACAGTGGCGGTACGGGGCTAGGATTTCTCAATTATCTTACAGGTTCTTATATAACTCACTCCTATTTCCATTATACTTTTTCTTTACTTACTATTTACTTTTCTACTTACTGTGTAATAAACTCGACTGAATTCCCGAGTAGCTTTGAGTTCAAGTTCGACATTTTGTCCAGACTCTGGTTTATTAGTTTTGAGAGTGACAGACATGAATGTGTTGCTCGGGGATCTGAATGCTGTTAGAGTGCTTGATGTATACACGTTAGTGTCTACTTCATATTTTGCCTATAAAATAAATTAATAAGACAGTCTAAAGGACAAGGTAAAGGAACCTTCAGTCTTTCAAAGAGACTTCTTCTATGTTTGAAATGTAAATATCTAACCAGGTTATTATTGCGATAGTCTATTAAAAACATGCAGAACAGAGTTCCGTGTATGGGCGACTGTATTTTCCATATAAATGCTGAAGATTGAACTCGATCCCTGTTAGTGTGTGATGATGATCTTAAAATTAATACTTTATTTCTTTTAATCTTACCGTTAGGTAAACCTCAACAGAATCGGTTTCATTCACCACCAAATCATACACTACTAATCCGTTAACTGGTACATTCAGATTTTGTGGTTGTAAATATTCATATCTATATTGCGGATTCTTACAGTTGGGGTTATACCAATACGGGTAGCCATAGCCATACATCGGGGGAGGGGGAGGATGTGTTGGAGGAGGAGTTGAATACAGTGGTGTGGATGAGTTGTCCGAGTACTGAGGTGATGGTGATGGTGGTGTAATTGGTTCTTCTGGTATGAGGATTTTGACCTTGGCAGTTACGACAATATTACCTGGTTCTAAAACTGGTTTGCCATCAATTTGTTTGAGTTCAATCTGGAAGTAAAAATACATCTGCTGTTACTTTTGTCTATTTATTATTATTATAATTATCATTATTACTATTATCTATTTAATTGAAATCCTATCAACGTTAGCACTTGTGACTGATGACCAAGGGCTCATCTGAACCTGTCGGTAAAACGCAGATTTAGCCATTAAAAAACGTAACGATGGAGCCGTCGGTAAAATCGATTGCTTTACTAAGAGAGAGAAAATTATGCATTGGTTATGGAGTTATCGGTAAAACTGTGCAGTGACAGTTATTTATCTATTTTTCACTGAAGGGGAATAGTCACACTACGCCCCTGCTGATGACATTTATTATGGTATTCGCCCCATACAACCAGATCTTTGTATGTAACTATACAGTACTAGATCTCAAGTAGATTTTCCTTATTGGTATGTAAATGTTTCAGATGAAATGAAACCGTGGTTACTTCCATATGCTTCACATAATAATATTACATAATATAAACTTACATAGAATCTGTTAACTAGTGCAGGTTTATAGTTCTGTGGATTTAGAACAAAGCTTAACTTTTCTCTGGTCTTAGACACGGAAACTTTACTGGTCTGGGAGATGTACGTCACACCAGTTGCATAATCAGTAACATTTACTTGACCAGATATTGTCTTGTAGGAAATAGATCCTCTATAAGCTATTGTCTTTAATTCTTCAATTGTAAATTCAGTAATACCTTTTCCATTTTCATCCAACTGAAAATAAAGAGACATTAAATGCGCCGGTAAATATCAAAATAGAGCATGCTTAACCTTACCATGTCTCACTGACAAAAAATCCCGTCCGTAGGGATTGTGGTTGGTGCAAACTACATGACAATATTATGTAGTTTTCTTTTGAAGAAAATGAGGCCTGGGTCAGTTATGACTGCATGTGTGGGCTCTAGTAGCCTAAATGAAAGGGGCCTCAAATCACTTCCAGTCCACGGGTCACAATTGATCAAGATGAACCATTGCTTCGTCTTGACTGGAATTGTCACCTTTCTTGTATTGTTATTGGATTTGCTATTATTGCACACACACACCTATACAGCCCAATCATATAGCCTTTTACAGAAAGACTGTTACATTATGGCTTATTGTTTACAGACTTTCTGTTGAGACTTCTGATTAGCTTTATTCAACTGAAAGCACTGTCGATTTTATTTTTAAGTTCTGGCTCCGACTTCTAAACGGTTATACAATTTATTGTTTTAATGTGGTAGTATAAACGTCTAATGACTTAAAACCAATAAATAACTACATGTATATAATAAATAAGTATTATTTTAAAAGGCGGGCAAACTGTAACTATGTACTGATGTTTACCTTCATTTCATATATAATTTCTGGCTGTGTCACATCAACGTAACCATATTTTCCTGTAACTGGATCCTTTTGATATATTCTTTCAGGATAATAATCAACTATTATCCTTAATCTAGCAGAACCATTTACAGGCTTACCAAACGTATATCTACAAATATTCCAGATACGATGGAAATATATTGTTTCAACAGCACAATCAGAATATTACAGTTTAACTATACCATGGTAATTAATTATTTTCTGTCAAAATGTATCAGCATAATTCAGATAAGTGAATATTATAACAACATAATTAAACTGATAAAACAGTCAATTGACAATGCAATCAATACTGATAGACACAAAATTCTTTTAATGAGCATCATATTTAATTGGTGTAGGAGAAGAAAACCATTTATTTTGTATCCATTCATTCAATACAAATATTAAAACATGTAACTCTGTCTACTTGGATTACGACATGGACTTTACTGTTGGTCGGTAAATATAATATGTATAGTTCTCAAAACTTACTGAGATGAAACTTGTACCACCATCGTGCTATCCTTCTCACTTACAATAGACGGCATTATTATTTTAGCTTCAGCTTTTGGTAAAACTTGTAAAAGAGATTATAGCAATGTGTTAATGGTAAACTGATTTTAAGGTCATTCTTCTTTAACTAACAATATGAATTAAGTTATGACTGTTGCGGTTTAAGCTACAAGAGTAAGCCAACTTTTGTTATTCTGCAAGTGGGTTTTACAAGCTTTACATGTTTATTAAGTCGGCGGTGACCTTCGCTATTCTGTTAATAGAACCCGCTATAAATATTAAATTTTCTTTAAAATAAGTGTGTTCAAGATTGTATCATTGTACGTACAAATACAGCAAACAGTTTGAGTTCCGCTCTTATATTAATTATCTGAGATTTAATCAGGAAGCAATCCATTTAAGTAGACATCTACTAGGGAATTAGCCAAATAATATTATATACAAATTTCAGATAATAGATAATTTGTATACATACCATATTTTTCTATTTTAAATGTCTGTGTATGCGACATCCCCTGTGGATAAAACAAGTTCAGTTTAATCAACAAATATGCAAATCAAGATCAAATTGCTAACAGAAAAATCAAATGGTCACAAATACTAGCTTGGTTTAGCAGAAACGATGTTCTTTAAAAAAATGTACATACTAACAAATAAATCGAAAACGAAAGACGAATCCCTCTGAAAAACTACACAACTTTAAGCACAAAGTAAGACATGCAAAAAATTTCAATTCAAATATCATAACTTAATAAAAATCATTTTATATAGATAACAGAATTTTTTAAAACTTTGAAGTCTGTTTCTTACACTTAAAATATTTCGAGAAATATATATTTTGCTGATTGTTGAGATGAATCAAACCAAACAACAACAGGGACAATGATTGAGGCAGTATGTCAAGTGACGCCAAATTTCCTACCCATTAAGATTTTTAAAATTAAATGTATACCTCTACTGCTACTTTTATTTGCCATTTTCCAAATATTGGTTCATTCGGCAGCTTTAAATTCCTTTCAACTATACAATAGTCGTCTCCTGTAGAAGTGTAGAACTGGATTTTGTTGCCTTTGGGATCCTTGCAATGAACATCGTGATTTCAAACTTGATTCAAATTTGACAGAGAAGTATAAAATAGCGATGGCCATCGTAATACGCCCACATTTATAATGGCAGCCAATTTGTCCGGGAGGTTGACAATAATTATCGGTAAATGAAAGATTTTCTTGAATTTTAATTAAAGTTCATCCTTGGGTGACTAGGAACACTCACAATAAATTTCATCCAAATCTATCAAGAAAATCAGCTCTCTATCGGGTCCACAAAGAAATAAAGATCAAGGGCAATAACTCATAGTAATATTTTTCGATTAGTCTGATTTTTAATAGGGCACATCCTTGGGTGATTACAAAAGTGCACACTAATTTCAGTCAAAATCCATCGAGAAACCAGCATTCTGTCGTGTCCACAAGAATTCAAGAACAAGGGCAATAACTCATAGAAAATAATTTTCGATTGGTCTGATTTTTAATAGGGTTCATCCTTGAGTGGTTAAATACACTCACACCAAATTTCATTAAAATTCATCCAGAAGCCAGCTCTCTATCGTGTCCACAAAGAATTCAAGAACAAAGGCAGACGCGTTTTTAAAAACAAGGGCAATAACTCATATTAAATATTTTTCGATTAATCTGATTTTCAATAGGGTTCATCCTTGGGTTATAACAAACACTCACACCAAGTTACGTCAAAATCCATCAAGAATCCAGCTCTCTATCGACTCCACAAAGAATTAAAAAACAAGGGCAATAACTCGGGGAATTATTTTTCGATTGATCTGATTTTCAATAGGGTTCATCCTTGGGTTATAACAAACACTCACACCAAGTTTCGTCAATATCCATCAAGAATCTCTATTGTGTCCACAAACAATTCAAGGGCAGTAACTCATAGAAAATATTTTTCGATTGGTCTGATTTTTAATAGGCTTCATCTTTGGGTGTTTACAAAGACTCACACCAATTTTCGTCACAATCTATCAGGAAACCAGCTCTCCATCGTGTCCACAACCATTGTGGACGGACAGACAGACAGACAGATGGACAGGTACGACGATTATATACGCCCACATTAATGTGTGGACGTATAAAAAATGGTCGAATATAATTATCTAAGGAGTATTTATAACAGAGTATTTGTAATGCATATCAGGCTACATATTGAAGAAAGCACATGGAATGAACCGTTGTCTAAGACGCTGCCTGCATTAGTAGAATAACAATTGAATAATCCTTCAAACTTTCTTAAAAGCATCTTTTAACACAACAACAATACCGTCCATTTAGACACGGTTCAATTATAATTTAACAGATGATACTTGCTACAAGCTCTAATATCAGTCAGAACAACGTTGCATGTTAATGCAATGAAAACTGCCATACACACAGAAAAATAAGTAGCCTAAGACAATTATGAGTAAATGACTTTTCAATAAAACCACTCGTTTAGGACTCATTTACAGATGAGTCTGTATACTCAATAACGAGCAATTTGTGAGTGTATTGACTCATTTAACAAATGACTCGCCGACGAGTCAAAATGACTTATCTAGGAGTAAATATTGACTCACAAAAGTGGGTCAACAGTGAATAACCGACTTATCTAAAATACAGATTGACCCGTTAGAAATTTGTCATAGACGAGTCATAATAACTGCTTTTCTGGGTATTTGACTCAGTGAAATGACGTTTTAATGTGGTCATAGACGAATCAATTGACTACATAGGAGTAAAGTCCGTCTCGGATTACGATACAACTAAAGTATACTTACTGCGACAGTGACTGTGAAGTTAGAACATACTACTTGCAAATCAGATCGAACACCAAATACTCGATATTTTACTACAACAAAGTCATTTTAAATTTATCATCGGAATTGAATAAGTAGTGGACATTTGTCACGGACAATAGGATTGTGACTTATAGTTCAGAGTAGGCATACTGCTGCAATTATATGTTAGATACGTGGACAATATATATTATGTAAAATTAGAATTGTTATCGAGTAAGTCAGTGTTCAGTAAGGGAGATAATACCTGTTTGCCCTGGTTTATACACCTTTTTATCAGTTTGCACCATGATTTCTATATTTCTGCTGTTCAACCTCAAATACTGATTTCTATAAAATGTAGTTTCACCAGTACCCCTCACAGTAAGATAGTAGCTCCCAGATTTTAATGTACACGGAACCTAATAATTATATGAAATGAAATAAATGTAAAGTCTAATTTTAGATTTTGGGGAGGGATTGATTCTCTCAGATGTACAGGTCTAGGGTGGAACAAATACTGGGAAATTGGGATAAAGGGACTGGATCTGCTGGATATTTTTCACCCAATGGGCGAGAAGTATAGTACCTGTTTTGTACAGGTTGTTTTTAGTTTGCTATGAACAAGGTTGTCATTTCAGTTCTGATTTTTGGAATACTAGTATGCCACTATCATTTTCTGCTTTTAGACATGGGGGAATTTCTCTTGAAGATTCTTATAATAGCTATCAAATACTCGCTTGCTTTATTACTTGTTGTGTTGAACGGAACGGCAAAGGGTGGTATGCCCGTACTATAGTGAATGTTAAGTCCCATAGGTCTTGCTGTATTTAATGTCTCAATCCAATGAGCTGGCAGATTGACGGAATTGGTAGTTTCATCTTCCGCTAGGTCGATTTCTATGCGCTCAATTGGGGTAAGAGTGAGATCGTCAAGATTGAAATGATTACAAGCATGTTTATTATTTTTATTTGATATATAATTTTTGATAATTTACGTCAGGCTGTTTTCAGTCTTTGATGGTCCTACATACTAATTATAAATGATATATATAATATATATAATATATAACTAAAAATATAACATACCGATAACGTAATGATGTTTGTTTCACCAGGCACTGAAATATAACATTAGTATTTTATCTGTAAAATGTTTAATTAGCAACTCCTTAGTGACTTTGGACGTAAAACTCCATTCGTTTCATGTCGTGACTTTAAGTATATATCAAGATAATTCGATTTTTACTTCGTATAGTGAGTTTAAGTATGAATAGTTCTGGTCAGCTTTGCTCAGATTCACCCTGTCTTCCTGAGATTAGTTTTCATCTTACTCAATATATCGGTTGGTTAGTTAATTTGTTAGTTTATGATCTGACGGAATACAGACGAGAATAGTCCTAATTTTGCCTTCCCGCCCTATTTCCCTTATTTTAAGTCATTTGTATTTGAAGTAAATTAAGTTCCTGTGTGACATTGGCGGATAAGATTAAGTTCCTTTTCGTAATGTTTGTTCATTTTGTTCCTATTTAAATTATTTAAGAGTTTGTAATTTGTAAAATTTAAATCTTTTTTCGGCCACAATAATTAAAGTATTCATTTACTGTACTCATGTTTTGTTATTGGATCTGGAAATGACATAATAATTAATAGTGGTATAGATAGATGATTACATAGGTCATGGGGAATTTATTGTTACCCGGTGTTATTGGTCACCTTGACAATTCAGTGGCCCTAAGATCTCAATAATTTCTAAAAACCCTACCGGAAAACTCTTTTACATTACAACAATATCAAACTTACGTATTTCAGTGGTTGATGTAGAAATTGGAGTGGAATACGAACGTTGAAGTTCTGCCGTTAAATTATAGGAATGGTCGCCGAAAGCCCGGGCACTAAATGAAAATGCGACACATGGCTGGATTGTATTTGGTAATAAAACCATGTACCTGGCATCTTGGCACCTTTAAAAAAACATTTAAGATCAGTTTAAAGACAGCAATTTCACGAGATAATAGTAAACCATTTACATCCGATGACAAGTAGTGATTACTTCGAAGGTATCAGAAACAGCAATAAAAATATTTCAAAGGGTATTTTGACGAAATTACTGCGTATTTAGAAATTATTATTATTATTAATTTGTGTAGGGATAAAAATGTCTAAACAATCCTCTCTTTGTAACAAAAGACTGCAAGGGAGAAATATGTATACAGTGTAGTATACGCTCACTGGCAGCTCTCAGACATGATAACATATTCTTAAGTTTGATCTCATATTTAAGGTATTTGAAATATATATCCAATTTACACAAAGCACGGTCTCATCAACATAAACATTCGTTACAAATTTCAGTCTCTATGATATTGAGGGTTCATCCCGTTATTACAAAATTCTGAAACATAATTTCTAACGCTGTTGATAAGAGATACAACAACAGTGTTTCGCAAGATGTGTTAATGATTGCGGTGGATCAATACGAAATCCTTGCGGAAATAGCAATAACCTACGGGTAACAAGCATAAAATAACAAGAATAAAATGTTACTTACAAACAGCCATTGTAAACAACCAACAGGATGGTTAATATTGGTATACAATTGACAGCCATTCTGTAAATATTGAAATCTAAAATAAATTCCTATGACCAGTTCCAAAGCACATTGGAACTTTGAATTTGAACTCTTCGGCATCTATCTGTAGGCGGGTATCCGTCATATTATAATAGAAAATATAACAATTTCTAAAAATTTCTTTCAGATTTTGTGAGATGATGAAAAATGTACTTGTGGAAGAATAATATAATTCTAATAATAGTCGTTTTGTGTGCAGTATCAGTGAAGTTGATATATAAAGTGGTCTACTTTCATTTTGACTAGTTCAAAATTTTTATAGTCATGATATAGAATTGATTTAGAATATACTATTTATTGCAAAGGCTTCACGTGACATTAGAAAGTTTTAAACGAGATTTATTGAAAACTTATAGATTGTTGAATTTCGTAAAGGAAATGGATGGCAAATGAATTGGCAGATTATGTCCATATCTGAAACAGTGGCAACAAAGAATTATGTGGACTGAATTATGAATGTCAAACAAATAATTTAATATACAGGGCCAAAAGCACAAACGCTGATACAAATGCACATAAAAAGTAGCATGGATTGACTGAAAGCTAAAATCAAACATATCAAATAGCAACGAACTCTCAAAACACATTTGAAAAATATCATCGTCAAAGGCTAAAAGGTCCCACAAAACTAAAACCCAAACGATGTAATTCGTTTCTAACGGAAAAGCTTTCAGTCATAGATGACCCTAACATTCCAAACATGTTTCTAAATGTAGACATGAGAATCAGGTCTGTTTGTGAGACGAGATGTGGGCAGATAAATGTGAGTTGACTGCAGATTGCATTGCGTGAAACTCTGAGTAACAACAAGTTTTTCATGGTACGGTTTTAATATTTCTAAATTGAATTTAAAATAGCATTTGTTGAAGTATGTATCACATTACCAACAAAAATGAAAATGTCCTAAATATTTACCAGATAAATAAAATCATTCTTGACAATCTCTATTCTAGAAGAGCTACTTATCTAACTAAAAGCTTAATCGAATTTATTTATCAATTAAAATATATAAGAATAAATTTATATGCGACACTTATCATTGATGAAACCTCAGGAGACTTGTTATACAAACTTTACACGTCAAGCTAAGTCTGCGAGTACAATCCATATTATGCTCTCCCAGCAAAAATCAAATTAAAATGAGAAAATCTTACCTGCTGAAACAAGATGTAGTCATCTGTCTTAGTTATTAATCCAGTATTTTATAAGAATTTACAACAATACATCTGTCATTGTTGTCAATTAAACTTCAATTATTCAGAAATATACATCGAAGGTAAATTTCCTTGTTGAATAACGATTTTTCTGGGAAATGGACTAATAAAGTGTCAGTCACACATGAAACTTTTCTATACTAGACTTAATACAAGAAAATGTTTATATTTGATCTAGGGTTTTATATCTGTAAGAAAGAATTGACTTAAAAAACACAAAAGTTTAAAATCTATTTCTGAATATTTTAGCTTATGAATATGAAACCGTGTAGATCATCCACCACATAGTTCTAAAAATAAAGATTTGTGTTGCCAGGAAACAATACTTCAGAACTTTTCTATAGAGGACGTTACGAAATTTGCGACTCTGCTCGACACCTTATTAGACAGACATTAATTTTAGATTGGTCAAGCGCATCTCATTTTTTTTATTATTCATATTTATTTGCAGACCTTCTACTCTTTATTGTAGCCAAAATTTTTTTTTTTTTTTTTTTTTGTTGGTGTACGTTTTCGTTTTTCAGACTTTCATGAATATTTATTATTTTCGTCAACTTCTTGTCTGCAGTAGGTAATAAATCAAATTTACACTGAACAATAAACCAGGAAAAAAAACTAACATTATGACAACTAAAACATACCAATGTGGCATGTTGTCAGTATTTCTTGGAAAATGATTTGCAGGTCACTTTCACAGCTGAAGCTATATGACCGGTTTTGCGCTAAACAAGCGTTCAACGAACATTATCAAAAAGCGAAGAAAGTCTACATGTACCCGCATGTATTGTATACACTGTTTCCTACAAGTTGATTAATTATCTTTAATACCTCTCAAATAGTCATTTGTCAAACGATCTTCCCGTTGGACCAGTCATACTTAATTGAACATCAACACAGTTGTTGGCCAGAATGATCTCAGAACCAATCATAAATTTCAAATATTACCCCACAGACCCTGCCTAACAAACAAGCTCCAAATACCGAATCATATTTTTTCCGATTATGGGAACTTCCTACCGCCCTGAATGTCAACAGCAAAAAAAAATTGAACCAGGCCATAACAATCTGGCTGAAATGCAAATTTGGATAATCCACTCTCAATCAGAATTAAATAATTACCAAGCATTAAAATATTCTGTGCGACGAAAGAGTTAAAGATAGCTAACCAGGCAAAGTAATATACACCCATTGGTAACATTGAATTTGAATAGTAAATTGTCAACAACACAAAAACATTCATTGAAAATTGTTTCCAACGCTCACACCAAGTTTCATCAAAATCCATTGAAAATTGTAGCTTCTATTGCCACACCCCCCTCCCAGAAAAAAAATATTCATCAAAATTGTCAAATTCGACCTTATCATTCCAATGCTCAAACAAAATTTCATCAAAATCCAGTGAAAATCGTAGTATCTATTGATTTGACTAAATCAAGGTCAATAACTTGCGAACAAGAAAAAATCTTAAAATTCAAACTTGACTACCGTCTTATCATTCCAATGGTCACGTCAAGGGCAACAACTCAAAAATTGGTCCGAATTGAGTTACGAATTAACCCTGACGATAAATTCAACAGCAGGATTGATTGTGGTCTTCATTGTTTCTTGTATGCTAAGTTCCCAATTCTAATAGCGATGGTCTTATCAGATCATGAAGTGGCAATCATGTTATTCCTAGAAATTGGTTGATGGTCAGATCATATTTCATCTTAATCATGAAACAAAGCACGACTCATCAAGCTTCCAAAGTGTGGTGATGGGTATAGCTGTAGATAGACGTGACAAACACCCAACCGTGTACCAAATCTAAACAACCCTTTCGGACAGCACATGATAATTTTTAACTTTTTGTAAAATGAGAACGCGACACCAGGAATTTACAAATACTAAACCGCCTACAAGACCAACAAACCTTATCAAATTGAAGAATTCAGAGAAATTCCACGATCGGCTGCAAACGAATCTCATGATAACAGGAACGAATCATTTGACATGCCTAAGATTTGAATCCAGATGAGTACGATTAGGAAGCACGATTTAAAGATGGCATCGGGTATTAAGTTTAAACTATTTACACAATTGCCGCTGACTTACCTCAAGATCTTTGTGCATAATCACGATTAAGACCGCGATTTTAATTGCTATAATCGGAACTTTATTAGCATTTTATTCTATAAGTATGTAGGTTTTATTCCTAGTAACATCACAAATATCTAAAACGGATGCCAAGATTTGATTATTGTAATAAGGAATATATCTGGCAATGAATGGGGTGCCAATGTCGATCTATCGTGCGCTAATCCATGCAACTGGGTAATCTTAGTCGCATTCATGGCCTCTAGACCAACGCTCCAACATGATCTACACATCATATAGCACAAAGATCTTCGCCTAGCCGAATTCGGAATAAAACAGAGTCGCTACGAAGGAGTTAGCTCAATATACTGGTAAAAAATTAAGCACCTTTGGGATTATCTCCGACCTACTGCGAGATCACTAGGTTCAGGCAAGCCAAAAAAAAAAACCCAAAAGCTTCGGAGAGGCAGTTCGGGAATCTGTTTGGAAATATGGGCTATAGAGGTGCCCATAAGAGCAATTGCTCTACCGCAAGGGGGATTAAAGTACCCCTTAATTCACTTTTTAAAACTTCGTATGAAAGTATTTTTGTCAAGTCGCTTCTTGTATTTCAATTATTCACCGTCATTGGTGGTGTGTTCATTTGTATGCTAATCTCAACCCCCTTGCTTCCCTCACATATGTTAGGTCTGGAGAGAATGCGGGAACCACTCCCGGTCTTCACTGGAAGGGCCGTGACACAAATGCCGGTCCCGAACTCCAGGTTATACCCCCAACACTTACTGAGACCGGCTTACCAAGCTACCAGTACCAAATAAATATGGAACCCCTAAATAATCGTTTTCTTGTCTACAAATAATTACATGGTAACGACTTAATTAGGTTACAATTCACGTTAACCTCCAAAGTTGCCGACCTTAACGATTAGATATGACTTACAACATTAATGTTCCGAAATAATGAATGCTACTCTCAAATGTTCGCATTCCGATTTCGTTTAAGTGAAAACCACCTATCACTTCAATTCATTTTACGATATATCCCCAATACTCACAGCTATATAACATAGCTATCTATGTATCATTTACCATCTAACAAATCATTGTTCGGCAACTTTGAAGACGGAATTGGATATTGTCTTTTGTACAGTTCTACCCTAAATGCTGAATGTTACTTACAAATTTTCTCATTCCAGATTCATTTAAGTGCAAACCATCTACAAGATCCCGTCCAGTTATATTTCCACGCGACACATATCCCCAAAACTAACGAACACACATAGCCCTTAATTTATCATTTGATATTCTTAACCTAACATTGAGATTATTATTTGAAGTGAGAACTAAACTTGACAAGATAATGGTGCAATTAAAATTGCCAGCTTGCTTTCGAAGGTAATCTAGTGACCTGTAGTAATCTTGCAACTTCAAAAAACCATTTTCATTACCCTACTTCCCTGTTTTAACCACGATTTTTTAACTGCTTGATTGTCAACCAATACATCAATTCGTAGATCTTGTAATTTCCCCTTTACGGCACGAAGGGTATTCAATAAAGCCTTAGCCTCCTTGACATGTATAGGTCAAAGCCATTTCACAAGCTGACCAGTAATCACCTAACTTAATTTCAGAATCATATAACTTAACTATTGCCCCCCATCTATAATCCGAAGAATCTGTAGCCAAATTAATGATGGTATGGAATTCTACTTTCCATTTGAGATATTTATCAAAGGTGTCCAAAAACCTCCAAAATGTAATTTCAGATCTCAATTGACTGGAGATCGTTATAGAATCTTTCCTTGAAACGGCCAATTTCGAAATGACATCAAAACATGCTGCCGTAAACAACCTAGCTCCTGGAACCGCTAGAGAAAAACTTTGTAATGTTAATAATGCAATTTCGCTTTGTGATAGTATTGTTTCTCTCAAATTCGCAAATTTTTGAATTTTTTTCTCAGTCAACTTAAATGACTGATTCTTAGAATCTATGATAAATCCCAAATAAGTAACCTTTTGATTTGGTACGGGCTGAGATTTTTGTAAACCTATGAAGTATCCCAAGCGATTAACAACCTGACACATTGCATATATACCCAATAGAGCTTTTTGATAATCACTGATTAAACCATTGCTTTTAAAGTGTTCAATTAATCTATCATCAATATATACTAAATTTTATTATTAACCCCAAGCTCCCTTAAATAAGATGCCACATGTTTGCTTAGGGTATGATATATATACGCTGAATTTTTCCACACGTAATACGAATTTTCCCATTGTAAGCCAAATAATTTTTTGCTAGAATCTGATACCAAAACATGGTCGTAACCAGACTTATCGTCCAATTTTGTAAAAAACGAAGAATCTGAGGCAAATCTGGGTACCTCCCTTAATGAATCCAATGTAAAAGGGGAGTCAACCATCCACGAGTTAAGATATCTCATGTTAAGGCGCATTCTAGGCTTTGTAGGTTCGATTGTTATGGGTGAAACAATATATGGAGGTGAATCGACACCTACTGTACCCCATTTTGATATGGCACCACTTTTTAGCCTGCAAGATATTTCATTACGTATAAAATCTTCAAACCCTATACACGTTTTGGCATTTCTAAATAACCTTGGAGGTGGAAAGTCACAATCAAAATATTCACCAGCCCATGACCCATGAAATTTACTGGGTTCCTAAACCTAAGATTTTCTAATTCAACAGTTTGTTTTGGATTGCTCAAAACATCTTCAGCAGATATGTGATTCTGCCACGTAACCGAGTTTCCACAGTAGTCGACCCATTGAGAAGAAATAGGGTCCTAAAATACAAATTAAATCTTATAAAAGTAATAAATAACTAATAATAGACAAATAATACAAAATTCTTGATCTTACTTTTCACATTTAGTACTTATGTGACCAATTTCGCCACATTTAAAACATATTATTCTTGGATTTGATTTTTTTTGCGCCTTCCCTCGACTGGGATCTGCATTTGAATTTTTGTCTTTATCAGTACCCCAAGCTTTGATAAATTTTTGTTCTCTTTCCATTAATTTTGACTCAATTTTAGACGACAACAACATCACTACTCATGATCCTACATTACTATTCGTTTTATTAGCCAGAAATCTTTGTAATACAAAACTATACTCTTCAGAATTTGGATTACTGGCCTTACGGGCCTTTCATCTAATAGAATTAGCTTATGATGCAAAACATCCACATTCAGTTCTGTTCTGCGAGATGCATATTCCTTTATCTACTGACTCTTCTGTGATTCTTTTCTCCTGGGCCTCTACGATTGACTTAACTTCTTCAACTCTGCTCGAATATCCTGCTTAGAATTAAATCACAATAATGTTAAGTTTTTCCAGTCTTTAACAGTTTTAGAAATATTAGTAATCCTCTCTAGTGTGTTGGAATCTGATAAAACATAGGGATCAGTTCCTGTGGGTTTCTCAATTCTAAGGGACGATGTGTATTGTTCCAACATGAACTGTTATGGTTATTTCATTCATAATTTATGAGCCTATTCATCCTAATGATTTTATTTTTGAAAACCGGAATTGCTTTACGTTTATCAACTAATGAACGCGTTTGTTCTAACCTTACAGCTTTAAAGTGATTTTTTATGGAAGGTGAAGCCATTGGGTTTCCAAAACCAAGAACACTGTTCCAGTCCGAACCTCTACCATGGTCGCGGAATATGGCTCTTAATTGCCCTATTAAAGTATCCAAGGAAGACGCAGCCCGCCGAACAGGACAGGAACACATTTCCGAATCTGGGCTTTCTTTGCCTGGACACAGGTCATCATGTACCTTTGTTTTTCCTTTCAAGTGCATCCACACTAAGAACTCTCTCATTACGGCTGGGGAAACATTATCCAAATTTAAAGACTTATCAATTGAATTTACGAACAAGTTAAGTTTTTTTAGCAAGTTTTCCTTTTGTTTTGCGTAACCAGATTCAGTTAAAAGGCTATCCAAATATGTTATCCGTTTAGATATTTCGGCTCTATCCACCTCTAACTGAAATTTAAGCCGAATCACTAATAGCCAATTTACTAGAATTACATTATCTCAAGTGACCAACCCCTTTAAAGTAGGATAGATCAAATCATTAATTCGAGCAGACCAGGCAACGGTCACTACGGGCAGACTTAGCCACAGTCACTTCGGGCAAAGCAAGCCACGGTCACTTCGTGCAAACCAAACCATGGTCACTTCGGGCAGACTAAACCACGGTCACTTCGGGCAGACCAAACCACGGTCACTTCGGGCAGACCAAACCAGGGTCAAATCGGGCAGACCAAACCACGGAAAATATATTTTACAAAATTATTTTTGTCCAAAAGAAAATTGTTAAAGGGATAATAGGCGTTAGAACGAACATAAAATTTTAAGTTCACTCAAATTTGGACAATAACAGTATATAACCATCAGTGGACTTACCTATACATCAAAATCCCTCTAAAATCCGATAAATCCCCAAAATAAAGTAGTTAATCATAAAACGCTTGAGCCATCCATCAAGTGATTTTCAAATCTTGTAAATATAAAGGGAAGTAACTCTAACGTGTGAGTTTTCACGCGTCCTTGACCCCTACTGTTGAATTCCACAATGACGTTTTAGCGTTGATTTACCAGATGCTTTTATTCTCAAACTGAATGGAATCGTCGCTGGCTCACTTTTTTTAAAATTCTCAATATATTTTTATTGTGGCTTTTTTAAATTTGGTAAAGTGTGGGATGCATACTTATTTAACTAATAGTCAATATGAAACACAAATATAAGCCGTAGGACGAGTGTATTCTAACGCCTATTATCCCTTTAAATCTAGATTTCATTACCAAAATAGCTTTGATTAAGCAGAATTAAAATTAAGCAAATATTTTAATGTCTATAAATAATAACATTTTTTAAATAGAATAAAATTTAGATATTTAGAGTTTCCAAACCATGGAAGATATTTATTACTATTTTTTATTTTTATTTTTTTTATTTTTTTTTTTATTTTTTTTATTTTAAAAAGACAGTATATACCGCGAGCTAAATTGATATTTAATTAAGAAATTATAGTAGTCAGAAAGCATAAGCGCATTAAAAGTGTGTACATTACACCATCAGAGTAAAAATAAAATTTAGATATTTTCTAATTATTTCCAGATAAGATATTTATATAGCTAAATTCCTAAAAAGAGTTTCCGTCATGATCACTTTAAGGCTGACTACATGGTCACTTCGGGCTGACTACACCACGGTCAATTCGGGCTGACTATACCAAGGTCAATTCGGGCTGACTACACCACGGTCAATTCGGGCTGACTATACCACGGTCAATTCGGGCTGACTACACCACGGTGACTTCGGGCAGACCAAACCACGGAAGATATTTATTACTATCACAGCAGATAAATTCGCTCACTCTCTATCTTAACGCCTGTCACAGCAGACGACTGTTTGACCGATATATAGGCTATCGGGTGTCGTCCTCTGATTATATTAAAACAATAAAACTTACACTTATTAGTGCCGTAGCAAAATCGACCAACATGACTTGTTCCCACTCATCAATGTTTAAAATCAATTTTATCTCTTTTAAGATCTCTTCACTCCATCCCAAACTATGAAATTTTTCCAAAATTTCAGATCTTGACAGTGTACAGATTGGTATTTCTTTACAGAATCTGTGTTCTTCTTTTATACCCGCTCTCCATAGCTTGATAACATCTAAAGCATCAGCTTTTCCCAACTTTCCATTAGGGTTCAAAATGGCGGGCATGGTGATATTAGAGCACGATCTTAACCCGACGCCGGATCGGTAGACAAGTGATTTGTTGGACTAGTCACGTGTTCATATGCGCGGTAAACTTCGGGAGTTGAGATAAGGAGAAAATTCACATCTTTCACACTATCAATATAATTAACAGATAGTCCTAAGGGGCGCAACTCTTTGAACATTTCAAAGTTTCTTTAAATTTGTATAGGCATCTTTGATACGTCTCTAATACGTCTTTTACGTCTTTTACAGCAAAAAGCACTAATAGATAAAATTTTAAAAATTATTTTTCCAAAAATTCCTTTAGCGAAATGTTTGTGAAACGCTTTTCTTTTCTTAAATATTTTCATCGACGTCATTATTAGTAAGCAGATGTCACATTTCAGTTTTGAGTTATAACTAAAGAATATCATTGTAAGTAAGCAGATGTCACATTTAGTCTTTAATTATAACTAGAAAATGACATTGTAAGTAAGCAGGTGACACGTTTTAGTATGGATGTATAACTAGAAAATGACATTGTAAGTAAGCAGGTGACACGTTTTAGCAGGAGCGTAGCGTGACCATTTTGACTGGGGGGGGGGGTGTAACGTCTAAGTTTTACCGACGAACACGTGTAACGTCAAAGTTTTACCGACGAACACGTGTTCTTCCCGGGGCAAACTTACTCGCACTTTTAAGTATATACATTATACACGAACGAAATCCATCGTTAAAGCAAATCCTAAACCTTAGAAAACCATATCAATCAGGGGTGTATCTAGAATATGCCTGAGAGGGGGGACTGAAAGGTGATTTTTCCAAGGCAAGCCCTGCAGGCCAAAGGCCTTCGTATTCGGCTCTTGCAGTGGCGGGGGGTTCGGGGGTCCTTCCCCGGAAAATTTTACATACTTGGAAACCCGGAGAATACATCTGACGCGATTTTGGAAGTCTTTTCCACTGGTCCAAATTATCAATTTTCATCGGAAAACCATATGTTTTCTATGTCCTTTTTCGACCTATTCTGCGTTTTACCGACATTTGGGGGGGGGGGGATTGGTTTCGGGTGTTCTCCCCCTGAAAATTTTACAAACTAGGAAACCCGGAAAATACATCTGACGCGATTTTGGAAGTCGTTTCCACCGGTCAAAATTATCAATTTTCGTCGGACAACCATATGTTTTATATAGCCTTTTTCGACCTATTCTGCGGTTTACCGACAAGTTCAGTAAAAATCACTTTTTATGTAGACGAACAGTTTTCCGATAACATCATAACTGACACAAGGTTTCTACACTTTCGGTCAGCCAATCGGTTTTACTGAAGGCTCTATTTCCCATCCATGACCGTCCATTATCGACCGATTCCGCGTTTTATCGACAAATTTAGTAAAAATCACTTTAATGTAGACGAACGGTTTACCGATAACATCTTAAGAGACACAAGGTTTTCACTCTTTCGGTTAACAAATCGGTTTTACCGACGGCTCCATCTATGACCTTCTTCTATCGGCCAATTCCGCGTTTTACCGACAAATTCAAATAACGAACAGCTTACCAATAACAAGGGTATCGGTTAACCAATCGGTTTTACCGAAGACTCCAGTCATAACCAACTTATACCGACCGATTCCGGTAGTTTCAGTAACAAAAAAATACTTTTAATGTTGACAGTTTACTGATAAAATCATAACCAACACAAGGTTTTTACTTTTTAGGTTAATTGGTTTTACCGACGGTCCCACCTTGTCGTCTTTTATCGACCGATCATAACCAACACAATGTTTTGACTTTTTAGGTTAATTAATCGGTTTAATCGATCGATTCCGCGTTTTACCGACGGTTCCATCCATGACCCCCCTTTTTACCGACCGATTCCGCGTTTTACCGACAATTTCAGTAAAACTGGGGGGGGTGTGACACCCCCCCACACCCCCCGGTAGCTACGCCCCTGCGTTTTAGTATGGATGTATAACTAGAAAATGACAATGTAAGTAAGCAGATGTAACATTTCAGTCTTGAGGTATAACTAGAAAATATCATTGTAAGTATGCAGGTGACACATATTAGTATGGGGGGATAACTAGAAAATGACATAGTAAGTAAGTAGATGTCACATTTCAGTCTTGATGTATAACTAGATAATGACATTTTAAGTAAGTAGATGTCACATTTCAATCTTGATGTATAACTAGAGAATGACATTGTAAGTAAGTAGATGTCACATTTTAGTCTTGAAGTATAACCAGAGAATGCCAAAGCAAGTAAGCAGATCTCACATTCCAGTCTTGAGGTATAACTAGAAAATGACATTGTAATTAAGTAGTGTCACTTTTCAGTCTTGAGGTATAACTAGAGAATGACATTGTTAGTAAGTAGATGTCACATTTCAGTCTTGAGGTATGCCTAGAGAATGGCATTGTGAGTAGGCAGATATCATATTTTAGTCTTGAGGGATAAATAGAGAATGCCAAAGCAAGTAAGATCGAATATTTCAGTCTTGAAGGTGCGCCATTTTTATAGTCCCGACCGCATCTAGAACAACCAATCTAGAAGAAGGCCCGCTCCATACTTTGATAGGTGACCACAGTTTACAGTTACACTCAATTTTTTCAGTTAAAGTATAGTGTTTTTAAACTTAATATTAAACATTTAATAAACAGCAATAAATCTCTCTGTTCTATTGTATCCGAAATCATTAAATCTCATGATTTTGTTGCTTTTTATCGTTAAAGTTGAAATTCATACCAAAATGTTTGAATAAATTGATAAATGAATTGATTTATAAAGATTAAACATTAAATGACATAAAATTGTTTTTTTTTCTTACATTTTGAGAGCTTTTCCCGGCCAACTTTATTCTCACGGAAAAAATGGCTATTCCATCAACAAGCTCAAACTCCAGCGACAATGGGGGGTAACATGAAATTTTCAATCAAAGAGTAGGATTTGTCGTGGTGACAGGTTTTGAAAACGTAAATATAAGCAATAAACGGTCACCCTATGGCGATTATTCATTCAATTTTCTATTCAACCTTTGTCCTGATATACGGCCATAACCGACATATGACTTACTTTGACTTATTCCACTTCGTCCATGGGTGGACATTGGGCGACTACAACTCTCTTCCAACCAGCTCTGTCCTTTTGCCTTTGTCTTCGCCTCATTCTAGGTCATTCCAATCTTCTTGAGTTCTGTGTTGTTACCCCTGCGCCAGGTGTTTTTCGGTCTGCCTCTCTTCCGTTGTCCTTGGGGATTCCAATCTAGTGCCTGTCTTGTTATGTTGTATTTTGCTTTCCTTAGCGTGTTTCCAATACATTTCCATTTTCTCTTTTTTATCACATTTTCAACTGGTTCCTGTTTGGTCTTTTTCAATAGTTCTTTGTTGCTGATTTTTTCTGGCCATCTGATACCTATGATGTTCACAAATACCTGGAGAGACTTGATGCTGGAAACAGTTTCTCTCTAGGTTTCGCAGCCATAAAGCAGGACAGATTTAACGTTGCTGTTAAAAATTTTAATTTTTGTTGCTGTTCTTAACGCTCTGCTTTTCCAGACAGGCTTGAGAATAGAAAATGCCTGTAATGCTTTTTTCTTTCTTGCTTGAACGTCTTCATCAGTACCCCCAGATGTAGTTTTTGCTGCCAAGATATGTAAAATTTCTACATTTTCTATACATGCATTTCTGATCTTGATAGAAGTTGTCTGGTTTGCATTTATTCTCATTGATTTTGTTTTGTTGACATTGATATAAAGACCTGTTCTTTTGGATATTTCTTCAAGTTGACTGGCTTGATGTTGGGAATCTTGGAGGTGATGTGATAATTTGCAGATATCATCAGTAAATTCTAAATCTTCAAGACGTGATGTAAAAGTCCAATGGATTCCATGCGGCTGTTTTCCCGATCCAGTCAATGACAATGAGAAAAAGAATGGGGGGGGGGATACAACCTTGTCTAACTCCGGTTGTTACAGGAAATGGATCAGTCAATGTTCCAGAGTGAATGACCTGGCATGAAAATCCATCATATAGTAGTTTTATCATTGATATGATCTTAGATGGAATCCCATAATGTGCAAGAATATTCCAGAGCACTTCGTGATCTATGCTGTCAAAAGCTTTTTGGAAATCTACGAAATTAAGATATAAAGATGATTGTCATTCAACAGTTTGTTCTATGATGACTCTGAGTGTTGCTATTTGGTCAACACAGGAGCGTTCTTGTCTTAAACCTGCCTGTTCATCTCTCATTTGTCTATCTGCTTCTTCTGTCATTCTTTTAAGGATGATACTGCAAAGCACTTTACTAGGGATTGGCAGTCAGGTTATTCCTCTCCAGTTGTTGCAGAGAGATTTTTCACCTTTTTTTTTTGGTAGTTTTACTAAGAGTCCGTTTTGCCAGTCTTGTGGTATTTTTTCTTCTATCCAGATCTGGTTTAACAAGTTCTCTATATGTTTTATTGCTGCATTATCCATCGCTTTTAAAGCCTCTGGAAGGATGTTGTCAATGCCAGCTGCCTTTCCATTCTTAAGATGTTTTATGCCATTTGTTACCCCTGCTTGTGATATTTCGTCAACACTGATGTAAAGTGTTTGTCCTTCATCTAGTATTCGTGGATTTGTGGGTGGTGGTCTGTTCAATACCTCTTCAAAGTGTTCTTTCCATCTGTTCAGTGTTTTAATTTCGCCTTTTTCACATGCATGCTCCGCCTCCTCTTCTAGTTTTTCAACATAGTTCCTTTTATCTTGCTTACAACTCTTTTTCACCTCTTTGTCTTTTGCGCTATAACTATTTTGCAGGGTGTTCTTACTATGTCTTGTTGTTGATTTCACTTCTCTCATTAAGGGGCAAAGTTTTGTCCGACATCCATTTCTTACGATTTGTTTGGATAAACCCTGCAGTTTCTTCACATGTTTTGATGATGGCATGCTTGGTGTTTTCCCATTTGTCTTCAATACTGCTTGAGTCCTCTGTATTTGGATCGGCAAGACCATTGAACCTGTATTCTAGAGATATTTGAAAGTCTTCAATTACGTCTGATTGACTGAATCTTGGTATATTAAATTTCTTTTTTGTTGTTTCTCTTCTTGTGGTTGACAGTAGTTTAAGCTGGATTTTGCCAATAAGTAAATGATGGTCAGATGCTGCATCAGCTCCTCTTTTAGTTCGAACATCTTGAAGAGAGGATTTCCATCTATGACTTAATGCGATGTGATCTATTTGATTTTCTGTGTCACCATCAGGTGATACCCATGTTGTTTTGTGACAAGTTTTATGGTCATAGGCTACCAAGTGCCTCCAATTACAAGGTTGTTTATAGCACAAAAGTCAGCGAACATTTCACCGTTTTCATTCATTTGTCCTATTCCATGCGGTCCTATCTCCCGTTCTCCTCCACTTCTATTTTGTCCTACTTTTGCATTATATCTCCCATGATCATTAAGATGTCTCTTTTTGGAGATGATGGGGCAAGGTTGATGAGTGCTAGGGCGTTTCCACACACCGGTGGGCCTACACACTGCATCTCTAGGGCCCTTGATGCTCCGAGATCCCCTACAATTTAGCCTGGGATGCTAGACCCAAGTGTCCGTGTGCTGCCACGAGGAGGCATTGAAGGAGTCTTGGTAGTATAGAGGCTATGTACTGGCAGGGAAAGATTTACGCACTCGACTCGCCCTTTCACCTAAAAGTAGGCTAGCCAGCGACAACAGAGATCTAGAGACGTTTGATCTCTGACATACTAGGCGCATATTACTACCCACAGTACACACAGGTGTACCATCAGCCACATAACCGCCAGATGGTGAGAGCCACGAGAGCTGCTGACCATAGAACTATAAACTGACCAATAACAACGTGGTGACGTTATTTAAGCAATAAACGGTCATAACCGCCATTATTATCAGTTCCAGCTAGATGCCGACAATCGAGGAGCGTCGCAAGCCGACATAAGCCCACCTTAAGACAACGTAAAACATAGTGCGTGTCCAGTGCTCTTCTGGGGTGTTGGCTGATTCGTCTTGCGCTTCTTCCCCACCCAGCCTCCGACGATGCTGGACTCTGTTTTGTTTCCGTTGTACTTGTACCCCTTCAGTTTAAAACGTCTTCTCAACAAGTTGTATCATTTGGTATTCAGCATGCACACGTAAGTTTTTAGTTGCGCAGTTATATTGTCAACCATTGCAAGGGCTTTGCCAAAATCTGTGCTAGTAGATTGCAGATAGCGACTCACGTATGTTGTATGGGGACTATTAGAATAAGCTCGCAAATAAGAATTATTTTTACCGACCGTGACTTACAAATTTTTGTTCTGAGGGATTTCGGCGCCCCCTTGCAACGTCGGCGCCCCCTGGTTTCTATTCGCTAAAAAGGGGGGGGCGTGTACCCCAGAAGCCCCCCCCCCCCCCCCACGCCGACCAACACGCCACTGCAACCACTTGTTTAAAGAATGGGTAGAAATGAGACACCCAGTATAATTTATGTTTCTAGGCTAACATTAAGTACGGGTATACATATTTTTTCTTTAATTAAATTATCTTTCTAATAATATCTTATCTTTCGTTTTAGATTTTTAAGATAATCAAAGCTGGAATCTTTAAAATAACGACAGCCGGTGTTATAGATGGCGCGGTATTACAATTTTGCTCTGTGGTCGGGATATGGTCAAAATGGTCTCAAACCAAAATAGCCTTGGTCAAAATGGCCCCACAGGTAAATATGACCCCTAAAAAAATAGTCAAAATGGCCCAAAAAATTACTCTTTGGTTTCAACCAAATTTTAAGTCAAAATGGTCCCTGGAGAAAAGTCAAAATGGCCCCATGAATATTATAACATGTAGCTCATATGCTGATCAAAGAAAGACTTGGCTTACTAATTATAAAATTCAATTTCTTATAAATTGATCAGATATTCTCTAGATCATTATCATTCTTGAAATATCTTCAACAATGGTTAGTTTATCTTTGAAATGTGTGAGCTTAGGCCTATACCTGTCAAAGCTGCAGTGCTCAATTGATTTGTTGGATCCATGTTTACCATCTGCAAGTCAAGAAGATCCTTAGTTACTTCAAAGAATTACAAATCGCTGCAAAACTGGTCATTTGAAGAGACCTATGAAGCTGAGGATGTGACTCCCATGAGGCTCTTGGAATTAATTAGATTCTATAAGATGTGAATCATTAGATGTAAAAGTTTGTGAAAAAGTGTGAGATGTGAACTAGTAGGACTAAATAATTTGTTTATTTTTTTTTTAATAGTGCTAATAATAAATCGAATATTTAGCCTAAGCTTTTTTTTTATTTTGGGGCCATTTTGACTAATTCAAAGAGACATTTTGACCATTTTTCTGGGGCCATTATGACCAAATGTTGGGGCCATTTTGGTCAGGAGCCATTTTGACTGTGGTCAACTTCCGGTTAATCAGAAAAATAAAAACAAAGTTTTGTAATTAGTCCATGATTGTAGATTACAGACATTCTGTATTCTTCACGGGATTACTTATGTTGAAAACTTTTTATTTTTTTTGTCTAAAACTAAAGTAATTGTGATAAACTAACTTGACAAATGTTTTTACTTTTTTAAACTTTAATTGTTCCTTGAGTTTGATTGATATTTGTACTTCGTCTGTCCTGTGCTGTGCCGTGCCGTAGACATTATTCGAAATTGAAGTTAATTTTGAATTAGAACTACAATCATTATGACAAGAAAGTTATTGACGGATTTAGAATGGGATAGGGATACTGATATTGTCCATACTGGCGATCAGGGTGGTATGTATTTTACTTTTAGCCTATATGATTTTGTGCCTACTAAGACAACATTCAACTTGGACTCTGAGATAAAGTGACTCATTATTATTATGCCTATCTGTTCAGGGAAGATTGTCAAATTTGATGGATTAACCGATGAAATTTTTTCTCAGAGTTGTATTATGTCTGTTAGCAGACAATTATCTCCTAGTTGACATGTCTCCAATTCAAGTAGAGTCCTATGAACCTGGAATCTGAGAAATGAAAATATTCAGAATTATACAACATAACCTCATTCTTCAAAAAATATTTAGTACCGTAACTAATAATATTATTATAGATTAGTTTAACAGTAATTTTGTACATCTTACAGTCACCTTCCATACGTCAAATTTGGGTTATTTCAATGAGAACTGTATACTTCCTTGGATGTTTTGACCTTTAACTGTTATTTTTCAGTTGGGAATTAAAATTTTTTTTTATCTTTTTTTTTTCTTCAGTATCAGACACTGTGGATTTTTTTAGTCCTATAGTAACCATAATTGTTGTGTTGAGTATAGTGGCTACAGTAGTTGTATTTATAGCCATTATATGTTGTTGTATTTGTAAAAGACGATCTTATCAAGGAACAGTTTACAGGCAGGCACCACAGACTACAGCAACAGTAACAACATATCCTCAAGTACCTTACCAGCCATCCCCATACGCTTCTGCTCCACCTCAACCTTATTACCCGGGGGCTGGGGCTGCTTCAGGTAATGATCACTTATGATTTAATTATTGTTTTCATATTCCTTTGTATTAATTGATTCTGAAAAAAAAAAAATGAAATATGCTTTGTACATGGAAAATGCTTATAATCTGTTTGAACCATGCCATTTTTTAGATTATTATCAGTTTTTTTAACTGGATTATTATAACATATTTTAGATCCCACAGCTTGCTTAGGTTTGAAAGTGATTCTAATGTCATGGTTAGCCTAAGATTTTGTAAAACAAAATTGAAGCTGTAATATTAAATACATGTTATATTCTTTGTTGAGTATTGGTATATATAATTGATACTGTCAGTTTGAAATCTGTATGTTATAAAATGTTTTCTTTTTTTCAGCTCCATATTACCCACAACAAGTAGTGTATCCACCTCAACAAGGATATCAACAAGGTTCGCATTATACAGCACAAGCTCAACCATTGATGGCAGCACCTTATCCACAACAAGCAATGAAGAAAGAATACGAAGAGGCTCCACCCCCTTATTCAGAAGCTATGATGACAAAGGCCTCAGCCCCACCCCCTGAATAAACTAACAATATTGTGATTGGTTTGTTTTAAGATGAAATATTCGTGAATGTATGATTGCATGTTAGATTGAAATTCGTTAAAACATCATGCTTTGGGGTTTTTTTATGCAAGATTTTCAGAATGAATTGTTATATACTTGTATATATTTTTGTTTAGATGGCAATTTATGCCAGTTTTATTTATTTATATTAGTGCTTGCTCATTTTATATTTCTTTTTGTTATGTTTATTAAGAAAATATACATTTTATTGTCCCATTTTAAATATGAAACTGTAATAAGTTTTTTTAATTTTTATGAATGTTCAATTGATCTGAGAGATGTTATGCGTAGCTTAAATCTTTGTTAATTCCAATGGGTTCAGCTTAAAGGATTAGAATAGTATGGTTTATGTTAAAATCCAAGTTATCTGGTAAAAAAACCTTCAAACTATAATGAAGTTTCAATTTTATACACACAGGATTAAAGAGAATGACATTTCACGTCATTTAGGCCTAAATCTTGAGTTCATGGGAGCTGCCATCTTGATTTGGCAAGCACGTAATGTGTGAGATTATGACGTCACATTGTATATAGAAATGAAAACAAATCATTGTGACTTGCATGTTAATGTTGATCAGGCCTTAAAAAAAAAATCAATCTTTAAGCAAAGAAATTTATTACAGGGCAGCAATGACTAGTTGTTCTTATCTTAAAAAACAAAAGATTTAACAGCTTTATAGTCTTATCGCCATAGCCCTGGACTACAGAAGATTGTGAAAGAAACACATTCGGATTAAAAGATTTACGTTTTTTTCTAGGTTTGTAATTGAAGATATTGCAAAGGATGTTAGATCATTTGTTTCTCCAGTAATGACATACTCCATGTTTGAAGTTGTTATTTTATTGTTGTCTATAAACATAATGTCACGTCTTATAAAAAATAAAGGCTTTTTTGCATAGACATTAATTTGATTTTTGATCCTCGTTTTCATAGCTGACTATTCCTTTTAAACGTAGTTATAAAGGTTTGGAATGTGACATAAAAAAATCAAAATGATCAGGGAAGAATATTGAACATTAAAAAAAAAATGTACAGAATATTATCATGAGATTATTTAGAAATGTTTTTTTTTCTTTATAAAGATTATTTAGTCTTGTACTCAAGTAGTGTTTTAGTCACTGTGTAATCATGATATATTAACAGATGCCAAAATTAATACAACCTTGTCTTTACATGTGGCTGTAATAATAGTTGTTGTAGTGAAACATATTGGTTTTATTGGGTGATATTTTTCAAAATTATATCACAAATATGTGTCTTTCTATGTTAACCTATACTGGTCCATGGGTAAACCTCAAGGTCATGTCAAGTTTTGTACATATTGGGTGGCATGACTTAATGTAAAGAATTGTTTTAATGGCTAAATAACTATAAAGTGAATTTATTTATAATAAATAGTTAAAGAATTACTGTAGTTGTAAATAAGTTATTAGACCTGCAATATGTATTAGATATTAGAAAGTGATGTTTTAGTGTCATGAAGATTGGAGAAGTGAGTTTCATTTGGAACTTTCTCTACACCTGTTTAAGCAAAAACAAGACTGTGGCAATGTGGCACTTTTTTTTTTAACTGTGAAACAACTATATTTTACAAGGAAAACTTAGGTTCACAAGTCCACGCCATGACAGGGATCCTTTCTACCAGCTCGGACCCCTACCCATTTATAGCTGGGTGAAATGGAATTATGAGTGATGATGACTTCCAGTTCAACAAACTTTCACACGCTGGTAGAGATTAGAACTCAGTCCAACATTTTCAACGTATCCAAGCAAATGCCGTCATGATGTTAAGAATCAACGCTCTAACCACTGTGCTATGAACCCCAGAAAAAAAATGTAGAGGGCCAAAATGGATTATACATAAACTACATGTAAATGGCTTTAAACTGTATTATTACAAAACACAGTTAAGAATAAATGCAATTTTATAAAAACATTAGATAAAAATCATGATATCTGATATAATTTACATAAATTAACATAATGATAATTATATTCAATGCCTCCATATGTTATATGACATTCGGAAAATAATGGACAGTTTGAAATGTAATTAACTAATACAATTAAATTCAGGATGAACAAAATTGATTATAGTAGTTAGTCTAGAAGATTGAAATTTGTAAATAATATATGTATAAAAAAATATTAATACACGTAATTTAAAGCTGTGGTTCATAAATGCATCAAAACAATATAATATCTTATATAAGCATCTGTTTCTATAATAGATTTATATTTTACTGATAAGTATATAAATGAGGGAAAGGTAGAGCTTCTGTTTGCTGTAACCTGGAAAATATCAAAAAAAATGTTTAAACCTGTAAACATTTGGGGGAAGGTGTCAAAGCTGCATTATTGAAACAGTAGAAAGAGAAATAGTAAATCTCTGTTATTTTCCACTGTAATACAGTAACTGAACCGATATTAATAAATCTGCCCTCTACACCAAACCATACCATCTTTTCAAATAAAAGATCTTAATTGAACATTGTAAAACTAGATATTTCACGTTTGCCATTCCTGATTTCCTGTATAGTCACCAGGGGCCTAAGACCTTGCTATAGAGTATACATAACATAACAAATTAACAATGTATCAACAACAAGAATATTTTACAGTATGAAGAATCTTCATTGAAGACTATGACCCTAATACCCCTTCCACACTGCACAACTTGATTATTATCAGTTAGAACAGAATAGTAAAGTCTTATTCAGTTCGATTTTGTTTGCTTTTGCACTATAATCCTATCCAGATAGCTGCTTTCGCACTGCCAAGCGAATTTATCCAGATAACATTTTATTTTAGTAAAGCGTCATGTCACATGACAAAATTCCTTGTTCAACAACAAAGATAGCTTGCCAGGCAAGGTAATATATGCCCACTGGCAGCATTTATTTCAAATAAAAACTTTTCAGTAAGGTTACAATAAGTGGAATGAAATATTCAACCTTCCACCATATATTTTTTTCTAGGGTCTCTAGTTTCATTAAAAACTGTCAAGAATTGTACCTAATAACAACTCATTAAATATTTTTCGGTATTTTTATGATTTGCAATAGGGTTCACCCTTAATAATATTTTGATATTTTTAATTCTTAATAAGGCTCATCCTTGGTTGATATTAAACAATTTCAGCGAGTTTTGTCAAAAATGAATGTTTAGAGTGTTCACAAGCCAAAAGTTGAAAGCGTTTTTGAAAACAGGCGCAATAACTGACACTAAATATTTTTCGATTTATCTGATTTTCAATAGGGTTTATTTTGGGGGAAAACAAATACTAACAAATTTCATCAAAATCCATTAAAATTGTTCTCTTTAAGAGTGTTTACAAGCTAAAATAGAACGCGTTTTCAAAAACAAGGGCAATAACTTTCTAAATTTTTTTTTCCGAAAAAGGGTTCATCCTTGAGTGACAAAACACTCTACAAAGTTTCAAACTAAAACGGTCAAGAATTGCCCTTGTAGAGTGTTTACGAGCAATTGTGGACGGACGGACGTGGGTCAACGGGCAAGAATTGACCTTCTAATTTCATTGGGCGTTTTTTAAACACTATGGAAATAATAACAAAATAATTTTTGTGTGATTTTAATAAGTTCATCCTTGAGTGATTACAAATACTCATGCCAAGTTTCTTCAAAATCGCTCAAGAATTGTGACTTGTAGAGTGTTTACAAGACAAAAATCCAACACATTTTATAGAACAAGGGCAATAATTCGTATCAAATATATTTCGATATTTTCTATTTTCAAAAGGGTTCATCCTTAGGTGATATTTAACAATTTCAACAAGTTTTGTCAAAATCGGTCAATAACTGTGCTTTGTGGAGTGTTTTAAAGCCAAAAATTGAACGCGTTTTCAAAAACAAGGGCAATAACTGATATTAAATTTTTTTCGATTTTACTGGTTTTCAATAGGCTTCATCCTTGGGTGATAGCAAATACTCAAGCCAAGTTTCATCAAAATCCATTAAGAATTGTTCTCTCAAGAGTGTTTACAAGCTAAAATTGAACGCGTTTTCAAGAACAAGGGCAATAACTCATTCTAAATGTTTTTCGATTTCGCTGATTTTCAATAGGGTTTATCCTTTAGTGATCATAAACACTCATATAAAGTTTCAATTAAATCCGTCAAGAATTGCACCTTGTAGAGTGTTTACGAGCAATTGTGGACGGACGGACGTGGGTGACGACAATATATGCCCCCAATTTCATGTGGGCGTATAAAAACTATGTAAATAATAACAAAATAATTTTTGTGTGCATAAGTAATTCTTGTACTTTATTAATCCTTTTCTCATATACTTTTCAGATGTACTTATCTGGATGACTTCTTGTCTGGTTTCTCAGCTACTTAACTGGATCGTATCCAGATGAAATCCACCTATGGAGGTAGATTTTTTTATCTGGATAACGTCTGGTTATAACTGAATAAGTTTATTTACCAGTGCAAAAGCAGCTGGAATTTATTTGAATAGAACTGGATAGAAACCAAATTACTTTTGCAGTGTGAAAGGGGTGTAATGTAAACAAGGTAATATTACGTACCAGTTGTCTTCACTATAAACAGTATCTTTACTATCATAAACATGGAATGTATAAATATGGCGTGATTTATCAGATTTGTTATTATTACTTTTATGTACAACTTCACCATGAATTATAACACATGTACCTTAAAAGTAAAACAAACAATAAGCAAACTTTGACAATGATTGTATTAACTTCCCAGCATACCTAGACAATTGTATTCTGAAACATTTGCCTCTAATCAAGTGTCTGTTACCTATTTTGAAAGATTTTGACTAGAGTAGACCCTTAAGTGCCTATATTAATTTCCCTAGATATAGAATATGACCCAACAACACATATTTCTCATGTCATATCCAACTTAAGTAATTTACCTTTTTTAACTTGTCCAGCTATAAAATCGTCTTCATTATAAGTTGGATTTTGACCAGTAAATATTATATGTGGTTTGCCAGGACCTGCATCTGGATTTCTAATCATTCTTCTCTCACCATATAAGCCATCTAGAAAATTTGCAAACATACGAATAAAATAAAATGCCAAGCACAGAGAAGGAGAAAAGTATCATTTTTCATTTACATCTTGAGAAATATGAACCAAGACATGCTATAATTATGTATAGTCCACAATTCAATCTGTTGTATTTTGTACCATTCTGACCCTACAAATACCGTAGTTTAGTTGTAGTAATTGCTTTACACTTACTTTTATGAGAACCAGGAATAAACCACAGGCAACCATTTTCTAATGTAGCATCTTCTAAAGCTATCCATAAACCATATAATTTCATGGGATCAGTTTTAAGGAAGGTAGAGTCTTGGTGTGGACTTACTGAAAAGAATATCCATCATAATTTTTTATACTTTAACCCTACATTATTTATTTTATTTCTGACCCCTGTTAGAGAATAAAAACCTTTCATCTTGTTGAAAAGAGTCACCAATAAATGGTCATAAAAGTTATTTTGTCGAATTGCCTAGCACTTCATACATTAAACAAGGATGCTTGCCTGATACGTGTTTAAAATTCTAGAATGTCAGTGTGTATTAGAATCAGTCAGTAGTCAGTATCAATGTGATATATAATAATATAATAAGGCAACATACTTATATTATTCATATAGAGACTTATATTTGGCTTTAAAAGAAAAAATAACCTACCTTCACCACCTATTCCTGGTTGCTAGAAAAGAAAAATAACCAGTTTATAACCAATTATAAATGATAAATGAATCTTTATGCAAAATCGCTCCAAAAACTGCATCCTGCGAGAAACCTGATATTTCTCTTTTACTTGCTATGTCATCTTGGCTTCCTCATAAGTGTCCATATGTACATGCTTGTTAATTTTGTATATTCATTATTTAAGATGCATTTGATGTAATGTTGTATTGACAAAACTGTTATTTTCCAAGGAGATTATTTTCTCAATTCTGGTATTGAAATATGACCAAAAATAGAAAGCCAATGATTGAAACCCAGACGTAATCTTACCTTAAATATATACATGCTTTGACATACAACTGGATCAACTAGTTCTAGATGATGTATCACATTCTGGTGGTAAAAAAGAGATATTTTATTTTATACTTAGACAAGGATATAATTCACTAACTCATATTTATTTTATGTGCACAACTTCTTACCCTTCAATTTATCTAGAAAAAATCTTTGTCAAAATGCAGTTCTTATTTTTTTTTTTTTAAATGTAAATTCTAAAATAAAAGTTGTAAGGTGATCAAATACAATATAATGGTTAATATAAAATACAAGAGGTAGATGCTATTATAATTTTGAACAATTGTGTTTCCATATTCTATAGCTAAACTTAAAAAAACAAAATTTTGCAACTTCTATTAACTGCGTTTCCACCTGGAATTGTGAAGTAAAGCTAGCTTTAAAGCCAGCTTTATTGCCGATCATGCTGTGTTTCCACTTAGTTTATCTGGTTCCCAAACCACTTTAGTCTGGATAAAAAAAGTGGCACATTCTTGAAATGTCGCGATGTACAAGACTACCGATATCGCGTGTGGGGCCGTAAAACTAGTTCTTCTCGATTGCTGAACGAGAATAAGCCGGCTTTTTGTGTTTCCAAGCTTTAAAGCTAGCTTTCATTTGGCCCCTGAAAAATTGCCGAACGCAAAAAGGGAGGTTTTCGGTTCCCGAACCGTAATGGTTTCGGCAATTTAACAAGTGGAAACACAGAAAAGCTAGCTTTAAGCCGGCTTTTTGGCCAAGTGGAAACACGGTTATTGATCATTATAATCAGCAACTTTCTACAGATTTTCAGATTTGCTTTAAAATTGGTCATCAAAATACTCCATAAAAAACTGGTCAAGTTGTTTAGACTTGTTTAGAGTTCGGACAAAACAATTTCATTACTGACTATTGAAAACTAAAAACATCTCTATATACCTTGACTTTTTCACTAAATGTAACTTTTCTGAATGGAGGACTTAAAGTATGTAATGCTGAAAAATACAAAATATATTGCCTCTTACCACAAAATGTTTCTATATTATAAAGTAAATTGTAACGACTTAAAAAAAAATTGTTGCTTTCAAAAAATATATTTTCAAGTTATCTTAATCAGGCTACATTCTACAATATTTAAAATAAATCATGTGTCGCTTAATATTTCAATTGATATAGCTATCATGTGTATGAAAATAATAAACATCCATAATACATAGAACACATCTTACCATGACCTATTTTATTCAATGACTTCTGCTTATCAACTAATAACTGTCCTGAAATAAACAATGGTCAATATTATAAAGCTCATTAAGTTCATTTCAGCTCAGCAGTGTTAACATAACCAAATAGATATCCGGTTATATTCATAATGAGCACAATTATTGAGACTCACAGCAACATATAAACCATGTCAGACGTCTTGAAATGCTTTCATTTGATCATGGTGAATTATGACAATATTGATTTAGAAATATATCCAAGTGAAATACCTTTTTCATCTATTGCTCCTTCTTCAAAAAAAAATCTTATTTTATCTCCACTGTTTATAAAATAATCATTACTTATCTAAAATGCAGTAAAAACTTTTTAACATCTATAAACCATCGGCGTATCCAGCAAACTTACAAAACAACATCTGCGGTAAGCAACAACACTTTGTGTGGATCTAAATTGCCAGAACCAAGGTCCCTCTTTTCATTTCCTTAATTTTCTTGTAAGCAATCTTAATCACCTGGTTTTGACCAAATTTGATAGTATATATGTGTAGCTTATATCAACCTAAAGTGATGATCAAATTGATGACTGTGATGTAGCAAATGTAAAAGAAATGCATACATGCTTGTCTGGATTAGTAGTTGTGAAAACAGAAGGACAATGTTCATCAGGTTTCATATCTTCTACAATGTCCCAACATTCAGATCGTAAGGACTGAATTTCTTCTTCTGTCAGAAAATCAGGAATAATGGCATAGCCATCTCTATCAAACTGCAAAAACACATAATAAGAAGTTTTAAATCAGAATATAATCATATACATGGATTCTCAACCAAATATCAGAGTTTTGCTCAAAATCATTTTATGTTTAGGTCTTTGAACTTGAAGCTGTAATAGACAAACTTTTATTTGTTAAACAGCCTAAAATGAAATACGGTATATTGAATATTTGATACTTGATACAAACTTTCGTTTCTTTGTTCATATTTATTTTTTACTGTGTAGCCGATAATAAGAGTGAATTGAAGCAGATCCGCATTTTACATACAACAAACTCAGACTTTTAATCAAATTAGGCCTTTAACTAATACTAATTATGATTAACAAGAAATATATAACATTTTAACAGAAAGCGTTATTTCAATCGAGTTTATAAAATTTAAATCATGTCAAAAAGACAAACCTGTTCTTTATCAAATACGTTTGACATATTTGCTGTTACAGCTTAAAGCCCGTGTTTTTCGTCCTTGACATATTCATGACCTTGACATTTTACTTGTTTATCTTATCTTCACATGTCGGGGGACAAACAAGGCAACGGCATACCCTAAAAACCTGATACGAGATGTCAGATACGAGATACGAAATATCGAGTAAGGTGCAGCATCTGAGTTTTTTTTTTTTTTTAAACTAGCTATTTACTTTATAGGTTCTTCTATTGACTATGATAGGTTTAAATGCAATTTTAGAAAATCAGTGTTCTAACTCTAGGCCTATCTATTTTTTCTAATAAGAGAAAAGGTTTGTTAGCAACGCTTGCTATTTTTCTAATAATTGAAACTGTAGAAATATTTTTTTCTAACGTGTGCTTTTCTGCTATTTTCTCACCACATAAATCTGAAATGGCTGCTATCGTAAAAAGAAATTGGTAAAATTGTTATTCTTAATATCTGATATCTCGTATCTGATATCTCGTTTCAGGTTTTAGGGTATGCCCAAGGCAACTTCGCCCACTACAATATTTCAATATTTCATTTACATATGTATATTAAAAAGAAATTCAAGTTAAGCCATGCATAACATGCCATGACTATGCATAGAACTATAAAAGAGTTCTTACAGTTCTATGGTTAAACACAATGATTCCTTACAAAAGAAAGTCAAAGATTTGAACATCTCCTCTACCAGATCTATTATTTGAACTATAATGAAACTTGTTGCACGACCGACCGTTCAGGAAGTAAGGCCTACTTTAGCCTATCGCAGATTATTCAGGAAATAGTGACTTTCATTTATTTCTAGTCTCTGACATCCAGAATTTTGTCTAATGCTGTGCTGAGACAAAGTAGGAAAGGATGATAGATATGGAAGACAATCCCTGCCATAATTAATCATTCTTAATGCTTAATTCGGTGATAAACATTAGTACATCAAATCAACATTTGTACGCTTAATTTGACATTCGTTCACTAAATTCATAATTTGTTGTTAAAAATTTATCATTCGAATAAAGAATATTACTGAACAAATTAACGATTTAGCCGAACTAATATTGCCCACTTCATAACGCCGAATGAAGTTTACCGAACAAATGTTGAAAAACATTTCTCGCATTTCATGAGAACATTATCATTATGACGACAAGTGGCGCTGCTCAATTTGAGTTAGGGCTTCGTTCCTATTTATTTGGTCAATTTTTATGGCCGGCCAGAGGCTGTGTACAAAGTAAAGAATCTTATGAATTCCAATTTGATAAAAAGCGAAGATTTTAATCAAACTCTTGGTACTCTTTATTCATTGGAATGTGAGATTTTGAGATAAATATGGTGCCTATACCATGAAATGTTTTCAAAATGGCAAATTTTTGTACAGTCCACAGTGATGGTGGTGGGACAGATAATTTGATGGAATTTGCAAAATCCAAACCACATGGTTTCTTCAGACGTGTGAATATATCTAAAATTGAGAGTAAACCACTACATTGTTTCAACATCTGCTTGATTGTCACTGCACACAAAACCACTATTTTCCACATGTACATCGCTCGTCTTATCACAGAATCTGAAAGATTTCATCAAATTTAAGACCAAAAAATTGTCAAAACTAAGCATGCAAAAAACCCAAAAGCTGTTCCCAAAATAACGCTGACTCCATTCTTTATTAATCATTGGTATAAAATATTTTTTTGTGGACTGAGTCCTATAGGGATGTGCAATTATACATCCTTTTTGATAGGCCTATACGGGTGGGTTTCAAAAGCCTACCGCCAACCGCTGCCAACCGGCCTACCGGAAGGAAAAAAATGCGCCAAAATAGATATTGTTAAATTTAAGGATCGTAGATTTTCATACAATAAAACGAAACTATTCAATTTGACGAAACTTTTGTCGACTTCAAAATTATGGAATCAAAATTATTTTAAAAATGAAACGAAAAAAATAAATATTTTCTTTTCGTGTTCAGCGATGCTTTTCTTCACATTAACTGATACAATCCATGCCAAAAAAGCAATAATCTAATTTGTATTCAAATGGGACACACAATTAACCGTAAAAGTAACTTTAAATCTGTTTTAAATGATCACGACAGGAAGGTCGTTTGTTTCAGAGTTACTTCCCTTAATTTATTTATTTAACGTCGTCGGCATCATGGATGATCAACAAGACCAAGGGATCTTTCTTCCACCTTTTAGAATTTGACGTAGACTATAATAATTCTGCAAATGCTCCTCCTGTTAATCCAACCAAATCAGCAGTATATTTAGTTGATAAAACGCTTCACCAAGACTGGAAGCACACTTCCAGCACTTGGAAAAATCAGGTTTCCAGACACAGAACATTTAGGCCTAAAGAAAAAGATGGAACTGATGCCGATGGGATAAGATCGCATCATGATGATGATACGTAAACTCAAAATAAATTTTCAATCTTTCTAACATCAGAATACTTAAGATTACCATGTTTGTAATAAGTTTGCCTCATGACATGACAATCACCAATATCTTCACAATGTTTGGTCAAATCTTTAGCCGCAACTTTTTCAATCAACCAGTCATCATCACGATGCGATCTTATCCCATCGGCATCAGTTCCATCTTTTTCTTTAGGCCTAAATGTTCTGTATCTGGAAACCTGATTTTTCCAAGTGCTGGAAGTGTGCCTCCAGTCTTTGCGAAGCGTTTTATCAACTAAAAATACTGCTGATTTGGTTGCATTAACAGGAGGAGCATTCGCAGAATCATTATAGTCTACGTCAAGGATTAACTTTGAAAAAATTCTAAAATGTGGAAGATCCCTTGGCCTTGTTGATCATCCATGATGCCGACGACGTTAAAGGGATAATAGGCGTTAGAATACACTCGTCCTACGGCTTATATTTGTATTTCATATTGACTATTAGTTAAATAAGTATGCATCCCACACTTTACCAAATTTTAAAAAGCCACAATAGAAATATATTCGGAATTTTAAAAAAAAGTGAGCCAGCGAAGATTCCATTCAGTTTGAGAATAAAAGCGTCTGGTAAATCAACGCTAAAACATCATTGTGGAACTCAACAGTAGGGGTCAAGGACGCGTGAAAAAGCACATGTTAGAGTTACTTCCCTTTATATTTACACTTTTGAAAATCGCTTGATGGATGGCTCAAGCTTTTTATGATTAACTACTTTATTTTGGGGATTTATCGGATTTTAGAGGGATTTTGATGTATAGGTAAGTCCACTGATGGATATATACTGTTATTGTCCAAATTTGAGTGAACTTAAAATTTTATGTTCGTTCTAACGCCTATTATCCCTCTAAATAAATAAATTAAGGGAAGTAACTCTGAAACAAACGAGCTTCCTGTCGTGATCATTTAAAAAAGATTTAAGGGTACTTTTACGGTTAATTGTGTGTCCCATTTGAATACAAATTAGATTATTGCTTTTTTGGCATGGATTGTATCAGTTAATGTGAAGAAAAACATCGCTGAACACGAAAAGAAAATATTTATTTTTTTCGTTTCAATTTTAAAATAATTTTGATTCCATAATTTTGACGTCAACAAAAGTTTCGTCAAATTGAATACTTTCGTTTTATTGTATGAAAATCTACGATCCTTAAATTTAACAATATCTATTTTGGCGCATTTTTTTCCTTCCGGTAGGCCGGTTGGCAGCGGTTGGCGGTAGGCTTTTGAAACCCACCCGGCCTATACATATAGTCAAATATAGTGGAACGGGCGTGGGTTAAATATTCAACGGGTTATTTTAGAAATTGTAGAGAAAGAAGCTTTAACAAACGCAAATATGTTGAATGAATTGTTAAATTAGGCCCGTAGCCTATGCACCAAATGAAATTAAGCCTAATTTAATTCTATTATGGCCGAATAACATTAACTCTTAAATTAATTTTATATTTTGTATTGACCACATAGGATTACCTTACATGTATTTAAAAATCAGCTAATTTATTGCTCAACTTAAAGTTTGTCGGGACCAGTTTTAACTTTTAATTCTATTCGTAAATCAGTGGGCTACAAATTTCATTTGTGGCTCTTCGATGTTTAAAAATGGAGGATTTAGATGAACTTGGTGAAATTAACGTTGTTATTCCTCCTATTAATAAACATGTTAGAGATCGCCAGGACCCTTTTACATGGTTTTCGGAAGAGGAATTTAAATCAAGGTTTAGACTGAATAAGCAATCGTTGTTGAATATAACTAATAGTTTGCAAAATATACTGGAAACACCAGCTGAAAAGAATGCTGCATTGCCCCCTTTACTGCAAATATGTGGACGTTCAAGACTTGTTCGGGTGGTTCATTTCAGTGCATAGCTGGAAGACGCTAGTTTCGGACTTACACATAACAACAATGTTAGAAAAAGAAATCTGTCTTAGTGACCAATCTTTAGACTCTGTTGTCATATATTATTGAAGACAATAGCGGCCATCCTCTTTTTTTCAATGTCTCAAAGTCGCCAACTCGACAAGTCGCCGGATTTCAAAGTCGCCAACTCGACAAGTCGCCGGAAATGCAAAGTCGCCAACTCGACAAAAAAAGCGCGACAAGTCGCGGATGGCGGGTCGCCAACTCGACAGATTGTTTTGCGACTTTTCAAGTCATCGAGTTGTAGCCCCGCCATCCGCGACTTGTCGAGTTGGCGACCTTGAAATCCGGCGACTTGTCGACTTGGCGACTTTGAATTCCGGCGACTTGGCGAGTTGGATTTCAAAGTCGCCAACTCGCCATGTCGCCAACTCGACAAGTAGCCAACTCGACAAGTCGCGGATGGCAGGTCGCCAACTCGACATCTCGAAAGTCGCCAACTCGACAAGTTGTCAAAAAAATCTGTCGAGTTGTCGCCCCGCCATCCACGACTTGTCGCGCTGTTTTGTCGTGTTGTCGAGTTGTCGAGTTGGCGACTTTGAATTTCCGGTGACTTGTAGAGTTGGCGACTTGGCGACTTTGAAATCCGGCGACTTTGAAATTAGAGGGCGCCAAGTCGCGGTTAACAAATGGCGGCTATCGGCTATCGGCTAGCATAAAAATGAACTCGTATGAATAGTGTAAATACATCAAATATTTTTCATCTATTGATTAACCTATGGAAGCCGATAGCGGCCATCCTCTTTTTTCAATGTCTCAAAGTCGCCAAGTCGACGGATTTCAAAGTCGCCAACTCGCCAACTCGACAAGTCGCCAACTTGACAAGTCGCCGGAAATTTGAAATGGCGACTTGTCGAGTTGGCGACTCGTCGAGTTGGCGACTTGGCGACCTTGAAATCCGGCGACATGGCGACTTTGAAATCCGGCGACTTGTCGAGTTCGTGACTTGGCGACTTGGCGAGATGGATTTCAAAGTCGCCAAGACGGCAAGTCGCCGGATTTCAAAGTCTCCAACTCGACAAGTCGCCAAGTCGCCAACTCGCCAAGTCGCGGTTAACAAATGGCCGCTATCGGTTTCCTACTGAAAAACAATGGTAATTCTGTTCTGTTCTGTAAATTGTGCTAGAACATATTATCACACAACCCCCTTTAATTAGCTTAGTTTCATTTAACTAATATATCAAGCATAATTTGTCCTTCGTGGTAATTTTAGGGAAGTAATAAATGGTAGAACCTTTAAATTCAGACCCCAATTAATGACAAAGAAGATAAATATACTAATCAAGGCCATGTCATCATTCGTTATTCAAAGGTCAAAGTTTAATTGATGAATAAAATGTCATGAAAGACCAATATTATAATCATACTTTAATAGATTGCAATAATACACTTGATTCTACATTTAACCTTCACTTTAGTATTGAGGCATTTAAATCGCCCTCAGTCATTTAGACCCTCATTACTTCAACTACATGTTTTGAAGGCCCAATCCCTATGAACCAAACTGGCTAAGTCATATCAGTTTCTTAAAAGTCTTAACAGACTAAGTGAACCCTTACAGTAGATAAAGATGGAAATGTCGTGGTATTTATTCATCTCTTTCTTGTTAGTAGTTAACGGATTTCGGTTTCCAACACCAAGTAAGTAAATACATTGAATATCACTTCCTCAAGATAGTCAAATTTAATGTAGTCAATTGTTACCAAAGATATGAAAAAGATGTAAAAAACGGATCTTTGTTGATGCTCATAAAATAAATTATCTTGCTTTTGAATGAATTATCATTACATTTTAATACAGCATTCCAAAGCATGTATATTAAAATCATTTCATGTTTTACTTAACTTAACGAATCTTTGAGTCTAGGTTCTGACAAAAATCTCCCTTAGCATTAAGGAGCTTGATTTTCCTTTCAAAATTGACCTTTAACAGGCATAAAGTGGACTAGGAGCATTACCCAATATGACCGATCCCTTAGAACGCCAGTTACTATAATGTTAACATTATTATTTTTTAAATAAGGTAGGGATCCATTGGACCAAAGGTCATCGATATCTTATCTTTCAGATGAAGGGCCACTACTAGCTGTTTTAGACTTCTCTAAGCGTTTACAGGTTTTGAACACCACATCCGCCAAACGTATAGCAAAAATTGGATTACTTGGAGGAAATAATGGTGTGTCTGCTAATATTGAATTTAACTATGAAGATGGTCTCATTTATTGGACAGATGTTTCTAGTAAAAAGGTTTATAGGTAGGAAACTTGCTATACCAGTGGCAGCAGCCCCACTTCATTTCTAAAATGAAAATTATATATTTTTGCCCCGAAATAAATGTCTACCGCAACACTGTAGTACTGCACACCTCTGTTACACCATTAACATGGCATCAACATCACTAATTATACACGATTGTAATCCTACTTAATTGTGATTATTATGTTGTAGTCTAGATGCTGAAACTGGTGAACAGAAAGTTATATTGGAAGGTGATTTGCGATCACCAGAAGGTTTAACTTATGATTGGATTCATAAAAATTGTTACGTTTGTGACCCGTTTGGAAATAAAATATTGGTATTTAATACTGTTACTGGACTGAGAAAGACATTAATTGAGGTTGAAAATCCCAAAGATGTGGCTGCCGATCCAAGAAACGGGTACGTTTAATGATACATCTTCTTAAAAACTGCCATGATATTGTATTTACATTTTTATATGCTGGATTGGCTTATTTCAATTACAGATGGCTGTATATTGCACACGGATGGGAGAGTACAGCACGCATATCTAGATCGGGACTAAATGGCGAAAATATGCAAGAATTAACTGCAAGACTTGAAATACCTTACAGCATTAGTCTTGGTAAATCATTTTATAGTTTAATCAGCTCAGTTCATCTATTAAGAAATCTAAGGATTAGCATTAAATTAAATTTAGTTTATAGCAGGGCGTAATGTTCCTTGAATAATTAACAAAATATGAAGATAACATTTTTATGTATTTTGTTACTTTTGACCGATGACAAATTGTAGGATGTTTCCGTGATCGAACGAATAATGCAGCCCATACAGATGAAAGGGAAGCGGTGAAAAAGGCCTAAGTCTTGTAATTTGAACAGGATTATTTTGAAAAATAGTAACAGAAACATTTGTAATCTTTCGTAAAATTTCTTTTCAGATTTTGTCGGAAACAAATTATACTATACTGATTGGAATAAAATATTAAAAATGAAATTAAATGGGGAAAATATAAGAACATTTTACAGTACATCAGGTTATGATTATACTCCCAACACTATGACTGTGTCTCGTGTAAGTAACCTCATCAGATCAAACCATGATTTCACGGAATGCTTGGCTGGATCCAGCTTAATGTTAATATTTTTAGCGATTTGAGTATATAATGCAATAAAGGTGCAATATTTTCTGTATTTGGTATTTTATCACGTAGAAAGCATATTATGCAAAAGACTAAAAATAAAACATTTGTATCTTACATGACTGAAGATAGACCAAAATATGGTTCCCTGTGCTCTAGAAGGATTAATAATCAAAGTATGCCAAACTTTAGTGATCCGTATTTCTAACAAGGGACGTGTTATATTTACCCTCAACTTCTAAATGTCGTTCAAATCGTATAATCCATATATCATTGAACATTAAAGGAATATGTATTTTGGACGACGTCTATAGAGGAACAAGTCAGAAGAAAAAGGAAACGTGGTTCAAGTAGAATAACAAAGTTTAATGCTTTAGAAAATTATAACCGATATAACAGCCAAACTGATAGTTACATGGGAATCGTGGCCATCCATTCTCAAAACCAACCTGCAAGTAAGTTACTTATTTATACAAGTTTGCAACATGTAAGCTCGTTCATTCCAAATCTGTAACATTCATATCACTTAGAAAATAAAGAATCGAAACAACAAAAATAATGTTAGGTGAAAGAACAAGAAAAAATATCAAAATCTAGTAAATAATGTTAAATTATTCATATTTCAATATTTCCAGGTGCAAGTTTATGTGGTGAAAATAATGGTGGATGCTCTCATTTCTGTTTACCTTCACCAGTGGACCTTCAGCTTTCACCATCGTTTACTTGTCACTGTCCTGATGATATGGAACTGACTGAGGGTAATAAAACTTGTAACCAATAGATCTATAATCACCAATCAACTATCCTTGATATAACTTTTCATTCATAATGTATGTCGTAAATGATAATAAATTGTTGTATTAAATCCGATTATTTTTTTGTATTTGACAAAAAAGTAGCCTGCCTTCAAGGTATTTTCTGATATTCTTCTGTGGAAGACAAAGACGCCATAATATATTACAATCAGCTTTGTCAAGATATCAGTATTTATGTGCAAACTCAAAGTCAAGAGCAATGTTTCGGTCAAAAATCATCCGATTATCGAAAAAATAGAAAGGGATAATCTTCAGAATGACATTGACCAAAAAATAAAAAATCTGTAAATAATTGTAGCCTTTTGAGTAAGCACGAGTTCCACAATATAGCTAATGACAACGTCAAGTTTGGATTTTGATAAAACTTGGTACGAACATTGAAATTGATAAGAGGGCGATCAAGTTTGAATTTGGAGATTTTTCATACTGTAAACGGTTCTTGAGTTAAGTGACAAAATTATCGTAGCATCACACAAATGAATAGGGATCGTGTACACAATGGAATTGACCCACAAATAAATATCAATGAATAGAATCTGTAAACAATTGTAAATTGTGGAGTGAGTACCAGCCTAATGTGATGAACGGACCCACGGACCGACAGGGCGATTACAATATACGCCCAAAGTATTTATGGTAGCGGCTCAAACAATGGGTTGGAGTAATTTCCATAAAAAGTGACATTTTGTGTTCCTTAGGTGTAGTCTGTTCAGAGAAACGAGTTTGAATCCTTAGCCCAGAAAAACCGTTACGGGTGGGGATATTTTCTAATCCAAATAAACGTAAATAGAATGGAAAACAAATTTAACCTATTGGGTACTGTGAAATGTTGTAGATTTACAACAATATGACAGTAGCTTCATTCGAGACTGTGCCACCAGAAATATTACAATCATTTCTGCTGTTGAAACTAATAGTGTAATTATATAATTAGAAATACACTGTAGTTAAAATCGACCTTTCATTTAACATATAAGAGTAGATTCTACAGCCAATTGGTGAACATGGTCGAAATGAAGTATATAAGTTTGATTCCAGTGTTTCTATGTTTCTTCAATTCTCTAACATCTATTACATTTCCTGGCGCAGGTAAGTCTGTTACTGATTATCGTATTATCAAAGCATATATTAAACGCATCAGTGCATTATATTCAAAATTCATTGGTATGAGAGGGAGAGAAGGATAATGATCATTACTCTAGGTGTATCAGCTATGGGGAAAGACATCGCTCTTGTGTTACTCGGTATGCAATTCTTATAGAACATGATCCACAGATCGCAGTACTGGAGTTCAAGAAGGTTATGAAGGTTTTCGATCCCGAATCTCCCGAACATGTTGAGAAAATAAGTTTAAAGGGAAGAGGAGGGACGGCTTGTTTGGATTTTAACTACAGGAATAGAGAGATATATTTCACAGATTTATTTTCAAATCAACTTATCAAGTAAGACTTGAAATTTGTATAAACACATTCTTGTCAACGAGCTTTTAAGCCATTACCTTAGGTTTTAACTTTCATTTAATGAAATCGAGTTTGTTTGACTATGTACAACGTCATGCAGTGTGCAATGAGATCTGCGGTTCCAACTTTTTCTTATTATGGTCTTTACCAGACACTACAGTCAGCCTCTCGAAACACCATCACTTGCAAAAATTTATTGATTATTGACTTGATTGCCCGGTTCGAATATTATGCACGACAATCATTTTTGAGATCTTTGAATAATTCGCTGTTTGATTTCTTCTTTCAAGGTTGAAGGCTGACGGAGGTGATCAGAATCAAACCACTATCTTCGATTACGAAGGTAGGGCCTCACCAGAAGGAGTCGGGTATGATTGGATACATAATAATCTCTATCTTTGTCTATGGGGAGATAATCATATTGATGTTTTAAAACCAGATACCGGTGAAAAAATGACCCTGATCAATACAAGCAAACCTAGAGATATTGAGGTCGATCCTAGATCAGGGTAAGCATAAAAACAAACCAGATAACTCTGATAGAAGTACATGTAGTATTAAGAACATATCTTTTAAGGAGTATACTATATACTTATATAATAATATTATTCAATTTCTTTAAATTTCCAATATGGTTCAAAATAACATCGTATTTTAACTCCTACAGAGAGGAAAATGAACATTGTTTTCAGTTTTTTGGTAAATAAGCTGATAGTTGAAAATATGTTTTTAGGTGGATGTACTATATTGCGGGCTGGGAGGAAACAGCTAGATTAGTTCGATGTGGTCTGGATGGTCAAAATGAAGACATTTTAACCACTGATATAGAGCGACCATTTTCACTGAGTTTAGGTAGCTATGTGTATTGTTACGATGTCATGACTGTGCAAATAAATGAATCCAACTGTCTACAGTCAGTTTGATATACCACTTATAGAATCGTACATCATATTATTAGAAAAAAGGAAAAAATCGAAAATACACAATATCTCAATATACAATTCGTCTAAAATATTAAACATACACAAGTACATGTGCATCAAATGGACAGATCTATGTTCCGGCGATCAAGTACATGACCACAAAATAAATACATTTATACAATACTCCACGCACCATTTGTTTAAAAAAACACAAGTACATGTGCATGAAATGGACAGATTTTCAAACTCCAATTTGTTTATAAAATGGATATAATAAATAGCTCCCGCGGCAATGCACCGCGCATTAGAGTTGCTTTAAGAGTATATCATATCATATTATCAGAGCTTCTAGACGCGTATAACGGAAGCATGGGCACAATTATTTTCTTTTACTATTTAAATCTAATTAATTGAATATTGGTTGAATAACGATACTTTAATATTCCACGAGGTTTATTTAGTGTTATGTAAGAAAAAATATACATGTAAAAGTGAATATAAATCTGGTTTCTAGACTATTCGGAAAATAAGCTGTATTGGACAGAAAAGATTCCGGTAAATAAGATCTATAGTATAGATGTGAATGGTGAAAACAAACTTGAATTTCTTGATACTGGTACGAGCTACTACCTATCACCGTCTTATCTTACAGTTACCGGGGTAAGTTTCACTAATTTTATTCAAAAATGTGAAAAGATGAACGACGCAAACATTTATCAAGTTTTAATCAACAAAGAACGACGAGTTAAAAGAATTTACTGGTATCAAATTAATTTCAAATGTGGATTAAGATTCCATTTAAATGTATTGTACTGTAAAAATATCAGATGCAGAGTCTAAAAATAACCATATTTTCCATAAAAAAAAAACCTTGCTGTTACAATATTAATTTTCAGGACTACGTTTACTGGACAGCTAATTCTGGGGTGTTCAGAAGACTAAAGAATGGTAGTACTCACTCACAGAGATACAACAATTTAGAAGAATTTGGGAACTACAATATCAGAAAAAATCTGTTCATGGGAATTTTAGCTTTAGATCCACAAAAACAACCAGAAAGTAAGTATAGGGTCATAGGGTGTGATGGAATTTCTCCCCCAAATAATTTAGAAAAATTGAATTGATTTGAGCAAAACGCCGATTTTAGAAATAGGGCATTAAGTATAACTGCGGGGAATCGGAAGTCATTGGTCTTGGTATTCTATTGTTTATGTTTCCCCAAAATGTTTTATTCAGGTGCAAGTTTATGTGGTGATAATAATGGTGGATGTTCTCATTTCTGTTTACCTTCACCAGTGGACCTTCAACTTTCACCATCATTTACTTGTCACTGTCCTGATGATATGGAATTGGCTGGGGGTAATAAAACTTGTAACCAATAGATCTATAATCACCAATCAACTATCCTTGATTTTATTCATAATTTATGTCGTAAATGATAATAAATTGTATTAAATCCGATTAATGTTTGTATTTGACAAAAAAAGTAGCCTGCCTTCAAGAAACTGTCTGATATTCTTCTGTGGAAGACAAAGACGTCATAATATATTACAATCAGCTTTGTCAAGATATCAGTATTTATGTGCAAACTCAAAGTCAAACGCAATTTTTCGGTCAAAAATTATCCGATTATCGAAAAATGGAACGGCATTATCTTCAGAATGACGTTGACCCACACAATAAAAATAACAAAATCTATAGCCTGTCGAGTGTGCACTAGCTCCACAATATAGCTAATGACAACGTCAAGTCGGATATTTCAGTGTCAAAATTATCCAATCATCACAAAAATGAATAGGGATCATCTTCACAATGGCATTGACCCACAAATAAATATCAATGAATAGAATCTGTAAAAAATTGCCTAATGCTTAATGTGAATCATGAACGGACCCACGGACCGACAGGGCGATTACAATATACGCTCAAGGTATTATGGTAGCGGCTCAAACAATGGGTTGGAGTCATTTCCATAAAAAGTGACATTTTATGTTTTACACTTATCATGTTGAATCTTTAGCCCAGAAACTGTTACGGGTGGGGATATTGTCTAATCCAAATAAACGTAAATATAATGGAAAACAAATTTAATCTATAGGTTAGTATGAAATGTTTCAGATTTACAACAATATGACAGTAGTTTCATTCGAGACCGTGCCACCTGAAATATTAAAAATAGCGATGGTCATCGTAATACGCCCATATTTATAATGGTAGCCAATTTGTCGGGGAGGTTGAATTTTAATTACTCTCGAAATAAATTTCAGCCAAATCCACCAAGAAAATCAGCTCTCTATCGTGTCCACAAAGAATTAAAGATCAAGGGCAATAACTCACAGTAATATTTTTCGATTAGTCTGATTTTCAATAGGGTACATCCTTGGGTAATTACAAAAGCGCACACCAATTTTACAAATCCATCAAGGAACTAGATCTCTATTGTGTCCACAAAGAAATCAAGTTTGTCCACAAAGAATCCAAGAACAAGAGAAATAACTAATAGAAAATATTTTTCGATTGGTCTGATATAGGGTTCATCCTTGAATGATTAAAAATACTCACACCAAATTTCATTAAAATCCCTACAGAAATCAGCTCTCTATCGTGTCCACATAGAATTCAAGAACAAATGCAGAACAAAGGCGTTTTTAAGATTAATCTGATTTTCAATCCTTGGGTTATAAAAAACACTCACACCAAATTTCGTCGAATTCATCAAGAATCCAGCTCTCTATCATGTCCACATTAATGTGTGGGCGTATAAATATCATTTCTGCTTTTGAAACTAATTGTGTAATTATATAATTAGAAATACACTGTAGTTAAAATCGACCTTTGATATTACAGTAGATTCTACAGTCAATTGGTGAACATGGTAGAAATGAAGTATATAAGTTTGATTCCAGTGTTTCTATGTTTCTTAAATTCTATAACATCTATAACATTTCCTGGCACAGGTAAGTCTGTTACTGATTATCGTATTATCAAAGCATATATTAAACGTATCAGTGCATTTGATCCAAAATTCATTGGTATGAGAGAGAAAGAAGGATAATGATCATTACTCTAGGTTTATCAGCTATGTTGAAAGGCATCGCTCTTGAGTTACTCGGTATGCAATTCTTATAGAAGATGATCCACAGATCGCAGTACTGGAGTTTAAGAAGGTTATGAAGGTTTTCGATCCAGAATCTCCCGAACATGTTGAGAAAATAAGTTTAAAGGGAAGTGGAGGGACGGCTTGTTTGGATTTTAACTACAGGAATAGAGAGATATATTTCACAGATTTATTTTCAAATCAACTTATCAAGTAAGACTTGAAATTTGTATTAACACATTCATGTCAACGAGTTTCTTATCATGGTCCTTACCAGACACTTCAGCCAGCCTTTCGAACCACCATCACTTGCAAGAATTTATTGATTATTGACTTGATTGCCCGGTTCGAATTTTATGGACGACAATCATTTTTGAGCTCTTTGAATAATTCGCTGCTTGATTTCTTCTTTTGAGGTTGAAGGCTGACGGAGGTGATCAGAATCAAACCACAATCTTTGATTACGAAGGTAGGGCCTCACCAGAAGGAGTCGGGTATGATTGGATACATAATAATCTCTACCTTTGTCTATGGGGAGATAATCATATCGATGTTTTAAAACCAGATACCGGTGAAAAAATGACCCTGATCAATACAAGCAAACCTAGAGATATTGAGGTCGATCCTAGATCAGGGTAAGCATAAAAACAAACCAGATAACTCTGATAGAAGTAGTATTAAGAACATATCTCATTTTCTTTATATCGTATTTTAACTCCGACAGAGAGGAAAATGAACATTATTTTTCAATTTTTGGTAAATAAGCTGATAGTTGAAAATATGTTTTTAGGTGGATGTACTATATTGCGGGCTGGGAGGAAACAGCTAGATTAGTTCGATGTGGTCTGGATGGTCAAAATGAAGACATTTTAACAACTGATATAGAGCGACCCTTTTCACTGAGTTTAGGTAGCTATGTTTCTTTTTTTAACTATGCCATGTACAAATAAATGAATCCAACTGTCTAAAGTCAGTTTGATATACCATTTATAGAATCGTATATGATATTATTAGCGCTGCTAGAATAGTATATCATATCATATTGTTAGAGTATGTCATATGATATTATTAGAGCTATGAAGTGTACAGTATATCATATGATTTTATTAGAGCTGCTAGAAAAGTATATCATATGATATTATTAGAGCTGCTAGAAGAGTATATCATATCATATTATTAGAGCTGCTAGAAAAGTATATCATATCATATTATTAGATCTGCTAGAAGAGTAAATCATATTATATTATTAGAGCTGCTAGAAAAGTATATCATATCATATTATTAGAGCTGCTAGAAGAGTATATCATATCATATTATTACAGCTGCTAGAAAAGTATATCATATCATATTATTGGAACTGCTAGAAGAGTATATCAAATATTATTAGAGCTGCTAGAAGAGTATATCATATTATTAGAGCTGATAGAAGAGTATATCATATCATATTATTAGAGCTGCTAGAAGAGTATATCATATTATTAGAGATGCTAGAAGAGTATATCATATCATATTATTAGAGATGCTTTAAGAGTATATCATATCATATTATTAGAGCTTCTAGAAGCGTATAACGGAAGCATGGGCACAATTATTTTCTTTTACTATTTAAATCTAATTAATTGAATATTGGTTGAATAACGATACTTTAATATTCCACGAGGTTTATTTAGTGTTATGCAAGAAAAAATATACATGTAAAAGTGAATATAAATCTGGTTTCTAGACTATTCGGAAAATAAGCTGTATTGGACAGAAAAGATTCCGGTAAATAAGATCTATAGTATAGATGTGAATGGTGAAAACAAACTTGAATTTCTACATACTGGTACGAGCTACGACCTATCACCGTCTTATCTAACAGTTGCCGCGGTATGTTTCACTAATTTTATTAAACAATGTGAAAAGATGAATGACGCAAACATTTATCAAGTTTCCATCAACAAAGAACGACAAATTAAAAGAATTTACTGGTATCAAATTAATTTCAAATGTGGATTAAATTCTATTTAAATTTATTGTACTGTAAAAATATCATATGCAGAGTGTTACAAAATATAACCATATTTTCAATAAAAAACAACTTTGCTGTTACAATATTAATTTTCAGGACTACGTTTACTGGACAACTTCTTATAATTCTGGGGTGTTCAGAAGACTAAAGAATGGTAGTACTCACTCACAGAGATACAACAATTTAGAAGAGTTTGGGAACTACAATATCAGAACAAATATTTTCATGGGAATATTAGCTTTAGATCCACAAAAACAACTAGAAAGTAAGTACTCTAAGATAACAACTATTCTGAGTATGAATATCGTAAGAAAAAGGGGGCAGTGGCGAACCTCTTAGAACCTCGGGGTTGGGGGTGTCATAGGGTGTGATGGGATTTCTCCCCCAAATAATTTAGAAAAATTGAATTGATTTGGGCAAAAACGACACTGCTAGAAAAAGGGCATTAAGTAGATCTGCGGGGAATCGGAAGTCATGGGTGTTGGTATTTTATTGTTATGTTTCCCCAAAATGTTTTATTCAGGTGCAAGTTTATGTGGTGATAATAATGGTGGATGTTCTCATTTCTGTTTACCTTCACCAGTGGACCTTCAACTTTCACCATCGTTTACTTGTCACTGTCCTGGTGATATGGAACTGACTGAGGGTAATAAAACTTGTAACCAATAGATCTATAATCACCAATCAACTATCCTTGATATAACTTTTCATTCATAATTTACGTCGTAAATGATAATAAATTGTTGTATTACATCCGATTATTGTTTTGTATTTGACAAAAAAAGAAGCCTGCCTTCAAGGCATTTTCTGATATTCTTCTGTGGAAGACAAAGACGTCATAATATCCTGCAGTCAGCTTTGTCAAGATATCAGAATTCATGTGCAAGTTTTTAACATGACATAATTTCTGAAAAGATTGCCATAAAAATATTTGGCATACATTAACGATCACCAGCAGTATGAAATATTCAAACTTCGAACAAGTTTACCTTCTAGAGTGTTTACCAGCTATACAAGGAAAAGACACAAAACGCTAAGTCAAGCGCAATATTTCGGTTATAAATTTACAACAGGAAATTGCAAACAAGAAATTCTAGACACGTTCTTGCTACACGGCTTCTAATACAACTGGTGCACTACAGACAAGTTCACTACAAACAAGTTCTGGATACACGATGCTGACACTGCAGACAAGTTTACTGTGGACAAGTTTACTGTCTTATAACTGATACCAGGTTGTTGATTGGGTGCAGTCTTTTATGATGATATTTCCAAATCAGAATACAATGTATACAACACTTTATTTAAATTCGATTACTAGGTCTGCACTTGAAGGCAAGATGTATTATTAGTCTATCCCTATTCTAGAATTTACATCTTACAACTAATGCAGACCAATAATACATAATATTCAATACAGCAATGTTACATCAAGTCGGATATTTCAGTGAGAAAATATCCAATCAATATCAAGGACCAACATCGACCAGCAAAATAAAAATCAATAGAATCTATAAAAGATAGCTTGCCAGGCAAGGTAACATACGCCCACTGGCAGCATTGAATTTGAATAATAAATTGAGCAGTAACTTTAGAAACATTTACTGAATATTTTTCAATGCCAATGCTCTCACCAAATTTTATCAAAATGCTTCTTTTGCACCCACAAAATATTAATGACGCACTTTTACTAAGTCAAGGGCAATAACTCAAAAACTGTTCATTATAAAAATCGTCAAATTCAAACTTGACTACTGTCTTATCAATGCTAATCCTTACACCAAGTTTCATCAAAATCCTTTGAAAATTGACGTGATTTTACTAAGTCAAGGTTAATAACTCATAATCGAATATTGAAAAATTGTCAAATTCAAACTGAGGTCTAATTAATTCCAATGTTCACACCAAGTTTCATCAAAAACCTTTGACAATTGTAGGTTTTATTTCATCAAAAATAACATTTTGACAAAGTCAAGGGCAATTACTAAAAAACTGTTCATCAAAAAAATTGTCAAATTCGAACATGACCTTCTTCTTATCAATTCCAATGCATAAACCAAGTTTCATCAAAATCCATTGAAAATGTAGCTTCTATTGCAACGTGAATAAAAAATTTACCAAATCTTACTTAGTCAAGGGCAATGACTCATAAACTGTTCATCGAAAATCGTCAAATTTGGACATGACCACTGCCTTATCAATTCCAATGCTCATGCCAAGTTTCATTAAAATACATCGAAAATTGTAGTCTCTACTGCACCAATAGTAAAATTTTGATGCAATTTTAGGAAGTCAAGGGCAATAACTAAAAAAAAACGTTCATCGAAAAAATCATCAAATTCTAACTTGACCACCGCCTTATCAATTCCAATGATCATACCAATTTCATTCAAATCCATTGAAAATTGTATCTTCTATTGCATCAGCAATAAATTTGATGTTATTTAACTAAGTCAAGGGCAATAACTCAAAAACTGTTCATCGAAAAATCTTCAAATTCGAACTTGACCGCCGTCTTATCAATGCAAATGCTCAAACCAAGTTTCATTAAAATCCATTGAAAATTGTAGCTTCTATTGTGTCTACAACAAATATAGAGGCAGGAGCAATAACTTAAAAACCGTTCACCGAAAAATCGTCAAAATCGAACTTGACCACAGTCTTATCAATTACAATGCTCAAACCAAGTTTCATTAAAATCCATATAAAATTGCAGCTTCTATAGTGTCTACAACAAATGTTGACGGACCGACGGACCGGCAGACCGACGGACAGGGGCGACGACAATATACGTCCACATATTCATGTGGGTGTATAAAAATTGTAGAACACAAGCCAAATGTGAACGACGGACTGATGGGCTGATCGACGGAACGACAGGGCGAGTACAATATACGCCCAAAGTATTTATGGTAGCGGCTCAAATATTGGTTGGAGTAATTTCCATAAAGATAGCTTGCAAGGAAACATACGGCCACACATCAGCATTGATAAATCATTTTTTTTCTTTGATTTATAACATTTATATATATACAAACCCTTCATTTAAATGTCATTCTAATTTAAACCGCTGGATCGTCAGTTCCAATGCTCACAACAAGTTTAATCAAAATTCATTGAAAATTGTCAAGGGCAATAATTCGCAAACCGTTCATCGAAAAAACGTCAAATTCAACCTTGACTGCCATTTTCCCAATTTCAATGATCACACTAAGTTTCATCAAAATCCATTGAAAATTCAATTGCTTCAATAGCATCTACAATAAAATTTTGAGGTGATTTTACTTAGTCAAGGGCAATAACTCATAATTTCACACTTGACTCCCGTCTTATCCATACTTATAACAATTTTTATCAAAATCCATTGAAACTTGTTAAATTTTGACATGATATATCAAGTCAAGTTCGGGGTAATAACTCAAAACTGTTCATTTAAAAATCATCCAATTCGAAGCTGGACTGCCATCTTATCAATTTCAATACTCATATCAAGTTTCAGCAAAATCCATTCGATATTGTGGCTTCTATTGCACCCGCAGTAAAATTTTGACACAATTTCACTCAGTCAAGGGCAGTAACTCGCAAACCGTTCATCAAAAAATCGTCAAATTCGAACTTGATCGCTGTCTTATCAATTCCAATACTCACAATTTCCATCCAAATCCATTGAAAATTGTAGCTTCATTGTATCCACAACAAATGTTGACGGGGGCACCAACGGAATGACGGAAAGTGTGACGACAATATATATCCACATATCTATGTGGACGTATAAATTGACATTTTATGTCTGTCTCTAAAGGTGTAGTCTGTTCTGAACTCGTTCAATCCTTAGCCCAGAAAACGTTATGGTGGGGATATTTTCTAATCCAAAATATGTAAATAGAATAGAAAACAAATCTAACCTATTGGGTAGCAGAATGTTGAAATTTCCGTTAAAATATTAACAATGATTTCTGCTGTTGAAACTAATAGTGTAATTATATAATTAGAAATACACTGTAGTTAAAATCGACCTTTCATATAACATATTAGAGTAGATTCTACAGTCAATTGGTGAACATGGTAGAAATGAAGTATTTAAGTTTTATTTCAATTTTTCTATGTTTCTTAAATTCTATAACATCTATAACATTTCCTGGCGCAGGTAAGTCTGTTACTAATTATCGTATTATCAAAGCAGATATAACAGATTTGATTGAAAATTGATTGGTTTTAATTAAGAGGGAAAGGATGCTTAGGATCATTACTCTATCTATTAATACTCAACGGTATGTAATTCTTATAGAAGATGATCCACTAATCGCAGTACTGGAGTTCAGGAAGATTATGGAAGTTTTCGATCCAGAATCTCCCGAACATGTTGAGAAAATAAGTTTAAAGGGAAGTGGAGGGACGGCTTGTTTGGATTTTAACTACAGGAATAGAGAGATATATTTCACAGATTTATTTTCAAATCAACTTATCAAGTAAGACTTGTATTAAAAGTAAGACTTGTATTAACATATTATTGTCAACAAAGTTTTAAGCGATTACCCAATCGAGTTTGTTGGACTTTGTATGCAGTAGGCCTATGCAACTTTTCCTATCATGGTCCCTACCAGACACTTCAGCCAGCCTCTCGAACCACCATCACTTACAAAAAAAATTTTGATTATTGAATTGATTGCCGGGTTCGAATACTATTCACGACAATCATTTAATAAGCTCTTCGAATAATTCGCTGTTTGATTTCGTCTTTCAAGGTTGAAGGCTGACAGAGGTGATCAGAATCAAACCACAATCTTCGATTACGAAGGTGATACACCAGGTGGTGGTGTCGGGTATGATTGGATACATAATAATATTTACCTATGTCTATGGGGAGATAATCATATTGATGTTTTAAAACCAGATACCGGGGAAAAAATGACCCTGATCAATACAAGCAAACCTAGAGATATTGAGGTCGATCCTAGATCAGGGTAAGCATAAAAACAAACCAGATAACTCTGATAGAAGTACATGTAGTATTAAGAACATATCTTTTAAGGAGTATACTATATACTTATATAATAATATTATTCAATTTCTTTAAATTTCCAATATGGTTCAAAATAACATCGTATTTTAACTCCTACAGAGAGGAAAATGAACATTGTTTTCAGTTTTTTGGTAAATAAGCTGATAGTTGAAAATATGTTTTTAGGTGGATGTACTATATTGCGGGCTGGGAGGAAACAGCTAGATTAGTTCGATGTGGTCTGGATGGTCAAAATGAAGACATTTTAACCACTGATATAGAGCGACCATTTTCACTGAGTTTAGGTAGCTATGTTTCTTTTTTTAACTATGTCATGTACAAATAAATGAATCCAACTGTCTACAGTAAGTTTGATATACCATTATAGACTTGTATATTATATTATTAGAGCTGCTAGCAAAGTATATCATATGATATTATTAGAGCTGTTCGAAGAGTATATCATATGATATTATTAGAGCTGATAGAAGAGTTTATCATATGATATTATTAGAGCTCATAGAGTATAGAGTATATCATATCATATTTTAAGAGCTGATGGAAGAGTATATATCATATCATATTATTAGAGCTGCTAGAAAGTATATCATACCATATTATAAGAGCTGCTAAAGGGTATATCATATGGTATTATTAGAGCTGCTAGAAGAGTATATCATATCATATTATTAGAGCTGCTAGAAAAGTATATCATATCATATTATTAGAGATGCTAGAAGAGTATATCATATCATATTATTAGAGCTGCTAGAAGAGTATATCATATCATATTATTAGAGCTGCTAGAAGAGTATATGATATCATATTATAAGAGCTGCTAGAAGAGTATATCATTTGATAATATTACAGCTGCTAGAAGAGTATATCATATGATATTATTAGAGCTGCTAGAAGAGTATACCATATCATATTATTAGAGCTGCTAGAAGAGTATATCATATCATATTATTAGAGCTGTTAGAAGAGTATATCATATCATATTATAAGAGCTGCTAGAAGAATATATCATATCATATTATCAGAGCTACTAAAAGCGTATATCATATCATATTATTAGAGCTACTAGAAGAGTATATCATATTATATTATAAGAGCTGCTAGAAGAGTATATCAGATAATATTATTAGAGCTGCTAGAAGAGTATATCATATCATATTATTAGAGCTGCTAGAAGAGTATATCATATCATATTATTAGAGCTGCTAGAAGAATATTTCATATTATATTATTAGAGCTACTAGAAGAGTATATCATATCATATTATAAGAGCTGCTAGAAGAGTATATCATATTACATTATTAGAACTACCAGAAGAGTATATCATATCATATTATTAGAGCTGCTAGAAGAGTATACCATATTATATTATTAGAGCTACTAGAAGAGTATATCATATCACATTATAAGAGCTGCTAGAAGAGTATATCATATCATATTATGAGAGCTGCTAGAAGAGTATATCATATTATATTATAAGAGCTGCTAGAAAAGTATATCATATCATATTATTAGAGCTGCTAGAAGAGTATATCATATAATATTATTAGAGCTGTTAGAAGAGTATATCATATCATATTATTAGAGCTGCTAGAAGAGTATATCATATCATATTATTAGAGCTGCTAGAAGAGTATATCATATTATATTATTAGAGCTACTAGAAGAGTATATCATATCATATTATAAGAGCTGCTAGAAGAGTATATCATATCATATTATTAGAGCTGCTAGAAGAGTATACAATATTATATTATTAGAGCTACTAGAAGAGAATATCATATCATATTATTAGAGTTGCTAGAAGAGTATACCATATTATATTATTAGAGCTACTAGAAGAGTATATCATATCATATTATTAGAGCTGCTAGAAGAGTATATCATATTATATTATTAGAGCTACTAGAAGAGTATATCATATTATATTATTAGAGCTGCTAGAAGAGTATTTCATATTATATTATTAGAGCTGCTAGAAGAGTATATCATATCATATTATTAGAGCTGCTAGAAGAGTATATCATATGATATTATTAGAGCTGCTAGAAGAGTATATCACCTATATTATTAGAGCTTCTAGAAGAGTATAACGGAAGCATGTGCACAATTATTTTCTCATACTATTGAAATCTTTTTAATATTATTCCACGAGGTTTATTTAGTGTTATGTAAGAAAAGATATACATGTGAAAGTGAATATAAATCTGATTTTTAGACTATTCGGAAAATAAGCTGTATTGGATAGAAAAGTATCCGGTAAATAAGATCTATAATATAGATGTGAATGGTGAAAACAAACTTGAATTTCTTCAATCTATTACGAGCTACAACCTATCACCGTCTTATCTAACAGTTACCGGGGTAAGTTTCACTAATTTTATTTAAAAATGTGAACAGATGATTGCAACGACTCAAAATCAAGTTTTAATCAACAAAGAACGACAAATTTAAAAAAAATAGTGGTATCAAATTAATTTCAATGTGGATTCATATTCTATTTAAATTTATTGTACTGTAAAAATATCAGATGCAGTCTAACAAATATAACCATATTTTCCATAAAAAAACAACTTTGTCGTATTATACAATAATAATTTTCAGGACTACATTTACTGGACAGCTAATTATGGGGTGTTCAGAAGACTTAAGAATGGTGGTACTCACTCACAGAGATACAAAAATTTAGATGAATTTAGCAACAATATCAGAAAAAATCTGTTCATGGGAATATTAGCCTTAGATCCACAAAAACAACTTGGAAGTAAGTAGTTTACGTATAACAACTAGTTTAAGTGTTAATATAACAAAATATAAGAAAAGGGGGCAGTGGTGAACCTCTTAGAACCTCGGGGTGAGGCGGTGATCTGACATAGGGTGTAATGCGATTTCTCCCTAAAATAATCTAGACATATGTAATTGATTTGGACAAAAACGACACTGCTAGAAAAAGGGCATTAAGTAGATCTGCGGGGAATCGGAAGTCATGGGTGTTGGTATTTTATTGTTATGTTTCCCCAAAATGTTTTATTCAGGTGCAAGTTTATGTGGTGATAATAATGGTGGATGTTCTCATTTCTGTTTACCTTCACCAGTGGACCTTCAACTTTCACCATCGTTTACTTGTCACTGTCCTGATGATATGCAATTGGCTGAGGGTAATAAAACTTGTAACAAATAAAGAGTGCCGTAATCACTACAACATAATACAACTTATCCGGTATAGCCCTGTTTTTTTGAGACTTTTAATGTATCAATCGACGAAATACTACCGACATACGGTGCTTCTTATATCTTACACAGATTAAATTAGGGACTACTTTCGATTGATACAATGATTAGTGGTCTAATTTTCGAATATATATAATATATATCATTTTAGAAATTATATAACGCAAAAACACAAGCAGGGCCTAAAGAGTAACATAGTTCACTGTAAGCGATTTAGACAGTAGGCCTATTTGAACGTGCCGTTGTGACAATGGTGACGCGACGTCATAAATGTACGGCAGCTACATTTTTACTTTCGATTTAGAGTAGGTTTATATTAGCAATAAAATGTGCTTCTTTTGCTAGACGCAGTGCTTTGCTGTCCTGGAATATCTTGAAAAAGGGAAAATTCGGAAACTACCTTTTCCACATCGACCAAAGTGTGCACTGCAGGGAGTATTGCGGACGGTCGGGTCTCTTATTTGCTGCTTATGAACCCCAACAATATGTCAAAGAGGTCATCTGTTTGTAGAATGTAGAATTCCTGGCAACAGCTAGGGTAGCATAGGGGAAAACGTCCCTCTGTGGTAGGTTGCCTCCCCTTATTAACTCAAGACTTTACCACCAGAGGGCTTTTTTTACATCGTTATCTTTTCTCGTGACCTCTAATGACCTTCGGCCTTTTTCCTAGCGCATCAAGTTACGACGTCGAAAGGTGAAAACATTTTCAGGTTTGTGCTATATATTAGGCCTATTTAAAATAATTGATTTAAACATTAAAGTATTTCGAATTTTCTATAGCAGATAGTTCAAAGTTCTGTGTAGGCCTACTTTCCAAAAGAAAAACCAATGTGTCCACTAACCTCGGTCAAAAATATTGAAACTTTCCTGATAATAATAACAAAACTTTGATTACAAACGTCAACATTGGGGTAAGACGCCTATGAGGACTAGGGGTTAAATGCCTCACCTGGGCATCTAGCCCCGAGAAAGGGACGCAATTGTTTCATAGTTATTTAGTTGAATTTTTTTCCTTTTCGTGTTTTCGTTTAGGCCTAATAGATTTTATTAATTATCTTTTTATTTTTTGTCTAGGTGCAGATCTCCCTGTTTTAAAGTGCGGCCATTATGGAGATGATGCCTTAGTTAACGCCCTGAAATTCCTAGAAGATGGAGGCAGTGTGAGGGGTGTAGCGCGACGTTATAATGTTTCTCCTCGTACGTTAAGACGACATCGTGATAACAAAGACCTGATACCTGGTAAAGTAGGCCTATACATGGACGCATCACAGTTTTGCCAAGAGAGTTTGAAGAAGAACTGGTTATACATATGTAAAACATAGAGAGGGCTCTATTTGGTCTCACAGCCCTTGACGTGTAGCTTGCATTATGATCTAGCTCAAATATCAAATATCGTACATCCGTTCAATAATGAAACAAAACTTGCCGGAATAGAATAGTTTCATGGGTTTATGACAAGGCACCCAGAGCTTTCTATAAGAAAACCACAGGCTACAAGTATCATGAGAGCTGTTGGCTTCAATAAAGTCAAAACATAAAATGGAGTAGGGTTGGGTAGCCCGCTCGCAGCACATGCACTGACGCTTTGGCAATTCTTCTTTTTTTTTTTTTCTTTTTTTTCTTTCTTTTTTTTGTGGCTATATGTATGTTTTGATGTCTGATCGTCTCATGCAGATGTACTTGTCTATTCCTTGGTTTTTGTGGTAATGTATTTGACCGCAGAAAGATGAAACTGTCAATTTTATACACATGTACTTGTGTATTTTAAAACTAATTGTACATTGAAATGATATATGGTTTTTGCTGTCATGTACTTGATCGTCGGAAGATAAATCTGTCCATTATTTACACATGTACTTGTGTATTTTAAAACAAATTGTACGTTGAAATAATACGTGTTTTCGCTGGGGGTAGGTTTGTGCGTTTTACGCACGTGTGCTTGTGTGTTTTGGGCGGGTTGCGCATTGGAGTGTTGTGTTTTTTTTGTTTTGTTTTTTTTATTTATTTGTTTTTTTTCGGCTGCGGCGGGAACTATATATTACATGTATATCCATTTTATAAACAAATTGTAGGTTGAAAATCTGTCCATTTCATGCACATGTACTTGTGTTTTTTTAAACAATTTGTACGTGGAGTATTGTATATTTATTTTATTGTCATGTTCGCCGGAACATAGAACTGTCCATTTGATGCACATGTACTTGTGCATTTTTAGTATTTTCGACAAATTGTATATTGAGATATTATGTATTTTCGATTTTTTCTTTTTACTTTTTTTTTTCAGCCCCCCCCCCCCCCCATGGGCTGAATGTGAGACAGGACCATGTCCTTGTGTATTGGGCCTAATTCTAACCCATGTAAAATAACGAGTTTATTATTATTATTATTAACCGACCAATTCTATGATGTTTATGGTGAAGTATTGGAGACACTGCAGAATGTCTCTCCAAACAGGATATGTGACGAGACCGGAATCCAAAATACAAGTACAAGCACCATGTCGGAGTAAATCAGGTAGCAAAAATCACGAGCGGTGAGAGAGGCTTTAATATAACCGTTGTATGCAGTATGCACGCAACTGGTGACTACGTTCCTCCAATGATGATTTTCCCGAGAAAACGTTTTAACGAGCAATTAATACAGTGAGCACCAACTGGAACAATTGGCAGAGTTTCGAATTCTGGTTGGATCGATAGTGAACTTTTTGTTGATTGGTTAAGAGACTTTATAGAATTTTCAGGATGCACGAAACATCAGCAGCATATTTTAATACTGGACGGCCATCATTCACACAAAACGTTACAGGCGGTTGAATAAGCATGTGATAATTGGGTTATTTTGATCACTTTGCCACCTCACTGTAGTCACAAGATGCAACCGACAACTTTTTTTAAGATTTTTAAGAGCGCATATAATTGTCAGACAGATAGTTGGATGTATGAACAACCAGGAAGAAGAATCACTGTTTATGAAGTAGCAGGAATATTTGGCCATGCTTATAAAAAAACATCTACGATTGAAAGAGCCATCAAGGGATTTCAAACCACCGGAATTTTGCCATATAATAAGGACCGCTTCATTTACGATGACTTTCGGGGTGCAAATGTTACGGATCAGTCCGAGATTGACGTTGAAGGTTCAACTACAGGCAGTCAGTCCGCTGTGCTAAAACATGCAGAGACAACCCATGAGGAAGCATCGCACACACTGTCCTATACCACATCCCCTGCTACTTTATCAGCTTCTTTAGGACCATCTGCTACTCCATCAACTTCTTTAGGACCATCTGCTGCTCCATCAACTTCTTTAGTATCATCTGCTGCTCCATTAACTTCTTTAGGACCATCTGCTGCTCCTTCCACTTCCACCAGATCTCCTGTTGCTGCAACAACTTTTACTAATAGGCCGCCTGCTGCTCCATCGACTTCTTCAAGACTACCTGCTGCTATATCAACTTCTTCAAAAGAACTGCTCCATCAACTACTACCAGATCACCTGATGCTCCATTAATTCTCCAACAGCATCCTCGTCTTCAAGCTCAACTGCTGCTCCGTCAACTTCTACAAGGCCGCCTACTGCTCCATCAACTGTTCCATCAACTACAACTATCACTTGCTACTCCATCAACAGCTACTGTCAGACCGCCGCCTAATGCTCCATTAACTTCTACAAAACCACGTGCTGCTCAATCAACCTCTACCACCATACCGTTTAGTGCTCCATCAACTTCTACCACCAGATCATCTGCTGCTTCAACAACTTCTTTAACACCGCCTGCTGTTGCACCAAATTTTTCAAGACAACTAGGTGAAATCGTCCCTCGTTCGTTTTCTTATAATTCCCTGTTAGCTAGAGGAAGATATTACCAAAACAACCTCTCAAAACAAATAAGAGCCCGAATGGTCAAAACGCAGGTCCCAAGAAAAGGAAGGCCGAATCGTCTACTGTTCTAACGTCATCCAAGAGATCCAACCAAACAGTTAACGATGTTAACTTCACATGTGATTTTTGTGATAATGATACATCTTAGACCCAAATTATCTTCTTGTTGGATATTCTTTTAGTTCGAATGAGATTTTGTCCAATTCTTCTTAAAAATGTTATTATTAAAGCTACAATATAATTTGAATTATTGCTCGGTAGTATTTCATAATTTCTTCCCACTTAAACATTCGAATTGCAGCGCTTGCATGGGATAACATCTTGTCATGACATGTATCTGAAAAGACTGATTTTTTAATTGGTAGTACATAAATCCCTTCTAAGGAATTCAGTTTTAGTTTCAAAATTATCTTAAAATCCACTTTAACTTCGCAGTTTATACTCTCATCCTCTAAATCATTTTTTTAGGGGGGGGTGCTCCCCGGGGCATATTGACCCTGACCACGAACGGTAGGCCTATGGTAGCCGTTGGTTCGAGATCTTTAGAACGTCGCAATTCTTATTATATATGAATAAATGAAAGTAATGGAAATATTTTTAAAACCAAAAGTATTAAATTATAACATTGTTCAAAATATCTGTCAAATTGACTGAAAAGATAAATACATATATATGCCCACACATTTGTTTTATGATTTTTAAAAAAAATATATATATTTGTTATATAGGCACGTTGACCTAATTTGTAGACAATCATATATATTTTCTATCATTTGTAAGTGTACAACATTCATCATTACCGTTATCATGAAAGATACCACAAGTGACTCCTCAAAAAGCCCGCCTCACTATCCTCACCAATCCTATTCGAAAAACGCAAAAAACAATTCCTCATCCCTAGTGGATATTTCGAGATTCATAACATTAGTTTTGTCTTTATTGTATTAGATTTCTTTCAACAGTCTTCATTCTTTTAAAATGTGATTACAAACTCTCACGTCACAATCCATAAAGAAAACAGATCTCTATCCTATCCACAATAGATTGAACGCGTTTTCAAGATAAAAGGCAATAACTCATAGTAAACATTTATGTCACTCAATAAATGGGTCATCGAATTAGACATTTCAGAGAAGCAACATACTATATTTGGTTTCTTGAGTCTCTTATACATAATCGGTCAATATTTTACCTATATTCAATTGGTTATCATGATATCTTTACAAGAAAATACAATATATTATGTGCTTATGGTAAACGCTAGTCACAAATTGAACAAGTTGGGTAAATAAACTTTCTCATATTATACATAACTACAACCTTAACCTGGTCATATCTTTCATCTTGTCATTCAAAAACCTGAATCTGAATTCTCTTAAATTTAACTTTACTCTACGATTAACCAACATAATTACCACAATATTTAAATATTATCAGGAAGATGGAAGTTCTTATCCCTAAATATCCTCACATATTTGTTCAATGAGAAAAGGGATTATTTCTTCTACTGTTATTTACTATCTGGTCGACACAACCAATTTTAGAAATGGAATAAATAGCGTTTAATTTTAAAGGCAGACAATTCGTCCTGGAGGTTGATAAGGGTTATCGGTAAATGAAATATTTTTTGATAGGTTCGTCCTTGGTGATTACGAACACACCCACCAAGATCATTGCCATAGATGAAATCATTGTCATCAGCACTACCCCAGAAAATATTGTTACCATTGAATGCCTAGAACATAGGCTTGCGACAGGCCTCGCCAGCGAATAATAATAATAATAATAATAATAATAATAATAATAATAATAATAATAATAATAATAATAATAATAATAATAATAATAATAATAATAATAATAATAACTTTATTCGGGTAAAAATTGGGCCGGGGAGCCTCTCTTGCATTTCGCCCAACATATATACATACAAACAAAATCAATCAACATCAAATATATACAGGCAATATAAAATTGATAATAAAAGAAACATGTTGTAACTGTTAATAGTAGATGTATATACAAATATAATCAAAATTTCTTAATATTTGATTTGGAAATGTAAGCTGATATATTTTTGTAAAACAATTTGGGATTGTTGTTTAATATTTTGAGATTGGCAAGAAGACTATTCCACAGGCTTGATCCCTCAAAACTTAGGCTACATTTGGTGAGGGAAAGTCGTGGCTTTGGAAGTTTTAGTCTTATTGATATTAGTGTAAGGAGTGGTATGGAATTGAAATATTTTAGTGCTTATAACTTTTTGAATATGTTGTAATGTGATCTTTCCAGTCCATATTATTGTTAAATACAACACCAAAAAGTTAAAATTTTGAGACATTTTCAATTGTAGCACTGTTAACAGAAATATTTAGTTTATCGATATTCATACGAGCTCTTCTTTGTTTAGTAGTTATAAGCATAAATTTTGATTTGTTTTCATTAATTATCATTGAATTATTCGTACACCATTTGACTATTTCGTTTGTATCATGTTGAAGATTTGTTTGAAGTTGAGATACAGAGGAATTACTAGAATAGACAGTCGTATCATCAGCGAATAAGTCACAATGACATTTCAAGTTAAGTGGGAGATCATTTATGAAAATATTGAAAAGAATAGGTCCTAAAATGGATCCCTGAGGAATTCCATCGGATATCATACACCGTGGAGATAATGTACCATTAACATAACACCTCTGTTGCCTATTATTTAAGTATGAGGAAAGAAGTTTTATAAAATTTCCAGTCAGTTTATAAATCTTTAGTTTTTCTAATAATATAGAATGGTTCACTAAATTGAAAGCTTTTTTTAAATCGATAAATATTAAACCACAAAGTTCATTATTATCTAAGGATTTATATATGCTTTCTGATATGTTTGTTAGGGCAATTAAACATGAATTGTTCGATCTTAAACAAGACTGATGAGCATAGAGTAATTCATTATCAGTTAAATATGAATTAAGTTGATCAGATATATGTTTTTCTAGGGGTTTAGATATACATGACAATATTGAAATAGGTCTATAGTTTGAAGGATTATCTTTAGGTCCATTTTTATGAAAAGGAAGTAACTTGGCTAACTTCAGCGTTTCGGGAAATATGGATTTCGTGATACATAAATTATAGATATACTTTATACGCCCACCAGCAGCTAGTTAGTGAGCTAAATGTGAACTGTAAAACAAACTCGATATGAAAGTTTGATGCAATATCACATTTAGCTTGTATTCACTCTACAGAAAATACATTCATTGTGAAGGGGAGTATCATCCATATATTTTCAAAAAAAATACAGATTTAGCGCACACTCATTGTTCAAAGATTACGTATAGACTAAACTGAAGTCCTGCATATTCATCTGCACAACATGCAATGAAAAGACTAAAAAAATAATCGTAGGTAGAAAGGAAAATAATCCATGAAGAATTGTAGCCTGTAGAGTGAACTAACTACATGTAAACTCGAAAACAACCGCAATATCAAAAGTTTTATGCAATATCTCTGAAGAATATTATCGGATCATCACTAAATTTAATAGTTCACATCTTCATAATCGACACACATAAAAATTATTCAATCATCATAAAAATGAAAAGGAATCATCTTCATATTGACATTGATCCACAAAATAAAATCAAAAGAATCCATAAAGAATTGTAGCGTGTAGAGTGGGCAGAGTTGCACCCTATAGCTAATGAAGTGAAAAACGCGATATTTCAGGCGAGAAAGCAAACATCATGAGACCAGCTGGTATCGCACAAGCGTTTCTAGCGCATGTTACGGATAGTAGGAATCCTGCATGAGTGGCAGTGGTTTCTACAATGTAAACGTCATTTTGATATGCCCGTTGCATTATGGCCTGGGCTCTTCTAATGTAGCGACTAATATTCCCAGCGCCATCGTAGTCCTGTCCGACAATGTTTTCTAGATTTTAGTTTCCGTCTATTATAGCTTGTAGTGCTATTCTGTTTCTTTTTATCTCGTCGTAACAATACTATGTTTCTACTTTTGACAACAGTCATGAAATCCGTAGCACGTTTTTGACCACCAATATCTACTTTGATATGTTTTTCAGCTATCTTTTTACTCCATTTCTTTACTGGAATTGCAGCTTCACGTTGTGTTTCGTTGGTCATGTTAGGGTGTCTTGAGACGAGTCTCAATGAAAGCACTGGCCTAGATCAAAGAACATTAGATAAGCTTATGGATTGTGCGATACTCCGAGAGAAAGTATTTGGTATGAATGGCACCAGTCCTAAAATAAGAATTTCCTGACATCTAACTTAGAAATTGATTAATATATTGATATCATCAATCAATATTTTTAAAAAGATCTAAGATTCATGAGCATTACTAAATGGTTCAAGTCGACCTTGGACGAGAAAATTGCTAAGATTTTGATTTCTTTTGTAAGCTACAACTAGACGCTTTGTGTATACATAAGAAAAATTTGTCTTGGAGTTCAGAGTAATGGCGTTTGACTATGATGGAGACTTTGTCGCTTCGGAATTAAATGTAGTTACAGAAGGAATTATTTGAACCGAGTCCAATACAAGGGGTTGGGGTTCATTTTTTTTTCTTAAGATGTCCGAAAGTGTATCATTCTTAATTGTTCGAACAAATCTTTTTGAATACCCCTTTCCCTTTTTTTTAATCAAAAACTGGTCTACAGGTGGATTCAAAATCAAATTCTATGGAATCTTAGAAATTAAGATTTAATTATTCCAGAAAATGTGTGCTTCGGGTGGAACGAGCTTTTGTATAAAAGTTGGTGTGTAGGGCCAAAAATCCATTCTGTTTTCGCTTGCTGCTAATTTCACAGAAGGGTGGTGCTTATTTAAAATTTCAAAATATTCCCAAAAATGTTCTAGGGTATCGGACCAAATAATAAAAATATCGTCAAGAAACCTTCCATAAAACAACGGTTTAAACGGTGCGATAGTTTCTATCTCTCTCTCCCATTCGTCCATGAAGATATTTTTTTTTTTTTTATTCACAGTAAAATAAAAAATTCATTGATCAGGTTTGAAATAATGTACAGTGAGATACAGTTTTAATTTGCAAGTCGGAGATATATATATAATTATTTGATAATTATGAACATTTATCAGTACGTTAATAGGTAACCCATGGAAAGGTTGTCATAATAACATAAATGTGTTTCGGATAGTCTGTCAATGTATTTTATTTTTAATTCACTTAGGTAGATATTGCCATTTTTCATTATAGAAATTGTTGTCTAAATTAAGTTCTATATTGGCTATATTGGCTATATAAAATCACATAGACTGGAGGTAACGATATTCATTTTGAATAGTTTAGTGTTGGTAAATATGATGTGATGTAAATATTTAAACATAAAGGTACGTTGCCTGGCGTTAACACATGTTTTATTTATATTAGTAAAGATTATTTCAATATCTTTATCTGAAAGTTTAATATTTAAAGTATCTTCCCATTTCTTTACACAAACCGGTTTACTATATTTCATATCAATAAGCTTATCATAAATAATTTTGGATGAAATATTTTTTAAATTACATTTATACAATTTATTTAAATTTGTATCTAAAATGTTTTCTATTGTATCTGTATAAGATATATCATTATCTTCGGTATCATTTTCTTTTAAATATTGATCTGCACATTTAATAAATTTGCTTATATATTATTTGGACGAAAAATATTGTGTTTGTTGATCAATTTTCAAAAGATCTGATATAGTAAGTATATGAAGATATTTGCATAACTAGGGGCAAATTGTTTGCCCATAGCAGTTCCAGATGTTTGTAAATATATTTTTCCATTAAAGTAGAAGTCATTGCGGGTTAAACATAATTTAAGTAGATTAAGTAGATTAAATTTCTGCATCAGGTCTATCAGGACGAGGATATCGATCAAATGCTTTACGGACAGCGTCAAGACCAACATTGTTGTCAATGTTGGTATACATACTGGTTACGTCCAAAGAAATAAAAAATTTGTTTTCAATTTTTTAAACAAAATCGGTTGTGTCTTTTAGATAAGAAGGATGTTTACGTGCGAGCGGGTACAAAAAGAAATCTATACTGTAAGGCTACAAATTATTGCGAGATAGAAATTAATGCGTTAAATGCGATCTATCCGCGATCGCATTAATTTGTATCCGCATTTTTAAATACATATTCCCAAGTGAATTTTATGGAGTTCAATATGACTGACATTAGTGACGGGTATTTAAATTGGGACCGGACGGGATTAAGTAATTAGGTAATTATCTCTAAATTTGTAGCTGATTAGTAATCAATCACGTTACAAAAAAAAGATTTTCACACTTGACTATTTAAAGATAAAATCTTGATCATTGTTCAAGTCTTCATTCAAAAATCACTTTAGAATTTTGATGATTTTAAAAAATGGTTTAACTCGATCATTCCATTGAATTGTCGTATGGTCCTTGCAAATGGAGATGGCTTAGGAGGTCGTTGAATTAACGTAGGTTGGCGGCTTAGTTTGGTCTCTGGCGTTGAAGGATAGATGACACTGGTATCTGGGTGACGAATATAGTGGCTGATTGGAATTTGGTTTTAGCAAGCGATAATAATTCTAGCATCTGTCTGTGGATGGATTCACCTGGTTAATTTTTATTGTTTAGTCCAATATAGAACAGAACTTTGGAAGACATTGTAATTGGTTTGATCTTTTTAATTATATCAATGATATGGTTAATTTTGGCTCCAGGATAGGCTTCAGCTTGGGTGTCACGATTGACCTCTGCTATTCGGGAAATATTTGATGATCCAATTACTACTATAATGGTAGGTTTGGTTATTTCAGGGAGTGTCCAAATCGATTTAACCTTATTATAATCACGGCGACTGGGATGGTTTGGAGATTTAGAACCTAAGATTAGACGTCGACGGAAAGTAGAGTTGGATGATGATCTTGGAGTTTCGGGGTTGGATCTATGTCTTGATGGAGTAGCATGTTATCCCTTCTAGCCTGGAGGAGTTTGTTTAGTAGAAGCAGAATTTGAACTCTCCGAAACTTGCCCAGTTACGGAATATAGAACCTGACCCCGGTTTACCCTCCAACCAGTATCACATGCTCTGCGTTAACTGGTATAACAGGCCAGGTCTCTGTTATGCAGCCACGGCGTGATGCAAGCCCTAGGACCATGATATAAAGGCATGAGAAAAATCGCAGAAAGCATATCATGCAGGCTTAACCAGTGTCGACTTCGCCCAACACATCAGCAGCACCAATGTCGTCGAGAGAATGTTCGTCGGAATGAAAATTCCGTGTGCATTTACTTCAGTACCATGATCGACAGTAGATTCATAAGACGCACTACTTACAGTGTCTGTGGCAGGTGTCAGTCGATGTCCCGGTTGCCTCTGACACAGTCACCAAAACTGCCGGTGACGATGGGCGCGAAAGGTCAATGTCTACTGGACAATCATCGACCTTAAGTCTCGTCCCATCTACTAGTTCATCATCTGGTAGGTCCGAGTCATCGCCAGGTGAATCATTCCGTTGACATTAGCGAAGATATTATCCAGTTTGTTGAGCTGCTTGAGCTTTCCGTTGTTAGCCATACTTAGATAATTAGCCAGGCAGACGTTATTGCACAACCAATATAAACAGCTGAGCTTTTTCCAGCATTTCCAATGTAATTTTAACTGATTTAGCCAAGTCAACACCAGTTTCCTCATGTTCATTTTTATTTTATGTGTAGTCGCCAATTGTATTATTCGAAGTTATTTGTTTTGTTGTAAACACCACCCGAGACCTTATCATTACTAGTGCCGTAATGGTGGTAGGAAAGAAATGTTTGGATAGCACTAAATGTAAATCTGTTTGCTAAAGAATTGTCACTTATAAACAAATAGCCAACAGATTATATTGTTGCATTGATAACTTCATTAAAATTATGACTTTAACCTCGACAATTCCATTATTTTATTTCATTTTTTGATGCATTGTTAGGGTAGTCTGGCTGGACTACGTATTAGCGGAAAGGGATAACCTACTTTTATTTCAGATGGTAAATTAGGTCTGATGAATAATAGAATTACATTATTTGTCGGTATCAATTAACAGTCATGACGGATGGATATTTTATTCAATATCTTGCATAGATATGTGTGGACAGGATGGTCTTTCATAGGTGTACCTACAAATAAGGTACAAATTTTGACTTTTTCTGTTCAGTGATAATTTTACTCCATCGGTTTATAAAAAAGTATTAGATCGGAGCTCATGTAGTTATTCGTTGTGTTTCTCTCCCGATTTGTAATCTAGGGGAAGTGAGATTTGAGCTCCAATCCAATTGAAACATAATATCCCAGACCTTTGATTATTCTAAGATATTTTGAAGTTATGAATTTTCTAGACTATATATCCTCCCTGTATATCTGATTTTGTTAGAGTCAGTAAACAACGAAAAATGATATTCACACGAACATCCAATACGTATGGTGTTTGTATATACAAATATTATAGAAAGCTATAAGACACGGATGGCCAGGGTTGTGTAGTAGTTTATGGCCGGATATAGGTGATAGGTTAATTTTGGTGGGTAAATAGCCTATAAAGACACCATACATATACACGTATATGTATACATAAAGAGTCAAGGTAAGAATATTCTACTTCAATGCGATTTTGGCGAGTTTCGTGTTAATCCCTCTGACATCCAACACCCAGAAAAATAAATCAGGTTGCTTATTCTCGAAACGATCTAATGATAGGATAAATGGGTTTTATTTTATAATATAACATGAACAACTTTCAGTCCAATACAGCGGCAATTACGAACATGTGATGTGTTTGACCTAGTGGCAATTTCGTGAAGAAATTATGTTCTTTTGAATAATAAGTCAAGTTTATTTTACAACAAAAATTGATCAAAGGTTTTCAAAAAAGGTGGAATGTTACAAGGAACATCTGAAATGACAATGCTAATTTTGTACAAAATAGACCGATAAATTATAAATAAGTTATGGAAATGATTGATAGGATATGTCTTGAATTGATCAGTGATACCATGGATCAATTTAATCTACAGCTCTGCATATTAAGGTTACATCCACAGATTATGATTTAACATAACATTTAACCATGATATATTTTATACATTAAAATTATCAATGTAATATGTGATTAATAAATGTAATAAAACTTACTCGTTGATGTTTCATATCTATAGAGAATACTTTAAGCCTTTTACTTATGCACCTGTCTCCTAGCCTATATGCATGGCATGAAAATATATGACAAACCCGATCCAGTATGGACCAGAACATAACTTCCTTGTGCACAAATTTCAGGCAATAAGTTAAGCATAAGTTCAACTTTCAAGTGTCATAAATCATTTTAAAAAGAGAAAAACATTTTCGGAATTACAATTGACAAACATTTTGAAAAATAAACGATTCCCCGGTATTCGCCGCCATGTTTCGTGGTTAGCAAACTCTATAATATGTATGGTCAATAAGGACTCGGTCCACCAATTCATTTGCCATCTATTTAAATGTTAAATCACAAAATTCAACCTTCCATAACTTTTTCCAGAAATCTCGTTTTCGATTCTAATTTAAGCCATTAAAACGATTCTAGACCATTGAGCAAAGTGACACAATACAAACACATTCCTAAGACAATCTAGGAACATAACCACAAAATGACAGCATTGTTAACACAAAACAATTAAAAATATTTGAATAAATTAGAAAAACAAACCTAAAATTTAAAGAGAGCTAATTTTCCTTAGCTGCCATAACAAAGCATGTGCAAATGACATTCACCTCTCTTTCTTATTCTCTCTTACATTAAAATCTGGATGACAATGTCTAATGTTCAATAAATGAAGAATGAATTTCTTTGATCGTGTAACATTTAGGGAATCCTAGCGCTTAAATCGTTTTGAATAATTGTAGGCGAAGCCAGGTTTGAAAATTCAACAGAAAATGTCTCGGGTTTTCACCTAGAGGAGCATCTAGGTAAATAAATTGAATTTATTTTCGGATATTTATACAAAAATAAACAAAAACTTGAGTGTGAAATACTGTATAATTCTACTGTAAATATATTATAAGCAGACCATCTCTAAATTTACATAGACCAAAATATTCAACACATTTTAGAGTAACAATTACATGTTGTCCGATTTTATTATAACTAACTATTTCAAAAACCCGTGCAACGCATAAACCCATAGTTTCAAAGAACTTCCAAAGTAAACTTTTTATGGAGTGCCTTGCTATCACATTTGAATCCGAGAAAGAATCTAAAGAAGATAACATCGATGTTAAGATTGTTACTTTACTTTTAAATATCATATCTAAGCTGCCAGAAAGAGTGTATTATGGCGTGGCTAGCTGAATCGTACCATACACTCATACGATTGTCCATTATTTGATATTATTATATCAATGTTATATTTATACATTAGGAATAAAAACAATGCCATTTAAAACATTCATATATAAATATATATATAAAAATAGATTTGGTTAGTCAGACTACAATTCATCTAGGCGGAACTTTTTCACAATCTAATCGGTCAAACAAACAAAAAGAACGTTAGAAACCGCAACTGTTATAATAGTCCTACTAATAGTAACCAAACGTTTTACTATACTGTAAGTGATCCTGTTCTTTTTAGCATAGGCCTATTCGGGTCAATATTACTTGATTATATTAATATCAAGTCGAATTTTATCTTATCTTCATTGAAGCCCATTCTATTTTGAGTATAAGCTTGTCGAGTTCGATGTTGTGAGGAAGGAAGGTAAGGTATGTTTGACTATAATGGCGTTATGTAAGAAACGATGACAAGAGTTAATATTTCAACAATATTCCTCATTTTATTTTTGTGGGCATGCGCAACCTATGTTAGCTGTTCTAGGTATTCCGGTTCGTGGCAAAATTTGTTACATCTCTTTATGTATAATACCTCAAATATAACAAAGAAGTAGAGAAATATTGTTGAAAAATTTATTTCATCGACTGTTTTTAACACAATTTCTTTTACAAGAATTTAAGTTATTTTGACAAAACAACTAAGTCATCTCTATTACATTTTAGATGGCAAATTTAAATGTTATATGCGGAACTGTTATTCATTCCACGAAAGAAGAAAATGTAGTAATATTACAAGACACAGCCATTGGTTTTCAAGATAAAAAGGTATTGTTTTTTTTTATAAATCATTTTATGAATATATTTTTCTGTATCTGTATGAAAGAAAGGTTAAGAAAGGTATTTTGCCACAAAGACTTGCTTTGTTTTAATTGATATCATTGAGCCATTACAGCATATTAATTTACTAACCCAAGCTGTTGAACAGATTAACAAAATCTATTCTAAACTAGTGTAAATGCGGAACATTTTAAGGGATGTGAAGCCTTGGCACGGTATAGGACTAGAATGAAATTTTACTGCCTACTTTCTTCATGATCTTTAGAATGCATATGGAACCTACTTTTAGTTTTCAATCCGAACGACTAGATCCTCTTTCCCACACATCACTGACGGGGTTGAAGGTTAAACTCGAACTTTACCAGAGATTGAACCTTTAGGTAAGCGAGCAAGCCTAACTCGCTGGACAGGGAATGAGGTCATTGTGTTAGTAAAAATGAAAAACTTCACGGTCCAAAACTTCAACCCCAAATCCGCCCCTCCCCCCCCCCCCCCCAAGGAAAAAAAACTATGCTTAGCGGGCCGGTTTCTAGCTCTTACAATGATGATTTCTAAGAGAAAATTAGCGTTGCTTATTAATTTGAACATTGATCTTAATCCAAACCATATCTTTATAGATTGTTTTTATGTGTAAGAAAGCAGACCTGCCTTCATTAACAAAAACATTTGGTTTTTCCATTGAAAATGTGGAATATCTATCTAAGCGGTAAGACTATAAAGGTTTAGTCAAGGATACCTATATGTTGGTCTTTGAATCAAAATTTTACTGATACCACTGTGTAAACCAACCTTATTTAACATCTTAGGATTCCACAGGGTATGTCTATCTCACTGTTGAAATATTTGGTAGTAATTATAGACAGATGATTCACATGTCATCGCAAATCTAAAGGACTTGTTTTAGTATTTATTACTATAAGAATGTCAAGCAAAATATTTCAATGTAACGAAAAATTCAATTCAATTTGCATTAATTACACAAAACAGAATAGCATTCGGTTTATATTGCAGACAATTTGTTATACCTGGATTCGTTGATACACATGTACATGCTTCGCAATATTCATATCGGGGAACTGGGATGGATAGAGGCTTGATGGATTGGTTAAACACTTATACTTTCCCAGTTGAATCCAATTTTCAAGACAAACAATTCGCAAAGGATGTTTATCAAAAGGCTGTGGTAAGTCTCCCGTACACCTTATCATTTCTCTAATTACTTGTTATATTTAATACCATATTTAAACATGAATTGTTTAATTAGTACAAAGTGCATCAATTATTGAAGAATGATATAGAATTTATATTTATTTATTTATCATCTTTTTTCTTGAAAATTTATATATGGATCAATAAAACTAAGTATATGCGTGTAAATTAAATGAAATTATACGTCTTATATTTCTGCATCTGTCTACGCAGGCAAATGAAGACATGTAAAATATCCGTGTGGATTGAAGAGAAATTTATATGTTTTTATAAGTGGATTTAAATAAGTAGATTTTCATTCAAATAAGTTAAATATTCCCGTGCAAAGACATTTAGCATGTTCCACACATACCATTAGAAAATTAGATTACTCGGTTACGTGGATCTATGGTTATATTATGAATCTGTCAATTCTGCTATTCTACCGCTGAGCGAAGCTGTTCATCTGATGTAGAAAAAAGTAGGACGCAATACTCCCATTTCATCTCATTCCTATGTCCTGCTAAACTATCATACTAACTACGTTCTCTCATTCTTTCCGATATATGACTATGTGATATTTAAAAATGGATTGGATGAAATACATATGAAAGTATTGGTCAATTTGCTAAAATGAAATTAAAATTAAAATTATAAAAGAAAAACTTAACATGGTTGTATAGATGCTTTTCGAAACTTCTGAAATGGTGGGTCGATAATAATGCTGATAAATACAACGTCGAGGTTACATTTTCGAAAAGGACTATTGAAATTCAAATGGTTTTATTTCCGATCATATAATAATAATCCCGCATCATTCTTGATGAATACGTCAAATAAACTTGAATAACTGATTATCCATTGAATTAATTGAAATTGGCATGTTACATATTGAGTGATAAACGTGTATTTAAGGTCCGATTTTTAAAGAATGGGACAACAACAGCCTCATATTATGGTACTATCTACAAAAGATTCTACACTTTTACTCTGTCAAATAATAGGTAAGTAAATGAATCTAGGCATTTCTCTTGTAACTTTCTCTTATCTTACCGGATTTAATATAGATTTCTTTATCTGACCTTGCATTTTGTACCTTATCTTATACGAGTTTAAGCACTTACCAAATCAGTTCATTCAATACTATGTAAATGTTGTGTGTATTTAAAACAATTCTACAATTCAGATGAATTAGGTCAGAGGGCATTTGTTGGAAAAGTAAATATGAATCAACAGTCTCCAGAATATTATACAGAAACAACACAGCAGTCTATATCAGAAACTAAAAGGTAATCCAAAATATTTGATTATATAACATGCAGTTGACTGAATATATTCTACTGATTTATAGTTATCACGAAAGTACGAAATTCGTAGCGACATATTTTATTCATGTAAGCAACCAGTCTCCAATGACTGTTTTTTTTAACAATTTTTGTAGGTTTGTAGAAGAAGTTTTGAACTTGAAAGTAAGTCATCATATGTTTTACATCCAATAGAAGTGGGTGCATTTCAGATAGCAGACTTACAATGAAACATATTGAAAACGCATATGAGAACGTAGTTAGTGCGGTTATTGTTAACATAAGAACTATGCCAACACTTATTCCATTCTCAGTCTATAATCATTAAAATACATTTTTAAGATGTCATTGTAACGCATACCTTAAAGCCCTTATAACAGTAACTAAAATTAAAAGAACCAAAATTATTTTGAAATTTGTTAAAGAGACTTCAAGGCTCTGATGTTTTTTGGTATCCTCTGTACTGTACTTAACTCAGCGATAGTACTATGTATTTAATTTAATATACTGTCTGCATTAGCATATTGTGTTTAATTTAATGTTTTTAATAATATTAAATGAAAATAATTGTTTTAGTCTGATCTAGTTACACCGTGTATTACTCCACGATTTGCTATATCGTGTACACAGGACTTACAAGAAGAATTGGGAAGAATAGCGCAACACTATAACTTACCTATACAAGTAAGGAATGTCATGATTCTTAATATTGGCTCTGTAAGACTTTCTCAATGTTTCCCTACGGCTACTCAAGGGTTCCAAATAATTAACTAACCAACTCATATACAGGTTTTGTTGTCTGTTTTGCCTCTACATGCAGTTATCCCAATTTCAAGTGATTTGCTTCTAAGGAGATGATGTAGATGAGTAGTTGTACTAAGATTGTAGAGGGGACTTCACCCATATCATAATACAAACTTTTACATTTTTAAAAAATACTGTATATCATATTGTTTTGGATATTTAAGACACATCTTAGTGAATGTTTAACAGAATGTAGGCTCGTGAAAGAATTTTATCCAGAACGTCAAAATTATTTAGATGTTTACCATCAAGCGGGACTTCTGTCTTGCCGAGTAAGTTATCATCTTGATTACTCTTAAAATAGACATCAAATTGTAATGTACTTGGCTATTGGACGGACAAAATGACCTGAGATAACCATGTCCCAAACACAATTCTCTCGAGCTTTGAGCAATCATTTCAGAATTGTGTGGGTTGTGGTTAAGACCACCAAAAAAATTAATATGAAATAATTACCTGATAGATGATCAATATCAAATGCTAACATATTTACTTCACCCACTTCATATCACAATTAGGGCAGCTTTATCATCAAAATCGGATAATTAAAAAAATGCTATAAAATTTAATAAAAGGTATATTTGTTCAAATGTACATTTCAGACCGTGTTAGCACACAGTATTTACCTTAGTGACAATGAACTTCAAATTATAAGAGATAAAAGTTGTGGCATTTCACATTGCCCAAATTCCAATTTATCGTGAGTATGGAAATTTGTGGTATAAAATAAATAAATTTTCTAGCTAACTAGTTTATAATATGAGGTGGACGTATCTCGAGTTTCCCCCGAAAAGTTTACATTAAACTTTATATCTCAGAATTCAATATTTGTTATCATTTTCATAGTGAAAGAATTTCCTGTGGACCTCCTGGTAAATTTTGTGACCCGTGCTCTATTATTTCCCTGAAACGTCCCTGTGAGTCTCGGATTTGGTCATCGACGAGAAAGAATTAAGACGTCAAACCACTCGATAGACAAACGGATCTGGCAAATTCCGTTTCAATTCAGAACCAATACTCTAAATCCTGCGATCTTGAAGTTCTTAAAACCCTCGGTCGACTTCTTGGTGCACGATCAAACTTGATGTTTGTGTCATTGTATTTTGCAAATCTGTACTAATAATGCAGTAAAATTTATTATAGCCCTTCACACCAGAATTAATTTTTCTAGGTTGCTTCACACCAAATCGCGACCATGTGCGATCTTTGATGATTAATAATGTACCGGTAAACACAAGAAATTAGTCGCTCATTGAAGATTATAATATATTCACTCATTTTCATTTAGTTAAAATAAAGATGGTAGTCTAAAAGCAGCCTTTAATTTTGCTTTTTTAATTTAGTCTAAGTAGTGGATTATTTGATGCGAGAAAGGTTTTAGAGTTAGATATAAAACTTGGTTTAGGATCCGGTGAGTTATAGTAGGGTTAATATAGATGTCATCTGCATGGTCATGGGTTTAACATCTTAAAGCATTCTATACACTTACGTACTTGTATTGGTAACTTGTTGTTTTTGAAAAAGATCCTGGTTTTGGCTCTGATTGTATGACACATGGTCATTCCGGTCATACTTCTTCCTCGGAAATATGTTATTCTAACTGTCGTGTTGTCATTCAAATTTTTCAGACCATCACATCACAGACAATTCCTTTCCTGAAAAAAATGCTTTAATTTTTTATATATCCTCTTGTTGTATGCCTATTGTGCCTTCAGATGTTGCTGGGGGATATAGCTGTTCCATGTTAGATGCTATACGCCACGCTGTTGAAGTTTCACACACGATTGCAATAATAAATGAAGGACAAAATAGGGATTACAAATCTATCAATTTTAGAGAGGCTTTCAAGATGGCTACTCTTGGTGGAGCACAGGGTAAGTATTTATTTCAGGAGAAATTACCAGATTATTAACATTTACTGAGTTAGTAAGGTTTAATTCGAAGGTTAAGGCTTGGTGAAAACTACATATAAATGAAATTAATCGTGGTGTTTATTATCTAATTTAGTTTTAGGTTTGGATGATAAAATTGGTAATTTTAAAGTTGGCAAAGAATTCGATGCTCTGTTAATTGATGTTGGAGTAAATGAAAGTAATTTTGATATATTTGAATCCGATACAATCGATGATATTTTTCAGAAATTTATTTATTTGGGTCAGTATTTTAAAATGCCTCAAGTTTGACACTTAAAATATTTTTTTAAATTTCATCAGTATTAATGTTTGAATATGTTCTACCTGCAGGCTAGTAATAGTAGCCTATCTTTAACCACTGGCGGAACCCTATATCTAGTTACTCCTTGCACTACAGAAATACCTTCATGGTTTTGTTTTTAGATTTTTATTGATCCTAGGCCCCATGACTAAACTGAACCTGTTGTTAGCCCAAAGAAGGAAGGTTTCGCCTAGAGCAATCATAATAATATTTTAAGAAAATATAGTCAGAAATATTTATCTATGTGTAATCTGTCTTGCTAGGGACACTGGTCAATGTGTATTAATGAAGACTATTAACATGTTTCAGGAGATGACCGGAATATAACCAAAGTATATATTTCTGGTAGATTGGTGAAGACGTAGAACAAGAGGAAAGAAATACCTGTATATATTAAGGAGAAATATAATTAATAATCATCATAAAGTGCTATAATGAAATTATTTACACATTATTATACAAATACACATTGTGCAAGGTTCACAATTATCGTAAATTAGAATAATAATATTTACACACAAGATATATATATATATAAAAGCCCAGTAATTATATTTATGTCATTGATTGGTTAATCACGGTAATGTGATAAAATCTCATTGCTCATGCAATATCTTACTCATCACATGAATTTTTCTTTGTAAACGATAATATCAAACAAAATATTTTCATTTATTTTGTATTTAAAATGATATATGTACAAAAAATTATGGCAAATTGTTTTCGTATTATTACTTACTAACATGTTTATGTGAAACCGAGTGTCGAATATACCGCCCGAATCAAATGGAGAAGTCTATTGTGCATGCGGGATGGAATATTCCAAATTATCGCCATCATGTATTTTATATTAATTATAAAATTATCAAATCTTGCTTTCAGTGTATACATTATTTTGCTAATATACAGTGTGTCTCTGCACACTGATGGGTATTTGATGACATAAATTGTCTCTAATGTAATTTATCAGTACGATGACGGGAAAAATTTGTATTAAAGTCACCACCAATAACCACATGATCTGAAATATTCTCGATTATGAGTTGCCTCATATTATCCAGAGTTCGTTATTCAATTGCAGATAACATATTTGTATTACAGGGTATTATTAGCAGGTATCTATCAAAAAAGGTGATAGAATATACATGTATGGTCTGTTCGTGGATTTTGCTACAGCTTTTGATTCCATAACCCATGCGAACCTTTCGAATACTCTGATTAGAGATGGGGTCCATGGCAAATTTAATAAAGTCATTCCAAACATATAATCTAAAGCATATCATTTATTCGAATGCATATATAAGGGGTACACGATATGGTTGTATGCTGAGTCTCTGTACATTCAAGAGTTTGTTGACGAAATGCTGTAGGGGAATATGTATATCAGTAGAATTTCCCAACCTATTTTGCCTTATCTTTGTGGATGATTTTGCTAATTTGTCAAATACAAAATGTAGGTTGCAACAACAAATTGAGAGTATAGTAAATTTTTGTAATAAGTATCACATGTCAGTAAATATGAATAAAACCAAAATAATCGTATTTCGAAATGGCGGTCCTTTAAGTCTATATGAAACAAGGAAATTTAATAGAACATTAGTTGACACTGTCACGCAATATAAATACCTAGGCCTAGTTTTCACACATACTGACACCATCGCCTCTCAAGCGGGTAAAGTTATAAGTATTTTGAAACGTTAAAGGGATGATAGGTCTTAGAATAAACATATTTGAATATTTTAAAAAATAAGTGATTATCCTTAAAGATGCATTTGATTATTGAAAAACGCTTAATAAATTGATTAAACGTTTTTAAAATATGAATTAGTTTTGTGAGTTTTTCAGATTTTTAGGTATTCTGTTACTTTATGACACAAGGTTAGTTCACTGATGAATATATACTCATATTGACCATTCTTGAGAACTAAAATTTGATGTTTGATAATGAAATATCGAAGTTAAAACCAACCAGTTACATTCACTTTTTCTTTTTCTGAATATTCAGAACTATTATCAAGCAATTTTGAATGGAAGCCATATTTTGATCTTTGATAATGTAACTTCACTCTACTAGAAACATACATTATTCGGGAAATTCGCTGAAGATTATTTTTACTAATTTACATGAATTGATAAGATTTAAAGTAGACTGGACCAGTCTCTTCTATTTATGATTTAAAAAAAAAAAAAAAAAAAAAAAAAAATTTGAGTAAACTTGTATCCTACGAGAGAGACTGGACAAATTGCGAAGTTAACAATAAAATGGGCGTGTTTGCCATGTTTTTCGTCCTACCTTATTTGGAATGATTGACAGTTGTCGATCACGCTTTGGGGTCATGTGACATGAATTTTGTAAATAAAGTCTCGATTATCGCGGATTCAATTCCACACACACGCCGTTGGAATCATGTCCGAATTAGCGGATATTGACGAGGCGATTGGACATGTTTTACCGGCTTTTGGTTATAAAGATCCAAAGGAATATCAGAGGTCAATAATCACCGCTTATCTACAGAAGAAAGATGTTTTTTGTGCGCGCCGTGTGGTTCGGGAAAGTCGCTGATATTCCGATGAACAAGCTTCGTTAAGTTTTTATAATGATAATGATTTTATTTATGTTCATTCACCTCATCCCATACGTTGTATCCGTTCATTAAACTGATGCTGTGCGTCAACAAAATTCTTAGATCGTAAAAATATCACTAAATAACAAGAACTTTAGGTATGTCACCAGCTTGCCATTTTAGACAACCATTTTGTTTATATCACGTGATGTTAGATATCACGTGATGTACGACGTCACACGATCTGCATAATGCGGATTGACCTACAAGATGAGAAATTAGCTCTAATGTCCCAGTCTCTAGAAATAAGTTTTTTTAGTGAGTTTTTTTTTTTTTTTTTTTTTTTTTTTAAGAAGACTGACCAATTTATGGAGAAGACTGGACACCAGTCTAGATTTAAAGCTTTACGACTGAATAATTTGATTGTAAATTGAAAGTTAAAATTAGATTTTTTATTATGCCCTGATCTGAGAGTTTTATTAGGCATACCTGTTTTTTTTCAGAGGAGTGTGACAGAATTCTAACGAAATTTGTTTACAATTACTATTAAACTTTCGTTCCGAATACAAAATGAAATGAACGGAGTTTTACGTCCTACTCTTCTGCACCTTATGTGTTAATGAAGAGGGGCAACGACATGCAGTGTGCAAGGTTCAATGTCATTCAAGCACATATTTTGTAAGCACACCTCATTTAGTACATCAGGCATACTTCTTTTAAGCACACGGTCAGATAGGCACATATGATATAGTCACAGCGTTATTGAGGCAATTTCAATTTGGCACATATACAATTAAATACACCCTTTTTAGGCACAGTTTTATTCGGCACAGCGTCGTGTAGGCAAAGTGATGTAGGCACACGTTCAATCAGGCACATGTTCTATTAGGCACATATTCAATCAGGCATACCTTCAAGTATGCACATATTCAATTAGACGCACTTATATTCGAAGGCTCAAGTAAGGGAAAAGCGAAATTACTTCATAATGGTAGAAAGCAGAGGAAAGGTCTGGTATCAATATTTAAATTGCATGAAATGCAACTGGCAGGAGTAAAGCTGCGCCAAATCCAGGCTAGCCTCAATTCTGAACAAGGGAAATCATAATTTCAGGTGGGGAAGGGAAATGATTTCGATTACTGTGCATAAATGACAATGAGCCGCATTTTAGAGTGACCATATAGAGTGCGTCTATTTGAATATGTGCCTAATTGATATTATGACTAAATCGCTGAGCCTAAATAACACTGTGCATAAAAGAAGTGTGCTCAATGTACTGTGTCTAAAGAAGGTGTCCTTAAAACAAAGTGTGCCAAAATTGTCCCATCCAAGATATATATAACTTTTAAAGCTATTTATTTAAAACCAATCATTCATCATGGAGAATACTAAATTCAGTTGCCAAGGCAAGAAGGAAATGCTGTCAGCTATTATCAATACATTTACAAGGGCGTCTTAGGCGTACACATTTCAAAATCTTCAAACTTATCTCAAAATGACCATGTAGACAAGATTTTAAACACATCTCAAAATGAAATTAGGTAATATCATAAAATAAATTTATTCATTTTAAGCAACCATCAAAAAATATTTGATAAACAATGTCACTGAGTCCCACTTCACAGTGGTAATTGTCGTTTCCCTCTATCATTGTCACAGGAAAAACTCATTAAACAATCTCTTATTTTCAGATAATTCAATGTACATTCAACTTAATATCACAAATATGTTCCCAAATATGGATGCAGACAAAATTTAATCCACAATTCAATCATAACACACCTACTTCCTATCTGTTCTATAACCACAGCAGGTCTTATACATAAATAGTTAGTGAAATCCAAACATGGACTGTGAGGAAGATCAGAATGTGAACTATAATGTCAATAAATGTAATGAAGTAGTAGAAAGTATTTCAAGTGTGTGTAGGTCTTGTAACAATATGTAAAGATATATGTGATTTTAAAGCAGGTAAATTAGTGAATGGTTTCTGACAAACATGGCACCTAAAATATACAATAAGTTCAATTCATTTAACTACCAGCATTATAAAACTGACTATAAAAAAACACTAGGCCCAATTGTTATTATTTCTAGTAATTAATTAATAAGTAATTAAAATCTATTGTTGTATACTTACTACAAAGATGAAGTTCACATTACTTACAGTGACAGATGTTTCCAAATAATCACTAGTGTTAGAAGGGTAGCTGGTTATATTTGCAATTATACAGTATATATTTTCAGTACTAATTCCATAACCAAATTGACTTGTGTGTTGTTAATTTGATCATTAACAAAATAGCATATTATTATAATATAAATTTATAAAGCCTTACTTTAAATCTTTCTTTAGTAAACTTTCCGAATCAACTGTATTTATTTCTACCTTACCATGTTTTTCTAATTGTTCTATTATTTCTGAAATACAATTTGTACTAGCTTAATGAAGCATAATATAAAGATAGCTGCCAGGCAAAGTAACATACGCCCACAGATCAGCATTGTTAAATCAAGTTTTCCTTTGATTAATAGCATCAATATATACAAACAAACCCTTCATCTTAGTCGTCAAATTTGATCTTGACAGCAATTTTATAAATTCCAATGCTCATGCCTGTTTTCATCAAAATCCATTGAAAATTGCAGCTTCTTTACCACACAAAATAAAAATTGGATGTGATTTTACTAAGTCAAGCGCAATAATTAAAAAAAACGTTCATCAAAAAATTGTCACAATCAAACTTGACTGCCGTCATATAAATCCAATGCTCACACCAAGTCTCATCAGATTCCATTGAAAATTGTAGCTTCCATAGCACCCACAATAAAATTTTGACATGATTTTACTAAGTCAAGGGCAATTACTCAAAAACTGTTCATTGAGAAATGGTCACATTCTAACCTGACCACATCTTCTATTGTGTCTACAACAAATGTTGACAGCCAAATGGACGGCAGCACAGATGGACAGGGGCGATGACAAAATACATCCACATATTCACGTGGGCGTATAAAAAGTAGAGCTACTCCAACCCTTTATATGAAATAGTATAAAAGTATTATGCCTGTAACTTTAATATCTGTTTGGCAAGCTCTTGTAGACAAAATATTTTGTCTCAAAAATGTAAATCAATTTAAAAATTTGCAAATAAAAACAATTGACATACTGCTGGAATCTATAAAGTATTCTGTGGTAAAGGAATTCCAATGTTTTTTTGTTTTTAAGCAAGGACTGTTAAAATCTTGACTTATAACATGTAGATGTAGTTGGCTGAAAAATACATTTAATAAAGTATTCAAGACTAACATCAAACAACTTGTAGAAGTGATTGAATATTTATTCAGTGGGAATTGAGCTGATATTATTCCCTTGACAACAGTCTTGTTTCAGTCAGAATTTTAAATCTACAGGTATGTGACACTAACACAAAAAAAATGTGGTTCTATTCTTGGTCAACATGTGAAAGTCTACGATAACCACAATCTTTAACATCAGTAAAATATATATAATAAGATTTGACCTACCCCATACTAGGAACTGCATGATAACCATATCTAAATAATAAAGTACTATCAGCTCTATAAGTAGAAATATGTTAATGATAAGAAATATATCCCAACAGTAATAATATAACTTAAAGATTAAAAATCATTTGAGTTTCTTCACATGAAGACTCCAATTTCATTAATTACAAATTAGGTAATTTTTTATAAAATCTAAGTCTATACCAACGTTTCAGCCAGTTCTTCACCTTTTAACTGTAAATGTTTCAATAAACCAACATGTTCTGATTTTAAACTCCTCAAGTTACTAATCTTTTCTCGAGGTAAAACAAGGAAATGATATTTTGCCTGGAATTATAAAGAAAAAAAAAGTTAACAAGATAAATATTATCATTACTAGAAATAATATTTTAACCTCATTGGTCAAATTTATACATGTACAAAGTTCAAATTGATTGTAGTTGGATTTGCAGAATAAACGTACAGCAAAGAAAGGGGGTCTGCAGATTCTAGTTTTGGTCTGTGATCTTCAAATTATACAGGTCAAGCTTTAATTGGAGCTTGAGATGACTCAAGATTCTCTAGCTTCAAGCAAACTGTAGGCTAAATTATTTGAGAATAGTGTGAAGCTAGATGCTTGGGTCTGACCCTCGTTATTAAAGAGTTTATAGAGTTTCAATTGAACCAGATAAATAAAAGGCTAGTATCAAATCAACTGTGCGCTTAATTTGTATACAATATAATATATCATACAACTTTGCATTCACTTCACCTTAGGATATTTATCTTTTATTGATACACACTTTTCATCTGCATCAACTTTCATTTCTGGGTCCTCCATAGAGGTTAAAAGAGCTTGGCTCCAATGGCCTGGACCCTTTTTAGAATTATCTCCATTTGATGAAGACATTTTTCTTTTAACAGAAGATGTCATGATTAGATATTTTTTCATAAACTTAACCAGTGTTTGCATTAAATAAAAATATTTTTTCACATTCTTGGATTTATTTCCCTTTATCGACCGGGTAGCGTACATTATATTAGATCTAATCATTATTTTTTCGAATAACGACAAACGAAAATTTCTATTTCTTTTGAATTAAATTGTAATTAAACGAACATCTCAATACACTTTTTTTGGATTCAGTTTTTGTAACTTTGATGACATTGAATAATTCTTCGTCTCTTATTATTTATATGTGATATTAACAGGTTTTCCAAGATGGCAGCCTCCATGAAGAAAAGAACTGTAAATAAACATACAAAACAAAATAACACAGCAAGTCCTCAAAGGTTCAACCTTCATTTTTCTTCTCTTATTTGTATTGTTACTTCACCTTTCCCAATGAAAATTATTGTCACTGTATATGTATTAGCCTGAAATTAACATTTCGGGTGTTTAGGACTAATTTTCATACCAGCAACTAGCACAGGCACCTGTTTTTATCCGTGGGACGTAGCAATACATTCAACTTACTTCAAATGTCCTCTAGTTCATTCAAATTAGCTCTAAAATCCCAGTCTTTTTTATTTTTTTGACACATATCTTGACCAGCCTAGCTTAAATTTCGACCATGTTGATTACCCTGAATTGCTTGGCTGGAAAATATCAACCTTCAAGGAGGCCTATAATATTGCCAGAAGTGTAGTTTTCAATCACTCTATATATAACATGCTGTTTATAATATATATACATATAAACATAGGCCCCTTTGAACTTAAATGCCTTCTTAATTCCATGGTAAATTTACATTTTTACTCATTTATTTGCTATAGGCCCATATATTGTTAGTCTTGTTATATTATAGGCCTACATTTCTCTTGATAATGCTGTCTGTATGAGCATGTGAAATGTTGAATTAATAAATATCTATATATCTTGTGCTTCTTATATAAGATATTTAGTGATGAAAATTGGTAGTTCTCTATGTGATTGCAATCAGAAAGTTAATCATTACAAGAGCTAAAACTGTTAAGATTTATTATAGATATTTTTCCTAATTTCAGTTCATCTAAAAGTAAGAATAGTAGTAAACATGACAATTCACCATTTTTAGGAATGTCATTTATAATAATTATAAGACTTAGTTCTGCTATTTGGAATACTATTAGTGATTGTGATGAAGTTTATAATTACTGGGAACCGGTTAGTATTATAAATCTTTTAATATGTTCTGGAAACCGTCATATTGATTTGATAACTAATCAGCAATTAACATCACTAAACCTAACAATACCCTTTATAAACATTGTGATAAAAATATTTGATCTATTTGTATCTTATAGAAGTATGAAACAAACATGGACAAAAGCATTATATTCTTTGTTGAATGTATCAATTCAATAATCCAACTGCTTTTCAGAAGTTATTAAAAAAAGAAAGAAATAGAACATTTTAAATTGGTTTTATTTAGTATTGTTTTAATTCTTTTTTTTTCAGGCTCACTATGTAGTTTACAATAAAGGTTTTCAGACATGGGAATATTCACCAGTTTATGCTATAAGATCCTATTTTTACATTATACTACATACTCTACCTATTAGATTAGTAAATACATTGGTAACAGAAAATAAGGTATGTACAAGGTTCTTGATTACAATATTGGCTGATTTCTATATTTTGTTTTTACCAAATTTAAAACTCTTAGACATTTTATCAGAGCCAATAACTTATAACCTAAATACAGATCCTTGAATTATGATAATATTTTATTATACATGTATTTTCTATTTTATTTTAGATTATACAGTTTTATGTAGTAAGAATAGTATTGGCTCTTGCTTGTTCTGCTTGTGAAATATATTTTTATAAGTAAGTATTGAAGTCATAAATGTAATATTTTAACTGTAACCATAGAGGAGGTAAACCATAGGGGAATTGCAGAGCTGTAAGCAACTATTGGAGTACTATTTCTTAACATTTGACATATAATTTTTTTCAGAGGATGTTTATTAAAACTCAGACTTTATTTTGCTTGGTTTAGTGTGAATATGATATCATTTTTAGCAACATTTTAAATCTATGAATATATCCTTTTTCTTGTGTGGAAGTGTGTTTATCAAGGGTTGCAAGTCATAATAGATATTAGAAAATTAGTGCTAATTTTTCAATCTAATTGTTATATTCTAAATTTTCTAGGGGAGTTTCAAAACAGTTTGGAATTAATACCAATCGCATTACTCAATGGTTTTCATTGTTTAGTGCAGGTATGTTTGTAGCTACACCAGCCTTTTTACCAAGTAGTTTTTCTATGTATTTAACATTCCTGTCTATGGGTGCTTGGTTCAATGGAAATATAAAGGTAAACACACTCAGTATTTTATTTAGTAAAGTTAATATCTCTTTTTATTATTCTGCTCTTTGATAAGAGAAATGCATGCGCAATCATATAACAATATCTTTTTCAGAAAGAAAATTAGCTTCTCTAACTATGTTTTGTCTGAATAAACTAAGACATAAAACTATAGAAGTAACAAAAATGTTTAAATTTTATAAACAGTTTTGGAAGTATACTGTATATTGTTTTACAGGTTGCAATATTAGCCACAGCAGCAAGTGCTATAATAGGTTGGCCATTTGTTGGTGTTCTGGGGTAAGTATATTTTAATCTATATGCCACTATTACACATACAGACACAAGGCAATATATCTAGTGATCAAGCACTTGCCTATAGAGCTTATATTTGTGCAAGATGTACTTCTATTAGTGGCATATTTAGATGGTCAAATTGAAATCAAGCCCTCAAAATACCCAAAATCAGGCCATCAAAAATCTACGGGCTACTTGATTTTTGGTCCATTGGAAGTCACCTTAATTAGATACCTAGATGCGCCCCTGATCCTCTCTAAAAGATATTAAACATATGGCTCAACTTTGTTTCATGTCATTAAAATTTGTGTGATAAATTAAATGCAGGAAGAACAAGTTTAATAATGTAACAGTAAAACCACATTAATTGTTCTTCTTTTAGGTTACCAATAGCCTTAGATGTTATTATAAGACAAAAGAAATTGTTCATATTTATTGGGTGGAGTTTATTTTCTTTAATTTTATTTTTAGTGAGTATATTTATAGTATATCTAAAATAGATTGTAATAATATATGAAAGGGGCACCTCAATGAATACACATGTTTAGATTTCTACCTCTATTAGTGTAATATAATAATAATGAAGTTTAATTCTCTGTTCAGATAGTGCTTAAAATAAAAAAATAATTTGTATTTTATTTGTATGAATTTATGAAGATCACATAAATATTTCATCATTATAATAGAAAACAGCAGAAGTAATTCCGAGTTCTTTATACTTAAATTTAGTAAATTTATACAATGTACAATTTAATGCTCTGTTCTATTCCATGAGGTTTAACATTATGTTTTATTCTTCATGGCTTCTTGTCTTCTACAAAGTTAAGTTGACTGATTCTATTATAGGTACCCATGGTTGTTATAGATAGTCATTATTATGGTAAATTAGTTATTGCTCCACTTAACATAGTTTTATATAATGTTTTTAGTCCACATGGTCCTGATTTATATGGTAAATTTTATTCATATGTATATTTATGTCCGTACATTATAATGAATAACCATGAAAGCAGTAGATATGTGGATAAACTTTTTTAGACATAATATGTAGAACAGGAAGATACATATGGTGGAACTGAGTTACTAGTTGATGTTACTATGGCCAAATATTGTCCTTTTATTCAATTTTGTTTGTGAAGACATTTATGTGTCTTCTTCAATTTTTAAGATGCATTGTATGCTTTTGTACATTTATGAGATCTCGTAGGAGTAATTTTTGATGACTAGTATTTGATTCATTGTCCTTGACTGCTATAAATAGACTACTGTTTTCATATAATGAAATGACACTTAAGTACAAGTTATTTATGCAATTTCATCATTTCATATATATCATGTTCTATTGTAGGAGTTGAGCCTGTATCTTACTATGTTATTAATGGTTTTTTAAACTTTAATGTAGTATTTCTAGCAGCATTAGTGTCTCTTCCAGTGGTAGTAAGTACTTTTTTCATCATTTATTAGTACTATCCACTCCTGATAAGTGACAGTGCAAACATCTAAAACCTTATGTTAAATTCTAGCATATGTCTTAACAAATAATTCAAGTATCAAAATGTTTCAGCTATATTAGTGCTGATATATTTGTTAATATCAGTTTCTTATCATTTGTCTCATATGTTCTTAGATCTAATCTAACCTGAATAAGTTAATTAGAATGTTCTAAACTAATTTTTAATATTTATTTACCTTCAGGTCATAGTTCAAATTTTATTGAATAATTCATTAGCAAGTAAGTGTATATAACATATTTCTGGACCCTGTAAAGAAAATATATGGTTATATAAATATTTCACACCTTAAAGTGTATCACAAATGTCGCGTCCAGACATACTCTTCAAATTGTGAATGTGAAATTACTAGTACCGGTACCGTAGTATTAGTATCTAACAAAGGAAGTGAGTATTATGATTAAAATAATATCTTTTTCAGAAATTCCTGTACCATTAGCATTATCACCAATGTATTTATGGCTATTGATATTTTTTTCTACTCCTCATAAGGTAATATTTTTTTTTGATGTAAATACATGTAGATTAATGATTAAATTTTTAAAAATATTCATTGATATTTAAATACCTGATTTATACCAAAAGTCAAAGAAATTTTTTTTAATTTTAGGAAGAGAGATTTTTATTTCCTATTTACCCATTCTTTGCTCTGGCTGGTGCTTTATGTGTTGATCAAATACAGGTTAGATATTCTCATTTTTATGATCTATTTATCTTAATCCTTTTATCAAAGGTATCTTATACAAGTTATATGTGGTGATCAAATTCATTTATAAGCATAGTGAAATGACAATTTATATATTGTAGAGATTATACTGTTCAATATTTAGTAAAGGATCTGGTATGAAGTATAGTGAATATTCTAATTGGATACCGTTATCAATTGGTTGTGTATTTACATTATTATCAGCATTCCGTATATTAGCTTTATATCAAGGTAATTGATTATTGTCCTTTCAGCTCATCACAGCATTTTATATGCGCAGGGACTGGTTTTACAAAATTTTAACAAAGATACAATTAAGATTTGAAGAAATACAGTAACCTGATTGGTTTATAAAAACTCAATTTTATTGATTGACCAATCCGACCATGGGAACACTAAAATCATCCTCAGACCTGTCAACTCTCACGCGTGAGTCTCACGCTTTATTGACAAATGTCACGCTCTCATGCCGCCAATGAATCATCTCACGCTTAACGTATGGCACTTAATTAAAAAGCCCATGAATTTATAAAACTTGAACATCTCAATGAACAAAAAACTAAAACAATGTCTTTCCGAATGATGTGGCTTTTTCAGTGATATTATTTGCATCCAGGAGGCTCCAAAAAAGCTCCTGAAAATTGCTAATATTTGTTTTTGGCAGGGGGGCTTCGCCTCCCTGGGCCCCCTCCAGGGCTTCGCGCTGGACCTGACCAGGGACCTGAGGCCTGCACCAGCTTTTCTTAATGTCTCACTCCAAAATAGGGGTTGGCAGGTCTTTACATCACTAAGTTTCAATGTTTTGACACATTTTGATGAAAATTCAATGCAGCCAGTATATTAGGCTTATATTACCTTGCCTGGCAAGCTTTCTTTTGATTATTAAGTTAAAAATTGAGTATGTGATTCCAATCAGCTTGGGAAATATGCATAAAGAGGTTTGATAAGAATTTATTTATTAATGTCTTTAGGTTATCATGGTTCTATGGACATCTATATGCAGTTAAATCGTATATCTAAAGATAACAAAATACATACTATGTCTTCTAATAAAGCAGTGAATATTTGTGTTGGTAAAGAATGGTATAGATTCCCTAGCTCGTTCTTTCTACCTGATAAGAAGTAAGTATACCCAAAGGAAATGTGGAGCGTATATTGCCGTCACCCATGTCGTTCTGTCCGTGCACAATTGCTCGTTAACACTCTAGAAGGCACAATTCTTGATGGAAAATCAACAAATAGAAAACAAATTATTAGAGTTTTGCCCTTGTTCTTGTAATGTTTGTAAACACTCTCGCAATTCTTGACGGCTTTAAATGAAACTTAGTGTGAAAGTATGTAAAAAAAAACAAGAATGAGGGCCTTTTGAAAATCAGCAAAATTTAAGTGTGAGTTATTGTCCTTGTTAAAGGCATTCAATTTTAGCTCATAACCAACTTGGCTTGTGTATATGTAACCACCCAAAGATGAACCCTTTTGAAAATCAGATAAATATTTAGTATGAGTTATTGCCCTTGTTCAATTGTAAGCTTGTAAACACTCAAAAAGTTACAGACGAAATTTGCTGAAGTTGTTTCTTGTCACCCAATGATGAAGCTCATTGGAAATCAAACATATATATTCAATATAAATAATTGCCACTGTTCTAAAAATTTAAGTTTGTTTTATAGATCATAAACACTCTACTAGGTACAAGTCTTTGTGTATTCTGACGAAACTTGCTGAAATAGTTAAAGTGTGATAATACTGTATGTGTATCAATTATAATCAAGTCTCTTTTCTGATATATCAAAGATACTACAAGATGTTTATATGATTTACATGAATTGTTAAATATTATTTTAGAGCACAAGCAAGCTATTTGAAATAATTTACATTTAATTGTCGCTAAAGTGAACTTTTTTAAAATATTGATATTATAATATTATTTACTGATGAACTACAAATATCCAATGATATACATGAGTAAAACATGATGTAATCTCTGTGACAATGGGAATGCATGACAATATTAACAATTGACAAAATAATAGACATTCAATCTGAAAGTGATTATTTCTACCAGGCTTAGTGAAAGGAAGTTTTGTTATAGAATATCACCTTGAATCAGTGGATGTACAGTTTTCACTATTTACTTACAGTTGGTATTTAAGATTTTTAAAATCTGATTTTGGTGGTCAGTTACCAAAAGAATATGATAGCAGTATAAATGGCACACAAATTATACCTACTGATATGAATGATATGAATTTAGAAGAAAAAAGTAGATATGTAAGTAACATTTGATTTCAAGTATTGTTAATATTCAGGTCGTTTCTTTGTGTTCTATTTGTATACTAATAGTCAACTCATACAATTTTTTGTAATTTCAGTTTGATGTTAAAAAGTGTCATTATGTAATAGATTTAGATCTGTCATCTGTTTCATCAGACCATCAATATACAGGATCATATCATTGGAAAACATTAATATCAATACCATTTCTAGATTCTACTAGGTATGTTATTTATTTTACCCATAACCGATATAGTTAATTTCTGTTTGGAATAATTATTTCATTAAATCCATGGTTCAAAAAAAATTAAGTGTATATTGAGAGTTGAAATGACTCATTTCAAGATCCAATATCTCTATACTCAGCAAAAAATTAAAATTATCAGGAAGAGTGCCAATCAGGTTATATTTGTATATTTTTCTTCCAAAGCCAGAAATAGCTTATTGGCAACATCAGTTTGAAGTCTACAACTGGAACATTTGCAAATCAAATTTTGAAAGGGTTAGCCTTCTTGAAATTTGGTATGATAAATTGCTAGTTAAATGTTTCAATCTTGATTGTTATGATGAAGAATACAAGCAATGAAATAGGAAGCATTTCTTAGCTTGCTGATTTTGTCAAGTGAAAAGCGTTAACCCTATTCCTGTAGCAAACACAATGGAATGGATTATATCAACTTGTTATATTATTTAATTTATTCTTCCTTTCAGATCTCATCGTTTCTTCCGAGCATTTTACATTCCTAACTTATCACGGAAATATTGTACTTATGTTGATTATAACTTATTGCAGTCTAGTAAACTATCTAAATTGAGTCACTAGACTGAACTGCATATGTATAATTAACAGGATCATGATCATTTATAACTGAGTCTACACACAGTTCAGTGTTTTCAGAATTTCAGTCTAAAGTGATAATTCCAGAGGGACTTCAAAGAGGTTTTTCTGAACTTTTTATGTTCCAAATTATTGGAAATATGGTGGAAAAGATACAGGACAACATTCCATAAGATAAAAGTCTCAGATTATGTGAGATATGTGTATTTTTGTATGCATGTAATTTGAATGAAAAGCATTGTATTAATAACGATACCTAATCCAGGCATCATCAAATTTTTCAGTCTCATTTTGTTATGTGTTGTTAATTTGTGCAATAAATTACACTGTTTTCAGTTACAAAAAAGTTATATTTCCTTACAGTATCATCTTTGCATGATAGGTCATTGATTTTCTTTAATTAGAACTAAAATGTATCCCTAATAGAAGCATTCAACTCCCTGTGCTCCCCTGGATGTTATTCAGAAAGGATGACATACTAATAATAAGTCGTGAGTGAATATACAAAAAACATACATAGTTCAATTGATATTTTATTTTTAGAATCAGTGAGAAATATGTATGCCATCTGAAATGTACACCTGAATACATAAGGATTACTTGAAATATTTTTATTATTAATAAAACTTTCTCAGAAGAATTATTCAATAAACTCTTTTTTAAATATAGTTTATATATATATAATATTTACAAGTTGTTATGCTGAGCTCATGAGTTGTGTTTCTCTACATTTATAACTTTCTTAAATCTTCAAGAACAGTAGACACTACTGGTCTACGTCTTTTATTTTGTACACATTGAACAGCCACATCATAAATAACATTAACAGCTTTTTCATCCCATTCCCCACCACTTATATCTAGCATATCAACAATATGTTCACAATTTTCATCCATATGTGTCTTGAGATCTTTTTCTTCTCGCTGGTCATCATAAGCTGGTAGACCAGTCAGAACTTCATATAGAACTACGCCAAAACTAAAAGAGTCTAATTTGGTGGACACATCATATTGAAAAGCTTCAGGTGCCAAATATGCTGATGTTCCTATTACACATGATGTCTGTTGTATTTTACTTAATCCACTTCCCTGTGGGGCAGAACGTGTTGTAGCAAAATCAGCAATTTTAGGTAAGAATTTCTCATCTAGTAATACATTAGCACTTTTAATGTCTCTATGTACAAGGCCATGATTATTTAAGAACGCTATTCCCTCTGCTGTACCTTTAACTATAATAACTCTCTGTGAAGATGTTAATGGGGGACTACCATCTTTACACATTAGTCTATCTTCTAAAGAACCATTTGTCATTAACTGATAAATGAGACAATTGTAAGGCCCATCGTTTGAGTAGCCTAATAATTGAACAAGATTATCTTGTCTGTAATTGGTCAGATAATGGCGTTCTGTTTTAAATTGCTTCTCAACATCAATATCGTAGCAATCTTTCTTCAATTGCTTTATTGCAACTGAAAAGTTGGATTGAAATTTCCCTAAAAATACGACACCAAATCCACCTTTTCCTAGTAAATTACCTCCCTTGATAACTTCCTCTTCATTGAAATTGTTAGTTATGGATGCTAAGGTGGAGTAGTTGACATGTTTTAAAACAACATTATGACCATGTACATCATTACTTGGATTATCTTGTGATTTACATACATCGAAATCTTGTTCTCCTTCTAAGCCTTCAGACCCAGCTTCACTAGTATAGTCTTCATAACAATTGACAACAGTATGACCTACAATATCAAGTTATAAAGTAAAAAAAACGACTGCCATTATCTCACATAATTGCTTGTGAAAATGAAAGATAACTGAGATTTTTATTAAACTTAATTTGCTTGAATATAAATAGATAAGATTTCATGAGTTTGACAACCATTTTCAATTACCACTTTTTCAGTTTCCACCCTGAATACATGATTTGATTAGAATTTAATTTTTGATATAACCACACAAAACAATTCCCAGGAATAACATGTGACAGACAGAAAAACAAAATATTTTTTTATTTTACAGAATAAATATTCAACGACAGCTCAGGCTTTCAATTATAAATCCATTAAAGGGATACTGTTTTGAACGGGGAGAATGCAGTTAACTGCCTTGAGATTTGCACCTATAGGCCTATATTGCCAAATGACTTGCCTGTTTCAACTGATTGTGACTTCTCATCAGATTCTCTATTACTCTTTGGTTTAGGAAGATTGGTTCCATCTAGCATTTCATCTTCATCATCTTCTACAACTTTTCTTTGATGTTGTCCAAGATTATTTTCAAAAGACGTGAAATCTGTATGGTCAGGTCTTGGAACTGGACTACCACCAAGAATTTGCACTGACAAATAGTCAGCAGCAGCAAATAATTCTGCTTCTATGAATAAATTAATGAGATGCTTAATTGTGGGATTCTGAGTGCCCCAATCTCTTAAAATAGATTCTGTAGCACTTCCATTATATTTTCTACCTCTTTCAGCAAAATTGGCAATTTGATCAAAATCATATCTTGCCTCAAAATTGTCAGGTGTCATGTCTAATTCCCGTGGCACCAACACAGCCATTTTCTCCCATTCTCTTCCTGGATCTAACAAGTTCATCAATTTACGGTAAGCTGAAAATGGAAGCTTCCGAATGTAGGAATCCTGTGTTAAGGTAACTTTTCCCATTTCCAAATCTTGAACTTTTTTAACGGATGTCTTTCCATGAAAACTCATAAAATATGAAGGGGAATTCCCCAATATTTCTTTACGTCATATAGGCAATAGCCAATCAAAACGTTCACAGAACAGGAAGTTCGCCAGAAGACAATTTAATACTAAGCCGGTGTAGGTTAGAACATAGAACTATATGCATAGACATCCTATAAACTATGGTTCTAATCAAAGATACGCATTGATAAGAAATATTTCGTACCGTATGAATATTTTATCATTCAGCAAAGAAGTCAGTCATATCGGAACGATGTCATTTCGACCATTTGAATGTTGCGCATTGAACCATGATACTCTCCAAGTTTCTAAATTTTCCATCGATATCTGATAAGTTTGCAGTGATTGAATTTGATGACCAATTGTTTTATGGAATAAGATAAAGGAGTAAAACAAAGGACTATTATGATTCTTAACCTACTGGAGATAACTTTGGTTTAATAAAAAAAAATAAGCTTTAAAATACTTTTATTATGATGTGAAATTATTACAATACAATACAATGACATGATACTGAAATTTTCTGGTACAAACTGAATAATAACGGAACTCTTTATAAACCATACAGCTTTAAAAAATTTAAATAATTAAAGATTTATTATCAATCTGATGAAAAGAAAATCTACTACAACGACAACATATATGATATAGAATATTTGTGTACTTTTAATCTTACCTTAGCCCAAACAATATTTAACACTTTTTCAAAAAAATAGCATTTGTCTACAGGAATAAACATCCACATAGCCATAAAAATATTCAGATATATAATATAAAAATTGAATAAATTAAGAACTAACAATAGAACATGATTACAATGTGAATGACAAATGAACTCCAAATTTTACATGAATAGGCCTATATAACTTCTAGTAATTTCTTTTACTGCTAACATCAGACTGAAAAATACAGAAACATTATTCAAATAACTGAAACTGTTGATGAAACATCATTATTTTCAGATTTTTTTAGATACATGTAATAAAGATAAAACGCCACTCTAATGGGATCAATATCATGAGTTATAGAGTATATATTTATGACATGTTTTTTCTCAGATTATTGATTAAAACAGAAATCAGATTTTCCAGTGTGAGGAGTTGTTTTTTTTTTTCATAATAAATAGTTAATTTGTATTTTCTAAATTTTTCAAGTGTATCATGCCATCACTATTGCAAAATTTGTAAAAACCTTTGTGATAATGAGATGGTTTTAGTGGAATTGCCAGAAAGGTAGACATCTTACTGAAGATTAGAAACAGTGCATGCTTTCATTGTCATAAATACACATCAAATTTTTTAGAAAACCTCTTAATAATTTCTTTAGTTTGGTTGTTTACAATGGATTGAAATTCAGTAGCAGAAATCCTAACTTACAGTGAAATTACTAAACTCAAGGGAAATTAGCTATGTAAAGGAGGAACTAGAACAGTATATTAGTATAGTCTACTATAGCACTGCCAGAGTAAAGGTAAAAAGTGATATACTATATAGGATTAAAAAAAAAGCAGGGCCAGAAAGATACAGACTAGAAAGAACAGTTAGGAAACTAATATCTTTATTTTGAATAGTAAATAGAATCTTATATTTAAATCTTCTATCTTTTTACCACTAAAGAAACAACTAGGTTCTAGAAGTACTGGTAGGTGCAAAAAAAACATACATCTTCAGGGTAGAAAAAGTTGAAATGAACAAGTGAAAATAATCATTGCTGTAAATAGAGACTATATACTTACAGAGACCAGTGTTGCTTGTTGATGGTCCTATTTTATAAAATGAAATATAAAAATGAAATAAAATAAAATAACAAATCAATAAGTAACTGAACTGAACATTAAAATATATCCAAATATTTAATTATATAGTATTGTCTTGTGGTGGTACTAAATTAGTCTATATATTTGAATATATTTCTATATAATTCTAAATTTTTGTAACCAGAACAGTGAAGTTAACATTCTAATGTTTTGTGTAAACTCACTGAAGCATCGTCAATATAGGGAGAATTATCCTCAAAATATCTTTGATAACGACCTTGTTGAGCAGCAGGCATCTGGCCTTGATGATGCTGCTGTTGTTGATGTTGTTGTTGTTGGTGTTGTTGTGCCATCTGAGCCTGATAATATCCTCCATGTCTTGTGTGTTGTGGGGGACCAACTGATTGGGGGCTCTCAAATTCTCCAATGCTACCCTGTTCACTGCCACTCTCTTGTTGATGTGTACTGAAAAAACATAGATAAACCAAGTCTTTTACATCTATATATTCTAATTGTCCAATGGTCTTAGAGTAATTTTAAAGGTAGTAACTCTTTTAATTGTTCAATTAACAACAATCACTAAGATAGCTTGCCAGGCAAGATAATATACGCGCACTGGCAGCATTGATTATGAATAAAAAATGAAATATTCAACCTTCAATCATATACTTCTTTTCTAGGGTGATAAATGTACAATTTTCCTAAGTTTCATTAAAATATGTCAAGAATTAAACCTAATAACAAGGCAATAACTCCTTAAATTGTGGGCATATAAAAGGAAGCGGCTTTCTTAATTTTAACTACCAATGTTAAAAGCAAATGTCATAAATTCTGTATAAAGATTATTTCTTTTCTTTTACCTAATTTCATGAACCTTTACAGGAGTTAATTAGTGGGATTATATGACAGGCTAGAGACTAATTTCAGTACCACCTTGATAATACTTACACATTTTGCATCGGACGTCTAGAATAGCTAGCTTCCTGTTGTCTTTGCATCTGAGCTCTATTATGTTGACTGTTTAACCATGATGCTTGTGACATACCACCACTAAAATAAGACAATGTGTGGTGGTTGGAACTTACTTTGTTATCTTTTAATCAGTTATTTGAGCATGACAGATGATACATTAATTTTTGAGATGGTAACATTCCTTATCAATAAAGGTTATCTTAAACTTACCACATAGTATTTTATATTGAATTTACCCTTTCCATTATAAAACTGCTTATATGTATATGCCTGTTTTATTTACTCTTTCAGGATCGCAACTGCTCGACAACCCCAAAAGTAAACATGTTATACCTGAACAGCAGTTACATATTTCATATCATCATGTAACTTCATATGCTTGAATTTTATTTTAATTGGAATTCTGAATGCATGATTATTATTTCATTTACACTGGTAGTCAAAGGTTTAAAGAGGGTATACTGTTGATTGATCAGATTTCAAAATCAAGTTTGTTATTTTCTCCAAGTTTGCACTAGATATTGTTCTTTATTGTTATAGTCAGTTGGACTTCCAATACGTCTCAGCTTTTCCATTTGTATTTCTAATTTAATGCCATAGAAAACAATACCAAAAAGATAGACATGAAGTGCCCTGAAAGCCAATTACCATGAACAACTGTTTTAAATTATGCTTTGAAATAATTCAAAAAGAAAAAAAACAACATGCACATCATAAAAATAATAGAAAATATAGAACAAAAACCAAAACAAAATGCAAATTGTAAGATTTATTGCAAAACGTAATCATTTTTAGTTACATGAGAATAGATGAATATAATGATGATCTAAGTACATAGCACAAATATAAATCTAGGTAAATAACAATGATAGTTAATGGTATACAGGATATTGTCAAAAACATAAAGCTTTATACTTGGGCATTTTTTAATTCAATGAATTTTTTTAGATAAAACTCAGATAAATCTGTGCTGGACGTAAAAAGGGTTGTCTAATAACAAGCAAAATAGGATGTCTTATCTCAAACTCCACCCCCACCTTACACTTACTGCAACACTGTCAATGATTTTATATAAAGGCCAATATGTCTCATTTGACTTTACTGGTGTGACTTTCTGTTCATATAAACACTGACCATTTAACATGTTATACATAATGATGTAAAAAACTAATACCATAAACAGGATTTGAAAGTGTTCTAACATGCAGAATAAGAACTTGACTTTATAAATGTGGAAATTTCAGATTTTATCAGAACAAGGGGCACAAATACATATAGGAGAAGATGAATATTTTTAATGGTTGAAAAACAACAGCTCTAGTTAACCTACAGTCTTATTGTTCAATAGAAATGATGAATAGTCATATTATGAGTATCTACAAAGTTCTAGTACTAGATGCAGTGAATAAAAAAATATATGATTTATAAAAAAATAGTAAATAGGTCTGCCAAGTTTGAATTATTTAGAAAAATAAGTTTTAATTTCTTGTTTAATACACAGAACTGATGAAACCAGACCGAAAAAATTCATACAGTCACAAATTCCATTCTAAAAGAAACAAACTTGGCTTAATCGTGCAGTCGTCATTAAATGACTTTAATGAATGAATAAACTAATACATTACACCCAACTAAATAGAATAATGAAATAAACTTAACAAAAATGATTTGAAAAAGAAGGAGCACACAGCAACAGTAACTAAAAGAAAACCATCCAAACTAAAACCACAACATAGTTTAGCTTACTGGTCTTCAAAATCTTGTTCTGAACCATGATCTGACATAGCTTCCATCTCCATCATACGTTGTCTTTTCACCGCTGTAGATTGATGCATTGGCATACCAACATGACTAGCTGGTGTGGGCATTGATTCATATGTATTGGCTTCCAGAGATTCTTCTCCAAATGCTGAAAATAATCAATACATATATATCAATCCTATATATAGAGAAAATGTTTATAGAAATTTATAAATATATGCTGTACATTTTTTAGTTTTAGATTTAAACTAATCAAAATAATGTGGATGTTCTGTATTGATAACCTTTGACTTACAGGAAAGTTCAATACAAATCTCACATCATGGAAGTATAATCCAATAAGCTTATCAGTTTTTATCTGTACATTGATCAATTGGCAGCTATTATTGAGGCCAACAACATACAAGACAATTATTAAAAGTAAACTTACTGTCAGCCTTCCTTTTTCCAAATCGTTTCTGTGTAGCTTGTTTCAGTGTAATGGGATTGATTTCCCCCTCTCCTTGTGTTAAACTATTTCTATAGGTATAATAGGGTTGCCATTCTTCACCTCTAGCCCCTGTTAAACCACCTGGTATATGGTTGTCTAAATAGGCTAATCTGTAATATATAATTCAATTATAATTTAACTATGGATGCCACATCCCATTAAGGCGGATTCCTGTTTCAAATTGTTAGAACCTTTACACTTCCTGCATAAAACTGCTAACAGCCATCAATTGCATGAAAGCTTATCTTTTAGTTCTTGATAAGGAAGATAAAAGTGTCCATTAAATACTTACACAACTTTCTTGTCTTGTTTCATAAGTTTATTTGTAAATTCACACAGTACTTCTAAGAAAGGTAGATTTGGTGGTACACCTTCAGGATCTCTTTCATTAGCTTGTACACTGAACATAATACCCTCTCTACAATATAAAACAATAATATAAATGTAGCCTAATAAACTATTCTTTATATGAATTTATTCAGTGCCTTTATTTATGTCTATTTGATGCAGCGGCCTCAGTTTATATATGTTATATTGAACACCATACATTATACAGAGTTTATTGTGTCAGAAACAATATGTAATAATTATAAGCTAACTTACTTGTGCATGGCAGCTACTGCCTCTCTATTCTTTACTTGATCCAAACCAAATGACAGGGCAAATCTTCTTGATAATTCCTACAAAATATCATACATAAAACATTATTATGACCTTAGATATTCACATTTTAAGTTTTAACAAGCCTTATTTCTTAGATCCATTTTATATGGCAGATATGCAAACCAGCAGTAACCTTATAACCTACTGTAGGTAACAATAAAAAAACAAATAAACTAAACGAACCTTGATGGATTGGAAGACATCAGATGACCTTTCTATAACACCTTGTTCATTCTGTAATTCTTTATATAACTACAAATATATAGGTTCATTATAATCAAATTATCATACACTCAGAATGAGTTTGTAGGCTTAAAGGACAATGAAAACATTTCAATATAAAAAAAATAAACAAATATTAACATTAATTGGGTCATATGATTAAGGCAGTGCCACAATATTATCATTCACTGATGTAATTACCAAGACCAATTCATACTAATCTTTCAATCAATGAAAGAAAAACAACGTAGAACATGGTATTCATTATTAAAATTATTTACCTGTGTAAGACTGAGAGCTAATGTTTTAGCTGTCATCACTTTGTTAATTTCTCTAGATTTACTCAGTGTTGCTTTAATAATATCCCCATAATCATTGTAGAACTACAAAACATAAAACATAACAATCCTTTGTATAAGTTAATGAATTGAGGTTGATTTAGAAACTGAATCGAACCAAATTTATTTTTGTCATGAAAGCAGAAATTTTGAATACAAATGATTAATACCAGAATATATTTTTCTGTTGCCCATCATTCAAAACAAATATTAAGGTATCTTTACTTTGATATCTCTAGTCCTACAGAATTCAAATCTTAATAAACTAACCTTCATATAATGTTTGAACATATCAGCACCAGCTCTAATATTGATAACATTGAATACCACTAGTTTACAGAAACTGGCCAAAAAATTCCTTCTTTTATGTAATTCTTCTATCTTAACATTTTCATCTACATCTTCTATTTCCATGGAATAAAATAAAGACTTGTTCATAATATGATAAAACCATCAATTTATTGGCAAACTTAATCTGAAGTATCCTATCAGAATTTAACATCAAGACTGCAGACTGAGCCACTTCACCCTAACCAATCAAATACACTACTGACTTATAGTCATGACCTACTACACAGAGACATATCAATAATAAACATCAACATAATAATAGCAACAATAAACATCACTAAACTCCTCACTTACCATCATCATCTTCAACAAATACTTTATTTGATAGAAATTTACTCAGTTCGTGTTGTAGATTCTTATCTGGTTCAAATACTAATGTTTTTAATTCAGGGTTGGTATCACATAGATTCTTACTGAACACAATTAATAAATCACATATAGTAATATAGGCCTATAATAAAAAAAAAATATAATAACAATATCTTTAACTATAATGACAGTTGTTTCAGTCTAGAAATATATCTATTAATGTTCAAATTACATATTGGGAAATATGTATGTATCACTAATGAGAAGAATTGTACCAATAGAAAGCAATATGAATACTTACCTCTTCAATAACTTTATCTAATTGATGTAGGAGTAAACTACTACAATGTCTCATTAAATTATTTAATCTTTTCTTGATATACCTTAATTTATCCTAAAATATAGTTCTAGATATATTAGCCATTAATAAATTTACTTGGTAATAAAGTTACATATAATAGATTACTTGCTTCCGTCATGTGTGAATATGTATTGTTATTTATTTATAGAATGTGATAATCAACAGATGATGTGCAGAATCAAACACTTAGAATGACTAACAATTCAATATTTATATTTTATATAAAATGTGTTAATAAATTTACACCAACCTTATCAGGGTTTTTATCATCTATTTTATTAAAGTACCATAATAAAGCACTAGAACAGGATGCTACAGCTCTTGTTATAATCTATAAATAATCACATTATACATACACAATTTTTTAGCAAAAGACACCGAATATGAAAGAATCTGCCAAAAGATAAAAACTGGCAAACAATCCTCAACCACACAACTCCAACATTGAAATCATTATTTGATGTATATTGTATATTCCATATGAGCTGACTATTATGTTCTTTAAACAAACAATATTTCTCACCTCTTCTGGAATAGCTGAATTCTCATTAGCACATCTAATAATATGGAATAAATCATCCCATAGATCCCAGTTTCCTAGATCATGACACCTATAAAAAATAACATCATTGTTTACACCTTAAAATAAACTAAATATAATTAAACTTCAAAGCTAAAGAAAAATGAATCTGATGAATGAATTGCCTCCAGTGCTAAAAAGTATGCATCTATTACATACATTAGTTCCTGAAATAGTCCTAATACTTACGAGTAAAATGCGTGGATACGTTTTAAACTGGCCAATAGAGCAAAAGCTTCATCATCATCTGGTTCATCACCTTCAGTAAAGAAATCTTGCATAGCCTCTCTATATTTAACAACCAAGCTATCTATCAATGTCTTTCTAGCTACATCACATTTACCAGCTATAGCATATTCTTCATTACATAGAGCTTCAAAACATTTAGATGCTGCTTCCAATACCTATATATTAGATAATTATTAATATACACCAATAACATCATACAATAAACAAGAAGCTGGACCATTACAATTCAAGTGTTTTCTGATTCGAAGTTTGTAATTGATAAATTGGATTTCTGTGAGCTTAGAAGTAGTAGAACAAGCAGTATTTGTCAAACATCAGTAAGATGCAGGCTAAAATAAGTCAGTTGTATGATCAATATCCACTAATTTGTCAGCCAGGTTAACAAAACATTGATAAATACTCAATGAACAATATGGTAGGTAAAATAGAATGTTTCTGTAGTTCCCATAATGAATGCAGTTCAACAACTATGTATATTGACTCACCTCAGTATCTGTATGTTTTTCAACTATTTCATGTAAATAACGTAACAATGAATCTAAATGCTGAAACAGATGATATTCTAGTTAATAGTCACATTGAAAGATTCTTTAAAATTAACAAACCTTTACTTCTTAATAAAGTTACAGGTAAAGATATGTTGAAAATAATGAAAACGAGAGAAATCTTTACCTTTTCTTGACGACTAGATGTATAAATCTCTAATTCAAAATATTGAGGAATTTGTAATAAATTTGCCACTTTCTCTGCATCCATCAAATACTGAAAATACATTGAATAATATATCATTTAACTGTTTCAGTTCATTATTAAATGGCAATAGTTATTTATTAATTAAATCTTTGATTTCATGTTACATAGATTTTATAATGACCTTACCTTGAGGAGTAATTGTGGTAATGTAACTATAAAATGTTCTGTTAATTTGGTTTTATCTTCTGATACTTGTTTCTGTTCTTTGGCTGTTAACTATAATAAATTAGAATAATCACAAATATTATTATTCTTTATATCTTCTATAATTTATAAATTGCCAATAATTTCTTACTAAAATTTTAAATTTCTATCTAGCACTTCTTGCAACTCCAGAACAGAAGTCTTTATAAGTCATATCTTATATCTTAAAACCATTTCTTTTTCTGTATTTTAATCCATGCTACAATTACAGTACTAATTTACAACACATCATCGTGTAAACTTACTCGTTTATTAGTAGGACCTCTACCAACTGGTGATTCACCTGTAGCAGCCTGTTTAACACAACATACCATTATTTCTATTAAACTGGTTTCTTGACGATCATCTAATGCTGTTTAACACAAAATAAATAAAATATAAATCATTACTTTTGCATTCCAAATAGAATCTTATCCAGCCATGTATTCAAAAGTTCGATGAAATTTTATTGTCAAATAAGGGTTGGATATTGAATTAGTATTAAGCCATCTTGTATGTGTAATAAATAAGTTGCAATGTCTATGTGATTTTACAGTGGGCCTCATTAGCAGAAAGTTTGAAACAATACTAAATGAGGTCAAAGTCTGATTAATGATTTGTAAACTTACGTTCTTCTCCTTTACAAGGATCTTCTAATAATAAATCTGTCATACATTCCCAATCCTTCATCATTTCATTAATCTCCCATAGACTGTCCACTAAATATGCACCATGTTCATGCAACTAAAAACATATTTAAAAAAGTTTTTTGAAATGCTTATTAAAAACATCTTAGTTTTAACATTTATAGGTTTCATGGCTTCATATGATATAAAGAGATTTCAACTTACTTCACTTTCAATGAAGAATTGCACCAGATCTCTAATTAATGGTGTATTAGGACTTAATTTCTTTCCTTTCAATGATTTGAGATGTTTATTTTCCTCCTCATCACGACTAAATAACTTGGTATTGAGAAAATCACCAGCAGCTTGAGCTACTTGACGATGTGAAGAATAGACCAATTCATATACATTCTCACAATCTTTATCAGCTAATACATTATCACTGAACCTGAAGGCAAAATATATTGAAAAATCAAGTCATTTTTCTTTGAAACAACTAAACGGAAACTTGACTTGTTCTGGTGTGACTTTTCAAATAATAACCAATTCATAAATATAACCTATTCTGACATATTTCACCAAACATTAAAGAATTCACTAATAAATTCAGTATTTATAGCAGAAATCAAGGATAAAGCCTTACTTCAAGATACTACAAGCTAGTTTAACAGCAGCTACAGCTACTTCATATTCTTTATCTAATGTCATCTCAACTATTCTATCCTGTAATATTAATTGGTATATATCATAATATAAATGACTAATATCAACTGTCTAACAATCTTTCAGTCACACACAGAATTCATATATAGTTCATATATATCTTTTATCTCATTAATAAAACTATTAAATACTTGACTTTTAGATAACTTACCTTAAATCTATTGGTAAACAATTCTAATTTAGGTGATAAATCATTAGAATAGTATAAAGGTGAAAGAGTTTTTAAACAACATAATCTCACATCTCCACCCTAGAAAAAAATATATACAATTACTCATCAAACCAACATCTCGGGCCAAGATAGTTATACAATTAATTATCAGACCAACATCTCGGGTCAAGATAGTTATACAATTATTTATCAGACCAACATCTCGGGCCAAGATAGTTATACAATTAATTATCAGACCAACATCTTGTGTCAAGATAATTTTGCAATTAATTATCAGACCAACATCTTGTGCCAAGATAATTTTGCAATTAATTATCATACCAACATCTTGTATCAAGATAATTTTGCAATTAATTATCAGATCAACATCTCGGGCCAAGATAGTTATACAATTACTCATCAAACCAACATCTCGGGCCAAGATAGTTATACAATTATTTATCAGACCCACATCTCGGGCCAAGATAGTTATACAATTTATTATCAGACCAACATCTCGGGCCAAGATAGTTATACAATTACTCATCAAACCAACATCTCGGGCCAAGATAGTTATACAATTAATTATCAGACCCACATCTCGGGCCAAGATATAATTTTGCAATTACTTATCAGAACAACATCTTGTGTCAAGATAATTTTGCAATTACTTATCAGACCAACATCTTGTGCCAAGATAATTTTGCAATCAATTATCATACCAACATCTTGTGCCAAGATAATTTTGCAATTTATTATCAGACCAACATCTTGTGCCAAAATAATTTTGCAATTACTTATCAGACCAACATCTTGTGTCAAGATAATTTTGCAATTACTTATCAGACCAACATCTTGTGCCAAGATATAATTTTGCAATTACTTATCAGAACAACATCTTGTGTCAAGATAATTTTGCAATTACTTATCAGACCAACATCTTGTGCCAAGATAATTTTGCAATCAATTATCATACCAACATCTTGTGCCAAGATAATTTTGCAATTTATTATCAGACCAACATCTCGGACAAAGATAGTTATAAAAGTTTGATTAAATGTTCAAGCAAAACATAAAATTCATGAACCACATTGCCATCCCATATCAAGGTCAACTTACTTTATCATACATGGTCCAACCAACATATTTAAGGTAACTGTCATCTAAAAACATATTGGGATATTTCTTCATCCACACACCAATTTCTCCCATACATATTTTACGGATTTCTGGCTGTGTGTCTCTAAAATTGAACAAATCAAATGTTTTTAAGCACATTAAGAATCAAATATACACAGTTAAATAATATATGGCAATATTATGAAATCACTCATTGGGCTCTTAAAAACAAGCATCATCATAGTGTAGGCAATGAGAGAAATAATACCAGGACAGCAGTCAGGTTTATTTAAGTTCTTCATGCACAACCTGTGTAGGATCTTTGAATATCATAATTTGTGCAACCCAATATAAGTTTTTGATCATATAAAATAAAGGTTACCTGTATCTATGGACAAATACACCTTTAAATATATAGGTCAACATATTTCTGATTTCAGCTTGATTCTCTTCCAGCTACAAGTATAATACAAATATATATTTTAAAATTTATATGAATCAAAATCATTTAAAAAAAGAACTTTTTTTGAGGGGTGTTTACAAGCCCAAAATTAATGCGTTTCAAAGAACAAGGGCAATAATTCATATCAAATATATTTCATTATTTTCAATTTTCAATAGAGCTCATCCTTGGTTGATATAAAACAATTTCAGCAAGATTATTGAAAAGGTTATTTCTTACTTAGGAAATACAATTTATACAGATTAATATTATTCTATGTGGATATGAATTTATTATAAATCATCAGAACTTGAACATATGGCAAATTAATTATCTTTTATGATGCCATCTATATAAAACTAGTGTCAGTTGATATTTCAACAAAAACTGGTTCAGTAAATTATATAGAAGAGCCTGATGGACCATCAATTGTTAACAACTAATCATCAATGATTACGTGTTATTAACTTACCTCTTGTCTTTTGGTCATCAATAATTCTAATCTTTCACTAGCTCGTTTATTTTGTTGCTTAGCTCTTTCAGCTTCATACTGTCTCTGTGTATTATCTAGATTAATACTTAGATTTAATGCTACATCTACTAGAGCTGTCATTAACTTCATAGCTAAAAATATACAGGAAAATACATAACTTACACATTAACTATTTGATTATATATCATGTCACTTTGGATGGTCAATCATCAACAAGCATAAGAAACAATCCATACACAAGCCTATTGAAAGGAAACACCACTCAAATAAACATAAAATTATAACATAACATAATATACTTACCAGCCATAGTACTAGTGTGTCTAAAAGCTCGTACTTGTGAATCAGTAAGACCAGTTAATAAAGAGATAATATTGTCCATCATATACTGATCATAAATTATACTGTACTGACACTGTCGCACCAATACTTGTACAAACTCACAGAAATTAGTTTTAAATTTCTTCCATTGTGGTCCGCTACTGATAAATGGATAGTCACCACTTTCCTGTAAAAATAAGGAATCATCTCATATGGCTTATGTCAGAAAGCAAATTTTAACACAGATCTCAACCTTGCTACAAAATGTCTCAAAGAATAAGACAATAAATCTATTTAAGAAGTTCTGGATATTGTGCTTTTAATGCCAGTTGATTGTAAGACAACTCAGGAGACACAGTGCAGTTTTTTTCGTTTTCGGAAGGGCATGTTCTGCAGTCATAGATGCCATCTTGAGAATTCATTTGTCAGAATTTTAAGTCAATCAGAGACTTTGTCCCAAATTTGCTTTTCCGTATGTACTTGATTATCAAATTTCCATCCACAGAAAATCATCAGCACTACACAAAGGGCCTATTCACAACCTTTCCCTTCATGATTAATACTTACTTCATCAAATTCTTCAGTCATTTTCCGAATAATTTCAGCATGTTCCATATTACCATACATATAAGGTGTAATCTTTCCTTTACAACCAGAACATTGTATAAAGAACTGAATCAATTCTAATAAGGCAGTATCTCTATTAGCTTTATAGGTCTCTATCCAATCATCTACTACAGCCTAAATAATACAATACAGAGCCACAATCACAATATGTTTTTGAATATTTACAAATAGGGAAAGACTATCAGCTTCACTCTGTGTCATATATTATCAAGGATATCTACATACTTGTAATATAGAAAAAACATTAACCCAAGCCAAAAACTAAAGAAATTCTCCCAAAAATTTTGCAAATTCTAGACCGAACACTAAATAAAGTTACAAAAGAGCAATGTGTTTGCTTACATTTCTTCAAAAGTTACCATAGAAATAAAAAACGCCTTTATTTATGAATCAGCAAGAACAACTCAACAAGAATCAATGTGTCATTCAAGTAAAGAAATTATTTTGAAATCTACCTGTAGTGATGCACGACCAAGTCTAACAATGTCAAACAAACTTCCATCTCCTTCAAATTCTTCTTCTGTTTTCTTTTTAGCATTATCTATCTTCTTTCGTTTCTGAAATAGAAACATTGACAATAAATATAACAATTCAGATAAACATTTTATTCCATTTAATGAAACAATGTAAATAATTGAGACCATTTATTTCAGAAGAACTTTTAAAATTTAATTGTTTAAGGGGGTTGACAACCCTAAACCTATGTACAAAAAATAGACGATTTCAACCACTTCTTTTCCACCTATCTGAAATATTTAAATATCAATGGAAAGAGGGGACTTTCAGCTATCCAAAAATATAAAATTTATTTCTTTATGACATTTCAACTTTAAGAAATCGGGTATGAAAGATGAACGAAAAAAACGTCAATTATTCCCTTAAAATTAGCATATCTACTAGGCTATTTAATATAGAAGGTTGAAATTTTGCACAACGCAAGTCTACATGTATCTCTACAAAATTACGTTGGCTTTTTGGAAAATTTTGTTTTGTTTTGAAGATATTGATAGAAATCAAAATTTTGCGAGTACATTTACGAAAAATTGAATTTTTAAAAAACTATTCATTTTATAAAAAAAAGCCAACGTAAAGTTATAGAGGACATCGTAAGCTTTAGTTGAAGCCAAAGTTTGTAAAAATCGGATAAATCGTAAGCGAGATATGCTTTTGGAAAAATGGCATTTTTTTTCAACATTTTGCAAACACATGTAAACCTTACGAAATAAACGATCATGTTGTTAAAAGATTGTCTTTCATGCTGTAGAAATCTTTAAGCACCTTTTAGGCATCGATATGCACCGATATCCACATAATTGGAGTGCTAAAACAATGGATTAGCACATGTCAAAACCCTTCCACCCACCAATCATAAAATTTTCTTTGTTTACATGTGACGTAATGATTTATGGGACATCACGTGACTTCTGGATTCCCCCGATACACAAACTCTTACTTCGCGGGCCGATATTAACAATAACTGACCAGCAAACGTAGAGAATGTTTATTTAGCCGATGACGTTGTAATCACAAATGTCAACTGACAACGTAATTTGTACGTCTACATAGAGGAATACCCCGTTTTGTTCTATAAATAGATTATCTTCACGGACGGATATCAGACGAACTACTGAAGCGATTGAGCTAAAATTTTTACTAGATGAGTTTCTTTTAATGCCAAATAGAATGGATATAAAATTAATACGTTTCTTGATTGAAATACACTTCGAACGATAAGGTTGTCAACCCCCTTAAACTATATTATTTAAACTAAATAGATATGGTTGAGACAATAAAAAAAAATTACCGCAGTTTCTTTTTTTCCACCTTTCTTTGTCTTAGCTTTAGGTTCTTCAAATTCATTATCAGATTCGGCCTCGGGTCTAAAAAGATAAAATGAATGTAGAACTCACACTTAAGTTGAACAGTATTACTGGTATTCAACATAAGAAATACAAGATTCACTCATCTAGAAAGTATCCAATAATCCAAATAACAGTTGAGAAATATGAAATTTTAACTTACAGATTCCTAATTCAGAATGACCTTTATAAAAAATAAGTCACAGCACAAATATCTATACTTACAAAAATCCATCTGACGTCAATTCCAAATTTTCCGATGAATTATCTACGGATTCTTCATAGACACGCTTTTTAGCAGCTGCCTTCCTTCTTGGAGCAGGCATTTTCAAATCTTATTCTAAAATGAAGGAAAAAAGTAGAAGTTAGATAAAACTTTACTTCAAGTTATGTAGCCTAAAAAGATCATCTGTATCTAATTGTCTTCAGCTCTGGCACTAATCATCAAGTAGGCCAAATTAAATAATGATTTCACTGTTTGGTCTGGGACACTTCTGTCTGAGAGTGTTTGGTCAGAGTGTCAGGCCCTATCTTAGGACTAAGTATGGCAAAGTAATTAAATCCTTCGGCTCCAAGTAAATGTATAATCATTGATTCACTTACCCGGTAATAGAGAATGCATTTTTTGGGTACAGGTCTACTTCTTACACAAGTGTAACCTATTATCAATCAGTTTAACTAGATCTAATGCCGTAGATTAAATATCATTTTAGTCATAAAACCTTTTTTGAAAGTTACTCAAATCTTTCCAATTTTTTATTTGCAAAAGGAATATATCAGGAATTAAGGCCCCTTTTTGTCTATTGTTTTGATTTGGTGAATCGTATGGCGGCCATTTTGATTCGATTATCAAGAAAGCTGATGCTAACAACATCAATAAAATCACTTTTAGAATTTAAATATAATCTTGATCGCAAAACCAAAGGTGTGTAAATATAATTACCCTTTACTTGCATTCGTAAAACTGAAATAAGTCACAATCAAATATACAGATTTCAATTTTTACTTACTAAAACATTGACGCTGGCGGGAATTTCTCGTCTGTGGTATGTCACGTGATCAAGGGTATTCCCTTAGTTTTATTGTCCAGTCCGTTCTAGATCCAATGTCATTTCGCCCTCGCGTCACATCGACCAAAGATATCTCGTTTAATTTGTAAAATGACCATGTTGATGTGAAATTATGGCTTGTTTCCGAAGGTTCAGTTCTTATTTAATCTTATTACAAAGATCTTCCGAGTTTTAAGTCATTCATCATCTTTATAATTATTAAAACTGTCAATTATTGTTCTGAAAAGATTTTTATCATAGGCTATGCTTCTATTTACTTGATCAACCCTAAATTTTTTGTAAGGGTTCATTCACACTAAAGGCAGAGCAGGACAATACAGCAGGGCAGCACAGCCATAAAATGAGGCAGATTTTTTTTTTGGTGTCAATCTTTAAATTTAGAGGATTTTATGTGTGCGAAGAGAAAAACAATACAGCCGAATTACCCAAATTGCTCTAAGGTTATCACTCCCAATGTCTGCTTAATACTAAAATTCTTATGTAATAATATGATCATTGATGAATAAAAGACAAACTGAGATGAAAATACTGTTTTAATATAATGTAAATGTGAAATTACAATGACTAATGACAGACTAAAATAATTGAAAATGTGTTTTTTATCAATGAAATAGTTTTATTATTTTGAGTACAAGAAATATAAGACATCCAATAAATGAAAGAATTGAGAGAGACTCAGAAATAAAACATTATTTATTTTCAGTTTCAAATTCATATCCAATGAGGATACATATTTAAAATATGATTAATTTTATTGGAAATAAGCTGGACAAGGTCATAATTTAAACTTCCATACAGCTAAATTAATAGCCTAACAACTAAAATATATCATAAACACGTTATCTTCAAACATTGCAACAAAAAAAAACAACAAGATATTTACATCATGTGTCTGTGTCAAGTGTTTATATATTTAGAAATAATTTTGTGGAATTGATGATGGTTTCCACTGCATATAACACATTCCTTTAGACTCAAAAGTTTTCATTTCAGGAAGTTCTTCTCTCCCTTTCACAATAAATATCACAGAATAAATCTAATTATATTCCAGTCTTAATAATAAAACACACCAAAGGCTGCAGCAACACAGAATAAAGAATCCTGAAAAAGTTAAAATACAAAAAATGATATTCCTTTATAAATTCTATAAATTCTCTTTTTACGATAAAAAGGCTGTAATAGAAACTTTCAGTTTTTGTATGTAACTAAAATAACACAGAATTTGGAAAATAACTATGTCAAGATGTTTTGTCAAAGGACCAACTAGTAGTTTTTCTTTTTCTTTCAAGTTCCATCTTTGATAATTTGAACTAGTCTCTGTTAACATACTTACATTAATAAATACATCTTGAGCGAAATTATCTGTATCAGAATCCCAAAAACATCTACAAGCCATCCTAGAAGGAAAACAAATTGAAAGTGAAAAATCTTGATCAAAAGCATTACGTTGTTAATATTATTTTAAAAGACAGTATTCTAAGCTTATTATTTGGAATTTTGAGGTTTTCTACCTCTTGCAATGATATCAAAATCTGGTTTACAGGAATATCAGACATCAAAATGGGACAATTAGCTATTATTAGAGTCCATATTACATAATTAAAAGATCAGAAAGAGCTGATGAATCCCTTTGTTCCACAATGGAAAGGATTGATATATTACTAGATTTAATATACCAGTACTTACTTAACTCCCTCTCCTCTCTGTTCACCAATTACTACTTGTACTAAAAACTTATATCTATCATATCCCAAATCTGAAATTATTTACAACTCCATTATTGTAACATAATAAAACAGTAAGATGTGTACTTGCCCAAACTGTGACCTGCACATCTTCTGCACTCACAGTATTTTGGAATCAGAGATTTTTCTTGACCTCTCTGAGGTTAAAAAGCAAGCTCACTGGCAAACAAAAACTGTTTCAAATTGGTAATGTTCCAAGACAATCTTAGAAGTTCTTTGTTATAATTTAAAATGTGCTTACAACAAACCTTTTAATTTTTGTTTAATAGTATCAGAGATAGTTTTTGTCCAGTCTGTAGTGTCTTCTGCACTATAAGTTTTATCAGCTAAAAATTCAGTTAATACTGAATGGATTGTTTCTTTAACTATAGCTGGACGAAATCTACAAAATACAATAATATCAGATAAAATCACATAGTAAAAACAATATTCACTTCCTAAACTAATTTTCACCAACATTTTAGACAATCTCATTACAGATTCAAATACTAATTTTACATGATTTTTGCTTCAAATTTAATTATATGCCTAAGGATATTCACTAGTTTGACATAAAATGTTAAATTTTAATACATGAAGTATTAATATATAAGGTCAATATCTTCTGGTTATTTTTTAATTTATTTAATATATTGGTGCTCTAGTCCAGTAAAACAATGAGTTTTATGACACCACCATTGCAACAGCATTTAGATGTTTATAGCAGCTATTGTAATAGTAGCCTAACATTATAAAATACATAGTTATTTTGGAATTGCAAGACCTCCAGAAAAACAGAACAAAAAACATTTTTTTACAATCAGAAACCAATAGATATTTGTAATGTTACTAGCAACACACTTACACTTTGAACATTGTATTATATTTCATACATCTAAATATTGTGAATTGGTAGTTTTTATTCCAAACACTGAGGATATCATTAACATTGACAACAGAATCTTTGAATTGCTTTACTTAATTGGCAGTCACAAACATCAATATCCACCAAATTTTTCCATTTTACAGTAAAGTACACCAGTATATTATCCAATTTTCACAAAATATAGAATTTAACTCAATACATATAATCCAATAAATGCTAAACTATAACAAGCCATCTGAATCATGTCAATATCTAGACCAGAATTCAATTCACTGTTGTTCCTGTCATAACTAACTCTCTCCAATCAATAATAATTACTCAGGTATTCTAGGCCACTAAATATTACATTACTATAACAGTACACTTCAAAACAACTTCTTTATATATAAATACTGGAATTCACAGGGTTAACACAGAATGAAACAAAAAGAAGCATAAATTTCTCCTTCTGAATTTTTAAGTCATCAAATATATTATCAGTGTAAAAAGATCTCTAAGACTTATTAAATCTATAATTTTTTCCAAAGATAAATCCTAATAATAATAATACCAGCTTATGTTTAAAGATAAAGTTTGTACAAAATTTCTTCACCATATAATATCAATGAATCTCTTTTCAAATTCTTAAAGACCCTAAATACCAATTGTAAACAATAATGTTTCCAATTGATCCTTAATCTCTGGTTTTTACAAATTGTAGTATTAATAACAATATTACTGGGTATATAAGCTTACACAACATAAAATCATTTAGCTTGAAGCATCTCAACTTCGAAGAAATAAAATCTATTAGGCTGTATTTCATTATTCAAATTCTTTTTTCACTGTTTGATCACATAACCATTCAAGCCAAATTCTAAAAACTTTAATATATATATCAGGTATAAGCTTTTTAAGGAGTCAACACATAAAACTGATAATATCTGTCAAAATTAGACCAATCAAATCATTCATGTGGAAATTTCTCAAGTCATAACTTCATTTTTATTAGTTACAAATTATACAATTTTTAAAACTTGTAGAAATTACTTCTAATACCAACTTTAGAATACAATAATATGATACTAATATGTGCCATGTTGTGCCATGTAAATTTGTCACAATGAGCACTTTAGTGTCAGAACAAGAAAATAGAGTAAGTTTATATTCACTATATTTATAACCTGTACTTTATGTTTTAGATTGTTAGAGGAAATTCAGTTTTTATACAGAAGTTTGTACACTCTTACAAGACGTAGTTCTGAATTTCCAAGAGGAGTTTGTCCCCAATAGCTGATTTGAATATTTGTTATATTTCCAATAAAAAAAGTCCCTCTGAAATTTAAGGATATTATTCTCCATATTATGAACTAACAATTTCAGTCAACAAAATTTCCTTGTTTGATATTTTTGAGTTCAAATTTGAAGCATAATTAAGAAATTTTAAAACATGTCCATCAAAAATGTAATAAAATAAAACTCACAAGGGCATCAAGAAACTTTCTTTCCAGTATTAATTTATGGCCATTCAACCAAAATGTTCAAAGTTTATTTAAACGTTTTACGTCCTACTTTTCTGCACCTTATGGGCTAACGAAGACGGGCAATGCCATGCATAGTGCTATGAGGGATATTTTGCCAGGACAGCGGCATTAGCCTGCTCTTTTTCAATTTCCAACTGTCGAGGGATTATTGACGTGCACAGCCTGTAGCACACGGGGCCTCGGTTTATTGTCCCATCCGAACAACTAGATGCTTTTCCATGTCAGTCCCTCCGACCAGCATCACTGACAAAAGAAAACAAGATGCTGAAAAATCCGAAGGTTAATTTCGACCTTTGCCGGGATTGAACCCGGGACCCTCAGGCTAGTGGGCAAGCGTCTAACCCACTGAGCCACCACAGCTCCCATGTGTTATACAATTAGTGATTTTAGATTTATTATGAAGTAAAATACACATTCGCCAAATAAATAAATTTTTAGTCTTAATTCAAAATGAGTTCAACTCTCAAGCAACACTCAAAAACTCAGACTTGTGCTACACACACAAACTGTGGAAATTCCAGTGCAGTGCAACTCAGCTGTTTTGCTTAATTATTAGCCTATATCTTTCTCCGGTCTGTTAGTTGCCTAAGTACTTCATCAGATCAGATGATTATAGAGGAATTTTGATGCAAAGTTAAGACACAAAGTTGTCAACTGACCGATACTATTATTGATCATGTTTGAGCAAAATTGAAATTTATGTTCATTCTAATGGCTATGATAAAATCATAAAGCTGGAGTATAATCATTAGTAGTAGATTAGACTAAAAGATGAGGAGTTGATTTCATAGACTTTGAAGTTCCAATCTTTGAAGATACCGGTACATAATGGAAAATAGTTTTTTTTCTTCTGAAGTCTGCACTGTCAAACAACCTCCGTTTCTGATGTCCACGGTCTTATGGATTGGAGTCACCACAGTCACTGAGCCAGTGGAAAAATGATACCGATTGAAACTATTAATTAAACTGAAAGAAGTGATCTAATTTAAAGTCTTACTTGTGTTGAAAATTCGGCCGGATGATATAAGTATTGTTAACTTGTTCTTCGACTTCAGTCATCTTGAAATTATGTATATATTATGGGGCTAATTGACTTCAGAAATGAAATAAACAGACTAAAACTTTATCAGCGGCCTTGACAACAAAATGTCTGAAGGAACTTCCGTTAATAACAAACGAGAGTTATTTCCCTTTAATTTTTACCTGAGCAGGTAAATTGATGATGTTTACGATCAAATTCCTCAACCTTTACTCAACGTGAGTCAGGATTTATTTGTGGTGTCCACGCCAGTATTTTATCGTTCTAGGTTCCAATAACGGTGAGTTGAATTATGTTCACTTTTATAACTTAATATATTGATTAAACTTCAGGTGAGATTTCTGATTTTCAGGTGTGAATATTTATAAGTGGATTAAAAGGTAAACAGTTGTCCACGTATCAATTCATTACTTATATAAACATAGGTCAGATTTAATCAGATAATTAATTAAAATTGTATGGCTCATTAAGTACAAAATATTAAGCAATCCTTCTTGAATAAGTCTGCACACATCTGTATGGCCCTGGAAATAGGGTGCACTGATCTGAAATATACTGTAGTATGATTCTTTTTTATTATATAGAACTGTCACATAATTATTTTAACTGAAGCCCGTCAGATTGTCTATCTATATTATAAAGATATCAAATATATTTATATCTATGTCTTAACATAGACTATTTAATTACTTTTCTGAACTAATTCAAAATGGAATGTCTGTATTTCTTCACAAAAATTTGTACATTTTTCAGCTGTCCACAGTGGCAGCGCCAGTCTCCAAATACTCAGGGTACAAGAAGTGGGAAGAGGGAGTCGTATCATGTGAAAATGAATTTCCTTCCGATCAAAAATTCTATACCAGGTATTGTTTAAGAAATTTATTTACTCTCATCATCCCAAAAACTATTTAGGACTCTGTTAATTAGAATAAAATAGAAACTATAGTGAATGTACAGAAGTTAAGCTGCCCTTAAGGAAGAAATGAAATGAATGATGTTATACATCCTACTCTTCTGCACCTTATGGGCTAATGAAGAGGGCCATACCATGCAGTGTGTAATGAGGGAAATGTGCATTTGCATTAGCCTGCTGTTTGCAGTTTCCAACTTTCGAGGGATATTTAAGGTTCACACAGCCTGTAGCACATATGTCCTAGGTTTATATCCTTTCCAAAAGACTAGATGCTCTTTCCATGAAAGTCCTTCAGACCTGCATCACTGACGGGGGAAACTGGGTGTAAAGATTTGAGGCTTTTGTGGGAATTTAACCTTGGGCCCTCAGGTTAGCGAGCAAGCATGTCACTCATCGTGCAAGCATGTCACTCACCGAGCTACGCAATGCCCTGAGTTTGGCCCTATAGAAGAAAGCAGATAGAAACAGAATAATTTTTCTCGACCACACCTTATAGCCTAGACTGATGAAACACCTTCTGTCAGGCTATGATAATCAAAGTATTAAATAAACTGATTATTTCTCAACAATAGAATGAAGTAGAAAATTTCTTGAAATATATTAATGATCACAATAGTTTTTTTTTTCCTTTGTATTATGTAGAAAGGAAAAAAAAAACTATTGTGATCAACAAAACAATTACTAGAGCCACGTGTGGCACAGATTGGGACAGATTGGAGAATGTGGCAAATGGCAAAAGACTCTTTAGGTTATAGTCTAATAGTCTGTTCAACTTGTTGTGTCTTCGGAAGATTTTGGAACCAAAAGTAAATGTCAGACATCACAAATGTCAAGGTCAATGACTTTTTAGCCTACCTTGTTTAGGGGAAGGTCAACAAACGTCAAGGTCACAAGATATAAGTCATCAAATATTCAAAATGTACACTGCTACTTGAAATCAAATGTGAAAAGATAAATAGTTAGCCAAGGTCAATGTCCTATAATTCCAAAAGGTCAAGGTAAACAAAGGTCAAGGTCAAAATTTGAATTTGCTCCTTTTTTTAAAACTATAAAGCCGAAAGAACTGTCTATTTAGACAAACTGGCTAATTTTATGAGGTGAATGTTTCTTTCTGAAGAAATAAAGTAGATGTCAGAGGTCAAATGTCAAAGTATTAAATGAAAGCCAAGGTCAAAGTCACCAAAGATCGAGGTCACGAGAAATAAGATTTCTAATTTTGAAAAATCAAAATTGAAAAATCTGCTTTCATGATTTAGTTGCAATTTTGAAGGTCTTTCATTTGACACCAAAATCAGTCAAATGGGATGGGCCGTAATAAAAATGGCTACCCATCGGCACAAATTCCATTGACATTTATCAATCACACAGGAAACAGTCAACAGGAAGTTTAAATTGATTTTTTGGTCTAAACCCAAAATAGATGCAAAAAAAAAATTCCAAAAACAAGCAAAGTCCTACAATTAGTGCTCTCAATCTCAGAAGGTCAGATTCACCATACAGGTCTACATTAAACTTGACACAATTATATGGATAACAATTAGGAGTACTTTAATAAATAACTTGCTTTGTTTAGACGAAGGTACTTCCGTCTTTATCAAGCTATGTAATTGTATTATTACCCAGTTACTAATTACCACTTAAAGAAGTCCTACATTAGTCTCAGAAATGGGCATCTGTTAACTTATCACAATTAGTCATATAGTAAGTGGTCACAGCTCATCGTCTAAATTTGAGTGATTGCTTCACTGTGACAATTGCAACATCACTTAAAAACAAGAGAAATGGCATCATTGTTTCATCATTGAGACATCATGTGAAGCATTAATTAAGATTTATAAAAACCATGTAGGCTGATTCCATAGAAAATTTCATTTAAATGTGATCAGAATGACATCAATTTGACATGATATTGAAACCTTGTATGAAAAAATGCAAAAATGTACTTGTATTTGGTCAAAATCTGATTTAATATTTTTTTTACTGTTACATCGGTACATGGCTATTATACTTTTAATTATAACCTGTATTATAACTCAACAAATACTTGTGTTATAGTACAATAATAAACATGGTTTTTCTGTTTTCAATGATTTTAGATTATTTTCTATCAAACTAGGAATACAAGGTACTAATCACATCACCATATCCATATTTAGGAGCTTTCAATGGTATCAGAAAGAGAAAATGACTACATATACAAAGATTCAAGTGGTCATCCATGACATAATATATCTTTTTTTTTTACTTTTATAAAATGAACAGTATATTCTGTCTAGTTAAATTGATTTCATAGTTCAAAACTGATATTGTAAGTCAAATCTTGAACAAAAAAAAATAGGTAGAAATGGTTCACTATTTGAAATAAACATCTCTAGCAATAATTTTCTCTAAGTATTTTTTGTGTATTTTATATAAAATACAAATTGCTGGTATTTGATTTGGACAAAATATAATAATCCAATCAATGAAGCTGATTGGTTATATTAAGAAATGTTAGGTCACATTGTTATTCATTCAGTTAACTGGGATCTGAAATTGAGGCAGTAGGTTTGCTGGCAGCATGGCTAAAAATCAATACACATTACTATAGAGTTTTCTATGGAATCGTTTTACTCTTCAACTATCTATTATTAACATGGTAACAGGAAACTGATTGGCGTCGTACTGTCTGTAGTAAAATTTTACTAGAAACCGGTGCTGCTGGAGAAGTCTAACTGGATGTTCATGATTTATGGTATGTTTTATGGGATGAATACAGTGATTGAACTGGGGTATTTTGACTGGCGAGAGGTGAAAGTTCAATTATGTCTTCTATAGATTTTACCAATGACTAGCTAACTGTGTTGATTATCAATGTTCTTATCAATGTAACTCGGAATTGGTTCCGGTAGGTTACTATAATAAGATTTTATTGAGGAATGGGTGCCACATTGTAAGTTAGTGCTGGCTGTGTACTGGGATATTCTTGGAAGTTGTTGATCAATGACAAGTGTTTTGTGATTGTGTTTATCTGTAGGGAGAGTTAGTCAGTGATGATTAATACCTATATTGGAATATTGGATTGTTGAACTAGGACGTAGTAAGATTCTAGGTTATTATTATGATGTAATAGAAATAGGTTAATAAGTTATCTATGTGGTGTGGGGCGAATTGAAGGAAATTTCATTTATACATATAATATGATACCTCAATTGCTATTAACCATTTATATTTGATTTTTTGACAAAGTCAATTTTTGAAAATAATTTTTTTTCAATTTTAAAAAAGATTTTTTCTGTGTTCAACTTTTCAGTTATTTAGCATAATAGTTTATTCAATTATTGGAATACTTGTCAACACTACAATCAGAATTAGAACAAATATGTTGCTGAAAGCCAAGATTTTGGAACTTGGCCTTTTTTTGTTAAATTCTTTATTTTCTTTAAGTGAGCTTTTGTAGAAACATCTTCAAATATGTTATAATCCACAACCAAGACTCAATACTTCTGATATTGTAGTTCAAGTTTAAATAATACAGTGTGAAGAGGTTTGAAATGTTTCTTGGAATCTAATGAATAAGTTGTTATCATTGTGAAATATGAAATTATAAATATTCCGGGAATGATCTGGAAGTTGAACGCAATTTAGAAGTGAGGAGTATGTATTTAGGCTATCCAATAATTATTGTCTTGTATTATATATGATCAGGTAGATCAAATGGCCATTTCTTTCATGAGTACTTTCTGTAATATTTTTTTTGTATGAAGACAGCCTTTTCTTTTCTTATAATAAGAGTAAATTTACCTTCCAATGGTAAAAGTTATTTTATGTAGGTCACATTGATCAACTTTTTGTCAAATACATTGAAGACTGTTTCAAATTTCAGATGTTTTCTTTGAAATACAAATAAATAAAAACAAGCTCTCATCCTCTCGGTAATCAATCTGAATTCCAAATAATGATAGTCTAATCTGAAATTGTATGCATCATTAAAGCATTTGTAGGAATCTTGGTCGGCAAGACATTCATTAAGTTTCTGTCTTAGAAACCAATTCCATATCAGCCTGATAGTTCTTTCATGTTGGTTAGATTGTGACAAGACATGATTTAGAGGATTTCACCCTTTGATTAGTTTCTGATCAGTCACAGTGACCTTCCTTTGATCATTGACACAGCATAAAGAGCATGTGAATTTTCTAGAGATTGCTATCAGTCATACTCCATAATATTCAAGTTAGTCCTAAAATATGTTAAAATGACTTTATTCATGTCTTTTACTAATTCTCTACAAATTCAGTTTAGTTATAAAAGGAAATTTAATCATTTTTATTGAATGAAGAATGTAAGAGCAATCAAAAATTTGTTTGCTTTCTGCTTGTTGATATTGTAGGGCCTACTTTTTTTGTATGATGTGTCTTTAGGGTTTCTTGTAGCAGTCAATATCACCATGAACATACATGTATGTTGAGTATAGAAATTATATGTGGTCACTTTAACTACATGTCCAGTATAATGTTTGACTTGACAAGAAGCAATGAAGTGAGTAATAGCTATAAATAGTAAAAGGTACATTGATAAATCAACCTCTTCATCAGTAGAAATGATCAATATCATCATTAAGAACACTCCAACCACCATTCCCCTTGTATATGACTCATTATATTGTTTACATCTGATTGTTCTGCTGACATTACCTTCCTATTATAATACATGACATTTACAAATATCACATAATTTACTTCAATACATGCCCTAGACCTTTTTCATTGTGAAATGTAATTTGATGCTTATTAAAGGCAAACATGTGCCAAACCGATTTTTATAGAAGTTTGTTTTCCAATCACTGTTTTCTACTCAAGCTCCTAGAAATGCAGTATATCTTTATTTGTGAAGACCATCTTATCTATAGTGTCATTTCGTAGAACATTTCTGCCTTTACAAATGTTAGTGGTCTTTGGTACAAATCAAGATTTTGTCTAGATTGATAAATCAGTTACTGTCAAGTTACTGAATCTGTTACTGTAAAGATAATAAATCTGTTGCTATCAGGATCGTGAATCTGTTCCTGTCAAGATTTGTGAATCTGCTTCTATTGAGATTGATCGTTACTGCCTACCTTTATTGATGAATCTGTCTAGATCAGTGAATTTGTTACTCTCAAGATTGGTGATTTTCTTACTGATAAGCTTGATGATTCTGTTACCCAAGATTGGTCAGTCTGTTACCATCAAGATTTGTGAATCTGTTACTGTTTAGATTGGTGATTCTCTTACCCTCAAGATTGGTCTATATGTTATCATCAAGATTGGTGAATCTGTTCTTGTCAAGCTTGATGAATCTGTTACTGTTTAGATTGGTGATTCTGTTATCCTCAAGATTGTTGAATCTGTTAATGTTCTGATTGGTTTAATTTCTTAATGTCCCGATTGTTCAGTCTGTTACTGTCAAGATTGATGAATCTGTTACCGTCAATTAGTTACTTTCATGTGTTTTAATTTGCAAATTGCAAAGATTTTGATTTTACTGTTATCAAGAAATTTTGTTAAAAAAGTTTGCTTTCACCAAGTTTGTTTGAGATAAATAGTAGAATATGGGTTGTTATTTTTTGTTTATACCCATATCTGTCAGTCAAAAGCAGCCATAGCTTCTGGTCTTTGATCCTTTGACAATGACTAATGTGTTGTTTAGAAAATTTCATTCTTGTTGTGAGATAGATTTATTGATCTCTCCTTGCACTTCTTTTCTTGTTGGGTTCATATATTTGAGTTTATATCAGTGCAAGTATATCAATGAATAATTTACAATCAATTTATTTGCATTATGAGCATCGTTTATTAATTTGACTGGTTTAAGAGGTTATAAAAGGATTATGTCAATGTTGTTAAAAGATTTCGTGATATCAAGGTGATTCATGAATTCCCCTAACTTCCTGTCACAGTATTGTTTTATATTTTCTATAGGTCTGAAAGTTAATGGAAACATGTGTGTTATTATTCTGGTTGCCATGTAAACAAACTAAGTAACATTTTCTTAAGAACAGACATGTGATTGTCATATTTTGAAGACTTGAATTCAAGAATTTTATATTGTGTCATGGAGAGAAGTAAACCTCCTTAGTTTTCTAGATATTACAATAACTAAGATTTGAACCTTTATTTAAAAATGTGAAATTAAAACCTAAATTTGGAGTAATAATGTAGCCAGTGTTCAGTGTTTTTTTAAGTATGTCCAGTTCGGATACAAGTACTTCACCTGTTCACATAGTCTTCCCAAACTTTTCTCAACAACCTGCCCATAAAATAGAAGAAGGAATCGAAAACTTTCTGGAAAATTTTAAGAATCATGTGTCTACATTGGACAGTCGCATGAGTTTTGGTTCCGGTGACTCTTCTGGATTTACTAGTTCTGTTCCTTCAACGAATTCTGAATATGCAGCTACGTCTTTAGACAGTCCAGATAAAGATGGATTAATCTATCGTGTCCCAGATAAAACTGAATGGATTAAGAGACAAGGGATTATTGATGAAAGTCGTAGGATTAGTGAATGGGCTTGGAGTCGGTTTCAACATGACGATCAACCTGATATATCTAGTGTTGGTAAACAAACACAAAACTCAGCTGCTTCAGGTACGTTATCAATCAAATACATGTTGTCAATGAATGTTGTTTGTGGTTTTATTAGTAGTTTGTGAAAGGTGCTAGCAAAACTGCTGTCATAAACACTTCTGTTAAGAGTATTAAATCAAGGTATCTAATAATACTGTAGTCTTATACAAGCTGAATCTTCACTGATATCCTTGATGAAGTAGATTAGACTCTGAAGATGTCATACAGGTATGGCCATTGCTCACAAAGAAAATAATGCAAAGAATTTCTCATGTAGAATTTACATATTAAATATTAAATCAGGGATCATTCAAATCAATGCATCCAATATTGTTTGCAGTTGCTATGACATCAAGACTTGTCGCTGAACCACTGTCCCAAGTAGTTTACCAATTCACTTCAAGCTTGAACTCAGACAGGGTTCTTTGGGATTGTTTGCCATTTCTGTTTTCTGATGTCCAACTTGATGGCATCTCAGAATTGTCTCATGACCCTGTAATATTAAAAAAATCAATATCAAAAAACTTTGATGATTTTTAATTAATTGCCTTGACAAAACCCTCATTTAAAATATTCATTTTCACATTTTGACAATGGCCAACCCATGAGTGAAAGACAAAATCCATCAAACCATGTTGTAACGTTTTCTTAAAATAATATTTCATTTCTTTGATTTTATTTATTATATCTTTAGAAGAACATGATGTAGACATCTCTTCATTCTTTAGACAAACTTATCATTTATCACATTAAAAAACCTGGATTCGACAGGCAACAATATCATACCACTAGGCCATTTTTGTCTGTACAGAATAATGATATTGTAAGAGAAGACAATGATTGGTCTACTGACATTTTCTAGACTAATGATTTCCATGTTCTTATACATACAATGTATTTATCTCATTTATTTAAATATCATAGGTGATTCCATCTTTAGGCTATTGGTGATCTTTAGAGCAGTTTTTTCTAATGATTTAATATTAAGTCTTACTATGACATTCTGGAAAACTGTTACAGAAGAACAGAAAAACCTCATTCAAAACATTTCATCAAACATCTTGGATAAAATTTTGGATTTAAATTATATATTACATAATCAATTAAAAGTAGATGGTCATGTCAATTGTTGATTGTTTTTAATGTTCTGTTGCTATTAAAAAACAAATACTAACATATTGTGGTAATTTCTGTTTTTATTGTTAATTAGTCAAGTATGCCCATTAAACTCATTAATTTAGATATTAAAGCACTATTTATCATGGTTGCTGAAAAAGCACCATATAATTTATTGCTTTGCAAGTTTTAATAATTATGTCAATACTTTTCAGTGGTCTTAATATCATTATGATCTAGTCAAATCTAACCTCTGCACCTACAATAATGTGTCAACTACATCTCAGTAACTTGTAGGCCATGTGACTGGAATAATGAGTGCTTTCTTTGTCAATAATCCTACCATGTTGACCCCTGTATGTTTGTGAACTGGGTTTTTAGTAATTGAAGATCTGAAAATTAAATAATAACTGTGGTTCCTAGAGATTTGAGAATGAACTGGTCTGAACTGAAATACCTCTGAGTATCAGCTGTCTTGCTGCTTAATTTTACTGTAAACACTCTTGAACTGTCTGCTTAGTTTCACTTTAAGATTCAAAACTTCAATGGAAGTGGTGTTTGACAAGTGAGTCTTTATTTGGCATGAAAGAAATTAATAGTGTATGTTTAATGATATATTCGGGTTCAATGAAGGCATGCATTTATAATAGGAATATAACATTATCCTTTTTAGAGAAATGAGGATATCCAAATGATAACTTTGCATTTATAACAATTATATTCACTATAGGTAGCCTATGTGGAAATTTAATTATAAGTTTATAAAATGAAAGTGTTTGTGATAATAATGAACACAGTTTTATCCGATATTGTTACTCTCTATGTATAATATGATATATAACATGCTAGATATCATGAAGTTTCTATTGCAAGTCATGTCTGTCAAGATACAGTAGAGATGATATGAATTATTGAATAGAAAGATATTTATAAAGAAGATGTAATCAAGTGAACTATTGGAATCCTGTATCAATATTGTTTTTAATTAGATTAATCATAGTAGACTAGAATTCTTCATGTCTTAGCTGATAATCTTCTTCTGGATTACAATTCATCTTCCCATAAACCTAGACTAGAATTCTTATGTCTTATATAATAATCTTCTTCTGGATTATAATCCATCTTCCCATAAACCTAGACTAGAATTCTTCATGTCTTAGCTAATAATCTTCTTCTAGATGATAATCTATCTTCCCGTAAACCTAGACTTGAACTCTTATGTCTTAGCTAATAATCTTCTTCTGGATTATAATCCATCTTCCCGTAAACCTAGACTAGAATTCTTCATGTCTTAGCTAATAATCTTCTTCTAGATTATAATCCATCTTCCCGTAAACCTAGACTAGAATTCTTATATCTTATATAATAATCTTCTTCTGGATTATAATCAATCTTCCCGTAAACCTAGACTAGAATTCTTATGTCTTATATAATAATCTTCTTCTGGATTATAGTCCATCTTCCCGTAAACCTAGACAAGAATTCTTATGTCTTATATAATAATCTTCTTCTGGATTATAGTCCATCTTCCCGTAAACCTAGACTAGAATTCTTATGTCTTATATAATAATCTTCTTCTAGATTATAATCTATCTTCCCTAAACCTAGACTAGAATTCTTCATGCTTAGCTAATAATCTTCTTCTAGATTATAATCCATCTTCCCATAAACCTAGACTAGAATTCTTCATGTCTTAGCTAATAATATTCTTCTGGATTATAATCTATCTTCCATTAAACTTACATTAGAATTCTTCATGTCTTAGCTAATAATCTTCTTCTAGATTATAATCCATCTTCCCGTAAACCTAGACTAGAATTCTTATGTCTTAGCTAATAATCTTCTTCTGGATTATAATCCATCTTCCCGTAAACCTAGACTACAATTCTTCATGTCTTAGCTAATAATCTTCTTCTGGATTATAATCCATCTTCCTTAAACTAACTAGCAATTCTTCATGTCTTAGCTTATAATCTTCTTCTGGATTATAATCTATCTTCCCGTAAACCTAGACTAGAATTCTTCATGTCTTAGCTAATAATCTTCTTCAAGATTCCGTAAACCTAGACTAGAATTCTTCATGTCTTAGCTAATAATCTTCTTCTAGATGATAATCTATCTTCCCGTAAACCTAGACTAGAATTCTTCATGTCTTAGCTAATAATCTTCTTCTGGATTATAATCTATCTTTCATTAAACTTACATTAGAATTCTTCATATCTTAGCTAATAATCTTCTTCTAGATGATAATCTATCTTCCTGTAAACCTAGACTAGAATTAAATATGTAATGCTATTATATATGAATATAAACTAGTTGTCTTATAGGTTTTTAATATTACGCTGAAAGAGAACCTTCAGATACATAGACATAAAATGTATTTTACTCCTCATTTTGTGAAAGTATTTTATTTCATTTTCAAGGAAAAAAGATACAGGTATTGTGAAACTCATACAATTCAACAGACAAATTTATTTTGGTGTTAAAGTGATGAGAATGTTAAAGAATGGTTAATTGTTGATATTAAGGAAGTCAAAGAGTAAAAGATCTGTGTCTATTTGTTAAGGGGGTAAAAAGGAAGATTGTTCAACATTGAATGTATCAATAGACATAATTCATTGTTAAACAGTCTTAAGTTATTTCACTGTCTTTAAATAGTACTGTGGAGATGATACCTTTAGATTTTTCTCACCAGTTTTTCCCCTTACCAGCTGACAGAAAAATCACCAAGCCTTTTTGGTCAGGAACGTCAAGACAATTTAAGATAGTCAAAAGCAAAATAGGGTAGCCATATGCTGCTTTCCTGGAATAGTTTCTGCATTGTTTTTTTTCATTAGCTTAATGTGGAAGAACTCCTTCCAAATATCTCTTTCCAAATAAGGCACCATTAAATCTTATTTTGCATAATTCCTTGTGTACTCCCCTATAATTTCAATTCACAGTAAAACTATGTCCATTATTAAAGTACAAAAGGTCTTGTAATTGAATGAATCTGTATCTAAATACTGACTATATTAAAATCATCTTGAAGGTTTAACAACTTTCAAACTGTGTGAATGTCAAGAGGTCTGTTTAACACTAACTTGACAACACCTGAAAAGCTCAGTTAGTAGTGATTTGCATTTTTGTCTGTAAGGTAAAAAGGTGTTGTGGGCTTGAATCTTCATCAAGGTAAAAACATTTTGATGTCAATAGTATTTTTAAAATCTAATCTGACATAGTGAAGCATCTCTCATAGTAAAGTCATATGTCATTTTATAAAACACAATAAATATTCTATTATACAATGCTGAGAATTCTAATCAGACATGACTGGGAAAAACATTGTTTTATTGAAGAGAATGCAATCATCCTTGTTATCAAAGCCTTTGTTAATGATCTGTTTTTATTTCTAAAAGATTGCATCGCTAGCATATTAAAAGCCTGGTATTAAAACAGTGTATAAATAGTGAACCTACTGTGATGTTGTATTGTATGTGACAATCTCTAAATAATTCAGTCTTAGTTAACCTAGCTTGATAACTCATGATTATAAAACATTATCAAATCTATTCTGTTTAATCCCTAGAAACACATGGCCTGCATTACGCCTGCAGCTAAAACCTAATATATATTTAATGAGAACTAGTGACAGTCAGAACAAAATAAAAACTTTTTCTATTAAAATTTTGATGAGATTTTTCACCATTAAAAGGATTCACTCAGTAAATGATGCATTAGTTTTGATGATCTTATATAATTTTTAATTTTAAATAATTCTATATCCTAGATTTGAAAAAGAGAGATGTGGCCAATAAATATACAATCATGTAACTAACTTTTGTTGAAGCAGTATACCATTTTTTCACTTATATATGAGCAACTGACAATGAAATAAATAAATAACATACATCTAAGATAGTTTGACTGTATGAATCTAATTTCTGATCTATTCAGATCATGATAAAATAAACTGTAGGCCTATGTACCTAACCTAAGTTGACCAAAACTTCCATCTATCCAGAATCTGCATATGTTTGATCCTGATTAAAATGATATATCAAGATTAGATTAATAGTATGAACCTAATTTGTGATCTCTACATATTTTGATCTATTCAAGTAACAAGGTCTATGTGAACCTAACTTATCTATCCATCTATTTAAATGTGTGGATCTAACTTGTGATTGATTATTGACTTTAAGGATAATAAGTATTGGAGTGCCTGAAGGCTATTTAACCTGAAAATATAAGGAAAGTGTAAAAGGAGTTAAGTGACAATATTATATAATTTAGGACCCTATCAATAATCCTCATTAAAAAAAAACAGTAAGCACCTCAGGTCAAGGTGAATGGACAATACTGTCTGGTGTATGTGAACTTATGTGAAATTATGGAGAATTGGTTTCATTCTGGAGTATATTCTGAACATTACAGTTAGTATATATATATTGGTTTATGATAGAATTACAATATATGTAGGCAGTTAATGGTATTTTTTCAGTAGTCCTTTAAATATATGCTAAAAATATTAATTCAATGAATGCTAAGTAACAATGACATATCATTCTAGAGTGCTACAGTTCGAAGTGTATAAGTTTTAAGAATCGATGTTTGAAAGTGAATATTTTAAGAAATGTTTAGGCTGAGAACTTAGCAAGGAATTTAACTCTCAATATATTGAAACAAATATTGTTTCTAAATTGCATAACAGCTGTTTGAAATATTGAAAAATATTTGCATAGAATTTTAACCGATTGATCAACAGTTTTGGGTGAGTCTTAAAATTGAATTTGTCTTCACACTTTTGTTGGAAAACCAATTTTATTGGTTATATTTATGTGAATGGGAATAACAACTTCCATGTAGATAAAAATAGATGATAGTTGTAGAAAAACTTGCATTGAAGTAAATGTTTCTATAGAAAATATCATCATTATGAAATTATTGAATATTATTCATAATATAAAAACATAAAATATATGTCTAATATTTGAAAAGATATATTGGACATAACTAGAGTAATATGGAGAAGAACTCTTGTCGAGAGAAAATTTTCAAATAAAAGTTATACTTTGAATTTAAATTGTATAATAAATGAAGAAATATAACTCAGTTAAAGGAATGAATGACAAATATTCAACTGTGTGAAATAATGAATGTAGCTGACTATTGTCTCGACATAAGGACAGTAGATCACACTTCTGTTTTCTTCACACCTTGTTGACAAACAGAAACACTGTTTATATTACAGATTAATACAGGTGTTTTAATCTTATAATTCTTATCTCCTTTACCAATATTATTACTTATACTTTTTAACAACAATATTTATACAAAAACAAAAATTATTTGATGAACTTTTTGCACAAAAATGAATATAACTGTCCTAAATAAATAGTAGCCAAAAGGTGATCATAATCAATTGTAATTTGAGGTAAAGGTTTGATGCTTATTGTGGGTTGTAGTAAAACTGTGGCATTCCAAGCATATGCCTACCTTTAACATGTACAGATTTGTCATGTTTCACACCCACTGGGATGGAAAGAACTTCTAATCTGTAATCACAATAGTCTAAATTACTTTCCTTTAGATAATGATAAAGAACTAATTATCCTTAGATTATCTCACCCAAATATCAGATGACCTTTGACATTCTCTGATCTACAGTTACAATGAACTGACCTATCTAAGACATGCTTATTAAAGAATTAAAGTGTGGCTGTGAAAAACATTGTGACCTACTCTAGGTTAACCAAGACGACTTGTATATTTTTACCTATTATGTATATCGAGAGTATATGTAAATACTGATATAAACTAACTTCTATTTCATTCTATATGTTCAATAATACAAGGATTTAAACCTGTTTTATTTGACATGTTATTTTGACCATGATATATTTGTTACCGGTACAATATATTGTGTAAGGATATAAATGCAAGAGTGACTATTTCTTGAATAAGGTAACATAGTTTATTTGGCATGTTTTATTATAACCAGTATTGTTCATTGACAACACCAGGAATATGTTCCTTATTTCTTGGGTGCTGACACTTTAATATTATACAATACTTATTACTGGAATGTCTGACACCACAGTGGAACAACCATCGAAAGCAATTTCACGGAGACATGCAAACATTTCTTGTATTGGTATAAAACTGCTGATAAGGACAATGGGTTCCACACTTAAATATGGATGAAAGGTATCCAAAATAATAATTAAATGACAAACAACAAGGTCTACATCATTAATTAATGATTCAGACATGATTAAATATTGATGAAAGACACATTTGTTGCAATAAAAAAAAAATTGATGATGAATGTGATGTAAAAAAAAAAATTTCTCTTAAAAAGCAAAAATTCCTATGAATAATTTCCATTTATAATGAAAATCCTTAAGATATTTATAGTATGAATTTTGTCTGTATTTATATGTATAAAAATTATATAAAAAAGAGGAGATGTTGTGCCAATGACCTGACCAAGAATGTTAACAGAAGGATAATGAAATTATTTATAATTATTTTATATGAACATCTGTTGTTAGTATAATAAATATAAATGTTTTTATAAAAGATATACCTGTAGGTTGATATTGATTATTTACTCGATTATTGACATCATAATTCCTACTGACATAATTCATAGAATACCAGTTTATTTAGAAAGTGAAATAGAAAGGTTTTGAATGATATTAATGGTTTCTGTTTTAATTTGTGACTCAATTGCAAGTTATTTATATTGTAAATTTTATAATGAGACAATCTACTGATTATTATATAGTATAATGTTATAATAGTGTTATATCTAACTCTAGTGGATATACAACTACAACTTCTGTGAATTGTTAGATTCCTAGAAATATGGTATATTATGTGACTAAATCAGGTACATTTTATATTTTTTAAGTAAAGACAGTAAAACATTTTTGTATAATAATGGGTATTTCTTGGGTCTGACAAGGGTTGTTTCATCATATCAACAATATTGTCCAAGAATTTTTACACATTGACGAATGGGTACACGTAACCAATGTTTTAGAGCAAATGTCACTCGAGGGAAATCAGATTCACTGGAGTATATAAGAGATGAACAAATTTTATGACGAAAAATTGTATGGGCGTAAGAAATCATCTTCAACATAAGCGGGCACTGAGTGAAGTTTTGAACATTTTTTAAAATCCCCAGGACTGAGTCATCTCAGTGAAACATATTGATGTATGAACTGTATGTTTTCAGCAACTATAGTTGAAATTTGGTTAAATCCAATTGTCATGTAATATTTGACCATTTTCACTATATGTGCCTGTTTCCGTTTATGTAGTTCAAATATGTCAAAAAACTATCTAGACCTAATATTCTAAGTCAAGGAAAAAATGATTGAAACAGCTGTAGAAACTGGTGTTGTTCAATATAGGTGAAATGTTTAAGTTGATTATTTTGTGAGAATGATTGATGAATATTAGAGAAAATGGAGACAGTGTGGTAAAATCTTGAGTAAATTCTGGGCTTTGATTTATTTTAATCACCAATTCTAGTAATTATTAGCTTTCCTATCATGAAATGTAATACCTAATATCTCTATGTAATACACTAGCCTCCAGGCCTATTCTCATATACTATTTCATCTTCATATTTTCCACTGGTCTCTGGCTCCATAGGGAATTATACTCAACAAAAATGGTGAAACACTGATACATCCTGTGCTTCAATTAAAAATCTACAAAATAAAATGCAGTCATTATGTAAAAACAAATGATATTAGCTCTTGTTTTTACAAAGTTTCAAATTATAAACTCACAATATATAAATTTGTCACTTATATTAGTTAATGAAACAATATTTCAATGTGTGTTCAATGTTTTAATGGATCCTGAAAGTTTAATTGTTTTAATGCTTTAATTACATGCATGATAATTGCATTACTCATGACTCTTATGAAAACTACGCAGACAACCTGAAATAGAAGACATATGATTAAATAAAGATTTTACTTATTGTCTAGTATATTGTCAAATGGCATGAAATGTATTTCTTTCTGATGTATTTTCAGGTGATGTCATGGCCACAGAGCCAACCTGTCCTTACAGTGTATTAGATGTAGCTAATCTTCTTCAAACTAAATTTGCTGTTTTAACAGGTATGTTTGTCTCTTAGATTTGCTGAATAAGATTTTATATGTGAAATAACTACATCATCAAATAATATTGATATACAGTGACTGTGTCTTGGTGGAATTACCTTTAAAGTACTTCAAGGAGTACCTTACTACCTGTATAGTCTTGTTTTCAAAATTAGATATTTGAATGTTAGCCTACACCTTTGCCTGTTAAACATTATGATCGAATGACAAGCTTTTTTTAATGGACCTTTTGCTGAGAGATTTTAAACATGCATCTGGAACCTACACTGTAATATTTATAATAAGGCTGAAGTTGGAAGTCATCAAATGTCTTCAACATTGATTTTATATCTGTAACATACATGACGTGCTTGCTTCATTACGTCCAGTTTTTCTCAAATAGACCCATTAAATTCTTTCAAAATTTCAAATTGTAATTTTTTTGTATTGAGGAGGCTCGTTAAAATTCCAATATCTATTTTAGTTGAATTTAATGTCCGGTAATAAATGGTCTGGCATGGAAAATATCTCATATATTTCAATTTTCACTGTTATATTTTTGACATTCATTAAGGAATGATAGACATTTGTCTATAACCTTTTAATCCTTGAGAGTAATAAAATCTATTGTTCAGTATAGAGATATTTCTTAAAGATGTCTGGAACTTTCTATATTGTCTATGAACAATTATTCTCAATGGATTTCTTTTGCCTTAATCACTCCCTAGTAATTGAATTTATTTGCCTATGTACTTTTATAGAATTATAGATCTAGAATAGGATATCAATAATATTTCAAATTATAATACAGATAACATCTTCTCTCTAAATGAAAAAAGAAAGAAACAACTATATTTTACAAGGATAACAAGTTACGCCGTGACAGGGATCCTTTCTACCAGCTGGTCCTTGGCCCAACTATCTTTCTCAGATTATCCATACCCATTTCCAGCTGGGTGGACTGGAATTATGAGTGAAGATGACTTATTCAAGGTCATCAAATTTTCACACACTGATCGAGATTAGAAGTCATGTCAGACATTTTCAGAGTGTCCAAGCAAATGACGTTGTGATGTTAAGAACCAACGCTCTAACTGCTGTGCTATAGTACCCAACAAATATCAGTTGCTTTTTGTTTGCGACATCAGAATTAGGAAGTTTCACACCCTCTGTAAACCGGCATCCCCCGTAAAACAACATATTTGCAAATTTCCAACAAAATCACTATATAATCTGTAGAAGGAGCCCTCAATAAACTATAACCTTGTACATGCATAAAATATGTTCCTTAAGTGGCTAATCTATAGTTAATTAATCTCTTGAAAAAACCAAAAACTCTGGTTGACAAGTGCCTTGATAAATGATTATTTACTAATCCGATTAAAAAATCAATGTTCACTGTTGTAATAATTAAACATGACTCCATTGACAGTAACTTTGGCCGATGATATTCAGGATGATATATGACCAGCGATTTAACTCTATTTGAGTAGCCTTATGCACAATAAACTGGCAACCCTTCTATTCCATTATTGTCCATTTGGACAGTTGGTTACAGGTTACAGTTTGTCTGAATTTTGTCGAAGAAATGTCTGAAAGTTCTTGACTAGTTGGATGAAAGTGTTAACCAGTTTGACATGTCGATTAAGTGACTATATACCCTTTCATGTACATCTTTAAAATTTAAAAGTAAGTCTCCACCAGAAATGTCTCAGAGGCAACCTTTTTATCTTACCACAGACAGACTAACAGTAGCCTACAACATAAATGGCTACTGTGACAAACTACACTCTCAAATGTAAAACTGAAATATGTTAACATACTTCTGTAAATTACAGAACTTCAATGTGAAAAAGTAGGTATTCAAAAATCACTCAGAAGAACTAAATTCATGATCTCCAAATTGACCAACCAGGAGCCAGGAAAGACACTGAGTTATAGTTAGTAGTAATTAGTATTAACTAAGAAGTGATTAGGTGAATGAAAAAAGTATAACTTTGTCAACATATATAACTTACATAACTCATAGCTCTAGTTAAATGTTGTGTGCTTAACAGTATAGCATTGTCTTATTGTATTTCAGGTGGTAAGGCAAAAAATGGTGCTCCAGTATTAATATTTGCTGATAGACCTAATGAACCAGAGGTACCAGATGAAGAATATAAAAAACTCATAACTTATCTATGCAGTATAACTTTGTAAGTTGTATTTTGTTTAAATCTTATGGATTGAAGATCTGTTTTTATCAAATATTTGCCCAGGACTTGTTATTAGCATGAATTGTCATTCAGTTACAACAGTTGCTAGAGCTATTTTAACCAGTGGAGCTTTGTTTTAAGAAATAGAAGACTACTTTGGCAAATTATTATCACATCTTCTTTGGAAGTGACTATGTTGAGTTTGAGTTAGGAATTCCCTAAAAAATTTTAAAAAAAAACCCCACTGAAATACAAAATCAATAGCATGATACAAATTATGCAGAGATCCATTAAATAATGTGATAACAACAGACAAACAAAATGCAAACAGATCCAATCAAGGCATTTGTATTTTTGTCATAAATTTAAATTGGATGTAAAAAAGTGTGAACATCTCTAAAGATGGAATTTCTAAAAGCTACTTTTCAAAATAAGCAATCTAGATGCTAGAACAGAAGTTGAGATTTTGATAGAGCGTCAATAAACAGCTATTTAAATGCAAGAATTTGTAAAATAAAAATCAAATCAGTTCACTTCCACTTTACAGTCAGTAGGAATTTGTTTTTCTCACTTTTTTCAAGAAATCTTGTTTTTTATCAGCATGGTAGCGAATCAATAAATGTAATAGGAATTGCTTGATTTACGCTAGAAATTTGGTGCTGTGTAAACCTTACAATATAATGGAGTTGTACTGGAGATGTTCGTTTTCCTCCAAATCTGAAATAAACTTCTGCTTCAGGCACTTAGAAAATTGATTGCGTGCCTTTTGAAAGTATACTTTTCTATAACGCCCAATTATTCCACTACACTTCCAACAAAATCAATGTGGATGAAATTTATCAAAGAAATAAAAGATGTGTGAATTGCCTTTTGACCTTGATGAGTTTATGTCTGGAAGTTAAATCATTTATACAGATTTAAAAATTAACTGCTGGCTATTTTTAGAAATTTCTTTTAGGAATTGTTTGATATCGAGTAAAAAAAAATTCACTTTCAATCTACATATTAAAGTTCTATATAAATCAAAGTATTAGTTTATTTTTTTACATAATACAGATGCCTCAGAAAGTTATTAATTGGTTACATTTTGAAATGTTTTTCGCATGAACTAATATGTTTTCGTAATATGTTTGTTTAGAAAACATGAGCAAAAATTTTTATCCATTTGAGTTTTATCGATTTGAAAAATTGAAAAACTTCTTTGAATATTAACTGCGTTTCCACTTGGCCAAAAATCCGGCTTTAAGCTAGCTTTTCTGTGTCTCCACTTGTTAAATTGCCGAAACCATTACGGCTTGGGAACCAAAAACCTCCCTTTTTCAGCAATTTATCGGGGGCCAAATGAAAGCTAGCTTTTTTCCTTCGGCTATAGAGAAGTAATAGTTTTATGGTCGCACACACAGCATTGGTAGTCTTGTACATCACGACCTATCAATAATGTGCCACTTTTTAGATTAAGACTAAACACAGCGTGTTTGGCAATAAATCTGGCTTTAAAGCTAGCTTTACTTCACAATTTTAAGTGGAAATGTTGTTACTGGACCATTTAGTTTTAATAAACATACCTTCTGATTGTAAACCTGTTTAGCCAATTAAGTTGGGTATTCGAATTCATTTTTACAAAATGGGCTACTTTGCAATATCAGCTGCAAAATGTTAGCTTAATTTTCTTTTTGATTTTTTGTGGAACAAAGAACCTGATTTTGTCATAGGCTTGAAAGTCCACAAAAGGCAAATAGGGACAGGTTTGCAAACTATTAGTTTTACTATGTTAGTGTCTCAAAGCAGTCCAGTGAGTTCTATTTAATGATTAGAAGAAAGATGTGTGTATTTGTATGTCAAGTGTCAGTGTAATAAAACTCTATTTGAAATGTGAGTGCTTAAGACTTCATTTAACTAATTTGAAATATTGATTGGTAAGAGTTGGAGAGCTGATTCTGTAGAAATCTAGTTTGAGTTGACTACAAGACATCTCATGAGATAATTTAATAGACCAATAATTCAAAACTATCAAATTCAGAAGATAGTTGGCACAATTCAAATATAAAATTAACTCTTATATAATTTTAGATAAATTTTTTTTATATACATCCACATATATAATGTAAATTGTTGTCCCCCCGTCTATCAGTCCGTCTTTAGTCCTTCAATTTGTCGCTCTGAACGTTTTTTTAGTTATTGTCCCTGCCTATATATTTGTTGTAGACACAATAAGAACCTACAATTTTCTATAGATTTTAATGAAATTTGGTGTGAGCATTGAAATTCATAAGACGGCGGTCAAGTTTGAATTTAACAATTTTTCGATGAATAATTTTTGAGTAATTGACCTTGACCTATTTGAAAATTTGCAAAAGCAGCTACAATTTTCAATGAATTTTGATGAAAATTTGTGTGAGCATTGGATTTTATAAGACAGCAGTCAAGTTTGAATTTGCCGGTTTTCCAATGAACTTTTTTTGAGTAATTTCCCTTGACTTAGTAGAAATGCATAAAGATTGAATTTTACAATTGTTCCATGAAAAGTTTTTGAGTTATTGCCCTTGACTTAGTAAAGTTGCGTCAAATTGTATTGTGGGTGCAACAGCAGAAGCTACAATTTTCAATGGATTTTGATGAATGTATTTTGATGTATTGCCCAATTTATTACTCAAATTCAATGCTGTCAGTGGGTGTATATTACTTTGACTGGCAAGCTATCTTTTGTATGATTTTCAGGAAATATAGCTAGCTATCTTGAGAATTCAGAAAGTTGTATCAAATTTATAAAAACATAATCTTTGATTTTTTTTAGTGTTGAAATTAAGTAAATAAATATTAAAAAAATAAAACAATACAATAATTAAAGAAAAGGAAAGCAGTAGGCCTACAACCCACATACAACAGACAAAAAACAAAGCAGTCAATTCAAAACAATACTACAATCAAAACAAATGTCAAAACAATAAAACCCTATTATAATCAATGAAGGTAAACAGTTTTCAAAATACAACAGCCAAAGCAAAATTGTAACGGACAAAACAATACAATACAATAGTTGAATCAAAACAATACAATAATCCAATCAAAACAATGCAACAGTTAAATCAAAAAGATTAGAAACTACAATCAAAACAAAAGAGGCCTGACATAGTGTGTTATATAAGTGCTTTCTCTTTAATAAGAGCTTGACTTCTGTATCGAATTTCATACCATCATTAATATTCTTTATAAAACCTGATATACCTAATCTTTCTTATCTTCCCTCATTTAAACCACTTAACCTATAGTTTGCTTGTCATTTTATGAACCAATTCCTGAGTAATTTCACATATCCTGAATGGATTCATCAAAATCATTGATCGTCAATCAAATTAGGGCTATAAATTTAAAATATTGTGTGCTTGAATAAATACAGGAAGCCCTGAAGTGGCAGAATTACGTTAGTTGTTAGTTTTTTGGTCATAATAAGATATTGATTTTTGGTAGAAGGAACACAGTTTGTAAGTTTGTAGTCCGAAACTGGTTAAGTCTTGCCTCGTCTGTGATAGTGGTTTCTGATGGTATATGTTGCATCAAATCAGAAAACTTTGTCCTGCTTTATGGTATTGTTTTTGCGATATTCTATAGTTTTCCCTTACTGTACTTCCAATCACTGTAATGACCATATTGTTAATTTGTTTTAGATTTTGTTATTCTTATTTATCCAAACAATTTATATTATATAGGATTAAATAAATTTACAAAGTGTTCATTTAAACAAACATTTCTTATTTCATGGTTACTTTTCTAAAGATATTATCACAGAGGCCAAATGTGAATTGAAACAAGTCTTTTTTTTAACTCTACCAGCTTATTGAATTATTAGAAATGGGACAGTTTTCCAGAACTTTATCATAAAAGAAAGGAAGTAAAAATGAACAAGTATCGGACTAGTAGAAGTGATGAGCATTAAGAAATCTCAGGAGTCATAACATTGTGAATATCAATATCAGTTTAGTCTAATGTATAATAGGTTTTATTACTGACTTTAACAACAATATGACATAATATCTACTGTCTTATTTCATCAGACAAAAACATGCAATAGTCATTAAGCCATAATTGTCTTTTTCTTTATAATGCTTTTTTATAATTTCTTATAGCTGATAAATAATTCCATATTTGTATATAAAATCATCAAAACACAGGTTAATTTTATGATTTTACATCGGTGAAAACTTTGGACCACATCAGGCAATGATAATATTATGGGATGAGATTAATGTGTGTTACCCGGCAATAAAAATACAAGTAAAGAATGATATTTTATTGATTTAGGGTAAAGAATTTGGACAATGAAAACAGTACTTCCCCTGAAAATTATGGTTACCTACAGAAAAAAAAAATCTTGTAAGTAGATCGGTAGACTGTGGTTGTTGTCAATCATTTATTTGGAAAATGTTGGTTTGGTGGTTTGAGATATTGTTGGGTTGAATGTTTTGACAGTGAAACTGGGCCCTTGGTGGTGTGGCATGAGTAACTCAGTCTTCTACATTGGGAGGTTTGTTGGTTGTCGTTGGTTTGGTTTGGTTTGATTTTCTATTCTGATTGTAGTATAGAAAAATTGGAGACTTATAAAAATATAAGAACTGACAAAAAGAGAAGAAGCAAAACGAATAAGGCTTTTGCAAAAAACAGATGTGGTGATAAATTTGAAGATGAGTTTTTTTGTAAAGTGGTCCATGGGTGGAGCCAAAATATTCTGTATGGTGATTGGTATAATGCCATTGGTTTCCAGGTAGTCTGTCGGTGTCTTACGAGAAGGTTTCAATCAACATTTAATGGCACAGAATTGATGATCTTGTGGGATGTGGTTGGTTTGCAGATGTTACACATGGATGGTTAATTTTGGTTTGGTTTGGCATCTAAGGATCAATCTATTTTATTGGTGTTGAGGTTCCTATTAGCATGTTGACCCATTTCTGATTGATCTAAGAGGACACAGAGGCTTCATATGAGAATTCTACCTACTCGATATTCTCCAAATTTAGGCTGTCCTTGGCACAACAGTCAGCTTGTTCATTTCCTGGGATGAATAACTTAATAAATACATGTAATGTTAATGTTAGGCAAATGTTTCAAAGGTATCAAATAATACGAAAACAATTGAACATACATGAAAATAATTTTTTTTGATATTACAGAAGAGCAGAGAAAGAGACTGGTTTTGTTGTTGTTATTGATAGACGTAATGATGGTTGGGGAGCTGTTCGCTCTATTTTATTAAAAATATCAGTACGTACCATTGATTATATATACTGTAGTTTGGTCAATTTCTACTTTCAAAACAAGAAGAATTTGAAATTATGAATTTTATCTTAAACTCTTCAAGAAAATTATTGACTGGATGACATTTCATCTCCTCACTTTGTTTTTTTTTTTCAGGGTTTTTTTCCGTGCCATGTCCAAGTTGCTTTCTTACTTCAACCCAAAGGTTTCTTCCAGAGAGCCTTTGCAGATTTCCGCTCCAAGTTTGTTAAAGAAGAATTGGAATTTAAGGTAAGAGTGTAACTAGAAAGTATTTAAATATTAAAGCGGCTATGCTTGAGAAATCTCATTTTTCACAAACTAAACAGTCATTACAGTCATTAAGTTGACATTGAAATAATGGACTGTGTCCCAAAATTGTCCAAATCCATCATTTCTTCGCGGAGTTATGAGCATCCAAAAATTTTGTACCTTTGTTTACATTTTGATATTGGAAAATCTACTGAAATGGCTGAGGTAACACTGAAATGACCGAGCGAGACTGGTTGATCGCGACAAAGATTGACATTTGACCGGATATGGCCCAGTTATCAATAATACACTCAAGGTCCGCCATGGCAGTATCACTTGATGTAAATATAGTCACAGTCGTCAGGGCGTCTTTTTGGTATTTCCGGTTGACGTCATATCACAACAACATAAATTCAATGGAGTCAGCTTGTTGACATCATCGAAACAAATCCGATTTAATCCAAGCCATCGGTTGTTGTTTTAAAATTATAAAAGCACTAATCTTTTAATTATACATTTCTCTTTCATTTTATCATCATATTAGCGTGTATTTATTTTATTTTTTCATCTCAAGCATAGCCGCTTTAAAGGACAAAGCGGAAAGTTTTTGTAAGTCTGTATATTTAATTGCTTCATATATTACATATACAGCTGGGTTGACTGAAATAACAAGTGAAGATGACTGATTTAAGGTCATCTTACGGTTACTAGTCAACCACAACCACCATTTGTTTAACATGCCAAAATGAAGTCATGTAAAGCAACCAACATTTGACCAACATTTGACAGTGGTGCAGAACCAAATACAAGGGATTTATACATTATTCTATAGCTCTCGATCTAGAGTTTGTTAACCATCTATTGCTACGTATCTTCAGATATCATCTAGTATATCTTGTAATATCCATTTAAGTTAAGATATGTATGTTTTGACGTTTGATTGGATGATATTTTGACAATATAAGATTAATTATAACAGGTACATCATAAGTCTAGAGTAATATAACATTCTAGCATCATCTTATGAATAATAAAACATCACTTCTCGTATAAAAGATAAAGTAGAATTTTATCTGACTGTTCAATTGTTTCCATCATTTAACAAGCATAAAAACTCTGTACATCATTTTACTGGGTATTTTGTATTCTATGTCTGACAGCAACTCAAGTAATTGACGATCTTTCTTCTTAACCCTTGAGCAATTATTTTCATTTTTCTCAAGTGGCATGTCACCCAGAAAATTCTACAAGAGAATTCTCGTTAGAAGTTAATTGCTTTCTTGCGTCAGTTCTCACTCATTCCCAACGTCCTATTTAGTCTATTTTGGTCTTGTCACGTCTTAATTGTATTGATTTCATTGAATATCCCCTCTTTTCTTAAACTATAGATAAGAAATTCAAATAGGGGGAGATTTTTTAAACATTTAAATAATTTGGTTCTAAGATAAATTTGTATTTTTTTAATCAACTGGATGAATTATATTTGTGATTGAACCAATTTGAAGAAAATTTGATGATAGCTCTTAATCCATTTAAAGGCTTTTTTCTTCAAGCTTTAAAATCTCAGGATCAATGAAAATCTTTGTTTGTCGTAAAACAAAATTCACTACTTTATTTCAAATAACGTCTTTTTATCTTGATAAAATCCCACTTAACAAGATTGGCACTTTTTCGAACAAAGAGAAAAAATTCCTATTAATTGACAACAAACTATTGATTTGATTTTATATAATAAAAAATGAAAATAAAAGTTTCACTTTACTAAAAAAGAAAAAAATGAAAAGAAATATAAAGGACATTTAAACCAGGTACTTAATAAAAAAAATCGATTTAAAGTAAAATTTTGTTTATTTAGAACCTACAAAAAAAAAATAGAATTATTACGGTAATTGAAATATTGTAGTCTTTTTTTATGTTTACTTGGTGAGATTTACAGACTAATTAAGAAAGTTAAAGTAAAAGATGTGATAAAAATATTCCAAGACAATTTTCATGGTATTAATAAGAACTGGAGAAAATTCAATAACAGTACTCTCTTCACAGTTTTAGTCCAGTAAAAATCTAAATAATTAACCTAAATTGAAACAAGGAATTGAAGTGAGAACCTTTATAAAACATCTAAACAAGATTTCTAGACCTATTTCTTTCATTAGAAACATTGGTGCTATTCTCTTAGGAATAAAGCAACTGCAAGTTTATTGAATTTTAGCTGGATGAAACATAATCCCTGTTATATTCTATACAAGATAATAAAGTCAAATCGATGATAGAAAATGTAGATTAGCTAACGAAGCCATGAATTCGTTCAAGGCATTATTGAATAAAATGAGTCTAATTTTTATCTTGGGGTATGTAAATCGGTACAGAAAAAGTCTTAGAAATAATAGCACCATTTATGTCTTTTCTCTAGAGACTAATAGATCTTGACTATATTATTTACATTAAAACACTCCAGTTCTAGCATATTACAGTTAAATTGCACTCTTTAGTTCTCAATTGAAGGTAGAAATTTTTACAAAAGATTGAATAGCATGATTTACATCAGGTAGTAGGTAGTGTAGAAAGCTAAATTGTTTGAAATGGATAATTTTATTTGAAATATTTGACTCTGTATCTAACTTTCCTAACTATCGCAAAACGTAAGTTTTGACATTCATTTCCTGAATAAAGTTTGGAAATTAAATTGCTGAGGGAATATGTCTCCAGTGCTTAACCATTTACAATTTGTTGGTTTATATTTGGCATTTTGAAAATTTCTATGGCTCAGAACTGAACAGATATCTGGAGATAAGGGTTGTAAAAAGTTAATATTAAAAAAAAAGGTGCTGGCAGTGTTAAAGCAGAGTGCCTATTGACTAAGGTTTTAGCTAGTTATGTAGGACTTCTGACATAGACAGAATATCATGCAGATTATGATAAATCTAAAGGAATTCTTTCAATATTTTAAGCCTGCTGTCTTAAGATATTTTGTAGGCCCAAATGAAGGTAAGTTGGTAATCTGTGCTGTCTGTGGCTTTGTTCAATTACATGAACTCTGGAGTCCTGAAACAGTAAGACATCAATTACTGATTGATTTTACATCATTTCAGTCCCAAGAATTGAACAGTAACCTAGGCCTACTTTGATAAAAAGTTTATTTGATGATGTGAGTGAAATTGCCTGACGTTGGTGTTATGAATACTAAGAGAAAGTATTTTTTTCTATTAGATAAACAGAGTTCAATACCAATAGTAAGACAACCATTAGTAAAATGATACTTGTAGTATGCAGTAGCGTGGAAATGTCAATATCAATTTATAAGATTGACTTGGATGCTATATACTCCCAGTATTTTCATATCACCATAACAAATTAGTTGTCAGTAAATTACTGACTTCATTTCACAGATATTTTTATTGCTTATGTCTTTTTCTCTTCGAATGCAGTTATTTGTCATTATACTTGAATAGATGAATGATCAATCCTTTTGAACGATCTGTATATAGATCTTAGACAACTTTGTAATATCTTTTTGCCTTCAATTTAAATTAATATTAAAATTGCCACATATTTGTCTTCCCTGTTCTGTTGAATAGTACAATCCTTTTTAAAGATATTTCATTTCCAGCTTTCCAGCATCAAATCGTATATGATTGTACATGTATATGATTGTGTATGATTTGATATTGAAATTGATTGTATACTTTTAGATTATATTATATTGTGTATATTAAATTTGAATTGTATATATTTACCTTATATTATTTGATACTGTTTATATCAAAATTCTATTGTATATTTTAAAATTATATTATATAATACTATATGAAACTATGATATTGTATTGTATTTTTTTTTTAGATTATATCAGGTGATACTGTTGATAATAAAATTCTATTGTATATTTTTAGATTATATCAGTTGATACTGTTGATATTAAAATCCTATTGTATATTTTTAGATTATATCAGGTGATACTGTTGATAATAAAATTCTATTGTATATTTTTAGATTATATCAGTTGATACTGTTATTAAAATCCTATTCTATATTTTTAGATTACATTAGTTGATACTGTTGTTATTAAAATCCTATTGTATATTTTTAGATTATATCAGGTGATACTGTTGTTATTAAAATTATATTGTATATTTTTAGATTATATCAGTTGATACTGTTATTAAAATTCTATTGTATATTTTTAGATTATATCAGTTGATACTGTTGTTATTAAAATTCTATTGTATATTTTTAGATTATATCAGTTGATACTGTTATTAAAATCCTATTCTATATTTTTAGATTATATCAGTTGATACTGTTGTAATTATAATTCTATTGTATATTTTTAGATTGTATCAGGTGATACTGTTGTTATTAAAATTATATTGTATATTTTTAGATTATATCAGTTGATACTGTTGTTATTAAAATTCTATTGTATATTTTTAGATTACATTAGTTGATACTGTTGATATTAAAATTCTATTGTATATTTTTAGATTATATCAGGTGATACTGTTGATATTAAAATTCTATTGTATATTTTTAGATTATATCAGTTGATACTGTTATTAAAATCCTATTGTATATTTTTAGATTATATCAGGTGATACTGTTGTTATTAAAATCCTATTGGATATTTTTAGATTATATCAGTTGATACTGTTGATATTAAAGTTCTATTGCATATTTTTAGATTATATCAGTTGATACTGTTATTAAAATCCTATTGTATATTTTTAGATTATATCAGTTGATACTGTTGATCTTAAAATTCTATTGTATATTTTTAGATTATATCAGTTGATACATGTACTGTTATTAAAATCCTATTGTATATTTTTAGATTATATCAGTTGATACTGTTGATATTAAAATTCTATTGTATATTTTTAGATTATATCAGTTGATACTGTTATTAAAATCCTATTGTATATTTTTAGATAATATCAGCTGATACTGTTGTTATTAAGATTATATTGTATATTTTTAGATTATATCAGTTGATACTGTTGATATTAAAATACTATTGTATATTTTTAGATTACATTAGTTGATACTGTTGATATTAAAATCCTATTGTATATTTTTAGATAATATCAGGTGATACTGTTGTAATTGCAGTGCGTTCATCGAACGCACTGCTTTGTTTTCGAAATGACTATTTTTTTTTTTTTTTTTTTTTTTTCGAATTTTACCCTCGCTTTTTCTCTAAGAAAGCAACTTGCTACAAACTACCTGTTGCTGTCTGCTATTCAAACTCCGAGACTACCATTTTTTAAATGCAAAATGACGTCATTGAGGTCAACCGGAAACGAGCTGTGGGCAATAGCGCTAGTTTGGGTTTTTGCTGTTTATTTCCTTTAGTTTTCAACTGATTTTGACAGAACTTCTTTTGTTAGCTTCTTTAAACTGCTACCTACTTAACTGCAGTTTTAAACTGCTAATTTCATTACTTTTGTAGCTGACTTTTTTATTTTTAATTTTTGCGTTTTTTTCAACTTCTACAGTTTTATTCTCATCCACCTGAAAACTTACAGGTAGATAGACATTGTAAATGCGATCTAAAATAATTTTTTAAATTTTCGACATCACTTCCGGTTTTGAAGTTATTCTCTTGTAAATGTTAAAAACCTAACTTCCGGAATTCTTAAGATATTTCAAAAATTCGTTTTGCAACATGCTACAAATAGTCATACAAAAAAACGAAGACGAAAAAATCCGGACCGGAAGCCAACAATAAACCGCCATATTGAAATGTTAAACTTTTGTAAAATTAAAAATGGGGCCTCAGGTGATAAAGCGATTTTCATTATTTTTTCATATCTTATGACTAAAGTCGATTGCGCAATTATATTTGGGAGCCGATTTTTGAATTTTGATTTTGATGTTCTTTTATTTCCATTTTAATTTTTTTGGTAATGACCAAAATTTCAAAGGCCAATATTTCGTGACCTTGACCTTTGGTAACCTTGTGACCTGAACGAGAGTTATTGCCCTTGATGATATCTATTCATTGATATAGTCATATGTGTTGTCCGATGTCTACTTCCGGTTTTATAACCGATTGAAATTTGTGATTTTTATTTTTAAAGAGCTCTGTCACGTGAACTAATTTATGAATAACAAAAATTCATATTGAATCTTATTACATTTTATCTGCTCTTTGTAATGATATATAAAACCACATATTTCAACAAAAAATGCGCTTTTTAGTATTTGAGAATTGTGTATTTCTTCTCTACTAACTGTGCGTAATTTTCTTTAAATCGAAATGGGGCCTCTGGAGATAATCCGATTCGTGTAATTTTGATGTTTATAGAATGTAATATCGATTTCTGAATCATATTTGGAAACGGATTTTTGAATTTTGATTTTGATTTTGATATTTATCTGATAGTAATATATAAAAACTTCGAAAGGTCGTATATTGTAACCTTGAAATTTGGTGACCTTGTGAGCTGCACAAATGTGATAGCTCTCGAAAAGATCTATCCATTGATGTATTATATTTTGATGTACGATGTATAGTTTCAGTTTTATCACCATTTGAAAATTGTGAATTTCATTGTTAAAAACTGTTTGTTGAATTATGCGTTTGGGCGATCTACATGACACGAGTTTCAGCGAACCAATTATGCTTTGAAAAAAAAAACGACTTATACTTTGTAAAATAATGTTAGTGTTCTATAGATACTTTGTGGGGTAGTTTTAAAGCGTATATCAAAACTGCTACGCACTGCGTCAGAACCTCGCGAAGCCTGGGGATCTAGTTATAATTATATTGTATATTTTTAGATTATATCAGGTGATACTGTTGTTATTAAAATCCTATTGTATATTTTTAGATTATATCAGGTGATACTGTTGTTATTAAAATCCTATTGGATATTTTTAGATTATATCAGTTGATACTGTTGATATTAAAATTATATTGCATATTTTTAGATTATATCAGGTGATACTGTTGTTATTAAAATTTAATTGTATATTTTTAGATTATATCAGTTGATACTGTTGATATTAAAATTCTATTGTATATTTTTAGATTATATCAGTTGATACTGTTATTAAAATCCTATTGGATATTTTTAGATTATATCAGTTGATACTGTTATTAAAATTCTATTGTATATTTTTAGATTATATCAGTTGATACTGTTGATATTAATATTCTATTGTATATTTTTAGATTATATCAGGTGATTCTGTTGCTATTAAAATTCTATTGTATATTTTTAGATTATATCAGTTGATACTGTTATGAAAATCCTATTGTTTATTTTTAGATTATAAGAGTTGATACTGTTGATATTAAAATTATATTGTATATTTTTAGATTATATCAGTTGATACTGTTGTTATTAAAATTATATTGTATATTTTTAGATTATATCAGTTGATACTGTTATTAAAATCCTATTCTATATTTTTAGATTATATCAGTTGATACTGTTGATATTAAAATTCTATTGTATATTTTTAGATTATATCAGTTGATACTGTTATTAAAATCCTATTGTATATTTTTAGATTATATCAGGTGATATTGTTGTTATTAAAATTATATTGTATATTTTTAGATTATATCAGGTGATACTGTTGCTATTAAAATTATATTGTATATTTTTAGATTACATTAGTTGATACTGTTTTTAAAATCCTATTGTATATTTTTAGATTATATCAGTTGATACTGTTGATATTAAAATCCTATTGTATATTTTTAGATTATATCAGTTGATACTGTTGATATTAAAATTCTATTGTATATTTTTAGATTATATCAGTTGATACTGTTATTAAAATCCTATTGTATATTTTTAGATTGTATCAGGTGATATTGTTGTTATTAAAATTATATTGTATATTTTTAGATTATATCAGTTGATACTGTTGTTATTAAAATCCTATTGTATATTTTTAGATTATATCAGGTGATACTGTTATTAAAATCCTATTGTATATTTTTAGATTGTATCAGGTGATACTGTTGTTATTAAAATTATATTGTATATTTTTAGATTATATCAGGTGATACTGTTGTTATTAAAATTATATTGTATATTTTTAGATTATATCAGTTGATACTGTTATTAAAATGATATAGTATATTTTTAGATTATATCAGGTGATACTGTTGATATTAAAATTCTATTGCATATTTTTAGATTATATCAGTTGATACTGTTATTAAAATCCTATTGTATATTTTTAGATTATATCAGTTGATACTGTTGATATTAAAATTCTATTGTATATTTTTAGATTATATCAGTTGATACTGTTGATATTAAAATTCTTTTGTATATTTTTAGATTATATCAGTTGATACTGTTGATATTAAAATTCTATTGCATATTTTTAGATTATATCAGTTGATACTGTTATTAAAATCCTATTGTATATTTTTAGATTATATCAGTTGATACTGTTGATATTAAAATTCTGTTGTATATTTTTAGATTATATCAGTTGATACATGTACTGTTATTAAAATCCTATTATATATTTTTAGATTATATCAGTTGATACTGTTATTAAAATCCTATTCTATATTTTTAGATTATATCAGTTGATACTGTTGTTATTAAAATTCTATTGTATATTTTTAGATTAAATCAGTTGATACTGTTATTAAAATCCTATTCTATATTTTTAGATTATATCAGTTGATACTGTTGTTATTAAAATTCTATAGTATATTTTTAGATTATATCAGTTGATACTGTTATTAAAATCCTATTCTATATTTTTAGATTATATCAGTTGATACTGTTGTTATTAAAATTCTATAGTATATTTTTAGATTAAATCAGTTGATACTGTTATTAAAATCCTATTCTATATTTTTAGATTATATCAGTTGATACTGTTGTTATTAAAATTCTATAGTATATTTTTAGATTAAATCAGTTGATACTGTTATTAAAATCCTATTCTATATTTTTAGATTATATCAGTTGATACTGTTGTTATTAAAATTCTATAGTATATTTTTAGATTATATCAGTTGATACTGTTGTTATTAAAATTCTATAGTATATTTTTAGATTATATCAGTTGATACTGTTGTTATTAAAATTCTATTGTATATTTTTAGATTATATCAGGTGATACTGTTGTTATTAAAATCCTATTGTATATTTTTAGATTGTATCAGGTGATACTGTTGTTATTAAAATTATATTGTATATTTTTAGATTATATCAGTTGATACTATTGATATTAAAATTCTGTTGGTTACTTTTAGATAATATCAGTTGATACGGTTGATATTAAATTCTATTGTATATTTTTAGATTATATCAGTTGATACTGTTCATATTAATATTCTATTGTATATTTTTAGATTATATCAGTTCATACTGTTGATATTAAATTCTATTGTATATTTTTAGATTATATCAGTTGATACTGTTCATATTAATATTCTATTGTATATTTTTAGATTATATCAGTTCATACTGTTGATATTAAAATTCTTTTGTATACTTTTAGATTATATCAGTTGATACGGTTGATTTTAAAATTCCATTGTATATTTTTTAGATTATATCAGTTGATACTGTTGAAATTTATATCCAGTTGTATATTTTTAGATTACATTAGTTGATACTGTTGATATTAAACTTATATTGTATATTTTTAGATTATATCAGGTGATACTGTTGTTATTAAAATTATATTGTATATTTTTAGATTGTATCGGTGATACTGTTGTTATTAAAATTATATTGTTTATTTTTAGATTACATTAGTTGATACTGTTGTTATTAAAATTCAGTTGTATATTTTAAGGGTATATCAGGTGATACTGTTGATATTAAAATTCAATTGTATATTTTTAGGGTATATCAGGTGATACTGTTGTTATTAAGTATTGTATAATTTTAGGCTATTTTTTCATATTAAAATTGTATTGTATATTTTTAATCTATATTATATTATACTGTTAGTATTGAAATTCTATTATTTATTTTATGATACTCTTTATTAAATTATTGTGTATTTTCAGGTTATATTATTTAAATATTTTAGTTTCATATGATTTAATATTAAATTCTATTTTATTTTTACAGGTTATTTTATGCGATACTGTTAATGAGTTATTTGAACATGTTGATAAAAGTCAGTTAACAACAGAATTAGGCGGTGATTTAGAATATGATCCAAATGAATGGACTGAACACAGATCAGTAAGTTTTATTTAATGCTCTAACAAATTAAATTGAAATTTGAAAACCTATTAATTTCAACCTGGTTGCTCCTTTGTCAGTGATGCAGGTCGTAGGGACAGACATGGAAAAATGCTGTGTACGTTGAAGATCCCTCGACAGTTGGAAATAGCAAAAAGTTTAGGCTAATGTTACTGTCCTGGCAAAATTTCCCTAATTGCACACTGCATGGCATTGCCGATAAGGTGCAGAAGAGTAGGACACAAAACTCCAATCATTTCATTTCATTTTTTGATTAGGACACCCACTACAGCATATGTCATAGAACTTAAATTCAATTTTGATTTAGGATAACTGTTATTGTGATATTTATAGGCAGTGGAGAAATTTCACATGAATATAGATGGCATAGCTGAGAATCTGGTGAAACTGGTTAAGAAATTAGATGAAGTTGAAATCCCTAATGATAAAGAAGGTACAGAAGCCATGATTAAAGACCATTTATTAGAAAGAAAAGAAATTTTAGCAGATCTGAGTAGTGCTAGTACCCATGGTAAAACTTTGTTAAACTGTATCAAGGGAGGTGATGATGAAGAAGAAGAAAAAGACTTAGTGAGAAAGGTCCACATTCAAGCTTTAGAGACGTAAGTAATTGAACTATCAATGTTTCGTCTCTTTATGTATGCTTCTTCTCAGGTCTGTTTTCAGCCTATCCTTAAGAAAACCAGTAATTTGATTATTTATTAGGCCTCTCAATTCATTTTTCAATAACATTAGGATTATAGAAGTTGTAGGGAGTTACCTCCCTTTTTATGTAACTTTCCCTATAGAAATTTTAACTTTAAAACACTTGTAAATCTTTGACACAAAGTAATGACGGTTGTAAAATGTGTGAATTGTTTTGGAATAGTAGAAATATGCTTTATCTATCCTGCAACATATACTAGTTACCTTAAATAAGACCCAACCCACTAAGTAACATTATAATTAACTTTATTAACACAACTCATAAAATTCAAACTGTTGAGAAACCTTTGCATCATTTAGCAAAAGTAATTGTTTTATCATCTATTTGCACTCTGAAAAACAACATGGTGATAGTCACAACTGTGTATCTGTAAAAGAGTTGTAGCTTATATATATATATATACTTAAAAAAATGGTACCACAAAGGCTTGTCATATATACATGTAATATATATTAGCAATAATGTTCGCAAGGCTGTTTGTGGGAAATGACCACAAACCAAGTATGAAAGGTTTGATGTTGATAATCAACAGTGTTTGACAAAACCATGAGAAATTATATGTTGACTATCATTCTTTTAATACCTCCTTATTTCAATATCAAAGGTCAAATTAAATAGAGGTCAGGTCATTGATTGACCTCTACATCTTCTGTGTTTTGTTGACTATAGATTATCCAATGTTTAAGACTACCGGTACCTAATCAATGGAATATCTGTAAATATGTTTGATTTAAACTTTTGATCATTCTGATTGACCCCTATGTGGAATTCAGAAATGAACAGAACACAAAAGGGGAAAATAACTTTTTCTCCATGGAAAAAATAAAATCAAAGAAAACAATTTAAAAATCAAACAAGAATATCTTTATTAAAATTTCACTAAAAAATCTGATTGAATTCAGGAATTACTTGAAATTATTAATTAATTGATTATTATAAGTCTTGTCAATTTGTCTTGCAGGTTGCTCGATCAACTGAATGATGCCAAAAAGAAATTCAGTGATTTCTGGGAAAGTCATGAAGAAAAGTTACGTCAGTGTCGTAGATTACGATTATTTGAAGAAGAATTTAAATTGGTAAGTTAGTGACATTTAAACTGGTCATCTGCTGCACCTAATTCTGTCAGTTTCTTTAACATTGTCCACAATTATTTGGTTTAAGTACAAAATCCACATTAACAAGTGGGTCAATTTAATTATAATGCTGACCTAGACCAGGAGACATTCTTATGGAAATATGTGTTTTTGAAAAACTTTTACATATTATTATATTGAACATTTGTTGGAAATTGAGTTTAGGAATAAGTGAAACTAAATAAATAATATAATATTTTTAATTATTGAATTAAGGGATTGAAAATTTGGGGTTTTCGTGAAGAAAATCAACGCTCTCAGTGTCCAATATACACATACAATCAGAAATATATATATTGATAGTAGGTGGTTTTATTTGTGAATGTGGAATGAATTAGTGAGTGATAAAATAATGAAATTGAGATATGATGAGATATGATTATTTTCAGGTTCAGTATAGTTTAGGTAGTAAAATTGAAATGTTAGAGAGTAAAATGGAGACAACAGGAGAATCATTACAACATGTAGAAACACTATTAGAAGAATTTCACCAATTTGAGGCAGCATCGAAGGTCAGTAAATGATTTATTATGAATTAACAGTACACAGGACATAAATCACATTAACAAGTTAACACCTATTGATTTTTAACCATGTGACATTCATGATGTTTAACAATATGACGTCTATAGATTTTAACATCGTCTATGAATTTTTAACATTGTGACATACAAAGATTTGCACGTTGGTGACATATTTAGATTTGTTGCAAATAAAGATTTGTAATATTTATTAATTTGTAACAGTGTAACATTTTAAGATTTGTAACAATACATCATCCATAGATTTAAAATAATATGACACATTGTATACATTAAAGGGATAATAGCCGTTAGCAGAAAAATAAAATTTTAATTTCACTCAAACTTAACAGTATATATCCATCAGTGGACTTAACTGGCTTCATCACTATACATCAAACTGGCTTCATCACTATACATCAAAATCCCTCTATAATTCGATAAATCCACCAAATCAACTAGTTAATAATAAAACGCTTAGTACATCCATTAAGCAATTTTCAAATTATTATAAAAGGAAGTAACTCTGACATATAGATTTCCCGCAAGGATGTTTTAGCGCTGATTTCCAAACAGAATGGAATCGTCGCTTGCTCACTTTTTTGAAAAAATCTGAATGTAGTTTTATTCTCGCTTTTTGAAAATTTATCAAGTGTGGGATGCATAGTTATTTAACCAATAGTCAATATTAAACACAAATATTAGATGTAGGACGAGTTTATTATAATGGCTTTTATCCCTTTAATATAGGAACATCAAAATATTTGCCACATATAGATTTGTAGCAATGTAACATCTAGATTGATTGTAACAATGTAAAATATTTAGAGCTTTGTTACATTTATCACTGTTACCACATTTTTCACTTTCTCTTAGATACTTTTTCCAATTAATAAATCTTGTATTTTGCATGTGTACATAACATTGGGAAAAAGTGAAAGTTCACCAAAACAATACCCTTTTCTTTTTATATTAAATCATGCAATAACAACACCTAACTGAGTAACCTTGAATAGATGCTGTCAGAATTCAAATTTTTCTAGTACAGAACGGTTTGAGCAAACAATCCCCCACTCGGGAGTGAAATATAATTGATGTTTGATCACCTTGACTTGTTTTAATCTTTTTTTTATCCCACTTGTTCTTGTGAGTTGATATTAGGAAGAAGTATTTCACTGGGTTATTGGTATTTGTTTTGGTCTTGTTGACGTGATCTTGTCTCAGTTCAGTGTCTATTGGAATATTTTTCACCAAACACTCCTTGTCAACAATTTGTTTGTTATTTCTATGTGTTATTAGCTATAAACAAACAACTCTCCCTCAATCTAACTCCCTATGGTATTTTAATCTTTAAACTGAAAGTTTCTATTTTACTGGTCCACCTTTATATCAATTTCTATAGAAATCTTAGATAAACTCTTCCACTTCTGAAAATCTAATAACTGTACAGGACAATTTTATAAACTTTTATTTATGATTGAATGATAGTTGAATAAGTTTATTTCTTACCATTATACATTATTAAAATATGATGGTATTTCAAGATATTTTGATCTCAAGTTATATTCTTTTCATATGAATCTCTGCATTATAAATGACACAGCTCAGTCATAAATACGATTTTTGTCTATGAGACTCATCAATATCAAAAGATTTGATACCTCGGCCACAATATCATCAATATTTAAATCACCAGTATTTATATCACCAATGGTATGAGAATCTTATCATAACTGCTTCAATGGTTATTAGACAGCTTCCGCAACTGGCGGGATATTCTGGCTGGATGGATACGTATCCGTAAGCGTAAGCGTATGTGACCGGTACATTGTGCGTTCCGCTATCCCGTGCTGGTTATAACCTATATTTTCATAACATGAGTACCCCAGTTTCAATGGTGGTGTAGCAGACATCCCGTGGACTTCAAATCAGTACGAAGTTGAAAAAAATTCTACTTATATCGCCTTTGAACATCATCACATAATGGGGCCCTTGTACTTGTGGATCTGCGCGACTGGCGGAATGAGGCCTGATACAACACTCACTTTAGATCTGATTTCTATTAATCATACTCCACTGTTCGAACAAGCATGCACAGAATTTTCCCCACAGATATATATAGATTATACACAATGACATGTCTGATGTGTTAGTGAATGATTGTTGGCCTATATTAGCCGAAATCGCATCTGTACCGGTTCTGACGGTTATGGCAGCTCATATCCAGGCTCATATCCAGGCAAGCAGGATATCCACGAGTATGCAGATTACTAAAATGTCACAGCTACACATAAAGTGATGACGTAACCTGCTGTGTTGGGATAACCGGCCCGTTGCGGAACCTCTCTAATGGTTTTTGTCAGTGGATGGTTCTCTGGATCTGATATTGACCTTGAAAAAAACAATATATCCAACTTGGTGCTCAGTTACCTTGAAACTTAATTATCAGTTTTGAAAGTTTAAATGTTTAGTAAATGATAGATAAAATGGTACTAGTGTATGTCAATAATCAAAAGTTAATGTCAAACACTTTTAGGTGACAAGTATAACACCCACTCATGTTTACAGGCATCTAAAGTAGTTCACCTTCCTCAAGAAAATTTAAGGATTTTGAGTTTTTTTTTCTTTGTTGATGGTGATGCAACTCAAGAAAAAAAAACTCTTTGGAGTTAAAATGGTCCAATTTGTTCAAGTAGAGCATTAGCATTTACTTTTACCAAGTAATTTTGGGTTAAGTCTTTGGATCAGCAATAACAGTACTTTCAACTAATGATCTTATAAGCTGTGTTTTAGAAAAGTTCTAAAGAAAGTAGAAATTATTGATACACTAGGTATAACTAAGATTAGTTTATATTTGAACCAGATTTTACTTATAACTTATTCTTGCCAACATTTTGTGGTTGAAAGGATGGTAAACATAGACCATAATGATCAGTGTTACTGCAGAACCTGTCAAAAGAAGTAGTTGTTATTTTCTGTACATCATTATGAAATATAGTCTTTGATTAAAACTGTTTCTAGAATCTGCTGTATTGTTTATATATATATTCCTGTACTAGTGAAAACTTTGTGTTTATAAGTTAATAATATGGGAATTATTTTGACACCACTTCTATTGGATCCTGAAACATAGTGTTTTTTTTATATTGGATAGGATATTATGTTAATGTATTTGAAAGATTTAGGAAAAATACAATAAATTCATTCATGAATATAGATAATGATAAATAGATAGTGATGTAGAATAATAAGTGATATTAGTGAAATGTGATTCAAATAAAGTCCTGTTGTTTTATAGGTAGACCTGGAATTAAAACAGGTTGATCTACATCTCAAATTGATTATACTGAATATTAATTTGACTAATATAGGTCTAAGTAACAGGTTCAACTAGTTTTATAACTATTTGATCTATGTACCTGTACTGTATATTAATCTTTTTCACCTAATTAAGATAAGAAAAACCAAAAGAGACATTCAATTTATATCTTCTGGATCATTTTTGCTTCTGTTAGCAGCAATAACTCTTACTGGAATCTTATAGTCCTTATTATTCAACCTAGATGTTTCTAAAACAATAAAATAGCCTTTTCCAGTGATATGATGTTCAGTTGTTGCATGACTTTTATTTGTGTTGTTGATTGATGTCCTTGGTAGACCTCTGCGTATCGCACACTGAATGATCTTCAATATCAAACAATTTGCATCCGTAAATTTATCACTACGGTAATCTCTATCATTTTGTTAGAATTTATATTTGAAGAAACTAAAATCTGTTTCACCCCAGTACGTTTGTCTTTTAAAGGTAAAAAAAATCAAAGGTCTATTGTTTTCATTAGATAAATATGAACCTTCTTTAATGAAGAGTTCTTTTATTTTATAAGAGTTTTGGGTCGAAACTTCACACAATATTTGTTCCTAAGTTTATACAAGAGGAAGAAAGGTGTCCAATATTTAGTTCGACGTGAGGAAATATTTCTCAGAAACAACTTAGTATATCATCAGCTTGCTTGATGGTGGACTTGTTTTAATGTTACAATTTGATTTCATAATTTATTTGAATTTGAAATTTAATTTAGGTAACATGTTTAAAGTTAGTATTGCAATGATTGAAATTTTTTAAATGATTTTTTCGGAATTCAGATTATATATACATGTTCTGTGTTTTATTGAGGAATTGAAAATAACTTCTTATTTGTCAAAAGGAATCTCGGAATTAATCCTGCAATTCAAAGACAAAGTGAACATTATAAACTTCATTCTGTTAATTAGATACACCTTACATTAATCAGTGATATACATTTTATTTAATGAAAACTTAATTTAACAAAATGGTGAAAACAATAAGTTATTACAATGAATCTGTGGAAAGAGACTGTAATTATGAGAATCACTGGAGTTGTAGATATTATATACTTGTTCAGGTAAGAATTCACTTCAATTTTTCTTAATTATGTACCTTAATTATTTTATTGGTGGTGGAAAGACAAAAAGAAAATTAAGGGATCCCAGTCATATTTGTTAGTTTAGTTCCTGTTTCTGAAGACACTTTGAAATATATAACTAAATGAGTGCCTAATTAATGGTAAATAAGAAAACAAATCTAAGTGCTATTTTATCATTGGAAAACAATAACAACCTTCAAACTTTAACTGTGGCTATATTAGATGGTTAGAGTAAATAGTTTGATTTAAGTTTTAGTTCTGAAAAGCAAATCAAATGATGTATAGGATAAATTTAAACATGTCATAAAAACAAAATTTCATGTTATAAAAAACTGGTGAGATTTTGTTTTGAGAAAAGATTGAATATAATTTACAATAGAAAGAAGTTAATAAGACTGGAAGAGAGCTCATTTGACAAGAAATTTGACCTAAACTTTGTGTGATACTGTTGACTTTACTGGTGAAGGAAATCATTAGTTACCAAATGTTTAATTTCAATCTGCATGTTATAATGAACAATAAGCCTTGTCTTTTATCTAGCACGTTTGTAACATTTACTTGACCCTGTCTTCAGGTTTAGTTTACAAGTTTAAATTCTCTCAAAGATTGATATACATGTACTTAGCCAAGTGGTTTGAATTTGTCATAGATTTAGGTATATTTTTTTTATAAAGGGCTATTTTATCATAAGTTTAGATGACCAGTTCTCATAAAAAAATGCACTGTTTAGATATCTTATTTCTCTTAAGCATTATTTTTTCTAATGGGTTTTAGTTTGAAAATATGTTTTTTGTAAAATGCACTGTAAATTTTAGTTTGAATATCTTTGGTAGCAGAATTGGAATTTATTTGCAATGCTGACATAGTGTAATATTAAAATCTAGTATATTTTTGATAAAAGGAAATTATATGAAATATTCTCTAATTATAATAAGAATAGTGTAACCTGAACATGAAGAATGTCTTTAAGATAGCATCTAAATGGAATGTTACATGGAAATATAATTGCAGTATAATTGGAATGGTTTAAATTGGGGTTACTAGTACAGTCTAACTGAATAGTTATGTATATCATGTTGTGTTTATAAATCAATTTATTGATTCTCAATTATCATAATTAACACACTCCAAATATCAATAACTTGAAAACAGGTTGGAGGATTTTCTTCACATTGGTTAACCATTTAATGAAATTTTCTTATGAAGTAGTGTGTTGTTTGGTTTATTTAACTTTGCTAACCTCTTTTGGTATATTTTATATTCATTAAATCACAATTATCCATAATTCAGATAGATAAAGAATGTCATGATAGAAATCAAATCAAAGTGTAATAATTAAAGTTACTTTTATAAAGTTATGGTCAATTTGAAAACAATCTTTTCCTAGTGTATACAGAGTCCTCCTATTGAGACTAAGAGTAGAGAAAATAGGAGATGTTTTAGGTCCCACTTAACCTTTAGGTTGTATAACCTATTAATGCACAGGTAGTACTAGTGTAAAGGTGTATATTGGCCTATATTGACTGTAGTATACAAACAGCCCTACCTGCTTTATTGTTATCAATGGAAAGCTAAAGACTAAATGAAATCTGTCACACCACAATCCTTAGTCATAAGTTAGTTTGACTGATAGAGGACAGTTAGGATCTACTGGCTCTCTGACTCAGTTTATTATAAAGGAATGGTTAATGTGTAGTGTATAATTATTGGATGTAGCTGTGCTTAGACTATCAAAATGTATTATCTTCAGGTTTGTGAATTTTGTTAAATATTGATAATTGCATTAGATATGATTATATGTATGTACAGGAGGCCAGTCAGCCATATCACTACGTAAAGGTTGAGTAGTAGTAAACATTGGAATATATTCATAATGAAATATTTCTAACATTCAATATCAGTATGATAATAATAAATTTGAAGTTATTATGGAATAACAATTACTGAGTTTATTTATTCTGCGATGTTTCAACAAGTGTTCTTTTGTCGTTATTAAGCAGGAAGATATGCTGTATAAAGAATATATTAAATATTAATATTATATAAAGTCTGCCCTGGTATCTCTTTATATTAGTAATTTTACCAAAAATGAACCACAAAATTGTGAAATATGGAAATAAAGCATGTTAATTGAATGTACCCAATATAGAAAAACATGATATAGATTGATATTTTGATATGTTATTAGAGCCTGTATCCTGCATCCTTGGTCTGATTTCCTTCTCATTTGCAACAAAATGATAGTCAGAAATCACTGAAACAAACACAAGAGATAAAATACCTATTATACAAGTTTCTTATAGGTACTGTCTAGGATCAGTATGGGTGACCATCGCTAGGAGGTTATAGATTAAAGATTAGTCTCATTGTAATCTTACTAATAATTACTTACAAGTATGATCTACATGGTGTCGTCTATCATTCTTTTCTTTTCAAACTTATTTAATTAAATAATTTTAAGGGCCATTAAATAAAGCTTCTTTGATCTATGTTATATCTTCATTAAGCAGATTATTTCTGTAACACTTGAAAGAGATTATCTATTGTTTTTTAATCTTTTATTTTACTTGTTAATCCTGGATCCAAAACTATTTTGAAAATGAATTGTATTTTTTGAAAAAAACTGCATTTATATTATAAACAATCACAAGATATATGGATATATTGTTTTGATAAAGTAAGAAGTATTTAGGATACATACTGGTATATAATAGGCCACAAACCTTGATTAAATCTTTTATCACTTTACTGAAATCATGGTAAGTCACTTAAAATAATAATACTGCTTCCTTAAAGGGAATCTTCCCAATCATACCTTTATCTAAAAAAAACAGAAATTTAAAGATAAACTTATAAGTAATTGATTTATAATTCATAGATTATCATTGAAATTCAATGTGTATACAGAGTTTTCTGCATTTGATATCATCTTTTCTTGATATCAGTCCTCATAGAATATATAGAAAAACAAGGTGACATTACTAGTTTATATTGGACAGGATTATGCGATTTCTATAGAACTCAAGTACTTCTGATAAGATATTATTTACATATTTACAAGACACATATCAACTCCCAAAATGGTGATCCATGACTTTTTTAACAGGACAGGGGAAAAACATGTCATATTGATTTTAATGAAATGAAATAAGGCTGATTATATAGTTGTTGGTAAGGTAATTTATTATGTTTGATATTTAAGCCATGTTAACATATAATAATATAGGATAGACAGGATATACTACCTGTTAACATGATATTATATATTCATATTACATCTTATATCATATATTATCATATTGAACATATCATTAATAAAATAATCATTAGGTTTGGTGGTTAATTATGTTCTAGTTGCTCCTTTTCAGACACCAAATATCTGTAGAACATAAAAAACAAACAAGTGCTAGATAATTCTGAATAAGCAATGCATCAGTATGCAGCACAAAGAGACAGAACATGGTCATCAGTATAAGTTCTTATAGTGAGCAGGCAACACATGGTCTTACAGGCAGCATTTAGCAAAACAGATCCACTAATGCTATTTAACACATAAAATTGTTAAGAAAAGAGTCATTGATAAATGTATTGAAAAGCCAGACAGACAATGAATAGCTATATTGAGAAATCTTTCAAATTTGAATATTCAAATGAGATGTAATGAAACTAGACATGAACATTTCAAAGGTCATTATGATATTATTGATGTATGGCTTGAAATATAATATATTTCTAGATCAATATCCAACCTTGTATTTAAATGTTGTTGACTGTGCACACTGATATTGAAATTATATCTTGACCTACAAAGCACAGACAGATGTGTGTTACCCCTGAAACCTGTTATAGTAGATGGTGAATTATTTGGTTCATAACTTATATTAAATCTGGTATCAGTGATGTCATAAAACTCAATTTGTAATTTAGACAATGTTGACTTCATATGTCACATAAAACCATGAAGCAGAGTTCTATAATTCTTTCTAACCAAGAGGTAATATATATTTATTATCTGAAGAAGTGGATTAAAATTAAATTGTCTTAGCAGTGTATGATTATGCAACTAGTTTACCACTGCTTCAACCCTACATTGACATGATTATACAAGTCATTCGCTGCAAATAAACATTCACTTGCCTATTCAAAGGATTAACAATGCACATTAAATTATTGAATGACATTTGTTTGGTGAATGAGTATTATCTATTGAAGTTAGATTTATATGATTTTATAAGATTGAATTAAATAGAAGCATATCCTGGTGACTTCCTTTATTCAAAGTCATTGGAACATTATGACATGCCACAGGGTCTACCTGAAAGGAAAACTCTTACAAATTGGGTTTATGAATCGTATAAGGAAGGATTTGTATTGATTACTTTATTCATGTCATCTCAGATACTCCAATTGGTGTTCTTCAACTTTCAATTCAAGGTCATGAATTGAAAATATAAATGATTTTCTCTGATTTATGGAGGTAATATGTCAGTTTATGGCATTTATTTCTAAGTACAATTTATACTAGAATTTACCATAGAATTAACTTGACAACTGTAAGCAATGTTTATACACTTTAGGTGTCATCTTTAGATTAAATACTAACAAGATATCAACCTTAACAATTGTCCTTCAAACTAACTGACCACAGGCTATTTAATATTACTAAGGTCAGTCCAAACACCCTAACATCTATCATTATATTGTAAATAAAACCCAATGGACAATAAAATTTAACCCTGTTCTAAACAAACTGACCACTTGAATAAAGATGGACAATGGCCATAGGCAGGTTTATGAAGTGTGTCTAATGTATCTTATCCAAATATTTTTTTTATAAAGAAACAAGGTTTTTTATTGTTTATGCTCATGTTATGAAAATAAATGACCTTTTAAGGATATTTTACACAAATTTTAATTTGCTCAAATATGTTTGAATTCAGAATATATTATATTGGAGGAAAGTAATAGTAAAGGTTTTTATATTTTTTAACTGAAGATTCCTCTCAACTACATCTTTAGTTAAATACTGAGCAATCAACCATATTTCATGGTGACAGTTTTGAAATGGGTTACAATACAAATAGAGTAATTCAGTTTTGAAAAGTATAGATCATTTTCTAAATTGATCATCATTTTTAATATGAATGCTACTAATTATAGATTATATTGAGTCTTGTAGACTATGTTTGGATGTTAATTGATATTATGAATAATTATGATTAGTTTGTGATTTAATGAATTGATAGGTATTTCCTGAATTATAATAATACAGTAGAACTTGTATTCAGAGACCACTCAAGGGAATATTCGAAAATGGTTGTCTTCATTAGTCCATAAGAAGAGTAGAAGAGTAGGAAGTAAAACTCTATTAATTCTATTTATTTTGATCATTTGTCTCTCAGTACATTTAGCCTTGTGATCATTGGTCATTCAGTACATTCAGCCTTATTGGTCATTGGTCTTTCAGTATATTCAGCCATGTTGGTCATTGGTCTTCCAGTATATTCAGCCTTGTTGATCATTGGCCTTTCGGTACATTCAGCCTAGTTGATCTTTGGTCTCTCAGTACATTTAGCCTTGTTAATCATTGGTCTTTTAGTACATTCAGCCTTTTCGATCATTGACCTTCCAGTACATTTAGCCTTGTTGATCATTGGTCTCTCAGTACATTTAGCCTTGTTGATCATTGGTCTCTCAGTACATTTAGCCTTGTTCATCATTGGTCTCTCAGTACATTTAGCCTTGTTCATTATTGGTCTCTCAGTATATTCAGCCGTGTTGATCATTGACCTTCCAGTATATTCAGACTTGTTGATCATTGACCTTCCAGTATATTCAGACTTGTTGATCATTGACCTTCCAGTATATATTCAGACTTGTTGATCATTGACCTTCCAGTATATTCAGGCTTGTTGATCATTGACCTTCCAGTATATTCAGACTTGTTGATCATTGACCTTCCAGTATATTCAGGCTTGTTGATCATTGACCTTCAAGTATATTCAGACTTGTTGATCACTGAACTTCCAGTATATTCAGACTTGTTGATCACTGACCTTCTAGTATATTCAGACTTGTTGATCATTGATCTTTAAGTATATTTAGACTTGTTGATCACTGACCTTCCAATATATTCAGACTTGTTGATCATTGACCTTCCAATATATTCAGCCTTGTTGATCATTGGCCTTCCAGTACCTTCCGCCTTGTTGATCATTGATCTTTAAGTTCATTCAGACTTGTTGTTCATTGGTCTTTAAGTACATTCAGCTGTGTTGATCATTGACCTTCCAGTACATTCAGACTTGTTGTTCATTGATCTTTAAGTACATTCAGCTGTGTTGATCATTGACCTTCCAGTACATTCAGACTTGTTGATCATTGACCTTCCAGTATATTCAGTCTTGTTGATCAAGATATGCCTGGTAGGTCACTCTCATGTTGAAGGTTGTATGTAATTGGAGTGGATAGAATTCATAGCACCATTTTAGTCAATGTAATGCCATAAATACCCATTCCTGACATTTATTCACATAGTTATTAATAATTATATGGATATATTTTAACAGGAATTCCTTACACGTCATTTATAGACATATGACAGATCATCTAATTGGTATTAAAATGTCTCATTTTCTTTGATTGGTTTATGGAAAAAACATCTTTAATTGCCATAACAAACACTTACATAAATATTTTGTTTAGATTGTATTTTGAATTATTAAATCCAAAGCAATAGTTTCTTGGAAAATATACTGAAGCAAGGAAACTCATGCACATAAATATTGTGTGTATACATACGTTAATAAAAGACTAAAAATAATCTTTTGGTTCTTCTGAACAAATAAATCAAAAATCTAGGATATAATTTATTTCTGAGAAAGAAGCAGAGAAGACAAAGAAGAAAATACAAGAAATATCACATTTTATTTGTCATTATATATCACACCTTTAATAGAAAAGTCAAATATTGACAGATTTAAAAGTAAACAGTCTCTCATATTATAGCAGGTTAAATGTATTAAAACAGTTTACATGTACAATATGCATACTCAAATATTGATGCTGTTAATCTGTTCAAAGTTTACAACACCATGGACAACCACTCTTGGAGATTTTCACTTTGGTTTCAGATTCTGTCTGAATTTTCTCTGTTTTGATGAAAACTAAAATGTTGATTAATGCTTTTTATTGATAATGACTTAAGTGATCAGTAACACAAGTCAAGCTCGGTATTTCATAAAGAATTGATACCTTATGACTTAAGATAGAATTGATACCTTATGACACAAGTCAGAATTGATACCAGTAGCTTTTAGATGATTATTTTAAAGAGGCCCATGCTTGATTTTTAGGGGTTCTTTTTGGGCCTTTGTTACATTTAAACAGTCCTCAGAAATATTCAAGCTCTGAGAAAATCGCAAAATACCTTGAAATATGCCTCAAACAAAAAATTTCACTTTTCATTTTTTTTCCGTGCTGTACGCGGCTGGTCTCCAGTCAGTCTGAAAATTGTGTGTCCTGTTGACAAAGTCTACAATTGAAAAATGCGTTGTAGTCTGTTTATATAGATGACCGCTATTGCACGACGGGAAGAATAACTCTTTGATTATCAAGACAAACCGTTTTCCAATATGGCGGGACGTTCGTAATTTCTTAAGTCATTATGATTTTTCAAACACGGATAATTATGGATACACATGGATTTGAAGGCTCAAATTTCAAAGGTAAGCTCTATAGACTATTTCTGATTAGCTAACCAAAAGATTTCATGTGTTTTAGGCTGTCGGATGATTGTCCGAAACAAATAAAGCCTGGGCCCCTTTAAAAGTCAGAATTGATAGATTTAAGCTGAGTATTTTATAAGTCAGAATTGAAACCAGTAGATTTAAGATGAGCATTTCATAAGTTAAAATTGATACCTTATGACACAAGTCAGAATTGATACCTGTAGATTTAAGCTGAGTATTTTATAAGTCAGAATTGATACTAGTAGATTTAAGATGAGCATTTCATAAGTTAAAATTGATACCTTATGACACAAGTCAGAATTGATACATGTACCTGTAGATTTAAGCTGAGTATTTTATAAGTCAGAATTGATACCAGTAGATTTAAGATGAGCATTTCATAAGTTAAAATTGATACCTTATGACACAAGTCAGAATTGATACATGTACCTGTAGATTTAAGCTGAGTATTTTATAAGTCAGAATTGATACCAGTAGATTTAAGATGAGCATTTCATAAGTCACCAGTCAGAATTGTTAACTGTAGTTTTTTTTAATAATAATAAGTAGGCCTAAGCAAGGCTGAGTTTGTAAAAGATTACTATGTCTTAGTTTGTTGTTTGTTGTCAGTAGGTATATAATTTTAAAGAGGAAGTTGTGTTGTAGATGATAAAACACCAAGTCTATTGTATTAGTTTGACATTGATGGGTATCAATATAAGGTGTAATATATTATGGTTGTTTACCTACAGGCTGTACAAGTTTTTGATATATTAGGCTACATTTAGGCCAGTAGTTTAGCCACAAACTTGATCTTAAATCACCTTTCATTAGTGAAAATACGGCAGAAGCAATTCAAGTTTCTAATGTTTGCTCGTGATAAGTTTAAAATCAAATGTGATGTTCTTAAAATCTTGAATATTTTACCTAATGGATATGATTTCTACTGCTTATTTTCAAGGACACAGATTCATTGTGATAAAGTAAGAAATATTTATTAAGATAATAGCTGCTAGAAACAAGCATATTATCATTTTGTGTTTGGCGAAAAATCATCTTGGCATGTATATCTGCTCCAAACCATAATCAGAAAAAGAATGCTGCCTTTTTTTCGAGGAGTTATATAATCTCCCATATTAAAATTTTCCATGCAGATGTATTATTTTTCAATGTCGTCATAAATTTTACATAATTTATGGAATTATTTAGGATTATTTATTTGTTTGTTTATTATATACAACACAATAATAGGCTACATGATACTAGCTCTCTGTTTAATACCTGGTAAATTTTAATGATATGTTAACCTTTACATAGCCTTAGACCAAATATTCTTTGTCTTATCAGACTACAATAGGAAGAGGGGATCTGTCAGAGATTGAGATTCCAATAGCTTCATGGGGGACGGGGGTTTTTTATCGTCTACCCCCAGAAAATAAAATAATTTTGTGCATTCTGGCACATATTTTATGTCAATTCTTACATAGCTTAAAGGAATAAAAATCTTTTTATTTAGATTTTTTTTTACAAATGTAATAGGGTGCAATTGGGGTGAAAAATATTTTTATTAGGGGTCAAATTCCTCCACTTTCACTGCCACTGAGGGGTTAAAGAAAACGCCAAGAAACCTAAATCAATAATGTGATCAAAACGTTCACTCCTGAGAAATATTCTAACCATGATGCCCCTCAAATTAATATTGTACATTCAGGTATAATCATATAATCTTCCTATAATTTGGTTCCAAATCAATGATTTTAATCAACCATCCAGTGGTAGGTATTATGTAGTGTTCAATAGAAGAGTTGTAGTCACCTGTGTCCAGAATTGTATTTATATTGATCTATAGACTTTCAAATGGTTGACTGGATATTATTGTCATTACGTTAACATATATCCAAAACTTGGTTACACTAAAAGGACTCATTTGCTTTTGGTTGGACACAAGTTATTCCCTCTATATTAATGTGATGGGTTGGAATGGAAATAAATTAATTTTACTGAGGTTTAGTTTTGTGTCTGTGGTCATAGGGTGGACATGATTATGGTTTACCTCATCAATTGAATTTAATGGATGTCACTTTTAATTTTTACTTTTTAAGTCAAATTCCTAAAAGGATGGAAGGATAGATATTTTGTGAATTTATTCATAGCAGTAATTGAACAAAAATATACTTTTATTATCACATATTTCCTATATTAATTTATTCATGAAATATTTTTATCATCCATTTACCTATTAAGATACAGGAAAAGATATATTCTTTTGAATTAATGAAGGATGTGAAAAGTATTCTAAAGTTTCTCAAGACTTCTGGACATTGACTATAGTTACATTGCATTATTCAGAATTCTGGAATTGTGATTTTGTGTGAAGTGATTACTAGGAAACAGGGAGATTATAGGACAATGCCTATGTCAAGGAAATGGAGGTGGTCTTCACCATGTGTACCATCATTATTTAGTAATCCTTATGTTTATATGGTAAGTTATTCAAAAAGTATTCACTGCTTGAGAGTTATATCGCTAACCAAATTGGAACCTGGAAAAAGGCATTGGTTTAAGTTGAAATGACTGCCAAAAATGATAGAATGAAAATAATTCTCCATCTTTTGATATTTTACATAAATCAGACAAAAATAATGCAAATACTAATTGCATGTAATTTGAATACTGTTTTGATAGGGCTATTATGTAAGATACTTGTGTTTAAAAGATTTTAAGAGAACATTTGAACTGAGCATATTGTGTGTGTCATATGAAGTCTTAAATGGTTATATTTAATTATTATAGACAGATGTTCATGTTTTAATAGTATTGTCCTATCTGTACTAATTAACTATTGTTTAAGTTGATTTACACATCACTTTACTATTTATATTAATTATTATTCTTCCCACTGGAAATTAGTCATACAACTTTAATTTCAATCAGTCAGTGCATGCAAATATATATTTTTTTTTACTTTAATTTACTTTGGCTGCTAGATTTACTTTGACTGCTAGAAAATTGCTGTGTAATTGTTATATTAATCTCTGTGCAATGTTGCCTTTGGATCAAACCCCTAAAATATTCCTGGCTTATAAAATATGATAATAACTAATAATTTGAAAATATTGTCAAAATCACATCTTGCTTTTATGTAGGCCAGAACAACAATTGTTGCATATTTTACAGTATATCTTCTGTATGGTAGATCTTTAAAGAAGGGAGTTACAAGATGCTCTAAATGACATCAAACCAGTTTTTAGCAAGAGTTTCACACGCTCTCTTTACCCTATAATGATATAACTTGAGGTTAATAATACACCCTAGTTCAGTTGACTAGAGATTATATACACATAGATTGATAACAACCTTCTTTAAGGTGATGTCGTGTCTGCTCAGTCAAACTTGTTTCACAAACTCTATTTTCACTCAAGATAAAGTTTTAAAGGTAAAATTTGAACAAGAAGGCTTTTCTTCACAAAAACCAAGTGTCACATTGGGTTTGATAATTTGAAGTACGGAATTTGATCTGGCCTCTTTATTGAATTATTTATTGAGTTATATATTGATTTTAAATTTTTGACCAGTTTTGAGGTTGTTATATGTATTTGTCATAATCATTGAACATTTAACAGGTTACTGAATGCTGTATTTACATTTCTCTAGTATTTTCAGTGAGATACCATATTAACCTACTTTGCAAGGATTATAAAGATTATGTATATCTATTTTGACAGTAGGAGGTCAACTGGAGTTATTTAATGTTATTAATGAGGCATATATTAAGGTCTATAAGAGACACCTGTATTGTAATGTTCAGTGTGTAGTTAAGTTGTATTATATCCGGTCCCATATGACCTAGTAACTCCTATCTCAGTTACCTAGTGTAATCTAGTATATTAAGGTGTAATAATGTTTAACCAAGTGTATTGTGTTCAGTGTTATGTGGAGTAATAGTTGGATTGTATTAAAAATATTGGCAATTATTGATGACAGTGAGTGTTAATGTTTAGAATTTAGAATTAACTTATTCAAAGTTTTGGATGTAAAATAGTGTTAGGTGATGATAGATAATGAACCCTTGATGATTCATAAGCAAAATAAAACCCAAGGAAGCAAATCTTCATTTTAGAATTTAGATTTTACTTTTAAACCTTTCATAGGTTTGATCAATATACCAGTTATACAAGCAATGATTACTTTTCTAAAACTATAGAAAACACAGGATTGCTCATTGATTTCATTTTAAATAAAAAAATTCTAGACTAAGGACAACAATTCTGAAAAAAGTCTCTCTGACTATTATAAATTTTCAAATTAAGCATATTTATTCTGATACATTTCACTGGGTGTAGATAAACTAACTTGTTTTCTCAAAATTGCATCTTAGTAATAGAAGAATTTGTTCTTATAAGTTATACCTGTTACAATATAGACAAATGATATCACTGTGATAAGACTATATTATCAGGTGGAGGTCAGTTATTATAGATATACCACTATTATTACATATCTCTTTATCAATATACCTTAAATAGTGGTCAGTGGTATGATATTTGCAATGATCATTTTACCTCAGATACTTGAAAGTAGGTGAATTTAATGATAAAGTAACGTATGTTTTTGCAAGTTTTTATAAAAAAAATCAATGTCAAGTAAAAGAAAGAATGGAATATCAATGATGTAACAATGTAAAGAGCAGTCTCTCCAAAAGGCTTCCAGAATCAACACACTTAACTACATTTGCACCAGATGTCTTCTACATACATAAACTCATTCTTTTAGCATATTGATATTGATAAAATGGATATTGTAACAGTTCTACACACAATATTCATACCATTCCAACACTTTGGAATATGTTGACCCTTGTTCTTTTTAAACAATAAAAGATATGACAAAGACCATTTTGTTTGTCTGAATCAGAGTGCTGTCTGAAGATCAGCTCTACTGGTTTTATCTGTGTAGACTATTAAAGATTCTTCAACTAGTTATAATTTAAAGTTGTGATGATTTAAATGTTTTACACTATAGGAATTTTTATAGTGAAATAATCAATAAATCATACATTTCTAGTGTATGAATAATGCTTTGTATATCATCAACTTATAAAATGTGTTACTCATACCATCAATAGGCGTTGTCTTTTACATTCCTGATAGTACATCTCTTGAAGGGTTTTATAGGTTTGTGGATTAAGGACGAAAGTTATTGATTGGTGAAAATGTCAAGGACTATGGCATCTTAACTTGTCTGGATTACATATAGGGGAAACATGCAAGTACTTTCATGTTTGTTTCAGGAATTTTGTCGAAGGAATACTCACTGGAAAAAATAAATTTTCAAGGTGTTTCCAATGTCAGTATTTGTTATTATGCATGTGCTTGTTATTTTGCAAGAATTTTATTATTTGGTTTTGTTCACATCAAAACTTAAGTTAAAATTTATCCTTATAACTTTAATTGCAATGTAAAATACACTTAATTGATAATATTCTTGAAAATTTGCATATATATTGTATATATATATTGTATATATATATATGGATATTGATGAAGGTCCAAACATAGAACAAGCTCCTCGAATGAAAAGTTATAGATTATGGCTGTTAAGTTGTTGTCTCAAATAAAGCAAATTATAAGTTTGAAAATGATATTATGTGAATGTGAAATCTAGTTAGGAGACTGACAAAAGACACGGTTTTCTACAGGTTTTTCAGTATACCATTCAATAACCCTTTATCAAATATATTGTACAGTTTGTTAGAAAACACGATGGTCTTTACTTCTTTTATATACTGTTCACACAATCTTACTCAACTTTAAATGTACAAAAACCTTTAAAATATGATAATACTCTTACAATGTAGAGAATGATTTTGTGTCTGTTAAGTTACCATGACATATTTCTAGCCCTAAACCCAGTTCTGATATCCCATCTGAATATCATGTCCAGGAATTAGGTGGAGCCAGACTTGTCAGCAAGGTACATGAAGAGAGTGTCTATACAAAGTAAATTTTATCAGGTTTATTTGTGGTTCCATTGTATTCCTTAGATTTTCTGTAGACAGCTTAATTTCTGAAGGAAAAAGAGACAGTGTTTAAGATGTGGCTTATTGAAATTCTACATGACTATGGTAGTTTTAGTAACATGAAGTTGTGATCTTGAGACAGGATTATAATACTAGTTTGTTAAACACCTCCTATTTTTAACTATTTTTCAGACACTTAAACCATGTTGGTACATCAACTTGACACTATAGTATCTTACTAGTGATTGACTTTACAAATATAAGACTTGACACTATAGTATCTTGCTAGTAATTGACTTTACAAAAACAAGACTTGACACTATAATACATTGCTAGTGAACAGACTTACAATAATACAAGACTTGACATATACCATAAGACTTTACTATAATACAAGACTTGACACTATAATACAATTGACTATGAACAGACTTAATATAATACAATACCATATGACACTATAATACAAGACTTGACACTATAATACAAGACTTGACACTATAATACAAGACTTGACACTATAATACAAGACTTGACACTATAATACAAGACTTGACACTATAATACAAGACTTGACACTATAATACAAGACTTGACACTATAATACAAGACATGACACTATAATACAAGACATGACACTATAATACAAGACTTGACACTATAATACAAGACTTGACACTATAATACAAGACTTGACACTATAATACAAGACTTGAAACTATAATACAAGACTTGACACTATAATACAAGACTTGACACTATAATACAAGACTTGACACTATAATACAAGACTTGACACTATAATACAAGACTTGATACTATAATACAAGACTTGACACTATAATACAAGACTTGATACTATAATACAAGACTTGAAAAATATAAAACATGATATAAATTATACACTATTAATATGTCTGTGCACTTAAATAATCTTCCAGAATTGATTTAACATGGAATGCAGTCAATTTGAATCCAGTTATTTGTCTGCTGCATTTATTGTTACATGACAAGTATTGGTATTGATAAGTTTTATCAGAGAGTCATTAAGACATGAAGGAGGCTGTAAAACAGCAAAGTGTTTAAGACTAATGGTACTGTTTTCTATTTTCAGAAAGATATTGAAGCAGCAGAAAGAATGAAATCAAATGATCAAGTGATGTTAGATGACAATTATGCTGTAGATTGTATTCGACCAAAATGTCTTGAGTTACAGCGAATGTGTGAACAGTATAAAGAATGTATGAGAAAAAGACAGGAAATCCTCAACAAATCTCATGATTTACATGAAAGACTGGATAAGGTAGGCTATATTTAACAATAGCTAGAATCATGTAACTAAATTTTTCCAGGGTAGTTATTTGGTTTATTTAAATAGAAAAATACAACTAATGGTCTTAACAACTTACTAAACTTTCATTCAAAGGAGCTATCTACATTTTGTAATAACTAATAAGAGGGGTTATTTCTTATTATTTTTCTAGATGAAATATTTTTAAGTAATATAACAAGAAATCTTTGAAATGTTTGTAAAAAATACTAAGCCAAATGTGTAAACTACCATCAAAGTGAGCTAATCCTTAGTTTGTACCTCTAGTCACTACTATTGGAAATCTGTTAAATAGTATCAGTTTGTTGGCACACGTTTTTTAACAATAACTGATATTTTATGGTTTATTTTAGGCTAATAAATGGTGTTCAAGGGGAGTAGATTTATTAGCAAGTCAACCATTAGAGAATTGTCAAACACCTCATGGTGCAGAATTAGCTTTACGTGACATAGAAACATATCTTTCTTCAACTAAAGAATTGAAACTCAACAATCCTAGAGAGTTCCGACAACTATTTGAAGATATGATGACTCCAGAAACAAGAGTAAGTTGTTTATATGTTACCATAGTGACTATAGTGTTACGGTATGGTGTTCGGTAACGTATGTGGTATTTAGAGGTTTTATGGATTATAAGAGGATTGCAAACTTCAACCACAAATAGATCATACTGTTGAGATTTAAAGTATGTTTCAGTCAATTTATTAAATTGATCTGCCCTGTTTAACACAAATGGTTGGTAAAAAATTAATCAGTATGCTAAATGAGAATTGATTTTTACCTCAATAGATTTGCAAAAAATACTGTTATTATAAATTGAAATGTTATAATTATAGAATACAGTTCAGCAAGTGTTAAAGAGAATGGATGATGTACAAGGAATGTTTGCTAAACGTAAAGAAAGTTTACAGAAATTAACTCGGTACCCTAACAATCGTCCTGTACAACATGTCTATCCTGAACCAGCTCATCATCATCATCATCATCAACATCATCCACAATCTGATTATAATTCAGAGTTCAGACGTAAATCTGATACCAGGCGTAGTAATACATCATTAGACAAAAACACCAACTTTCAGGTTTGTCAGTTTGAATACCTATTATCTTAGATTAACAAGATGAGTTTTACATAATATGAATAATTAGAGGTGAACAATGAAGTCAACTTGGTCCAATAGCTTCAGTTTCCAATCTTACAGGAAGTTTAAACATGCTGTAACTTCTGAATGTTAATTTCTTTTATTATATTATAGATACGACATGACCACAATGTAAATATGTACCCACCATCATCTGGTTATGGTAGTAAATCTAGTAGTATAGCTAGTAGTGGATATGCCGATACAACAGATTCTCATACACAACGTAGTTCATTATCTTCTATGTCTGTATCTTCTTTGCCAGAAATAGATACATTACAGTCTAAACAAAGGTTAGTATAGATACATTAGTCTCAACAAAGGTTAGTATAGATACATTACAGTCTAAACAAAGGTTAGTATAGATAAATTACAGTCTAAACAAAGGTTAGTATAGATACATTACAGTCTAAACAAAGGTAAGTATATATACATTACAGTCTAAACAAAGGTTATTACAGATACATTACAGTCTAAACAAGGGTTTGTATAGATACATTAGTCTAAAACAAAGGTTAGTATAGATACATTAGTCTAAAACAAAGGTTAGTATAGATACATTACAGTCTAAACAAAGTTCAGTATAGATACAGTACGTACATGAATAACAAATGAAAGTATAGATACATGAGTCTAAACAAAACTCAATATAGATACATAACCATATTAACAAAGCTTATATGGTCTATGGTCCAAATAAGGTTTAGTTTTTAAAGATACATTAAAATTTTATAAAAAAAGGTTAAAGTTATAGATACTTTAAATCTAAACGAAGGTTTGTAGATAATTAACAGAAAGATGCATTATAACATTTGATAGCTACAATGGTAGTTTTAGGTGATGCATTACTAATTAAAAAATAAGTACTAATTTAATTTTTGTTATATTACAGACATGTAATGAATGAATTAATAGATACAGAACAAGCTTATGTCTCAGAATTACAACAGATTCTCAAGGTAAATCTATAGTTTTATTCTGAAATGATATTCAAGATTCAATTATATAAATGAATGTATAATTATAAATTATAGAGCAAAATTACTGCATTTGTATTTAAAGCTAGGCAAAATCAAATGTATTTTGTGTATACAAAGAATTTGCTCATGTATTATTTAATTCTGGAAATTTTATTGTTTTCTCCTAGGGCTATTACCAAGAGATGGACAGTCGACACATGCAGCATTTGATTCCAGGTGAATTAGTAGGAAAACGTCATGTTTTATTTGGAAATTTAGAAGAAATATTTAATTTCCATAATGAGTAAGTATAATCTATAATTCTGTTTAGTTTTGATATACTAGTAAGTTAATTTGAATGTATCTCAATGAAATTAAGATAAATGACTTATCAGTTATTAAAAGGACTTTTATTTTGAAAGTTACACCAGTCCTATACAGATTCTTTGCTATATCTCATGTGCTCTACAGTTATAGCTGAGCTCAATTATCTGGTAATTCAATATTAAGAAAATATCAAACATCAGTTTTTAATTGATGGAATTTTTGTGTTTTAATATTTATATAGTAAAACTTATATACCTCACATATTTCAGTGTATTTTTACAAGAATTACAGAATTGTCGAGATATGCCTGGTAGAGTTGGTAAATGTTTTGTAAATAGGGTAAGCAATTTTTTTTCATTATATTTTGTAAATAGGGTAAGCAATGTTTTATCATTATATTTTGTAAATAGGGTAGGAAATGTTTTATCATTATATTTTGTAAATAGGGTAAGCAATGTTTTATCATTATATTTTGTATAAGCAATGTTTTATCATTACCGTATATATTTCTCTAACATCATCATAGTAACATCATGAGATATTTTGGTAAGTAATGTGAAAATTATTTAGTTTTTTTTTACTTAGAGGAAAGAGTTATTTTATAACATTTTATTTTATTTCCAGAAAGATGAATTTCAGATGTACAGTTCATATTGCCAAAATAAGCCCAGATCTGAAGCTTTAAGAGCTCATATTAGTGATTCCAACCCATTCTTTAAAGAATGTCAGAAAAAACTAGGTCACAAGTTACCATTAGGAGCCTATTTATTAAAACCTGTACAGAGAATTACCAAATATCAACTCTTATTGAAGGTAAATATATTTTATATTGTCATTTATATAGAAGACACAATATGGCTAACTTATTTTTCATCTAATGTGACCAAATTTTTTCACTATGTGTGACTAAAAATGAACATCAATTGAGGGATGTATAATGTGGTATATTGTTTGTATATTGAGTTCTAAATATGTTACAACATGGAAATATCATTTTATTATATATATATTTGCATCAATATCAAACTATGTTTATTTATATTATAGGAAATGTTAAGGTTTAGTGGAGATGATACTGTTCTAGAGAGTCATATACAGGATGCTCTAGACACTATGTTGGGTGTTTTACGATATTTAAATGATAGTATGCATCAAGTATCTATTGTTGGTTTTAACGTAAGTTACTTCCTTTATATATCAATAAATGTATTTAAGCATATATTGCTATAAAAGCTTGATTGATTTGTGCAATCACAGAGTGGCATAAGGTATTCAGAAGATTCCTTAAGCCTTTTGACCAAGTTTTCCCTTGTTAATGATGAAGAATCTAGTGAACAAGGGTCTTGTTGTTGATATGGAATGCTGAAAAAACAAGACCAATTTATTAACAAGCTGCGCATGTCCAAGATTCTTCATTAGTGAGCTGATAATTGAATAGTGTATAGGCTTATAATACTGTCCTGAAAAAATTACCTTATTGGCCTTTTTAAATTAGGTGAGGACATAAACAGATTATTTCATCTAGAATGGTAGTTTTTCAATTTACGAGTGCTGTGCTAATGAATGTGATCCGCTATGCACCGATAAATAATGTATTTCATTACATTATCATTATTATCTTATTTGTTATTATCATTATTTCTTGTCATTATCATTATAACTCTTTCATTACATTATCATTATTTCTTGTCATTATCATTATAACTCTTTCATTACATTATCATTATTATCTTATTTGTTATAATCATTATTTCTTGTCATTATCATTATAACTCTTTCATTACATTATCATTATGATTTACAATATCCTTCACAACCTTGTGAAACTTTGCAACTAGACTTTAACCTTGATTATAAAGAAGTGTAAGTAAGAAATGGTGGGTTAAAGAAGCATGGTTAAACATGGCAGATACTGGTACATGTAACTTAGAAAGTAAAAGCTAGCTAATGTCTTAATATGTAAATTGATGTCTATTTAGGGAATTTGGTTTTATGTAGAATTAGTTACTGTTTAGATAAAATGTTAATCTGTTATGTCTGTCCAATACAATATTATGCATGTTGGTGACTGATTTTAAAGGATGTAGCCTAGTTGTCTAAATATTAATCGTGCCAGCTACAAAAGAACTCAATTTGAAATAATTTTTCACTCTTCAGAATTGATAAATAATTTGTAACAATTGCCATTAAATAAAGTTGTCCATAATAATGTTAGTTTTTAGGGGATATAAGTCTTATCAGTAGTCTTTAGGTACAATGTAGCTTGAAACATTTGATTGAATTTATTCAGTAGCTGTCTATTATATGAGATTGTTTGGGTTATTAATTTTTATTATCATCCTGTCCTAAATTTTTTAGTCTTATCAGTAGTAGGAAAATAAACATGTTTTTTTCTCATGCTTTGACTTTGAAAGAAAAGAAGTCTACTGTAGTTTCGATTCCATATCCTTTTATTTCTATCATTTTATTTTTCATCATAGATATTTCATAATGTCATAGTTTGTTTTATATTTAAACAGTTTGTATGACATTATTTCTGTATTTTTATAGGAGAACATGTCTGAACAAGGGAGATTATTGATGCATGCCAGTTTTAGTGTATGGACAGATCATAAGAAAGAAAAATTAAAAGATCTAAGATTACGTGCTATGAACCGTCATGTGTTTCTGTATGAAAAATCTCTGTTATTTTGTAAAAAACGGGAAGAATCTCAACATGATGGAGCTGTGTATAGTTTTAAAAAGAAATTAAAGGTAGGCCTATAGTCTATGATCAATCTAACTCTAGTGACAAATATACCTTTTAAATATAGTACGTCAGACTTACCATAATTGAAAATAATAACAACGAAATAAAAAGAAATATAAGGCCAATGTGTCCACCATAGATCTACCCTATTTACTTTTAAAAGTGAGAGAGACTAGTCGTTTGTCAACATCGATTATCACCACTCGTGGTGAAACAAACTAACCTTGACCTTGAATTGAAATGAAATACCTAATTACAATACCAAATTGAAATTTAAATCAATGTGACTTTGTTTTAGCTGTCTCAAGTTGGGTTAACAGAAACAGTCAAGGGAGATAAGAGAAGGTTTGAATTGTGGTTACGCAGTAGAGAAGAAGTTTACATAATTCAGGTATTTACCTTCTACCAGTTGATAAATTTACTAGTCATCAATTAATATTCTAACAAGATCTGTATGGAGGTGGACATTTCAGACCTCAAATCAAAGCTGATTCATACACATTATTTTGTTCTGGCAATCCTTGTGATATTTAAACAAAAAATACAAATAGGCCTACTCATCTACCATATCTCTGTTGTTATCAAAACTTTTGTTGTAAATGTAATTTATTATTAGAAAAGTTTGATAAAGACTGATTTGTAGTTTTTTGTACCAATTAATTCCTTTATTTCCTAAATGTATATTTAAGGGGTTGTTTTATTTTTAAGGCACCTACACTTGAAGTTAAAGATACGTGGGTGAAGGAAATAAAAAAAGTTCTCCTCAACCAATTTGATCAACTAAAAGGTAAGGAAATATTTTGAAAACATCTTTAAGCATGACTTCATATTCTAGCAGTTCCTTGTTTTCTATATTATACCTGTAAAGTGTGAACCTTATGTGATTGTGATTTCTTTTTGCTACATGCTATATTTATGAATCTTGTAAAGATGAATGTAAAATTATTTCAGTGTCTCCTCCCAATCCTTTACGATTATCTCAGGAAGATTTAAGTCGTGTACCAAAATATGATGCTCCTTCTTATACGTAAGTTTATCAAAATTTATTCATTTTCTTCTAATAATTGACCACGTTCAATGTGGTCACTTTGACACAGAATAGGAGATTATTTCAATGGGCAGGTAATGGAACTGACTATCAAAAAAAAGCAATTGTATGCTCCTTTCCTGGATATTGTCTTTCATAACTTCATGTCTTCTTAAATACTGCAGTGTGCAACATTGTCTTTGTTTCAGTTTTGAGAGTTGGAAGGGATCATATGGTCATAATAATAATTCTACCAGTTCTACGGTACCACAAGGTTTAGGTATGGTGTCACCTTTAGAATCACCAACTGGTCCACCATTAGACTATCAAGATGAAGAAGGTGGTTGGTCTAGTGGAGAGTTCTCTAATACTGATGAAGAAGAACCTGAAAAATACATTCCGAAAATAGAGGTATGAATCCCAATAACAAGGTTCATCTTGTCAAAGTTCCTGCTCTATTGTACATAGGGTCTCCAAAATATAATAGTCCACAGCCTTTGAGAACTTATAAGTGATTCTTCATAACTGTAAATTCCAGATTTTAAAATTTGATTTGAACAACTTTTCCTATTAAAGTTTTACTTCCTTGGTCTTGGATAAACTGAAGATGGTCCTTTCTGTGTTTTTTTCAGCCTTCATTCCGCCAGCAGTTCATGTCTCTAGCAGATTATTTCCCTGTAGATGATAATGAATTAGGTCTAAAAGATGGTGATATAGTAGAAATATTACGTGTTGGTACCAATGGTTGGTGGTTTGCTCGTCATTTATCACTAGGTAGCGAAGGCTGGGTACCGTCCACATATCTTGAACCTATTAGACGTAGAAATATCTCGCCTTCTATATCATCAGGCAGTAATGGTGAGTACTTATGAATTCCGTGCAATGAGTTCAAAGATTTTGTCATTATAAAAAAGAATATAAATGCCCTATACCCACCCCAAAGACTTAATAAACCTCAAATCATGTCCAGTCAGGTATTGAAATTTCTTTTACTCTTTATGTCCTTTTAAACTGTAAGAATTTGAATTTTGGAATTTTGAAATCTTGTTCACAACAAACCGAAATAAGGAATACATTTTTATTTAGGAAAAAGAAAATCTATCAAATTGTAATTTCAACAGGTAAGAAGGTGATAGATAATAAAGTATACATAAGCTAGATTATATCAATTACTAACAAATGGACTCTCAGAAACATCATAACTGGGCTACATCAGTTAATAATTTACAATCTCTTTAATTGGCTAAATTATTCCAGCAGTAATGGTAACTAATCAGTTATCTAGATGTAATATGAGTTATGATGTTTTTGATGACACAGTCCAAATAGATTGCTGTGTATTGTATAATATTTACTAATAATATACTAAGCTATAATATATAGCAGATATAAAGAAGAATATTGTTATTTACCAAGCTTTCAGGAAAAGTAAATAGCTTTGAATTATATTCTGCTTTCACAATGCTTAAAACTTGAGAATGGATTTATGTGTATTGATATACTAAGATAATGTGAAGGGGGGCTGAGGCTGACAGTGCCACTTTCATCATCTAAGAATTAAAATATCAATTACTGAACTCGACTTGCAGCATCTGTAAGATAAAAACTTCCTGACAAATTTTGATTACTGGTAGTAAAACTAAGACTATATGGCCAACAAAAGCAATGGAAATCTTCTGGCAACAAATTGCCCTCAGTTCTCTATTCATGCTGAATGTATTTTATTTAATAATATGCAATGAACTGAGCTTCTCTTAAATATTTAAACACATCCACTCCCTTTTTATGTATATATGTGTATATCTTTATTACAGTAGCAGGCCTACAGCCCATATTACATAATACATGACACAATTAAATACATATGATCATAGTGAAATTACTAAACACAATAAAATATAAATAAACAATTCATTGACTGGGACATTAACAGATTACAATTCAATGTTATTAACATAGTTATCCCTGAGACTTGTGGCCCTAGAAATAAATTCAGCTAGGGTTGACATTTGTTTAACCATCATTCATAATATGAACATAATCGAGATGAGTGTAATAATGCTTATTGCTGAATACCTTGCCTCTCAATTTTTTATAAAGTGGACAGTGGAAAATAAAGTGCATTTCATCTTCTATGATAGTTTGATTACAAACAGTGAAACAGTATTCACATTTCCTATCCCTTTTTTATAATAAGTGACAGAATCGGTTTGATATGTTAAGGTTTCAGAAACTTTTATATTCTAGAAAAATAGGAGACAGTCTTTATATGCTTTCTGTAGTAACTAAATACCTGTCAACCACCCTCATCCCTAATTTATGTGTAGCTCACAATATTTTAGATTTAGTTGCTTTCTATGTCTTCAAACTATATTGTTTTAAATGGTCTGTGGTAAAATTGTAATGGGAATGGAAAATTAATATCTTGTTACTTGGTTAAATGGAGAAAAAAAATTTCTAAATCCTATTTTAAAGTTTTTAGCTCTTCAGCTATTTTTCTAGTTTTAATAACTATTTTTAAATTATTTTTTTTTTATTCATTCATTTTAATTTAATTATTAGTATCTTTATTTATCTTTTATTTATTTGATCTATGTTGATTTGAATAATTGGTAGTCTTTATAGTGTTTATTCTGTTAGTATAAGCTAACAAATAAATATTTCTGTCTCTCTGTTAATTATTTATTGTTATTTTCAGATTCATTTCATAAAGACATGTATGTTAGAAGTTATCCTATTGGACCTGGAGAAGAAACCACAGTTTAACATTGATATCAACCCTGTTATAGGGCAATAGAGACCTTTTGAGTCAATACATACAGTATGGTCTGTCATGCAGTGCAGTGTCTATTCAAGCGTATACTTGATTCAGATTGTAGATTAACGAACATTTTGATGTGTACTATTTATTTGTTTGAACTTTTATAAAGAATATTTGAAATTATAATGTTATGAGAATATTAGTGTCTTACTTTCTGATATATTTACCATACTTCATTGTCATTTTTTAATTTTACAAGGTGCATGGAGAACATTTATCATGACATGCTCAATTTCTACTCTTTCATTGCTTTCATATTCTTAAATTTTGAGATGAATTGAGCACTAAAAATTATCAGCTATTTACATATAAACAAAATGTACATATTAAGAGCAGCATATTGTGAATATAATTGAATTATTTGTAAAAATAAGATTAATTTATTCAATGACAATATAAGATTTAATGTATTATAAATACACTATTTAAAGCTGGTTATTATTAAATTTACACTGGCACTTATTTCTATGTTTAAACATAGATGTATGAATTTCCAGTATGTATACTGTGTAAACCGGGATATTTGAACTTCCAATCAACTTAGATATCTAAACAGTTTCAAATATGTATACTTAGAAAACATGTATATCTTAAAGAGGCCCAGGCTTTATTTGCTTCGGACAATCATCCGACAGCCTCAAACACATGAAATCTTTTGGTTAGCTAATCAGAAATAGCCTACAGAGCTTACCTTTGAAATTTGAGTCTTCAAATCCATGTGTATCCATAATTATCCGTGTTTGAAAAATCATAATGTCGTAAGAAATTACGAACGGCCCGCCATATTGGAAAACGGTTCGTCTTGATAATCAAAGAGTTATCCTTCCCGTCGTGCAATAGCGGTCATCTATATAAATAGACTACAACGCATTTTTCAATTGTAGACTTTATCAACAGGACACACAATTTTCAGACTGACTGGAGACCAGCCGCATACAGCACGGAAAAAAAATGAAAAGTGAAATTTTTTGTTTGAGGTATATTTCAAGGTATTTTGCGATTTTCTTAGAGCTTGAGTATTTCTGAGGACTGTTTAAATGTAACAAAGGCCCAAAACGACCCCTAAAAATCAAGCCTGGGCCTCTTTAACAATTTCCAATTTGAAAATAAGTAAATATGGATATCTCAACGTTTTCTAATATGTATAATTTGTAACCTTGGATATCTTAATTTCCAATATGTATACTGTGTTACCTTGGATATCTTAATTTCCAATATGTATAATGTTTAAACTTGGATATCTTAATGTCCAATATGTATACTTAGTAAACTTGGATATTCTACTGTTTTCCAATATGTATACTGTGTAACCTTGGATATTTGAATTTCCAATATGTATACTTGGTTAACTTGGATATTTGAATTTCCAATAAACTTTGATATCGAATATCTGATATCTAATAGTATGTTTTGTAAATTTAGGTATTGTAACATTTTCCAATATGCATTCTGTATATGGTTGTTTATAATACACACTTAAGTATCAGATACACTGGTGTATAATGCACACTTTTTCACAATGCTCACACCAGAACCTTAAAATTCTCTACTATCAAAGCCATTGTTTCTCATTTTCAATTTTATTTTTGTCTATTGAAGCAAAATTCTGATTAGCTATTCTGTAAACAGATGGGTTTTGCTTTACAATCTATCAAAAGAACTAATAATTTAAATGTTTTAAAGAAAATGTTGCTCTCAAAAGAAGATTGGCCTTATATAATACGAAAATCATGATCACATATAAACGAAAAGGGTTTCATTTGATAGACAAAGTAGAACTTGTTGAATGTAATATACAATAGGAGATTAGAGGATATTGTCTGTTTTTGATGTTATCTTGAAGAATAAAAATTGTTATTGTTGATTATTGTTATAGTTATATAAAGAGAATTGTTAATCAGTTTTATCTATATGTTAAGTGAAATATGGTTACAAGACCAAATTGTTTAATGATTTTGGTAAAAATGTGAATAATATGTAGAATTTTAGACAAACTTAATTTCTTCTTTCAAATCAATTTTGTAAACTTCCATATGTGAACATTCCGCTATCTTAATTCCTTAATGGTTATTATACATTTTAATTTTGTCCATTTTATAAAAACATTCTTTTAAATCATTTGATCAGGAAAGAATCTGATTATTTTTGGTATGTCTCTGAATGGATTTATTTTAGATCCTGATGATTAATTATGTGACTTAAGGTTTTATTATTCTTAAGAATATTTGAATGATATGATGTGCAATATGAATTACAATGTCCATGTACATTATGAATTACAAATTACAAATTGATGATATGCAACATTTATAAAGTGCTAATTTATTTCATATTCATTTTCAATATTTGTAAAAACTGTACCTTTATGTGCTTCATTTAAATTTTGACAAAATTTAGAGCTGAATTGTTTTATTGTTTTCAACCATTGGTTCTAATTTTGTATTAAAGCAATAAGAAACCTTTGTTCTACCACTCCACTATTATTTTTGTTTTTCTCAGGTTTTCCTTTTTTGTGATAACTCATATAATTTCCAAAGGCTGTAAAGTGTATAGTTGTATATTTATTATTTGAATTATTTCCACTTTGTAAAGTCTTTTGTATAATTATGTATAATGCAGAATATGTGGCATTGTAAACTGGCATTTAATTATTTTTTTAAGTGTGATAAGATTTGTCTAAATTCTTATAGATTTGACATTGATTTCAGATATATTCCATGAAAGTAATTTTTTTTTTTGGACAAGTACTTGTTCACATTTCGGTTAAGTAAAATTCAAGCTAAAATATCTATTGAATTCTGAAGAACTGTTTTTTTTTAGCATTTTAGCATTGTTTTGGACATGATAAATTAGGAGTATTTGTATATCCTGCTTGTTATCTGTGATTCTTGTTTTAGTTGTTATTGTGTACAGATATTTTATTGAAAACTGTTATCATTTTTTATTTCTCGGTGAGTATAAATAACAATATTCTCATCAATTTGAATGAAATACAATGTTACAAAATTTAATGTTAGGTTATAATATATGCTTTAGATCTGCTTTTCATCATCTGTTCAACACACAAGAAAAAATATTTCTACCATCTTTCACTGTGGTCCGTTTAGTGAATTTCTCATCAGATCAGGGATCAGTTTTGTCATCCACACTATTCTTTTAAATATTTAGTCAAAATTAACTGTTCGATCTCAAATTATGGACTTAATATGAATGAGATGAAATAAGATTTATAACATATTAATGCTAAGAATTTAAAAAAAAAACTTGAATATTCTAGCTTGATGTGTGCTATACAGAAATCTTTTTTAGTAAACTGTAAGAAATGATTAAATAATGAAGAATATTTAATAATAAAATGATTATTTTGTATATAACAGTGGACCTATAAGCTTGGATATCAATTTTATTGTTTTAATGCTAATAAAATTAGAAACAAAAATAAAAAGGATTCAAGTTAAAGACTTGTTTGAAATAAAGAAATAGTAAAATACAAGTAGTCTGTTGTTGTTTAGATGAAAGATACTATTAGAAATAGGACCTGACCGATACAATGAGATTTCAGCCCTTGAATATGAATCCGTAAGACCTTTCTTCCACTAATTCTTGATGTAGCCTGCACTGACAGGGCTATGATTTAGGCCAATGGTTTGAACGATTATTGGGGAGAAGAGGCAATTCAAATGTCCATCATATTTATTGTACTTTCTTCAAACATTCTTAATCGGAATACAAGTTTATAGACATTTAATTGTCCTAGAGTTATACCCCTTACCTGTGGCCAAAGTTAATTTGAATACACGGATATATAGGGGCCTATAAACAGACGACACCATAAATAATATAAAGGATATCAAACTTTGTTTCAACAAGATTACATTGCAAATAAATTGTGAAATCGAAATAAGAACTACTTCATGAGACTATTCGTACCAAACTGCTTACGAATTGGAACTGTATGAGAAGCAGAACAGCTACAGGTGAATGTATTTTTAGTTATTATGAACCCATATAACATGTTATCTTTCTAGAATTTTTTTTATGATACATGAGAAATATAGAAGAACTGTACGAGACATTGAATATTTGTGTATTTGAAATAGCCATCAGGTTCAAAGTGAACCTTCGGTGGAACTATTGCAAGAATTTTATTTTCGAATAGAATATAGGCCATGTTATGCAGGTATATGTATTAGGGTAAACGCCCCTAAATATGATACCTTATCAGCAAAACTGAACACTATCATAAAACGTGTATGGACCAATAAAGACAGGATTTTATTTCAATATATTACAATAATGTACTAATAACAGTGTGCCTCTCTAAAGTCTTTTAAGCCTCCATTCCTTCGTAAGTTTCTGAAAACCGGGCCTAGTAGCCTATTATCAGTAGGCTACAACAACATTCTTTTGCAGCAAGTTTTGATAGGGCATAAGTTAAATACTAAAAAGCCTTATTCAGAATTTTTATTCATCATTCTTCGGATTTAGATTATTCGGTTATCGACATAATTTAGAATATACTTGAATAAATATCTAAAACGTGGGATATACACATTGAAAGAAAGAGTAACTTGGATATCAGTTTTGTTTGCTTGGTAAAACACTTATATTGTTAAATATAAACTTGATCTAGAATGTCTTCCTGGTATAATATATAAAAGGATGCATGTAAATAAAGGGGAAAAAATAGAAGACTTAGATTGAAATAAACGCGTGATGTGTCAATAATAATAGATAACAGCATGTCACTAAATACCCCTTTACCTGAACATTATTATGAAAATCTAGGTCATTTGATAAGCGTTTAAAATGTAAAATTTAAATCTAACACAATTTATTAATAATACTTTAGCATTTACAGTAGTTATATTTATCAAGCAAACCATACTTATACTTGAATATGTAACACGTCTTTGACAACTTTAATGTGAAGGTATTTTTCAGATTCATAAAACCAGGTATTGGGACAAAATGTTTCAAATCAATAACATGTGCAGTGTGTGTGGTATAATTGACTTCGAACGGACCCCTACCAATCCCCTACCCCCTACTTTGCCCCATCGGACACCGCGTCGCTTGTGCTTTTTCATTTTCACGGTTTTTGATGAAATGTTTTTGAGGTTATCATTGTTTTTTGGTGGAATAGAAATGGTATCCAGGTATAAAATGTGCCAGGGACAGATTTATAGAAAATAGAAATACCGTGTCAACGATAGCGTAGGGTCATCATAATATACATTTATTTTCCAGAGAAAAGAACAATGAATTTCCTATTGTTGTTCCTTAAAGACGTTAACTTCATGTTTCGTTTCCAACAAAAATTTATTTTATTCAAGATCCTAAGAATTTAACACTGATGATCATTGCTACAGATAACACTGTTGGTGGAAAAGTTGCATTCTTATATTATCAGATGAGGTTTCCATATAGAAAGATGATTTGATAATGTTAGGCTTTGTTTTTGAATTTATATTAATACGCAAATTTATCAAGTTCAGTGCCAATTGCAAACTGTAGTTTGAATTTTGAATATTTCAGTAAGTTTGCATTTGAAGATAGGAAATTATATAAATGGTTGAAGAATTTACCGACAGCACAACAGATCCGCCAGACAATGACTCTACAGCTACAGATATTATCAATTTAACATCTTCTACACTTCCTTATACCATAACAAACAGTCCTAATGTAACAAATACTACTGGTCAGTAGATTTCAAAACTTAGTTAATGATCAAATCAATGTAGAATGTCTGGAAGTGAGTTCAGATTCCGGGCTGTGCTGTGGAATTGGTCATTTCCACTGTTTGAATTGTGTCAACAGAGCGCTCATGTTTAATTTTAGACTCATGGCGTGTCCTGGCAAAATATGTATGATATTTTTAAAGGTAACCGTTCGGTGGGTCTAAATCGTCTTAATCACAATCTTATACAGGCTTTTCTATTTTTCCAGATTTTAATATGCCGTCTTCTAGTAAAAATTTGGCGATTGGGGTTTCCATATCCGTCATATTGATTTGTATATTTTGTTTGATATTATTGTATTATTTATATAAGAAAAGGTATGTATTATTTTGTGTTGTCAGTCATTTCCTTAGTTATTTCCCTTTATATAATCTAATATTTTGTATCCACTTGATGTAAGATGTTTCTTTCAAAATGATAAAATGGAGTAAATGACTAAGATCGAATCTTTGTGAATTTCACATTAAGTTCTCTTAATTTTAGACGTTTACATCTATTACCATGTTTAAAGAACTGGTCTCCTAGAAAAAGTTCTGGTTCAGTGTCAAGAAGACCTTTACAACAAGAAGATGATACAGGGTCTGTGGACGCTCCAGAAACAATTCAAGATAGAAAAATGGACGATCTTCAACAAGATCTTTTTACAATAGGTGATGTTGAAGACGACAATCAGAATAAAGACAATAACGACGATGAATTTTTTATGGACGAAGTGTACGGACGTTCAGAATTTCAGGATAAAGTTACGAAAATGTCAAATAAAAATTTATATAGTATTACATCAGATGAGGACGATTCTTCCCTTCTGGATGATGATTTGCCAGATTTGAGCTTTCGGTGATTTCATCCATTATATATCATAGTAATGTATATCATGACATATTCCATTACATTTTGTGTTTGTGTGTGTATGTCCCTTGTCGATTTTGCACGATAGGATTTCGAATATTTTGTATTTCACCCACGGAAAGTATATATAGTCGAAATTGACGAAAGATTGGGTACAACGGTTCTATCTATCGATTGAATGAGGTTTGTGTTGCATTTCAGCCAATAACCACTGAGGATTCTCAATAGAGTATTGGGATGTATGTTCCAATATAACATGTTTATTATTATTATTATAAATGTATATAAATATATAACACGACAATTGTCTCGACAATAAATATTTATTAATTCAATTTCTAAAACATTACCCAGATTGTGTTTTATTTAATATATTATATATTTCCCCGACAAACATGGTATGCCTAAAATAGGGGAAGCACACTGCAGACCAAGAGGCAGAAAGACAGATGCACTCTGGCTGAATGAACTGGTGATATAGCAGCTATTCCTGTTAACGTTTTATGTTTTTAACACATTAATCTTCACAGATTTCTACCACAGTCTGTAATGATTAGAAGAAGGGCAAATAGAGCAAAGTGCAGATTGTAAACCAAATTTGACCTTTTCTTGATGATAAAACACTTAATGTTTGTAGAGCGCAACATATAAGGATGGTCTAGCCCAGTTTGAAATTTAATTACATTTATTCTGTAAGACTTAGAGAAGCGAATAAATGGTAGACAGAAGCTTGGTGAAGAAACTGAGAAAATTCTTGAACCTCGATATTGAACAGTTTCATAATGGTGTGAGCAATTATCTATAAAACAATAGAGTACACGTCAAAAGCCTGGCAAATAAGAGATTTATTCCTACGATCGATACGGTAATGGGCTAATCTGATGAGACCAATTTCATCACAAGTCCTTTGATTAGTGAGGACTTGCTGCCTACTAAATTAAATTCTCCACCTAAATAATGTATTTAACTTGATGTAATAGATGTATTTGGTGCAATATTTCACTTTGTCATGCAAAAACTCAACTGCATATTCGGCATTATTTAATATGTGTCACAAATTATAGCTAGAATTTATATTTCACGACCTTTCATTGAGATAGTACTTACAGATTTTTAATAGCTTATGATTTTGCCCTTTGTGCCTTATTTCGTCCAGATCCAAAAGTCATTCCATTATTAGTCCAATAGTATAGATGAGCGAAATAATAGTCTTTATTAATTACATTAAACAATACTCAACTATGGGTGTTCTGCATAGAATGATGAAAGTTGAACCCAACCTTTCGACTCCTGTTGATGAACACCAACAGGAAGGGTACAGTGATAAGAAATAATTCAATATTCATTGATATTTACAGTAGTAAAATGGGTCTCGAATTCATTGTCTATTTTCAATTTTTTGCACATGCACCTAAATAACTTACAGGGTAACGGGTTGGTTAATGTAAATGATGATTTCGACCTCTGCATGTACTAGGATGATAGGATGAATACAGTTGTTGAATTCTTTGAGCCACTACAATAGAAAGGTAATAACAGTCAATGTTATGTCATGTTCCCGCACATTATCACTTTGCCTGAAGATGTACTCTGGTGAAAAATTACTTTGATAGAACTCCATTTAAATCAAATTTAAGTTACCGTACTAAATAGAGGAAGTGGAATGAAAATACTACTGTAGAAACAAGATATTGAGCTAAAAAGAGGATTATCATTATGGATAAAGTAAGAGTGGCAAGGATCGGGGGAGGGGATTAGACTACACGTGAGGTTTCATCATTTAGACTAAATTGGTTTTAGAATCAATACAGTCTCAAGTTCGCCCTTCCTGACATTTTACTATTTACATATACCATTCATGGAACTCCTGTAAGTCGAACAGGATTAACATATCAAATTCCAGTCTCTCAAATTAAGCTGAATATCGAAAAGTTCGTGTTAATTTGGATAAAAATCGTTAATCAAGTCTACATCTAAGTTAAACCATGAGAATGACCTCTTAATTTTAAAGGTTAAAAGAACCAGTCTCGGTGCATTGAATTTTAGATGAGATTATATGTTACCAATCCAATGTGATCATTTATTCTACGCCCACATGAATATGTGGACGTATATTGTCGTCAGTCCTCTCCGTCGGTCCGACCGTACGTCCGTCCGAAAAAATTTGTTGTAGACACAATAGAAGCTACAATTTTCTATGGATTTTAATTAAGCTTGTTGTGAGCATTGGAATTGATAAGACAGCGGTCTAGTTCGAATTTGATGATTTTTCGGTGAACGGTTATTAGGAATTGCCCCTGCCTCTATATTTGTTGTAAACACAATAGAAGCTACCATTTTCAAGGATTTTTATGAAATTTGGTGTGAGCATTGGAATTGATAAGACGGCGGTCAAGTTTGAAATTGACGATTTTTCGATGAACGCATTTTGAGTTATTGACCTTGAGTTGGAAAAGGCACGTCAAAAATTTATTGTGGGTCCTATAGAAGCTACAAGTTTCAATGGATTTTGGTGAATTTTGGTGTGAGCATCGGAATGGACAAGATGGCTGTCAAGTTCGAATATGACGATTTAGATGACTTGCCATCGATATAAATAAATCTGGTACATGTTCTACAACACAAAAAGCAATGTAGGATATTACTTAGTACATTAAAATGTAGATTTATTTACAAGGGATTAAAAGAGACTCTTTATATATGTCGGATAGGAAACTTGCACCACCAGTAAAATAAGTGTTTCAAGAAAACATGATCAATTGGGCAGTCACTATTGTTGTTTAATCTAAAGTAAAAAGTTGATAAATGCTTCACATACTGAACAAAGGTATTGGACAAGGAATGGTCAAACAAAATCTATATGTGTTACGCACAAAAGGTCTGAAAGATATCTTTTGAATTCTTTCCAAAATACAGAGTAGCATAATAATTTGTCGTTCCAATTTTTCAAATTAGACGAAAATTAATTTCCCACTAGTTAGGTATCGTCCAAACTTATGTGCCGTTTGTTGTTTGTAAGGTTTATCATTCCGACAACCTTAACTGTTTGATTAACGCCTTATCAAATTTGGTCTTTATCATTTCATCATGAATATATCCATCACAGACATCTGTCTGACCAGAGAATGAGTTCTCTAGCGCTGTTGATTACAGGAATTGGTGTCGAAGATCAAAAGTCTGAAAAAATTATGGTTTCTTTGAGATCAGAAGAATTGTCGAATTCGGCGACTATAATTTCTGAAGTGAAGAAGGTAGATACACTTAACGGAGAACTGAAGGTAATAAACTGGAATATTACTTAAATTCAGTAGGCTTTATGGGCAGTTGACAATAACGAATTAGACTAAATTAATAATTATTACAGCCCGTTTTCGAAAAATTGCACATGGAAAAACAAACACAGTCGTATAGCTGGAGATGTTCTAATTTATTTAATAATTTAAACTGTCAACGGGCGGTAAGATCACATTCTACCTCCATTTTGCTAAATAATAGAACCGGTACTACAATGGGTATTTAAGTTTGGAAGTCGTTTGAAAATGTTCATTAACAAAGAAAATTAAAAATAAAAATCTCAAAATTGTTAAAACTTAAATGTGGGAAATAAAATGATACATATATAGTTACCGAGAAAATGAGGCGATTATAGCCTCTGAGTGACGAAAACCACAAAATTCCGAGCTGTCTCTAGAGTATAATGTGTTTGGTGCCATTATATCAAATGTAATGGTTAACTGGTCATTTAGGAAGTACGAAAATTGCTCTTAACCGACACGAATCACGCCAACAACGTCCAACTAGATGTAGGTTATGATCAATCAATCGTTATAATCCATAGAGGAAAATTATTTAATAATCTAGTATAAATGAAGATGATAATTGAATTCCGTTTACACAACCTAGTAAATAGATAGAATAGGATAAAAAGGGATTGTAAAGCTAGCCAGATCACGTCGAGATTCTGTTTGAAATCTAACAAGACATTGATATGCCGAGATTTGAGTTAATTGAAGAAAAACGAATTCTTTGTGACAGTTATTACATTTCCAGACACGTCTCCTCGATTGTAAGGGATTTGTTATAATCATTTCACAACACTTTGGTTGTTTTTTCATTATCTGTTTGTCTTGAACTGTGTTAAAAACACGATATCCAACAAATTACCAAATCAAAATCATTAGCAGAAACACGTTGGAATAACCAAGAATTAGTAGGGTTTATTGATGTTTAAAAGCACACACTGATACACGTACTGAATGGCGCTGTTCTAGATTGTTAGTGCATACTAGTCTCCACGAGGTTCTTTATATCAACAATTTTCGATCTGCACATTTAAAGACATCAGAGCAGATAATAGAGGATGTCATTATGGTATCAGCTGGAAGACTTGTCGACCCGTTTATAGTTTTAGCGGATTTTAGGATTGGTGGGTTGTTTCAATTTGCTACAGATGTAGAAATGGATCTGAAAGGACGTTTCAATAGGTACTTTACCTTTCGACTCCACCAAGAATTAATAACTAACAATTATTATTAGCGTTTGAAAATCAATCAAAATTTCCTTACTGACTTCAACCCTAACGATTATCAATCATATTTACATTATAAGTTGACTTGGAGAGAAAATTAAAAAAAAGTTTCTATAGTAGTAGCAGCTATTAACCACCATTACAAACATAAACCAAATTCACCAATAATTGCATGTTGTATGACACTCGATTCATTTTTTCTGATTTCAAGTTGGACTATTGATCATTTTAACCACATTGAATTACACGTTGATTCAATTAAGAACAGCATAAACACGTCCTTCGAATTAAATTTCACCCTATCTCCCGAATAAATTGGATTAAATTGACATTTTTATGTTTGATCAGAATGAACTCGAATTTCAAATACTTGGAAATTGAGATGAAAGAACCAAATCTGAATATTCTTTAAAAATTGGAGTTGTGGTTTCAAGTTAATATCTGCATGTACTTTATTCAATTTCAGCAATATAAATATATATCATTGGCAGAAACTATAAGTGTTATCTTTTAGATAGGAATAATATTATTTATAACTTATCAATTATTAATTAATGACCATTTGACTATAGGCTAGGTTAATGATCTTAGAATCCATCAAATTCCTTCATCATTTGAACAACATTATACACTTTAACAGCATAAGAAGAAGGTAGCAAAAAAAAAAAAAAAAAAAAAAAAAAAACATGTCAGATAGATCTAGATAAGCTAATAGCTCATCATTACAACACAATAGAATGTCAAATACAGAATAGACACTAACATCTCATCACCAACAGAACAGCAAAATACTATGTCAGCAACATAACTAGAGACACTAACATCTCCTCAAGTAAAGAACAGAAAATACAATTTCAGCAATAGAACTAGAAACAGTAACATCTCATCACGTATAGAACAGCAAATTACAATGTCAGCAATAGAACTAGAAACACTATCATCCTATCAAGTATAGAACAGCAAATTGCAATGTCAGCAATAGAACTAGAAACACTAACATCTCATCACGTACAGAACAGCAAATTACAATGTCAGCAATAGAACTAGAAACAGTAACATCTCATCACGTATAGAACAGCAAATTACAAAGCCAGCAATAGAACTAGAAACACTATCATCCTATCAAGTATAGAACAGCAAATTGCAATATCAGCAATAGAACTAGAAACACTAACATCTCATCACGCACAGGACAGCAAATTACAATGTCAGCAATAGAACTAGAAGCACTTACATATCATCATGTACAGAACAGCAAATTACAATGTCAGCAATAGAACCTGAAGCACTTACATCTTATCACGTATAGAACAGCAAATTAAAATGTCAGCAATAGAACTAGAAACACTAACATATCATCATGAACAGAACAGCAAATTAAAATGTCAGCAATACAACTAGAAGCACTTACATCTTATCACGTATAGAACAGCAAATTGCAATGTCAGCAATAGAACTCGAAGCACTAACATTTAATCACGTATAGGACAGCAAATTGCAATGTCAGCAATAGAACTCGAAGCACTAACATTTTATCACGTATAGCACAGCAAATTACAATTTCAGCAATAGAACTAGAAACACTAACATCCATCCACGTACAGAACAGCAAACTACAATGTCAGCAATAAGAAGCACTAACATCTGATCACGTATAGAACAGCAAATAACAATGTCAGCAATAAAACTAGAAACACCAACATCTTATCACGTATAGAACAGCAAATTACAATGTCAGCAATAGAACTCGAAGCACTAACATCTTATATAGAACTAGAAAAATCGGAATCTCTCAAGGAGACATACGAAGTTATAAACATTATCAAGTGAAACAAAAGTATAACAATGTCATCAAGAGCAATGACACACATTTAATTTTTTTTTTTGTACTTGATAATACATGTGCATAAAAAGTGCATTTTTTTTTTCGTTTGACATAGACCAGTGCTTAGAACTAAAAACACTGATATCTCATCATCAACAGAGCAACGAGGTATCGTGCTAAGAATAGAGCTAGAAACACTTGCGTCAACAAAACAACACAATACCATGTCGATAGTTAAACTACCCAAAACAGAAAAACTTGCTTCTGAAATCTAGAAACCTTTGTCGTAATATAACATGTCTAAGGTTAGTTATGAATTGTGTTGATGGTATATATGAAGTCTCTGATGGGAAGATTCGTTTACTTCAAGTATTATATTAAACTGCTGAAATCTGACAAGGGTTTGCAACATTGGACAAAAATCAAAAAAACATGTGCCTGAGGATGGAACTAATTAAACCGTATAACCTTACTATCCATCATTGTAAAAATACAAGAATATTTTTTTTTAATTTAGCTGTGTTAATTGATTTTCGGGATTGATTTTTCCCTTTGACGGTTACTAGAATCTTGTATATCAGGTCTTGTTATAACGACAAGTTCGACGAGAAAGCGAATAATATATGAGGTGTAAAATCGACAGGTTAAGAAGTAAAATTGAGAAATGAATAAGAAATCAATAATATATAGTATAGACAAGAATATTTTCAAGCTTCTGATCTGTTCCCTTTTCTCATAAAAAATAAACTTGATTGAAACATTTTGCAAACTTTGATGGTACCGTATGTAAGGTATCCTTGCACACAACAGCAAATTCCTTACAAAAACCCTTCATTGCGTGATAGGTAAGATATGGGTCAATCAAAGTTAGATAATAACTACGGGAAATTTTGGTAAATCAAAACCAATGACCATTATCAAAGTTTCAGAAAAATGAAGGACAACAAGTAAAGTTTCACAAAGCAATGTCATTCAACCCAACCAGAGAATGTCACAAATATCAACCAACCATAGAACATCCAACGCATTCAAACTATGATATGATATTTTAGTAAACCTCCTTTTCAAAATTGTTCATACAAATATTGTTTGTCTTACATATAAAAAATGTATGTAATAATGATTACACATTAATATATGCAGTGAAGTACGAGCTATGTTACGTTTAAAGAATGTTGTATACAGGTAGAACTTTCCAGTAATCTAATAGAGAGAGTTTAATTAGTTGTAGCTCATATTGATTATAATACCCTCATGTATAGTCTTCATTAATTACTACCACCAATTTAACAATGATTTATATCTTACTCACATCTAACAAGCCAATTAAATTGCAGTGAAGAAAAAAGAGGAGAGTAACAAATATCTCTCTTAACGCCAGTTTTCTTTCTTTTAATATGTATCTCTTCTCTGAGATGCTGACGTCTCATTTCCAATGGCTATTCGCGACTTACATTACTCCAGAGACACTCATTTGTTATGTAGCAAGTAATAGTAGTTGGTGCATTGTGAATATTCTTTCCTTTTACTCCTTCTGATCGTTACCGAGCTGAACAAATCAATCTCCTTCCCTAGAGTATTCTACAATCAAGAAACCCTGGTCTAATATTTAACTTGATTCCTTCACAATCTTCCAATTTTCTTCAAATAACTATACTTTCACTTCCATTTTCAAATAAAAAATACAAACTCTTAGCGAACCATTTTACATGGTTCGGTTGAATCTAAAGAATATTAACTAGTACGTCAGTCACAATAAAAAAAGCACAATCGGTAATATCTAAATATCAACATGAGCAAAGATAATTATCCGGCCCTTCTCAAGTAATCAAAACTATACTTATACAATTACAGAGATAGTGGAAAAACGCAGGGGGTGACATTTGAGCATTCAGGAAAGAGTTATGTTAGAAATTATTGACAAGAGTTGTCAATTATTGACAGGTGTCAAGCTGGTCCGTTGATCGACTTTTTTGTCATGTTCGCGCCAATACCCGAAGTTACCAATCCTAACAGAAATGATTTTCTGGTTGAATAGCAACATGTAAAAATGGATGTTGTTAACCATGTACAAAATGAAAGACTTTGTGTTAGAACATACCTCCATTGAAATATTTCATGAACAGAATCTATAATGTTTTTACATAAATAATTTTTTGAGCAGCTTCTAAAATAGAGGGCTGAAATAGTAACTATTATTAGCCGCACACTGAATTAAGTACTAAAAGAGCTCAGTGAATTATTGATATATTGGTTGTAAACTTATTGCATCTAATAAAGTTTAGTACAATGCAATAATTGTATACCAATAATATTTATTAATATAGTACGACCTGAAGTACACAATATATTATTACTATACCACATGGTTTGGAAGCCCTAACACAACTACCCATTAAGTTGTTAACAACATTAACAATAGCAAATTACAGATAGTCAGCATAATATTATTATAACAATTTTACGTTAATTGCATAGAAACAAATATCAATGTAGTTCCAAAATAAATCCAGAAATAACTTTGTAGCTCTAAAAGTTATAAATTAAAGATCAAATTGCAATGACAAAAACTATCATTGTAGTTCTAAAAGTTATGATAAAAAATACAATTGCAGTAATAACAACTATCATGTTAGTTCTTAAAGTTATTAGTATAAAAATATAATTGCAGTAATAACAACTATCATTGTAGTTCTTAAAGTTATTAGTATAAAAATATAATTGCAGTAATAACAACTATCATTTAGTTCTAAAAGTTATTAGTATAAAAAAAATAATTGCAGTAATAACAACTATCATTGTAGTTCTAAAGGGTTTTTAGTATAAAAAATATAATTGCAGTAATAACAACTATTTATTGTAGTTCTTAAACTTATTAGTATAAAAAATATAATTGCAGTAATTTAAAAACTATCATTGTAGTTCTTAAAGTTATAAGTATAAAAAATACAATTGCAGTAATAACAACTATCATTGTAGTTCTAAAAGTTATTAGTATAAAAAATATAATTGCAGTAATAACAACTATCATTGTAGTTCTAAAAGTTATTAGTATAAAAAATATAATTGCAGTAATAACAACTATCATTGTAGTTCTAAAAGTTATTAGTATAAAAAATATAATCGCAGTAATAACAACTATCATTGTAGTTCTTAAAGTTATAAGTATAAAAAATATAATCGCAGTAATAACAACTATCATTGTAGTTCTTAAAGTTATTAGTATAAATAATATACTTGCAGTAATAACAACTATCATGTTAGTTCTTAAAGTTATTAGTATAAAAATATAATTGCAGTAATAACAACTATCATTGTAGTTCTTAAAGTTATTAGTATAAAAAATATAATTGCAGTAATAACAACTATCATTGTAGTTCTTAAAGTTATTAGTATAAAAATATAATTGCAGTAATAACAACTATCATTGTAGTTCTAAAAGTTATTAGTATAAAAATATAATTGCAGTAATAACAACTATCATTGTAGTTCTAAAAGTTATTAGTATAAATAATATAATTGCAGTAATAACAACTATCATGTTAGTTCTAAAGTTATTAGTATAAAAAATATAATCGCAGTAATAACAACTATCATTGTAGTTCTAAAAGTTATAAGTATAAAAAATATAATTGCAGTAATAATAACAATCATTGTAGTTCTAAAAGTTATTAGTATAAAAATATAATTGCAGTAATAACAACTTTCATTGTAGTTCTAAAAGTTATTAGTATAAATAATATAATTGCAGTAATAACAACTATCATTGTAGTTCTTAAAGTTATTAGTATAAAAAATATAATTGCAGTAATAACAACTATCATTGTAGTTCTTAAAGTTATTAGTATAAAAATATAATTGCAGTAATAACAACTATCATTGTAGTTCTAAAAGTTATTAGTATAAATAATATAATTGCAGTAATAACAACTATCATGTTAGTTCTAAAGGTTATTAGTATAAAAAATATAATCGCAGTAATAACAACTATCATTGTAGTTCTTAAAGTTATTAGTATAAATAATATACTTGCAGTAATAACAACTATCATGTTAGTTCTTAAAGTTATTAGTATAAAAATATAATTGCAGTAATAACAACTATCATTGTAGTTCTTAAAGTTATTAGTATAAAAAATATAATTGCAGTAATAACAACTATCATTGTAGTTCTAAAGTTATTAGTATAAAAATATAATTGCAGTAATAACAACTATCATTGTAGTTCTAAAAGTTATTAGTATGAATAATATAATTGCAGTAATAACAACTATCATTGTAGTTCTAAAAGTTATTAGTATAAAAAATATAATCGCAGTAATAACAACTATCATTGTAGTTCTAAAAGTTATTAGTATAAAAAATATAATCGCAGTAATAACAACTATCATTGTAGTTCTAAAAGTTATTAGTATAAAAAATATAATTGCAGTAATAACAACTATCATTGTAGTTCTAAAAGTTATTATTAATTGCAGTAATAACAACTATCATTGTAGTTCTAAAAGTTATTAGTATAAAATATATAATTGTATCGATACATAATTATACATCTTAGTTATAAATAGTAGTTTTTATAAAGCTATAAATGCATGTATATGAGTATAAGAATAAGAATCTAAGATATTTTCATGGTCATTAAATTGAAGTTATAATTAGTAGTCATTATTGTATTGTTAAAAAAAATAGATACTATTTTTAAAGTTTGTTTTAAAAAATTAGAACAATCGAGGCTGTGAATGCATATAGTAGTCATCAAAATGATTATCGAAAGTTCAAGATTCAACTTTCTTGCAGCCAATCTATCTTCACAAACAGTATGTATCATAGTACTTTAGGTACCATAGACCGGAGAAAAAAAGATTTATAATTTTTAATAAATATTTCTCTAATAATTAGTAAAACCAATATGGTCATGGTATGCAGATCATAAGCAGGATTCAACGTAAATTGAAGATTATGTAATGCCATTCTTGATGCAATAAAGTTTTGTTGTATTGTCAAGATTATGATATTTGCAAGCACGCAAAATTACAACCGCAACACTGCTTTTAATTAAATTGGTAAAAAAAGAGATGTTTAGTTAGTGTAGATGTGCATGTTAAATATGGTAGTTAACTATTCATGATATATTTGTCATTATACCCAAGTCAGATAGACATGATGTATTATTAAACTTCGATCCATCCAATTATAGAGGTAAAATTCTCTAGACCGATATCGATTGCAAGTGAAAAGGATGTGTATCTATATCTATTCATTAGCTTGTCTTGAAAAAAAAAACCTTTTACTTTTTGTTTTCAAGAATCTAAGATCGAAATTCAAACTGAAAAATAGAAGCTGGTTTAAAACGATTTATAAAGTACAAGTTACGTCACTTAGTTGAAACTAACTACTACTAAAAAAATAAACTTTATTTGAACGAAAGGTAATTTCAATATGCAAAATCACGTGTGCTTTTGTTTCCTTTACATACGCTGTTATAGTTTGTTCTTGGCGGCGCTAACATAATCTGTGGTCTATCTTTCACTACACAGATTATTCTATGTTCACTTCCTGATAACACTGTTTTCGCATAAAAGTCGTTCATCCTTAATATTTTACAGGGATTGCTCTTACACGATCCATGTTCACATACACATATTTCCATACACACACATGCATAAAATATGTGCCTCGCCAAAAAGTAATTGATATATTAATTGTCATTAATGGGAAGATTCTATGAGAATAGTGTTTATATCTTTTTTGTAAAAGAACATACTTTCTTCACAATCTCTAGATATGAAAATAATAAGGTCTAGATCCAACTTGGTTGGTTTGAAAATTGGAAATGATAGTGGTCGTATTAAATATGTATTGATTGAATCCTCTATACAGTCTAGAAAAGACAGTTGTTTAGAGTAAAATAGGAGCAATGAAGGAGACCCGAGGACAGTTTATGATTGATGTCTCCAACAATCAATGGTTAAGAAGAAAAACGTATGTCTTAATGATTCCAAACTTTACTCCATCAAAATCGATGTTCACGCATATAGAATCAATCGGCGTAAATACAGAGTTTCATCCAGACAAACCAAACCCTTATTCAATTGGGTGACGTTCGTGTTTGCAGTAGGCTGTCAGCCACTTACCGCCAAATTGTGTCCTAGCGATGTGATAACGACTGGAAATAGATTTATTTATCACTATTTTCTTTAGGTGAATTACGCGTGTTATTTGGCGCGGAAAACTGCACGAACGACACGAGTAGTAAGCTTACAAGCAATTAGCAGCAAGGAACCGTTGGGATTTCTGATCCGAAACATGGAATCAGGAGACGCTATGTAAGAATGCAATTTCGTCACTGGAAACTTCTAACATTATTCGGACCTCATGAGAGTCATTCGAAAAGTCGACGTCTTAATAAGTCGCGTTTTAAAAGTTCGATAAAAGAAAAGAATTTGATTGTGCTGGGTATTAAATACAATGATCGTGAAAGGAGATTGATTAGCCAATGTGAATGATATTGTTCAAATATTCACAATGATTTCACAAACTTGTTGAACGGAACTATCTGAAAAGGATTCGACAAAGGTAAGGAAATTTCCAGTATTCATGTTGATATAGGTTGATTATACAAATAACATTGCCTGCTTGGAATTATTTCCTGATTTCAAGTATGCATATAACAAGTTCATCTATTATTCTACTCCACATTGATTGTCTTCTAGTGTAGAGAAGCTATTGAGCAAACGATGCTCTTACCATATAATGATCAATATCAACATAAAAACAACCCAATCCTCCAGCACAAGTAGAAAGCACTTTGCTATCAAGAGTATTTTAACGAGTAAAAATCAAGTTATTCTTTCAAAACTACTTTGCTCATTTTAGAATTTTGCATAAAAAAGCCCAAAAGTAAAAAAAGAAGAATATATATATATTTATATTATGTTTTATGTAAAAACTTTTGTTTCGCTAATAATTCTAAAAGAAATCACTGAACTTTAAAATAAATGATAGACTGATGTATTTGAAAGAATTTCCTTGAATTGTAAATTGGGTTTTTTACCATTGAAAAATGATAGATATATCTTGTCGAGATTGTCAATGGTAATTGATGAAGATAAGAACACCTTTTTACTTTTCACGTTTGAGGCGACCAGTTTCTGTTTCCTTTACAATTCCAGAAAGAACAAGGAAAGATTTTTTGATATAATGTTGTAAAATAAGTTGGGTCATGGATAGAATCCGACACCAAACCATAATATATTTCTTGAAGTAAAAAATATGAGAGTTTTCCTATTATTACTATCAGCTTTCCAATATAGGAAACAGTTAATTTTATCCCAATTTAAAGTCTCTTTCATTATGTCAAATTTTTTTTTTTTTTTAAATTTTACAATTCTAAAATAGTGTGTGGCATAATGTTAAGGAAGTAAGCTGAAAATTTAAAGACAATCTGAAAATGTATATTTTTAAAGTAGGTCAAGTTGACTAACTAAATAATATAATTATATATCTGTTGTTTCTGAGCAAATCTAAAAATGTACCTCAGGACATACCTTGTATGTAATGATTGGCGTGCCAGAAGAAGAAATCGCCTTTTACCATGCAAACTATGACGTATTGTATACTCCACTGAACCTCTTTTATTTAAGATTAAATGTTTTCTTTATTGTATCTTGCAAAAAGTTTCATCGAATACAAAGTTTATTGCATTGAATATATATACTCGTAAGTCATCTCGTCATTAAAAGGTCAGCTGAACCCCTTATTTAAAGAAATAACTAATATTATTTACCTGTCTTAACATATTTGGTTAAAAGTCCTACACTTTCTTTGATAGTCGCATATAATTTATTTGTGGTGATACTGTTTATAAAGGCTTTGATGGTAGTCGTCTCTCCCATATATGTCATTGACCTTCATCCTGTAGACTTATGACTTCCATTATACTCTCTCTTACAGTGTCTTTGCTGAAGATGTAAAGACTAATTTGATAAATTATAATGATCTTAATAATTTAAACCCTGATATCCTGCACTTTCACTTACTAGGTCACGGTGTTGTTGGCTGTGTTCTGAATTAAGCCATACAAATTCAAATTATCTTGTGTACTTACTACTTTATAATTCAAAAAAATTAAGAACGCTCTTTAGAAATCATTTTTAATGGGCATAAGTAGGGTTGAATTGGTTTATAAAAAGCATCGATAGCTTACACGAAAACTGGACACAAATTAAGGAATTCCAGAAGTCATCAATACTTTTTAATTAAAAAAACTAAGCCTATCAAATCAGCTTTTGGAAAGTCAGCCATCGACCCTTTATCAAATTTGGTTTATCGCGATATACAGTGCATTATGTCGCAATAATGATGCTGTACTTTATCGTTTGTGTGATGAACCGTAATGTATCAGCTGGGTAACTAAGAGCCGATTGCTGTTTCTAAAACTGATTAAATAAATAAATCAAACTGCTTATTGCTGAATCGTGTGATTTCTATGGAAGAATCTTTGCAGTCCTTTGAAACCACAAGTTGATCTATGATTTCCCTCACGAAAATTACAGGTTAATCTTCTTTAAAAACATTAATTTAAATACTACTGTCTACGGTGGTATTGTCTGAACTAGTCTTCTTTATTGTCAAGTGGTTAGCGAATTGGTTTTATTATCTTCTTCTTTTTTAAATTAAGGCCGAGATATCGTCAAAATTGTTTAAAGAATGGCAGGGTGGGTTTGTAGTAGCGTGGATAGAACCAAAAGTCAATCGATCTTAAAGCCATAAAATATAGTTTTTAAAACATTTAATAGTTTTTGTTACGACATTGTGCTCAAACATTTTAGGGAAAGTGAGCTGTAGTCGAGTGGTCGAGCTCTGTTTAGGCATGGGAGATAGTCATCGACTTTAGATGACCAAAATACAATGAATAATAAGCCATCAACTTTTAGTTCGCGTGGACAGTTTCTGTAATTCAGATTGTACTGAAGATGACACTGATATAAACTTCAATCTGATCATATATTACATTCTAAAGCGTTCATTAATTTTGAGAAATCGCCACTTTTCATGGAAACAATATCCAAAGTAAGCCTTATTCTCAAAGATTTAACTTAAGATGATTTTAGTATTCTAGTCATCTGATTGGTCGAACAATAAAATCGATTTTAAAATTAGATTTACTATCCAATCACCTTACTATGTTTCTTGTATTTCTATCTTAGTTATGTTTTCGAAAATAATAAGAAGATTTAAATCAAATCAGGCAAATACATATGCGTAATAAAAGTAATACTACGAAGTTTTAAAAGGCGTATTTTATACACCACAGTCTTAACAAACCTCTGGGTTGCTGAAATGGAAGAGAACATGATTTCGTTATATTGTAATTTACAAAAGAAATGATGACTGCAAAAAACCTTAGTCTACGTTTTGGAAAGTTTAATAGTTTCAACAGCAGTATTTCCAAAATTTTAAGTATTATAACGTACATGTATCTGAAATACAAAGTTTATTCTATTGCAGGTATATATATTCATACGTCATGTCATCATTAAAAGGTCTGGTGATCCCCTTATATAAGGAAATAACAAATATAATCACCCTGATCGACTTAACCGATCATTAAAATTACAGAGCATATAGAAATAAAGACTATAGTACTAGAAAATGATCTGACTTCAATGTCGGGTCAATTAGACTAGTAGTATCTAATGATTAGTAAAGTAAGAGATGAGCTGATTCGTATATCTGTTCATCATGACTTCATCAATACCCATTAAATACGGTAATCATCGCTTAGCCTATTCCAATTACAGTCAACCTTCATTATATACCTGGTAGAATTACTAGGTAAAGGTATAGACTAACCATATATTTTTTAACTAGCAGTTACTAAAATATACGCGTAAAGACTAACGAGAGTTATAGTCATGCTTAAAGTTCATTGTGATGAATCAACAGGCATAAATCTTCATACATTTTTAATTCATAATAATATTCTCAAGTAACGTTGATGCAAACATATCCAGCTGACCTGACAACATAAAAAAGCATCAAAAACTTATTAGAATAAGTGAATCGAATATGACAAACAAAATGATTAGCTACAGCTCATGAATCCTATCAATAACACAGATATCAGATATTAACCACATCTCATGGTTTTTATACATACATCAGATATCAGATATTACCTACAACTCATGGTTTTTATTTATACCATTTATATCAGATGTTACCTACAGCTCACGGTTTCCATCCATATCACAGATATCAGATATTAACTACAGCTCATGAGTTCTATCCATACCACAAATATCAGATATTAACTACAGCTCATGACATCTATCCATATCACATATATCAGATATTACCTACAGCTCATGGTTTTTATTTATACCATTTATATCAGATGTTACCTACAGCTCACGGTTTCTATCCATATCACAGATATCAGATATTAACTACAGCTCATGGTTTCTATCCATACCACAAATATCAGATATTAACTACAGCTCATGACATCTATCCATATCACAGATATCAGATATTAACTACAGCTCATGATTCCTATCCATACCACAGATATCAGATATTAAATACAGCTCATGGTTTCTAACCATACCACAGATATCAGATATTAACTACAGCTCATGGTTTCTATCCATACCACTGATATTAGATATTAATTACAGCTCATGATTTCTATTTATACCACAAATATCCGATATTAACTACAGCTCATGGTTTCTATCCATATCACAGATATCAGATATTAACTACAGCTCATGGTTTCTATCCATACCACAAATATCAGATATTAATTACAGCTCATGGTTTCTATTTATACCACAAATATCAGACATTAACCATAGTTCATGATTTCTATCCATACCACAGATATCAGATATTAACTGCAGCTCATGATTTCTATCCATACCACAGATATCAGATATTAACCATGGTTCAGGATTTCTATCCATACCACAGATATCAGATATTAACTACAGCTCATGATTTCTATCCATACCACAGATATCAGATATTAACTACAGCTCATGATTTCTATCCATACCACAAATATCAGATATTAACTACAGCTTATGATTTCTATCCATACCACAAATATCAGATATTAACTACAGCTCATGATTTCTATCCATACCACAGATATCAGATATTAACTACAGCTCATGATTTCTATCCATACCACAAATATCAGCTATTAATTATAGTTCATGATTTCTATTTTATATGATGATAGGATATTATCTACAGTGCATCATACTTTTGATTCATTATGAGTGTATGAATTTTATAGTAATGTCCTTAATACACCCAAAGAATAAAAACGTGAAAAGATGAAAATTAATATAAAATGAAACGAAACAAAATCTTTAGAAGTTGAGACTTTGATCTACGGGGATCAGTTCTAATATATGGTATTTTAATATTACCGTAACCAAAGGCCCCCATAGGAAAATAACGTTTATTCTTTGTAGAATATTACGTATCGAAAATCTATAAAGGAAATACAATTAATTGATTTGACATTTCAAATCACCTCTTGAAGCTGGAGGGCACATAATAGAAAAGAGCCATCCTTTTGATTGGGTTTTACAAATATCTCAGTGAATACCTTCTAAAGACGATAGATTCACCACAGAGCACATAGAATAAATAGTAGGAAGTATAGGAAACTTGAGTTTGTTTCATCAATAAAAATTCAATATTTGGTAGAAATAAGCCGATAATTGATAGCATCTTGATTGATGTCTTGTTAATAAATTTGCAAGTTAAACACACTTACACGTGCTATTTCAATAATCATTTGAATCAAATTATTTTATTGTCCAAAGTACAATTAATTAATGCAGTTACGCCTATTGCATATCAGATGGGAATGTACCTAAAGGATACTCGATTATATCAACATATTATTATCTAGATGTATCTTATTACATGTACATTAATCATAACCCGGTCAATAATTGTTGTTTTCGGCAGATACAACATGGGTTAAAGGATATCAAGAGTTAAGTGAAGTTATCCATTTACGGAGGTTACTTTTAGGAAGCCTGGGTGTTATATTTCAAATACAATGTTGTTTTCATACTTTGTCTCATAATTTTAGGAGGAGTTCCCCCGTACAAAGTAATGTTATCTATGTGTGTTTAGTAAAGTTACTTACATTTTAAGTCAATGATATTTTCTAAATCTTTGCAATAACACTATTGCGTTTTAGTGATGATGAATGAAAGAAATTCCAGTCTCCAGTATCAGTACAAAATATGACAAGACTGTGAATACGATTTAAAACTTAAAGCAATATGAATAATGCTGAAGTTGAAGAAAGCACATTTTTAAAATAAAATATCAAGCTATGTGACCTTTCTGTCTTTTGTAAACCTTGTCAGGGCTGAAAAAATCTTCAATAGTCACAGAATAGATTCCTATGCATACAATTATATGAGACTTGAGAATCCCAAATCGCCAGAAGCAAAACTAACTATCGGTTTAAGTATGGCTTTAATTAAGTATGTCGTTAACATTCTTGCTTTTTATTTTATTTTAATGAAGTTTTATTTAATTTGTTAATAATAAATAATTCAAATGTTTTAATTCCAATAATCAATAGATCTACAGTACAATTTCACAATAATCAGCACAATGTCTAAGTTTAGACAACATGATTCCATGTCCATGAGATGTGTGTATTATAGGTCAGTTCAACCCCACATCCAAAAAAAAAATGATATTGCAATGTAGATGACTAAAGTTCCTTTCTTGAAAGTAATACTAAAATTAAATACACACAATAATAATATTATTTAATATAAAAATATTTAAAATAAAAATATAATTTCCCTACTTCGGGATTTGATTTGGACATTTTATATCGATTATAAAAATCAAAATCTCTATAATATAGCTAATTATTGATATATATGAATAAGAAAAGGATTAAACAGGGCAGAGGGATTTTATGATATTTTAAACCTCACATCCCAATCGCCATTTTCCATCAATCATCAGGTGGAAAGGGGTTTTAAATCATACATCTCGATAACGAGTAATTTACAATGTTATTAAATTTTTCAATAAATATTGAAAGTGTATACAGGTTAAAACTTTCTTGACAGATGTCAGCTTGCAGCAAATAAATTGAAATGCTATTATTTGGATACATGTTTCCAAATGAAGCCCAATTCTGACCAATTAGAAACCAGTCATTTGATCTTTTATCATTTGATTTGGAAAAGATGGCAGTCACCTGAGATGGGTGTTCTTCTTCATTATGAGTTTTTCAAACATCGCTAGCAGTTTATCAAATAATGTCTCTTCTATCATAGATAGTGTAGCAGGGTGTTTGTCTCACATTTCAAGCTCCTAAGACAATTATAAGCGCCATGTCTTCTCTTAACTCTCCTTTTCTCCTGTACCACCACACTTCTCTAAAGCCCTGTTTATACGACGACATTTACACACGTATGTATTTTTTGCATATGTGCAAATTTGCTTATATGTGCAAATTTGACCGTATGGACGCATGTACTCATGTGCAGATTTTACTCATGTGAGTAAATTTACACCTGGTTGGGACTAGGTGTAAATTTGCTACAGCCTGTGAGTAAATGTATATTTTATATATCAATGGATCCTGCACAGTTAGGAAAATATGATCTTTCCTCATATACTTTTATCACATTCTTCAGGGCTTCACCCACGTACTCATCTAACAGAACTTTCGAAATTGCCTCACACACCTGATGAACACAAACACATACAGTAGCCTTCCCAACTCCAAAGAGATTACAGACTATCCGGTACTCTGACGATGATGCAAGCCAGTAAATGGTAATTGCTACCTTCTTTTGAACACCTTATGGTTCTTAAACTGTGCCTTGAAGGAAGGAGATGAGATCTGCAGATGAAATTCAATGTTTCCTTCCTTATTCTGAAGTTTTCTAGCCAGTCTGTTTCTTAATTCGAAGTGCTACCTTGTCAAACCACTCCTTCGTCCTAGCTTTTCATCTTAATTCTCTAACATTTGAGCAACCCAGAGTTAGAGCTACACCCAAGAAATCAGGAAACATTCTGCGCTTGCGGAGACTTTCTAGTCTGACCTTTTCCATGGCTATGCAGAAAATGGACAATTTGCTCCATGTTTACCTCAGAGAAGTATAAGTCGTATGAATACACAACAAATATACTTTTACACACACGTGTAAATTTGCATATATGTGAATCTTCGCCGCATAAACAAGGCTCAATATTACCTACAAAATAACAGCAGCGACCTCTCCTTGTGAGAACCATTTTGCTTCAGAAAAAATGCTTTCAAGCTCATTTTCTGGACACATCTTTCCACAAGTATCTTATTTTTTATCCAAAATTGCTTCCTAGTATATGTTTTGTGTCCTTGTAATGTAGAGTCCAGACACCGTGTGTCGCGGATAATATTGTGTAAATTCAAAATAAAAATGAGAGTTGAACAAAACCAATCATGAAGATGTTTGATGTTGATCACAGTTGTAAAAAACTATGATTCTTTGACAGGATGAGGATAATATTGTGGACACACATAGATTTGAATGCTCAAATTCCGACGACGTGAACTGGATTGTATATAAATTCAAAGCATTCAGAGAACGTTTTCTGGTAAAGGGGTGCAACTTTTACAAAGGTTATCATTTTAGCGAACTATTGAATCTGCTACCGTGTTTATTCCTTTCGATTAATGAAAGAGTTTAGAAAGAGGTTTAAATTCTACGGTAATCTGTAAACATTTATACCACACCCCTTCAATATAAAATCAGGCCTGGATAATTCAGAATTAAGAATACAAAATTTGAAAACGTTTTGATTGTGATATTGATCAATCGGTTAAAAACGCTCTTGCACTGTCACAGGTTAAGAATTATCAAGCAATAGCAGATCATTGCCAATTTTCAACCTTCATAGTTACTTAATCGAAATTGTAAATGAATGTTGTTTTCGTTCTATCAAAGACGTTTTGAAACTATCAATAATACAATAATGAAAGAAGTGGTTTATAAGTTTTGTGGTTTAATATCTAACAGTTTTGATGTTATAATCTTATACTGATCTTATTATTAAGTTGTAAATGGGCTCTGTTCAAGAATATTCCATATTTTATAGTTTTCTGATAGGAAAATGATCTATTGCGTTCTAGAACATCGTGATTAATAAATTTGAAAGCATATTATTTTCCGATATTATACCAATATCATTGATTTCGAATAGTCAAGTTTGTCTCAAAATTACAATTTTTTATTAAACCATAATAATGCCTAAAGTAATAATTTCCAGCTCCAATTAGCAAATATCACGAAGTTTTGTAGCAGTACCAGAATATGGCTTTTAAATAATTGAAAGAAATCTGAAACAATCGCCATCAGCTTCAATATATCATCTAGCCATTTTTCAAATTTATATTATTTAAGAAAGGTTCTTATATTCAGATGACATTTTGTAAATTTGTTTCAAATAAGGAATGATACTGCGCCCAGTAGGGCACCAACTTAAGTTGTGAACAATTTATATATATTTTGTCATACGAACTAATCTATTTCGAGTAAGTCCAAATTCTTGTTTTTTTTAGCACTTGCATCGAGTTTTAAAACATTTGCTACTCATTGATTCTCAACCAAAAACAGTTTAATAGAAAAAAGGTAACTTTAGTACCAACATCGAGCCTCCCGTAGTGTTATAGTAATATTTATAGTAAATCGTAGTAAAATATGTGTGCCAAAGCTTACTAGAAGTTGTTAAATAGTAGATTATATATTGTCTATGTTTGGTAATCTAAGTATTGAATAAGTCATAAGGCTCCTTTATCTAGCCATCATATTGCGTGATATAAGAGGCCTGCAGCTCGGTAAAATAAATGTTATTTATGCGACAATTGGTAGTTTTCCGGTAAATAAGCGCACTTTCTCTGGTTTAGACTACGATACTTTTCTAACATCACGCGAAAACTCCACGGGGTTGGACAAACAATTATGTCTTCTAATCTGCTGGTTGCCTTTCATGACAGGCACGCGATATATTACTACAATTCGGTGCATATTTACGAAGTTTACTTGCAACTTCATGAGTATTAATTGACAGTGGTTTAGGCATTTCTACATCGAATAATATTTTTTCAATAGCAAACGCGGGGTTGATCTCTCTCTTTGAAAGTGCATTCGGTTGTTTTGTAAATGTCTATTTCTTTCTACTTACATTAGTAATAATTTTGGGTTGCATAATCATGAAGCATTTTTAATTTGTTTTAATTCGATATTTATTATAATATATAACTTATAATAATGAGGAGTATAGGTATAATCAAATTCCTTGAAATAAATGATGTGTATGATTGTATAATATATCAAAGATTAGTGATAGGCTTTCGTTTCAGAATAGCTTGATACGATTATACATATAACCAAACTACCGTCTTTGGAGTAGAATATAAAGTCAATGGCCATTTCTAAATAAAGTCGATGATCATGCCCATAAACCACCAATTATTTTTTCACCTGAAGAATAACAGTCATCTCTTACTGACCTATATACACAGTGCCGAGTCTTTAAATTCAATAAAATTAGTATAATTAGAAAGGAAATGACAGCAGAAATTTTACCCCTGACATGTTTGCTTCATCTAACATTGCAATTTGAGATTTCAAATCTATAAACGATCGAAGTTGGCAGATAATTACAGAAAGACACAGTTCTTGATTCTGGTTATCTATACACGATACCGCAGTCTGTTTTCCTGTTTCTTAACCTCGAGTTATTGTTATTGTAGTATACCACTAAAAACCATTTAATAGCATTTGTGAACATTTTCGGGACGAAGTGCAGTATGTTTACTGTTTTGGTAAAGATCTTCACCCCTTATCACTATATCATCTTTATTAAGCATGTTTCAATTCATTATATCTGGCGGTTAGAACAGAACTTATAGTAGGAAATATGCAGGGTACAAGCTCTCCAAAAGTTCAACTAAGAGTTTAAGCAACTCCTATCTGTCGTATCCAAATGAACATGTACAGAATTGATTCATTGATATCTAGACTGTAATCATAACTAAATGAAAAAGAAAATACAGCATTTGTGACTCTGTTTTACTCGTAACGCTACATGTTTAAATACCTTTCCACTAAAATACGAGTTTATGTTACTAATTATCATAGTCTATACTTCCGGTTTATTTCTGAATCTTGTCTCCGTTGGAGACGGTTTGATTGAGGTTAATTTCCCATAATACACTACACCGGAAACTCATTCAATTCTCCCATTTCCTACTAGATTCTTATCTTCAATTCCATAACAGTTGCAACCTAATTGGACACTTCACGAACAGCCAGTTAATCCCATAAGATAGTAGAGATTTCACTAATTACCAATTACTAGAAGGCACTTTGATCGTTTACCAAGTAAAATGATATTCTGTGTAAGGTGGTGTCCAATCATTTGCTGTCATCGTTCGATAGCTTTGAAATCATTTACGTATTAGTTTACATCATTGTATTGTCTGTTCAAGCAGAAAACTAATGTAATTTGTTGATATGCAAAATTAACCTCTATTTTCTTCAAATAAATCATTGACCTTTTTACAGATACTGACTGACTTTGTCTAACCTACCAGTTATTTTCTTTGTGTTAATCGCTTGTCGACATAGCACTCATGCATACGGGAAATTCAATCCGCACTCAATATCCGTTTGTTACATAAATGGTAGGACTTTTCTATCAGTTTCTGTTTGGTGACAAGGAGCTGGAAAACATGTTTAAGCAGCAGTTTTGTCAAATGCCGTCACCTATTACATTGCGTGACATATCCCTATAAAACTTATATGGTGGCAAACAGTTTGACGCCAAAGTTAGTTGATTATCATTTTAAAAGTTATGACCCAAGCGATTCGTGACCAAATAAAATTTCATCATAAATCAGTTTGTGTTCGATCGAAGTCGCTAAAGTAATCCGATCATAATCAATATCGATCAAAATTACCTTGGTGCAAACCTGCACACCAATGATGAGGACAATCAATCAAAAATTGTCATCACGATGATCGTAAAACAAAGATCCGTAGGCATCATTTTCACATTTGTACAAAAACCATAACACGAAATGAAATGAATGGAGTTTTACGTCCTACTTTTCTGCACCTTATGGGCAAATGAAGACAGACAACGCCGTGCAGTGTGCTATAAGGGAAATTTTGCCGGGACAGTGGCATTAGCCTGCTCTTTTTTCGATTTCCAACTGTCAAGGATCTTTAACGTGCACAGCCTGTAGCACACGGGGCCTCGGTTTATTGTCCCATCCGAACGACTAGACGCTTTTCCATGCCAGTCCCTCCGACCTGCATCACTGACATCTACATTGTCTATTATATCTCTAATGTTATCAACATTGTCTAAAATGCTTTTATCTGGAACAGCACATGATTGTTCAGGAGACTTTATGTTTTAAAACTTAAAACATCCCGAAGACGTTGAGACAAAATTCTATATAAAAGTTTAAAATCTGAGTTTAAAAGAGAAATTGGTCTATAATTCTTAAGATTTCGCTTATCTCCCTTGTTTTATAGATTAAAACTTACGTACCCTTTCTCATACTTCTGGTTAAAATATTATTATCATATATACAGTTTAAAACATCTAAAAAACAAGGCAAGCGTCGAACCCACTGAGCCACCACGGCTACTCATAACACGAAAACAATCATAAAGAACTAATATTTTGTAGAGTAAGCACGAGATTCCATTCCTAAAAACATTCCTTCGATGAAAATAAGTGAACAAATTATACTCCAATTTCCACGTTTTCAAAGAATCATCCGTGCTTTGCTGCAATCCCTCTAGTTAATATGCGAACAGACAGATAAACGGACAAGAACATGATCATATATCTCGTGTTGGCGTATGAATCAGTGTTTAATGCAAATATCCATTCCAAAATTATAGACTTATGGCAATTAATGTTACCCCCCCCCCCCTTACTAAAAAAGCAAAAATAAAAAAAAAGCAAGCATTATTATAATTCTAAACCACTTCCACCACCAGATAACACGATTGATGGTACACTTTGATCTTGACATTTTACTATGGAAAACAAAATATCCGTTTTCCTAGACGAACACGGCAGTTGAGATAAGTTGCGTGCAGCCAATATAGGGGAATGTCCGACGTGTGTCAGAACTTCCATTATTGTATCGTGATATATTTTCTTCAATAAAGTCGAAACAACCGTTTACTGGATGACATCGACTTGATGTACAAAATATGCTTTTACTTAAGTATTCAAGAAGGACCTGTCTATCAAAGTTTCGTTGCATAACAGTTCAAATATAAACTATTGGCTTTGACAGAAAAGTGATTATCATTTTGCCACCTTAGTATTGTAAGTTATAAACACTTACTCGTAATATATGGTGGGATTTGAGGCATTCTTATTCAAAAGATCATTTTATCAAATGTATCTCAGAACGAAGGAAGGTACCACACTGATGAAAAATGATCTATATCAGACGGTTAACGTTCGTGATCAAATGGCAATGGAAGTCTACCATCTATTCTATCAACCAGACATAACGGTTCGACCATGGTTAGTGTATCGGTATTGTCCTATCCACAGTTTCTGAATACGGGGCTGTCCGAAGAGAACATAAGTATTACACCATGTTTTTTCTATTATTTTCAATTTATGCATGCTTCGGTGAGAGATTATAAGTTTATGAATGACGGCAGAGGTTTTTTTATTTTAACATCCCGCATTACAGTTTTACTGTCATTTTATAAAAAAGTATTACATCTGCTGACATATTAACCAACAAAGACTCTTTTTCTGGGTCTTTTGTTTGGTAAAACAGTACAATTTAAATACAATATGGGGCGCAACTCGGTCAGTTCATGAACCAGTGAGATGGTCTTACTATTTTGAAGACTTGTTTAAAACTGATTAATATTAAGTTTTCAATTGGTATCCAAACGTCACCTGTTAAAGAAAGCGAGCCACTGAGAAAGATAACGTCGGTTGAAATAAATACCTGTGGTTCAGAAAAAAGCGTTATTGGCTACATTTACAAATATAAGAACAAATTTACACTGTTTTTTTAGAGATCTTGCACCCAATATACTCCTTTGTATATGAATAAAAAGAAAATTTCGGGCAGAGATGTTGCTTTAGCAAAGTGGTGCAATTCGTATCTAAAAATATTTGATTTCGGTCCGTAAATTCATTTGCCATCTGTCTCGATGTAAAATCACGATAATCAACCTGCTATAACTTTTTCGAGAAATCACACTGAAAACTTTCCTACATGTCACATGAAAGCCTGGCCAATATTTAGTTTCTGTTCAAAAATTCAATATAGTATGACAATGAAAACAACCACTTGACAGTCACTGCACACAACACCACTATTTTTAAAAACAACCTACCACCAATTAAATTTCTCATTATCTCAGAAATATTGAAAGAAAATGCAATTTCAGACATCAAAATGGGCACGCAATTAGCCGAAAACCATTGACGACAACTTGATAAAGTCATCTGTCAAAGTCAAAGAGTCAAAGTTGATGCGAAAAATTAATCGGGGCATTTTTAATAACATTAATTGATAGGCTTTTAAACATGATATCTCCGGAATGTTATGTACAATATCTCCGTGTCTTATATCTTTCTCAGAACAATTGCTTGAGGTAACAGATGTTTTTGAATATTGCCAGTCCTCAAACTTCCCATAACTATATTTCAAACATAGTTCAATGGCAAAGATAAACACAACATCCCAAGAGTCGGCTATATTATTGTATAAAAAAAGCAGGAGAGTTTTAATTAGGTACAGATTCATATCCGTTTTAATGCTGAATTTAGATCAGTATGTTGACTCAATCCAAATATAGCTTTCTACGCTATAATAGATATACAATATTTGATCCGGTCTGATACGACAACAAAATGAAAGCTAAACATATTCTCAAATTTTCTTAAATTAGATGAAGGAAAAGCATTTAATTGAAGCAAGACGAGGTTATTTCTATGAAATGTAAACACTGTTTTATCAATAATATGTATTCAACAACTTGTGAATTTGATCTCTCGGATCTGTTTTAAGGGCATGCATGCAATAATGTACAATGTTCATATTATTAAATTACTTAAAGAGATTTGAGCAAAAATAAAGTCTGGCGTACATTTTATTTCTTATCCAGTAGTATGCAACAACATTACACAGGGACGCGAGGAAAAAGGGTGGAAAGCATAACGCATATTTTAAGCGTTTCATTATTGACCTTAACACAATCTTTTTGGAACCGATGAAAACCTAATATGGATAAAATTAACTATAAACAATAAATGCTAAATACCGGCCGTTATGCATTCCCATAATTAATTAAAGTGCGACCGGGACAACGCTGTAGGTAGATGGCACCATCGAACCACAACCAAAATTCTATTGAAATTAATTTAATATTGTATCAAAAAACTTGTAACCAAATTGATCATGAAGATCACAAATAGCTCATAATACAGCTTCAGAGAACTGTGCTTGCTACATGATATGATTTCTTGGTTTCAATGAACTTCAAGGTGGCTGTTAGGAAAGTTAGAAACACATTCGATTTATTTCACATTACAGCTATATTGAACTAGCTATCCAACTTAGTTGATCTTCAACATGAAGTAACTTGATTAATTGTAACGAAATTTGCTTCTCGAAAGTCATGTAGCAGTTTTTATTAATACTACGGACGTTTACCATTGAGGACAATTTGTAATAAGCTCTCTCTTTATAGAGTGTAAACACCCTGCGGTTCTACAATCAATCAATTTTCATATTGATTTACAATCTTACACATTCTTATACTCTTTTCACTTCCATTTCTTATACTTGTCACCAATAATACATAGCCCAGAAAATCTGTCCCTATAGGTTTTCGGACGTGATATAAGGATGGGATGATGCGTTAAATGCTCCGATCCAATTTCAGATCGCTGTTTTTTGAGAATTTTCTCCAGGACATATTACATTTTTAAAATGAATTTGGACATAATTGTATAGATACAAAGCTTAACCGTGAATAAGTCCATCAAAATATTTCCAGATACTCTAAAATGTCCCTGTGCCACATACGGTACCACAACACAGAAGAAAGGCGGGCTTTTCCAGAACATCGTGAATAAAACCTACCCGACGACTCTATTGTGGAACTAGCAATCCATTAATTGGAAACATATTACAGGTTTTATAACTTAAACAAATCCTTAACTTGAACTTTTCTTCTTGACATACGTAAAATATTTTTTTAACAATTATATTAACAATTGTTTCTTAATAATCTTGTCACATTCGTAACTGTTTAATCGACCTACACATTTTTTAGTTACATTATTGCAGATCCTATAAAAGATCCAGTGAAATGGCATGATCATTTAATGTCAATGACAAAATGTCAATGATCTTTGGAACATGAGATTTCTGAGGTCTCGTCAAGTTAATATGGTTTTCTCGACATATATATGTTTCTTTGACCTAGCTTTCCTTCATTCATATTACTACTACTTACTATACTCATATTACCTGCGACGGTTTACCAATTTCTCCAATGTCAGCTACAGACAATTCAATTGTTACCAATCAAAGCAGAAAATTGATTCCTAGAATCCGTTAACTGTAAAGTCAACTCGTTGGCTGGAATCAAGAGGTCTTGAAATACAAATTACTGTCGATGGTTAAACCGCTGACCCGATTGCTGTTCATTGAGTCAACATAACAGTTCAATATTCAAGGTCTCTTCTGTCTCATAATCAATGGAAAAATCGGAATATTGAGATGTCTCTAGTGGTACCATCAGAACAATGCAACCAACTCTATTGTTACAAGTGTACCAACGATTGCTGGACATATTGAGATGGTCAACAATTCGGATTTTTTCACACGATTCATTGGAAACTGTATGAGTAAGAGGAGGGTAAGTGTGTTTATGGATTATAAACAATACTAATCGTTACAGTTACGGTAAAGTTTCATTCATAACACGTCGAAACCATATCGAGTTTTAAAATATGGCTTGTTATAATATAACCTTGACAAAGGTATGTTTTGCATCTTAACTAAATATGGATGACCCATGGTGAGCTGGAAATGAGAAGTGGGTCTCCGGAGCATAGTCTCCTCCAAAATGAATCACAGTCCAATTTGTAAAGTCATTCTCTTGCATGTGCATACTGACAGTAGAATGTACTATTTTCTAGCATTACACATCTATTTTTTGTGTTTTAAAATTTTGTAGGCCACAGTAAACGGAAAAACATTTATAGGGGGTAATTTTGTTAATGGGCTTCTGTGTTTACCAAAAACTATTGTGGTTTACATTAAAGTAATAAGTCATTCATTAGGAAATGAACATTTATTAAAATTAATAAGATACGGTGCAGGAAATAGAAATTATAGCTGTGATGAATTGGTAAACGCTCGACCGATTTCTCTCGGCGTTTCTGAAAGAATGAAACGTGTTGTTGCTGTAGGGCAATCAGTATAAGCACTGCATCAATTAAAGATATTAGATATCTTGACGTTCTTTAGTCGCTTTCTGGTGTTTCACGATCTACTATACTTATTAATGGGATATGATTGGATTTAAACCATGGATACTCTGTCCTCCTTAGTCTGAGTGATATTCCACTGTTTAATGAGTGAATGGTTCACCGATGAAGAATCTGATAATTAGGACTAGTTGTCGCTTCCCACTAAGATGTTACTGGTAGTTGTCACATATTATTGGATTGTTACAGATCTAAGATCTAAGGGTGTTACAAATTTTTGACAGGCACAAAATTAACTCCCACAATCAGGGACTCTTGCTATTGTTTAGTTTACTATGGTATACAATCAATTTAATCGATATCTTATTCAATGTTATATCTCCCACTATTCTGAAATGTTCTATAGCTAGTACAGTACTGACATTTTGCTAATAATAATTTATAACAAAAGAGTTAATCGACAAATATAATAAATCTTTTGAATTACGGATTCATTTCTGTGAAAGTAGATATAATTTAACATGCCATGCGTTTTTAATGGGAAACATTTCAATATGTTTGAATAATTGGTAGAATAAGCTCTAATGATCAAAGCCATCCTTTTGCTGAATAGACTCTTTCATGGATTTTTAAACCCGTACAATCAGATTGTCATGGATTGATTTTTATTACTACGCTGTAATTAACGTAGCTTCTCCTAGGCCGAGACATTGACCGAATTAAAACGTCTATAATTCTGATTTAAATCACCGCATTGATTTTTGTGATGTAGTTGAATCTTGCTTTTTCGTCCCATATCTCTTGTAATAAATTAGTTGAAAACGGCTTTATGTCTAGATTAAGGACAGTATTGGTTTACTAGAAGATGTATGAGGTTGTTGATATTACAGTTCAGTCTGTTCGTCATGTGTAGTTCGTCTTATTGGTGATGAAGCTCAAAACACCTATTTACTTAGTTTCCAAATTGCAATGTGTTAACAAAGCTTTATAGAACCGGAAATACAAAATATTTCGTAGGATCAATATAATAGCAGTTTATCATATTTGAATGATTTCTGCTACTAAGTTCTGTATAATATCATTATAAATAATGATAAACTCCTTGATTAAAATTTCAATTCTTGTTGTTGAATGTATATTTGGTGATTCTCAGAAAATATTTGCTATTAAGAATAACTTAAAGGCGAGTTGACTGATTCTATCAACGATTAACGTAGACACATTGTAATTCTTAAGTTAACAAGCTTTTTCCCCCGGAGCATGATAGTACGACCAACATGATAACATTATTAAATGGGTGCCTATTAAATGTCTGTATGATAGATATATCATGTCGATCAGTGTTAGGATCTAAATAATGTTGCTAATAATCTTATGTCGATCAGTTAGCTAATATCATGACCAACACTATATATGTTGACATTCTTCCTCTGTAATATTATGTTCGTCATAAACTATTCCAAATCTCCTGTGTCCACAGACACTTAAAATCTGCAAAACCAATGACGAATTCGACTTGTCAATTTGTCTAACATGTATTGCTATTGTTGACATTGAGCATGATATATTTCAAAGACTATTTTTCACTTTTAATGTCTCCTCGGTAAAGGTAAAGTCGAAATCGACTTATAAATGAATGGGATTCATGCACATAACCGACATTGACTATATATTGTAAGGTATATTATGACTAATACTATGTGAAGCATTTGATTTGATATCTTTGCTTTGCATGAATATTATTACAATGACTCATCATTGTCTCCAAGAGCAATCTCGACTATTCAATGTCTTGTTTATGGCTACAAACAGCAGCACAAACTTTTCCATTTGCCTTTGTCTTTTTATTGTCAATTGTGGATGTCTGTCCAAAAGTTCTTTTTTCGCTTCAAAAACGTTAACAGGTTAAAATACAACAGAGTGACACCAAACTTCCAGAAAGGTCAACATGCACAGTTTATTGGCAATAACAGAACTAGTAGAGGAGTCCAATCTCAAGACAATTCGAACTGTGTTCAGTGAACAGAACTCCGAAGTCAAAACGACCGTCTACACACATGATCTCTTTTTGACAATATTCTTATTCAGAAGAACTACTCTCAGTGTTCTGGTATTCAATGTCATATAAAAGATAGGATAATAAAACGATAAAGATTTCTCTGTGGCTATCCATCAATAAAAGTATTAATATAGAATTTCTAATATAGTAGCTAATTGATTATATTGGAGAAGACATTGAAAAGATATTTGACAGTGTTTGAAGCATCTGGTGAAATGGTATTTTATTGACGTATTATCAGACTAACTATATTGGTTGCTTCTAGTTTCATCATTGATCTCTCCATCTATTAACAACCCAGTTTTCAATACTTAATAACTTTTTACTACCACAGATTACCTCATAAACTAGCACTCTGTGTAATATATTACACCAAACTAACCATGTATATTAAAAGGAACCGATCAAGAAAGGGTCTACATATAGTTGGTCGTGCTATAAGAGATATTTTTCTTTGTTTCTTTATAAAGTTCCCTTTCTTGTTTACATGATGCTACTTTTAAAAAAACTTACACAAGAATTACGAAATCATTACCAGAAATATGCTAAGCAACTAGTTCCTTAAACCATTAGGATGAGCTCCAAGGGAAGTAAAGACTCTTGACAGGAATCAGCTACCCAGAGCATAGTAACCTTACAGAAAGAGTTGTCAATAGGTTCATGGTATTGTATCCTTCCTGTTTATGATAAATGCCCATGAAAAAGAAAAAGGTCGACTGCTTTAAAATTTCTTGTTGCCGCTGATTAAAAGTCGAGGTCCTCTCTACTGGGCATGAAAACTACACATTATCCTGCACACTGCAACGGTAGGGAACATACTGAGTAATGTGAGACCATGTATACATTGAATTGGTGTTGGGGTTTCAGTTTCAGACCATTGATGACTGCCCTATAGCTAGATTTGTTTAATTCTGGTTAATTCAATGGGTAGAAATAATACCACTACATTTATAGCTGTGTTTACGTCTGAACGTTTGGTATAACCAAACATGTCTAAATATCTTCATGCAATATTCCACATGCAAAGCCAAAACTAATCGTTGTGTTTCTGTGGAATAATATCTAAGTGAACTCTCAATGGTATAAACATTTCATATTTGCGAAACATCTAAATCGCATCTGAAAGATAGAACTTATTGAAATGTACAAAACGAATATAATTTTAGCCCAGAAATTAAAAGGAAATAACTTGGAATGCAAAATGGTGTTAGATACCGACAATGACCTTGTCTGTTCTGTTATCAATGTGATACACCTGTAGCAAAAGTCTCATTTGAACGACTGAATGCTTTATTTGTGCTTATCATGACCTGAAGTATTGATATTGGAAACACAGATAGTAAACTTCTAAGTTAGGCTAGTATCTAGGTCTATGACAAAATCTACTGAGCTCAAAGGTACCAAAAGTTTTCGATTGATTGCCATAGTTATTCATATCTCGAGCAATTAAATTCCTAGAAATGCGCTTTGTAAAAAGCCTAAATTATATAAATATTTTTAGACACGAGTTATTCCCCTTTGATTAGTTTCAGTAGGTGATTCCATTCACCTGAAATCTAAGACAATAAAACACAAATAAGTGCCAGCGATTAGAATGTCTACTGCTAACGTCTTCTACTTCCGAACATTTGTTTAATTAATGGGTTTCACTGTTAACTGTAAAACATAAACTATTACAGTAGGTATATCATTTAACAAAAAGATTTATTCCTCTTGATAGTTTTCTAAATTTTTTCAGGAAAAATATTATTTCCTTCGGTTATATCAATTGACATGAGCTGAAGTAGAACACCCTCTGACGTACAATACGATCAACATGTGCCTAGCAATGTTAATGCTTTAAAAGATTTCAAATTAAGATGGATTAATGGATATCTCGTCAAAGCTGTCTCCTTATATCAATGTACTAGTATACAATTGTCATCATAACAGACCATCTCTGAACCTGAACACCTGCAAGATGGGTCTTTAAACTTTAACTTATGGTCAGAAAGGTGCCAGTTAGTTGGCTTCCAGTGGCAATAAAATACAACTGACATGATAGGGGACTGCGTAGATTAAATAATGATAACTGTCGGCCTGATGAGACTTTAAATGTTAGACTCAACCTACCAATGAAAATAAATATTACGAATGTCTTTTACTTGAAAGGTTAACTAAATGGATTAGTTAAAGTAAAATGGAGTACAAATCATTTATACTGCTGCATTGGTGCCTTTTATATTTTATAGAAACTTCCTCAAGAAATATAAAGCTTATAAAATGTTATCTGCATTACAATCTTATGTTTAATTAAACCAATTATTCACGCTTTGATGTTGGAATTGTAATCTGCTGTAAGTGGTAACGTCTACTGTAACATACTTAATTCTAATTACTACTAATTTGTGGCACAAAAAACTTGTAAATTTAATTAAGTCATGTGTTTTACATATTATCAAGATTTATGATGCAGTGTTCTATTTATGTCGAACATATTTAAAGGTAACAAAACTCATAAAAAGTATGAGGGTTGGTCGTTTGATCATCGACTGTATCAGGGGTAATGCACTTAGTCATAATCTGATAAAAACAAACTGTATGTCTCTATACAGTGGTTGCTTGACAAGATATGTCCACTTTAAACGCAGGTTGAAACTCCAACATTATTTGTCGATATGAATCATAATTTAGACCTAGTCCCAGATTTGATCTATAAGGCCTATACAAGATCAAACCAAAAGCAATTTAAATCGGATGAAAACTGTAGTCTCTGTTGTCAAGGGCAAGGGCAATTAATCAAAAACTGTTCATTGAAAAATCGTCAATATCAAACTTGTCCAACATCTCATTAATATAAATGTTAACACCAAATTTCATTCAAATTCGATGAAAACTGGAGTCACTGTCAAGTTCACAAGACAATTTCGACGCGTTTTAACTCATCAAGGGCAATAACTAAAAATCCGTTCATTGTCAATATCACACTCCCCTAAGATATGATAAATATAAATGGTCACCCCAAATTCCATACAAATGATATGGAAACTGTAGTCTCTATCGCGTTCACAAGCAAACGGACGGACAGGCAGGGTGTGGATAAATTACGACCACATTATAATATGGCGTATAAAAACTTAATTGATAAGATCGGTTCAGCCTATCCTAGAGTGAATCAATACGTTTTAAAAGCATCAAGGTCACCTTAGGATTATTAATGAGTAGATTTGTCCTTCATGAATATTCAATATGAGGCATTGATCAACTGGTAGGTCGGAGTACCTGATTACTATACTTCTCATGGTCGTTGCCTCTGTAAAATGCTTAGTTATTTATCAGGGGCCTTAACCGTAATAAAATTCAGATCTTAAGTTTAAATTATCTTTAGTTAAATTTTCAAGAAAGAGGACCCAGGTCAACTTTATTTTCTTGATTGCATCTGGTTATATTCAGTCATATTTACAAAAGCTTCACCAAGCACACTGGTTTAGTAAGAGCATGGTCGCCACTTCTTAAGAATTCGTTGGTATTAATGAAGGAACAATGTAATTGTAATAATTTGCATATTGTCGTACTATTACAATACTTGCTTGTGATGCTTTTATTCTGAAATTAAAGTAAGTACAAGTTACATTGGACTTTAGGAAAACCATTATCTTGTAGCATGATCATTTGTATTGGTATTTGTACTCTTATATAACAGGTAAACGTACTTCTTCCCATGCTTTTAAAGGGATAATAGGTCTTAGAATGAACATTTAATTTGAAAAGTTTAAACCAATAAGGGCTCTATTCAGCAGTAAAAATACCTGCTGCCATAAATCACATAAATAAATAAATATCCAAAAAACTAAGTAATTATCCATAAAGATGCATTTGATTATTGACTATTCCAAAATGACTTAGTTTTGTGAGTTTTCCATATTTAAGGGATTCTGTTACTTTATGACACCAGGTAAGTTCAATGATGAATACTGTTACTTTATGACACCAGGTAAGTTCACTGATGAATATATACTCATATCGATCATTTTTTAGAACTAAAATTTTATGTTCATGCTGAGACGCAATATCCCTTTAAAGAAACGTTTCCGATCTTTCAGATAACATTCTGACAAATTAAAAGTTAAATTGCTATTTTCTATGTAGTCTTAGAATAGACAGGTGTATAGAATAAGTAATGGTATATTGGACTGTATTTTACTAGTAAGTAATATAACAAGCTGTTAAAGCTATTAACACTAGGTTGGTAAGGTCAGGGTTAAACCTGGATCTTGATGAACGATTCTTGTCTTTATATACCAGTTATTGTGTCTACAGAATCATTTCTTCCTTTAGACACATCAGATGTAATTCGAGGTGGCACTAGCAGTTGAAAACTGACACGAACGCTGGAGGTTCCCATCATCTTTCAACATGATACCTTAAACGATAATGCCAGGTTAAAATATAATCAACATAACTAATTAAATCCCCAAAAAGCACTGCTTATGTTATTTACTTCAGGTCAAATGCTGTGATTTATAAGATAAGAATTTAAAAACACAATTGCAATTTTGGAATCCGATCAGATATTTGAAGTAATGTTTTTTTTTGGTGGTTAGCGTTATAATCCAAGTCTGGAATGTAAGGAAGTGAAACAGCGACTGAGAAATCAATTAGTTTACAGCAGAGATAATAAAAGAGGTATTAACACGCATGTTCATGCGTCAGTTTCGCGCCTAAAATTCCAATTTGTAAAGATTGGCTACAAAGAGTACGTCACGAGCTAAAGGCAACGCAGTAAATAATATTGTCTATGATTCTTTCTGAATATTGTTAAAGCAATTCTTAATCTTATGGTTACCGTTGAACTTTCTTCAGAACACTTCCAATGTTATTGCATAAACGTTTAGTACGATAGCACCTGTCGTGTAATTGAAAGGGAATATAATAAGCGATCGAGGATTAAAAAGTATAAATTCCTCCACCACTAAACATCTATAGTACAGTTTAAATGAACGTAATAATACACCGGAGGATAGAAAGAGTCCATGCCCCTGTAATTCATACTGATAACCGACCATTGGGAAAACAATCGAAGTCTTACGGCATCAAACTATTCCCTATATTGACGTCCAGTCGTAAATACAAAAGACGTTTGTAGCAGAGAATGTAATATATCTAATAACGTTTCAGCACGAAGCCCCTTTGTATAAGATGGTTTGATACATCAACAAGAGGCTATTAGAAATATAATCTTGGACATGGCAGGTATTGAGAAATGAGGGCATTAGCCTTTAGATTTGGCAGTAAAGCCGTGGAAAAACTCCAGGGAAAGCTAAAAACTCGTTGCCATGTTATGATTGATGAGCCAATGTTATTCAAAGAGTATTATTTCTTAACATCTGTGTGGTGTATTTATATATTAGGAAATGACCATTGAAATAATGTAGAATACGTTGACGTGGTGATCCATTATGGTTTTGTTCAGTATTCAGTTAGTTTCTATAATAGTGATATTGAATGATCGTGGAATCAAAGTTCTGTATTATTAATCATTATATGTAATGATTTTAAAGCGTTTATTAGATATAAACATGAAATTCGGGAATTTCAAGGCTAGAACATGCTAAAACTACAGTACACCCTTGGTACAACAATATGAATATCGAGACATTTAAATAAATTCGGTAAAAGCATATATTGCAGAAAATACTCTATTCGTCTCCATGTATTACAACGTAGAATATTGCATTTTGTTACAATGAAATACTATTCAATACATTGATTGTGAAACTCTTTGGAAATTAAAAAAATTTCATCGGCCAATACAAGACATCAACTTTAACGATTTGGCGCCCGATTTTAGACAAAACGATATGTTATATCAATAAGAAGCATTATTAAGAAGTAACATTATACCTACCAATGGAAATAGACAATGACAGAAAATAAGGAAACTGGTGGAAAGATTCAATTTTATTTTCTTGATTTTATCATATTAACTATGCGTTTTCCTTTTACTTTTTGGACCTTTTTCAAGTCTTTGAAATAAGAAAAAATCAAGCACGTCTGTTATTTATAGGATATATCAAAAACTGAAACATGCTCGAATTAAATTTCATTAATTTTTAAGTTACCCATTGTGTATTGTGATAAGGTATTACGATAAGCAATAGGTCGGCAATATGAATCATTAATGAACTAGCAGGTAATTATGCTGACCAAATTTTTTATTAATTTATTAACACTTGTTGGACCCATTCATAAGTCAGTTTGCTGTCTTAGAAGAGCTCAAAACAGCATCTGACATTTGTCTGACTGTTCGACTAAAATAAAATCGCAATTCTAAAGATATTGTTTACGAGATTCAAAGTTTTAAACAAAGGTTAATTTTGGCATCGATTCAGTGTGAATGCTGAGAACAATTGGCAGTAAATGATGGTAATCAATGTATATGAAGACTGATGCAATAACCTTTATAACACTATAGGAACCTAGTTAGAACAGTAAATATTGGCTAGTTTTACCATTTGATTATCAACAACTCTAAGCTAATCTTCCACTTGATAACAAAAATTTCTCTCTGTTCTGTTTGATTTCTCTGATATTTTGGCAAAAGTAGAATGTACTGATGAAAGCTGAACCACTGAAACGCGTGTGTAGACTAAAACAGCACGTTAGTAAGTAGTTGGCACTAAGGGGGTAAACATTATTAATAGTATCTGTGCTCTCAATAGTGTATATGTGTAGAATTTGGAGATATGATATGGAATAACCACAATCATGCTCTGTAGTTTTTGTTAGTTTGTTTATAGTGAATGTTTGTGATTATAGAATGAAAATGAATCGAATTATAAGTAAGTAATTTTTACCTTTGCTTCTCTTGTATGGAAATACTCAAGGATTGATTGCAAGAATTCCAGCATGCTGAACACATTTAGGCTAAACTCGATACATAGATGTTCTCATGCATTACTACATAAAACTTGTAGCGCATTGTATTGTTGTCTGCTTACAGATTTTTGTTTCTTGAAATATGATTTCAACATCTATTTTTATTTAAATCCTAACATAGCTAACTACTATTTGCCATCTCACCTTTGAATAAACATGAGTGATAGTAGTCTAGATAAACGCAGTTACTCCATCATGGTTATGTGAATAAATTCCCTTATTGTCTCATCAAAACCCGTAATCACTGTCGGTTTATTAATTGACTATTTCCGATACCGTCTGTTTGCCAGTCGTCTATGAACAGCAACATTAAATTGACTGCCAGACTCTTAAGTGAATAAAGATTGATAAATTAATATCCCAATAGGCTCATAGAACTTAATATTGGTATGAAATGTCACCATTGTTGTTGATATGTATATTCATCGTTATCCTGTGCATCTCTTCTGCCCCCCTCCAACTCTTACCACACTCCCCATCGGAAATAACTTTTCTTTCTGGAGTAATTCAACACGGATAAGTCTCATCTATCGATTAATTTAGTTATCCATTTATACATGTATGTGGTAAACATATTTTTCAACGGCTGTTGGCATACAACTGTTATTTAAGCAAAGACTGTAAATGTAGTTTAACCGTTAGTTAATGCGTTACCTATAGCAGTTGAGCCTCATTTCGATAAAGCCTTATAACAATTCGAACCCCAAATCGAAATCGAAATCAGTCCTACATTTGACGAAACATAGATAGCAGCTCAGCTATGAACTTTTCACTTTTCAAAGTAGGCCAATAACAATTTATATCCATCAGTGGATTTACTTGATGTCAAAAATATACATCAAAACCATGTATAATCTGATAAATCCACAAAATCAAGTAGTTAATTATAAAAATATAATACATCCATTAAGCGATTTTCAAATTGCGAGATTTGGAAATCCTTTGTTATAATAAAGGGGAGTAACTCTAATATGGGGTTTTCCTGCTTTGTTCTTTCTAGAGTGTTTACAAGCTAAATTGAACGCGTTTTCAAGAACAAGGGCAATAACTCGTACTAAAAAAATTTTTTTATTTCGCTTAAAAGGGTTCATCATTGAGTCATAACACACTCTCGCACTAAGTTTCATCAAAATCAAGAATTGCACATAGTAGAGTGTTGACGAGCCTTTCAATAATAAAAATTAAAGAATGATATTTACTTTTTTAGGGAATTTTCTAGACATTCAACACAGTATTTTCTAGAAATATTTTTGAGATGAGTACACTTCCGAAGAATTCGTGTAACATTTGTTTTTTTTTTTTTCAACTTTGTTTTCGAACTAAGATAACAAACTCTATCTTTTAATCAACACCAACTCATATTAAATTTTGCTGATTTTCAAAAGGGTCAATCCTTGTAGCGCACACACCAAGTTTCATCGAAATCCGTGGAGTGTTTATGAACCTTCAAAGGGCAATAACTCATACCAAAAGGTCATTCTATAATATACTAGTAATAAATTTGCCCAAACATAGTCAGATGGTTAGAGGTACGGTGTGTATTACAACTACCGTCATTTATAGATTATTTCACCTTTGATATCACATTTTACAAGTATTATTCCTGCAGATGAAAATCTTAATGAGCCATACTAAGATAAGATAACTTCATTAAAAAGTCTGATTAGTTTGGCAATTCTCACAGTTCTGTCTTATATTGAGTTGTAGTTGTTTTGACAGTTAGAGCAATAACTTCTTTTCAGTCGGTTTTATACACAGTTAGAGTATTATTTTTTGTAAAATATTTCTTAAGGTAAAATTTGAATGTTTATAAATTTAAAGAAGCCTCATGTTCATTGAAACTTCTTTATATATCAATAATAATTAGCCTAATTTATCACAGAACAGTCCTGTTCTCGGGTTCATAATACAGGTTCAATATGAACTGGTAGCTGATGTTATGAACTATAACGTTTAGTATGTACGTTGTCATTTTTAGATGCGTCAAGTAAACAAAACAACATGGCAGCCGATGCTGACGTTAAAATTGAAGGTAAAGCACACTTCAAGTATTCGAAACATGTTGTTACGGGAAATGCGAGACAATGAATCTGGGAACTAGGAAATAAATACACAAATGGAAAGAAATCCATTCAAGAAATGCAGGAAAATGTTACGTCTCATTATTTTAATAAATAGATGCGTTCTTCCATATCACCAATGACAAAAGGCGACTTCAATAACGCTCCAATAATAGGCAACTGGAAATACAGTCACAAACTCATACATCTAATAGAAATAACTAGATTTACTTTTAAGACACCATTGAAAAAATATTAAAGAATGATATTGACATATTTAGGGAATTTTTTGATACATTCATCACAGTATTTTTGAGATGAGTAGACTTCCAAAGAATTCGTGTAATATTTGTGTTTTTTCTTAAGTTTGTTTGTTTTAAAACTAAAATAACACACTCTATCTTTCAATTAACACCAATTAGTTAACACGTGTATTTTGGCAAATGACACAGAACACAAATATTCTCTATGAAGAAAAAAATATATTGTGGAATTAACTATATTCTTAACAGTAAACGTCATCAAAATAACTCAAATTAAAACGGTTATACGAGTAAGTACTATAACATCATACAAGTCATACAGCTTTTATAATATATAAATATTTATCAAAACATTAGAATATCATACAGTTACAAGACACATTACATTGAAACGACCATAAAAGTCAAACTAACACAACTCTTTATTTAAAATATAAGATAATCATACTGTTACATGACATATTACATTGAAACGATCATACAAGTCAAACTAACACAAATCTTTATTTAAAATATTAGATAACCATACAGTTACAAGACATATTACATTGAAACGATCATACAAGTCAAACTAACAAAACTCTTTATTTAAAATATTAGATAATCATACAGTTACAAGACATATTACATTGAAACGATCATACAAGTCAAACTAACACAACTCTTTATTTGAAATATTAGATAACCATACAGTTACAAGACATATTACATTGAAACGGTAAAACAAGTCAAACTAACACAAATCTTTATTTGAAATATTAGATAATCATACAGTTACATGACATATTACATTGAAACGATCATACAAGTCAAACTAACACAAATCTTTATTTAAAATATTAGATAATCATACAGTTACAAGACATATTACATTGAAACGATCATACAAGTCAAACTAACACAAACTCTTTATTTAAAATATTAGATAATCATACAGTTACAAGACATATTACATTGAAACGATCATACAAGTCAAACTAACAAAACTCTTTATTTAAAATATTAGATAATCATACAGTTACAAGACATATTACATTGAAACGATCATACAAGTCAAACTAACACAACTCTTTATTTAAAATATTAGATAATCATACAGTTAAAAGACATATTACATTGAAACGATCATACAAGTCAAACTAACAAAACTCTTTATTTAAATATTAATAACATACAGTTACAAGACATATAACATTGAAACGTGTAAACAAGTCAAACTAACACAAATCTTTATTTAAAATATTAGATAATCATACAGTTACAAGACATATTACTTTGAAACGATCATACAAGTCAAACTAACGCAACTCTTTATCGCAACATTAGATAATCATACAGTTACAAGACATATCATTTGAAACGATCATACAAGTCAAACTAACACAACTCTTTATCGCAACATTAGATAATCATACAGTTACAAGACATATTATTTGAAACGATCATACAAGTCAAACTAACGCAACTCTTTATCGCAACATTAGATAATCATACAGTTACAAGACATATTATTTGAAACGATCATACAAGTCAAACTAACAAAACTCTTATTCAAAATATTAGATAATCTTATAGGTAAAAGACACATTACTCTTTGAAACGATCATACACATCAACAAGATAAAAAAAAGGAAATTATTATACACCATTTGAAGTAGACTGCTAAAGCTAAATCAGTTCTTGTTTAGTATGAACTAACGCTGATGGCAATTCTTTCGACATATATATGTATTGTTACCAGCCTTGGAACAATTCTAATAAGGTTAACTAGTTGTCATTTAGGTACACTTTTTAAGTACACCTCATGTAGACACAGTACTAATTAAAGGCATGCCTAAATAAATTTGTGCCCATTTGAAAGTATGCCTAAATGAATATGTGCTTAATTGAAAGTATGCCTAATTGAATGTGGCTAATTGAAAGTGTCCCTAAATAACACCGTGTCTAAATGACATGTGCCAAAAGTACTGTGTCTAAATGAGGTGTTCTTAAAAAAGTGTTCCTAAATGACTGCTTACTCTAATAACATCTGTAAAACAGCCAATTGATACAAAGATACCATAAGTACTAAAATAATTATTGTATATATCTTGGGTCTATTTTTACTGTTATCTCTCAAGTAAAGCATATATTAATTAAGTATTATAACTCCCCTTTCTTATAATATAGTAAGCCCCATTTCTTCTAGCTACAAAAATATAAACAACACCGTTTAAGCGTGACATTCATCTATGTGGTAGGTCTAGTTCATCATCTTCTAGATTCAAACTTCCGAAGACAACATCCGCTATTGTTCGGAACCCGTTTAGTCTAAAGGGGGTTAAGACGTCTAAAAACGACACATTAAAAAGGCGTCCTGCTCTTCTGTGGGTATGATGTCGAACGTGGAGACAATCTTCGGTAAAACGTCAACAAGAATCACAGAAGAGGCCATAAGAGAACATGGCTCTTCACAAACACAGGTACGTGTGGACAGGATAGTGTATAATAGGTGCCTATGAGTTCTCCAAATGATCCCCCATGAAACATGTAAATTTTGTTTCATTTCCTTAATAAACGTTTACCGTGCTCTTATCATTTCATCTGTCCTTTCACGTACGTGTCGTTAAGTTTGTCAAGATACTTTGTTCTTTTTCTGTGGAGTCTTTATTTCATCGTCGAATAAAGGCGACGTGATCCGTGATCTCATCATTTCATCTGTCCTTATTCTGTGAGTAGTCTTTCTTTTTGTAAACACACGTACGTGTCGACAGGATAGTCTATCATAGGTGCTTACGAGTCCCCACAGGAAAAATAGATGTTTCCTATGGAATCATTCGGGAACTCATAATTTCATCTGTCCTTATTCTGTGAGTAGTCTTTCTTTTTGTAAACACACGTACGTGTCGACAGGATAGTCTATCATAGGTGCTTACGAGTCCCCACAGGAAAAATAGATTTTTCCTATGGAATCATTCGGGAACTCATAAGCACGTATGATAGACTATCCTGTCGACACGTACGTGTGTTCACAAACAGAAAGACTACTCACGGATTAAGGACAGATGAAATGATGAGATCACGGATCGCGTCGCCTTTATTCGACGATGAAATAAAGACTCCACAGAAAATTTCACAGAAACAGAACAAAGAATCTTGACAAACTTAATGTCTGCGATATGGAATTTATTTTTCTCGCCAAAGCAGACACCTGCCAAAAAGAAAAGTCTGAAAACGAGCTAAACCATATCCGAAGAGAAAAAAGACGATATAACATCGTCACTGACAAGACGTTTTAAACATTTACATGTAGATAGCACGTACATGTATTCTTATTTCTCATCTCAAGGGGAATAACTTGTGAAATAAAGAATGTGTATTTTCGTTATTTGTGGTTTAAAAGTTGCTTTTTTATTTGTTTACCTGGTGTATGTAAATGTGGCGAGATATTTAATTCCGGTTCATTTCTGTGCACGTCCAGCTTATTTTTTTCTGTTCATCTATGTTCTCAAGAGTTTCTTTGACTAAAGTCACCTTAGCTGAATCACTGTCTAAGAGATTAATTATTGTTTAGGAAAGGATCCAGGTTACTAAAGATGCCTCGCTTCACACCTTTAACATCTTCCAGCATTAACATGACCAGGATCGATTAAATGCGTAATGATGCCAACAACAACATTGCTGCCAAATTCACACCAATTCACTTCACGATGCTTGTTTAATGATGTAATAATAACTCGACACCCAAAAATAACCATTTGACTGTAATAAATCTCTTTATATTGAGAATGTTTTTCTATTTCTTTCTATTTTTACGTTATAATTCCTTTAAGAGATGCAGGGGCTATTCATATACATTACGACACATTCTCATCTTTTTCCATCTTTACCACTTAATATTAGATTGGCGTGCTACGGATACAATTTATACGATTTTTTTTTGTTTCTTTTTGAGTCTTTCTATTTTCTAGGCTAACACGAGAGCATTTTGACTGTTGGACAAAAACTTCTTAGGCCCAAGGGTACAGATAAGTGACGCAATTAATTTCATTTCTATTCTATGATTTATATAAGGTAAATGTAAGATTTGTATAAGGTAAATGTAAGATTTGTATTGGGTAACTATAAGCTTTGTATAAGGTAACTGTAAGATTTGTATAAGGTAACTATAAGATTTGTATAAGGTAAATGTAAGATTTGTATTGGGTAACTATAAGCTTTGTATAAGGTAACTGTAAGATTTATATAAGGTAACTATAAGCTTTGTATAAGGTAACTGTAAGATTTATATAAGGTAAATGTAAAATTTGTATTGGGTAACTATAAGCTTTGTATAAGGTAACTGTAAGATTTATATAAGGTAACTGTAAGATTTGTATAGAGTAACTGTATTACTTAATTTCATTTCTATTCTAAGATTTATATAAGGTAAATATAAGATTTGTATAAGGTAAATGTAAGATTTGTATTGGGTAACTATATGCTTTGTATAAGGTAACTGTAAGATTTATATAAGGTAAATGTAAAATTTGTATTGGGTAACTATAAGCTTTGTATAAGGTAACTGTAAGATTTATATAAGGTAACTGTAAGATTTTTATTGGGTAACTGTAAGATTTGTAATGTGTAACTGTAAGATTTATATAAGGTAACTGTAAGATTTGTATTGGGTAACTATAAGATTTGTATAAGGTAACTGTAAGATTTGTAATGTGAAACTGTAAGATTTGTATAGTGTAACTGTAAGATTTATATAAGGTAACTGTAAGATAGGTAACTGTAAGATTTGTATAAGGTAACTGTAAGAATTGTATAGTGTAACTGTAAGATTTATATAAGGTAAATGTAAGATTTGTATTGGGTAACTATAAGATTTGTATAAGGTAACTGTGAGATTTATATAAGGTAACTGTAAGATTTGTATTGGGTAACTGTAAGATTTATATAAGGTAACTGTAAGATTTGTATAATGAAATCGTATGATTTATATAGTGAAATTGTAAGATTTGTATTGGGTAACTGTAAGATTTTTATAAGGTAACTGTAAGATTTGTATAATGAAATCGTATTTTTTATATAGTGAAATTGTAAGATTTGTATAGTATAAATGTAAGATTTGTTTAATGTAACGTTACATTGTATAGTTTAACTGTAAGATTTGTATAGTGAAACGTAAGATTTATATAAGGTAACTGTAAGATTTACATAAGGTAACTGTAACTTTGTATAGTGTAAATGTAAGATGTGTTTAATGTAACGTTACATTGTATAGTTTAACTGTAAGATTTGTATAGTGAAATTGTAAGATAACTAAGATTTGTAGTGTGACTTCAAGATTGGTTTAGTGAAATTGTGTGATTTGTATAATGTAAATGTACGATTGTATAGTGTAATTGTAAGATTTGTATAGTGTTTTGATTTTTTTTTATTGATTTATATTCTGGAATGTGTTGATCAAGCCTCCCTGTGTACTATAATACATCTACTTTTAAATCTACTAAAACCTGTTTTGCACACTATACATACTATATGTTTTATTGGGTTTAACACGATGTCGCCTGAATATTGTTTTCAAGTCTCCAAACGTAAATAACTTCTAGCGAATGAAGCTTTCGAGTCTTGCTTTTGAATAAAAAAATGATGATGGGTTTGAAACTCTATATCATGCATGCTAATATTTCAATATATCGTCAATTATTCCTGGTTATATTCATCTAGAAATCTGAAACAAGATGTACCTATTGCGATCATTAATATTGACTTAATTATTACATTAACAAACACTGTATGAGTAACCAAGATCAGGTACAGGTAGAGTAATTAAGCATTTAGCAAAACCAAAGAGAGGTCAGTTGGACACGTTTGGTAGATTTACTACATATCAATAACCATATATCTGTAATGAAATACAAAGCTTATCCATTTCTCATTTCTTTTACTACAACCTATATGAAACCGATACGGTACAACTAATATAAATTGTACTTAGTTTCCATCCGTCAGAGATCTAAACAACTTGTGTTAGTTCAGCTGTTTTCTTACCTTTTGAACTGAATCTACCTGATTTACTGTAATCAATATATGTGCATTTGAGTGTCAGAAGAAGTTGGATGGTTCGTGAAAACGGTTTACATGTATTGGAAGAGGTTACATCGGTGTAATTGTAATTACCTTACCTCACTATTCAATCTCTATCAAAATCAATTGTTGCTTTAAAATATAACTCAAAATAGTCAATAATAATTAAATGATCTAATTTAAAACACATAAATTACATGCATTTAAAATCACGGAGGACGGCTACTTGAACTAATATAAAGTTTCTCAATCCTTTGGCACCTAACTCTGATGTTCACACAAAGAAACTTTATTCAATTACATGTACTTCAACCTATGGAAGAAGGAAGTAAAAAAGAAGGTAAAAAATGCTTATTTCCTTTCTCGGCTATTTCGATCGTTCATCAGCTATTTTGCTCAACCCAGTAAAAATCACAAGACTCATAACTCCATGCGAATTGACTTGGTTGAATTTAGTGTCTGTAACATCAGAAAGTTTGAGCAAGATAGTGTCAAAATTTAGTGAAGCGGTAACAACTTAACCACTCTTGTTGACCATTTAATCTTGAAATATTTTTCATTTTCTTATACATGCATATGATATTGAAGAATAAATTATTTTTTTCGATGCATTTGGGTCAATCTATTTTATTGAGAATTAAGTTTAAGATACAAGATTGTAGGTGTAAGGTAAGGTGAAGGTGTAAAGTAATTTGGTCAGATGGTATAGTTGTATAGAGTAGTTGATTATTTTACCTGGAATAAACAGATAGTTTAGAGAATCATTTTGGCAGCCTTGCCTCGTTAAACGCTTTGAATTGTATTGAAAATGTACACAACATAGTCTGGTTGATGATTGGGACGTACACTAGAATAGGTATGCTGGTAACGAACTGCCTAATGGTGACATTTTCTATAACATTTAAATTTCCGTAAAATGGAAACTTATCCATAATCAAATCACAAAAAAAATCTGGGATTTCCATTTCTCCTTTGTTTCAAGCATGTACAAATTATGTATTGAAGTGTTTCCGTTATCTACTGTTACCTTTCGCTCGTTTCGCCAATTATGAAGAATGCATAATATTTTCATGAATAAATCGAAAATGTTAATCGAGACCACTAAAAAGTCATATTATTGCAAAATTTTTAATTTGTTAACAAATAATGAATATATGATATGAATTTCAATTGTCTACACTTTATTGGGCAAAGTGTTAGGTCACTGTCCAAAGAGAGAATTTTGCCATACCAGCAACATTAACCTACTCATTTTAAGAGATTAAATTAAGATATTTCAAATTTACTGCACGTGTCGTTTTAGAATTCTTATTTCGTATTCAATGAATACCAATATTAACAAATGGTTCTTCAGGCAAACTCCAAGACATTTAAATCACTTATCCAAACAAAACTGAATTTAAAAACATTATTTATTTCACCATGGTGGTTTGGAGGAGGTGTGTGGTGGATGTTTTTGTTTTATTCACGATTCTTGTAGGAACCTCTTTTATTAACTGTTTACACAGCCATTTCACAATTTATATGTATCAGATATAACCCATTAATAAGCTCACGTCATTATAACCAAAATCTCTATAAGTATTGTTTATCTCTTTGAAAAAAAAACATATATGCGATCAGACTATGGTTTTCAAGGATTCCTATATTTTATGAATTTTTCTGGTAATGGTTATAAAACTACGCCAATCCCATTATAATCCTTCTTTTCCTGTGTGATCTGCTATATCTTGGCTTTCCGTATGATCTGCTGTTATAACTGTTGTTCCATATATCATTTAACGGCTATTAATGATGTAAGTAGTACGGTGAGAGGGCTATTGGAGAACTGTGTGATTGATCTACCCACGGTCGCAGCTATGGTGTCTATAAAACGGCAAGAAAAAGGATTCCAAGCGAAAACTGATTTTTCCATTATTTTTGTGAGGTTTAAAATAGTAGCCTTCAAATAGTAAAGAAATGTGCAATGAATGGAAATATTTTAATAGAATCATAAGATAATTTACTTGACGGCAGGCTCTAACAAAATGATGCCCAACTTCCATTAGGTCTATTATTATTTCAAAGAACAGATATTTAGATACTATATACTGTTTTATGCTAAATCATTTTTATGTGGGGTTCTATAGCACAGCGGTTAGAGCGTTGGTTCTTTACGTCATAACGTCATTTGCTTGAATACGTTGAAAATGTCGGACGTGATTTCTAATCTCGACCGGAGTGTGAAAGTCCGATGACCTTGAATAGGTCATCTTCACTCACAATTCCAGTCTACCCAGCTGTAAATGTGTACGGATAATCCGGTTAAGATCAATGCCAAGAGGTTTGGCCAAGGACCAGCTTGTAGAAAGGATCCCTGTCACGGCAGACTTGTGAACCTAAGTTGTTATCAAATATTGTTCTTTGTATTATATTTTCGAATGCAATTCATTCAATCATTCATTCAATCGTTCAATCATTCATTCATTCATACATTCATGCATTCATGCAATATGAAGAGTCTGTTATAAGAAACATATTAAATGGCATTGCCACGTCTTTGTAATCGGTGACTACTGAATAATAAAAGTGGTCCTTAGTATTTCTAGTTATGTGATTGTAGAGCCTACACAATAGGTTGCGTCGCATGAAACAGCGCTGTCCCTTACGAGTTGATTAAATAAGCAAGAAATTAAAAATAATGAGATATGCGAGAGTCTATTTTAGACAATGACCTTTCTTTCTTCACACCATTCTTCTTTAAATGACGTACGAAATAGATCTTAATAAGCCCTCCGAAAGTCTCTAACCATCGACTGGGTCTCGATAATCATTACACAGGCGAGAATACCATATCATTTATTACTGCTGCCGGCGTAGACTTGCCAAAATCGGTAGCAAGTATCTCTGTGATTGAAGGTTATGATTATATAGTTTTAATATATCTGTAGGAAATAGTCATTATAAACGTTTCTACACCCCCGTATTTCATCACCTCTCGGGCCTAACTTGACATTAATTTAAGACACTTTTCCTTTCTCTTTTGATAACGGGTTTAATAATATCCCTTTAAGTTTGTCTAAAGGATTGTGGCTTAATTTCTCAATGAACACTTCATCAATTAGACTAAGGCCTACAGATAGTACTATTAAATAACTTTGTGGGTCTTGGTGCAAGAAAATGTCATCAAAATACGTGATTATGATAATAAACACAGGCAAAACATTTTGTTTGTAATCTGCGTAAGGCAACAATATTAAGAAAGAAAAAACCAAAGTGAAACATATACGCGAAAGGGCTTTATGAGAAGCAAACATATTAATATTATCTAATCCACATATACAAATACAAGCAATCAATAGGACAATTCAATTATCTGGTTTCAAATCGTATCCAATTTCCAGTTTCACCAATGTGCATTAAAATGGTCAAACAATTGAATTACAAACAATATAATATGGTCATTAAACTTTGTTTGATTGGTCCCTAGGCTTTATTTGTACAATACAAAATATTTATGTATTACATCGTGGTGAGCCATTGACCTCGAAACCCATCTCAGAAATACCAAACATAAACAATGATAACGTAACATCAAGGACAATGGTTTGTAATTACTTCTTATAAAAATACTCTCTTATTTCAGATTATTTGACACCCAAATGATAAGTAATACAATTATTTTTATCAGTTTATATACGTAATTAACGCTACTAATTAATCACGAGAACTCGAATAAGTGACTTCATTGTTCAGTTAGAGGTGACGTACAATTTTAAACTTCCTACGTAGTTAGTTCTTATTTAAACTTGTGGAGTTCTGCAACACTTTGGATCATTTTCAATAATTTGTAAGTAAATGATTTTTACTTGTCATATTTTGATATTTTGTTTACCAGAAAAAAAAAAAAAAAAAGTTGAAAAACAACCTGCAATATCTAGAATCATTTATCTATGCCGATAAAGCTGTTTTACGTGTCGGGGTACTCAGATCTTAATTGAAATTGAACATTGGTTTTGTTGTGTTGTGAAGTATGTTTCAAAAATGGACTGAACACAAAATTTTTAGCAGCTGTATTAATTATTTGCAACCACAAGCACATATACCAAAGAATTCTGTCACTGAATGGATACAATAACTGAATACAGTTTTAAGGATACCAATTAATTTATTAAACAACTTGCGAGGTTTCAAGGATGATATAATCCATACTAACCTAGATACATGTACATGTACCTCAAATTTAAACCCAAATCTTCAGACACAAAGAATTAGTAAGCAATAAGGACCTAGTTCATTTATTAATCTTTTATTCAATAATAGTAGACAATTGATCAAACTTGACGGCTATTTTTGAATACCAATACATAGTTATAAAATTGTGAGTGATATTTGAGTCTAAAGTTAGTATATTTTCCACCTGTGACTAGTTATAATACTACCAATTAATCGACTATTTTCTATTGGTCAAGCGGCCAACAGATTGATGGTTGCCTGCTCATGTAATATTTTTCTCACTTATAATAAATCTAGACATAATCTGAATCGGTAGTGAATCTGTTTTTTATTTTAACTCATCTCAATAATGAAAAAGTAGATTGTTTTAATTTTAGCATTCGAATTACAGCTTATCGGATATCGTTGTAATTCTGCAGACAGCGTAAAGATATTTGAAATTAACTACCCCTTTCGAGTTGACAGTCTTGTACATACACATTTTTGTTGCGTATTATAATGTATATATTAACGAGTCAAATGATAGACTAAGATTTCGATCGTTTTTTTCTGTTTCGTTAAAATTAAATCTCGTTCTTATTCCAGGTCTAGAGATTTGAAGATTGAAGGTATGACCAGATGCTAAAATGGATTTACATCTCATGACAGCAGCCATTCTTATTCATATTTTGATCTTCATCGAACATGTCCAGTTTATTACCGCTTTCAACCCAGTTGTTTCAACAGAGAAGGGCAAAGTTCAGGGATATCGTATGGACAACAATGGAGCCGATGTTGATATATTTTTCGGAATTCCGTTCGCCAAACCTCCTTTGGGTGATATGAGATTTAGGGCACCTGTACCAAATGATCCATGGAAAGGCACACTCAATGCAACTTCTAAACCAAACGCTTGTATGCAGGGAATAGACAAGTACTTCAATTTTTCTGGGAGTGATATGTGGAATCCAAATACCAAAATAGATGAAGATTGTTTATATCTCAATGTTTGGGTACCGCGAACAAACCCACCATTTCAAAATAAAGCAGTCATGGTTTGGATCTTTGGTGGTGGATTTTATAGCGGAAGCTCTGCTCTTGATGTTTATGACGCACACCATTTGGCCACTGAAAATGATGTAATTGTTGTGTCTCTTCAATATCGGGTCGGTGCTCTTGGATTCCTGGCAATGGGACACCCAGAGGCACCGGGAAATGCTGGTTTGCTTGACCAAAGAATGGCATTGGAATGGGTCCAACGCAACATACACCATTTTGGAGGAAGTGCACGCAATGTGACTATATTTGGAGAGAGTGCTGGTGCTGTTAGTGTAGGGTTACATTTAGTTTCTCCTCTCAGTAGGGGACTGTTTGATAGGGCTATATTGCAAAGTGGAGCAGCTCAAAATGTATGGGGTACTATGCCAAGTTCAGAAGCTGAGCGTAGATCTAGAAAACTAGCAGACATTTTAAAATGTGATGGTAAAGCGGAGGCAGATGTTCTAATAGATTGTTTACGTCGAGTACCACCAGAAGACTTTCCGAAATATGAATTTTTGGTTTCATCGGGAATAATTCAGTATCCGTTTGTCCCAGTGGTGGACGGAAATTTTTTGGTTGAGACTCCTGCAGAATCGTTGGCAAGGGGCAATTTTAAAAGGACGCCGTTATTGTTGGGTTCTAATAAAAATGAAGGCATATGGTTCATTATGTATGAAATACCATTTTTTGATATAAAATTACCAGGGTTAATAACTAGTGACCAGTTCAAAAGTACAATAGGTAAATTGTTCGAGTTCTATCCACATTTTCCTCATAAACTAAATGACTTTGGACAAGCCGCCGTTATGTTTCAATATACACATTGGCAGGATCCCAATAATCAAAGTATGAACAGATATATGGTGGATCAAGCAGTTGGTGACTTGTACTTCGTTTGTTATGTCCAAGAAATGTCAAAATATTATGCTCAAGCGGGCATGGATGTATATAGCTATTTATTTAACCACAGATCAAGTGTTTCAGAATGGCCTCTTTGGGCTGGTGTTATGCACGCTGATGAAATTCCATTTATATTCGGATCACCTTTAAACGCTCACGAAAATTATTTAACAAGTGAAAAAGAATTAAGTAGAAAAATGATGCGTTATTGGTCTAATTTTGCTAAAACTGGGTAAGTATAATTTTATAAATTATTTAACTGATGACAGGCCTGCTGATTACTTGACGAGCTTTTCCACTATTCTAGTTGTTGAAACTGGCAAAATTTTTACATTTTCTCTTATGATACAGATGACTTATTGCATTATTATCGTTTCACCTTTTCTTACTGGACGTAATTAATACAAACGAAGCCAATGGATCAAATTGATCAGTGATTAATGATTCGTCGTGACATTATTTAACTAAGAATTTTACCTCAATAATAGTTTATGAACTGACTGAAAAGTGACTGAAATCTCAAAATTTAACACGGCATACAACGGAAGTAGGTGCTTTATTTGTGAATTTTCGACACATTTGCAAAGCTGGATTGTAGATTGTCGGTGTTAACAGCCTTTTTTCTACTCTTTTTTAAAGTTTGTTGTGTATTTATGTATGAATTATTATTTCTGTTTTAAAGTGATCCAAACCGCGGTCCAAATGAAATAAGTTTAAATGAATGGCCGCCTTTCAAGCCTCGTACTCAGGATTATTTAATATTATCAACCGACCATCTTCATCAAGCTGATAAATCACAAGCTGTCAAACAAGGTTATAAAGCACAGGAGTGTGCGTTTTGGCAAAATTATCTACCTCATCTTGTCGCTGGAACCGGTGAGTAATTATTTCCCATTTCAATTACTTACGCATGCATAGACCTCTAATACACAATGCCACAACTAAAACTTGTGTACTCTCCATAATTATTAACATGGGTAAATCTTCATAAAGGTTTCCGATTGTAAAGTTCTCTTCATTCATATCAAAAAAGAAAAGAAAATCACACAACAGAAGCAATATTTGAAGTACATATTTTATTATCATGCATGACTATATCAATACATCGGTGTTTTATCAGCAAGTTAATTTTTTGTTAAGAAACTCTATTAATTTGATCCTTAATTTTGAGGCCCATTAGAAATAGCATTAGAATGGTTTTGCTGCTTTAATGTCAATGGGTACAACGGATACTAGTTTTCATAGATACAACAAATACCTGATGGATAGTACATAAAGTCCACATCGCGTTGCAAAAAGTTTGCATTTCTTTTGGGAATTAACAGCATGATAAACATACATCATAGGCATGGAAATTTTCCTCCTTTTCCTACCCTATCAATGAAACTACAGCATGATGATTGGAAGATTGCATGAATAACCCATCATTCAAAGGTAAATAATATTTAATTTAAGTACTGCCTGTGTAAGGGAAAATACTTTCTTGAGAATTTACTTCCAGACGAACGTCTACATTGACTGAACCTTTCTGTAAAGGCAGGACTCATATAGAAAAAATAAATTAATTTGAGCTATAGCAGACAAATATTTAGCTTCTGTGTCCCTTTATATTCCAATAGCACCACCATCGGCTCATATAGACAGTAACTAACTTGTTTGTTGCATGCTCAGTAAGAATACCGCTGGTTGTCAGAAATTTGGAAATTAGAAGATAATTTAATGAAGACTATGAATGCAGTGATATTTTAGAAAACATTTACTCTTTCTTGGGATTCAGTTTCTTACAAAGGATATATGAATATAATAATGATAGTGATAATAATAAAATTCTATTTTAATCAATATTTCAGCTGATATATCAGATGTAGAAAGAGAATGGAAATTACAGTTTTATCAATGGAAGAATCAATACATCGTGGACTGGAAGAATCAATTTGACAATTTCCTCAACAATTACGAAAGAAGATTACAGACATGTGGAGGAACGCCTTAATAAGTTCAGATGCGAATAAAAAAAATCCTCGGATTCCATGCCTTCGTGTCATTGACTCGGGGTAATTTCAATGAAAAAACACTGTAATAATTTGACTGTTATACTGATAAGACATGATATTCAAACCACTGCATTTCCTCATCTTGTTATCTTCGTGAAACCAATGGTAGCGTATGTAACTTCACTGAAAATCTGAATATGAAATCAGACGTGTATTTAACATTGTATATAGTATCATTGCATCACTAGTACTCCAATTTCGTATCCAACATATTGTTATACGGCATCGATCAACAACGACATACGTCCCTCATTAATAATACACATTAGTACCAAAGATAACAAGGTAGTCAATTTTTGGCAAATAGATTGGACTTTCCACATAATACTTCAGACTACATAGCCTACAAAGGTAAACAAGATCGATATTTCGACACATTAGCGAATTCATCCCCGTTGTACCATTAAATGACATGATGTTCACCTCCGTGATAACCATTTATTCACTCTTCTGGATGTTTGAAGGTTCGTTGTACATGTATCTAGTTTATTTTCACAAAGGAACGAGACAATAAAGTTACGTCTAATCATATTTTGACTGCGAATTTTAAATCATAATATTTTCTTATGGATACCAATGTATTTACTAACCAAAACCTATTTCAAACTAAGTTGCATCGAGTGATCACGAGGAAAATTACTTGCAAATTGGGGAATGATTTCACTTTCGTAACCTAAAGCGTCCGTTTGTAATTAAAATATTTGCCTGAGTGCGTCAAGGTTTAGTGGTATATAGGATAGCGAACCGTTTTCTCTCCTGTAATATTTTCATATTGTAGATTGTTTTGTATAATTGTTATCAATATATGTATAGTTATTAGTCTTTAAATATATACTTTTGATATAAAAAAAATTATTATCGCTTGTGTTTTTTTTCGTGCACTTGCATGCCCAAACAAATGCAATATACATTATGTAACAGTGATGAAAAGATTATTGACAAACTACAGTAGAAATTTACAGATTTTGCACCTGAGGATATCTGCCTCAGGAGATAATTTAAAAAGAGCAATACGATGTATAAGACTGACGGATAAGCTTTACATGTTGAGCTGGATGTGACAGTGTTTTGAAATATTAATATACATGTACCTGATAGGTTTACCTTTTGAGTAAGATGTGACATGTTTACATATGTTGAGTTAGATGTGACAGTTTAACATGTTGAGTAGGATGTGACATGTTTACATGTTAAGTTACATGTGACAGGTTTACATGTGAAGTTAGATGTGACAGGTTTACATGTTGAGTTAGATGTGACAGGTTTGAATGTTGAGTTAGATGTGAAAGGTTTATATGTTGACTTAGATGTGACAGTTTTACATGTTGGGTTAGATGTGATAGGTTAACATTTCATTAGGCCTGATTGAGTTAGAAATGACAGGTTTACATGTTGAGTTAGATGTGACAGGTTTACATGTTGAGTTAGATGTGACAGGTTTACATGGTGGGTTAGATGTGACAGTTTACCATGTCCATTTAGACGTGATAGGTTTACGTGTTGAGTTGAATAAAGCGTTGGAGGGTTACATAGGTAGGCTATTGAGTTTATTAATGCGTTATAAATTTATATGTTGAATTGAGCAGTTTAGGTTTGCATTATTATTACAGGTTTATATGATTAGTTGAGGTATTTTTATTTTACAGATTTACATGCTTTGATCAGTTGAGTAAGATATTGCAGGTTTATGTGTTGATTGGGAAAGATCTTGCAGGTTTTTAAGATAAGTAGAGTAAAATATTGCAGATTTATATGATGAGTATTTTTTTTATTATTATTTTCCGGCATATGATTTGATCAGTTGAGAAGGATATTGTAGGTTTCTATGATTTGATTAGTTCAGTACGATATCGCAGGTTTATGTGATGTGTTGAGGTGAGTAAGATATTACAGGTTTATATGATTTGTTGAGTAAGATATCGCAGGTTTATATAATTTATTGAGTCAGATATCGCGGGTTTTTATGATTTGTTCTTAAAAATATCGCAGGTTTTTATGATTTGTTGAGTAAGATATTACAGATTTATATGATTTATTGAGACAGATATCGCGGGTTGTTATGATTTGTTGAGGGGTAGATATCGCAGGTTTATATAATTTGTTGTGAAAGATATCCCAGGTTTTCATTTTTTGTTGAGTAAGATATTACAGGTTTTTATGATTTATTGAGACAGATATCGCGGGTTTTTATGATTTTTTGTGAAAGATATCGCAGGTTTATATAATTTTTTGAGACAGATATCGCGAGTTTTTATTATTTGTTGAGGTAGATATCGCGGGTTTTTATGATTTGTTGAGGGGTAGATATCACAGGTTATGTAATTTGTTGTGAAAGATATCGCAGGTTTTCATTTTTTGTTGAGTACGATATCGCAGGTTTATGTGATGAGTTGAGTAAGATATTACAGGTTTATATGATTTGTTGTGAAGATATCGCAGGTTTATAGAATTTTTTGAGACAGATATCGCGAGTTTTTATTATCTGTTGTGAAAGATATCGCGGGTTTTTATGATTTGTTGAGAAAGATATCGCAGGTTTATATAATTTGTTGAGTAAGATATCGCAGGTTTATATAATCTGTTGAGTAAGCTATTACAGGTTTATATGATTTATTGAGACTGATATTGCGGGTTTTTATGATTTGTTGAGGTAGATATCGCGGGTTTTGTGGTTTTCATTTTTTGTTGAGTAAGATATTACAGGTTTATATGACTTATTGAGACAGATATCGCGGGTTTTTATGATTTGTTGAGAAATATAACACAGGTTTTTTCTGTGATGCGTTGAGTAAGATATTGCAGGTTTTCATTTAAGTACGATACTGTAGGTTTATATGATCTTTTGAGTAAGAAAATTATAGCAAGTTTATGTGATTGGTTGAGTAAGATATTGCTGGTTTTTATGGTTGATTGATTCAGATACTGCAAGTATTTTTGATTAGTTGAGTACGATACTGTAAGTTTATATGACTGTTGAGTAAGATATTACAGGTTTATATAATTTGTTGAGAAAGATATCACAGGTTTGTATGATTTGTTTAGAGAGATATCGCAGGTTTATATAATTTGTTGAGAAAGATATCGCAGGTTTATATAATTTGTTGAGAAAGATATCGCAGGTTTTATGATTTGTTGAGAGAAATATCGCAGGTTTATATAATTTGTTGAGAAAGATATCGCAGGTTTTATGATTTGTTGAGCAGGATATCGCAGGTTTTATGATTTGTTGAGAAAGATACTGTATCGTAGGTTTATATAATTGGTTCACATTTTTTCATTTAGGCACACATGTTTTAAGCACACCTCATTTATACACAGTACTTTAGGCACACTTCATTTAGGCACACGGTCAGATAAGCACTTGTCATTTAGGCACAGTGTTATTTAGGCACGGCGTTTTAAGCACACTTTCAATTAGGCGCACTCTTTTTAGGCACACTATAATTTGACACACAGTCGTTTAGGCACAGTCGGTTAGGCACGCCTTCAATTAGGCACACATCCATTTAGGCACCACTTAAACTATTTCCACTTTAATGTACGCACACTTTCAATAAGGCACGCATTCACACATGACTAGACACATCTCCTTTTTGCTATTGTATCAGTTGTACATTCTGTCACCTGGTAGGCACAAAAACACGTATCAAAGTAAGGTAAGTTCACTGATGAATACAAATTTATATTGACAATTCCTGAGAACTAAAATTTCATGTTCATCCTAAGACACAGATTCCCATTCTATTGCATTGTTCAGTTTAAAAATATTGTGCTGATAATGATTTCCTTAATAGTAATTGCTTTTTTCCACTATGAAGTCTTAGTGATCTCCCCTTTCCCTTGAGGTTTTGGGAGCAATACCTCAACTCTTTGGATCCGGGTGTGCGTAAATGATATTGTGCCGAATATATGTGAGCCCAATTAAATATGTGCCTAATTGAAGGAGCGCCTAAATCACTATGCCTAAATGACAGTGTGCCGCAATTTAGTATTCCTAAAAAGTGTTCCTAATTGAGTATGTGCCAAATTGAAAGTCTGCCTGAATTGCTGTGCCTAAATAGCACCGTGTCTAAATGACATGTGCCTAAAGTGCTGTGTCTAAAAGATGTGTGCTTAGAAAGGCACACTTTCAATTAGGCACATGCCTAAATTGCTGTGCCTAAATAACACTGTGTCTAAATGACATGTGCCTAAAGTGCTGTGTCTAAATGATGTGTGCTTAGAAAGGCACACTTACAATTAGGCACACTATTATTCGGCACTCTGTCATTTAGGCACATCTTCAATTAGGCACACATATATTCGACACTTATCATTTAGGCACACCCGGCTTCAAAGAGTTGGGGGGGGCATGGCCCCCAAAACCTCAAGGGAGATCACTTCATAGTGGAAGAAACAAATCATTATCAGCAATTAACATACATTGCAATAAATTGATATTAAAGGGCTACTGCTTGAACATAAAATTTGAGTTCTCAAAAATGGTCAATATGAATATATATTTATCAGTGAACTTACCTAGACGTGTCCGGCCATGTGTGAATGCGTGCCTAATTGAAAGAGTGCGTAAATTAATGTTGATACAGTTTAAGGGGTACCTAAATGTGCCGGATTCAAGGTTTGCCAAATTGAATGTGTGCCTAATTGAAGGTGTGCCTAAATGACTGTGTCCAATTTTAGTGTGCCTAAATAATGTGCCTAATGAAGTGCGCCTAAAGTACTGTGTCTAAATGATGTGTGCCTAAAATGGGTGCCTGAGTGACAGTGAACCATAGGTAAAGTTGGATGTTATATACAATTAATACTTAATTTAAGGCTTAAGTTTTTCTACAGAAAGTATCTATCTGATAGCATAGTTATTAATGTGCATTGTGGAAATGAAAACATGTACTTCAATAGTCCTTAGCTGTTTGCGTCAAATCTAGTCTGTATTTCTGATATTTCAATTATAACAGTAAGGCGAATCGGTTTTTATTTACAATGTTTGTACGTCACAAGATATAGTGATTTTGCAATTAGAATTGTGCACTTCAATTTGTAAAAGTGCTTTCTCATTTCATTATTCTAATGAGAAGTCCAGATTGTAAATGATCTAATCAGTAATTTGATTTACACTAATTCGATGGTACATCAAATAAGGAATATATCAGTCAAAGTAGTAGTTCGAAGTGAGTCAAAATAGACGAAAATAGATCTGTGAATTCGATCTGAGACATTTATGCAAAAATGGTGCTGTAAAATAAACTTTCACTTTCGAATTTGTTATGATAAGTGTAATCGCCTTCTGTTTTTACTCATCTTCATACAGTATACCTGTTTTCTATTGGCGAGAAGTTATTTTGCGCTACAACCTGCTCCGAAAATAAATCTACAAGAAATTTGTATACTATTTGTTTACTATTGTTAAACTGCCTGGATTCCTAAAATAAACTCTTCTTTTATTCAACCTGGATATTAGCCATAGCCGATGATAATAGTTGTTAACCTAGATTAAGCTGAAAACATTCTATTAACTGATTTGTACCACTAAGTCAGCGTTTACTAAAACTGTGGATGTAATAAAAGCACGAAGTACACATTTTAATGCTTTAAACTGAAAAACCTTTCAACATAGGTTTTGAGATGCTGTTTTAACATGAGAGTAACTTTAAATTGATTTAGATAATTCATTGAATTAACAACATAATAATCTGAACAGAGTTATTCGAGCGTGATAATTATCAAAATATATTCAATTTTGAAGAACATGCTAAAAATACTCGCTAGATACATTAATTAATATTAGTCATCATGAAAAATTACACTACATTTCAATAAAATGAATCCATTATACAAGAATTACCATGTATACATCATATTTTATGCTATATTTTCATTAAGGAACAATAAGGTCGTGGGAGTGATTGGATAACTAAAAAATATAACTCTTTATTTTGATTCCAATTCCGCTATAAAATATATGTAAAATAATTAATAGAGCTGGTCGTAGGCGTTATAGTTGATAATCAATTAGTGTTTTATTGTCAACTATCATTATGCTTTACTTTGTTGAAGACTATTTCTCTGTTGTAAAAACTTCATTACTATTTCATCTCTTACTTTTGACCTTTCATTTTATTGGTGTATATCCAACTACATTTTACAGGATGGGAAACTTGATCTTTAGAAGGATTAACATTAAGCCTTAAAATTAATAGAAATGGGTTGGGAATTCCCACGTGTTTGTTATGAATCAGAAGAGATCAACTGATCTTAAAATGGAAATCAGCCATTAGTTTGTGCTTCTTTACATGGATATTTGAATTCCATACGCCATTCCCAGATCAGAGAGTTTAAAGGGACAGTAACTCAGTGTTCACTCATAGAAAGCTTGCCAGGCAAGGTAACATATGTCCACACATCAGAATTGTTCAATCATTTGTTGGATAAATAGCATCTATATATACAAACAAACGTTTCATCTAAATCCATTGAAATTTGCATTATCTATTGAACCCACAATTCCATTTTGACGCGATTTTACTAAGGCAATATCTCCAAACAACGTTCTTTAAAAATCGTCAAATCCAAACTTGACCGCCATCTATAAATTCCAATGCTCACACCAAGTCTCATCAAAATCCATTGAAAATTGTAGCTCACAATAATTTACCTTCAATCTCGTCAAAGATGAATCTACATTCAGTAAAATTTTGTGAAATGAAATCTTTCAGTCAATAAATTCAGCTTCAACTGACATCTAGCCAATCTAATCAAAATGCCGATTTCGCACTTACTGTCTGTCTGTCCGGTCCACAATTGTTTTCTCTGTAGGTTTTGACGAAACTTGGTGGAAGTGTTTTGTCAAGATCCACAAGAATTTTCCTTTGAAAGTGTCATGAGCTAAAAAAAAAAACTCATATTAAATATTTTCGAAATTTCTTACATTTTTCTTACTTTTGATCTACTTCATCCTTGGGTTATTACAAACAAACAAGTTTGACCAAAATCACTCAAGAATTGTGCCTTTAAGCAATTTGGAGTTTTTAAAGAACAATCGCAATAGCTCATATTAAATATTTGTCTGCTCTTCTATAGGGCTGTCTAATCCTTAGGTGATTACAATAGTCGGAGAAAGTTTTGTCCAAAACCATCAAGAATATTTATGAGCTGAAAATTGAGTTTTCAAGAACAAGGGCAATAACTCATATTGAATAATTCTGTTTTCAATAAGGCTTATTCTTGGGTGGTTACAAATAGACACAACAAGTTACAGGACGATCTAGGGCAAACATGTGGACATGTATGGCAGGGAATTTCCATTAAAAGTTGGGGAAAAAATTGTAGATCCTTGAAAATTTTGAATGGAAAGGCATGAGGAATTAGTGGTCTGACGCCCAAGTCTAACCGGAAACCGTAATTATTCCACGGGAGAAATTATTTGGGTTTTTTAAGTGTATTGAGTGACAGGTTTTAAAGCCCCGCGACTAATGCTTTTACACTATTGCTATGTAGAAGAAGCTTTTACAATTTTACTTGTTGCTATTACTAAACCATTTGTGATAAGGCTACTTTTAAATCAATAAAGGTTTTAGGGTGTTTAACATTTGAATATCTACATAAGAATCTGCCATGAGAAGTTTGAAGTTTTAGTTATTATTGGTCAAAGGTTTTACGACATTGGTATTAAAAGTATTATGTTTTATCATCATAGGTATTAGCTATTTCAGCAGATCATTATAGTTTTGAACAAAATTCCCTGCCATAGACATGTAACACATCGGGAACGTTATAAAAATTCCCACTTAACCATAAAAGCATGTACATATGAGGGCAATTAATATTACTCTATTACCAAACACCCCCTGGTAATTATCAACATGCATTTATTAGTCTTATTTACCATTCTGAATGAAGTTATTATATAATAATAGAATTTAATATTTATTATTCATTAAACCAAATATAAATATTTTGGATCAACTTGATTCTGTAATGGCTTTTATAACATAATCCTTTTATCATTTTTCATCAAATTATACATCCTTATTATATCATGATTTCTCCTGCTGTATATTTCATTCCTGACTGAGTAGAATGACTGAAAACATAATTTCCATAAATGTATGCTGAACTGCAAAACGCCTCATTCAAGGCATAACTGAAAACTGCTCAAATCCAAAATAAGTGAAATAAACACCACAAAAAGAAAAAATATAAATGACATTTAGCAAGCAAATTGAAATTAGTTACCATTGATGGAACCAATTTATTAGGTATGATTTGTAAATTCAAAAAAATGTTTACAGAAGAAAAAAATTATGTGAAGGTTATATTTCCAATTACTTCTCAATAGTGAAAAAGGAAGCGACCAAAGAAAAAAAAGAAAGAAGAAAGAATTAAAACAATAGTTTCTTGTTACAAGATAAATGTTATTCTATAAGGCAGTTATCTATATGTTCATTTATTTTATCATTTCCAAGTCCTTCTTCAAACTTCAACCCACATATAGGACAACTAATGTCTTTCTTGACTTCTTTTTGTGAGGTTTGTTTGGCAAATGTCGAAAATAACGTTACTTGTTTACGTCTTTTCAAGGTTGGAGAAAAAACACTGTTATCAGCTGTCCTCTTTTTACTTATGTTTTTAGATTCTTTTAAAATCTTGACTGTTTGTTCTTTCAATGATTGTGAATCATTTTCTTTAGATTTAGCACCATTCAATGTAATACTATCATTATCAGATTGATTACTCCCACATAAATCTTTGGTAAAGTCTTCATTTGACACTGATAGACATTCGGTTTTCACAGAATTGGGTTCAAAACTGTCTTTCCTTGAGGTAGAAGGTTTAAAAAAGTTTCTAATTGTTAATGGAGGGGTTATTGCCTTCTTATAATATCTAGGTACCACACTTGCTACATCTTCTGTTATTGATTTAAATGTTTTTAATTTGGGTGGATCAATAAGAAAATGACCTTCTTGACCTTGACTTATCAGCTGAAAAACATTAAAAAGTTGGCATTAATACAATTAAGATGTCAGTTATTATTTTTATTAATTGCTTTCACATTTAAGATTATACTTAAAGATTGTAAAACTTGTAAACAAAATTCTAAATTCAATCAAAATATTTTTCAATGTAGAGATTAATCCCTAATTGAAACTGTTAGGGACTAATCTATGAATATGACAGTAGACAGCAAACATTATTGTATACCCATAGAAAAGGTTTTGGTTTCTACAACAACCAAACCAAAGTTGAACGAATGCAAAGGGAAAATTTCTGGATAGACCAATTACAAACAGTTGTACAAATACTGTGAAGACTGCCGAAAGATTTTCAGTAAGATTTTCAAAAAGCGAAGTAGAGTGTACTGCATGCTGTGGCAAAAATATTTTGATATTATTATGGATAAGATTAAGGCTTGTTACCGGAAATTAAAATACAAGTAAAGAATGATATTTCATTGATATCAATGTCATGTCAAGAATTTGGACATCAAAAATGGTAGGTCCTGTGAAAATTATGGTTACGAAAAGAAAAAAAAAATCAGTAGAATTGGGTATCTTTTGGTAGACAGCATGCAAAAGTGGTAGTAACCTGACAACATAGGTATATTACACATGTATGAGAAAAAGTTAGATCCTACTACTGTATTTCTGTATGTCTACACATAAAAACAAATTGGTCTTGCAGTAGACCCAATCTTCTCATAAGAGACCACCTTCATTAAAGCTGAACTCCTGTTATAAAAATAAATGAAATAATTAATAAAAAAAAATCTTATCCGCCATACTTGTTTAAAACTTAAAACATGTCACGACAGCAAAGTTCACAGTTGTCGATACCGAGTGAAGCGAGCATGACCAGATTTTAGGTTTTGATAGGAGTGGCAGACGCCATACTTGTTTTAAGTTTGAAAAAAGTATGGCAGATTAGATTTTATTTTATTAATTATTTAATTTATTTTTATAACAGGAGTTCAGCTTTAAGCAACTGTTTTTAATTATTCCCTTTGGTGGCCTCTAAATACAGGTTCTACTGTATCATTTGCATATCCAAAATTAAAAAGAAAAGTTCAATCAGTGTTTGGTCTATTACAAATTTTTTTTTAAATGAGAGTTGTAAAAAAGAATTGTAAAGCTATTATGATAATAAACTTACAGCTTGAGACTGAGCTTGTTCCATCATATTTCTTTCTATCAAGGCTTTTTCTACCTCAATAATCAATGGTTCAGGGAAGCGTACACCTACTATTCTTTCACCAGTATTTAATTCAACACGTACTACACGTATATGACTTTCATACTTCCTGTATATAATAAAATATATTTTCCAGATATTATCATTACAGGATGCTTGAAAGGTTTCAATACAAACACTCAAGACAAAAAAAATGCAATTATCATGCTTTTATGAACATTTTGCACATTCAATCAAAATGTGACCATTACAATGTGAAATCATCTTTAAGCATGTATATGTACATGTACCATATAAGGAAAATTATCTAACAATACTTACGACAGTCCATATTTAACAGAAAATTTATTTAATGTAGATTCTAATACTGACATCAATGTTACAATATTACCACATATTAGATGAAGTTTATATGTTCTGCTTCCGACTAAAAAAAAAATCTTAAATATCCAGTTACTTTTAATGACAATATTTTTTCCAAACCATAACAAAATACATAATAATGGGGGACCACCAATGTCCTGATCAAGGATAAACCGTCACAAGAAAAACCAAAAACAGCTTTAATGACCAGTGCCCATGCAAGAACAACAAATTGTTACATTATCTTTTGTCTATTTCAGAGGATTTAAAAAAGGAATGTACCACTACAACCGGCTCTCTGTCGACAGGAGTCACCATGCATACAACCATCACCACTACTTTGATACATATCCTTCCAGCCCTTCTCTGGAATATATGATGGACCAGTGATTAGTCAGACAAAACGGTACAAGACATGGTGTGCTGTTGAAACTAATGTTATTAGTTATGGTTATTAATAACTTTAGACTTTGTTAGTGATAATTAGTAATTAGGAAGTAAATAAATGGACATAATTTTACCAATTGGTACTTTGATAGTGTTTTTTACGTGGGTAGGAAACATTATCACGTGTGTGGCCAGGCATACCTAATCTACATACTGTGCACACTTAATTTGAAAATTTTATTGTCATTTTTATATAACTTTAATATCTGCCTTCAAAATATGGGAGGACTTTTACCATTACTTATAGACTATAGGGCTTATTAAACATTAATTATGTGAGATGGGATGAAAATTTCATAAATCAATCATTTTTAAAGAAATAGATATATAACTAATCAATTCTTACATTCAATATTTATTTATAATATTGTTTAAGAATGAATTTAACCAAAAACTATTGATTGAGACTACAATAACGAAGAAAATATCAGGGAAAAGGGTTTAAGAAATGAAAACAAAATGAATGAATGCATTATAAAATCTCAAGTATTACAATACATATCAGTTGGTTGTTTTTTTATTTATGCCATGACAATTATACATATCAATATTTACAATTATTACCTTGTATTATATTTAGAATTATTTGTATTGTTATTATCAATAACGTTGTTTATTTGTTTTTAATCATTACTCATTGTTACTAACACTTATTTTACTGTAATATGTCTATACTGTTATGTTTTATGTCAAAATATTCTTAAGCTGTATATTTGGACTAAAAATATATATTCATGTCAAAAGTTTTTTTTCCAAAGTTAGCCTTGTTAAAAGTGATACTGTATTTTTTTGATATATATTCAACTTCACCCCAGTTTCAGACTAGAAAATAGGTTCTTTAGGGTCACAATCATTTCCACAATATCAAGTTGCTACAAACTTTGTATTCTACCTTGACATCAATAGCTTCTTTTCTATTATCATAGATGTTTTTACATGCAGCTATTGACTAGATTGTACTCTAGTACAGTCAACTAGAGCCCAGAACGGAAAATTATTGTTGGCAATAATGTTAAAGTATTTGCTGGCATACAAACCGATCAAATTGCTGATACAATACAAACTTTGTAATAACCTGACATTTTCACAATATGTTTATTAAAGTTCATTTTGTCCTGAAGACATACACAAGTATATGTTTTTGCATATTGTTTTTTTCAAATATATTATTTAATTAGTGTATAATAATTGTAATTATGCCACAATATAACCCAGCCTTGTTCTGTTTCATTTCTTACACTTAACTAGACATTGCTTTGACCATATATATTAAAAACTATGTGAAGAAATTTGTTATAAGTAAATTTGTTACCAATACTTGATGTTTGTTATCCTGTATAGAGTTGTTATTTGTTATATATAATCCTGATCAGCTTTAATAACATGCCCTGTTCATGTTCATTGTGTAATGATTAATAGTATGAACAATGGAAAATAATTATTAGTTATTAAATATAACATTACTAATTATGAAAATAAATCATTACCAGGTGTAATATATGAAGTAATGATAACAGATAATAATTAATAACCATTATAAAATATGCACTTGGTGTACATTAGTATAATCTTGATGATTTTCATCAATAATGACAAAGTAAAATTCACATATTTCTTGTAGCTGCACTAGCAATAGATCATTATTTCATGTGAAACTTTGCTTCTATCTGTGCTGCTACTACTGTTTAATTGTCTACCTAAACATATGTCTGAAATATGTGCAATGTATTTGTAACGACTACCAATTTATTATTGGTTTTGTAAACTAAAATCATTCCATAGATTAGCATTAATTATTGTATATATACTAGTGTAGAAAACTGTTTTTTCTGTGTTGTATATAATATGTATGACACAAGAGCATAAGTATAACTAGCTTAGGAAATAATGTAGTTAAGAGACTAGTATTGTTTATGTCAAATTTCAAACTTTCAACACAATGGACTGGCCATAAAGCCTTTCTTGATTCCTAAAATATGTTGAAATTTGACACAAATCAAGTTATATTTATCTTAAATGTTTTCAATATATATTTCTCACATTTGTACTTTTTTAGAAGGTTGTTTACATTAAGATATATCAGGACAATAGATACACTTCATAGTCTCTTCTTTTACTTATTTCTAATTGCCATTCTTCAATAGATAGTTTATTACTTACAAATTATAACTATTACAATTTATATTGGCCCATTTTAATTCATCTCAAAGAATGAAAACTAGAATATTGGGCATGATTAAACAATTGCCACTATGACTGTGAAGATGAATAGAGCAACACCTATATGATACCTTACATATCTTACTGTGCTCATGTGAAACAAAATTTCCAAATTAAAATTATCTTGAGAAGTTATTATGAAGATTATTCCCACAAATTTGATTATCATTAATTTCTATTTATTCTCTCTTACTCTATCTACTTATGTTATCAATGTTAACTACACATCTTAGCAGTAAAAATAAAGAAAACCATCATATATTTGTCTCATTTTTTAGTGCACCCTACCTTTTAAAAATATCCTTGATCCAAATCAACATTTCAAAAAGTTTAAGGAACTTATTCCAGAAAAGCTAATTCTGTGACAAAAATTAAGCAATATATTTCACTGTTGAATTCAATAACCAGCAAGAATATTTGTTTTCCATTTGTTGACTGTGATCAAAATTGTCTGTTTTTCTTTTAAAGTCAGTTCTATATAGTTTTAGATTTGAGCTTGCCTCCGAATCAATTTCTTTTAACATTACTGATACATATTACTTAAACATCAATGGTGTAAACACTGAACTTATTATCCTTACATTATCATATAATAGAAAATCTGATTATTGAATCAAAGAACACCTTCCTATCTTGATATATAGAATATTAACTGTAGTTTAATGTTAAATAAACATAGTTTTGCCAGCTTTATACATACCTGCAGCAGCAACATCAATCTGGGAATATTTTCTTAATAAATCTGATTTTTCTTCATCAAAAGCTGAAACTCCCGTATTTGGTCTGAAAAGGAGTCAATTGATTATAATCAAAATTCATGACTCACTCTGTCTAAGACTCTTCTTTCATATAAAATGAAATTGTCATGCAATTAATTAACCTGCCTGATAACTTAAATGTAAAAAGGGAGAAAACTTTGTATATTTTGGGATATGTTCAGACATCAAAGTGACATATTCTCGGTCTGACTTCTAAATGATATAACTTTAACAATACACAATACCTGCAGATAGTGTACAGATGAGATGAGTTGTCCTTCTTTGTTGCTAAAATGTACATCTTTCTACCCCACATATCTCTTTTAGAAACATAGAAATTCCCAGAACCTCCTGAATGTTCTTGTTTCTTTAAAGCTACTTCCCAGCTCATTCCACGGTCAACTTTCAATAACACAGACCTATATAATAGTGTGTGACATGTTTATGAAGAATTCTAATAAACAGCCATTTCAAATAAACCAGGGAAAGCCATGTAAAATGGATAACAAACCCCTCACTTTCTATAAACCAGATTTCCATAAACTGGCATATTTGAAAAGTCCCTGCAGAATCAGTATATAATACATAGGGGAGATAAACCCTAAAAACCACATTCTGGAATCAAACATTCGGTCATTTCTAAAGCTCAAATTTGCAATTTTAGCTGATTTTTTCAATTGTTTAAATCATAATCATGGAATGTGCCCTATAGCAACTGAATCTTACCAAGAAGATAGATTTCATCAAAGTTTATGAAAAACTGCCCACTCCTATGGGTAAATCGGCAACCCCTCCAAATCAACATTTATCACTGGTTCAACAGCCTGTCGGTTTAGAGAGGTGTTACTGGCTTAAGTTTTTCTGACGAAGGCATTAAGCCAAAACGTTATTATACAATTTTTAATTGTTTCTCCTAATTTGGGAATTTGTGATATAAATTAAAAGAATTTAATTTAAAAACTGGATCTATTTAGAATCATTTACAGTATTTATTAGAATCTGAGTGAAAACAGAAAATAGCAAACATTTAGGCAGAGGTTTCACTAATATAAGGTCAGAATAGAATTTATTGGACAGATGTCAATCATTTGTACTTACTGAGTAGTGCCATGACCTCTAGATAAATTACTGAAGATTTCTGTAGGTTTACCAATTAATTGTATAGAAGTGGCAGTAATATCTAACATTCCTTCATTATACCTGCAAATTGAATCACAGACATTAAGGAACAGTAATTGATGCCTTTTAAACTCATAAAAATATCATAAGATCATAGCCAGAGAAAGATTACCATTTTGTCTTATCAAATAATACAAGCATATTTACAATCTTTAGAATCTCTGTAAGTATTCTTCTATTACAAATTACAAAAGAACTTAAAACTGTAAGTCACCAACATCTTACCTTCCTTCCTTTTTAGCATTGTTGATAATCACTTTCATAGCTTCAGTAAAATAGTTGAAAATCTAAAATTTCAAAAAATAACATTATTAACAAATCAAAAGTTATGAATCAAAACTATCCTTGTGAACTGTTCCTACACGAGTAACCAATTTATATGAATATGAAAAGAACAAAATTGTGTGGCAACCTTATGGAATAAGTAAATTGGCAATTACATGTACTTACCAGATTTTGTTTTTCTACAGCTAAGCCAAGAATACGGTTGAGAAATTTACTGACATCACCAGCATCTTTATCTTTAATGACACATCCTGTTCTCATAGACTCTACTTCTACTAATCCCATTAATACTAAACTTTCCTAAAATACAACATAGATAATAATTTTTCCCAAAAACTAAACTTTCATTACATCATGAATACTTAAATTTCCTAAAAATAAAAAATAGGTATTAAATTTTCCTTATAAATATGAATGCTAAAATACAACAAAACTATCCTAAAATTCAATACAATAGTTTCCAAAAATACAACTGAAATTTCCTAAAATACAACTGAAATTTCCTAAATATACTCAACTTTTTCTAAATACATGTACATCATAATACTAAATTGCCCTAAAATGCAAAATTAATATTAAACTTTCCTAAAATCATTGTATATTACTTTTTCTTTTCTTTGACAAAAAGCGTTAGATCTAAACTTTTCTTCAACAAAAGCCATAATTAACTATATTTTGGCCATTTTAATAATTTCATTTACCTGCATTTTAACGTTGAATTCATCAAAAGTCATGCTAGAACCATCTTTAACAATACTTTCTAATGTTACACCTGGTATTAATTGTTTCTGAAGAAAATAAAAATAAAGATTCACTAATAAAAATATTTACCCGGTAGCTTGATCATAATCTCAGAAAAAAATAGCTTGCCAGCCCACTGACAGCATTGAATTTGAACAAAAAATTAATGGTACAGTAACAATCACCTGAAGCCAAATGAAATATGCAACCTTCAGTCAAACACTTCTTTACTGGGGTGATAAATGTACAATATTACTAAGTTTCTGTCAAGAATTGTACCTTCTAACAAGACAAAAACTCATTAAATATTTTTTGATATTGCTGATTTACAACAGATGATACTTGGATAATTAATAACAAACAATTTTAGCAAATTCCATCCAAATCAATCAAGTATGGTGCCTTGTACAGTGTTTATTAGCCAAAAATCGAACACGTTTTAAAGAACATAATAATTTGTTCCAAATATTTTTGATTTTGTTAATTTTTAAATTAAGGGTTCATCCATGATTGATACAGTTTCAAAAACATTGTGCCTTGTAGAATGTTCACAAATCAAAAATTTAAAGAACATGGACAATAAATCACATTAAGATATATATAGGGTTCATCCATTAGTGAAAAAACAACAATTTCAGTAAGTTTTGTCAAAATTTGATTTTTAAAAATTGGGTGATAATTAGCAATTTCAGGAAATTTCATCAAAATCAGTCCAAAATTGTGCCTTCTTGAGTGTTTAGAGCTGAAAAAATGAAAGCATTTTTAAAAACAAGGGCAATTACTGATACCAAATATTTTTCGATTTATCTGATTTACAATAGATTCATCCTTTGGTGAATACAAATACTCATGCCAAGTTTCTTCAAAATCCATCAAGAATTGTGCTTTCTAGAGTGTTTATGATCTAAAATAGGGCAATAACTTGAACTGATTATTTTTCAATTTTGATGATTTTCAAAAGGATTACGAAAACTAACACAAAGTTACCTCTAAATCTGTCAAGAATTGTGCCTTCTAGAGTGTTTACAAGCAATTGTGGACAGACACACTTACATTGGTGACAGCATTTCATGTGGGCGTATAAAAATCAGAAGTCAATCATCATTAATAAGCAATAGATAGAAGAACACAAAACTTTCTACCTCTCGGAATGAAGGTTACATCAACTTCATCACTACCAAAATGGAACAGGTTTTTTTATAACCCCTTGATCAATTAAGACCCATAATCATAGTTTAGGAAAAAATATTAGTCAAGCATAATGTAAGTACCTGACAGATACAATTATATAATGTTCTTAATGCACTACGACCATATGGTGTATCAAAATTAAACTCTGTTAAATCAGCACCAGTAGCAGCTCTCCTATCTCCTTTTGTTAAAGCACCTTAAAAATAGAATTGTCATTGAACAATCAAACTATTTAGATGCATCAAATTGTTCAGTTTGGTTCTTTACTTCAAAGACATATGTCAAGATAGCTTTCCTGGCAACCAGGCACAATTCCAACTGGCAGCATTGAATTTGAACAAAAACTTGAAAGTACAGTAACAATCACCAGAATGAAATATGCAACCTCCCATCAAATACTTCTTTTCTGGGGTAATAAATGTACAATATTTCTAAGTTTCATTAAAATCTATCAAGAATTGTACCTTCTAAAAAGGCAATGACTCATTAAATATTTTTCGGTATGTTTGATTTTCAATAGGGATTTTATCCATGGGTGATAATTCAGCAAGTTTCGTCAAGCCTTGTAGATCGTTTACGATCTACTGGGTTTTTAAGAACAAGGGCAATAATTCATGTTAAATATTTGTCGATATTTTTGATTTTCAATAGGGTTCATCCTTGGGTAATAATAAACATTTTCAGCAAGTTTCATCAAAGTCCATAAAGAATTGTGCCTTGTTGTTTTTACAAGCTAAAAATAATATATTTCAATATTTTTAACGTTCTATACAGCTCATCCTTTGGTGATATTAATCAACTTCAGCAAGCTTCGTCAAATTTTGACAAGATGGAATGTTTAAGAGCCGAAAAACTGATGCTAAATATTTTTTGATTTATACGAATTTACAATACAAGTAAAATTGAATGGGTTTTTAAGAAAAAGGGCATAATTCCTAAATAATCTTTGAATTTCTGCTGATTTTCAATAGGGTTCATCCATGACTTATAACACACTCTCACACCAAGTTTTATCAAAATCTGTCAAGAATTGCACATTGTAGAGTGATTAAGATCATTTCAAGAACATGGGTAATAACTCATACTAAATATTCGTTTGACAATTTTCAATCTGGTTCATCCTTGAGTGATTATGAACACTCATACAAAGTTTCATCAAAAGCCGTCAAAGAATTCTGCCTTCTAGAGCATTTGTGAGCAATTGTGGACAGACATGGGTGACAACAATATACGTTCCACGTCACGTTAGCATATAAAAAACACCTTATTTATATCAGATAAAAGTATGAATTCATACAAGATTTTATTTTTACCTCTCAACATTCACAATATAAAATAATAAATTAATCTGGTGCCAAATATAACTTATAATAAATAATTTAGAAAGATTAATTTATTATTTTATAAGAACGGAAAGAACTTGTTGATAATATTCGCCTTTAATCATCATTTATATAAACACTTCAACCCTCAGATTGAAAACTATACACTTTCTAATATCATAGAAATAAACATAGTTCATTTCTCACTAGAAATTGATAGGGTATCATCATAGGGAATGGTTCATTTCTAACTAGAAATGATAGGGTATCATCATAGGGGAATGGTTCATTTCTCACTAGAAATTGATAGGGTATCATCATAGGGGAATAGTTAATCTCTTACTAGAAATTAATAGGGTATCATCATAGGGAATGGTTCATTTCTAACTAGAAATGATAGGGTATCATCATTAGGTGATGGTTCATTTTTCACTAGGTATAGGTTAATGGTCGAAAGTTTGTCAATAAGTCTAATAATGACCGTTGACGAGGACCGAAGGTCCGAGTTATACGGTCATTATTAGACGCATTGACAAACTTGAGATCCATTAACCAACTTAAAATACAGATTAACAAAAAAAACAGCTCACTATAAACTCACTAGAGTTTTATTTACAAACAAACCTGAAATCAAAACGTTTAAGCCCTTTAGTACAAGAATCATCCATATTCAGACTATGTGTCAATAACAATGAACCAACCAATATGGCAGCACCTGGTGTTTCGAAAAAAAATTTCGTTGTTTGATTCTTTAATACTTATATAAATCAAAAGTAAAGATGTTCTAATTAATGGGAAAACTTTGTCAGTTTGTCTAATAATTCCCGAATTAACTCATAATCGGCCTAATTACGTAGGAAATACCTAGCTAACATCTACCAGAACTATCCATAAAACACAGATGGACCTTCCTGTGTCCACATAACGTTAAATAAATTATGAATGCACGAAATAACAATGAAAAAAGCCTTATTTATCAATTGGTAGGCTTATTTGACAAAATTTGAAATACAACTTTAATCGATGCTCACAGATTTCGCCCTAATTAATAATAAATTATCTTTTTCATTTGAAAGTAAGGATTTGAAGATAAACTTTAAGTTTTAATTGGACGTAACATTGAACACTATACATTTTGAAACCTGGATTAATTCTCTGAATAAAGTATGAGTGAATTTAATGTGAGTACATGTAGTTGTCAGACTAATCCCCATTCGTTATGGGCAAGTGGCTGATATTTAGAGTCCAATATTGACTTTAATATTGGACTCTTGGCCACTTGCCAGTACCAATATGTTGGATATTGGTACGCAAAAAACAAAGGGTGACATCACATCTGTATTTTAAAAGTTGATAGGGTATCATCATAGGGGAATAGTTAATCTCTTACTAGAAATTAATAGGGTATCATCATAGGGAATGGTTCATTTCTAACTAGAAATGATAGGGTATCATCATTAGGTGATGGTTCATTTTTCACTAGAAGTTGATAGGGTATCATCATAGGGGAATAGTTAATCTCTTACTAGAAATTGATAGGGTAACTTCATTGGGAATGGTTCATTACTAACTAGAAATGATAGGGTATCATCATAGGGAATGGTTCGTTTCTCACTAGAAATTGATAGGGTATCATCATAGGGGAATAGTTAATCTCTTACTAGAAATTGATAGCCTATTAGCATAGGGGATGGTCCATTTCAAACTAGGAATGATAGGGTATAATTATAGGGAATGGTTCATTTTTCACTATAAATTGATAGGCTATCATCATAGGGAATGCTTCATTTCTCTCTAGAAATTGATAGGGTATCATCATTGGGGAATGGTTCATTTCTAACTAGAAATGATGGGGTATCATCATAGGGGAATAGTTAATCTCTTGCTAGAAATTAATAGCCTATCAACATAGGGGATGGTTCATTTCTAACTAGAAATGATAGGGTATAATTATAGGGAATGGTTCATTTTTCACTAGAAATTGATAGGCTATCATCATAGGGAATGCTTCATTTCTCACTAGAAATTGATAGGGTATAATTATAGGGAATGGTTCATTTTTCACTAGAAATTGACAGGCTATCATCATAGGGAATGCTTCATTTCTCACTAGAAATTGATAGGGTATCATTGGGGAATGGTTCATTTTTCACTAGAAATTGATAGGCTATCATCATAGGGAATGCTTCATTTCTCACTAGAAATTGATAGGGTATCATTGATAGGGAATGGTTCATTTCTCACTAGAAATTGATAGGGTATCATCATAGGGAATGCTTCATTTCTCACTAGAAATTGATAGGGTATCATTGGGGAATGGTTCATTTCTCACTAGAAATTGATAGGGTATCATCATAGGGAATGGTTCATTTCTCACTAGAAATTGATAGGGTATCATCATTGGGAATGGTTTGTTTCTCACTAGAAATTGATAGGCTATCATCATAGGGAATGGTTCATTTCTCACTAGAAATTGATAGGGTATCATCATTGGGAATGGTTCAATGCTCACTAGAAAATGATTATTATTATCTAGGGGAAATTGTTAAGTCCTGACTAGGCATAAATAATATAGTATAAAAGTGTCATCAGAGAGAAATTCGAAAACTAGATCAATAAAAATAGTACCTAAAGATTGCAATCTTTTAGCCACTGCAGCAGCAAATCTTCTTTCACCACCTAAATCTGTTGTTAACAGTTTATATAAAGGACCACTGAAAGAGAATGAGGTAATATATTTTCATGTAAAAGCTTATTGGTTTTAAGATGGGATAGAAACTGATAATGCTAGTTCTACTGTGCTGTAATTTGATATTTGCTAGTATATATGGTACTTAGTCTATAATTATTTAATTTCCTTATGATTTAAAAACTAAAAAATCTTTACCATGAATTCATTTAAGTTGTGTTTCGCATAAAATGAGCATTACCTTGATTGATTTGATCTATGGGAGCGTCCCAGTTGTTGAACAGCTTTATCAGCACTCCATGGTAGTTCAACTGTTAAATGTATCCTACGTCTTTGATTAGCTACACGAAGATCAGCATGTAGAGATATACCTAAAGGATATAAATTAGAAATGTTACAGGAAATAAGGCACATATAATATTCCTCTTCAAATTGATATTCTTTCAAGAATTCAAATTACATGTCAACCCTTTAATTTATTATGTGGAAGTCTTGACTGTCGTTTTATACCCAAAGTTTACTATACATGAATATCTTTCAAAGTCTAGTGTATTACTTTTAATATATCCATATTGATGCAACAGTGCAAGCAATGTTATAAGTTTACCTGTACTTGCAGCATCAGAAATAATAGCAATAACTTTCCTTCCTTCCATAAACATATTCCTCTACAATAAACAAAGGACAATATATAGTAATACACCTAAAGTTCTTTGTTTTGAGATGATTTTGGATTTGATATACATGTATGTAAATATTCTTCAGAACTACTAGAACTGTATGAAAATCACATAATAATATCACAAACTAAAATTTCATGTTCTATTTCAATATACATGTATATGTATAAATATATCATAATTCTAAATTAAATGAGATAATACTATTCACTTATAGATATGAAGGCTTTTATTGAACTTTGAGTTGGCATATTTTTAATGACTTAGCTTAACATTTCCTGATTTTGATACTAAGGTAGGATTGGTCAAAAGGATGGCACACCAATCACTATAAATTGAACACTAAAACAATAAATAAAGCTTGCCAGGCAAGGTAACATACGCCCACTGGCAGCTTTTGCTAAAAAATAGAAGAGTTTGTACCACAAAGAAAATAAACTCATAAATGCATCTCATTTCGCTGATTATTGATAGTGTTCATATTTTTTATCTTAGCACACACTCTCACGTCTAGTTTTGTTAAAATCGGTCAAGTATTGAGCCTTATGTTTACAAGCTAAAAAGAAGAATAAGGGCAATAACTGATAATTTAATATTCAAATAACAGGTACTTCATTTTCAATAAGGTTCATCCTTTGGTAATTAGAAATAATCTCGCCAAATTTCATAAAAATCTGTATAAAAGCGATATGAGTTTAATGCAGTATCAAATGTTTAGCCAGTATTCACTCTTCAGAAAACAAATGAAGATCTTCACAAAAATACATATTTATTGAACGATCTAAGATAATGTATATTGAAGTTTTGTATATTGATGTGCACAATATTCAATGAAAAGACAAAAAACCCCGAAAAAATTTTCAAAAACAGGTACTTATTATAATAAGGTTCACCTTTTAATTGAAAAAATTCCCCCAAATTTTCATTACAAAAAAAAGCAATAGGGATAAAATTTTTCCCATAATGACTCTTAAAAAAACAAAAAATTTTAAAAAATCATTTTAAAAATCTGTAAAGAATTGTAGTTTGTATATTGAGGCACATTACAATAAAGACTAAAAACCCGAAAAAATCAAGTAGATTACGAATTATTTCGGTATTAAATTATCCGATCATTACAAAAAAAATCAATAGGGATCATCTTCATAATGACATTGACACAAAAAATAAAAGTCAAAAGAATCTGTAAAGAATTGTAGCCTGTAGAGTGAGCACGAGTTGCACAATATAGCAAATAGAGTGAAACGTCAATTTACACACGATATTTCGGTGAAAAATTATCCGATAATCACGAAAATCGATAGGGATCATCTTCATAATGACATTGATACACAAAATAAAAATAAAAAGAATCTGTAAAGAAATGTAGCCTGTAGAGTGAGCATGAGCCAAATGTTAACAGATGGACGGACGGACGAATGGACGGACCGACGGACGGACAGGGCGATTACAATATACGCCCATCTTACGTGTGGGCGTATAAAAATCAATACTGAAAAAACAGTATTGAAAAACAGAATTGAAAAAAGCATCCTGGAATCCATTTTGTGATTTATAATGAAATATGGAATACGAGTAAAAAAAACAAGAAGTCTTGATAAAAACAAATTCTTTAGACCATAGAAATGTACAAAATATCCTGTTATGTTACCTCTTTAACATTAAGACTTTCTACACCAATATCGGACTCGGACCCTCTCTGTTCATATTGTGGTGTACTAGTTGGTGTTTTTCTTACAATTCTACCTTTCCTTCCTGTCATTTCAGCTACTTTATCAGGTCCACCTAATTTATCTATAATTTCATCTAATGGACTAAAAGCAAAAATTGTAACTCCAAATTAGTCTTAAAAAACTTGTTAGTTACTTGCAACTTGTTACTGCAAGTCCTTCAGTTTCGAAAATATCTCTTTTAAGGAAGAATGTAAAATCGAAAATTTTCAAGACACACTTATTGCCAAGGTTTTAAAAGTGCAATGCACTAATGGTAAAACATACAGTGAAACAGTTTCAGAAGCAAAAGAAGTAACAACAATTTCATTATCTAAGTCAAAAGCAATAACTCCATTTTAAAAATAGTAAAATGACAAGAGAAATAAGCTTACACTTAAAACACAGTAGAATATATATCAGATAAAAGTATGAATTCATACAAGATTTTATTTTTACCTCTCAACATTCACAATATAAAATAATAAATTAATCTGGTGCCAAATATAACTTATAATAAACAATTTAGAAAGATTAATTTATTATTTTATAAGAACGGAAAGAACTTGTTGATAATATTCGCCTTTAATCATCATTTATATAAACACTTCAACCCTCAGATTGAAAACTATACACTTTCTAATATCATAGAAATAAACATAGTTCATTTCTCACTAGAAATTGATAGGGAATCATCATAGGGAATGGTTCATTGCTCACAAGAAATTGATAGGGTATTATCATTGGGAATGGTTCGTTTCTCACTAGAAATTGATAGGGATTATCATAGGGAATGGTTCATTTCTCACTAGAAATTGATAGGGTATTATCATAGGGGATGGTTCATTTCTCACTAGAAATTGATAGGGTATTATCATAGGGGATGGTTCATTTCTCACTAGAAATTGATAGGGTATCATCATAAGATGAAATTAATAGGGTATCACCCACTAGAAATTGATAGGATATCATCATAGGGGAAATTGATAGGATATCATCATAGGGGAAATTGATAGGGTATCAACATAAGGGAATAGTTCAGTACCCATTAGTAATTGATAGAGTGTCATCAAAAGGAATAGTTCATTTAAAACAATATCTGTGAGTTACAAAATACACTGAGCAACAATTGGCATATTACCTGTTAGGTAACTTAATTCTGACAGCAAAATCTTTTAACATATTAGAGGCTGTTAAACTCCAGCTATCTTCAAGTGGTCCTTCTTCTGGCTGTTAATATTTGGCAATAATTATAGGGAGTAAAATCACATGACTTCATTTTTTGAGATGAAATTTAAAGTCTCACAGTGAGCAATGATGTAAATTTGGCCAGGCATCATTACAAAAAGTATACAGAACAATGACATTTTCATATATATGCAGAAATATAAACTAGAAACCTTCCTAAAATTCATAACATATAAAATTGACAAATCAATCTAAAAAAAAAAACAAGATCTACAAACTTACTGGTTTTTCAAATTTAGTAGGAAAATAATTATTGATAAATGACAATAATATTTCACGGCATAAGGATACAAAATTACTGATATTTCCTTTAGACCGACTTAATTCACTGACTAAAGAAGCCTGAAATAAAGATATATATTTGTAAATGACTTTGATTTCATGTTGAGAATTTACTATTGAACAGAAATCAAACTTTCTTAAAGTAGAGAATATTCAATATCTCAAAGACAAATGTAAGTAAGGAGTTGAACGAGTGTATAATAACTAAATATACTTATTAATTCATAGGAAGTAAGACAATAATTGAATCAGTACCTCTCCAGTAGTCTGTAGACCAATAACTATACTGAAACCATTCTCTAAACCTTCTAATGCCTCTTTTACTATAGTAGGAACTTTCATACCCATGCTAAAACAATAAGGTTGATGACTGAATTGGCATATATTACTCCATAGAGTAATAGAGATATTATAGACAGAATCCATTATTCTTTATCCATAGGAATATGTTTACATTCTGAAACTAAACTCTTATCAAGGATGTTAATAATGCTTGTTTGAAACCTAGGTATAGCTTAAGGTTGTAACAGAACACAATTTGAAAAGATTTAAAGTTTCACATAGACTCAACAGCACAAAAATATCATCTAATAGAACAAACCATAGTTGTTTAAAGAATCTTTGATGAGCTGACCAAAATTGTGCCCAAATTCTGTTATTACTACAGCCAGTTCTAGCTACAGCACTCTCTAATGATTTACGTAATTCATTCCTGAAAGATAATAATATCACAATCTTGAAAAATCAACCTCATTACTTATAATTTTCATCTCCCTGAATCAATCAGTAATTCTGTATAATAAAGGTCTTTTTTTCAGTTCTAGCTTTTCGTGTTTTACATGATAAAGTGTTGGTGAAAGAAAAAAACGCACTTACCATACATGGGCAGCAGTATTGAACATTTTCTTTTGTTCTTTATCTATAATAGCTTCTACTGTGACAAACTAAATACAATAAAATGAAAATGGATAAGTAGTCCTAATGTAGTGACAGAAGTCTAAACCACTGGCCCCCCTGCAATTCAAGTGAAATCTATTTACGATTCCAGGACATTTTGCTACCTCACAATTGATTAATTGATGTTTTTGTAAATTTCTGCATATTAAAAAACTTACTTCAGCTTGTTTAAATGACAGACCTCTAGATACATACATTCCTGTAGTTTTCATTTCCATAGCCAGCATTTCAGCTATACCTACATGTATCATTGACAAAAGAAAAATATCATCTACTTAAAAGAATCTAGGAGTCAGATTTCAGATCACACATATATATACATCCCATAATAAAGGTTATACCCTAAGTAGATATATCATTTGTATATGATCTATGCATGGTTCTTTTCTATGTGGTATATTTCTATATATCTTTGAATATGCCAAAAATATTTAATCTACAGTAAACCAATGTAGTCAGAACTGTAACCAACTATTCACAATTGAAATACCTTATGTTTCTTATGATTTACTCTTACCTAATCCTTTCTTCTGAACCGAATCTAAAAATTGCTCAAATGACTTAAAAGGAGCACCATCACCCCACAGACCAAGTCTTTCCATAAAGGCCTAAGAAAACAACAGAATAATGTTACATAAGGTATTAGATCGCCTTATATGATACAAGAATTGAACATTAATCTAAAAGAATATTGATAGATGTAGCTTAAAGGTGACTAAGTGAGTTCAAGAAAACCTACCATATTTTTAACATCAGTAACACCTGTAGCACTACAATATACAACTCTTGCTTTAGGTAGTAATCTATAAAATATATCATTAGTCTTATAGAAATAGATGGATGACTAGAATAACCATATAACATTCACTGGAACAGTAGTTATAAAGCAATCATTGGTGTTATTTAAGACGGTACCTTAAAGGGTTATCATTCTATTAAGGAGCTAGTTACCAATCATTAAAAATATCATATGATTTATCTAATATATATGTGGTTCAAATTTAACATAAATTCATCATAAGAATACAATTTCTTTTTCAAAATAATAATACATACTTTTGAATGGTTGTGACTGCAATGGCTATTTTAGTACTAGCGGTTTCTTTATTCTGAAAAATACAACAAAATAAAATAACATTTCTTGTAATGACAAAATAAATCTCATTATGTGACATAAATTATTACTTACAACTAAGTTCATCTCAGAACTAATAGATAAATATATTAATAGAACTTACTGGGATAAAGTTTTTAGCTTTATGACATTCATCAAATATCAAACAGCCTTCAAACTTCTCTCCACCACACCAATCAATTAACTGTTGTAATCTACTCTGGCGACTTGAATTTAGAGATCCTAAAATTAATCCAAGAAAAATATACAACTAGAACTCCTAAAGATACTTAAGACTTTATATTGAATGTTTCAATCCATCAGCCAGGTACGTTCAATTCAGCACCTAGAGTCGAATAAATGACAGAGTTAGGTACTGTTTTGACCTATGCCAGTCAAACCTAAACATTTCTTATATGGGAAGTATCAAGCTTTCAGAGATACTGCTGTTCAGTTGGTCATTCATTCAAGTTTATATTGATTTGGTTATACCAATGCATTAGGATATCTAACTATCAGATACTAAATGGAACATACCTCCTCTTTGTACTGAGGACACTAATGTAGCATATGTACTAAATACAACACCTTCTTTAAAATCAGTAGGTAAACCAAGCACTCTGAATATAGAAATAAATACTATACTTAACATTACACAAGAAAAAGTTTGAAAAAGACTTGATAAACAAAATATACGACAAGACTGCCTTAGGCTGTACAAAGTAAATTGTCTGTTTTACAGGCCCCGCACGCTCCCGTATAATACCCCGTGCTCCAAAACTATTTATTGACATTTTGAATAATTAATAAATAATGTGCGCGCGTCTCCAAAATTGTGTGTAAAATAGAGTTATTTCCCCTTTCCCGAAATTTTTTTTACCATAATTATCTCCCTTGACGTTTAACAAAAAACCGGAAGTGGCTTAGGATGCGTTTTTCATCACAGATAAAAAGATTTTCTTCTACAACTTTAAACTGAAATTGATTCTGATACAATTTAACATTCGAAAATACAATTATTTGCTGAAGGAAGTACAATTATGAAAATTATTCACACTTTCGTGAGGACAATCCAAACATTAAATTAATCTTAATCTTGATGATTTCGTTTCTGGATAATAAGGGTGGAACAAATCGTTACAAGTAGAAGTAAAAGAATGCACCGGGTTTTTTCTGCTATTGATATGAAAAGGTTAATATTTATGGAAAATGTGAACGAATACAAGAAAATACAAATTTTATACGTTCGAATACAAAGGATTTTCTCATTATTGGTAACACTCAACACATTCCGCTTTTCTCAAGTTAAAACCGGAAGTGCTCCGTTAGTACGAGTTGTCGAAAAAACAGCATTTATAACATAGGCTTAGATAAAAATTATTAAAATAGAAGTTCGATCTAATCAGATTGTTTTGTTCTTGTCATGTGATGTGATGTATGACAATTTGTTCCAAAATTTCCAATAATAATAATTATTACCACACAATGGCATTTTAAAATACAGGTTACAGATGGATAGAAATGGATTAGTACTGTAGTAGAATAACATTGTCTTGACATAATATTATCAGCCCTGATGCACCCTAAGTGCATCATTGTCAGAGGTAGTAAATATGTTGGAATGATTATATTTATGTGAAGTTGAAAGGTAAAAAAATTTTTGTTATTTCTATCAACTATTATCATTCAAATTCCAAAAACATCTGATAGTTGCATCTGAATGGTGATTTAAATCTATTTTTTAAATTTGTGGAAATAAATAATAAATAGCTTCGCTTGCTCCGATTTCTCCTGGTGCCAAATTTAAAAAAGCGCTTATAAATAATAAATAATAAATTTGCCCTCGCCCCATTTTTAAAAAAAAAAAAAGGCCTGTAAAACAGACAATTTACTTTGCACGGCCTTATCCTGGGGTTATTTCACAATCTCACAGATGTGGGTGACAGCAATATACTCTCCACATATCATGTGGGAGTATAAAAATTAGAGCCAGGCCCATTTCTCAACGTGACCAAGCAAATGATGTCATGTCAAGAACAATTTAATGATGTAAGCCAATGTATGCTTAAAGCACTCTATATGATGATTGTAATACAGCATAAGGATGAGGTTGTGATTTGATCATATATATTAGCTGTACCTTGTTTCTCTGTCTAACTCTTGACATCCATCAATAACTTTAACATGACATCCTAAATCCTGTAAATCTCTACAAATAAAATACATTTTATTATTGCATACTTTATCAAAAAAAAATTACTACATCAGAATCATTTAATTCAAGGATCTTTAACGATTGTGATTTAAAAAACAGAATGTTTCATTTTCTAATTTTTCATGTCACCAATATCAACGTACCCAAATCATTCTTCTTTTCTTACCTCCTAGAATCAACTATTAGATCTGTTGAAATAGTGAACCATATATTCTTAGTTCTTCCTCGTACAAAATTATCAAATATTATACCCGATATCTACAATGAAACCAAAAATAATTTCATCTAATTTAAGTTTAGTGTACTAACATTGTCTTGTATTGTCTAGGAAGGTTGTTAGTTTGTTTATTTAACATGAACAATATGCAGTTGTGTGAGAAAATTAATTATCACTTCTTGATTTGGCACCATAGAAAATCAAATAAGGGCCCTGAAAAAAGGCTAGATATTCTCACCTGTCTACCTTTACCAACACCAGCACCATCACCAATAAAGAATCCAGCCCTTTGTCCGTTAGGTAATAAAACTTGATGTCTTTGACACTAGTAAGAAATAGTATTGTATTGTATTAAACAATTTCTAAAAAGTTGTTCTTCATTCGGAAGCGAAGTATAAAACAATTATTGATTTTTTAATGTGCATATAATTGTTATAGCCTACTGGTACATGTGTATAAGACAAGGGTTTTTTATAAAAATATACTTTGCAGCTGGTACATTCCATCCATTCAACAAAATACATAATTATTACAATCTTAATCAGTTGTAAACTACTTACAGCATAATCTAATACTTACAGCATGTATAACACCCTCTAATTGTAAGCTACTTAATTTTCCTTCAAGTATTATTTCTTTAGGTAAACTATCACAGATAGGATAATATTCACTGGGAAGTGATAAGGCCTGTAAATATACAACAGAGTTGCAAAAAAAATTAAAACTCATATTGTTAACATTTCGCTTGATCCAATCAGGTGTGAATTGCTGAAACAATTACCATATATACTTACAGCAAGAGGTCCAGCCTCTACTATATCACCAGGATGGGGTTTACATCCAGCTACTACTTCTCTATGTTTATATGAACAAAATACTTCTTCACTGTAAAATAAATATATAATATGTATGGATAAAGATATAGACAAACTATCAATAAATTCATGTAACCTTTCACTTAGTTCCATCGGAGTCCATGTGCTCATAATTACTCCATAATAATTTGTCATCCGATCAATTTCAAAATATTGAGCCTTGATCTAAAGCTAATTCAAACAAAATGAAATCCATGGCCAATCTGACAAAGACTTATGTTACATTAATCTTGCAAGCCCCAATCATTCAAATATCTATCAAAGAAAATTAAAACATGCCATACCATACACTTTCTTGTAATCCTTCATTAGCAATACGTCCTGTATCATCAACTTCAACTGGTGGTGGTTTAACATCGGTAGATTTTTTAATCAGATTATTATATTGGTCCGTCTGTGAGGACAGATCTATTATATTTTGTAATATTGGATGTAATGGTTGATTAGACAAATAGGCTGCATGAGACACATCCATCTTATTATCTTATACTTATAAGTTATAGTCTGGTTATTTGACAATGATTAACTCAGCAATATAGACATTGTTAGCTAAAGATATACAGTTCTTACTGGGCTTCTTCTCGCACATGTGGTTGTTTTTCGTATTTACATATATAGCAATTTTTTATTCTATTTATGATTACCAATTCTTTTTGTGTTCGTCATCATGTGAGTATTCCAATTTTCGGCTTATTTCTTAATCGAAATCATACAATCATGACAAGGCCAGGTCTTAAAAGAGCTTCAATGGTCTACTTGATGCCTCTGTCACTGGCTAGAACTAATTCTTTTAAGTCGACATTGTGAATTGCGGAATATATTCACTTCTCGTATAGATTCAGTGTTTTTCTTATTTGCCTCCCGCCATATTTATCTTGGAGAACGGAAATAAACACAAAAGAGTTTTGAAATAAGGGGAGGTAACCATAGGCAAGGTAATTACGACCTACTTCAAACCACAACAATATATAATATCAACATAGTAGTACGCTCCGCGAATTTTTTACACGCATTTGAGTAAAATAAAAATAGACCGATTGGTTTCACAAGTGGAAACCTATCCCAAATTGCAAAAGAAACACCTTTTAATTTAATCTTTAGGTGGTCAAGCATGAATCTTAATGATGTGAACCTTACTGAATATTGCATTTCTGGTTTGACTTAATATGCGTCAAATTATCTCATTGAAATTTCAATTATCTCAATTAACTTCAAAACCGAAAAATATATATGTAACACATCTTGACAATACAAAATTCATTGATTGATTATTTATTATCTTTATACAACATGATATCTATGTACAAAATTAACATAGTTAAAAAAAAATACAAGTAACAACAGAACTGTTTCTACAAACTATCCAGTTTTATTTGCATCCGGGCAAGTCCTGTCTTCTTAACTTCTTAACCCCTCTATATAAAGGATGGTACAGTATGCCAAATTGTCAATGCTGGATGTACAACAGGGAAGTTGGAAATGACCTCAACTTTCAGGAATAAAAATGTAGAATAAAGTAAGTTTGATATTAACGCAATAGTATCATCTCTCTTACCATTGCTTCTGAGAAAGAATGTAAAATAACAAAGTTAAAATATAAATACATTTTAAAAAAACTAAAACATTGTTCTCAAAAAATTTGAACGAACATTGAAAGAACTAAATGGAATTAAAATACATGTATGCAAAAAATTTGAGAAAGTTGGATGGATGTGATTTTAATTTCTTTGTCTTTTTTCATTTCAAGGTTTCAGTGAATGATTGGCAAAATCTTTGAAATGGTTTTAAAACCAAATTTTTCAAATTATTTCACAGCTATTTTCACTGTCACTTCCTTTAAAGTTAAAAGATAAATGAAAATTGTTAACTTCCCCCCTGGTGTAAATATTGATACCTACTATTCAGTAATTATTGTGAACGTACATCTTAAGCCACAATTTGTGTAAAGTTTTCTCTTGTAAATATTCATTTACATGCTGATAACAATATAATATAATAGATTGGGCTCAGGTATTACACTAGTAAAGAATTGTGATCATTGTTTTTTTTTAAAACTTTTCATGTAACAAAAATCCATTTTAAATGAGTTGATCAATTATAATAATTATTATTCAAAGTTTAATGGTGTTATTTATCATTGTTGATTATGAGATGAATTGATAGAAATATCTTTGTATGAATATATATAAGCTTATATACAATGAATCTTATTTATGGTGTTGGAATTTTGAAAATAAATGATGCTGCACTTTAAATAGACTACTAACACAGTGTTAGGACCCGTTTTGCTTGTGTAAAGGACTGTCATCATCAAGTTCATACTTAGAGAGGTCTTCAATTTTGTCACCTGTATGTCTAGCACGTTTTCTCTCTCTTGATCGTGATCTGTGCTTTCTGTCTTTACGATCACGACTTCTGGACCCACGCTTTTCACGACTCTTAGATTTCCTATCACGAGATCTTGATCTTTTATCATGTGATCTGGATCTTTTACTTCTGCGTTCCTTTTCTTTCATTTGTCTTCTTCTTTCCCTTTCTAGTTCCTGAGTGAAATCATCTCCACCACGACTAGGAGATGGTCTAGATGAATGATAATGTCTACTGTGATGAGGAGGTCTTCTAGGTGGTGATCTTCTGGGAGGTGAACGTCTTGGTGATCTTCTGGGAGGTGATCTATGTCTGCGGTCTCTTTTTGGTGGTGATCTTCTGTGGGGCGATCTGTGAGGTGGGGATCGTCTGTGATGCTGAGGCGAATGATGTCGTGGTGGAGGAGATCTTTTTGGTGACCTTGATCGTCTTCTCTGAACTTCTGGACTGTAAAGAAATATTTGATATATATTTTGAGCTGTTTGACAAAATGAAATTAATGGAGTTTTCTATGTCCCACAAGTTGTGATCGTAAAGACAGAAAGCACAGATCATGATCAAGAGAGAAAACATGCTAGACATAAATTATTTTTGATATTTTGTCATTATCATTATATATATATTCATATGTATTTATTATTTGCCTCCTAAACCAGAATATATTCTGGCCATTTTTCTTCTGCTATTATATTATTTACTGAAATTAGGCTCAAAATAGTGTATTTAGTGTCATAATTACCTTCTTCTTTTGTTGGAATTAAAACGTTGTTCAGCTTCACCAAAGGAAACTTGATTCTCTGCAATATTTTCGGTGTTGTTAGACTGTTCAAATCTTGGAGCAATAGCAAACCTTTCTTTAATTTTACTATCTATATCTTTCTGTATTGGAACTGGTATGCGAGGAAATAAAGTTGAATACCATTCAAGCTTTACTAACCATTGTCGTATCATTTCACCTATTACCATAACGTGTCCTCCACCAGCCTTTACATCAACTTCCTGTAATAACCAACAGATGGAACTTTTGATGGAGGTAGAATTAAAGCATATATGGGATTGCTCTAGCCAGTAAGTGGACAATTCATGAACAGGCTAAATTAAATCAATGCTATCGCATTAAAAACAAGATCCTAAAAACATCCACAAACCAAGCTTCAATCATAATCATGCTGCCAAATAACTTTCATTCCCTGAAAATGGTAATCTGAAGAACATTCCTGTTTTTGCGTGTTGTTTATAAAGACAATGAAGTAGTTATATGATGTTAAATGGTTGAATTATAACCTCAATAGTGAGGCTGTCTTCATCTTCCACTGTTATTTCATATCACCATCTGGTCTAGAGCAAGCCCCTGCGAGTAAAACACAATAAAGTATTATTTACAAAAATGCCAAAACATAAGAATTTAATTGATATCATCCACAAGAGACAATTTTGAATTTAAGATTAAGATCTCTCATTTTGTTTCAAAATTAGATGAATAAAGGAGAAAATAAAGCCACAGTACTCACCAATCACCACTATTGTAGTTTTATCCTTGGCAAATAAGAACTGGGGGAATTTAATTTAAATTGATTTTAGAATTTCGAATATATCAAGATCTAGATCTGAAACCAATAATAAGTTTAAAAACTTTGCATTCGAATAGGGGCTGGGACAACATACCTCATCATCATCAAAATAAGGTTCATACCATTCCCATAGATCTGCTGGGGGCTGTGTATATCTGTAATAAAAACATCATTGGAATATCACTATCAATATAATAAATATATTTAGTTGGTATCCAATATATCATTTCATTATCCAGTAAGGATATGAACAAATATGGTCAACAGATACTTCTATCAGCATTCAAAGAAAAAAAGATAGCTTGCCAGGCAAGGTAACATACGCCCACTGGCAGTATTGAATTTGAGAAATAAATAGAGCAATAACTCAAAAAACATTCACTGAATTAATATTGAAGTTAAAGGCAAAAACTCAAAAACTGTTCATGGAAAATTGTCAATTTAGAACTTGACCACCATCTTATCTATTTCAACACTCATACCAAGTTTCATCAAATCTATTAAAAAATTGTAGCTTATTTTGCACCCACAAATATATTTGACGCAGTTTTACTAAGTCAAGGGCAATAACCCAAAAACTATTTGTTAAAAAAAGTCAGAAATTCAAACTTGACTAATGTCAAAGTTTCATTAATATCGGATAAAAACTGTAGCCTCTATTGTGGATACAAACCAAATTTGACTCGTTTTTACTAAGTCAAGTGCAATAACTCAAAAACCATTCATTTTTCGAACTTGACCGAGATATCATCAATATATACATGTATACCAAGTTTCATTAAGATCAGATAAAAACTGTAGCCTCTATCGTGGATACAACAAATGTGGACAGACCGACGGACCAACGGACGGACAGGGGCGATGGCAATATACATCCACATTTCCATGAGGGCGTATAAAAATAGTTAAAGAGTCTAGAGTGTCAGAATTTATATAAATTCAATTTTAAGACACCATAATCCTTAATTCATACTCCTATATTTTTTTACATTTGTTCATCACAATCAAAATTCTTTCTCTAATTCTACATTTTTTCTTTTTTTTTTTTTATTTGATTGTATTATCAAAGCAGAAATTCAATACAAAATTGAGAAAAAAATGTCAAACTAAGGGTAGAAATCTCACCTTATAACACGTACCTAATATACATAAATCCTAGTCCCCTGATATATGGGGAATCTGAATGTGTTAATAAACCATTTAGTTGTTTCCGTGTTAATTTAAGTGTATACAGTTTATATAATAAACAATAAGCACTAGAAACTATTCCCCCAGCTCCTACACCGCGTACCTACAAAACACAATTCTTTACTTATAATAATGACACTTCAATTTATCACTTAATTACAAGTCTGTCACTTTAAAAAAAATAGATCTGACCAGTCTTTCTATATTTCCCATCTTAAGCCATTCTTTGAATCAAAAACAAAATAAATAAAGAAATGAGTATTAAAAAACTTACACCACCACACATTCCGGTTTGACCAGCTGTCTTTCTACTTCCCTTTTCCCACGGTTCAAGATGAGACACCTGATAAAATATAAAAACTGAATAATTGTTTTATTTACAGAATTCGAGTTTGCTCTTCAATGGTTCATTTTCATGTATTTTATTGGTGTTCTTAACCAGTATTTAAATAATATTTAATGTTTACAATTACATCTACATTACATTCATAAAGAGTAACCAATTTAATAAATACAAAGTTTAATGGACTTGTGAATTGGTGACAAACCTTGTAATATATTTCATCAATAACTTCATGATATGTTTTTAAATTAAATAAATTTATTTTAAAATATGGTGAGGATTGGATATTGGTCAAAATAAGATTATTCAAATTCATCGTCTTCTCATTTCCCCACACTGCTAGTGTGTTGTTTGGTGGCATCTTGAAAATGTCTGGATTCTAAAATAAAATAGCATTGAATTAAAGGGATAGATTCTCTATTTTATTGAATAATTTCAGAAATAGATGTTGTGGGACAGGATGATTGAGTAGGGTTATAATCATGGCCTCTGACCAAAATAGCCCCAAAATTTGGTCATAATGGCCCCAGAAAAATGGTTAAAATAGCCCTTTGAATCAGTCAAAATGGCCCTTAATAAAAAAAAAACTGATTTAAAAAAAAATAATTAACAAATTATTTAGTACTTCTAGTACACATCTCACACTCATCATGCCAATAGAAGCAGTTTAGACGTCTACAGGGCGAGTCTTATGGGAGTCGCATCCCCCACCCCCAAATCTCCCAAGCCTTGAAAGCATGCCTCTGCTTAGCACTTCAATTAGAAATCATTTATCTCTTCAAATGACCAGTTTTTCATCAATTTGCAATTCTTAGAAGTAACTTGGAGTCATGTTATCACACTTGACATGTGTCCATAGCTTGCAGACATCACAATAAAAAGGTGCCTTTCAAGTTCCCCTACGGTTTTCGCACGACTCACACATTTCAAAGATAGGCCTATATAAGAAATTGAAATTTATAATTAGTAAGTGTCTTTCTTTGATCAGCATATAAGCTACATGTTATAATAAACATGGGGCCATTTTGACTTTTCTCCAGGGGCCATTTTGACCCAAAATTTGGTTGAAACCAAAGATAAATTTTTTGGGCCATTTTGACTATTTTTTTAAGGACCATTTTGACCTGTGGGGCCATTTTGGTTCGGGACCATTTTGACCATATCCCATTGAGTCTATCTATACTCAAGTATACATGTGAAATCATTATAACTGGTCTTTGAACAACATGGGAAACCAAACTGTCTTTTTAACTTTCAAACATGGATAAATAAGGATACACATGGTATCAAGAATGTTAAAATTTTCACCGTTTACTGCGTAAGCTTAGCTCAACAATCTTTATATTGAAAATTAGAAAAGTAAAATAAAAATAAGGGAACAAATACTTTGGTACACATTCCTACCTACTGTTATGAAATAGGGTCAAACGCTATAAGTATGATGTGGTAAGTACCTTCAGTAAATTATAAAACTAAGGTGTTAAATATTCAAATAAAATTTATAAAATTCAATTTCTGAACGTTTCTTCAGTCAGCCATTTTCTAACGCACTGACTCACTTAATGGATCCTGATTGGCTAAAAATGATTTGTATTACTTTGTCACTAAAGATCTTTTAAAGGGGAATAACTCATTACATCTAGAACTGTGGGTCGAAGCACTTTATTCAACATCAATAAAAGCAAACATTAAATTTTGATTTAGCGAAATCTTTTAAAAATCTCGATTTCATTAAAAAAAAAACACCAATTGATATAACATGTTTTTCGTATCGTGGTTACTCTTATTTAAAGGGACAGCTTCACAATCCTTTGACTAATCATACCTTAATCTTTAGAAATGGGATTTAAATTTTTAAAAAAAGGCTACACAGCTCACAGTCGACATTTAGAGTCATAACATCCGTTTGTGCACAGAATTATCCTCGTTTGAAAGTCGTCTCTGTAATGTTATAGTAAATAAATGGAAATAGAAAGAAAAATTCTAAGTGTCGGGGAGATAGTGCTATGTTATTATAATATCCATTCTCAAAGTTAAAAGGAGCTATATAGAAAGAAATTGATTTCAGTGACGATATTTTATCTCAAATTAGAGAGGAAATAGACACCAAATTTCATTCTAAACTGAAAAAACAAATATTAAGCCAATTACAGGTTAGGCCTACTATTTAGTCGGCTTTCAGTTTTAACTATACGTCCCATGAGTCAAACCTTGCCATTGTGAACATTTTAACACCGAGTTGACAACACCTACGTAAATTAATTGGGAAGGTTTGTCTTCACAATCCTCTTACTACAGTTATAACAATTCTAAAACCTTTAGGTCTATTAGTCAAAATCGTCTTGATCCATCAAATCAGACAATATTTCGCTGGTCTAAATAATCTGATTTAATTAATTGGCCTACATAATATATTGCTTTCATAATTCATTCTCAACATTGGCCTATAGATGCACACATAACATTAGATTTGATGTAAAAATGATTATTAGACCATTTACATTTGCCATTATATATCTTTAAATCTGAAAATTCCAGCACTATTTGACAAAAACAGATCGTTGGAGAATTGACCATAATAGAAATCACACGAAAACCGAGTAGTATTGGATAGATTTGTTATTCATAGCAAAAATGTTGGAATGACCTCATTCGTATTGTTAATCAGCTCCAGAACAAACCTTTTTTTGTACTGATAATTAAGAATAGATAAAGCAGGAAATTACTGGCTGTAGGCTTTTAAAAAAAGCAAATTCTCAAGCTGGATTTCACTTCTTATTACAAACTATTCGATTTGTAAGAGGAAAATATAAATATTTTTTTTTATTTCTGATGAGGAAACACAGTAGAAAATGACGGAACACCTCTTATATAATAAAACAATGGAAGACGAGACTACCAAACACAGATACGGTTTCTTCTGAAAAGATATTACCTTAGACATAAACAGAGTCCATTCACACGACGTGAGAAATTTCACCCAAAAGGAATTAGCGACTAATTGTTTAATGTATACTCGCTATTTCCTCAAAATTCATTACGTCCAAAAACATCAAAGGACTGGCTAATAATTACTGTTTTCATGGACCAACTTACACACACATTATTACACTTTTTACCAGTATGGCTCACAGTTTACACGGATTAAAAATTGTCTTTTTTGTAAATATTTTCTCATGTTTTGGTAAGTAGATTATAATATCATTAAAGAAAATGATTTACCCAAGGATTTAGTACCAAGTTCTCAGACATAACTTATATTTCTCTCGAGGGAAGTGTAGAGAGGTTTTCTAAACATTTTTTAGTAGATTAGACACATAAATATAAAAATCTAATATTTACAGAGTTCAAAATATAAATTTCCAAATGATTTACTTTCATCCCCTATATACTATTTAGAGCTTCAATACTACAATGGCGATTATTATAAAAAGGTGACACTTAACTGTTGATTTTGAAGTTGTTTGACTTTTTGTAGCTCAGCCCAGACAAAATGATCCGTGTTTATGGTATAACAATCTTAGCGATCCATTAAGAAGTACACTCCACCAACCCAAACAATTAGATACCCTATTATGTGATAGATATCTCCTACCAGGATGGTATAGGTTTGTTGATGGACTGATGCCCACATCGTGCGTTGATTCATTCCGATGTGGTACGCAGGCTCCAATATGGATGAATGGTACTATTCCCAGTCCACAAGACGGTATAGTAGCACGCATGGCATGTGTCAATGCCCGCAATTCTTTTATGTTCGTTGGCACTTGTTGCTCTATCCAAATACCGATTGAAGTCAGAAATTGTGGTGACTTTGTGATATACAATCTAAGAAACACACCTGGATGTCCAATGGCATATTGCGTTGGTGAGTACAATATTCTCATATTTAGTTCTTTCTACGGGAAGATCTTTTATTTGGCACATGATGAGGTATAAAAGATGATTAATCAACTTTTAGGAAGCGGTGTATTCAAAACAGACGTATTTAACTATAGTCGGTCCAGCACTCATTGACGAAAACCAAAGGGGAATTTATAGGATAAAATTAAGAAATTTTAGGGGCTACTTATTGTAAAAATTAAGAAATTTATAACTAGATAAGACAGTATTAGACATTTAAATGGACACATTTGACACTGAAGAAACTTATTAAAACATATCTGAAATTTAAAATAATTATGTTTGATTCTTCAGAACTTTTATCTTATAGAGACCATACTGCCACTATTTTATTTTCAGAAGCACCACCGATACTCAAGGCAACCCCAAAACTGATAGGACCGGAAATAATTGGTAACAATTTCCGCTTTGCATGCCATGTTACACTGCCAGAAGAAAGTGATAACATAGGTTACGATATTGCTTGGTCATTTGACAATCAACCTCTAGAGGGTTTTCTACCACAACCTATGACTGGAACAATACATGTTTCATATCTTGATGAAATCTACTGGAAAGGCAACATTGGTAAAACAGTAAGTGATTCTACTTCTACCCCCGGTATGACCCCCTGACGACTTTACCTATATCACCGTGCTCGGGCCCTGTCCATAAATACCTTGGGTACTATGTAAATGTTGTTGATGGCACACCTACTGTACAATCCAATTGTAGTTTTTCATTTATAAGCATTGTGTTATATGGCATATGTCGAGCTTGATGGAGTTTCGTTTCTAATTTCAGTTGCGATGTCACGTAAGAACATATTATCTCTCCATGCCTAATGTGAAAAGTCATTTTTACGAAAGCAACGGATATTGGGGTGGAATTTCAGTAAGTTGATATTTAAGCAATTATAAATACGTCATTTCTTCAGATATTGCCAGAAGTTGGAATTAAGCACTACGACAATATAGCATAGATGCTGTAAAATATTAAACAAAACAAATGTTAACGATGCATTTCATATGTTTTTTTTTAAATCTATTAAAATTAATTAATTTAACCTCCTTCACGCACGGCCATACCACCGCTTGCATACTATTCTAATCGTCTTTCTTGTTATATAATAGGTATCACCAGGTTATGTTGCTGTTAGTGAGAGAGGTGATGAACAGCAACTAAATATAACATGTACCTTGCCAATCCTTTGCTTAAATACATCCAACTGTGCTATACACCTTACTGTTGATGTTCATGGTGAAGCTTGGGGTAAGATTTCTCGATGCTCTTTATCCTCTAAATTCATTATCACATTGATGTAAGTTTTATGTTCAATCTACCTAAGACGCAACAGTTTACTATATCATCGTTTGATCTGAACATAATGTCGATCGTAAAATTAAAATGGTGCAAGCTTGTGCAAACTTGTATAACATCCACACCCTTGATTGTAAATACATTTTGCAGACGATATAGCAACAGCCAATGATTGTAGACTACAATTAAAGGGATCAGCCTGGAATCCTATCGAAAAATCTGTTATAACTAAAACCAGTATTATGGCAACCAATGACTTCATTGATGATGGTGATCAGAAAGTTTCCGTTAATTTCCACCCAGATTTCTCTTTAGCTCCGGAGATTTGGCACGGCTATAGTTTTCAGGGAGCAGAGGTAATTTGCGGCAAAATGTTAATTTTTATTCATGTAGACGTATGGTTGTCACCCTGTCCGTCGGTCCGACCGTCAACATTTGATATGTGCACAATAGAAGCAATTAGGGCATTAGAATTGACAAGACGGCAGAGAAGTTCGAATTTGACGATTATTTATGAATGGTTATTTGCCCCTGGCTCTATATTTGTTGTGGGTGCAATAGAAGCTACAATTGTCAATGGGTTTTTATGAAACATTGGAATTGATATATTAAAGTAAAAGATTATTTAACAATACTGATGAGCGTATGTAACCATGCCTGTCAAGCTATCTTTTACATCGCATCTGTACAAGGTTGAGGTCGTGGTTCACCAATCGTTTATCAGCGATCAACTCTTTCCGTATTAAAGCAAAATCATAATATTTGTAGGAAGTGGTTGAGGAACACTATAGTACCTATTCTTTTATTTTAGGTAGTCACATTAGATGGTGAAACAACTCGATGTTATGCTTTTTCAGATCCCCATATAAGAGGTCTAGAGAGAGTAGGGTAGGTGGTGTTATAAATCTCTCGGGTAATGAATTACGTGTAATCTCTTTCCTTATTCAATGCCTGTTTCTCTTGTCATATCGCAGATACAATGGTAATGGTATAGATCCAATGTATATATTTTAACTTTGTGGTCATAGAATAAGTATAAAAATTGTACAAATATATCATTAAAAAACAATAAATTAAATCAGTCAAAACATAATTTGCCATTTATCTCTAAGTTATTTACAAATTTCAGAGTGTATCATTTATATGAAGAAGGAGATTTTGTGTTGATGAAAAATACCAGACGACCATTCGAGGTTTGTTTTGGCCTAAGATACTGTTTTGCCTTGATTTTAAGGACTGCTGGTTTTGGTTGGCATCTTGCACAAAAAAGTAAGAAAGTCCGGTAAATATTGAAGTTTTGTCATATTCATGTAAATGATCCTCTAAGTGTTTCATTCGAATAGGGTCACTTTGTTTTCAATTTGTTTTAGATCCATGTGCGATCCTGGGCGTGTATTGGACGTGGTTGTATTTGTGCTGTAGCTATAAGAGATGGTAATGATGTTATATCAGTAGATATTTGTCAGAACACAGGAACTATACCGGCTGTAGTAAAACTATTGTCAGGAACTCCCATATCTACTGGTACCACCATCCATAAATCACGCGATGGACAAACATTCATGGTAAATACATGTACATGTTTTACTTTCATCATGTCTTCAAGATCTTCTTTAATAAAGTCATTGCTCACGCTGAGATTGCTGATCTTTATTTTATTTTATGACTGTTTCACTTTTGAAAGCTGCAAAGAATATATGATTTGCTCCATATAAATTGCGAAGTTCTCAATATTGAATTTGAATAGTGTGTAATAATTATATTTGTAATTTTTTATGATTATGTGCTTGATGAATTTGTATTTTTTCAAGCTGTTCTCTTGTGAAAGACCAGCAATTGGTATTGGTAATAATTATTTAAAATATGTACCTTACCACCCATTTAACGTATATTCAGTAGTGATAATTTGTATATATCTCAACCTGAACAAGTCTTCTATGCGTGTATAGTATCCCTGTTCATATTTCAGATTAATTTTCAATCTGGTAATTGGGTTCGAGTCAAGGATTTCCGATCATATTTAAATGTAGAAGTTCAAGCCACGTCGAAAGATTATGGTTATCTGGAAGGAATATGTGGAACATTTGATAATAACCGAGCAAATGAGTTTATTTCACCAAATGGTCAGTTGTATCCTGATTCAGATCACCCCGTTGAATTTATGAGATCTTGGAGGTAATGGGATATATTTTAGTAATTATTATAGAGCATTGGCCATAAAATTGAATTTTATCTACAATTGAATGATGCCGTTTTGACCGATGCCAGTATTATGCACTAAAAATTATACTGCGATCTATTTATGATTGAGGTTTCTTTGATAGCATTGTGGATTTTGAATATCTTAGTCTGTTACCTTATTCAAATAACTTGAATTTCATTTGATCATCTTTAATCTTATATGGTAATCTATAATCTAATCAAACTTTATTTCCACGTTATCATTCCTTGTCATTACCAGGATACCAGTTGAGGAAAGTTTATTTACTGGAAGATTTAACCGAGTATCAACGTCAGTTTCATTATTACCAGTGATATCGCCTGTACAGTGTTTCTGTAAACCTTCACATGGTATAACCCAATGTGGTACTACACAAATTATACAGGATCCAAACAGACTGGTTTGTATGACAATTTGTGGCAAATCTTACGAATTATATCATATATAAATATTTTATCAGAATGTTGGAAACCTGGCCTAACAGCTTGTTGTGATCCAACGAATAATTGATTTTTTTTTGATTTTTTGAAGACACTTAGGAATTATGTAGATATAACTGTAAATATTGTGGGAAAGATTCAGAGTCATTTCGAACCTACATCTTTAGATAGACAGATAGGTAAGTTACTTCTAAAATACTGGTGACAGCTTCGATCAAATAGGAAATATGTATAAATTATAATAACCATATATTATACACCTCCTGTCGTTCTAGCTTACACTATTTCAAAATTAGGTATTTGCATTGTTTAAAAGTTCACCCTGTTATTTTTTTCACACCAGATTGATCTATGTTTTCAGTTATACCCGGAGGTGAAAGACCAACCCAAACTATTGAAACAGAAAGTGATGCTAGACAGTTGTGTTCTCAGAGTATTGTTAATATTTCACTTGGTATAGAATGTTCTACAGCTGTATCTCTTCATGTATCAGGTTTCATGTCATCATGTGTCCAAGATACATTGGTTAGTATTCATAAATCTTCAGATAACCTCTCCATGGAAAAAACACATACTTTTATTTCACGGAGGGAGGAACAATATTACTCTTAGTGAATAAACCATTAATCCTGGAGATTAAGATAATATTTTCAGACATTAAGATAATGATATCAATTCACTAATTTGGTCTTAACAATATTTAAAAGATTCATCATCAGATATATTCGCGAATGCACATATATATTTTATAGTACTATTATTGACTTCCATTTCTAGCTAACGATTCAAGATATCCGAGCATACAGCAGAATAAATGTGAAAAAGTTTAGGCTCCTAATAATAGTTATCTACTGATACACAATAGAATGTGCCTCTTTGTTAATATATTCGACACATGAAAATACTCAAAACATTTTAGTTAGCAGGAACTGATTTCTTCGTCCATGGGATGGTAGCCGCCTTTGAAGCAAACTGTCAAGAGACGGTGATGAAGAATGTTACTAATTACAAGCAAGGTGATGATGGTAGACGCATACCACCACCGGAAGTGACAACTCTGATGTGTCCCAATCAGTGTAGTTTAAGAGGAAGGTGTGGTGATGGTATATGTAGATGTAACCCAGGGTATACTGGAATTGATTGCTCAGTACAAATGAGTTCTCCGCCACAGATTATCCTTATGAGAGGGTAAGGGAACCAGTGATTTCTAGTGATGTAATCTTACCCTTCAATCAAGGGATTTACAGATTTGGATCGTACTGCTAGTACATGTATTCAAACAATTCATACATAGAGAACCAAATTAAAACTCAAATCTAAATTACATTTAGTATCATTCTGTAAGAGAAAAAAACGGATGAACCATTATTATTCTTTCACCAGGCAACACATTAAAACACACAACGTTACATTCTAACAAACTGATTTCAGAGGTGGAGTATGTGATCCAACGGTATCATCGTGCGAATATCCACATCTTATAGTGAACAATTTCATAGAAACACCCAGTCTAGCTTGTCAGATAACCACCGTGAAGGTAAATTCCATTTGATGAAAACTCGCACATTGAATTATTCTTATCACTTTTTAATACCTGAATATTAGCAAACATGTACATGTAATTGAATGAAAATCTATTCTTGGAATCACATCCCGCTTGCAACAGGCTCTCTTAGTTAGGCACCTTGATATCTGGAAAAATACGAAACAGAAAGGTCTGTTTAATTTTACTACATGTACTATGAAGTGGTCTGAAAACTTACAATACTCGAAATATCGAATTCTAAGAGTACCGGTTGGCAATGTAACAAAATGTTTGAGATTTAGCTGTATATATAAAAATTGCTATATTGTAGATGGTAAATGGTCGTCCGCAGCCTGATATAAGTAGTCAAATAGAAGCAGATTATCATAGTAATAGAGAAGTAATGTGTATTATACCTACCAATTTACTTTTACAAGGTAATACATTTCTGATAGTTCCAATATATTATTCATATATGAAATCACGTCTTATCCCTTCTCCTGTTTGGTAACACTATGATGGAAAATCACAGGCTTAGAGTTGTGTTACGTTTGATGCCTTAGATCTAACAGAACGAAGTCCGTTCGCCCGCTAAAGCCTAAGGATAGAAACGAGAACATTTCAGATACAAGGCGGATTGTGCTTTAGCAACTTTAAGAAAAAAAGCTCACCCACATCATGAATCAGTACTATTTAAGAAACGTAGGCCACTATCTTATGTTTTCACTGGTATATTTTCCAGGACAAGCTATAACCAGATATTTATTATGTGTAACTATTGATGGTGTTAGATATAGTAATAAAGTAATGTACACTGTATATGATTCTAATTGTTTACAATGTAGATCGTATGGTAACTGTAGCCAAAGGGTAAGTGAAGAAATATATTTGGCCCTACCTAGTATACAATGTTAATTAGCGTTTACAGCTTTATTTTGGTCTGTTTCAACGTGTTTTGAATTATTGTCTGTTTTGATGTTAAGGGGTTTAATAATCGGAAATCATCTGTCAATTAAACTTTGAGAAATGTTGAGCTATAATAGGAATACTTCTAGCAAACTGAAATGAAGATCATCGATGGCAAATATAGATACGAAACGATTTATTCAAGTAAAGCTCTGTTTATGTCTAGAGTTTTATATTTTCTTTTAGACTGAAACGTGTTTGATTGGTGATAAATGCTGGAGAACAGGGGATGTTAATCCAACTAATCCTTCTGAGCATTGCAATCCTCTTATCAACAGTTTGGGTTGGAGTAGCATAGGTACGACAAATTCCACATAACCTTTTTGTTGTACCAGTTTATAAAACATGGGTTCACATCCTGGAGCACTTTTTTTGATGAAATCAGTCTTTGATTTGTCTGCGATTGATAAAAATGAAGCTGTAGAATCATAACGGCGTTGACAATACACTAGTGTCATTCCGCCGACGAAGTCAATTCGCTAATCATTTTTAGCAGAAGATAAGAGAACAAATAGGCAGTTCACACATAATTCTGTTCGGATTATTAGTTATCAAGTTGAACTTTTAAATTTATATCTTATACGTGTAATCGGTGTACCAAATGTCATTAGCAGTTTATGGTAGACGCTCGTGCTTCTGTTTCCAGAGTTGATCTGGACATCTTGGCAGTTTATGTGGAAAGAATAACATAACCACATATCCTTTTTTTTATTTATAATGTCATATCATTTATGGACTCAATGAAACATAATCTTTTTGAATAGAAGAAAAGATTGTCTTAAACACCTTGTAACATTTCAGTTCAGACAACTCTGCCCGTACCAAAACCACCACAACAGAAAATCCAACAGCCAGGTAAGCTCAGAGTTGTTCAACTGCCTATCACATGTTCAGCTTAAGCGGTAATCGGGAATATCTGTTTAGGAAAATATTGATGCTTCGATTTTTCGAGATGAGTCTTTTGTTACTATATTTTCACTCCAGTCATATGGGAAATAACTCAATTTCATTCTCTGGTCTCTCTAATTTGTAGGTTTTGATTGTAAATGTGCACAAAAGAAGTTATATGAAAGATGGGATATTTGGACAAGGTAAGATATAGACAAATCATTTTTGAATCTTGAACTGCTTCATACTCGAGCCTTTTCTTCAAACTGTAACCAGAAATGTAAAATACAAATTATAGAATTGAGCTTATTTCTTAATTCATTGATCTTTAGTGACCAGTTTAAATAATAACTAATCTAATCGTTTAACTGTTTCAGTAATCGCACTGGTTGTCCATGTGATTCCAATGATGCAATAGGACAATGTGCATGTTGTGAGGTAGGAGGCTGTCGCTGTCCCCAACCAAACATACAACAATGTACTCAATGTGGCCATGAATCAACTGGTTGTTCGAGGAGTAAGTTACCATTGCTAATCTCTTTCTGTATAATCAGCTTATATTTGTGAATAGATTAGCATCTGAACAAATAGTTGCTTTAGAACTAATGATTGATAGATCGAGGTAAAATAGTGTCAATATTGAGAAGAAGGTGGGATTCGAGTCGTAATGGCTGAAAGTGTAGGAGCATATGTTTATAAGTTTTATGGTTTCTTTTATTTTAGGGAAGGTGTCACCGGAATTTGGAATAGATGCTTGGACAAGACAAAAGACTGGATGTGCATGTCCATTTAATCCAACAAACTTTGATTGTGCATGCTGTCAAAACCAAGCTTGCCATTGTGGACCTTCCAATAAGAAACAATGTGCCCCTTGCTCCTATCCAGAGTTGTGTGGAACCAAACCCGATGTTTTCGGCGTCCTGTAGAAGTGAAACGGGTGATGATATAGAACAAAGTATATATACATTTATCCGAATACAAATCCTTCAAAACAGTGGCTTCAAACACAACATTTTGTAATTCATAATGGCTGAATAAAATTATTGATATCAAAACTAGAGAAAATATTATGGGGAAATTAATTCTGATTTAGTTACATTAATCAAAATTTGAAATAGTATACATGTATCTAAAGCGCAGAAACAAAAACATAGGCCTAATAATATTATATTAAACTCAAGAAGAATGGCTTTTCCAAAGATTGAAATGACTTTTAGGACCGATAATCTATAAGAGACTATGAACACAAGCTAGACACATTTCTAATTAGCTTTCTAAATTCAAAAATAACTTTTTAAAAGATTTGTAAGAAAAGTGTACTTTGAAAGTAGTTTGAGTTTACTACTACTGTAGTACTACTTTAAGGGATTCTATAGAAGTACAAGTACATGTACAAGTATATGTAAAACAGTTTTGACTCTTTCAGGTGTGACTGTAAGTAAGAATAGATACAAGTAGAGACTTTGATTTCAGGACACATCACATTTCATGATGATAAATCTGGCACCTGAAATGTCTATATATTTTTTTAACTTAATTGATATTTCAGGCGTTTTGTTGAAAACGGCTGGTCACAGTGGTAATTTTCCAATTTGAATTAAAACATTAAGAAGGCAATAATGACTAATATCCTGAAAACCTTTTAATCTCTTTAATTTATCATGTTATTTAATTTGTCTTGAAATCAACTGGAATTTGAAACTCAACTTGATGTATCTTAATTTCCGCTATATCAGTTTCTAATACCACATTGACTAATGAACTAACTATGACATTTCTTATCTGGAATGGGAAAAAATCGGGTAAAAAGGAAATGCTAAACATTATTGCATACAATCGAGAAGTAAATAATGTTTTCTACAGTTTCTATAGGCACCTTTAGACATGGTGAGTTACATAATTGAATTCAGTTAAAAGCTTATACCTCACTTCGACAAAACACACGACCGACCTGCATAACGCAATAGCGAAAAAAACACCTAAATTGAACAGTTCGAGTATTCTGTGATGTATACTGCAGTAGCTGGATGTAACAGTAGGATAGTCTACAAACAATTACCACTGTCCGTTACCTTCGACAACCTGATGGAACTGGCACTATTAGCGACTGAATTAGCAGGCTACTACCAGGAGAATCTGATAAAAAGTGCTGGATTTAGTCAAATTGTGAATGTTCGTTCGTACCTCTTTTGTGTTTTATTCCCTTTTTTAAAGGAATGATTCAAATTGGAACAGAATTAAGGTTACACAAGTTTCAGGATATTAAAATTTCATATAACACATGCCTCATATTGTTTGTAAACTACTGCTTTCTGAATATAGACTCGTAAACAAAAAGCGCCGGAATAACAAGTGCATGTACTTTTATACAAATAAATCCCACATAAACATTGTGACATGATAAAATTGAAGATGATTTAAGACTTGTAATATCTTATTATAGAAATATACAAGAACCAGACAAACCGGGGCCGTGCTTAATGGCTAATTCTCAAGGAAACTTGTTTTCAAAAAGTGCTTTTAAGAAATTGTCTGCAAGAATATAAGAGAAGATGATGATGTATGATGATTATTGACTGGTGAATTTACTGTCTTCCAGGCCATTTTCAAGATTGAATTTAAATATACCACTTTAGACTTTCATTAATACCATGAAATGCGCTCCTTCTGACAACACACATAATATTCACTTGTTTCGTGCGTGTGTACATGTTTACAAATCAAAATGCAAAAAAATGGCTTCGTGTAAGCGAAGTTTTAAAACTACCTCATTCTAGGTTCACAAAACACTGTAAAATATGTGCAAGCTTATGAAGGGTTGGAGAAGCGATGGATCCTTTATTAGAAATAAAGCAAAATATGCCACTGAGAACATAGATATAACGACGAGTTGACACGTTCTACTTCAATACGATAATTTATTAGGAGCCTTGGTTAAGTGAATAAAAATACCAACATATATATTTGATATTATGAAGTCTGAAATCCATCGAATATTAAATCTAAATGATCCGACTAGACACATACATCAGTACAAAATTATAGAATTCAATATCGTAGAATCTGATCAAAACTTCTAAAGATCACGTTTACAAACGATATTTCATGTTTCAAACCAGATTTCAACAATGGTTAATATAACTAATATGGACCTAACAGACTCTTGAGCAACTATCCCACAGATCTACATAAATATCTCTAGTCTGATGGTCTGATCTAATATTTAATAATTCTAATTTGACGTTTTTATTAGTATATTTAAGATTCCTTTCAAGAGTTGGCTATAAAATCTCCAGACTTGACAGTATATGACAGCCATCGATACATATTTTTTATTTTTTTCATCTAAAAAGTGCTTCATCTATTTCATTTTCTGTAGAAACGTTCCATACCCCCCCCCCCCCCAAAAAAAAACAACAAAAGTTCGATACGACAACAAAGCGATACAATACGATTGCCACGCAATTAAATGTGATGTATACTTCCCACGACCCTATCATTCTCCATATTTCGCTGATATCTCAACTTGCTTTGAAATAACTTATGACTAGGCCTATATGAAATCAATAAGTGAACCTTACTTACAACGTTTCTAAAATATTTGGGCTGTTGGGATAGAATTCTTTTGATAAAACCTGGATTGGACCATCGATCTTTCTCAGTACAGTTAATCATCATTAGTTGCTTTCCAACAATATTTGTGTGGGTGAAATGAGTACAAAACAAGATTTGATTCTTGGTTGTAAGTCACAATAATATAATATTTTGACATAATGAATTCACTTTTCTCTCTAGAATATGTATGTCAGCTGCAAGATGTATTATCTAAAATGGCGAAGTCATCATATATTTTTTTTATTGAATTGGGAATTAACACTTGTGTCGGTTAAAGGTTACAAAAACCTCTTCTTTGAATATTGCAAGCTAATCATAAAGGACCTTTCACGTTTCTATTTCTAACGAATGGAAAAGAAAGTGCCAGTATAAATTTTAAATTTCAATACTTGACAAACCATCATCAGACTTTCTTTTAAATAAATATAAATTTTATTATGTATAGAAAATGTACAACCATTGTCAGGATTCTGTGTTTTTGGGGTGGTAAGTTTATATTAAAACATAGTAGTGTAGTCTCAGAACGACTGAATACAGTAAATACACAAAGACACGTAATCATACACTCACTTATCCTTCACAAACATTCGATTTCATTCCATTGATTTATTTTATCCATTTGGACACATGTAGCTTTTACTTGAACTAAAACAATTCATTTGAAATATTTCTAGTAAAGTTGATTGGAACCTTCGAAGTTTGGCAAGAATATGAACAAATAAATTTATGATTGGCGAAGACCTTACGAACAGCTGTGGCCATTATTACGGGTATAAGATATGACACAATTCCTCTGAATTCTCAACCGAAAAGTTTGTAGTGATGTATTTTTACGTATTAACTGTTGTTGGGTCACTCTGGAAAACATAAACCGTCGAAATAATCATAAAATTGAATGTTGGAATTATATTTTATTCATCTTGACTAACATCAAGTGTGGGGGCGGGGGGATAAGACGCAAATTAATAAACTTCAGTATTATTTTAATTTTTCTGCGATAACTAAAAGAGAATTCAATCTTATTAAGTAGACTATGGTTTCTCTTTTACTGAAGATGAAATATATATCTCATTTTTTACTTTTAACACAGGTTAAAAACAAATTCTTGTGAGGTACCATATTAAAATCTTATATTATCTAGGGTATCCAAGTAAAATAATCCTAAACTGCTACAAGAAATAATCTTTCAAGTAACTAAATGTAAATTTTAATCAAAATTGTGGAAATAGCTTATCAACTCTTCTGCTTTAAGAGCTATTTAAATACCTTTCATGGAGCAATCCTCAACAAACTACTTCAAATAACTCAAATCATGGATGCTGGAACTTTTTTTTGAAACTTAACTGTGCTGCCTACTCTGAATAAAAATCTCGGCTTTAACTATATTACTCTTAGTTATGGTCAATAAATAGTTTTGTAAATATAATAATGATTGCTTGTCTGCTATTAATACAAGGGTTATAAGAATGTACTTAAGAATCAATTCCAAATTAATCATCCTATTATATTTCTATAAGAAAACTTAACCAAGCTCAAATAAAATCGTTCAACATCAATTCCTCTTGTCAAATACAATTTATTTTTTATTTATTTTTTTCTGTTTGAGTAAATTCATGGTGGTATTGTTGTTGGTGATAAGCATTATAGACTGTATGCTTTGAGAGGATAAATACGGTGGCTGACTTCAGACGCTTGTGCTATGACATCTACGATCCACAAAATTGACAGTCCGACTGTGAATTGTGTTGAAATTCAGGGAAGATGGTCTGAAACTCCAGAATAAGTGGTATTCTTAGATGTGTCTTTAAAATTATTTTAAATAAAAAAAAAAACTGTTTGAACATCAATTCAACATGACAGCCTTAAGATAAAAGCAACATCACAATGATTGGCTTATAATTGGAGTTTAAATCCGAAAATGTTCTGTTTCACATTTTACTATAAAAGCCGGAAAAAATCGTAGAACAATTCAATTCAATCACAGTATAAGGTGTAACAACTCTCGTGAGAAATCGGGCACTTGTATAGATCAAACAATTTGAAGTGGATGTCAAGCTTGATTTCCCTTTCGGTTGATGATTTGTAGGATTTTTTTACCTCTTTTGAATGACTCCAAAGAAATAACGTCAAATAATGTCAAAACTTGGCCAACGTAATAAAATTAACAGTTTTTATTTGTATTTCGATGGACTTTTGAACTTTGCTGCGGCATAGGAGTCAGGGGATTTTTTAAAAACAATACGTCGTAATAACAAAACCCAACCAAAAATTGAAGTAAAAATATTTATCATTCATCAAATCTGGAATATATAAATTTTATATAAACACGAGAGTCAACCTTTAAGTCAACAATAATTTTGTTCTCTGTATTCTGATTTGTGACGTGATGAGAGGTGAATACTAGAGGTATTTTATGGTAATCAGTAAGATGGTTGACTAGAATGAAATTTGTCTTCAATTCTTTCTCCGTCATTAGATAATGTCAAACCAATTGGCAGCTTTCATTAGAGATATTTTTTTAATCTTGTAGACGACACATTGTTAGCAATGGTAGAAGACAGTGGGATGTTTCTCGAATTACCATTTGACTTATAAGAAAGAATAATGACAGCTTTCTAGGAATAATTCAAATAGTTCAAAGGAGCAAGATATGTCGTCATATTGCCATAAAAAGCAAGTAATGAATCAGACATGATGGCATTAAAACGTTTCTACCATTTGATTCGTAATGTTTTCAGTAGCGGCTTGACTTCTCCCACTCTTTATAACCACCGGTTACAATGATCAACCTACTGCATCAATCGGGGGAATTGTAATTTAAAGGTACAAGATTGCCTCACTGAAAGGTGAAAGATTATATCTATCATTAAGAAACTATTTTATTGCTATAATTCAATTGTTAAAGATTGAAATGGAAATCACTTTTCATTACAAAAAGATAGGACACTATCTTCTGTTGAAGCTAAGAAATGAGACTAAACCCCAAGGTATTGAATTACGTAATTGGGTCAGTTTATCATTTGAATTAAGAAGAGAATGATTAAATAGCAACAAGTTAAGACACTTAAAAAGTTATGGTTCGTGGTAAACACTCTGGCTATATATCTTCGAGATAAAATGACATCTTGGCCAATTTTCTTAAAATACTTTTAAAACGTTTGAAATTAATAGGAGAACTATTGACCATGATCCTCTTTGGTTGATTTCCAATCTTCAGTCGTGTCAGAAAACGGTTTTTCTCTAACCTCAATATGGAAATCCGTTACCAATGAATGATTCAAATGCTTTTTCGATTCCACAAGCTTGATTCATGTCACATCTGGGATAATTTCTTCACAGGAATCTTACAAAAACAACTTGGGGAATCATTGAAATTGAATATCCACCAAAGTTACTGTATATGATTCTGCTTTAAGTGATATTAAAGGGGAATTATTTACAATCATATTGCCTAACTTTTTTTCTTTTATAATTTTACTACGGGTGACAATTATTTTATCTGCTCTAGGTCACGGTTCTTTCGAAAATTAAATACATGCAGAAATATAATAGGTCTGATTTGTTCATGGCAAAAAACAATGTAATACCATTTTTCTGTGATTTATTCAAGGATAGGTGGTAGTACAGTTAGATTTTGCAACAGAAGAATTAGCAAATCCAAAAATATGAAAAGAAAGGATTTCCAGGACTGTCGTTTTTAAGTATAGACATATTTCGATTTTGTCAATTCTGATCGATGTTTGATGACATTATGGTGACTGGTTTACAGTCTCATTACTAGGATAATTGAAACTGCACGATTAGTCTTTTTCATTCAAATCCAAATAGTTCTAATTACTTTGAAGTCATTGCGCTAAAAGGAAATGACCATAATTTAGTATAGTTTTAGAATAGAGATGAATTTAATGACTGGAGGTGACATGAGTTTCTTCCTTACATTATAAAGTATTATTAGTGTAATTGTAGTGAGCAACAACCTTTTCATCAGGCTATTACTGAACTAACGCATTTATATCTGTTATACCATACAAATCCATCGTTTTAGAGAGGAGCATTTAATAAAAGGGCAATTATCTGAAATCTTAAATGACCCAATTAGAACTTTGGTTAAATTGCCACCTGAATGAATGTAATGTATTGGTAACTTTGGGAAATGTTGAAATCACACGAAAACATATTGTCTGTCAGGTCAGTGAATTATTTCACTTCTGGATAATGCCTGTTATCAACAAGTCCCTTTTCGTTCTAGAAATATGTATGGTTGAAGCCGACGGTGTTTCTGCTCAAAGGTAATTATCAGATTATAGCAACCCCCATATGCATCACCACTATAAGATACTGTATTAGAAATCCTCCCATACCTACAACCTTATCTGTTAAGAGTTAAAAAATATATTCCCATTTCTAATTTAATGTCCAAGTGAAATTTTCTTAACTCAGTAGAATAGTAGAAAATATGTTAATATACTATCGTGACACTATTTCACAAATAGCAGCTCGAGGTTGAGTATGATTTAGACATTCTTATATAAACTAAATTGTTGATGTCTGGATTTCAGTCAACTACATCGAGGGGAACCTGTACTAAATTATACAAAGTGTGGGCCCTGAGGGAAACAGGATGTTTCCATCGATTTTCCTATGGTCGGTTATCACAAAACCGGGCTACACTTACATCGGATGTGTGGTCTATACGCTTACAAGTGCTACAAGTCAATACCCCTATCCCTGCTCTTGTAAAATCTTATATTGTCTGGAGGATAAACAACTGATAAAAAAACTTAAATTCCTCTGCAATCCTCGATTTAAATTATGCTACAGTTATGATAATTAAACAATTTTCCGTCACAACTGATGTTAGTGCCAGAAATAAATCTTATGTGTTTTAATGCTCTACTGACTTTATTCTGTGTCATTTTGCGTCTGTATGAAGAATTTCAGGATGTCTAAAATCAGCAAAAGCCAGTACAGAGGGTTTGGGTTAATCTATCACATTTTCATTGGATTGTTCCGACCCACTCCAAAATCGGCACATTTTTCTGATTTTATTACGCTTTTCGAGATATTAAATACAGCTATAAAATTCTGAATGTTCTCAGATGTTCTCCAAACGATGTCTTTAAGTCAATCAATACCTATCCTTCAGTACCTATTTAACCTATTAATCCCACTTGACAGTTGCTTTGAATTATATTTACATACAAGTATTGATAATGTCGAGTGTCCAAAGTTGTCTGTCTTTTAAATACGAATGGTGGAATACCCGACTCTATTTATACAGTGTATTAGAATAACCATCTTCCATTTAAATGCGAATACGTCGACCTGTTTCAAACTTTCACCAACTTTCATTTCAATATGACAGTTATAAATCAATAGATAGACTCGAGTAATTTGAATTTCCTACTTTATTGAACACTTTACTGAATATCGTGTTTACAGATCGTACTGTGGGTATATCAAAGAGTTTAATACAAGCTTCATCCACAAGAATTAACGTGGTCGTATATAGTACATACAGGACTGTTTACTGTGACTGTGAAAAATTAATTGGTACTTTGTGAACACTGATATTGCCTACACGGCATTAATCGAGGTACTCTGGTAGTCTGTGGTAAGTTTTGTCTATGTTCTTTCATTTTATGGTATTTTAACATGCAATATGATCCCTCTGGAATCCAGTTTACACCTTCAGCTGGCTAGATTGGACTTTTAAAAATTGATTTCAAATCGTTTTATTTCACACAAGAACACCTACTCACAGTTTGTAGAGAATTCTTTTTCTATCGGTTAAAAATCAAAATGTCTTTGTATATTAAATGAAATGAATGGAGTTTTGCGTCTTACTTTTCTGCACCTTATGGGCTAAAGAAGGCGTGCAACACCATGCAGTGTGTATTAGGGAAAGTTTGCCAGGACAGCGGCATTAGCCTGTTCTTTTTCGATTTCCAATTGTCGATGGATCTTTAACGTGCACAGCCTGTAGCACACGGGGCCTCGGTTTATTGTCCCATCCGATCGACTAGACGCTTTTTCCATGTCTATCCCTCCGATCTGCATCACTGTTAAGGGGAAACAGGGCTGAAAAATCAGCGGGCAAGCGTATAGCCAACTGAGCCACCACGGCTCCGTATGTAGTAGTTGTGATGAAGATTTAAGGACACAAATAAATGCGAACCCATGTTTGTCGTATCTTGATAACAATGGTATAATTAATGGTATTTTGCATGATGCATGATTTCATAAAAATGTAAATCCACAATATTTGAGACAACAGTCATGATTTCTTCCTCTTGTCCTTTCTTTGAAATCAGAATCTTGTTACAGTCAATTTTAGAATTGTTGAAATTGCATAATCATATGCGAATTGTGTATGCTTTATTTGATGTCTATGGTTATTCTTCTTTACAAACTATAAGAAGAAGTATTCGTTTGTCATCGACAACTGTTTCGAGAATATTTTAGTACGAAAACCCATGACTGGAAATCAAATTGAACAGTTTCATCTTTGATTTATATTCAATTTATTATTAATTATCATGAATAATTTTTTGACGGAAAAAATTGCCCTAATTTGAGTCATCCTTTAATCAAATACTATCGATTTTCTGTGAGCAATAACCTAGTTGGTAACACCTGTTATACTAATATTAATTAAACTCAACAATATGAATAATATACCTCCATATTTTCATCGATCACATTTTATATTATAATTATTAGTATGTAAAATTTTATGTCTTGTGTATTATTATACAATGATACTATGCGCACTATATATATATATTACTCATTTACATGTCATATCACAAAACCGTTAATCGATACATTTCAAAATTTGCTAAAGTTCACTTGGTTAAAGGGATAAAAGGACTCAGTTAACAGCTATGATACATATTATACGGAAATAATTATAATCTACTAAAACCAGTAGTCAAATTAGTAACTATTCTAAGTAAAACTTTAGTATTAATTTAGGTATGTCGAAAATAAGTTAAGGACCATCATGGTTCTTAAATCATTTAAAATGATCCCAGAATGATATGACGCAAATCAAAAACAGGAAAAACTGTTAAAGTCTATTGATTTGTAATCTAAATGTGTTGGAGCGTTAACGGGTGGTGCTTTTTGTTTGTTTAGATAATGACAGAAATTCGTTGACGTGGAAATATAAGGAAGTATATTGCCAAGACAATATTTCTTTGACAAAAGTTCAAATTTTCTTTATTTTGCTTTTTGTATAAGAATTTATTTTATGATGTTGATTAATTTAGTTTATTCAAATGTTTTGGATAAAATAATTGTTAGCAAACATTTCCGGTACACTATTTGAAATTTGCAACTTTGTTGCTAAATGGGATCGATCTTAAATTCACAAAATATAGATATATTGTAAATAAAATAAAACTAAATATTAGCTAATCCGGAAATGAGATATGCATAATAAGCAAGAATTTTGCATCGGACTGAATGACTTATTTCTGGACCGATTTACTTCAAATTTTCTTTAATTATGTATTTTTGCATTTGAAGATTTTAACTTTTTGGATTTTTTTTCTCAGAATATAGACAAATCGTCCATACAAACAATATCGCGAAATTATTGTTTTTTTTATACCTTCCGGATTTTCAAAATCACGACTGGTGCAACCACTTCCTGTGTAAACTTAATTCCGATTTGTATGATTTTGGCCTCTATCAAAGTTTTGTTATCTTATCTAACAGTTGTTGAGATAGAATTTGAATTTGAATTTAAATTATTGTTAGACACGTTTGAATTCGTGGAAAATTTGACGTATGCTATCTATAGGTATGCTGATATTAGGTCAAAGATATCAACTTCCGGAATAATAGCCCATCGAAAACCGACATTCATGCAACTCAATGAATATATGAAACCAAATTTTAACCGTTTTTCTATTAAGACTAAAATCGGTTGAGTGAGCATTGGGCTTTAGAAAGCTAGAAGTTCCAAAAGGTCTTGCAGCTATGGAGAAAAGTATTAATTGCTCGGTGCTGTTCACAGCTCTAGTCTGGAATTATTTTTGTCTTTGATCTTTGGCCTTGAGCCCTTTTTTTCTAAAGTAAAATAATGGTAGTTGTTATAATGTTCACCTTACGAGAAGATAGAGTTCAATCCATTTTCTTTTAAACAAAAAGAAGAATCCATAACAGTCACTCATTTACACTGCGGGGGGTTGCTGAACAATTCTAATTCAAATACCAGGTCGATTGTTTTCTTATTTCTCTACGTGTCCCCTTTCAAGCTTCTGTTAGTTAGATAGCGGTGCCGGTCAAGAAATGATTTTCAGCGGCGCCATTAAAAACGGTATTCACAGCAGAAATGGAGTCAACATTAATTCCTATTTCATTAGGGAATCAGGTTTCAGATTGCGACCAAAGCTTTAACATGATAGGGATAATATTTGGGATTTATTGTCACGTAACTCTAGGGAACTAAGCTGTGGTAATTTCTTTGTCCCTAACAGTCCGATAGCCTATTTTGTTCCAAAATAGCATGTAACTCGGTTTAAGATGATAAACAAACGATCATGCGATCATGCCAAAGAAACCTAAGAGGAACATCTTTCAAGTAAAAGAACTATAAATATTTTTATTGCTATAATATTAATCTCTGAATATCTATTCACTTTATTTATATGTTAGTATTACATTGTCATCCAACTATTATAATTCATACAACGTTACGTACACATGAAAATATGGTTGTCAACACACTAGAATCACATAACTGGATTAGGTGGTTATCTCTTGAGATCTTTTGCTGAGTCGCAATACATCTTAAAGTACAATCTTTATTATATTAATTGTGTGGGAAGGGAAGGTATACAGCTGTAGGAAAACGTTATAACTATGAAGGTTTTTCTATCAGTAAATAGATGCTAAAGATTAATTATAGGTGTCTTAAAGTACAAGAATAAGGATAAAGCCTAATTGGGCTCTCATTAAAGGGAGTTTACAAAAAGAAGTAGGTGAGCAGTAAAGTTTCACGAAAACAAGAATATCTATAAAGATTTTCTGAAATAGCAAAGGCTATTAACAGTTCGACACTGTAATAATAGAAACTTATGTTCGAATCTTTGATGTGTTTTCGAAAAACATGAGAACTCAGTCGCAAACATGAACAACCTATTTTAAAAGATATTAAATTAAAAAAGAAAAGCCAGTTTCTTATCATTTCCTTCTTAACGTCCATTCACTGGACGGTCTCACCCTAACCCCGCGCATAGAAATCGTCCTGCCGGAAGACGAACCTACCAAATTCCGCAAATCTAGGGAATCCCATATAAAATATTTGTTTCACCCTAGGCCTGTACATCTGGGAGAATCAATCCCTCCCTTCCTAGAAATCTAACATAATCCTTAATATTTCAACGGTCAACTGAAACATTGATTGCTCGATTCATTGTTCATCTTCGCCGTTTTCTACGTTTCATATAATTACTACACCAGTTAACCATTCATCAAGAGGTATCTTGAGGTAATGTCACTGCCATTAACGATTTAGTCCTCAGGTTTTATGCCCAGAATACTAAATGTGCAGATCGTACATTCGTTTTATAAGAGGTCTGGTAATTAATTAACATTGTTCTGTTAATCTTAGTGCTTTGATGGACATGGCTTTTAGTTGTTCATTACTACAATTATCATAAGTTGATATCTGTCGTATTTCGCTATATAATGTAAATTATTTTAAACTATACCATAAAATAGGAGCATCAATTTAACTCTATCGGACCAATTAGAATATGAAAGTTTTAGACAACTATTCTCTGATTATCAAGTTATTGGTTAAAAGCGAATGCAGTTCATGAAAGAATACAATGATCTACGATTATGTTTTTAGCTTGCATGTCGATGTTATTATCAGTAATATAATAATAATAATTTATTTACAGTAAATAGGTCTATGACCCATAGTAACAAAACTTTTTTTTTTACAAATATATGTGTATATTAAACAAACAAAAAACCAAAACAAAAATATACAATCATCAACCATAAATATAATATATAAATATATGCAATACTAATATACTTTCACTCAATACTCGACTCCAACTATACTCGACTATAAAAGTAGTAATGAATATAAAGGTTACTTTACAAAATATAATAATAAGACACTAAATTAGGGTTTTTCTGTAATTCAAGGAATGGTTTATATATTTTGAAATAGAAATTGAGTAGTTTTTGATGTACATAGTTCGTAAAACTTATTTCTGTCACATCTCATTGAATTTGTATATTTAAATTGAAAATACTTAAATCTAAAATGAGTTAATTTGGTACAAACACACATAAAATGAAACGTGTCTTCTACTTGTATTTTACATAATGGACATAGTGGACTGTCTATAATATTTCTTCTGTATAAATTCAATGCTACAGGTACAAGGTTCAGCCTAAGTTTTGTAATATTACGTTTAATATCCATATCAATATGCAGTGTTAAATATTCCTCTTGACACAAATTAACTTTAAAACATTTATAATCTGATAAACTAACACTTTCATTCAGTTTATTTGACCAGTCTTGAATATTTATATCTTTTAAGCGTTGTTTTATTTGAGAAGATCTTGCTATTTCCAATGCTCTGGACTGACCAAACATAACCAAATCCTAATCAAAACAATAATATTCTATTTCAACACCAGGTCTTTCTCTGTACACTATCTAAACGTTTAAGCATTATGTACACCTGTTTAGCATATCTCGAATTTGACATAGAAATAAGTTTTACCCAATACTTAATGCAATTTAATATATAATATACCGATAACTCATTTCGCCCACATTCTCCTAAAACACCTACTGTTGTGCTACTTTTATGTACACCTAAAACAAATTTACAAAAGGCACTCTGCACACGTCCTATATCCTTTCTAAATTCATACCCCTATATCTGTGAGCCATACAGCAGAACTTGTTTTATTATGGCATCAAAGATCTTGAAAGACTGAGTAATGGAAATTGTCCCCGATTTGCGTATCATGCATTTAATTGGAACAAGCCCTTCTCGGCCTTTACAGAAAGATTATACAAAGCTGTGCCCCAGCACTATCTAGATGAAAACATCAGCCCTAAATAGTTGTAATACGTAACACATTCTATTTTACAATTTTATTATAATAAAATATTTCATTTTTACGAATAACACCACCATTTCTGAAAATTACGACTTTAGTTTTAGATAAATTTACAGTTAAATCATAATTACGACAAAATTTATGAAGAATGTTGATTTTCCGTTGTAAATCTCCAACGGAAACCGACAAAATATTTAAATCGTCAGCATATAATAGCATAAGGATATCTTGTGCTTCCTGGCTTGTAAATATTCCTCTAACATCACTAGACTCCATAATACCAACTATTTGATTGACATAATAACAGAAAAGTAGTGGGCTGATTATGCATCCTTGCCTCACCCCGGACATACAATCAAAAAAAGGTGTAATTTTGGATCCAACTTTGACACATGAACTAAAGTTAGAATACATACTTTTCAAAATCACAAGCATTCTCCCAGTAACCCCCTTTTGTAACATGGGATAGTAGTTTTGTTCTGTTTACACTATCGAGAGCAGATGAAAAATCAACAAATAATGAATAAATTCTACCTTTAGGCTTGGATAGATATTTTTGAACTATACCTTTCAAGGTAAATATGTGGTCTACGGTTGAATTACCTTTTCTATACCCTGCTTGTGCTTCATGATATAACCCGTTTTCTTCTGACCAATTTTGTAACCTTTTATTAATCACAGCACAAAATATTTTACTCACACAATCTGTCAATGATATACCCCTATAATTACTTGGGCGATGGATCGAAGCCTTCTTGTGTAATGGCGAAATTAATGCCTTGGACCAAGCGTCAGGAAATTGCTTGATTAAAGATATTGTTGAACAAACTTGTTAAAAATGGACAAAATAATTCTGAACATGAATTAAAGCGATTTCTGGTGCCATTTCAAAAGGTAAACAAATTCACGGATGAATGAATCCCGGAGCTCGTAATAACGTGACCGTCTTCTACTAATTCTACTACTAATTCATTCATATCAGTAATATATAGGTTCTACTGTAATTATTTTTGTAACCTGGTCAAGGTTCTAATCGGGACTGATGTCAACTCACCATCAATGGCAATGGTCATCTTGTTAGTACACCATTCGTATTTTATTCGTAACATTTCCCGTAACTAGCTTCCATGTACCAAGAAAAAATATTATTCTATAAAATCTTTTCTTGAAGTTCACCCGATTTTGCTGTCAAATTATAAAATATATCTTTACCTTTATATCAATAATTTTTTAGATGTTTTCAGATTAAAAATAAAAAAAAGGAAAAACATGTAAATGAAACTGAGCTCTTATCAGTGATTGTATTTGCGACGATATCATTTAAGTTTCACAAAGTTAACATGATAAAGTAAACGAAAAGGTTGCCTCTATTATTATATAAGATAAAATATCTATGATCGTCTAGAAATGACTCATATATCATTAAACAAACGAATTCTCTGATAATTGTTATTTTGTTTGCATGTATATGTTTAATCTCTTGATCATTATTTTTTATTAAGATCTTAAATTTATATATTGTCAAAAAAAATTAAGATATGTTTGAAATAAAGGTTTTAAGAACATTTTTTTTTATTCTTCATTGAAGTTGGGTCACTACCAGAGATGCGTTTGAGCGTGCTAATTTCTACATTGTCGCATGCCAACATCAGCGTGCGTTCAGTTTAATAAAAATAGAAATTGATTTTGACAAACATTTTCAAAAACCTCAATCTTGCTTGTAGTAATCTGATTTTACAAACAGGGTCAGACATATAAGCAACATGTTAAACCTAGCCTACGGGAGAGTGTTATCTGTGATGGATTAGGTAAATATCTAGCTCGTAAGAATTAATTTGTCGACAAGATTTCAATCCATATTAACCGATCTTTTATACTAGAAAGTTAATCAGACAGTGGTTTGGTTGACAATAATATAACCTACATTCAATTAAGTTCCGGTATACAGAATGAGACTAGTAGACGGTGATCATGTCATCATGATTATCCAGACATTAAGTAGACGTTTTAATCTTGTTGGAAAATCGCTTCTTTAACTGTCGGACCTCTCTTTATTGCAACTGGTTATCATCCAGACTTAAATCGATTGAGTGGCAGGGATGGTCTTCAAGGAGGCTTCAAATCGTTCTGATTTAAGTGACAGAATTCGAAGAGGTCTGACTGATGGGAAGAGCTAAGTATGGTAGACAAACTTTGAATACAAATTGCTTTCGATTGTTGTCTGACTGTGAAGCTCTTGTGTCTGTTTTTCTACTGAGAAAGTGTCAAAACAAACAGATATGTTGATCATATGCAAAACCTCTTTGTGATTTGGTATCTAGAATAAGCAACCATTTTGCAAAAACATTATACGTCACGTCGTAACAAAAATGTAGATAATTCTACACTAAATCTATGTACCTGTGTAATGCGATTAGGCTAACTTCGAACACATTAATTAATGTTTTACATTGTCTTTTATCACAAGATAACAATCGGTAGTGAAAATAATATAAAAAATCTAAAAGCATATTATGTTATAATAATAATAATAATAATAATAACTTTATTCAAAGTCTCATAATGAGACATATGAAAATTCACAGAAAAAAAATAATAACATAATGACAAGGTAAACAGTAAGATAATAATATAACTTTGCTTTAAAATAATCTAAAATAATAATTACAAATTTACAAAGATTTTCCAGCTCCAATCCTCTGCTAGTGAACAAATTAAACATTTTAATACATGAGGGATAAATAACAGTGATATTCGTTGAGGTATTTTATTATCTTCTTAATGAAATATTTACAATTGAAAATGTAATGAAATTCGTCCCAAGCTAAATTACATAGGTTACATAAACGATTTTCTTTTGGTATGTTTGAAAATATTAAACTCTCTACAGGTAGCCTGTGACTAAATCTACATAAAACAAGTTTTAATTTATTAGGCAGTGGTAATAAGTTTGAATTCTGTTTTGAATATGCGATAAATAATTCACTTATTACTTAGGATTTACACCAAAAGAAACCAATATTTTGAGAAAATTAGCGTTCTAAAATCATAGTTTTGGTAATTGTCATCTGGATTATTTCTATTGCTTGTTTACAAATATACTATTTTAAATAATCTATATTAGCCTATTTACTTAGTTTTTGGAGAGGAACCTATTTTAAAACAAATGCCAAATAGGCAACATCGGCTGTGATTACATCTAGTTATTATTCATGTCGAAAATCGAATTCTGTCGAGTGTTGGACCGCTGACTGATCTGAATCGTCAAAATTATGTTCTAATATAGATATTTTCTTATTATCATTTTCTTCATGAACACTGAATGCAAATAGAATTTTATTATCTTTGAATTATATTATCTCTTTACAGGTTACAGGAAGTTTGGTGCCAGGGAAACTTCATTATTTCTAGAAAAGAAATAGACTGCTTATTAGACGAGTCCTATACTAGCTATTATTCCAGTAATATTGGCAAATGGAGAATTTGTTAGGAAATACGGTGAAGGCTTAAACAATTTATTCGAGCGTCCACTCAGGAAATGAGATTGTGCTCTCTGTCTTTCATAGTGGATTCTTTTTCCAATATTTTCTAACTAGAAGAAGTGGTATTTCTATATTGACTTGTTAGGTTGATAACAAACGACTGTACATTATTGTCGGCTCCAAACATAATGAATAGTAGTTAACTTTATTGGGAATGACTGTTCTGAGAACGTCGAGTGTTTAAATTATACAACATAAGTGAAAATTGAGTGATTGCATTAGTATTTCACAGTTTGAAATATACAAGGCAACATTCACATTTTGGAGCTGTTTGATCAGTTTGTTTCCTCTTGAAATAAATGTTTTTGATACAGTGTTCAGTTCAATTGTGAATATTTTGAAATCAATTGTGCGTGGGTTTGAATCAAGAACTGGAAGTAAACTTCCAATATTCTAGTGCACCAGAAAGCCAACTGAAGAGAAAGAGGTTGTTATCATACTCCAAATGGTAGACTAAATAAAATATGATTAAAATATTCAGAATGGGGTCGAAGATGCGTACAAGTATATATTACAGCTTGTGGACATTATTTTTAACATTGCCTGGAATATTATCATCAGCTATATCTTGTGACCCAGATGTCAATACTACCGTATGGTCACAGTCACCCAAGAATACGGAAATTGTAGTGGAATGGGGATACGGCAAGGTAAGATGTTTTTAATTTGTTGGATGAAGTTGATGAAAGTTATCAGTATCCACGTCAGTCCATGGATACCATGCTTTGCTACAACTTTACTATGTCTCCTTGGTGTTTAAAAGGTACATTCTAATTTTGCATTTGGGTGATACTTATGATCGCAATATAAGTTAACTGTGTATATAAGAAAAATGTCAATATAAAACAAAGTGGCATGTATATTGGCATCAGACACAATTATTATCCCATAATGGATATATAATAGATCTGTTAACTACCTTATATAGCCCTACTTGGTCTTTATAGGTGTTTATACAGAAGAGAATGAACGACGGGTTTCTCGATACAAAAAATTATTAACCATACTCATGTTTTACAATAAAACATAAATAAAAGAACCCGTGCCTGTTCGATCGCCGACTAGACGCACTAAAAGAATACTGTTCAGAAACTTGTGGTAAGGGAAATATTGAGATAACTTATTGTATCCTCTTAACATGATATTTGTTACAAACTAATCCCTCAGTTGCATTCTAAACCAAAAAGCTATTCCTAAGCAATGAAAAAAATACCACAACAATTTATTTGAAATGACATGTGTTTTGAATACATTGAGCCACCGTGTCCCCAGCGACTATAGAACTTCGTGGAGGAAAGATGCACTTTGCTAAATAACTGCGATTTAACCAAGCGTAATTATTACACTACTGAACAGAGTGACAAGAGATAAACTTTTCTGTAAAAATTTGCTTTTATCTAAATGAGCTTTTCGTTTGGTTTTATTGTTAAACACAAACCAATTTTCATTCTCTCGGAACTCAGTTTTATTCTTAAATAGTGCACAAATTTAGAAGTTGGTTTTAAAAATTAAAAGTGTGCGACAATATTGAAAACAACTATTAACTACATACATTGATGGTGAGGCATAGTGGTGTATCGGAAGACCAAGATCCATTTGATACTGATTAAATTTCATGAAGCACTGTTGAAAAAGCATGATGCTTTCAAGTGCCTTTATCATTCTACTCAGTCTTCTTACTCTATAGTTATAGGTTTGTCGACAACAAGAACAGATGTTTTGATCTTTAAGGTGACATTAAATTAAATTCGACTAAATGTTATTTTAATGCAAATGCACTTTCATTTCATTCCATTCAATATCTCTTCTCTTGATTTAATGGTAAATATTTCAATGTATAAAAGCAATATTCACTCTCTGAAAGGTCTCCAGACATGACCAAAATACAGAGATGAATCGAATCGAATTCGAATTTCATCTCTTGCGAAACTTACCACAGGTCTTGCTGTATTTAATGTCTCAATCCAGTGGGCTTCCTTAGATTGACGGAATTTTGTAGTTTCATTTTCTGGCAGGTCGATTTCTCTGCGCTTAATTGGGGTTAGAGAGAGATCGTCAAGTGAATGGTCGTCAAGATTGAAATGATTAGAAACAGGTTTATCTTGTTTTAATTTAATATTTGATCTGTCTTAATATTTTTTACATGAAATTTCATATATAACGTTCGAGTTTTCATATGTTAAGTGTTCCTGGATCGGGTATCTTTAATCCTCCTTAATCTCGGAGGTACTTCAGCATAAAGTCGTTATTTAGCGTCTATCTGTGCTAAAGTGGATGTTTTTATGTTTCGTAAAAATCTTGTGCAAATTAAGTGAAATAGTACAACTTGTGACTTAATTATACCAGAAAAGTTATGTTTTGGACGAAATGAGCTCTTATGCAAAAGTTAATGTGTATCGGTTTCTTTAAAATATACTTTAATATCTAGTTTATTAGTTTCTACTTTTGAATCGCCTTTGAAGACAGTGGTATCAACACATCTATGCTTTTGTGACTGACGTTGGCCGTAAGTTTGATGGACGGATGGTGTTGTTGAGGATTTCCAAGAATTGCAAAAACTGTTCTATAGAGTAAGTCCAAACCATAATAATAATGTCATCCAAATGTCGTACAAAAAATGAGTTCAAATGTACAAAGGGGTAATACCTGATGTTCCAACTAATGTGCAATTAAAACGTTTGCGTGCGAAGGGGCGAATCGTTTGCCCATGGCTGTACATGAAGTTTGTAGATATGTTTTACCATTATATGTGAAATCGTTGCAACTGAGACAAATCTCTAAAGGTTGTAGAATTGCATCGTGGGGTCTGTTTGAAATTGGGTTTCTATTAAAAGCTTTACGAACTGCCATTAGGCCAGTGATGTTATCGATATTGGTGAACACAGAAGTTACATCAATAGAAATTGATATAGCATTCGAAGGAACTCGAAGGTTTTTGATTAATTATTGACGAAGTCGATTGTGTCCTTAAGGTAGGCTCGATGTTGACATGCTAGTGGTAGGAAGAAATGATCTATGTATTCGGCCTTTAGGGATTCTATTTGATATAAACCAATCCTTGGTAGGTTTTCTTATGGAACTTAGGCAAAGTGTATAAGTGTCTGTCACGGCAATAGGTTTGGTAGACAGGTAGTCATGCTTTGTTAAATAGTTAAGAAGAGAAATCGGTAGGTCACAAGTCTGAAATTAAGAGATCAATAGACATGAAGTTATAAATAGTTTTTGCTCTGACCTTATTGGATAACAAGAAACATTTACACTAGCCGTTGGTCAAATTTCAGACTCATTCGAAGGTAAAATATTAACTTTCCAGAAATATTGCCAAATTTGTTTATAGTAATTGATGAATCTCGATTGTTATAATGGATCCAGTGTAATATAGAAACATCAATAAACCTTAAATGATAAATGGAAGATTAATATGATGACAAGATATGTAGAATAATCTACCAGTCCAATAAATAGCCATGATATCTGTGAGAAACACATAAAACGTTTGATTACTTCATAAACATAAATATCTTTGTAGATGATGAAGTCTATAAATTGTTAAGAAAAGAAAAAACTAGTATCAACGATATTCAGTAACTTTCAATCAATATATGGTTAATTTATTGCATGCTTTTTCTATTGTATGTATCATGCTAATGGCATTAACAGATTAATGTACCATACGACAAGCTAGCCGAATCTAATCAACTGTACAGCAGATATGTCAATTCATTCAATGAATTCATTGTTGTGTGTTCATTTCTTTTAAAATAGCTCTTAGCTGCATTAAATGCCCCATTGTCACATGTAGGCAATTCAAGCTTGAATATTATTCCTGGTTTCATTAAATATTTTAAATTAAAACCTCACTTTTATATTCGACTTTTGTTTAGCCCGTAGCATTAATCTATTTTTATCTTCATGTTCTTTCTCATGGGCCTCAAATCAAGGTTTTTGTGATATCTTTCTGGGACCTCGTTAATGAGATGATTTGCTTCTTACAATAATGGTAAAACCTCAAATAGGTTTATATACTTTACTTCTGTCATTTAGAAAATCATTCATCCGAACAATATAGGATCATTTCTAAGAAAACGGCGACATTGTAATTCTCATTGCTACTCCATTACCCTTCAGAGCGGATATTAGCTAAGATCCTAAATAGCTTGCAGGAAAATTCACTTCCGTTATAAGACGATCACTTCCGGTCTAGAGGGCGGGAAAGAAAAGCTCTAGACGTCAAGTAGTCCAGAAATAGTTTTATAAGGACTTTTGGCACTTCCACTACATTTTTTCTATACCGATACCTTCATTATTCCAATAATTGTTCATAATAACCATACCAGTTACTGCTTGAAATTCACGAATTTATTTTGGATTTTATCGTTATCTCTTGAACCGGCCTAATAGTTAGCTTCTATCTCTAAAATTAAACAGTCATCTATCCTTGTAGATGAGATACGAGTTTTAGTTTCTATGTAATGGAAACGTCAAGCGATATCCGTGTAATGTGATACAATGTAACTGATAAATGGAAAATAATGATTGTGTAACATCAACTATACACAAATCATACATAGACAGGGTACAATGTATTCGACAGAAAGCTATAACTCTTTTCCAGTACAGTCCATTGCTATTCTGATACAAAATATGTATTTTACCTTATACGATCCATTACAGCTTCAGAACCGATCGTCTATAGATAATTACTAGCAATTTAGTTAATGAAACATAACTAAATTTTGTTTATTTATAACAGCATTTTCTTTGAATTCTGTACAACGAGCTCCATTCGTTCTGAAACCTCTGTTAGGTTTAGCTAGAATTTGTTGACGTCAGTTGAATCGCTGCCAAGCATGTATTGAAGTACCAGTAAGCCTATACAATGATGCAAATTGAAGCTAAAATAAAATACTATCGAAATCAATTTAATTTGAATATATGTGAATATCTGTTGAATACAAAAAATATTTAAAGAACTTATCTCGTTCATTATGTTTCTATTTCCATTATTTCGTACAGAGGACTTTAGAACGTTTGTCTGCATCATTTAATTTCGAGGAATAGGCATTTAATGACCTACAAAAACCTTTAATATTGACAATAAGATGGGCTGTTTTCCCTATTTTATCTTAATGACAAAGGTAATAATATAAGTTTACTCCAACTGACAGCTGTAAAATATTAATTCATTTATAGAATTAATAAAAATCTATATACTAGACATATAGGATCAGTGGCCAAGTTAAATCTAATTTATCTCAGACTATGAAATATAAAACGAGATATAAAGTGTGAACATTAATCAATATTAATGTGGTCTGTATCAATAATATAACATTTTTAACTACTTTTTCCTACCCAATTTATTTACTTTTGAGTAAGACTAATAATATTCTTCTTGTATCATTATCATTCCGGTCTGCTCAAAAAATATGTATCGTAATTCCAGGTGCAGCCATCCATATTTGATGTTCTATGCTCAAGATAAATATTTTCATATGAGTATATTTTTTAACCCCGAGTAAGAAGATGATTGTTTCCAGAAAGGTTCAGAAAGGTCAACTTAGGACATAGTTGAGAAACAAGTTATAATGTTAGTTGAGGTGCAATGTGTGGAAATCTTTCTGGTGAAGCGACATTATTCCATCAATTTTTATTCTCAAGGGAACTAACTTATATTATTTTTTAAAAACGCTATTCAAACTAAAAGAAGGTCAGTGTAATTTCAAGATGTCTAGTTACGCTATGAAAGGAAATGAAAAAAAAAATAAAAATGACAGTATTGTATTTGTCAATAAGTATTTGCAGTATTGATGAATGGATACAATGCACCCTCTTTCTGATTCCGACACGTTCTTTAACAGTGATTCCAAGTTTGTTAGTGTGCTGTGTGTACATGTAGTGGTGGCGTATTTGGTGGGAGGGGGGTATTAAGCCCTTTAATTGCTAAATCTTCTCAAGCCTAAAGACATTTCTAGATAAGCCCTTGGACCTTAGAATTGGCTAGTTATTCATCTCAGTTATTAGAAATTCCAATGACTTTCTTGAGAGCACTTCATGTTTTAATCTTCTGAATGTCCGTTTTATTAATGCGATGTAGTTAAAGATGAAGTATTTTTCTTTTGTCCTTGTGAAATTCTTTTAGAATTCTCAATTTCGTGTCTCATAAATTTGTCTGGAATGTTGGAGCTTCTGTAATTTACCATACTTCCAGCCTGTGAACGTAGAGTGATACCTTTTGTTTATTGCCTTGTATTTGACCTATTGTTCGTTTGTGAAATGTCAATATGGTATTGCTAAAATCTGACTGGATCTCAATGATCATAGTTTCAACTTTATCAACCAGAAAATTTGTTATGATTAAGATTTGAATTAATGAGTTGTTGAAATTTAAAACCAAACTATCTTGTTTATAGGCCAAATGACGTTCGCGGCCCTGGATTACAGTATATTATTTCAGGTCTGTAGACCTCCAGGGCCAAATATACAGATTGCGTTTTCTACACCAATTGATAAACTCTCTAGAAGTTCCTGCTTACAAAAATATACACATCATTAAAATCTTGAGAAAACAATTCAGATATAAGACTTAACTATCTGTTAAAAATTCAGTTTATCTGTTAAAACTTGACCAAATGGTATTTAAGCATGCATTATTGCAAGAAAGAAAACATCTTTTCGGCGATTGTTGAAAGTGCATATGTTGTACAGATCAGAAAGTTTACTGTTAATTTAAGTGGTTCACTAGTTGGTTTGTAACGATTTTATAAGATATATCTTATGTACAAGGGTTTTTCTTGGAGAATTGACAGTCATAATCTACTCAACAGAAGACTTGTTTGATTCTATCTAGATCGAAATACGTCTTATCTCTCATCTCCTATAACGATGAGTATTCAAGCGTGATTGACAAGAATTGTTGATATGAAAAAACGTTGTTCATAGCGAAAGTTCGCAAAACATCATTAGCAGATTAAAAACACTATATATACTTTCAAAATAATAAAGAAGGAAATACCACCCTACTCTTTGCCCACAATTACCAATGAAAATACCTCACTATTCATTTATATCATTTATAATCTAAAGTAAAATGTCACCATTCTTCTATCATCAATCTACAGTGTAAATACCACCCTACACATCATCCACAATCTATAGTAAAATACCACCCTACTCATCACCCACAATCTAGAGTAAAATACCACCATATTCATCATTCACAATCTAGAGTACAATACCACCCTACTCACCATCCACAATCTAGAGTAAAATACCACCATACTTATCATCAACAATCTATAGTAAAATGCCACCCTACTCACCATCAACAATCTAGAGTAAAATACCACCCTACTCTTCATCCACAATCTAGAGTAAACTACCAGCCTACTCACCATTCACAATCTAGAGTAAAATACCACCCTACTCATCATCCACAATCTAGAGTATAATACCACCCTACTCATCATCCACAATCTAGAGTAAAATACCAGCCTACTCACCATTCACTATCTAGAGTAAAATACCACCCTACTCATCATCCACAATCTAGAGTATAATACCACCCTACTCATCATCCACAATCTAGAGTAAAATACCAGCCTACTCACCATTCACTATCTAGAGTAAAATACCACCCTACTCATCACTCTCAATCTAGTGTAAAATACCACCCTACTCATCATCCACAATCTAGAGTAAAGTACCACCCTACTCATCTTCCACAATCTAGAGTGAAATACCATCCTACTTATCATCCACAATCTAGAGTAAAAAACCACCCTACTCATCATCCACAATCTAGAGTAAAATACCACCCTACTGATCACCCACAATCTAGAGTAAAAAAACCACCCTACTCATCATCCACAATCTAGAGTAAAATACCACCCTACTCATTATCCACAATCTAGAGTAAAATACCACCCTACTAATTATCCACAATCTAGAGTAAAATACCACCATACTAATCATCAACAATCTAGAATAGAATACCACCCTACTCATTATCCACAATCTAGAGTAAAATACCACCCTACTCATCATCCACAATCTAGAGTAAAATACCACCATACTCATTATCCACAATCTAGAGTAGAATACCACCCTACTCATTATCCACAATCTAGAGTATAATACCACCCTACTCATTATCCACAATCTAGAGTATAATACCACCCTACTCATCATCCACAATCTTGAGTAAAATACCACCATATTCGTCATGCACAATCTAGAGTAAAATACCACCCTACTCATTATCCACAATCTAGAGTATAATACCACCCTACTCATCATCCACAATCTTGAGTAAAATACCACCATATTCGTCATGCACAATCTAGAATAAAATACCACCCTACTCATTATCCACAATCTAGAGTAAAATACCACCCTACTCATCATCCACAATCCAGAGAAAAATACCACCCTTCTCCCCATCCCCAATCTAGAATAGAATACCACCCTACTCATCATCCACAATCTAGATTAAATTACCACCCTTCTCATCATCCACAATCTAGAGTAAAATACCACCCTTCTCATCATTCACAAACTAGAGTAGAGTACAACCATATTCATCATCCACAATCTAGAGTAAAATACTACCCTTCTCATCATCCACAATCTAGAGTAAAATACCACCCTACTAATCACCAACAATCTAGAGTAAAACACCACCCTACTCATCATCCAAAATCCAGAGTAAAATACCACCCTACTCATCACCAACAATCTACATTAAAATACCACCCTACTCATCATCCACAATCTAGAGTAAAGTACCACCATATTCATCATCCACAATCTAGAGTAAAATACCACCCTACTCGTCATCCACAATCTAGAGTAAAATACCACCCTACTCATCACCCACAATCTAGAGTAAAATACCACCATACTCATTATCCACAATCTAGAGTAGAATACCACCCTACTCATTATCCACAATCTAGAGTAAAATATTCCCATATTCGTCATTCACAATCTAGAGTAAAATACCACCCTACTCATTATCCACAATCTAGAGTAAAATGCCACCCTACTCATCATCCACAATTTAGAGTAAAATACCCCCGTACTCATTATCCACAATCTAGAGTAGAATACCACCCTACTCATTATCCACAATCTAGAGTAAAATACCACCATATTCGTCATGCACAATCTAGAGTAAAATACCACCCTACTCATTATCCACAATCTAGAGTATAATACCACCCTACTCATCATCCACAATCTTGAGTAAAATACCACCATATTCGTCATGCACAATCTAGAATAAAATACCACCCTACTCATTATCCACAATCTAGAGTAAAATACCACCCTACTCATCATCCACAATCCAGAGAAAAATACCACCCTTCTCCCCATCCCCAATCTAGAATAGAATACCACCCTACTCATCATCCACAATCTAGATTAAATTACCACCCTTCTCATCATCCACAATCTAGAGTAAAATACCACCCTTCTCATCATTCACAAACTAGAGTAGAGTACAACCATATTCATCATCCACAATCTAGAGTAAAATACTACCCTTCTCATCATCCACAATCTAGAGTAAAATACCACCCTACTAATCACCAACAATCTAGAGTAAAACACCACCCTACTCATCATCCAAAATCCAGAGTAAAATACCACCCTACTCATCACCAACAATCTACATTAAAATACCACCCTACTCATCATCCACAATCTAGAGTAAAGTACCACCATATTCATCATCCACAATCTAGAGTAAAATACCACCCTACTCGTCATCCACAATCTAGAGTAAAATACCACCCTACTCATCACCCACAATCTAGAGTAAAATACCACCATACTCATTATCCACAATCTAGAGTAGAATACCACCCTACTCATTATCCACAATCTAGAGTAAAATATTCCCATATTCGTCATTCACAATCTAGAGTAAAATACCACCCTACTCATTATCCACAATCTAGAGTAAAATGCCACCCTACTCATCATCCACAATTTAGAGTAAAATACCCCCGTACTCATTATCCACAATCTAGAGTAGAATACCACCCTACTCATTATCCACAATCTAGAGTAAAATACCACCATATTCGTCATTCACAATCTAGAGTAAAATACCACCCTACTCATTATCCACAATCTAGAGTAAAATACCACCCTACTCATCATCCACAATCTTGAGTAAAATACCACCATATTCGTCATGCACAATCTAGAATAAAATACCACCCTACTCATTATCCACAATCTAGAGTAAAATACCACCCTACTCATCATCCACAATCCAGAGAAAAATACCACCCTTCTCCCCATCCCCAATCTAGAATAGAATACCACCCTACTCATCATCCACAATCTAGATTAAATTACCACCCTTCTCATCATCCACAATCTAGAGTAAAATACCACCCTTCTCATCATTCACAAACTAGAGTAGAGTACAACCATATTCATCATCCACAATCTAGAGTAAAATACTACCCTTCTCATCATCCACAACCTAGAGTAAAATACCACCCTACTAATCACCAACAATCTAGAGTAAAACACCACCCTACTCATCATCCAAAATCCAGAGTAAAATACCACCCTACTCATCACCAACAATCCACATTAAAATACCACCCTACTCATCATCCACAATCTAGAGTAAAGTACCACCATATTCATCATCCACAATCTAGAATAAAATACCACCCTACTCGTCATCCACAATCTAGAGTAAAATACCACCCTACTCATCACCCACAATCTAGAGTAAAATACCACCATACTCATTATCCACAATCTAGAGTAGAATACCACCCTACTCATTATCCACAATCTAGAGTAAAATATTCCCATATTCGTCATTCACAATCTAGAGTAAAATACCACCCTACTCATTATCCACAATCTAGAGTAAAATGCCACCCTACTCATCATCCACAATTTAGAGTAAAATACCCCCGTACTCATTATCCACAATCTAGAGTAGAATACCACCCTACTCATTATCCACAATCTAGAGTAAAATACCACCATATTCGTCATTCACAATCTAGAGTAAAATACCACCCTACTCATTATCCACAATCTAGAGTAAAATACCACCCTACTAATTATCCACAATCTAGAGTAAAATACCACCATATTCGTCATTCGCAATCTAGAGTAAAATACCATCCTACTCATCATCCACAATCTAGAGTAAAATACCACCCTACTCATCATCCACAATCTAGAGTAGAATACCACCATATTCATCATGCACAATCTAGAGTAAAATACCCCATTGGACGTATATATCGAGATTCGCGTTTGCTTCTGAATGTCAGTAACAGAAAGAGAGGCACAATTTTTTGTTCTCACAAAATAGTCTGCGTGCCACTTTGGCTGTGGCAATGACAAATGCCACCAGTTGAGAAGGCCTAATCTAAAGTACAATACCACCAGCATCATCGCTGCTCACTTTTTGAAAATATATCAACGCCGTGAATTAGTCTATGATATGACATAGGCAATAATTCGGGAGTCTTTGTGACACGTATAGGATGAGATTAACATGGTGCAACCACAGGTACGTTTATAATAGGTGCCTATGAGTTCCCCGAATGGTCCTCCATAGAAAAATATATTTCCTTAATAAACCGTTTATTTAAATTTTGGAATAAATGTCGAATAACAGCAAAAAACAACATTTGAGATTTTTGCCTGTCGATAGTAGGCCTATGTATAATAAAGTAAAGGAAAGACACTCCTAGTTTATTTACTTTCCCCACCACTTGCACAATCAGTTTAAAAAATCAGTAATAAACGATTCTGTGCATTATGTCTTTGACTTCTTTCCGTTCAGTAATTTTACTCCATCGGGATATTAAAATCATTAAATCGGAGCTCATTTAGTCTAGTTATTTGTTGTGTTTCTCTTCAGATTTCCAGTATTTTCAGCCATTTTTGGGAATGAAAAGTTTAAATTTTGGATTATGTAAAGGTGTGTTTTGCATTTAGATTCTAGTTTGAATCTTCTCTGCCTCTTTCATTGTTTTGCTATTGACGAATAAGCAGCTATATTATATCTAAACATGAAGGGTCAACCTTATTCTTGAAGCTGGTTAAAGTTTCAATTTGCTATAAGGAACATTCATTCCTCTCTTTTCATGAGTCATTATTGTCGAATTCGGTTGGAATAATGACCTTATAAAAGTACTATTATCACATATTTACAGTTCTACTATCTACGGAAGCCCATATGGTACCTTCGAACTTAGAACTTACGACTTAATACTTACGACTTAGAACTTACGACTTAATACTTACGACTTAGAACTTACGACGTAGAAGTTAGGCTTCGTGTAAGATATTTTGTAATTTTGGTCGTTTTACTGAAGTAAATGTGTCATATTCCAAACTGGTTTTTTTCTCTCCCTTATTCTGTCTATTATAGCATTAACCTTGGCCTCATTGACATGTCATGAACCTTAAGTTGTAAGTTCTAATTTCTAAGTCCTAAGTTCTAAGTCGAAAGTTCTAAGTTGTAAGTCCTAGGTTCTAAGTCATAAGTTCGGATTCCTACGGATCTTCAAATTTATCGAAACATTCATTACAGGCAGATATTTGTTTAGATAAGAATGATTATAATTTAAGAATTTACTTAGAAATGAATGTCTCAGATATGTCGAAAATCTGTAGAGCTCCGTAATAAGAACTTAAATCTTTCTTACGACTTAGAACTTAAAACTTACGACTTAGAACTTAAAACTTACGACTTAGAACTTAAAACTTACGACTTAAAACTTAATACTGATGACTTAGAACTTACGACTTAGAACTTAAAACTTACGACTTCGAACTTAATATTGGCATTAATGTTAACACAATGTAAGAGAACACCCAATATCTCTTTATAAGACAGTCCGGAGTAAAAATATGTCTTGATTAATTCATTCTCCATATTTATTTTTAGCATAATTTAGTGTCCTAAAATAACAAATATCTAAGACATCTAAGTCGTAAGTTCTAAGTCGTAAGTTTAAAGTCGTAAGTTCTAAGTCGTAAGTATTAAGTCGTAAGTTCTAAGTCATGAGGTACCATATGGGCTTCCGTAACTATCACTACCTTCAATAAACCAGTTATGCAAACTGGCGTTTATTTTTGGATAAAACTGCAGTTTGTGAAGTGACAATATGAGCTATGACGTAGGCAATGCACAATAATGACGCAGAACGGAACAGTTTATTTGTATTAAATATACAAATATAAGTATTAAACGTTAGTCCCATTAGCATTTTTGGTCTGTAAACGCAATAAATCACTCCATAAACATACCAAATGACTTCATCCTTTTTTTTAAATATGGCTAATGAGACCAATGTTTAATCCGTAATTGTTTGATGTTCCCGTGTTTAAAATGAGACTGGAAATAGCTGGATATCATAAGACACCAATGTTAAAAAACTTATGCGAAGGAAACTGTGATGGAAAGGAGAATATAATTCGACAGCGGATATGATTATGGGTAATAAAGATGTTAAAATTAATGACCAATTAGATCACTATCTCCTGTCAAAGCCTTAGCTCAACGGAAGTTTTATAATAGCTGTGCTATAAAAATGGATGAATTCCTATTGAAGACTTTCAAGACACTAAGATCTTGAAAAATATCGTTTCTGGGAAACTATATATAACGTAAACAATAATTGGTGTTATTGTGTAGTATTAACTTGCTTTCATTCAATCAGAAATAATTATGTACTCTCTTTGAAACCCTGTTCTTGATTTTGGTTAATTAGTTTTTATAGATTCCTGTAAAAATGATTCCAGAGAAGATGAAGACAATTTTGTACCACATTGAAGCTTATGAATACTGATTATTTTAATATGCGAAAATCGTCCTTTGTTTAAAGACGTATGGGAAATTCTCTTGTAAACTCTCGTAATGGATATGACCTATCTTACTTGCTGGCTTTAAACGTGGCAATAGAGTGTGCTATGCCAGCATTACATTGAGTATTCAGCGCTGTTGGTCTTGTTGTATTTAGTGTCTTAGTCCAATAGGTTCCTCTAGCTTGGCGGAATGTGGTGGTTTTATCTTCTGGCAGGTCAACTACTATGCGTTCAATAGGGGTAAAGGGCAGACTTGTTTTTCCTCTTAATATGATATCTATCTATGAACTGTAAAACGATTACGTAGACCAATTTAGTGTCTCCTATATATTGTTGGGACATCGTTCCACTGCATGTTTTATACTCATTTAAAAAGTAAATATATTAATAAATCTGAGTTCAATTTTGACAAATTTATAGTATAATGTCATTGTCATACACGCACGAAAAAATATTTGTAAAGACATTGTTATGTGAAGATGTTTGTATGAAGTAATTAACGGTCATTTGATATTACAAATATCACTAGAAAGTAATTATAACTTCAAACGAAATGCCGTGGATCTATCAAAGAATATATCTATAAAAACCTTCTTAGTTATTAATAAAGCAAAATTCCATTTTGGTGAGCGTTTTGAACGAATTTCTTTGAACCTTCAAAATTTCAACTGTTTTCTCAGTTGATTTGACTTTTCTCCGAGAACTAAAGAGAACAGGTTTTTGAGTATGATATGCTTTCGAATTAAATTGTGTAAATTGAAAATGATTTTTATTGACTCTCTAAATACAGAGTTAAATCCCAAAAATATTGAATAAGATATTGATATTGAAAGATAAAAATTCTTTAACCCTCGTCAGGTCATCATTATTATTTTCTAAGGTTTTTTCTGAAAAAATCTATATAGTTTCGAAACTTTACTCTGTAAGTAATGAACCATTTTGTTGAAAAAAGCATAAAGTCTTTTTTTAAATAATAAATAATTATTCGATGAGATGAGATAAAAGCCATTTAGATTTAAGTCTCTATTAAATTTGAGCATAACTCGTATTCATATATATAATGATGGACATGTATAGAATTCTAAATTAAGCGGTGTAAATCTGGAATATGCATTAAAGCAACAGTCTGAATTCTGGTAACACTGATAAAAGCTAAAAATAATAATGGGACAGTTTGTTTTCAAAATGTCAATCCTAGATATCTTTAGCTGCAGCAACATTTCTACATCAGTAGTCCTTCTACTTCAATAAACCATTTTCTTGAAAAAAGCATAAAGTCTTTTTTTTAATGAAAAATAATTAATCTTACTCGATGAATCTAAAGTGGTGTATTAACTGAAAGTTTCCAACTATCCAGAACGTGCCGGAATGTCAAAAAGTTTACATTTCATTTCCCTTTATGGTTGAAAATATAAAGTTAAATGCTTTGATGATGATTTGAAAGCTATCAATCTAATGTTTGTATTTTCATATTGATTTGTATTCTGTATTCAACCCGGCCTTAATATTTTATTTTGTCGTTTTAGAGATCCTCGTATCTTAATTTCATATCTTTATATGTCTGATATTATTTCTCAACAATTCTAAAATGAAAACTTTATATGTATGAGATATTGTCTAGTCGTTCGGTAAAGATAACAAACCATCGTGTGCTAAAGATTACGCACAGTAAAAATATATTTTGAGTAAATCATGATCAAGTTTGGAGGAATATTTTATGTAAGTCTCGATAGACATAAACTGAGGTTAATGTCACCTCAGGGTTTTACTACTTTTCCTTGAACCCGAGACAAAAAAGGAGCTTTAAATGGTATTCAGCTAACAGACATGATGCAAGTCATTTGTTTTTCAACAATCATTACGGATTCTAAACAAGATCAGAGTACCTACGTTATCTTATTTGAATCTTATAAGATTATGATATTTATTACTCTCGATTTTTAGGTTATATAGAGATTCGAATCTATAATCACGCCTTTATGAATACTATCCTTCGATTATGGCTTTTGAAAGAGATGATTTACAATTTAATATGATTTTAGATCTATTAGAAAATTGTGAAAGCACGTCACTATTAAAGAGAATTATGATGTCTATCCAATCGATGAGAGATGAGATAAAAGCCATTTAGATTTAAGTCTCTATTAAATTTGAGCATAACTCGTATTCATATATATAATGATGGACATGTATAGAATTCTAAATTAAGCGGTGTAAATATGGAATATGCATTAAAGCAACAGTCTGAATTCTGGTAAAAATGATGAAAATAAAAATCTCTTTCGAAGTTTCCACGTGGCTAACATTGTTTATGTGATGGTGCTACCCGAGGTCAATCTTTAACTTATTAATTTCAAGGTCTTGTTAATACATGTACATCCAAAGATTTCATTTAATTTGCGCTGTACTAAAACAGAGGGTGTGGCTTGGGAGAGAACGATCATTCATCCGAAACACCTGCTGTTATTCTGCGATTTTACTCGGCATCGCTTTTGAAGTTTGTATGTTATTTTCATCTATCATATTTATTTCACGTATTTTACCATTCAAGGAAATCAATAGTAAATTAATTGAAAGATATAATACGTATTAAAAATCCGCAAAAGTACCTAGACCTATAGATTGTTAGGTTCATAAGTGTACATATTGTGCATTACGTAGCTATGGATTGCTATCTTTGTTCTTCAAAAGAATATTATGGCGTTCACTGAAAATCTATTTTCGAACGTATTAATTAATGAAACACTGTTGTGCAGAAATTGAGGCGAACTACAGATACAATAACCTATTGAGAAAAGGTAATTATTAGGAATTTATTGGAGAGAAATAATTAAATCTGTATTGTACAGACCACAAACCATTAAAGAACAGCCCGAACTGATAGTGGTTATGTTTGATGGTTGCTTACAGCAAGTACAATAGTTAGCCCGAGAAAAGTATATTTACCCCCAAGGTTAAACCGAAATACATAATGTTATTATTATTGCTAATTTTACATTAAAAAATGTGGATGCCATCCACATAGTTATCAATGCAATAAAGAGAAACAGTAAGTGGCCAATGAGGTAAACACGGTGGTTAATCCTTGCATTTGAAATCTTTGACTTTAAATCGTCTCAAGATGTATTCACGGAATGAAAAGGCCACAAAATGTCGTTTTTCTCGTGGCCTTTTGGTCTTCATGCTCTATCTATTCAATGTGAATAGTTATCGCTATAAAACGTAATGGGTAGAATAAAGGGACATCAATGCATGTAGTCTGATCTTGCTATACATTGTTCCTTTAGAATTTAAGTTAAGTTCTTCGGGCTAAACTATACCACGTAGTTAAGCGTGACATGTAATTGTATCTCGACTGAGGAAATTGAATTAGAAAATTGTATAAGCATGTTAGAAATTGATAAAAACTAGAAACAGACAATACTAGTTTGTAGCAATCAATTCAATTTCCATTGAGTACATATCGTATACCATCTCAACACGACAAGCTTATGTACCCATCTTTACTCAATGCAAAAAAATGACATGCTCCAGTTTGCCCAAGATATTATGTCTACATTCAACTGGCCATATTTTTCTATAAAGACATACTCCATCTTTACTCAAGATAAAGTACCATTTCATGACAAGCCAATATACTTCATCTTAACAAAGAAAATGGCATAAGTCTACTTAATCTTCACTCAAGTCTTGTTGTCTCTCCACGATCAGCCCATATACGATTATTATCTTTATTGAACATGATGGTGTTTTTCATCTTAACTTTATGTAGATATTTTGTTGTCTATACTGAACTTGCCAGTGTGCACTACCTTTACTCAACACAATAATAGTGTACTTCATCTTGATATAATGTCTCTATTTAACTAGCAAATGAACATCATTTTTACTCAACACAGTATTCACCATCTTTACTCAACACGATAACGAGGTATATCATCTTTACTCATGATATTATGTCTGTTCTTAACTAGGAAATGAACATCATCTTTACTCAACATTAATATAGGACTCAGACCACAAAAACATTTTATGCTAATGATTGTATTACGAATTTAGTCCGTTCCATTTTTAGAAATCCTCTTTCTCCCTTCCTTTGGGGGTTTTTGCATGCCCATTTTGGACTAATTATTGGTCAAGATTTGAAATTTGATGTCTGAAATTGCATTTTCTTTCAGAATTTCTGAGATAATGAGAAATTTAATTGCTGGAAGGTTATTTCTAAAAATAGTGGTTTTGTGTGCAGTGACAGTCAAGCGGATGTTGATAAAATGTAGTGATTTACTTTCATTTTGTTTAGTTCAAAATTTACAAGGTCATGCTATATTGAAATTTTGTACAGAAACCAAGTATTGGCCAAGTTTTCACGTGACATATAGGAAAATTTTCAACGAGATTTCTGGAAAAAGTTATGGAAGCTTGAATTTCGTGATTTAACATTGAAACAGATGGCAAATAGATTGGTGGACTGAGTCCATACATAATACTCAACTAGACAGTATACACCATCTTTACTCATGTTTACTTTTTTGCCATTTTTAATCGCAGTGAAATATCATGTGTTAATAACTTCAGAATTCAGTCACCGCGTAGGAGTTTCGTTTCATTAAAAGATGAGACAATGAAAGCTAAAACTTGTAATAAGTCAAACAACATTCTGTTTCGTTGTCGATGAGAACAACATTTTTGATTACTCGAAATTTTGTTTACTCATTTTCAGTTCTTAAACTGTGTTCGATTGTAGTCCGCTTTGCATGTGGGCTGTTATAGTTCTTTACCAATAAATGTCTTATTCCTGGAATTGTACGAGTATAAATGGAATTTTGGCACCTTCTAAAATAAGCCTTAAGTCCCTTCTTGTAAAAACTTTCTTAATCTGAATGGATGAATATTCTAATTAATATCGTTTCTTTGAAATTGATGATCGTCTAAATAATCAAGAGACTCATATTTCTTTGTGCCTATATTATATAGAGTGATAAAAACGGGCATTAATCATTACTAGATAAATGTAATGGAAACCTTCCATATATCTTGAGTCAAGCTCTATATACCCTTTATCCTACTAAGCTACTGAAATTGATATTGAATAATTTTACTATCATATTCTATTACACTAAATAAAGACTATAATGGTCTCTCTCTAAATATGATGCCGAATTAATAAAACTCAGTCGCAGAGTGCAACAGGTGTTCAGTGAGCATGTCCTGCTCTCATAATGTTACTTGTCTTAAGTTGAACAATTAAGTAATGAGCTTGAGCGTACTTTTAAAACTAATTTAATATATTTCCCTGATTTTATAAAATTATGTGCACTTTTGATGATTACAAAAACCTAAAAATATTAAAAGTGGTACAAAAATAAAGCAGCCGAATTGGTTTGACGACATTAAAAAGTACAGTTTACTAAATAAATTTAGACAAGTGAATATTTAGCCGTGTATACTATCATCAAAATTAAGTATAAGTCAGGCATTATTACGAAAATTTTCTGACGCAACACTTTGGTTAAAATAGTGAGCACGAAGCGCCACAGGAGAGAAGGTTCATAATTTTGGTTTGGGAGAAGGTTCATAATTTTTGTAAATTGTCCTAATCCCTTTGTAATGTTTTACAATAAAATATGTTTAAACTACAGAAGAGGAGTAAGCAGTGTGTCGTTTCTAGGAATTATTAGGTAAGGGGGGGGGGGCACCAGAAAAAGCCGTCATGTTATATTTCATTTACAAGAAAAAATAATACTGTAATTGACGACCCACATTTTTTCAGTCGAGTAAGCAAACTTAAATCTACACGGTGAGTGTCTATGGTTTAGACAATATTTATTTTTATTAAGCAATATCTTTAGTGTCTATCAGGTGATGACCATCTAATTTTTGGTGGGGAGGTCATAGAGTTATTGCTTAATAGGTAAACCGTGAACATTATGCCACGATTACAATGAGCAATACTCTCTCTCTCCTTTTGAATGTAAGACCATTCTGAATAATAACTAAAAATGATTATTTTTATAATATAAAATTTTAATAATTAAAGAACATGTATTCATTCATCAGTTTCCTTCTGAGAAAAAACAGGTTCAAGCGTAACCTCTACTTTGCTTGTATATCGCCAGGGATGTGTCCTTAGCCTTTACTATTTTACATATAAATGTACATCTGTCCTTGGAATACACAAAAGTAGTTCCCTGATAAGAGCTTTAGGGGGTGTTGTCGTTATGACCTAGGTATATATTATATGACAACATGCGTCAAATATTGGAAACAACTTATAGAAGTGCCTAGTGACAGATACCCTAAGCAAGTTTTTATAGATGTTAGTACAATTAGAATCTTCTGGCAAGGTTAACTGGGAAACGAAAGTAAGACGTATTTTATGTACAATTGTATTCTTGATATGACATTTTTTTAAATGGGCTGGAATCAAAAATGAATATCTGGAACCAAATTTTTGCTTGACCGGAAGTGAGCTGTTGCATAATGTGCAAAAACTTTGCATTGAGTCGGTAGAGCTTATTTATGAACCGATTTAGTTCAAATTTTTTTTATTTTGTTTTTTTGTAATAAGAATATAAATTCAAGGTTTTCAAATGTTTTGGATAAAATAATTGTTATCAAACATTTTTGGTAAAATTTGCAACTTTATTGCTAATTATCGGATCGATCTGAAATTCACAAATATATTGTACAAGCTATAAAACTAAGTCAAGGCTCTAGTCTATTCCTATATTTATACCTTTTGCATTATCATTATTTATTTATTAAATATGTTTACATCTAAATGTATAAGATTATTTTCACCATATTGTACATATGAAAACCAATGTTTGTAAAATGTTTGTATCTATGGGCCTTTGGCCTTTATACTGAAATAAACTATTATTATCTTATTGAATAGTAAATAAGGCCAATACGTTGAATGTGTCGTATTAATTTCAAATGTTTCAACAAATCAGTTTGAATGATTTGTCTGAGCTAGGAAGATTCGGCAACTGGTCTCTGATCTGATTTTGTTATATTCTTAAAAACAAAAGTGTTTTATGTTTGCAAGACCTTTTGATGTTAGGAGCATGTGGTTTCATCGGTGGTTGGTATGTCCTTCATTTGGTTAGCGAAGAGATAGTGACTAAATAGCTGACGAGTAGTTCCGGCAACCGGATAGTGGACGTAAATAGGCCTTAAAGTAGCTTCTTGTTTAGCTGCACTGCACTTAACTTTGCTGTTTTCTGGTGAAACAGAAATGTGACGTGAGTTACTTCATAATTTACTATTGGAATATTGATTTGAAAGGTAACGGGATATCATAACATGTTAATAATGAGAAAATGATTACTCAGATCTTATTAATGTACAATAACCCTTCTCTATGACTTATAATGATAAATAAATATTATTTTTATATGGTTTATAATATTGATAATCAGTTATGTAAATACCACAAGTCATAATATATATTGAATTGTGATATAAACTTATTCTTCATTGTTATACCAGATTCGTTATCTGTTTTAAACAAGGTAAAAGTCACATATTACTCGCATATTCGGCAATGGTGCAGGTATAAATTCCTTGATTCAAAATTATTGACAGTAGCTTCAAGATAGGCACCATGAGACTTGTTACATACCGAAGGCAACAGAAATCCATGATGACACCTAATCAACGAGAAACTGTCCACAGATTATTGATCCTCAACACGTGCTTGTTTATTTGTGATGTCCAAACAGTCGAATAGAATGAATAATCAAAGGGAAAGTCAGTCCAAATATGAAGTTATAGGATTAAATTTGCATATAAAGGCAATGGTTCACCATTTTCGAAAAAAAAAAAAATCTCAAACATGCAAGCCCATAGAGATAGTAGTGGTTGAGACAACAACACCAAAATCTCTTGCCCGACATATATACGAATTATTCGAGATAGATATGGAGTAGTTATATTTTTAAACTTGGAAAGTGCAGCCCATAACCTCATAACCTATATCCTTGTATTCTTCGACTAATTGTTCAAACCTTTTTATTTTTTGGTTAGAATACCAAAACTGATATAGTTATGCTATTTGATATATTATTAAGGTCTCCAAAACTGCTTTATATTTATTTCCAACCCTAAACAAGCCTTAATATCTCATACATTTGTACCAATAATATCTATAGGGGAAGATAGCTATACTTGAAGGCAGAAGGAGCTGTAAGAAAGTATAGTTGTAAATTCAAGTGGCACGAGAGTAAGCCAGACTCTTGGTAATAATATTACTATTTGAAAACATATATCGCAATCGCTGATGTCTATTTTTTTCTGGTAACCTAATTCTCCTGAGAGGTGTTATTGATTAAGATGATTTGCTAGTCAGTCATGATTAGTTTCCTAAGACATCATCAAGATGTTTATAAATTTGATCGATTTCAATAAGAATTTAAGATAGTAATCAATTTAATCTGGTTTGTAGACGATCAAGAAACTAGAAATCATTTTTTTCTATTTGTAAGTGTGCGCATCATTGATCTGTATCTGTGTAATATTATTGATCAACACACATGATAAAGCAGTAAGCCTCAGACATAAAAACGGCACAAAATTTGCCGAAGCATTTATTAACACGTGACTGTCTAAGAGTGCTGACATAGAAATTATACGGCCTCTTTTTTAACGGAGATTGCACATATCTGTAGAATTATCCTTATGGCGACACGTATAAAAAACATTTGTCGCTTTCATGTACTTCAAGATCTAAAACATTAATGTATTTTCTTTCTTTCTAGATAGGAAAACAGGTTTCCATTGTTAATAGATTATTATTTTGTTGGCATCAGATACCGCCTCTGGTTTCAAACGACTTCCTTTCTTTCTAACTTCGCAAATAGTTTACTGATGGCGTTGGCAGTCTATTTTGTTGACTTCCTTTTAATCTGGTAAAATAAGTATGGTATATTTGAATATGATTGGTTATAATTGAATCATGTCTGCTAAGATAACTTTGTTAACAAGCCAGTGCCGTCACGATAATTGGGAGTGACATCAGTAAAGACATGTAATTTAGTTGGGTCATCTCTATGTCATTTCATTACTCATTTCTCTAAACCTTCGAAAATAATTGACATACCATTCATTTATCTGAGTTGGCTTATTTTTCAATCAAACTTCATATGTACATGAATATTTGATATGTTAGCTAGTGTGCAATTACAGACTTCCATTTTCAAATCCATGCAACTGTATTATATATACAAAGCGGGACTTTTTGTCCAAACAAAAAAGGCTTTAACCTTACAAGAAATAAAATGTGAAAAATAAATATATTAGAATGTTGGATACAGTTGTAGACTAGATGTGTATTGTCACGAGAAAAAACTTGTAACATATTTTCAAGTTATATCAAGAGAAAACGAGTTCAGGAGGAGACTTTAATATAAGCAATGAAAAGCCCGAGGCCAAGAAACCATTGAGACAGAATAAACTAGAATATAATTATATTGTATTAGAATTCTAATCTGAGTTCTTATTCAAATCATTAGTACGATGCAGATCTTAATATCATTTTCAAGTTCTTATTATATACAGAGATTCGAGGTTTAAGTCTGTAAATTTTCTGGATTTTGAGAATGAATTGGATATTTATTCGAAAAATGAAGATCTATTTCGGTATAAATGAAAGTGTTATCTCTTTTATATTTGATATTCTAAAGCAGAAAAGTGGCATTTGATATAAAGACATTTTTTGGATGCAAATTTTACAAGCTTCTAATGTTTACTTTGTTTCCTTAAGGCAACCTCGTTAGACTGAATTTCCCGAGAATCGAATATTTCAGCGGGTATCTTTTAATTAACTTAGGTGTCAAAAACAGAACTAAAGGATTGTTTAAATCAATTATTACTGTCCCACAGGACACATCTAACAATCCGTCGCAATGTTTGTGTTTATCAGCAGGATAGCTCATGTGCATTTTGTACCCCATAACGGTCTTCTCGTTATGATTTTGCTTTCAATAGCTCTAACATAACCTCTTTAATAAAATAGATCTCGGCAGGTTTAATTTGTCTTTCCCTCCGCCTGGGTAGGCTTGTCCCAAACATCTGGTAAAACTGTATTTATTTGTAGTGTATTTATATTATGCCAATTGCATGAATTATTGTTGAACTTGCTTGGAGTTGGAGGTCACTAAATCCTTTGTTAAAGTGATAACCACTTCTTCAGTCATTCGGTCTTCTAATCACTAATCACTTTTATGATTAACTTTATATTTTCAGTTGACGTGTCATAGTCAGAATGTATGTTATGGTAGCGAGTACGTACCCGATATTAAAATTGATCCACAATTAATGCCATTAGAACTACAGATTGGTAATGTTCTCAAGTAAGTTTTAAAATGGATAATATTGGTTCTATAATTCCGTCCTTGTCAAGATTGTCTGGTGCATTCACATAATAATGTAATGATATCACCGAATGACTTTAACTTTGACATTGAAAAACAGTTTGTTCATTTATTACATTTCTTTATACTTTGGAAAACAAAGCTGGTAAATTTAACTTATTTGTAGGTTACATATCAAACTGATCAATTTTTTAGCTAAATTAGGAATTTTGACATATCAAACTTCAGCCTGAAAGCAAGGCAATTTTTATATACCCACAATGAAAACTGTGGAAGTATTTTTCCCTTTAGCCCTTGTTCGTCCGATCGCATTTTGTATAGACACGATACAGACTGCAGGTGTCCAGTTATGATAAATCTTGGTATGTTATCAAAGGTGCAGATGTTATAAATTCCGAACTTTTGTATTGCGAAATCAGTTATTGTATGCATTTATATGGTCACAGTGCATGACGGATTACACAGAGTACAGTCAATAATATGGTATATTGATGATATTTCGAGATAGAAGTTGATTATCTTTTAGATTTATTGCTAGAATTCTAATAATATCCCTACTTCCGAATTATATTCAACCGGGCATCAGTATTGATCTACTGTAGAGATATGTAACTGTGTGTTAAACTGATCTGTGAAGACATACAGAACATACAGAACAGACTCTGTATTAGTGATGACATTTTTCCTAATACAACTAGACATGATTATTAAAGAAACATATTCCAATCAACTCGTAACAGACATCATCAGTGACATTATCTGGACATTAGGGAACAGTTGAAACGAAAACACGTCTAGTAATAAAAAAAATGTAAAATTATCTTGTCTCTATAGAAGAAATTAAGAAGGAAACCAGAGAATATTCTGCTTTTCCACTATCAAACATTCGACCAAAATTCGATAAAATGAGTAGTTTAAATAACTAATTAGCAGTTGATCAATATTTCGTCTACATTGTCAATCACATAGCATCGATTTGGTGTAAACTAAAGTTTTGGGTATGTGATATTTAGATTCACTTATTCAATATCTAACTATAGATACATTCAGCTTTACTTTCATTCGATAACCAGCTTAAATGTAATTTTAAAACTGTTATTTTGTCTGTACTTTTACCATAAAATAAGATGGAAAGATGAATCATCAAAATAACAATTAACATCAGTGTTTCCTTTGGAACTGGGAAGTAATGTTTTAATAGCTGCCTTGAGCCTTTACAATAGTTCAGCCCAAATATGATAAATCACTTATGAAATTAAAAATCATGTTCGAAATTTTATCTGTCCTTATTTATAAATTTAGTTTATAATAACTAACAATAAACACGATTGAAGACACAACTTCATACATGTGTAATCTACCGATTACTGAACTGCCTTTCGTTCACGAAACACTATCATATTATCATCCATACGCTTCTCTATAAAATGTCAACGAAAAATTCTCCATAAAAATATATTACATTTAAGTAAAAAAAATATAGCTGGAATCGGATTAACGTAAGATGTTAGGATCTCTTCAGTTGTTATTGGCATTTACTAATAGCTAATCACTTGTCAGTCGAAAAACTGCCTGAACCTCATTTACAATGAAAACATTTTGACTGCAAACTGGAGATTTAAAATAAAATAGATTTGGCCATGTTATATGAGAATTCAATTCAATTCTAAATTAGATTTCTGTTGATGACATTGTAGAAAATCGACTGAGGACTTCAAGTGAAGGAAAATCCGTCTTACGCCTGATTAGCAACAGACGAAAAGCTCATTTCCATTTTGATTATTAGGACTTTGTTCGGGTTTTAATGAATGTATTTTTTATCTAGATTTAAGCCAACAACAAGTATGCAGATAGCGTTTCCAATTTTACCATATAAAGTCGACGAGAATGGTTTTTTGAACTGTGATAAGACGAGTGGGTTTCCTATAATTAAAAATGAAACCAATGAAACTATTGTTGTCTCTTCTGAGTTTCTCAGTGTTGGAACAAACTATTTTATTGGTAAGTATCTCAATAAGTTAAACAGAGTATCAGTAACAGAGCGTGCTGAGAACGCAGTATCATAAAAACACTGGCCAAGGTTAGAAAAAAGTAATGATTCTTAAATCATCATTATACAATTCAAATTAAAATGCCCGAAGTAATAGACCCAAATGGCATCTGCATGACTAAATTGACTGAAAATGTCAATTTTAACCTCACCTTACTTTTTAGTTGATATGGATGACCACAAGTTAGTGAGATGTGAGTTTGGATTGAGACTAAATATAACGGTCAAAGATGAACATTGCTGGAAAGATGGAGATAAATGTGGTGGACGAGGAAATTGTGTGTCTAAAAGAGGAGAGGTAAGCGAATATAACGAGATACAGTGCCCAAAAGATATCAGACTGTTCACCGATTTTAGTTACTTTCACAATTAATTATTTTGGTCATGTTTATTTTCATGCACAATTATAACTATGGTAACAAAGGGCCGAATATATTCCGGACGTGTTTCTTTATGCCCTGGACTCACTGGTATGGTTGTAACAATGCCAAGTGACGGGGATGTTGGTCCGGTCTTTCAAGGTATAGGTGTCGAAAGAAGTCACTCAGAAGGTTGCTTCTTGATGCTGACATTATACATACACATATAGTAGTGCCACTTAAAACATTAAAATAAATTGAAATTTCCATTCAGGAAAGGGGTTATTCGTGCCAGTATTCATTAATTAAATGATAGACGAATCTGTTCAAGCCACATGCTAGTAATTTATTAATATTGTGATACAGATTTACTAATGCAGTTTCGCTGACAACCTACAGTCAAAAAACATTTGTCATTGTTTGTTCGTAACGACATTGATAGATTGTTCAGTCTCATCTGTTCCCATACATTCATTTAACAGGGAACGCATGACAGACTATTCTTCTATATTTGTGGTTTTAAAGGTATTCAAAAGAGGTTCTTTATCTTATTTGTGTGTGTCACGAACGCTGGAAGTATGGAAGTTTTCTTTTTGTATCAATCGGATTTCCTACCCACGACATCAATGGTTATTACTATTCCAATATTATTAAGTCATTGAAGATAAAACCAATTGACTGTAATACATATTATCGCCATATTCTCATAAAGTGTTTTTCGAATAACAGTATACGTAGAGATCATTAAAAAAAAGGGTGAAAAATTATCCCCGATACATATGCAAAACCCAGACACTATTGGAACTATTGAAAAAATTGACTCTCGAATAAAACCATACTGACTATAATCCACAAAAACATTGGTATAAATTCTGACTGGATACTAACTATGTGAGATAGCTGCAAATATACCGAGTATTTGTCTTAAGTTTGATGAGATGTTACCAACCGAGCAAATGATTAAAAACATTAAATAAAAAATTCTGACGTTCCTAATACTGTAACATTCTCAAAGGCTCCCCAATTTAATTATCGACAATTAAGATATCTATTTATCTGAGGAATTGAACTTTACTGTTGAAGTAATTTAAGTTTATACTCATGAGGGCTTCTCGTGTCGCTTAAATGATGCGTCTTAAACATCAATACCACAGTCATAAGATTCTAGTTGACGATAATACAAACATTTTAAGACATACTGTTTATGATATATCGATCTGAGAACATATTACGCTACATGAAGTAGTTATTCCATCGTTAATTGCATCTGCCATTTACCATGCACCACGGATCATTGATTCTTTTTGCATTTTATTCATTTTACAGATTAAGTAGGCAAAGTGTATAACAATTTCATTCGGGAGATACTCAGGACATTAACAAATCACAACATATTGATTTCCGTGTTTAAACACTTATAGAAAATTCTAATTTATAACGCTGCAAGTAAAAACTGTCATAACGAAGACTATTTTTACTTCCTTTTAAGCAATATTGATAACAGGCTATTGAAGAGCTGTTGTAAATAATGATATTTTGAAGAGGTAGGGCTTCCGGTAAAATTCAATTATCCGGGATACTTTCCATGATATGGAGATCTAAAAATTGAAAATTGAATCATCAATTGCTTGATAATAAGAACCGGTTTTCATTAAAAAAAATCATGATCAAACTTTCATACCATGATCTGCTGTATCCGTTTCATTGGTTAAAAAACTTGAAGTCGTATAGTGATATGGCTTCTATAAACTCATATCAAACTACATTTTTGCAGGATTAAAATGTCACCTTAAATTTAATTGTTTTTATTTCACAAAATTATTACTTAGTTTTTGTTTTCAACAAGTATAAAATTTGAAAATGTCAGCTCTCCTGTTTTATTTTATTGCATTAAATGTAAAAAGAGAGGTAAATGAATTTGGACTAGAGCTTGAGGCATTCCAAAACAAATTGTGACTATATTTTACCAAGTGACAGTGAAATTCAAAATACCAGTTTCCAATTTTACTAGTGACTTTTTTTATGAAAGATTCCGTGAAATGCCACACCATATCGATAGACTAAACAAAGGTCAATCTATAACGGAATGAAGCTGTTTTTGTTATCTGTTCATGTAGAAGTCAAACACTTAAAGTCATAGTATAAGCTCCTTTTCTCCGCCAACGTGATTCTATTATTGTCTGAGACTGACACTCTATAATTATAATCTATTGGGTATTATGGTGCTCAGATACTGATAACGGTACATGCTATACAAATACCAATAGGTGGCAGTTGTTAGAAAGTATTTAATATTCTTTGTAATATATTATTTGACAACTGGTATACAGCCTTTAGCATGTTGACCAGGAAGGACATGGTTTACTGGGGAAAAACACTTTTTTATGGAAAAGTAAAATTCAGATATTAGAAATAGACGTAATCTTAAAGAATTGTAATACATTAATTTTGTTGTTTGACTATTTTGGTTATTTTAACCAGTAACCATTCCAAATGTCAAATCACCATGCGTATATCACCATTTGATTTTCCTTAAATCATATTCAAGTACCTGTCTCATAACATCTTTTGCACGTGTTCATTCTCTCTTAGATTAAAATCAATACCATTAACTTACTCTTTACTTGGTTTTTAATGGACACTCAACCTAAATTTATTTAGTCACCTTGACAGGTGACAAAATCCAGTGCTGTAGGCCAAAACTATACTATAACAGCTTGGGATGTTGTGAATAGAATTTTAGCTTCAAATAAGTTATTTCTTTTGGCCTTAGTTTCATTTAATAAATAAATCTTAAACATTTTTTATCATAGCGGTTTTGTATATTGTAATCTTTTTTTTATTTAAAAAAAAAAACAAATTTCGTTTTTGTTATTTCAGCCCAATTTCCACTGTTCTTGTTGTGATATGTTCAAAGGAGAGTTCTGTCATACTTTTGATTCTTGTCTAAGCAGACCCTGTCAAAATGGTGGTCAATGTGAACACAAGAAGAATTCATTAAATGATTTTAACTGTAATTGTAGATTAGGTAAGTAAAGACAAGATAAGATTTAGATTACGTAAGTTATCAGAAGATAAGATTTAGAATAGGTAAGTTATTAGAAGATAATATTTAAATTGGTATGGGTAATAACAGGATAAGATTTAGAAGAGGTCAGAAATAACAAAATAAGATTTAGAATAGGTAGATAATAACCAGACAAGATTTAGAATAGGTAAGTGCTAACATGATAAGATTTAGAATAGGAAAGTGCTAACAAGATAAGATTTAGAATTGGAATAGTGTTACCAAGATACGGTAAAATCAACTGCAGGTATTACTACGTAGAATTAAAAAGTCATCTTAAATACACATCTCTTTTCTCAAGGTTTTGGATTTAGTTTGATTTATTTGCATTATTTAATTGATATATAAATTTATATTTAAAATGACAAACTTTTTAGCCTAATGATTTAAACATACCAATTATATTTTTAAAAGAGAATCCCAAAATAATGTACTACTGGCAATCACTAGAGATTTTTTTTTCAATATAGCGGCATTTGTCCCATTTGAATCCATAAAAGCTACGACCTTCATGTTTAATTTGTGTCTCTATACGACTCAGATGTCGTGCATAGGACATTATGACAAATTTAGCACTATTTATAGCCATTGATATAGTAATCTGAATAAAGTCACTTATTATCATCGAATCTAGTAGGGCTTTATATGTTCTTTACTGGAAATAAACCATGATCATGATATAAATTACATGTACATAAATACACTCTATTAATATGATAGTTTCTATTTTCAAACACTTGGGTCTTATAGCTGTCTCAATATAGATGACACTTTAATTGATTAATACTCTTCTGTGTTCTTTTTTCGACTATCATAATATTTGATTTACGATCTTTTTACGTCAAATGTCATCTGCAAGGCATAAATGTTTTTTTTTCTCTTGTAAAACAAAGCATAATAAATGTTACCCTTCAATATTTTTTTTTAATCTTTATTTAATTCCAAAATATTTCGATGTCAATAATGTAAGTATTTTTGACGTCGTGTAATAAAGTGTTACTAAGGATTGGAGAGAACTGAAGATTGTACCTTCGGACTACATAAATTAGGCTTATACTCCATATTGTACACTGTGTGGCGTAATCCGTCTTCAAATAATTATAATGTTGGTAATTTTTTTTTGTAGGTTATCATAACAGTCTCTGTACAGAGAGGGTAAAAAACCTCTGCTCATTAGATTTATGTCAGAATAATGGAAGTTGTACTGGTAATCAAACACATTTTAAATGTGAATGTCGTCCGGGTTTTTCTGGTTCCCATTGTGAAGTTGACGTCAATGAATGTGAGTTCAACCCATGCCTACACGGTGTTTGTGTGGACAAGATTGGTAGTTTTCAGTGTTACTGTACACCAGGTAAGTGGCAATCACTCACTCTAGTGGTGCCTGCAGAATCCATTCCATTCCAGGAAGTTACTTTACTTTATTGGTTCAAAATATCAATTGTTAATTATGAACATTAGCTTTGGGAAGGAAAGCAACATTTTTCAATTCTAATACTTTTATTACGGTAGACCACCTAAAAATAGCTCAAAATCTTTATCTGGATTGGTGGGTTTCTTTCATTTTATTAAAAACTTCATATTATTATGACTAATTATGTACCAGTTTGTTGATCTAATTTCATGAAAGTTAGCTAGAACATTGTCTATGGAGCATTCTCTCGAACACTATCAGAATCTGCTTAATAGTTTCAACTTTCAAATTTTGGTCCAACGTTTCTCATCAAGAATTATCACGTCACAAAGTAGTGTACAATCAGACAATTTCGGTACAAAACCCAAAATAGTCACTGCAGCCTGTTTTATCACAGTGTATATCTCTCTCTTTTAATTGAAATAAATCTATCAGTTTTGAATTTGATTTGAAATGAAACTCACATCACAAAACAATTGCAAAAGCTTGTAGGTCATAAATACATGTTTATAAAAAAAATATTTTCCATTAAATTTACAAGATGGTGTTATATTTATGGAACTGAATCAATAAAAAAATAAGGCTGAGTTAATTATACAAATTGACAAGAAACAAAAACCAGATTCTGAAAATATCTGTACAAATACAGTTATTAGTTTTCTACCTTGTTAATTTGCAGTTTCAATCAAAAATACCAATGGCAGCGTATTTCTGGGATCATGCATCAGTTCTTGGACCGAGATAGGAAAAGGATTGATTTCTTTGAAACACACCAGAGAAAATATTATATAAGTGGTGCTTGCTTATACATTGTATCGTTATCAAATTCAATAATTATCAGGCGCTTAACTTCTATAGACATTGAATATTTCCAAAACAGCTATATCTTGGCCGAATCTCAATACACACCTTATGAGGAATAGCACGTTCTTGCTTAGCTTTCAGTCGATTTTGATCGCATTTTACATCGATGAGACCAGTAATAATTGAACGAACTGTTGAAAACATATACATAATCCACTATAATTATTACATTGTATGTATATATACAGGATACCACGGAACCCGATGTAATGAAATGTATAACCTGTGTCAGAACTCGCCATGTCAGAATGAAGGTGTGTGTATTCAGGAGGTAGATGATTATAGATGCCAATGTCACCCGGGCCACAGTGGACGTCACTGTACAGATAAGGTACATTTCAAGTATTCTTTTGCAACGGCTTTCATTGCCAACAAATTTTGATATTGTAATGTGAATAATGATAGCATATATCCATGGATGTTTTAGTTTTGTGTTTGTATAGAAAAAGTTTTGGAATGAATTGTTGGGGGTTGGTACCACAAATAAACTGGTGCCCAACAAACTTGAAACCTTTCCTATCGATCACACATGTTTGCCAATTTGGTTGCCGCAGAAAAATTTATTGCTTGTGATTGGACACCATATCACCATAATAATACATAATTATTATGTACTATTTCAGGTTGATCTATGTTCACCCAATCCATGTTTTAACCACAGCAAATGTAGCTATGATTATAACGCCACCTGTCATTGCCCTCCTGGATTTAAAGGTACAATTTAACTTTTTTTAATGATTCTTGCCACAGTTACTTTCAAATATTGTATGTTGTACTGAATTATGATTGCGGAAATGCATGAAGTTTTAGTATTTATCATCTGAAATAACAATTACAATCTTAGGAAAGTAGCTGATTGATATTCAAAATATATACAGAAATGGGGGCGACTGTGTTTTGCACAATAGTGTGATAATTTTGGTAATGATTTATTTTAAAAGGAACTAGGTGTGAGGTTAATATCAATGAATGTGAATCGAGTCCCTGTTTAAATGGTGGAACGTGTAAAGATAATATCAATGGTTTTACATGTTCCTGTCACGAACTACACGCTGGCCCTAATTGTGAATATACAAGTAAGTTTTTACAGTACCAAGATTGGTCATCTACACTGACTCGCCATATTCAACCCTGACCTCGGTCAACTAAGCTGTTGTCGTCGTCTGATTTCTGCATGTGATTGACACACATTTATCATTAAGTATACTGTTTCATAGAAAGCTCTTTGGACCAGACGTGCGATGAGTACCTATATAATCATAAGTTATGGCCTTGATTTTAACATGTGACTGTCTTTTTCAGTTGATATGTTTGCACCTTTCCTACAAGGTAAAGGTAATGATTTAGAAGGAACCAACCATAATTACCATGTGGAAAATCTGTATATAGTAGCAGGAACATTGTCTGGTGCCATTCTCATAGTAATAATTGTACTCACTACTTGCTACTGCCGAATGCACGAAACCTATAAACATTGTGGACTCAAGCGGTTACAATATAGCCGCCAAAAAGAGTAAGTAAAATTTAATCTCTGAAACAGTTTTAATAGTATTGCATTTAGACAGTGTATGGTTTCAACACATACGATTGCCTGATAACCAATATCCTTGCATAATTAATGCTGTTTCATGACAACATTGTCCACTTTTATAACAGTTTATATGTTAGCATTTAAAAAGAAATACGACATGTAAAAATATACAATAAAGACATGGCTACAGAGTTTAAAGAAAATATTTAATGTTTTGTTATATTGCAGTGAACCACGTGAAACTGCTGTTGATGTTAGTAGTGTAACAACACCAAGATTATCTATTGATGCTATCTGGGAAGCCACCAGTTTAAATTATGACTTCAACCAACTAAATTCACCACTTCGAGACTCTCTTAAACCTAAAAACATCTAAGCTGGTTGCGACTCACATTTTCTGAATGTTTAGATGCGTTATGTATCCCATTTTCTTCTTTCTGGGGCCTTATTCTCCAAAACCTTGCTAAAAAATGAAATCGATTTTTAGATTAAGTCTTTTTTATCCAATCAAACAGCAGCATTTCCTAAAAGCTGGAGAATAAGGCCCCTGTTTTTAAGAAGTATAAAGGGTTAAGGGAAACGTTTTATTTCTTCTTTTCGTTACAAAATATTCATTGGTGAGAGCTAAAATTGTTTTCGAACACTCCATTCTGTTTCTTATGAGGTAGTTGTTTTGGAGGTAAAAATTTTGCCTCATTTGCCTTGATGTAGTTACTCCCTATGCTAATGATCCGAAGTGAATACTTTGAATATGCTAAGAACACCCTTTGAATTACTGGAGTTTCACTCATCCCTCATACTGTACCTGAAATGTCCACATATGTTTAATATGGTTTACGACAAGCAGTGTTTATTGGTGAAGGGTATTATTAACGAAAAAAACGACTTAGAACCTTGGTTGAAAATTATTAAGATTACTTATTCCTGAAAATGTATAATATGTAAATATTTTTAGCATTTAGATGGAAATTCTGGTTCGATATTGGGCTCCATTAATTTTAGTGCTATAGAACAATATATGTTGACATAAATATCATGAAAAATAATGAATTCAGACACGAAAGAAAATAATATAGATTAGGTTATATTCGTAAAAAAATCAATTTCGTTTGCAATAAATATATTTAAGTAGAGATGTTGAGAACGTTTTAATTGAATATTTTATTCTAGAAAATTATTCCTTTGTAAATAGGTTTATTCATTCATTATTTTAATTGTTACATTTCATAATTATTAATAATTCTATATCACTCTTTCATAATATTATTATAATTATTGTTATTATTGGTTAAGTTTTGGTCAGTTTCGCTAGTCCCTAGAATATAAATCAAATCATTTAATTTTAAGAGCAATATATTTTCATGATGTACATAATTCATATAATGGAAAATGGTAGCACGTTTCCTGCATGCTATACACGCCTATTTATTTTATGTGGTTCCTAAAGCTTTAATCAAATTGTGTCTTTACTCAATAGAAAAATCAATATTGTTTACATATTTTTTCTAAAATGTACTTTTATTTCCTTTAAAATGAATTCTTTATTGTAGTTTAAATGGGACACATGAATCCTTGTAAACTCGTACGACATGCTGCCATAGCGATAAGGATTTGTGGAACACCCTAACAATTAAGAAACATTATAAAACAACAATCTGCACGAAGACATTCTATACCTTATACCTGCATCTGACTGCAATAGTTACCTTTCTCGTAACAAAGAAGTTTGTAAATGAAGTGATTTGATTGGATTGTACGCTAGTGAATACAGAAAATCAGAGTTCTCGACAAACAGCCAAAAAATAATAAGCCATAATGTTTACAGTCTGTATGTCACGGACTCTGATTGGCTCTATTCGTCGGGTCACAATCCTATCAAACCGCTCCATTTCGTGATACAGAAGTAGTAGCTAACAAACTATAAGACAGTCCGTAATAGCTTGACATGTGCAGATAGAAAAAAAACAGTACCGTTGTGCAGGTGTCGCAGTTAATAGCGAAATTATATTTTACTTTTGATTGATTTGTTTCAAAATTCTTTATTGATCTCAATAAAAACAGTTATCTGAATAACTGAGCAATACAAAGTGTCAATGGCTTGCTGAAAGTTATAAATCCTTTTTGAAAATATGCCCTAGCAAAGGAGACCTAATTGACAACTGAATGATCATTCGATTTGTTATAATTCTCACTGGGTTCTCATGGATGTATAGATTGTCAGAACTTCCTTTCGTTCTTGATTAATAACCCAATTCTTATTGATTTTATACTACGTTCCATATTCCAGTTGTAAGGCAACACTAGTAAGAAATGATGTAATGAGTCTATTGGAAAAGATATCATTAAAATCCTTCAACAGAACCAAAATTTCAAGCAATAAGAGAGCTTAATCATAATGGACCTTCAGGCCTTAAAAATCAAATCAGCAATTTCGGATATTATGAATGGAGGTTGTTTTGAAATACCGCTAATTTCCATGGATTTAACAATATTTGAATATGAGCAATCTATATTAGTTTTATTTTTACCAAGCCTAATATATAAGAAGGTTATATCCACCCAATTTAATCTGGTAAATTAAACAAGTAAATAAACTCGATTACCACATTCAACATTTACTATCTTACTATTACTTAATTTTAATTCATAGGAGTCAGACGAAGTCAGTGGTATAATTTAAATTAAGACATGACTGATTTTCATCAAATAGCCTGAAATTAAGAATTTAAGATATTTATCTCGATATTCACGTTATCGTATATTAGATTAATAATAGTCGCCATCATGAGCATAACCCACGTCATGAATTTAAAAGGTTTCGGGGAGCTCCGCCTATTAAATATCCTGTAGTAATTTAGTGTTTCTTTTGCACTTCTTTAATCCTTTAGGGCCATATTAAAATCGACTATTTAATTTGCTAAATCCGTTTTCAAAACCGAGGCTTCGAAATATTGTTCAGTCAACAATCTTAATGATCAATTGTTTTTTTTAATGTGTCTTACACTAGCGATATGTTGTCATAAAGAATAATTTTGTTGAATCTTTTGAAGAAATCTTTAAACTTGATCATCTGTAATGTGAAAAATGGTATAACAGAGTTTTAAAAGTCGCAAAACCATATACACGTGTATTAAAGAAGTAATTTTTACGTAATCAAAAGTAACCTTTTCAAACGAGGTCGATAATAACATCCTTTCGTCTGTAGCAACGACTACTTAAAACGATGGTAATGCACATACACACAAGAGGGTTGGAAAAGGGTTTGTGATATCTGAAGATTTCAAACCTGGAAAGAATAAATTAATTATATTTTTGATTTCAATGACATTCAGCCAACAATTTAAGTAACTTGTGGTGAGTGTAAAATCCCGATTCCCCCAACTTTCCGAATTGGGTCAGAAATGACTAAAACACCGAAACTAGAGGTATATTTCCAATCTCATCCAATTAATGCAAAATTTGATCGAACACAAAATCCCATTTCAAAAACATAACTTTATTCATTATAATAATGATGAAACTATAAAAAAAAATAACAAATATAAGGTAGTATCAAAATTTAATTGTATATAAACGGTAATAACAAAAATTACTCTCACAAAACACATGAAAGATAACTTATATAGAATTCATTAATCTCCTTCTCGACCACGTTTTGTATACGTTTTGTTTTATAATTTGAACGCGATTTATTAAAAGTTTTGTTTTATGATACAGTTTGTCAATACTTGAAGTTTCAGACCAACACCTAATCTCCGTTATATTAAAGCATAATTTGGTCCAATAAAACAATCCATGTAAAAAACATAACTTATTCAATATATAATGTATATCATATAAAATAATAAATATAAGGTAAAGTTTCAAAATCAAACAGTAAATAGCAACAATTATAACAAAAATCACTCACACAAAACGCATGAAAGATGAATATTTAAGTTCATTATTATCTTGTCCGACCAAGTTTTGTTTTATAATTGAAAAAGACGACATTTGAATGCAGCCGAGTTAGCTGTTTTTGAGTCTGCTGATTTCCAATGTTGTATGATATTTACACCAGATCTGGTCATATTCTGACATACAAAACATATATTTTTTACGTCTATAAAAGATGTCACATCAATTCTTTGGTTACTAGAAATGTTCTCTAAATTCTGTCTGGCTGATAATAACAAACTGCTTGTTATCTCAATTCGATCATCCGAGTCTTCCCACTGTTCTAACAATCTAATGGACTCTTCCACGAACCTTTCCAACATCGTTTTACAGACTTGTATGTTATCTTGTGTAAGGGTAATCAGATGAGCCAAGGATGCCAAGTAATGGTCATATTTGGGTGCTTGCTGAAGCAACGATTTGGAATAATTGAAACACTCCTTTAAAGTTTCCTTAGCTTTTCCCACATCGGCTTTTAATACATGACAATGACTGATACATAATCGTAAATTGATATGAACACGCTGGTTGGGAGAGCATACACTATAAATCTGAACAGACTTCTGCATTTGTTCACATGCTAATTCGTACTTGGTTCTGGAATGTAAAAATAAAACCTTAATTCATTCAACAATGTTCCTAGAGGTATGTTTCTTGTCACATGACACCGGTTCATTTCCACAATTCCTCTTCAAAACGAGCATTGTTATAAGGCCACTTCCATTGCTTAAAGAATATTTCCGTATCATTAAAATTTAAAAATTCTAGGCCCTTTAGAACTCTTGTTTCGATTGATAATATAATTCATACTCACAATTTCATATTAACTATTGCCAAATGCATATAGGTTATTCCAGCCTTGTCATCATTGATACCACATTGCTTACATATAGACAGGGACTCTTCTAAATATTTCAAGGCTTTATCTTAAAAATGAAACAACTTTACCATAACCATTCTATAATATCATTTTCTATTTGTTTATCATAATACTAACAAATTTACCATAACCATTCTATAATATCATTTTCTATTTGTTTGAAATAACACTGATTTGATATAATTTAATTCCGTAAAATCTGCATGGAAGTACTTTAAAAAAGACTTTTAAGTAAAGAGATGGAAATATTACGTACCATTCTGTTCACGTTTTGAATACTGCATCCCAATACTATTTAGTGGAACTATTAGTTCTGATGGTGTGATCTCTGCATATTTCCTCCTTTCGTGTAATGAAGCCTTAAAATACCGTAATGCTTCGTCGTCATTTTTCTTGACTTGAAAAGATATATCACAAAATATATGATTCAATCATAAAAGTCTCCATCATGTGCATACTTATAACTAAAACATTATTCTACACGGGAGACCTTTTTGAATGCTTGTTTATTTTTCAAAAAAAAATATAAAAAATCGAAACAACTTACATTTTTCATAGATAATTCCCAACGTGTTTAGCATCACATAAATTGAGGAGTGTGATGTTGAGAATTGGTTTGCCAAATCAAGGGTTTCCAGGATTATAGCTTCTGCCTTTTCGCTTTGACCTAAAAATACACCATCATATCTTCATTAAAAAACAAACGTATCTCAGAAAAGGATATCAAATTTACCAGATCGCATCAGGTGTGGCAAATGGGTGAGCTAACCCTGCCTCTGAAGTCCATGATCTGTTATAATGGAGATCAAATTTGATTTTGAATTTTCATGCAAATAGAGTGTAAAAGTAAACTAAGGTGAAGGGGCAGTAAAAATGAAAGCAGTGGTAAAAAAATGAATCAATCAACGGTGCAGAAGGAAAAGCAACCGTACCAATTAAAGTCCAAGATAAATTACAGTACTACACAGACTACAGATAGCACAATATTACAGGAGCTCAGAACACCACATGACCTGCAATACAAGGGAGAATAGGGAGCTATACATAAACAGCTATTTATCATCATTATTTATGATACAATATGACATTACATACCCAGAATATTGTAGTTAATAGCTGCTAATGAACGCGTTGAAAGAAGTCTGCTGATGTCCATATTGTCTGTTTCAACGTTTTGAGCCAAACGAACACCCTCTTCACAGCATCTAAAATATATATACATGTATGTACATGTACAAGCTTCTATTTATCTCTACCTTGGACCATCCAACTAGCAAATGTTCACTGCCCAGTCAGATTACCATCTTGTGCTGCCTTCATCATTGATACAGTTCAAAAATATTTTCTTTTCCAATTTCAAGGGAGACAATCCTGAATATCTTTCTTCTTCTCACTTCAATCGAACAAAACATTTAAAAATAGAAAATACAAGTCTACAACCAGTGGAAATTACCTGGATGCCTCTTTATAATTAGCATTTTTAAAGTAATTAAAAGCCATGTCCCTCATTAAACATATTAATGAACTACTGGGTCCATCAAGTTTTAACACTTCTTCAGCTTCTTGAAATAATTTCAGTGAGTGTTTCAAGTTGGTGCCTGTATGATCAAAGATATTTAAAACTTAAAATCAATCAGGAATAAATTTGACATTCAATGGAGATTCTAGTTTACTCGGGGAATTTATTCCTGTATGTTAAATGAAGTTGCTTTTTATGGTGATATTGCCCGCAAGACCAATGGCCTCTTGGCTCAATATCCAATGCGTTCAAATCTAGTACTGAAAAAGAACCAACCGTTATTGACAGTTAATGCTCTTGCAAGCTGAGCTTTTAATGCTGCAACATCTCTTGGCGAACCAAAACGTTCAGCAATGCCAGTCAAATGTTCATAGAATTCTACAGAGTCACGTGGAAAACAATTGATGATGAGGTTATCAGCTTTTAATGCAACCTGGATTGAAAAAAAGTATGTTAAAGGGACCTGGTAGCGGCCTCATTGAACATGAATTGCGAATTAATGCTGTCTCCCATTAGATATTCATAAAATTGGAGCAATCCTTGTTTTATGCTTCATGTGTTTAAAACTTTTATTTAAAAAAAGAAACCTTAAAACAAACATTGTCAATATAAGACTTTTATCCACTTTTTCATTACGACTAATGATATGGATACTTCAAATGTACTCTAAAAATTGACGCATACTAACACTAACAATTTTGCAATTAAAAGATCAATAAGTATATGCTGTTATTTTACGTGAACATAACAATTTAAATTGTAAGGAATTAATAATACTTACTTGTTTAAAAGCTTGAAATGTTGTGTCTGTACAATGTATAGCTTGACGTAATACTGTCTGTAAATGAGTCCAGCTCTTTTCATCATAACCATATAAAGATTGTTGAGATGGAAGATAAAGATCAGAATTAGTCTTAAGTAGAATCTCACCAAAATACTTGACAAATCTCAATCGTGCTGTATCATTATATCGGATATGTTTCTTCATTACACTACCAAGTGTTTCACCAACAGGTGGTGAAAAATGGTACATTGCCGTCTTCTCATCTGTTGATAAAATCATGTTTCGACACAAAACACCAACAACATGTTTAGCTTCTGATGCTGGTTTGCCAAGTACAGCCTCTATTGTTTTAAGACCAAACTTGACCATTTAATAAAATAGACAAATCTGTTACAGCCTGTTGAAGTTCGGGGGGTACACTTGGGATAAATTTAGCCAATGCCATGTTTGAGGTCGCCAGAGGATCTTCTTGGATCCGTGATAAACGAGCGTCATCTTGGAGTAAATTTCTTAAGTCATCATATGACAGAGATTCTGCATTTTGACTATCACGAATCAATGCTGCTGCATCTAGTATAAATGTTGGCAAGCCATGACATCTTTCCAGAATAACATCGTTATACATATCAGCATTCTGTTCCGGAAGCAGTTTATCAAATAGAGACAAGGATTCTGAGGAAGACAAGCCGGATAGTTTAATGTCCATACAAACATGGAAACCAAAATCAATTTGTTGTTGAGACGTTACAATGATTTGGGTATGAAGACATGTTTCATAAAGCTGCAATAGGAAGTCTTTAATCTTTTTACTGTAATTAGTTTTAGCTAAATTCAGTCTTTCACAATTTGTCAATAGAATAACTGGTCGATGTGTATCTAACTTGTCTTTGAAACTAACAATATAAGATAATTCTGTTATATTTCGCTCTTGGACGCTTAGCTTAGAGACTTGGACAAATGTATTGATGAAATCGGTCCATGAAGTAACACTGTTACATGGCATATTTAATATTGGTCTACCATTACTTATATTGGAATCTGATAATGCCTGAAAGCAATGAAAACATACAATATAACAATACACTACAATCAAATTCAACTATAAGTACATTTTGTAAAATTTGGTATCAATACAATAAATCAGGTCACCTTTAATCAAATTTATATAGTCAAAAAGAATTACACCTGGATCTCATCATGAGTAAGGAATCAACAACCTTGTGGAATCAACTACAAGCCAACAGGCGTATACTTCAGCAATGTCACAAAATAACAAAAAAGCGTATTATATTGCAATAAATACATAATGTCTTGACCTTTTTAGCCAGGGACTTCTTCCCTACAAAGGCAGGACCAAAGATTTGAAGTATTCTATGTTCCTTTGTATTTAAGAAGTTCTTGATCTTCTCAATTTCTTGTTGACGGCCGATAAATGGAGCCCTGTTATCTGTTATTGGAAATAATTTAGCTGAATGAATTCCATCCTCTGAATTTGAAACAGGAATTTAGATCACAGTACAAAATTGGCACATTGGTACGTCACATTGGTGGTCAAATGGTAACGTTGTAACAATTTTCCATCGATTTTAACTGCGTACTTAGTCATTAGACTTTTCACTTATAAGAATACTGAAAAGGTAACAATTCTTTGCTATATGCAAAGGTACGAAGCGCGTGTTATATTACAACGAAATGTTGTTGTAATTTGATCGAGGTTAAGTCATGTAAACCAATGTAAAAAATATAACAACCATTTATATCAAACAGCGCATGGATATTTTTTGCTTTCACTCGCTTGCCAAGGTTATGTTGCACAAAATGGTAAACCAAGCATTTCCGCATCCTGCCATTCAAGTAAAAGACAATGGATTAAACTGCCACCGCTTACCTCTTCACAATTGACAGTCTGTGAGTAATTTATTTTGTGACCAGTTTACAAATCGAAATTATATAAGACGACCAAACTATAAAAAGGTTTAGGGATGCGTTTACTTTTTAAGAAAAACTTTATATTGCTGTATTGTTCATTGTGAGTCACAGATTTGTGTAAATTTGTAAATACATAATTAAATTATCGAGTATCTCACCTTCTAAATCTTGGAGACTATCATCAGAATCTGTACCATCTGTATTATAATAATGATTACATGTACATGTATATCGGATGATATTATGTGTTCCAACCATCACATTGCAATTGCTAAGGTTACTAAGATGAATTGGTCCCACACTTTCTACATATTTTACTTCTGTCTCCATTTTCATAGACTATAACTTAACCTTATTAGAATCTGAAAAACATTTCAATACGGTTCGTCCACAATTTATATTAGTTCTATCTATTGAGGACAGAAAATACCGGTTTGTGTTAACGTTATTAATACTAATTGTAATTGTTGTCTTCACGCAATATGAAAAAGGTAATATAATTAATATATGTAGCAATGTTAAATATGTTTTTTTATTATTATTAAATTTAAGGTCATTAACTTGGAATGGAGTGTGCATCGCTTACCTTGAGAGATCATTACATTGTGTAATTTTGCACAACAGATACAAAAATAAATTCATATAGGTTTCAACCGTGCATTGGCCGATTTTGATTGGATATAAATTTGACCTTCACACAAATCAGCCATCGTTATTCTATACAATGTATATAATGAATTTAAAAGAAGTGACGGTATTCAAAAAGATAGCTTGCCAGGCAAGGTAACATACGCCCACTGGCAGCATTGAATTTGAAAAATAAATTGAGCAATGACTCAAAAACATTCACTAAATGGATATTGAAGTCAAGGGCAAAAACTAAAAAACTGTTCATGGAAAATCATCAAATTAAAACTTGACCACCATCTTATCTATTTCAATACTCATACCAAGTTTCATCAAATCTATTAAAAAATTGTAGCTTATTTTGCACCCACAAATATTTTTGACGCAATATTACTAAGTCAAGGGCAGTAAATCAAAAACCATTTATTAAAAAGTCGGAAATTCAAACTTGACTAATGTCTTATCTATTCTGATGCTTACACCAAGTTCCATCAAAATCTTTTGAAAATTAAAGCTTCTTATTGAAACCACAATAGAATCTTGACGCAATTTCACGAAGTCAAGGGCAATTAACTCAAAACAGTTCATTGAAAAACTGTCAAATTCAAACTTGACAGCGTCTTATCAATTCCAATGCCCACACCAAGTTTCATGAAAATCCTCTGAAAATTGGAGGATTTATTGCATCGCAACTCAAATTTTGACAAGATTTTACTACGTCAAGGGCAATAACTCAAAAACTGTTCATCAAAAAAATTGCCAAATTCAAACTCGACTGTTGTCTTATCAATTCCAATGCTCACACCAAGTTTCATCAAAATCCATTGAAAATTGTAGCTTCTATTTTATCTTCAAAAAATAGAGGCAGGGGGGAAATTGTTTATCGCAAATCGTCCAAATCGAACTTGACTACCGTCTTATCAATTCCAATGCTCATACCAAGTTTCATTACAATCCATGGATAATTGTAGCTTCTATAGTGTCTACAACAAATGTTGACTGACAGGGGCAACGACAATATACATCCACGTGGGCGTATAAAAATCTGTTCATTCGATAATTTCATACATGCATACCAAGTTTCATTAAGATTGGATAAAAACTTTAGCCTCTATCTTGGATACAACCCAAATTTGACGCGTTTTTACTAAGTCAAGGGCAATAACTCAAAATCCGTTCATTCGATCTTTCCATTTTCGAACTTGACCCAGATCTGATCAATACATACATGTATACCAAGTTTCATTAAGATCGGATAAAAACTGTAGCCTCTATCGTGGATACAACCCAAATTTGACGCGTTTTTACTAAGTCAAGGGCAATAACTCAAAATCCGTTCATTCGATAATTTCCATTTTTGAACTTGACCGAGATATCATCAATATATACATGTATACCAAGTTTCATTAAGATCGGATAAAAACTGTAGCCTCTATCGTGAATACAACCAAAATTTGATGCGTTTTTACTAAGTCAAGGGCAATAACTCAAAATCCGTTGATTCGATAATTTCCATTTTCGAACTTGACCGAGATATCATCAATACATACATGTATACCAAGTTTCATTAAGATCGGATAAAATCTGTTTGCTTTTCATTGTGGATACAACCCAAATTTGACACGTTATTACTAAGTCAAGGGCAATAACTCAAAACCCGTTCATTCGATAATTTCCATTTTCGAACTTGACCGAGATATCCTTAATATATACATGTATACCAAGTTTCATTAGGATCGGATAAAAACTGTAGCCTCTATTGTGGATACAACCCAAATTTGACGCGTTTTTACTAAGTCAAGTGCAATAACTCAAAAACCGTTCATGCGATAATTTCCATTTTCGAACTTGACCGAGATATCATCAATATATACATGTATACCAAGTTTCATTAAGATCGGATAAAAACTGTAGCCTCTATCGTGAATACAACCAAAATTTGATGCGTTTTTACTAAGTCAAGGGCAATAACTCAAAATCCGTTGATTCGATAATTTCCATTTTCGAACTTGACCGAGATATCATCAATACATACATGTATACCAAGTTTCATTAAGATCGGATAAAATCTGTAGCTTCTATTGTGGATACAACCCAAATTTGACACGTTATTACTAAGTAAAGGGCAATAACTCAAAACCCGTTCATTCGATAATTGCCATTTTCGAACTTGACCGAGATATCCTTAATATATACATGTATAGTTTCATTAGGATCGGATAAAAACTGTAGCCTCTATTGTGGATACAACCCAAATTTGACGCGTTTTTACTAAGTCAAGTGCAATAACTCAAAAACCGTTCATGCGATAATTTCCATTTTCGAACTTGACCGAGATATCATCAATATATACATGTATACCAAGTTTCATTAAGATCAGATAAAAACTGTAGCCTCTATCGTGGATACAACAAATGTGGACGGACCGACGGACGGACGGACAGGGGCGACGGCAATATACGTCCACATTTCCATATGGGCGTATAAAAATTATGAGAAGTGGCCACCAAAACTGCATTAAGAATTTCTTTGTAAAAAAAAATAATTAGATGTGTACCTGTTGTGTTAATTTTAATTGTTATGTTACTTTTAAATGTTATGTAAATATACATGTACTATGTAATAAACCACTTGAACTAGCTAAGCTTCTTTAACCAACATGATCGTGCAGTTGACCCTTTCATAAGAGACCACCTCCATTAACATACCGTTTTTAACTATTCCCTTGAGTGGTCTTTGAATGCAGGTTCTACAGTATATGAATTAGAAATAAATAAGATCAGGTCGGCAGAAAATTTGCCATTGACTGTTGAATAACAATTTACAATAAATAGATATGTATAAATATAATCTATAACCTAAGTTAGTTTTGATTAGACTGGAATACCCAATCTCTCAATATCGCTGGCAGAGAACGACTGGATGTTCCGGTCTAGGTTTTGATGTCTTTTTCTGCTTGAAAGAAGGTCAAATTAAATTTATCAAAAACTTAGTTTCTAAAACCCTGCCTTGTAATGGTAGTGTATGTTCTTTCGAAATGCTCAAAAAAAAACCCACAATAATGAAATTTGAACAGACAATACTTACCCAGTGGCCTCGATGCTTCTTTTTGTTAGAGAAGGATGTAGATATATCGTGACAAAGATCACGAGTGAATGATACAACGTTAAAACCCATAATGTACATAATATAAACAGGTTACTTTGACATTTTTCAGCCAGCTTCTAAAAATATCATTTAGGAGTTTCCCGGATTAAATATAAATCATATGGGACTGAATATGTCACTTATTAGTTGTTATGTAAAACATGAATGTTATATACATGTACCCTTATCGGTTTGACACAGCGTTTAACTACATGCATATGATTGTGTAGCCAACGTTATGCAAGAAAACATAAGGCAAATGACTTGGTAGTTGAATTGAATTACCTGCTCACTCGTAACCAATCCTGAGGGCGGGATTTAACACAGTTTGGCGAAAGATGAGCAGAATGGAACTATAAATTTCAATAGCAAACACCACTACTCCTGCCTTGGTGGACAAGTTAAATGAGCAAAGGCTTCCTATTATTTTTGAATCCATAACTTCTGTTGTAATATCTCATCACCACAAGGCATGCTGACTCTCAGACTAGATTGTTCTAATTTACAAGTGAGATAATAAGCATGCAAAGCCATTGTATGTGGATTCCAAACATAAAAAATGTTCATGAAACACAAAAAGTAACCACGCCTTAATATTATGGTACTGTTACCATGTTGAAAGAGTCAATCAGATTCTTCTCCCACAACTGATGCAACTCATAATGCTTTTTAGCGTTTATAGTGCACTATTTTCAACGAATTCCATATTCAAGCAAATACGACATAAAACACTTTTTTCTTTTTATTTTGAACCAAGGTCAAAAATATCATTTTTTGAGGTAAAAGCTGTGAATTTCACCTTAGTGAAAAATATTTTCAAACATTTTCAACTTGCTGAAATTTTTTTAAAGTTTTTAATTAAGATAGCTTGCCAGGCAAGGTAATATACGCCCACTGGCAGCATTTATTTCAAATAAAAACTTTTCAGTAAGGTTACAATAAGTGGAATGAAATATTCAACCTCCCCCTATATATTTTTTTCTAGGGTCTCTAGTTTCATTAAAAACTGTCAAGAATTGTACCTAACTCAACTCATTAAATATTTTTCGGTATTTTTATGATTTGCAACAGGGTTCACACTTAATAATATTTTGATATTTTTAATTCTTAATAAGGCTCATTCTTGGTTGATATTAAACAATTTCAGCGAGTTTTGTCAAAAATGAATGTTTAGAGTGTTCACAAGCCAAAAGTTGAAAGCGTTTTTGAAAACAGGCGCAATAACTGACACTAAATATTTTTCGATTAATCTGATTTTCAATAGGGTTGATCCTTGTGAGAAAACAAATACTAAAGCCAAGCTTCATCAAAATCCATTCAAAATTGTTCTTTCTAGAGTGTTTACGAGTTAAATTGAACGCGTTTTCAAAAACAAGGGCAATAACTTGTACTAAATATTTTTCGATTTTCAAAAGGGTTCATCCTTGGGAGAAATCAAATACTCAAGCCAAGTTTCATCAAAATCCATCAAAAAAGCGGTTCTTTCTAGAGAGTTTACAAGCTAAAATTGAACACGTTTTCAAGAACAAGGGCTATAACTCATACTAAAAAAATTTTCGATTTCGCTGATTTTCAATAGGGTTCATCCTTGAGTTATAACTCTCACACCAAGTTTCATCGAAATCCATCAAGAATTGTGCCATGTAGAGTGTTAACGAGACAAAAATCGAACGCGTTTAAAAGAACAAGGGCAATAATTCATATTACATATATTTTGATATTTTTAATTTTCAATAGGGCTCATCCCTTGCGATATCAAACAATTTCAGTGAGTTTTGTCAACATTGGTCATGAATTGTACCTTCCAGAGTGTTTATTAGCCAAAAAGTTAAACGCGTTTTCAAACACAAGGGCATAACTGACACTAAATATATTTCGATTTATTTGATTTTCAATAATGTTCATCCTTGGGTAAAAAACAAATACTCAAGCCAAGTTTTATCAAAATCCATAAAGAATTGTTCTTTCTAGAGTGCTTACAAGCTAAAATTGAACGCGTTTTCAAACACAAGGGCAATAACTGATACTAAATATTTTTCGATTTAACTGAATTTCAATAGGGTTCATCCTTAGGTGATTACAAATACTCATGCCAAGTTATGTCAAAATCGCTCAAGAATTGTGACTTGTAGAGTGTTTACAAGCAAAAAATCCAACACATTTTATAGAACAAGGGCAATAATTCCTATTAAATATATTTCGATATGTGCTATTTTCAAAAGGGTTCATTCTTGGGTGATACTAAACAATTTCAGCAAGTTTCGTCAAAATCGGTCAATAACTGTGCTTTGTAGAGTGTTTACAAGCTAAAAATTGAACGCGTTTTCAAAAACAAGGGCAATAACTGATATTAATTTTTTTTCGATTTGACTGGTTTTCAATAGGCTTCATCCTTGGGTGATAACAAATACTCAGGCCAAGTTTCATTAAAATCCATTAAAAATTGTTCTCTCAAGAGTGTTTACAAGCTAAAATTGAACGCGTTTTCAAGAACAAGGGCAATAACTCATACTAAATGTTTTTCGATTCGCTGATTTTCGATAGGGTTTATCCTTGAGTTATAACATACTCTCACACCAAGTTTCATCAAAATCGGTCAAGAATTGCACGTTGTAGAGTCATTCAAGAACAAGGGCACGAACTCATACTATTTGTTTTCCGATTTCGCTGATTTTCAATATGGTTCATCCTTGCGTGATCATAAACACTCATACTAAGTTTCATCTAAATCCGTCAACAATTACACCGTGTAGAGTGTTTACGAGCAATTGTGGACGGACGGACGGACGGACGGATGTGGGTGACGACAATATACGCCCCCCATTTCATGTGGGCGTATAAAAAACTATAGGACTTATCACCCAATTTTCACCTAGGCAAAAAAAAAAAAACATATTCAAAACTACCGGACTTATCACCTGATTGTCACCTAGGTGAAAGTGAAAAAAAATTCTGCAGAAGCTTTATTGAGAGAGAATCCCATAATTCCACACCAAAAGAAATTAACTGTCAGTTAAAATCTATTGATCTTGTAATGATATGTGTGCACAACAGACCACTATAATTGTCCAGGGACGATTGGTTATAACAAAGGAAAAGAAGTAGCCAGGCGTCTATCGGCAGCTGACTAGCTAAAGAGTTCATTGGCTTAGTATCGATTAGGCTATTTTACCTGTAGTCGGGTACATTAAGTCTTTCTTCAGTCTCTCTCTCTTTGTTATATGTTCAGGTGTTCCAGTCTTTTATTTATTCATTATCGATTTTATGTCACCCACATTGTAACTAACATTAAAGAGACATGCTGTAATATTTATAAAAAGCTAGATTTGCCTCTTTCTTACATTTAAAGTCAATTTCGAATTGAAAAGTACCAATTCCCAAAGTGTACTTTTGCGGTACTGATACTCTATGCGATTTGGATGTATTGAAATTACGACATTATTTTAACCTTTTCTTGTCTTTTAGTGAAAGGGTATATTATCAGCTATGGGTATATTATCAGGTAATACTTCACATTACCGAGTCCGCTCTAGTGGTGGACAATATGTACCCTAGCCTGTATATTATCACTGAAAAATGTTATCAATATGTGGTTTAGTATTGAAGACAACCTTTCACAATATCTTTAAATTATGTTTAACCTATAATCACCGATAGATTAATTAAAGAAAATGTTGTCACTACTTTAGTCCATCTTTGATATAAATCGACTCATTAGTTTATATCATTGTAGTTGAGAACTGCTAAGTTGGACTGAATCTTTAAAATCATTGGCATACATAGGAAATGTGAAACATTTAGCTCAAACGTCTGTATTTGGGTCAGTATTTGAAAACAACAATATTGTGATACAAAGGGTGATCAAAGTTGATGAAATGCAGAACGGCGTGTTAAAATTTACATTTCAACATGAGCATCTGTTATAATAAACGAGGTTTTTGTGAATTAGATATGGTAGGAAATGGAAGTCACTCTGGTCTGGTAAGAATCAAGTTATTCTTCATTGAAACATATATTTTAGTGCTTTATACGGCTAATATATCTATATGTGCCTACAAGTATGTAGGTTCATAGGCTACCCTGCAGCGGTGGAGTTGTCGATTGTGATTTAAATATATTAACAGGTGTGTTAATGAGTAAGGAAACAATGTGTTAAATATTTCAGGTTTGTTATTTGTCTTGCACGATTAGTAGGCCTACTGTGTTTTGAATCTTATCAGAGCAATATACCAAATGGAAATAATGTACCCCATCCGTGTAAACCGGGCAGTATGTGGTCGGGAGTTGGACACAAATTAGCTGTCGGCGGTAAAAACAGAAATTATTTTGGTAAAGACTTTAAATCTACTGGAAGTGTGAGTAGCGTTCAAGATCATTGTTTTCAGTGTGTAAAAACACTAGTTTAAAACTATCTTTGGGTGTCTTAGAAGATTTCTTGTTACTATAACATAACTTAAATCTTGTATCTGCATGATCAACAAAAAAAATTAAAAAAGATAAAACGGTTCCCAGGTATAAGCTGTTCAACATAACGGTATTTGTTTTCGAAATAAATCTTTTGACTTTCGAATTTTTTTCTGAAAAGATGTGGACACAGACACTGTGTCGTAAAGATTCAGATGGTGATGGGAAAACCAATGGTGAAGAGTTGGGTGATCCTAATTGTGTTTGGTCTCAAGGGGAAATTCCAGAAAGAAGCATAAATATCACACATCCAGGTAAAATATGAACAATTTATTTTTGTGTTAGTGATGTGAGGTAAATCAAGAACGACAAGCGTTTTATTACAATTAAGTGAAATAAGAGGGATGGTGGACCATTTAGTTTCATAATTTCAAATCTACGTATATAAAACTTTTAAAAAGTCGGCGCTTGCAAATTTTCGCATTGAGCAAATGTTGTTTATATTGATAAACAACCAGTAAACCGCCGTAAATTAGTAGATTGTTGGTGCCAGCAATATCAAACACTGGATGTTAATTATTCCACTAGGAGTATGTGAACCATGGAATCATCCAAAGTGCCAAGAGCAATGGAAATGGTTAGAATCAGAATGTAAAAATAAAGAATTTCTGTGTGAAGCAGTTAATGAAACAGGTGATCTCTACTTATTATATACATATTCACATATCAGATCTCGTATATTGACTGGTTTGTAAATAAGAAATATTTCATTATGCAAATTAAGGGCTTTAGTTTTGCTCACTGTTGCGAATTACCGATTATCAGACAATGAAATCAAAAGGGAGGTCGCAGAATCGGATAGCTTGTTTCGATATGTAGAGTATGACAAAAAGAAGCCAGCTAGTCGCATTAGCTGCCTACGATTAACTCATATCCACTGAATCCAGCGATCGATTGCATTCTTTCATATACAATCGTTAAATCCGAGATGACCACTGATAGATTGTGCTCTTAAAGTTCATCATTTGTGTACTTATAAAATCTGTGCGGAATTAGATATATATTTAGTTTTGATCTTCACCTAAATTAGAAATAAAGCACCATTTTCTCATATTAGGTGTACAGAATATGACAGTTCGGTTCCCAGAAAGTAAAATACCGCCAAGGGATACTACCTATATCTGTATAATATTTGATTTACCACAAGACAATGATTATCATCTAATAGCAACCAAACCTCTTATTGACAACATTAATATTGTACATCATGCTGTACTGTTTGGATGCGAAGACGGTAAGTAGATTATTGCAGGTGAAAATTCTTAGTCATTGCTCTTAAATTGTCATGGATGTATTCGATAAGGGTGAATATACGTATTGAGTTATGGTGTATATTCGCTAAACTTTTCGTCGACATTATTTGTGGCTGTCGCTAAAAAATGTTTCATTTGTAAAAAATATCACATTATAGATTTGTATATGACTTAATATTATAAGATATTTATGGACGCTACTTAATCACAGTCAACATTTCATCAGCGATTACAAATACATGTAGTTTTTACATACATAAGGAAATATATTATTTATTCTGTATAAATTTTAAGTGTTTCAATCGGAATTATAGATGTGGAACTTCAATCTAGCCCAAAAGTTTGTGATATGGTTCCGAACCCTAGATGTAGAGAAATACTCAGTACATGGACTGTTGGTTTCAGTGGTGATTGTGTACATAATCGTACTGGATTTAGAATTGGAATCAATGGTTACAAACGTGCTGCTCTTCAGGTACAATACAAATTCCAAACTTAAAATCAAATATTATTTAAACGAGTTCTATAAAAAGCAAGTTTCGACATTTTACACGACAATTGACACAATTGTGTATTGGTATTGTAGCCTATCAAAATGATCTTGATAGAAAATATTTGTATGCAAAGATAAGAGAGCTAATGTTAACGCTAGCGCCATTTTCTTTCTAGTTCCATTGGAATAATCCTGCGTTACATACAACTTATACAGACCAATCTGGGTTATTATTATATTACACTGATGATTTGAGAACTCACGATGCAGGGATACTGACAGTGGGAGCTAATTACTTGAATATACCACCTGGTGTTGAAAGTACAACATTCGTTAGTTATTGTCCAACACAATGTACGGAAATGTCTACCAACGATAAGGTGTACATAGCATCAGCTCATAATCATATGCATTACCTGGGTGAGTAACATAACACAGATATCATTTATTTTACATACAGCTTCAACTAGCAAATTTCATTAAAAAAAAATTTAAGAATCACAAGCGATATTAGCAGAACAATGACATATATATACATATATGATACATGAAATGGTACACAGAATGGGAAACAGAAAAATTGCTTATATGAAACTGCTTCCCGTTTGGCTGGAAAGATTATATCAAAGAAATAGTAGACATTTAGATATGACATCTTTTATCATGTAATTATTTGCAGGTATATCACAGACAATAGAACAATACAGAAATGGTAGTAAATTGAAAGATATTACAAGTGAAAACAAGTATAATTATGATAATCCAAAAACATTCAAGTAGGCTATATTTGACTTTACTGTGACTTTCTCAGTGCCTTTTATTGTATTACATATACAGTGTCAATTTATTATTTCAGCACAGCACAATACATCTGTACTATTTTTAAATTTAACAAAATATCAAATAGTCATTCGTCATTCAAATCTTCTGGTTAGTAAACTATTGTCAATTACTTTCAATTCTCGTGAAAATCGAGCTAAATATGTTTAACCGTATATCTTTACATTTGTATTTTAGTTACAATTATGTATTTCAGATATGATGATCCAATAGAACTATTATCTGGGGATTCTATTAAAACAACATGCACATATAATTCATTATCTAAAAACACTACTACTTATTTCGGTGATTCTACAACTGATGAAATGTGTTTTGGATTTATAACATACTTCCCTAAAAAGAATTTAAACATATCATTATGTACATCGTGGAAATCCATACCAATGTGTGTTGTTCGTAGAGGAGAGTCTTATAAAAACTGTTATTTGCAAGAATTCTTAAAATTTTCAGAGGCCCGCTTTATGTGGTTGTTCAATGCCGTGTTGAAATTTTGTGATGACCATTGTTCTACAAAATGTATTGAAATTGTGCAAGAAATTGAAAAAAATCCATGTTTAAAAGGCGAATTTCGGGAATATGTGAAGCACTTTATGGAGGCTAGTCCCCAATTTAGACAATTTTTCAAACTTTTCGAAAACTGTTTAAAAATTGTGGAAAGTAACAATCTGTCAACTGGTGTTTATCAAACTAATGACCTCTTTGTCTCATATATACTGTTGACATTTTTTCATGCTGTATTATGCTTTGTTTTTTAACTAAAATGAGTAGCCCCTGTGGCTCTGTATTAACTACTTTGGGTTATAACATAAACGTTTAAATAGGTATAATCGTGAAACATGTAATTGGCGAACAGACAGTGTTTAGTTTTAGACACCTTTAGACATATCTTTCTTCCCAATTTAAAAACGCTACAGACACAGACGCTACTATATCAAATAATTTAGTGCAGTTGTTCTTCGAAATACGTACATTGTTTTTAGCTCGGAAAAACAATGGTAAGCAGAGTTACTGACCGATTTTGACGATACTTAGTGCATTGATTTAATATGACCCTCAGAGGAATACAAAAATAAGAACTAGAAAATAAAGAGAAAATTAAAAATATTTTAAATTAATAAAGTATTAAATTACTTATTGACTCCAAGGAGGATTTGGTGAACAAATTTGTTATCAATAAAGCTCTTGTTATAGGACCAAAACAATCGAAATAGTTTACGTGAATTTAAATTGTTTAAATATTTGTTAGTATTATGTAAGTATAATACATTTTACATTATTACCTTTCTAACTCTATCCAATTAAAAATAAACCAATAAAGTTATGCTTTGGCGAACGTGAAATGAAGGATGCATTCGTTACCATTACATACAACTGGTCACCAGCTTCAAGATCAAATATACCAGAAATAAACTTGGTATTAAACTCATGATCATCAATATATTTCAACTTAACGGTATACTTTCCCTTTAACAAATCTGATGTCTTATCATTGTCCAGTTTCGAATTATATCGTGTGATATGATAAGCTAAAACCTCTTCAGATTTGTATAGATTGGTTCCTAATATAAGCTTAAAGTACAGCTGACAATAGACAAAATACTTTCCTTTGGTGAAGATTTGAATTCGATCATTTGTTTTGTTTATTCCATTCAAATGACCCCATTTGCTCTCATTCGCAAATTTTACGGGGCGTTTTTCGTTTCCTGTAAGTAAAAAATAATGATACAAACAAGATAAAACCACTACATGAGTGAAAGGCTATAAGAACTAGCTAATATCACAATATCGTTAAATATACAAAGATATCGATACTTATTCACCTTACTTTCTTAGTTGTATTATTCTTTATTCTACAAAAAATGTTGACACAGGTAACAGATTAAACTTACCTTTCTCGTCATAGCCACGCATTAGAATATGTGCGCTTATTTGGCTGCCTTTAAAATAACCATCACGTATTTCAGCATTTCTCTCTTAAAATGAAAGCAAATTTAGCATTATTTGACTAAATGAATTTCACTATAGTTGAACCATTATTGAGTTCCTCAAGAAATCACCAGCCATACTACAATGTCAATGTGTCCTACACCCAGACACAATATTGTCAATAGGGTTGTTCTTTCCTAATTAATACGACTCAGCAATTAATATATTACTGTACAAAGCTTTCAGTGATTTTTACTATAAATGAAATGTTTTAAACGTTAGGAAATCAATAGCATACCTAAAGCTTTGGATTCTCTCAATTTTCTTTCAGATATCTGGGACAAAATATAAAAGATATGGGGATGAAATATTTTTTCGCATTTGGTATTTTAAAGGGGTGTATAATGGAAATGCACAACATTCTCCTTGTTTCAATACAGTATAGTTTAATACTAAATAGATACTTTCCGAGAGTTAATTTCATTTGAGCATTTTTAACATAATGATGATGCACCTTTTGATGATAGTGTTGAATTACGATTTCGTAGGTAGAATCGTCTTTGATGATGATGCTGATTATGATGTAATGCTGATGCTGATAATGATGAAATGCTGATGCTGATAATGATGTAATGCTGAAATAATACTCACCAAATCCAACAAAGCTTCAGTTGATTTTGTCGTCGAACCACAACAAATTTCCACCCCATTTTCGTAGTCTTTTTCTAACATTCTATATTTCTCATTTTCATTTGGAAATGGGGAAAATTTCAGCTTATCACATGGTACACAGAAATCATCGGCAAGTTTAACCTCTCTTGATGAATAAAGGTAGAAAAGGATAGCAGTTGATGCGATTGACGCTGTACTTATGATAATAGAAAAATATACACAGTAGCGTTCTCTTTTTTCTAGTTGTTTTATACGTATTTTGGGTAGATTGGTATAACCCTGTCTACTGTTATCAAGATGTCTGTATCGGTCTCTATTTGATGCATCTAATGGAATATGAAGCCTATCATCGCGGCCAATCCTAACATCAGATCTAGACATGTCTTCTTCCGGTTACTAAAATAAACAGGTTAGTTGGATAAAAGAATTTCTATGGTTATGTGTTTAGTGCAAACGTTTGATGGTGGTTTTGACTTGTCAAGACAAAAAAAAAACGTTCATCGAAACATGACTTTGATTTGGGCCAAAAAGCGACTTTCAGAGGCCATAAATTTCAGCAATTAGCAGTCAAAGGCCGATATATTTATTCTATAGGGAGAAACTTAAGAAACAGTCAATCACGTGGATACCGTGAACACGCAAGCAAGACATCTGATAAATAGACTTGCAACCGCTAGAAGGCTTACACTATAACACAGCTAGTAAAATGCTTAAAGACCTGTAAAACATCAGTGCCCCAATAAGGGTTAGACGTTTCATTAACCCCAAGGTTCAGATTTCAATCCCGTAATAGTAGCGGTGTTAAAGACTTCAGAGACGTCATCAAGAGCCTAGATATTAAAGCTTGTAGCAGTTGAAGGTCCAGTATTTATACCTTTGCTATATAAGAACAGATGTACTGCCGATATGGCAACAAGGGGGCCTCAATGTCATATAAATTGAAGATAGTAGCAGTTAGTTAGTGATAAATTAACTACATAAAAACAAGTATATTGTTGATTTTGTAACACTGTGAAAGGCCTAGAAGTCATTAATATCACTCGAAGTAGCTGGTTAAAGGGCAGGTGATACTACGCCTATAGGAAAGAAACCGCTAATCAGATTTGAAGGTTAGTCTTGAGCCTAAACAGAGCAACGGTAAATTCAACTGAGGTGTTGTGGGAAGGCCTCAAAGATATATTACAGCTTGTAGCTTGTAACCTAAACAAATCGAACATCCAATCAAATTGCTGATTTAGTATTAGTGAAAGGACATGTAAGACAGCTACTAGTAGTTAAAGGTCCAATGAAATAGAGATGCTTGAAATATTTGTGATGTCAATGATCTCCATTATAAAAGCGTTTATTGATATACTTTTTGATATACACATGAAATGGGAGGTGTATATTGTCGTCACTTATGTCCGTTCGCCCCTCCGTTCGTCCGTCGTAAACATTCTAGATGGTGACATTCTTGACGGATTTTGATGAAACTTGATATGAGTGTTTATGATCACGCAAGAATGAACCCTATGGAAAATCAGCGAAATCGGAAAAAATCTTCTTGCCCTTGCTCTTGAATGGCTCGTAAACACTCTACAATGTGCAATTCTTAAACTGATTTTGATGAAACTTAGTGTGAGAGTATGTTATAACTCAAGGATGAACCCTATTGAAAATCAGCGAAATCAAAAGATATTTAGTATGATTTATTGCCCTTGTTCTTGAAAACGCGTTCAATTTTAGCTTGTAAACCCTTTTGAAAGAACAATTCTTAATGGATTTTGATGAAACTTGGCTTGAGTACTTGTTATCACCCAAGGATGAAACCTATTGAAAACCAGTTAAATCGAAAAAAATTCAGTTATTGCCCTTGTTTTTGAAAACGCGTTCAATTTTTGACTTGTAAACACTCCACAAGGCAGAATTACTGACCGATTTTGACAATACTTGTAATCACCTAAGGATAAACCCTATTGAAAATCAGTTAAATCGAAAAATAGTTAGTATCAGTTATTGCCCTTGTTTTTGAAGGCACCTTAGGATAAACCCTATTGAAAATCAGTTAAATCGAAAAATATTTAGTATCAGTTATTGTCCTCGTTTTTGAAAGCACAATTCTTGACCGAGTTGACAAAACTTGATGAATTTGTTTAATATCACTAAAGGATGAACCCTATTGAAATGAAAAATATTGAAATATATTTAATACGAATTATTGCCCTTGTTCTATAAATTTTTTGTCTCGTAGACACTCATTTGGCATGAGTATTTGTAATCACCTAAGGATGAACCCTATTGAAAATCAGAAAATCGAAACATATTTTGTATTGGTTATTGCCTTTGTTTTTGAAAACGCTTCAAATTTTAGCTTGTAAACCCTCTAGAAGGCACAGTGCTTTACAGATTTTGACAAAATTTGCTGAAATTGTTAATTATCACTCATGAATGAACCCTAATGAAAACAAGAAATATCACATTATATTTTATTGCCCTTGTTCTTTCAAACGATTTCGATTTTTGGCCTGTAAACACTCTGCAAGCCACATTTCTTGGCTGATTTTAACGGAACGTGGCATGAGTATGTGTAATCACCTAAGGATGAACCCTATTGAAAATCAGATGAATCTAAAAATATTTAATATCAGTTATGCCTCTGTTTTTGAAAAAGCGTCAAACCTTCAGCTCGTAAACTCTTTAGAAGGCACAATGCTTTACAGATTTTGACAGAACTTGCTGAAATTTTTAATTATCATTCAAGGATGAACCCTATTGAAAACAAAAAATATCACAAAATATTTAATATGAATTATTGCCCGTGTTCGGTTTTTTGGCTCCTTTTTCAAAGGCACAATTCCTTACGGATTTTGATAAATTTTGTTGAAATTGTTATCACCCAAGAGTGAATCCTTTGAACAATCAAAAATACTGAAATTCTTTAATGAGTTATTGCCTTGTTATTAGGTATAATTCATGACAGATTTTAAGGAAACTTAGTAATATTGTACATTTATCACCCCAGAAAAGGAATATATGTATAGTAATTTTCGATGTCCATGCTTTGTTTTTTTCGTACCGATAACTAAAATATAAATATCTGAAACCGAATTTTTGCTGGAACGGAAGTGAGTTATTGCATAATGTGCATGAATTTTGTCTGTTGAGCTTATTTACGGGCCGATTTAGTTCAAATTTGCTTCATTTTATTCCTTGTAATATCATCTTATACAGTTGATAGATTAAAGGTTTTGAAATGTTGTGGATACAATAAATTGTTATCAAACATTTTGGGTAATATATTCGAAATTTGCAACCTTGTTCCTAATTTTCGGATCGATCTGAAATTCACAAAACATAGAATTTTTGCATCACTTTCGGTTTCGGTGCGAGCAGCTTCGTTTTACAGGCGGTTATATTATTTTGTTCAAGACCTACAACAAAAAACAGAAAATTTTATAGTATTTCTAGTCTAACTTAACAATTTGAGTGGGACTGAACCACCAAGAGAATATCTAAAACCAAATATTTGGTAAACAGGTGGGATATTGCATTATGAGCAAGAATTTTTATCACTTCCGGTTTTGGAGTGAGGACTTTCGGTTTTTCAAATCACGTCTGGTGTAAATTAAAAATATCGAAAAAAAACCAATATATATTGTTTATTCTGCATTATTACAATCCATGTAGAAGAGCGGAAGTGATACATAAGCCGTTTTATAGCCACACATTTTACAAAAATTTTGATTCCTTCGCCTTTTTTACCAGATTTGTATGATTTTGTCCTCTATAAAAGACTTTATCTAAAAGTTGTTGATTTTGATTTTTGAATTTTAAATTCTTTTTAGACACGTTTGAGTTTTGGGAAAAAATTTAAAGTTTCTATATCGTGACCTTGAACTTTATTGACCTTGAAATTTCGGTGTACAATGACCTTGACCTATGCTATATATAGATATGATGATATTGGGTGAAAAATATCAACTTCCAGAATTATAGGCCATGGAAATCTGACAATTCAAAATTATCCAATCCAAAAGTTGGGTACCTGTTTGATCTGATCTAGGCGAGTGGAATTTGTTGAATGTAAATAAAATAGTTGTAAATATTGTTTGAGTATTCTTCTTTGGATACATCACAATAGAAGAGAGCTACCTCATCAACAAATAGTGTTGCAGTTTTATAAGGCAGCGCAAACTTGTCTGTAGTGAACTTGTCTGCAATATCTTGTCTACAATACCATACTCTCTGATAAACGCAAGATACATTTTTCGATGGGCTTAGGATTTTGTTTCAAAAGATAATAATGACAATAATACATGAGTATATTTTGAAGAAAGAAAGTGTAGATTTTTTTACTCAAACGGTCCTCAAATCAAACGTATTTATCCCACACCAATTTGGTTTTCAGAGAGAGGATTTTCGCATTTTTCTCTTTTGACATGGATGGTTTGCGATAAAAACTCAAATTTTTAAAAGATAGCTTACCAGGCAAGGTAATATAAGCCCACTGGCAGCAATGAATTTGAATAAAAACTCAAGAAACATTCCCTGAAAATTTATTTCAATGCCATTGCAACCTGAAAACTTTGAAACCTGCAGCTTTTATGCACCCACAATACCATTGTGATGCAATTTTACTAAGTCAAGAGCAATTTCTCAAAAACTGTTCATGGAAAATAGTCAAATTCAAACTTGACCACCATCTTATCTATTCCAATATTCATACCAAGTTTCATCAAAATCTATTAAATATTGTAGCTTCTATTGCACCCACAATACAATTTTGACACAATTTTAGCAAGTCGAGGGCAATAGTTCAAAACCGTTTATGTAAAAATGCTCCCACAATTGTTCATCGAAAAATTGTCAAATTCGAACTTGAACACCGTCTTATCAAGTCCAATGCTCACACCAAGTTTCAATAAAAATTCATTGAAAATTGGAGCTTTTTCTACATAAAATATACAGACAGGGGCAATAACTCAAAAACTGTTCATCGAAAAAATCTTCAAAATGGAACTTATCAATTCTATTGCTCTATTGTTTCATTAAAAATCCATAGAGAATTGTAGCTTCTATAGTGTCTACAACAAATGTTGGCAGACCGACGGACCGACAGACCGACAGACCGACGGACAGGGGCGACGATAATATACGTCCACATATTCATGTGGCGTATAAAAATATATTTTGTGATTTCATCCCCGAAGATAAAACCCTAATGATGATTGTGTTATAAAACATGAGCAGACGGCTTGGTTTGAACATTTCACACCTCTCCAGTGGGCACCAGAAAAGATCTATATGATTATGTAATTTTTCAACCTTAATTTCTAACTTACAATAAATTAGTAATCATAATCAGCATGCAGCCCCTTTTCAACGATATACAGTTCAAATTGTAAAAAAAAATTTTCAGAAGAAATTTAACATTTCAGAATTATAGCCTAGGGTTAAAGAATGATTGTCGTGTTATGCAACATACGACAAGTGATAATTAATAGCACTTTAGAATCCACAAAAAAAAAAATGAAATAAAGAGATTTTTGTTTTCATTAACTGAAGGTTCCTGAAACTATTTAAGGACTAGATTATCTCAATGTATAAATCAAGATTTAGAACTTTAATTTTCATTGGCCATTTAAATAATTAACTGCCTCATTCCAGTAATAATCGTGAAGTGTTCCACTCAAGTTTCGTAAATCGCACGGTAGATTTTGAGAATTTCAAGGTCATCTGATATAACCCCAACAGCAATAGTAAATCTTATAACGTTACTCAACTCAATTTTCTCAAAAACGAAAAAAAAATTCAAATTCCCTTCGAGCAAAAGTTAGTAAAATAAATGTATTATTTAATACAATAATGCTTTTTTGGTTTTGAATTTAATCCAAAGACTAGTAGCAATTTAAGTATCAAAAAATTGTAAAAAATTATGTTTTTCTTACTTTCGGGTCACTTCCGGTCAACATATGGCAAGAAATTTGGTACCAATAGATAGGTATTTAAATTTGGCATCTATTGACACCACTTTTATACAAATTGAATGATATTTGTCAAAGTTATGACCAGTTATGCAATTATGCAATTATCTATTAGGGGAGATAACTTATCACAATTATGTTTGTATGAGTATGTATAAGAAGTCAATATACATCTGCAAACGTTGTTTTAAGAAAAAAATGTTGAGAATGTAAAAATTGAAATTTTGAATATAAAAATTAAAAATACATTAAAGAAATTGTAAGTTGAATAGTTAACAACTTATTTTGGCGAACCATTGCCCGGTGTAAACGACCATTTTGCGAACCGATAATATACGTCCACATATTCATGTGGCGTTAAAAATAATTTTGTGATTTCATCCCCGAAGATAAAACCCTAATGATGATTGTGTTATAAAACATGAGCAGACGGCTTGGTTTGAACATTTCACACCTCTCCAGTGGGCACCAGAAAAGATCTATATGATTATGTAATTTTTCAACCTTAATTTCTAACTTACAATAAATTAGTAATCATAATCAGCATGCAGCCCCTTTTCAACGATATACAGTTCAAATTGTAAAAAAAAATTTTCAGAAGAAATTTAACATTTCAGAATTATAGCCTAGGGTTAAAGAATGATTGTCGTGTTATGCAACATACGACAAGTGATAATTAATAGCACTTTAGAATCCACGAAAAAAAAAATGAAATAATTAGAGCATTTTTGTTTTATCATTAAAAATGAATATCTGAAACCATATTAAGGTACTAGTATTACCTGTCACGCTCGGTGCTGTTCACCGCTCTAGTTTTTACTCTTTCAATTTTATCTATAGGCCTACTTTGTAATATAATAACATCTTATCATGTGCATGTTAAACTTTTATGTGTATATTACTATGTCATTTTATCTCATTTTTTTTTATAACTATAATATTGTTAAGCGCGTTGATACTGTAATGTCATGTTATCATGTACTTCGTAGAATTTACACTGTATATAATTATCATTATTATTATTACCAAATCTTCAAAAAAGGTCACTGACGTCATAAATTAGTTTCAACATTTCTATAGGGTTTTTATTACCGGTCCTTTATTAATGGTATTACTCTCCCACTGCTATTATCAACACAAAAGTTGTATTTGCCGTTGCTTTTTTTAGGTTTATTAATATTGATCCTCCAACTTCTACGACTATAGGTTTAAATAAGAAAAATTAGTGGCGTTTAATGGAAAATTTATCTCTACTTTTATCTTTGCTACTACCGCTCTGAAATCTCTGGTAATTGTTCGGTACTAGCACACAAATTCAAAATCTGCTTTATGCAATATATACATGTAGTATTACAAAGCTTCCGTGTAGATAAGTGTTTATATTAATAATTGGAGGGGGGAGGGTAGTGCCCAGAGGTTTGTCGAAGGGTGGAGAGGCACATAGGCCTAAGCTATGCACATACAAAGACATTTTTTGAAATCCAGGTCTTAAGTTAAATCGACACAACATAAAGTTTATTCTTAGTCGATATCGTATTTAACATATCGTGTCTAAACCTTTTCAGACAATAGGAGGGGCCACTCCTTGTGTTTTTTGGTCACTAAATATAGGAATACTGGATCGATGCCAAATACTTTTATACTACTAACATTTATTTCAAATCTTACCTTATAAAATACAAGTTTTACAACATGTTTTAGACAGAATGCTGTTAAAATGGTTTTACGCATAATAATACTTCCTTGTTTCGGTTTGATTGGCCGATATAGACCGTCAAATTAATTTTTACCTGTTTTCATTTTAAATCATAAAATTCAACATACACTATCAGAAATCTCGTTGAAGGTTTCTATTATATTGCTTAAAAACCTGGCCAATTTAAATTTTCTGGACCAAAAATGATATATCATTATCTGCTAACAATCTCAATTGAGACGCCGTCATTACTTTTGTGGTCGACCAATTTTTGTGGCCAATGGATACACTGATATTTAGGCATGATTGTAATTGTTGTAATTTAATCAAAAAACGAAAAATTTGTAATTCATTTGTAAATAAATTAGCTAATAAGAGACGAAAGCTCGTCATGGCCAAATTTTGAAAAATGGCCGACATTTGAACAGTTCACCGCGATGGTGTTTGGGCAGATACTGTGATATAATTGACCTGTGAATATATCAAAAATTCAAATACAGTAGTATTTTAGGCAAAACCTAGTGACTGGCCAGTCAGGGACGAGACTCTTCATAGCCAATATTTTTAAAAATGTCCAATTTTGAACAGTTCGCAGTGATGGTGGTGGGGCAGATGTTTTGTTGGACTTGAATGAATCTCGACTTCATGGTGACTTAGGAATGTGAATATATCAAAAATTCCAATATAATGGTATTTTAATGCTAAACTTAGTAAAAGCACCGCATGGATCAGTTTCTTTAGTGATGTGCTCCCCGAAAATGTATCTGTAACTCCTATCTGTTAAGTTAGAATTCTTTTAATATGGGAACACATACAAAATATGAAGAATGTACATACGAGGAACACATCACAAAAGACACTGATCCAAGCTGAAGGAAGAAAGAAGAAGCCAACCCTGACCCGAAAGATGTAATATATAAAATCAATTGTAGCTGCAACAAGTCGTATATTGGCGAAACATCCAGATCCTTTTCAGTTAGAATAGAAGAACACAAAACTGTCTGCATCAACCGTAAACCTGAAGACTTCGCAATCGCAGTCTTGATATTGAAATTTGTACTCAGGACTAAGTCATATCGAGTCAAGATTATGACGTGTCTTTAAGTCAAAGACAAGTTGGAAATTTTTTTTTCTTGTAATTCATTTTTATACCTTAGTCAATCAACATGTGGATTTGATAGGTTTTGGGATTTACTATTGTTTGGTGACTTGGAGTTTAGTTTTGGTGTTTAGTTTAAGTGTTTACTAAACACTTTTACAGTAAGAGAAGATAGGGATAGACCTCTGCGTATTTTGCCCACACCGCCCAAATTGTCTACTTTTTCAGGGGATCCAATTAGGACATCAGACGTGAATTTTGACCTGTGGAAATTTGAGGTATTGGAACTATTGGAATCAAATCATACATCAGAACAAATTAGACATGTTGTTTTTGCATCTTTAAAGGGTGAAGCTGCTAGGATAGCGATTCGTCTTGGTCATGGAATTACCCTTAACAGACTTCTGGCTAAGCTAGAAAGTGTCTTAGGTACTGTTGATGAGTCTTAATGTATTATTGCAGAATTTTATGCTTCTACTAAGAAAGACGAAACTGTTGCTGCTTGGGGATGCAGGCCTGAAGATCTGTTACAGAAAGCATTAGATCAGGAGAAATCGTTGACAAAACAATATAACGCAATATTCTTAGGACAAGATTCTATCAAGGATTAAGATCCGATTTAAAACTTAGGGCAGCTCATCAATATGATGCAATAACTGACTATGATATAATCATGGTCAAAGTTCGTAAGATCGAACGTGAGCTTCAAAGGGGGGGGGGGGGGTAGTATGCCAAGTAAGAAGACTGCACAAGTTAAAATGATTTCTAAGAAGGAAAAGTCAACCCAAGGTGACAGTCAAGACTGTGATTTGAAAGCCTTGGTCATGTCTTTAGCGACTTCAATTAAAGAGTTAAAGGGTGAAGTGAAGGGTATGAAACACACTACGAACTCTGTTAACTCTGTGAATACAGAATCGGTTGTAAATTCTGCGGTCTCAGGAGGATGAGCGCACATGCTACAGATGTTGGAAGAAGGGTGATTTGGCATATGGTTGTAGGGCGAAAACGCCATTAAACTCCGAGATGTCTTCGTCGAGGGGCAGACGATAGACAATGGTATTAGCCCCAACAAAGATTTGGTAGGCTGTAGCAGTTTTTATAAACAACCATTCTGGGATTGCTTTGTTGGACACTGGTTCGCAGGTTTCCATTATTTATGAGACATTTTTTAAGAATCATATGGAATCCTCGTGTGTTTTTCATGAATTACAAGATATTATCAAGTTAGAAGGTGCAGGAGGTAATCCGGTTCCATACCTTGGGTTAGTGGCGGCATCCATTTCTGTTCTGCGTATTGCCGAGTCTTCTACACCTTGCATATTTCTTGTAGTTCAGGACACACCATATCATGCAGATGTACCTATAATTCTTGGAACTAACATCCTGGAGTGTTTAATGGATGAAGCTAAAGATGCCTATGGTGTTAATTTTCATAACTGCATTAAATATGATAGACCTTGGGTTTTAGCTGTCAGGTGCATGAAGTTGAACATTAAACATCAACGTAAAATCTGCAGAGAGAAAATCTATTTGCCTGCATAGTAATAGATCCACTGTTGTTGTTTGTCATTTACAGAGAAAGCATTCTGCAATTGACTGTGATGTGTTTTTCCAACCTCAATGTAAGAACGAAGTCTTTGTTACTGTGTCAAACTTATCGGTATATCCTTTCAATATCCAGACAAATAGCATTGTTGGAGAATTTGTTCCTGTAACTGATGTGTAACTAGCCCTTCGTAAGTTATCCAGCAGACTCAGGAGAAAGGTGATACTGGCAATGGACTTGACAGAATAGATTGGAACACTGCTCCGTTGTCAGATGTCGATCTTATTGAGGCTAAAGATTTCATACGGAAATGGCAACATAATTTTTCCAACAGTGATGTCGATATAGGTTGTACTAGTTTGGTAAAACATGCAATAAAGCTTGACGATGAAACACCATTCAAGCAGAAACATAGGCCGATTCCACCAGCCATGTTTGATGAGGTTAGGAAACATTTGCAGGACCTCATGACTAGTGGCATAATTAAGAAGTCTAATAGAGAAGTCTAAGAGTCCTTGGGCATCCAACATTGTGTTTTGTAGGAAGAAAGATAACTCTTTAAGGCAGTTGGGTCGAAGAACTATAAAGAAAATCTATACATTACCTAGGATCGAGGAGGTGATCGACAATTTTTCTGGGGCTAAGTGGTTCAGTGTGATTGACTTGAAGTCCGGTTACCACATAGTAGAACTCAAAGAGGAGGATAAATGCAAAACAGCCTTCACAGTCGGACCTTTAGGGTTCTAAGAGTTCAACCGTATGCCATTTTGGCTGAAGAATGCGCCTGCCACTTACCAGAGATTAATGAAGGAATGCCGGAAAATATGTATGATTTATCTGGACGATGTGATCATATTTTCAGACACCTATGAACAGCATATGGAGCGACTTAAATTGGTCTTCGAACGTTTTGAGGCATCTGGTCTCAAACTGGCTCCAAAAAAAATGCAATTTTTTCCAGCAAGAGGTTAAGTATTTAGACCATATTGTAACACGAAGTTTCCTTGGCTTTGTGGGTTTTTATAGAAGGTTTGTGAAAGATTTTTCAAAGACTGCCAAACCTTTGAATGAATTATTGGTCGGTAGTCCAGCTTCAAAGAAGAGGCGGAGGAAGGTATCATCTGGTGCTTCTCTTGTGTGAAGTTGGAATAGTGAGACTGAAAAGGCTTTCGCAGAGTTGAAGCAGGCTTAGTTACACCTCCAGTTTTAGCATACCCAGATTGTATTGTTTGTTGTTGTTATTATTGTTGCCTATATATACCCTTGTTTCTTCATTGTTTGTATTCATTATATTCCTGATGACGATGTGAGAACCACATTGAAACGTTGAAAGTAATAAAATCAAGAAGTATTCATTCATAAAAATCGTTTTATTTAATTAAGTTATTGTTATAGGACCAAAACCTTCGAAATGGTTTATGTGAATTTGAATATAAAAATTATAAGTAACAAAATTAAAGTCGGCTCTTCTGAAATAATTTCTACATTATTATCTTACATAATTATAACGCTATCCAATTAAAAACAAACCAATAAAGTTATGATGTGGCTCACGTGAAATGAAGGATGTATTCGTCACCATCACATACAACTGGTCACCAGCTTCAAGATCAAATATACCAGAAATAAACTTGGTGCTAAAATCACGCTCATCAATATATTTCAACTTAACGTTAAATTCTCCGTTTAACAAATCTGATGTCTTATCATTGTCCAATTTCGAGTTATATCGTGTGATATGATAAGCTAAAACCTCGTCAGATTTGTATAGATTGGTCCCAAATATAAGCCTAAAATACAGCTGACAATAGACAAAATACTTTCCTTTGGTGAAGATTTGAATTCGATCATTTGTTTTATTTATTCCATTCAAATGATTCCTGTCAATGAACCCCTTGCTGTCATTCGCAAATTTTACGGGTCGTTTTTCGTTTCCTGTAAAAATAAATAATGACACAAACAAGATAAAACCACAATTTAATAATTTATAAAATGTCCAAACACTACATGAGTGAAAGACTAAAAGAACTAGCTAATATCACAATATCGTTAAATATATAAAGATATTGATACTTATTCACCTTACTTTCATAGTTGTATTATTCTTTATAATCACTACAAAACCCCAAAAGTTTTAATTTGAAGTGATGTTGACACAGGTAACAGATTAAACTTACCTTTCTCATCATAGCCACTCATAAGAATATGTGCGCTTATTTGGCTTCCTTTAAAATAACCATCACGTATTTCAGCATTTCTCTCTTAAATTAAAAGCAAATTTTGCATTTTTTAAATAAATGAATTTCACTACTATATATAGTTGAACCAATATTGAGTTCCTCAAGAAATCACCAGCTATACTACAATGTCAATGTGTCCATCACCCAGCAACAATATTGTCAACAGGGTTGGCCTTTCCCTGATTAATACGACTCTGCAATTAATATATTACTGTACAAAGCTTTCAGTGTTTTTTACTATAAATGAAATGTTTTAAACTTTAGGAAATCAATAGCATACCTAGAGCTTTGGATTCTCTCAATTTTCTTTCAGATATCTGGGACAAAATATAAAAGATATGGGAATGAAATATTTGTTCAAATTTGGTATTTCAAAGGGGTGCACAACATTCTCCTTGTTTCAATACAGTATAGTTTAATACTAAATAGATACTTTCCGAGAGTCAATTTCATTTGAGCATTTTTAACAGAATTAATCAGTGAACCTCGCTGGGTGTCATTGTATTTTGTACATTTATCTTTCATAATGATGATGTACCTTTTGATGATAATGTTCATAATGATGATGATGGCGTAGAAATAACGATTTCTTAGGTAGATTCGTCTTTGATGATGATGCTGATGATGATGTAATGCTGATGCTGATAATGATTATAATGATGAAATAATACTCACCAAACTCAACAAAGCATCAGTTGAATTTGTCGTCGAACCACAACAAATTTCCACCCCATTTTCGTAGTCCTTTTCTAACATTCTATATTTCTCATTTTCATTTGGAAATGGAGAAAATTTCAGTTTATCACATGGTACACAGAAATCATCGGCAAGTTTAACCTCTCTTGATGAATAAAGGTAGATAATGATAGCAGATGATGCGATTGACGCTGCACTAATGATGATAGAGATGTATACACAGTAGCGTTCTCTTTTTTCTAGTTGTTTTATACGTCTTTTGGGTAGATTGGTATGACACTGTCTACTGTTATCAAGATGTCTGTATCGGTCTCTACTTGATGCATCTAATGGAATATGAAGCCTATCATCGCCAATCCTAACATCAGATCTAGACATGTCTTCTTCCTGTTACTAAAATAAAAAGGTTGTTATATAAAAGAATTTCTATGATTATGTGTTTAGTGCAAACGTTTGATGGTGGTTGACTTTGTCAAGGGATAAGACAAAAGGAACGTTCATCGAAACATGACTTTGATTTGGAATAAAAAGCGATTTTCAGAGGCCATAAATTTCAGCTATTAGCAGTCGAAGGCCGATACTAATTCTATAGGGGGAAACTAAAGAAACAGTTAATCACATGGATACCGTGAACACGCATGCAAGACATCTCATAAATAGATTTGCAACCGCTAGAAGTAAAGGCTTATATTATAACACAGCTAATAAAATGCTTAAAGACCTGTAAAGCATTAGTGCCTCGATAAGAGTTAGACGTTTCATTAACCCCAAGGTTCAGATTTCAATCCCGTAATAGTAGCGGTGTTAAAGACTTTAGAGACGTCATCAAGAGCCTAAATATTAAAGCTTGTAGCAGTTGAAGGTCCAGTATTTATACCTTTGCTATATAAGACCAGATGTACTGCCGATACAGCAACAAAGGGGCCTCAATGGCCATATAAATTAAAAGATAGTAGTTGTTTTACCATTAGTGATAAATTAACTACATAAAAAGGAGTATTTTGTTGATTTCTTAACACTGTGAAGGCCTAGAAGTCATTAATATAACTCCTGGTAGCTGGTTAAAGGGCTGGTGATACTACGCCTATAGGAAAGAAACAGCCATTCAGGTTTGAAGGTTAGTAGTATTAAGTCTAAACAGAGCAACGGTAAATTCATCTGATGTGTTGTGGGAAAGGCCTCAAAGACGATATATTACAGCTTGTAGCAGTTAAAAGTTCCAGCAATAAAAACAAGTTTGTGGATAAAAGATTAAAAAATAGTTTGTGGATAAAAAAATTTTTATCAAACATTTTGGGTAATAATTATCGGATCGATCTGAAATTCACAAAATATAGACATAACTTTCGGTTTCGGCGCGAGCAGCTTCCTTTTTTGGGGGGGGGGGGGTGTATTATTTTGTTCAATACCTCCAGCAAAAACAAGAAAATGGTATAGTTTATCTAATCATACTTAACAATTTGAGTGGGACTGAACCACCAAGAGAATATCTAAAACCATATGTTTGTTAAACCGATATTGCATTATGAGCAAGAATTTAGAAACGCCTCTATATGATTATTTCTGGAGCGATTAACTTTGAATTTTTTTTATAATTTTTGTTGTAAATAGATGTATCTGACGCATTTGAAAATGTTAAATTTGTGGATTTTTTTTTCCCCAAAACAATTGAACATAAAATTTCCCATAAAATTCAAAATTTCTAACCTTTTGTTGCTAATTTTTTGATCAATCTGAAATTCTCAGAATATAGTCAAATTTTCCCTACATATAATTTCGCGTGCTTAATTTTTTTATTATTTCCGTTTTTGACGTGAGGACATCCGGTTTTTCAAATCACGTCTGATGTAAAAAAAACTTTTACCTTTCTATATCGTGACCTTCAGTGTATAATGACCATGGCCTATGCTATATATAGATATGCTGATATTAGGTGAAAAATATCAACTTCCGGATTTATAGGCCATGGAAATCTTAATTTTTTTTAATACATTTGTGCAACTTTAGACGACCATACTGTAGCAGAGCCTAGATTAGATCAAACTGGGGGGGGGGGGAGGGGGCGGTGGTTGTTCTAATTATCACAAGAGTTACCTTTTTTTAGTCAGTTGAAATTCAAAATAATGGCGGATAGGACAGAAATTAAAAACATGTCCAATCCAAAAGTTGGGTACCTGTTTGATCCGATCTAGGTTAGTGGAATTTGTTCAATGTAAATAAAGTAATGCGATTTCTTGTCTACAGTGGTATCCAGACCATTTCGTTCCTGTAAAATTGGTTCGTCACATACACAAGGTAACGAAAATCCAAGAACTTCATTTAGCCTACCAACAACAACAAAGACTTTACAATATCGGTTATTCACAAGATGCTAGCCCCTGTGCTATACCTATTAAAAACAGAATATGTGAACAGTTCTTTCTTTGGAAAGTTTCACGCATGGAGCAAGGGAGAAAACTATTTAGATTTCTATTGTGCGGCAGAAGGCCAAAGGTCGTACAATGGTAAGAAACCAGATGGTTCATCTGCTGTATGGTCAACGAACATGCGAGCTGCATGATATAATCCTTTAAATACATGGTGATAATTATTGGATTTTGGATATTGATATGAATTGTGGCAAATATGAACGGTATTTTTTAAGTGAAAGGACTAGTTAGTGGTAACTAGATGACCAATATTTATAGTAATTATTATACTGGATCTGGAGCTGAGTTGCCTCCCTTTCAATCCAACGACCATATTAGACGATGTGGCTATGGAGCACCGGATAATGTGAAATTAAAACAATTGCGTAAATTTCATTAAAATTTGAATAAGCTTTAAATACATTCGATTGTCATTTATCTGATATTTTCATGTTTTACTTTCGATTTAAAGGTTTTCCTGAAATTATATTGTGTACATATTGCATGTCCTTTTTTCTTTCCCTTTTTTATTATTGTACATATTTCGGAAGAATCATATTTTATTTTATCGTATTTTCCACATTAGGAAGGGAAGTTATGTAGCAGAGCCTAGATTAGACCAAACATATTAGGACAAAATTCAAAATTATCCAATTAGAGTATACCTTAATTACCTATAAATCCAAATGGACCAATCAAAGGGAAATCGAAAAAGGGGAGCATTCGCTTATTTGGCAAGCTGAAGGAATGATCTTTGATCAATAAAGTTGGGTACCTGTTTGATCTGATCTAGGCGAGTGGAATTTGTTGAATGTAAATAAAATAGTTGTAAATATTGTTTGAGTATTCTTCATTGGATACATCACAATAGAAGAGAGCTACCTCATCAACAAATAGTGTTGCAGTTTTATAAGGCAGCGCAAACGTGTCTGTAGTGAACTTGTCTGCAATTTCTTGTCTACAATACCGTACTCTCTGATAAACGCAAGATAAATTTTTCGATGGGCTTAGGATTTTGTTTCAAAAGATATATGACAATAATACATGAGTATATTTTGAAGAAAGAAAGTGTAGATTTTTTTTACTTAAACGGTCCTCAAATCAAAGGTATTTATCCACCAATTTGGTTTTCAGAGAGAGGATGTTCGCATTTTTCCCTTTTGAACGATATGTGACATTGGTGGTTTGATCATAATCATTATTATCATTATTACAAATTTTCGAAAAAAGGTTACTGACGTCATAAATTGGTTTCAACATTTCTATAGGGTTTTTATTACCGGTCCTTTTATGTATAATATTACTAATCCACTGCTAGAATCAACACAAAAGTTGTATTTGCCGTTTCTTTTTATAGGTTTATTAATATTGACCCTCCAACTTCTACGACTATAGGTTTAAATAAGAAAAATTAGTGGCGTTTAATGAAAAATTTATCTTTTTATGGTACTAGCGCACAAGATTCAAAATCTGCTTAATGCAATATACACATGTAGTATTATAAAGCTTCCGTGTAGATAAGTAGGCCTACTCGACTTAAAGATGGGACTGAAATGTTTATATTAATAATTGGAGGGGGGGGGGTAGTGTCCAGAGGTTTGTCGAAGGGTGGAGAGCCACATAGGCCTAAGCTATGCACGTACAAAGAAATTTTTTTAAATCCAGGTCTTAAGTTATCATCGACACACCATAAAGTTTATTTTCTTAGTGGATATCGTGTCTAACACAATGTGTGTTTTTGTTTTTTTTGGTCACTGAATATAGGTATACTGGATCGATGCCAAATAAATTTATACTACTTACATTTATTTCAAATCTTACCTTATAAAATACAAGTTTTACAACATGATTTTAGACAGGAGGCTGTTGAAATGGTTTTGCACATAATAATATTTCCTTGTTTCGGTTTTGATTGGCTGATATAGACCGTCAATTTATTTTTACCTGTTTTCATGTTAAATCATAAAATTCAACATACATCATCACAAATCTCGTTGAAAGTTCTAATACATTACATAAAAGCCTGGCCAATTTAAATTTTCTGGACCAATTTTATATATCATATATCTGATGAAAATCTCCATTGAGACGTCGTCATTACTTTAGTGGCCGACCAATTTTTGTAATGGATACACTTATATTTAGGAATGATTGTAATTGTTGTAATTTAATCGAAAATTTGTAAATAAATTGGCCAGTAGGAGACGAATTTTTTTAAAATGGCCGATATTTGAACACTTCACAGTGATGGAATTGGCAGTATCCCAACCACATGGTGCCTTCAGACCTGTGAATATATATATTAAATTCCAATTTAATAGTATTTTATGCAAAACCAAGTGACTGGCAATTCAGAGACGAGACTCTTCATGGCCAATTTTTTTCAAAAATGGCCAATTTTGAACAGTCCGCAGTGAGGGGCAGATGTTTTGATGGAATTGACAGAATCTCGACCACATGCCTTCAGACCTGTGAATATATCAAAAATTCCAATATAATGGTATTTTCATGCCAAACTTAATAACTGCACATCAGTGTCTTTAGTGATGTGCTCCCCGAAAATGTAACTGTGGCTCCTATCTGTTCAGTTAGAATTCTTTTAATATGATGGCTGGTTCTTCCTACACATCACAAAAGACACTGATCCAAGCTGAAGGAAGAAAGAAGAAGCCAACCCCGACCCGAAAGATGTAATATATAAAATTAATTGTAGCTACAACTAGCAATCCAGACTTTTTCAGTTAGAATAGAAGAACACAAAACTGCCTGCACCATAACCGTAAACCTGAAGACTCCGCAGTAGCAGAACACTACCTTAGGAGGCACTGAGTCAGATGGAACAAAGTGGAAGTTTCAGCATTCAATCAAAACTTCTGGAAACCCAAGTTAGAGAAGCCATTGAAATCAAAAGACACAAGCCCGAATTAAACACGAGATACAGGATATTATTTACCCAATGTGTGGGATGAACTCTTTAATTAACGACTATCAGCATGTGAAACGTTGAGTCAATAAATGTCAGAAATAGTATATCCATATCCTGTGCTTCCTTAACTACGCCTATTTCTATATGTCTTCCTTGATGTGTATACATGAAATAATATATTTGTGTATATACCCCCTGAACATAGTTCGTTAAATAATATTTTTGAAAATGATATTTTCATTGAAATTAAACTAGTTTTTCACAAATATTCATTGGACTAACTCTGATTTGCCATGACCTATATAGTCGTACTAGTAATGAACCTGATTTTATAGTCTATGATGAATCGAATGATATATTTGATATTTCTGATTCTCACTGTTACGATGGTAACCCTGAACCTTGGGTATCAGAGGATACAATTCAAGAGTTTTGGGGAAAAAATTCTCTTAACTTGTGTATAAATCAACCAATTGTCTGATCGCCAATGGACGTATCGGCCTTACACAAATCCCCTGTTAACCAAGTTGATGACATTAGTGCACGCCCTAACCCATGTTCCACTTTTTAGTGGGATATTTTTAAAATTGAGGATTCTAGTGTAAACTTGGCACTATATCTCATCACTTGTCTTCGAATCTTGAATCTGACTAAATTGATAGACTTGTCAAAGATATAAGCGATTTTCTAAATGTTATTTTCATAACAGTCAATGAAGACTCGATCCAAATATCAACACACTGTAATCGTTGGTTCGATGCAAGCTGAAAGCTGCAAGAAAGAAATTCTGCTCCTCGCGCAACATGTTTTGTAAGTACAAAAGTGATAACAATAGATATATTTATTCCTTACAAAAAATGAATTTTCTTAAGTGAAACGTAAAGCTAAATTTAAATTCAAAGCAGTGGGTTTGCAGCTATGTGACCCAGACCGCCACTGATACCCAACACTTATCAATTCCCAAATACTTTCCATTGCAAATCAAACATATACGACACAAATCTTGATTTTATTACAAAATACTTGTGTTTAGCTGGGAATAATCGGAATGCATTATATCCTTCGCCAGTTTATTTCATCACAATTCCATTCCTAACATAACAATAACAATAATAAAAATAATAATAATAACAATACTATTAACTTTATTTCAGTATAAAAGGCCTACAGCCCACTAAACACAATCTAATTTTATAATAAAATTAGCATTATAAAAATAAAATATGATATCAAAATTTTCTGTATAAATAAATGCATAAAATATACAGCAAAACAAAACTATATCTCACTTTTCATTTAAACCTTTGTCCTAATCGCATACCAAGATATATTATCATATTCACCCGCTTTACTTAATTCCGAGAACATCAGTCGAAAGCGACAAAGTTCGTCCAGATGATTATTTTGATCAAATTCAGGGAATATGCGGGTTCTAATGTTCTTATATAGTTTACATTATTTTGAGAAGTTGCTGATTTTGCACTAAACAAGTTTGCTTTAAGTTTTGGTACATAAAGAACTTTAGTTAATGTTCCTAATTCATTTTTCCTTTCTGAAAGATTCATAAAGAGTTTTACCTGACCAAAACCTACTGCTTCTACTGAATGACCATCACCAAGTATAACCGGTTCTGGATTATCAAATTCAATATCAAGTTGAGTAGCACCTGAATCAATTACCCAAACATTTTGAGATTCTGTAGTTAATCCAGCTGCAAACAGATTATTAATTGTCCTTCATCTGTATATTCATTACTGTTATGGTATTGGCCCAGATTATTCTAGAACTTTAGAGATTATCTTTCCAGACGTTACTGAAGGTTTCTCAACTAATATTATGATGCAATATGACCTGTGAAAACAGTGTGCAACAATGTATCACTTCTGGATTGTTACAGTGGCTTCTTGATTGTTCTATAAGTATAAGTTTTATATAAATAGGCTAGTAGCCAAGGCCTCGGGGGATTCAATTAAAGTGCTTACTACTGTACCTATAACTTGTGTACTATACATTGTGCTTAGTATTGTTGTATCGTTTTGCATTTAAATAAATCTACAGTTACTTTTTGATCTGTGTGTCTCTATTCTACGAGTTTCGTAAAAGAAATATAACAGAAATTTGGCGTCGCCGATAGGATACCTACATAAGGATTACTACTACGGATTTCTACTAGGATTCATCTAATCATTTTCTGGAAAACGGTGGTTAATGACAGAAAGTTTAAACATGGCAGAATCTACAGAATTGATAAAACTTCTTTCTGAACTAATAAAGACAAAAAAGAGATCAAATGGAGATTCAAGCCAGACAACAAAGAGAGCAAATGGAGAAAAAAAGAGAGCAAATGGAGATTCAAGCCAGACAACATAGAGAAGAAATGAACACTTTGATGAAATCTAAAGGTTTGTCAACTCGCTTTAACAACTCTTACAACATCTGTGCCACCATTTGTTTCATTTGATCCAAAAACTTTGGCCTGATTATTATTCGCTATTCTTCACTTTTCTGGCAGCAAAAGCAGTACCTGAAAGCCGAACTGCACAAGTGTTTTTAACAAACCAAACTACGGCAGTCTACAAACAACTGTCTACCTTGGCTACTCAAATGGACCCACCTAAAGACATTCTCACATTTAAAATGGATGAACTTGAGAACTTTATGAAAGAACAGTTTGATCCAAAACGTTTCATTGTGCGTGAACGATTCAAATTCTTGAGAGATATGCAACGAAAACCAGGGGAAACAATTTAAGAAGTGACAGCTCGTATACGTCAAGACGCAGCTACATGTGATTTCCCATCTATAACGAATCCCCAGGACGAAGCACTACGACAACGATTCACATGTTCTGTTAACAATGAAGCGGTTCTTAAAAAATACTCTCCAAAATACGCGACGATCAATTAGATTTTGCCAAAGCAGTCCAAGTCGCCACCGAGACCGAAGATGCAGCAAAGGTTGCCAAGGAAACCGTACATGCTTCCAAACCTAAACCAGTGAAAAAAGTTAAGCAGAACAACAAAATGAATCAACATAAAGGCCATCAACAACCTAAACCCACACACCAGGAGGTCAAATACTAACGATGTGGAAAAGGTCATAAAGCCCCATACTGTCCTCACAAAGACTCTCAAGGTCACTTTTGTGAAAAGAAAGGACACCTTGAAGCTGTTTCCAAGAAGAGACAACAGCAATCGAAGCACACAGAAGCTTCAATGAAGAAAATAAGGAAATCTGAGCTAATTAAAGCGATTCTGGGTGAAGTTTCAGATGATATACCCAAGTTGGATGTACCCATCACAATTAAAGACCTTGAGTTTACCATGGAACTAGACACAGCAACTTCGGGAAAGTTTGTCTCGTTGCCGATCTGGAAACAACTTGGAAAACCTAAAGCAGCAGAGGTCACACATAAATATGAATCTGTCAGTGTTCAACGCCAAGACAGTAGATCCAAAAACTGGAAATGAAAGCCCAGTTTCTTACATTGTTACAAAGACCACCGATCTAAACTTACTTGGACGTAATGCTATCCTGGCACTAGGAATTTCAGTGGACAATGCTCTGTGAATTAAAAGCATAAACAAACAAGATAAGAGTGCGATTGTAAAAGTTCAACATTCAGCAACCTTGGACCAGACTTATATTATTTGATGATGTCACTCGTAGAAACGTAGAACTTATTAATCGTCTCAAAAACAACGATTACGTAGATAGTGCCTGGTACTTCAATGGAAATATTCATGTAAAAACAGTCATATCAATGAAAAAATTGAACGTCGTCGAGTGTGAAACAGTGAAATAGTTAAAAATATTTTCGAGATTTATTCTCTACAAATCTCGGTGTATTTTAAGACAAACAGAGAAGTTATAACTGTATCGGGTTTAAATCAGTAACACAAAGCTCTCACATGAGCAGTAATGAACAGTTTACAATTCACAAGTAGCTTTTTGATATATGCTTATTCTTTTACTTTTCTCTTCATGAGCAGTAATGAACAGTTTACAATTCACAAGTAGCTTTTTGATGTATGCTTATTCTTTTACTTTTCTCTTCATTTATTTGAAAATCTCTTTTGTAATTTTATTCACATATGTGCATAATAATTTAAGTCTATTATGTTTGTTAAAATATATTTTTCAGAATGAATTTTCGAAGAAAACTGGTCTTAATAATATATGTAAAAGAATAACCGAGTAAAAAATTTGGTACGTTTTAAAAAAAGATAACTTATTTTATCAGAAATGGTTGGAGACTTACAAATAACTTTATTTCAAATAAACAAATATATCAAAGCGATTCCAAATACAGATTCATTACAAAGTTCAAATCTCTAAAATACATATATAACTTTATATAAAATATAATGCAAAGAGACCCTACAACAAAGTGTACGTTGAGCGAACGCCTATGTCAATTCCCAACAAAACCATGCTACAAAATATTCACCAATATATATATATATATATATATATATATATATATACAATATCCCATTGCCGATCATAATACAATATTCAAAATTAATTAACATTCAAAATAAAGTGTTGTCTATCCACCTTGACAGTGTCACCTGAAGTGAAGCTTACACGTACTCAACTCACACGCATTGACACGTAGTCAATGGTAGTCAATACAAATAATACATAAAGTATGGACACATTTATCGGCAACGATAAGAAATCAATTTCCCTCTAATTCCCAACAAGTCAAACGAGGGAAATGAAATTTCTTATGCCTAAGCACGTTTCCACGAAAATATCCACCCAGCCCATACCCATTAATATCAAAACACATATTTTGCATTACAGCGACCCACTGTCCACCGTGTGAACCACAAAGAACGGGTTAATGGACAAAGACAATTAAATCATAAACTAAGAGTTTTAGAAACTCCTAATCGTCTACCTAAACTGTCTTTAACGTATCCATCCTTAGCAGACTCCGATTTCCAACGCCCATGACGCTTAAAGAGCCTATCAGGGATACCCCCATTAGCAGCGCTAGATGCAACCCCAGCACGTAATCCATGAAGACCAAACAAATTAATATTAGGCACAATAGGTTTGAAAAATTCAATAAATTGTTCCCTGATTCTAGTATAACTAATAGGGTTATTAGTATTCCTAATACGATATCTTCCACCAGCACACTTAGTCAAAGCCCTAAATATAAATTCTGTAGAACCATTACTGATCCCAGCGCATTCACAGTATAATAATACATTCTTAACTGGACAAAGCTTAGTTTTGCCCTTAGCAACAACTACCCACGCCCCATCTCGATACCTATCAGTTTTAGAACTTTCTATAAAGATCGACATATAAGTGGAATAGAACATGAAATCAGATCTCCTCAAATTTAAGACCTCAGATATGCGAAAAAAAAACCTGAATATGAAAGTAATGCAATGACAATCATCCGAAGATTGAATAAATTATCTATATCAAAATACATATCATATAATTGACTTAAAATATTAACAGTTATGATTTATTTCTTTTACACAATGCTTAGCTAACAAACGTTTGCCGCCTTCAAACACACGCTTCACCATAAGCTCATCTGTTGGAGAAGACTTACCGACTAAATTATGTACATTACGTAAAGCAAAAAATGCTTCATTAAGTTTACTCACGGTTCCATTATTACGAATTAAATATGATAAATAGAGAGCAAAATATAAAGGATTGACAGGTAAAGCAATTGACAAACGGTTCTGTTCTGCCCAAGCTATCCATTTTAAATATCCATATCTGTACTTTCTATTTGTACTATCAGCCCTCGACGAGTTCAATAACAAAGGGATATTCGACAGTTCATCATCTAAATTTGTTGATAAATTTCTACACTCATTATCATAAGTCTGAAAAAACAAATTTATAACAAAACAGCAAATTAGAATCACACAACAGAAATCATTCCAATAAGTATTCTCAAGACTCTCCAGCCTACTACAGCCTAAACGGCCACGCCTTACGTCTGGCGTCACAAAAGTGTATACCATTATTCTAATGGTACCAAAACGGTCTTATCGAAAATCAATATCCAACACTAAAAGTTAGAATCTTAAATTTGTATGTCCAAACATAGAAGAGCCAACTTTACTTGAAGTAAAATTCAATTTACTGCCACTCAAAATCTCACATCTCTTTACTTCGGGTATAAATAACTTCCCATCATAAAACATAAAATCGGCCAAAACCTGCCGAAATGCCAAAACGGCAAAACAAGGGTACCAAATCCCTTACAGAATCTCAAATGTCTGATAACTCTTTCGATCAAATGAAACGGAGGGACAAACCATCCACGCCCAATCTTCTGTAAAAGCATCAACTTCAGTTGAATCGGGGTTCCATAATATAGAATAAAATTTATGCGAAGAAGCAAAGCGATCAATATAATGTAAACCCCAACTGTGATCAAAATAATCAAAGATTGTTTGAGATAATCCCCAATCATCATAATCGATAATTCTAGATAAATAATCTGCTCTATCATTTTCAAGTCTCGGTATCCAATCTATTTCCAACGAAATATGATTTTCAAGTGAAATAATAAAAAATTCTTTAGCAATGACATGTAATTTTAACTTCATGCTGCCTTTTCTTAACTATCTGGAAAACTGCTTGATTATCAGTGAACCACTTAATTCTGTGGCTTCTAATTAAATGTAAAATAGATTTCAAAACTCTTAACCCAGCTGTCAACTCTCTCCAGGTTGAACTCTCCTGTCTAGACCACATCCCATGTGCAATGCCACCAGGACTTTGCAAACAATAACCCCCGTAACCACTATTACTAGCATCAATATACACAATCTTATCGCACCCACTATTATATTTTAATTTCCTGCTTATATTTAAAGCTAAATTATTTCTCCAAACGTCTATTTCTTGTGACATATATTCAGAACAAACAACTCTACTATTCCCGGAATGTGCATCTGCAACAGCTCGAGACAAACAACGAGTCATAATTTGTGTCAGATTAATACTAGCCACATGCTTAACATGAAATTATAACTACACCCAAGTAAGTTAGTACCTGAATGGGATCCAACCACGACTTCGAAATTTTCGGAACCAAACCAGATGAAATTAAATCATTTTTAACCTGTACAGACTGCTCATTTAAAACTTCATGAGATTTATCACAACAAAACCCATCATCTAAATACATGAGTATTCGTTTACCTTCACCTCTCCATTTACTAATTAATGGCCTTGTAACTTTAGAAAAAATGTATGGTGCTACAGACAAGCCAAATGGGAGAACAGTGAAAACAAAATATCTAATCTCATTATCAGAGATCCAAGAAAACCCAAGATATTGTGTATGAAGAGGAAAAATATCGATATGGTGATAGGCTGAATGAATATCAAAACTAAACATCCAATCATTCTCAGATAAATATGCCAGAGCTGTCCGAATATCATCATATTTAAAACTATATTTCCAAGCATGCTTATTAACTACCCTCAAATCCAAAATAAGTCTTTTCTTCCTATTACCTTGAATAGAAACTGACAAAGGATTAATTGCTTTTGGTGCCTGAGAACATCTTAATTCTAAATCCTTTATGGCCTGTCCGACAAAATCTACGTGCTTCAAAGCAGACCGATTGTTTTTCTGAAACATAAACACAGGATCAGAATAAAAAGGTATTTTAAAACCATATTCAGTGGTATCAATGATATATGCAGACGCCCCAATATCCTTCCAAAATTGTAAACTGTTATGCAAACGACCCTTAACATAAATATCTGCAGAACCACTCTCATACTCATAATAATCCTCTGTTAGTTTAACCTCATCTAATTCAAATAAACTGAGCTCTGATAAATACTTATCTTTCACAAAATCATTGTGGATTAATTGGTGGTTGGATTTGGTTAACACTTCTGTTGGCATTTGGGCAATCCCTCCTGAAGTGTGTAAATTCTCCACACCCGAAGCAGGCACCATTATTCTTTTTGTAGTTGCGAAATGAATACGAACCACCTCCTCCACCATAAGCACCAGAATTACTCGTACTAGCTGCAGAAGGAACTGCGTAAGATTGATTACAAAAAGTAGATCTCTTAGATTTTTGTTTTTGAAGTCTATCGTTCTTCTTCTTAAGTGCCTTAGCTTCAGCCCGAGCAATCTTTTTGTCATCATCAGAATCTTCTGCTAAAGGATTTTACAGTTTCCCACCCGCCTTCGGACGAATCAGCAATCTTAATGAATTTAGATGAAATGAAATTTCTCTTAACTGTCGTGGTCTAGCACAAAAAGAGAAACGATTTGATGTTTTGAATTACTTAAAGGACAAAAAATATATATATATTTTCTACAGGACGTACATTGGACTGAAGAAAATGTTTACCAAATTAAAGCAGATTGGGGTGGGGAGGCCGTTATTTCGCCCTATAAAAGTAATTGCAGGGGTACAGCAATTTTATTCCAAAATTCATTCGATTTAAAATTGATTAAGGCAATATTAATATATATGGACCCATACCTGAATTTTTTGAAACTATTGAAGAATTTATACAGGACTACTCTGACTCAATAATCATTGGTGGCGACTGGAATTTATGTCTTAATCCTGAGATTTATACTTTTAACTATTGTAGAATAAATAATCCAAAGGCCAGAAATAAGGTTTTAGAAGTAATTGACAAATTTGACTTAATTGATCCTTTCAGAGTCATCAATGAAAATAAAAGGTCATGCACTTAAAGTCAGAGTAGACCTCTAAAGCAAGGCAGACTTGACTTTTTTTGGTTTCAATGTTTTAACAGCCACAAAAGCATGTGATATACTATATGGATACAAATCCGAACACTCACTGGTTAAATTGACCTATATATAATTGAAACACAAAAAAGGGGTCCAAATTATTGGAAATTCAATAATTCTCTCCTTACTGATACTGAATTTGTAGACTTAATAAAAGAACGTCAATATGCACTATTACCCTATTCAAACCATTATTTGAAAACGAATTGTGTTTTTGATATGACTATAAGTTACCAGCTTTTTATTGAAACACTACTGATATATTTTAGAGGAATTATAATATCATTTTCTTCTTTCAAAAACAAACAATGTTTAAAAAGAATATAACCTTGAAAAAGAAATAAATAATTTGGAAGATAATTATAAAGATGCCTATGCTGAAAAACTTCAGAATTTAAAACAAGATTTAGAAAACTTACGTAATAAAAAATTACAAGGTAACATTATAAGATCAAAAGCACAATGGAACGAATTTGGAGAAAAACCTACTAATTTCTTTAAGAGTTAAGAAAACCAAAATTATACGAACAAATTGATGAATATCTGAGAAAATGATTCAGGTGAAAAACAAGTAAATCATGAACAGATTAGAAATGAGAAAAGGCGATTTTATCAAAATTTGTATGAGAAAGATGAAAATGTACACCCTAAAAATATTTTTGAATCTGATATCTGGTTAGAATTAAAACATAAAAAAAACTAACCGAAACTGAAAAACATAACCTCGAAGGAAAAATATCCATCGACGAATTTAAATTCTGTTTACATAAAATGAAATCAAATAAGAGTCCTGGACTAGATGGATATACTGCTGAATTTTTTTAAAATATTTTTTGCAGATTTTGGCCTTAGTTTACTGAAATCTATAAATGAATGTTTAGAAACGGGACATCTAAGCCAGAATCTTAGACAAGGAATAATTACATGCATACAAAAACCAGACAAAAATCGTTTTCTATTAAGAAATTGGAGACCAATTTCCCTTCTAAATATTCCATATAAAATTGCAAGTTCTTTATTGCGGAACGAATAAAATCGGTATTACCAAAACTCATTTCCTCAGATCAAACTGGATTTATTCCAGGTAGATACATTGGTGAAAAATACTCGATTGATTTATGACATTTTATTAGAAACCCAGAAAAATAATTTACCGGGCATGCTTCTTACCTTAAACTGGCAATTTATGTATAAAACTCTTGAATAAGTTTTCAATTTTGATACATCTATTATACAGTGGATAAAATTATTTTATTCAAATATTACTTCGTGCACAACGCAAAATGGCCACATATCAAATCCATTTGAAGTAGGCAGAGAATGTAGGCAGGGCGATCCCCTTTCTCCATATATATTTCTCCTATGTGCGGAAATCTTATCAATTTTGATTAAAAACAACGAAACCATAAAAGGTATAAATATTAAAGGAGATAAAAAGGTAATCTCACAATACTCATTAATATTAGACGGATCAGAAACTTCCATAAGAGAAGCCCTAGATATATTGCAACTTTTCTATTCTGCCTCAGGTCTCAAAGCAAATATCGAAAAAACAAAAACCGTATGGATAAGATCAAAGCAAAATTCCAAAATAAAAATTTGAGAAGATCGCGACATGAAATGGGAAAACGGAGATTTTACATTTCTAGGTATTTTATTCAATATAGATCTAGATAGTATGATTGAGAAGAATTTTAAAAATAAATATATAAGGCAAGGAATATCATACATAACTGGTTATGGCGTCCTTTAACATTAATAGGCAGAATTTGTGTTATCAAATCATTAGTTTTACCCCTTTTTATACATTTTGCTATCAGCTCACATATCACATGATATATTTCAAGAAATTGATACGTTAATTTTTAAATTTATATGAAAAAAACCCTGATAAAATTAAACGAACTAGGCCCTATTATTAAACAAAACAATGAAAGTGGGGGGGGGGGGGGTTACGAGTACCTGATATATCCCATTATAATTTGGCATTAAAATGTACCTGGATTAAAAGACTTTACGATAATAGTGACAAATATAATTACTTTATTAATGAATTTCCACAGTTTTATACTCCTTTATACTCTACGGGTAAATATTACTTAAGTAGCCTTAATGTTAAAAATAACTTCTGGAAAGATGTTTTTCAATCTTACAAGTATCTATTTACAAACTTAGAAAAAACAGAAATATCAGACTTTTCCTATCCTTTATGGTTTAATGACACTAGTAATTTTTATATTAAAGAGTGGTTTGATAAAGGTTTCAGATTTCACTATGACATTATTCACCAAAATGGACAATTTTTAAATTTAATGAAATTAAGAAGAAATATAACTTGAAACGAGGAAGTTTTTTAGATTATGAGAGATTAAAATATGGATTTATTAACACATTTAATTAACATGGTGATGTAAATTCTGTTATCCCCGAACATTTTATGTTTCATTTTGTGTATAAAACAAAAGGAAGCAAACACATATATATTATGAATTCCAATACTATTCTCTATAAAAACCAGGTATTCTGGGAAAACAAGTTTCATCGACAAATTAATTGGAAATATATTTATATCTTGCCGAGAAATGTCACATCTGATAATAAAATCTATATATTTCAATACAAATTACTTCATAGAATTTTAAATATAAATGAACATTTATTTAAAATGGGCATTAAGACGGACGATTTGTGTTCCTATTGTAAAAACGAAAGTGAAACATACACTCATTTATTTGTTACTTGTACTTTTATTAAGCCTTAATGGTCCTTTTTAGTTAAATTTTTTAACGACAACAGATACCCTACAGAAATTTTTGACTCAGAACATGTTTTATTAAATACTTTTATTTCAAACATCACTTCATATCTAGTCTTGGTAACTAAATATTATATTTACGTTTGTAAAAACCTAACAAATATTCCAAATGTGAAAGGAATGATCAATTTTATAATTTTTCACAGCAAAGTGGACAATTTGTGTGACCAGACACATTTAGGTACCATCCAACAACTCCTACTAAAGAGTTACAGTATTTTTTTTCTTTTTTTGTAGTGAATCTCTTCCAAAAAATTCTTTACATAACTAGTAGTGCTTATATTGAATATGTGAATATGTTTGTATATTGTATATTTCATTTAGTAATATAATGTTAATTGTTAATATGTTATACTGTCTTTGTAATATGCAATAATCAAAAAAAAAAAATCATGTTGACTCCTGAGAGCCAAAAAAGGCTAGCCCTCAGAACTCACCGTCGAGTACTACTTCAATAGCGACTACCTTTTGGAATCAAGTCAGCAACTGGTTATTTTCAAGAAATCTTGCAAAACCTTACCAAAGATCTACCTGGAGTCTCAGTTTTCCAAGATGATATGTCAGCGGACATAACGCCAAAGACCATCTAAGTAATCTGAAGGGTCTACTAAAATGTCTATGGTCTTAGATGTCGTCGTGACAAATGTACATTTGCTCAATCATCTGTAGAATATCTTTGACACAATTTATCAAGGAGAGTGAATCTCAAAAGGATCAAAATAGGCAGTTATTAATATGCCACCTCCTACAGATGTGTCAACTTTGAAATCATTCTTGGGCTCAGTACAGTTTTATGGAAAGTTCATTCCCAACCTGTCTACCATAGCAGAGCCACTGTACAAGATAACCAAGAAAACTACAACATAGCAGTGGGAAGAAGAAGAACAGACAGTTTTGAACAGTTGAAAGCTATACTTGCTTCTGATCAAGTCCTAGTTCACTTCGGTCCTAACAAATCTGTTGGACTAGCTTGTGATGCATTTAATGTTGGAATTGGAGCAGTTTTGTTTCATCGCTTTCCAGACGGAAGCGAGTGCCCAATCGCCAATATGTCGCTAACATCTACAGAGCGGAACTACAGCCAAATTCACAAAGAAGCCTTGGCTATCATATTCGGCTTAAGGAAATAATATTAATTTCTTTATTGAAGAAAATTTATACTGGTAACAGATCACAAGCCATTGACGGCTCTTTATGTACCAAAGAAGGGAATACCACTCCTTGCAGCTAACAGACTAGCTCGATGGGCCCTATGGTTAAATCAATTCGACTACAAAATCGAATATCGGAAAACATTCGATCATGGAAATGCAGATGCACTTAGTCGCCTGCCAAGTGGAGGTGATTCTGATTTCGACAAGGAGGAAGGTGATGAAGATATGGATATGGTTTGCGCTATCAAAGTTCTCAGCCTTCAAGTCGAACCTGTGAAGTCCAACATCCTCCGAAAAGAGACCAGGTAGGATCCAGTAATAGCTACAAGGATGCGTTATGTACGTGAAGGATGGCCACCAAAGAACACTGAGAAAAATGACAACATTGAAAAGTTCAGAAAGCTATCAGAATCACATAACGTCCGTCACGGATGCCTTCTACACAGTTCAAGAATTGTAATTCCAGAAAGCTTGCAACAAAAGATCCTTGAACTACTACATTTATGACACTTTGGCATGGAACGGATAAAAGAGTTAGCAATAACTGCAGTCAACTGACCTGGCATCGATACTGCTATTTACATGACAAGTCGTCGTTGTGATTCTGTGGCCAACACCAAAATAAACCACCAAAGCCTCTGATACACCCGTAGATATTTCTAGAAAAGCCTTGGATTAGATAACACGTGGATTATCCTATCATCTTCATGGGTAAAGATTGGTTGGTGATTACAGATGCCTATTTAAAGTATCCATGCATTCATCCTACTACATCCACATCATCTAGAGCAACCCTAGTTTTGCTAGAAGAAGATTTCGCTTTTTTTGGATATCCACATACGCTGGTGACTACCTTTTCTTCAGAAGAATTTCAGAGTGCAAAGAACGGATATTACGCACTTTTACGGAGCACCTTATCATCCAGCTACAAGCGGAGCAGCTGAAACAACCACCAAAAACAGTACTTCAAGAGTTTCTGATGCAGAATCGGAGAACACCAACATCAACTGGCTTGTCCCCGAGTGAACTCTTGATAGATACCCTGCTGCCCTTGCCTGCACACAAAGCTAAGGGCAAACAGACCAAGGAGGCATTAAAATCTGAGAAACGCCAAGAATCCACAGGAGTATCTAAGGTGTGAAAACAGTATAAAGCTGGAGACCCTAGTATATACGCTGTATTTTGGATCTCACCGTGACAAACATCCTCGATTCTTTCCTGGTATTATAAAGAAAGCTCTTGGTATCCGCTGTTTCAATGTTAACGAACCTGGAGAGGAACCAGACACTGATTCTGAGTTTGTGACAGAAACTTCAGCGGAAGTACAATGCATGCCTCAAGTTTAAACTCAACCATATCAACTTAAGTCCAAGTCTAAGAAACCAATATCGGAGTATGGACCCGATAACCCAAGACAATCCCAACGAAAGCGCAAACCAAAAGTGAAGATTTGTTGCTGACGTTTGTAACATCAGTTTTGGTAGGGAGGAGTTACTAAGGGCTTCTCAACTTATATTATGGTGCAATATGATCATAACTGTATATATTTTCCTCTATTTATTTATTTACAAGTTGTGTAATCTATGTTCGCTTATTAGGTATTGTATATTTGTTTGTAATTCGTTGGCAACAGCAAATAATTGCTTAATAATAATGATAATGACAATGATGATATATAATTTTATTAAAATAATAATAATAATAATAATAATAATAATAATAATAATAATAATAATATAACAATAACACTAAAATAAAATAACAATAATAATAATAAAAAGATATTACAGACGAACCTTAATTTTCTTTATTGAACTCTATTTAAGTAAAAATAAACCAATAAAATTGTGCTCTGGCACACGGGAAATGAAGGATGTATTCGTTACCATTACATACAACTGGTCACCAGCTTCCAGATCAAATATACCAGAAATAAACTTAGTGCTAAAATCATGATCTTCTGTTTTATCTTTTTTTAACATAACTGTAAATTTGCTTTCCAACAGCACTTCTGTGTAATAATTGGGCAATTTCGTATTGTATCGCTTGATATGATAAAATAAAACTTCTTCAGATTTGTAAAGATTTGTCCCTAATATCAGCTTAAAATACAGCTGACAATAGACAAAATACCTTCCTTTGGTGAAGATTTGAATTATATCATTTGTTATGTTTACTCCATTCAAATGACTCAATTTACGGTGTTTTAAAAGTTTTACAGCGTGTTTTTCGTTTCCTGTAAGATAAAAATAATGACACAAACAAGATAAAACCACAATTTATTAATTTATACAATGTCCAAACACTACATGAGTGAAAGGCTATAAGAACTATATTATATCACAATATCGTTAAATATATAAAGATATCGATACTTATTCACCTTACTTTCTTAGTTGTATTATTCTTTATTCTATAACACTCCAATTTAAAGTTTTATTTGGAAGTGATGTTAACACAGGTAACAGATTAAACTTACCTTTCTCATCATAGCCACTCATTAGAATATGTGCGCTTATTTGGCTGCCTTTAAAATAACCATCACGTATTTCAGCATTTCTCTCTGAAAATGAAAGCAAATGTAGCATTATTTGAATAAATATTAATATTGTTAATTTCGAAAGTGTTAAAAGCTGAACCATTATTGCGTTTCTCAAGAGATTACCAGCTAAGGTATGTTTAGCTTAACCTTAACTTAATGTAAGTAAACTAAAAACAATGTACAATTTTTTAAAGGTTTTTATTATAAATGAAAATAAATAGTATACCTTGAGCTTTGGATTCTCTCAGTTTTCTTTCAGATATCTGGGACAAAAAGAAAGAAATATTTCTTGTTATTTTGAGTTTATACTAGAATATATACAATGATGATGATGATGATGATGATGATAGTGATGGTGGTGACTGTGACGGTGACGATGACGATGACAATGACGATGAATCAAAACTCACCAAATCCAACAAAGCTTCAGTTGATTTCGTTGTCGAACCACAACAAATTTCCACCCCATTTTCGTAGTCCTTTTCTAACATTCTATATTTCTCATTTTCATTTGGAAATGGAGAAAATTTCAGTTTATCACATGGTACACAGAAATCATCAGCAAGTTTAACCTCTCTTGATGAATAAAGGTAGATGATGATAGCAGATGATGCGATTGACGCTGCACTAATGATAATAGAAAAATATACACAGTAGCGTTCTCTCTCTTTAGAGCTAGTCATATCTTCTTCAATTTACTAAAATAAAGTTACAAATGTAAGGTTCGAAAATTATGTCGCAATTTAAAAAAAAAAATTATTCCCAAAATTTTATTGTGAACGTCTCTAGAAAAACTGAAATAGATCATTTTTGTTCGGACCAAACGTTTTTAAACTGGTTGGAATCAAAAATGAATATCTGGAACCAAAAATATTTCCTAAACCAGAAATGAGATATTGTATAATGAGCAAGAATTTTGCATCGAGTCGGTATGGTTTATTTCTGGATCGATTAACCTCAAATTTTCTTTAATATGTTAATTGTAAAAGGATGTATGTGCTGCATTTGAAAATTAAAATTTTGGGGGTTTTTATTTCCAGAAAATTTGATCAAAAATTTCCCTTAAAATTCAACATTGTTGTTAATTTCTGATCAATCTGAAATTCACAGAATATAGGTTTTTCCATACAAATGATATCGTGTTATTAATTTTTAAATTACTTCCGGTTTTGACGTGAGAACTTCCGGTTTTTCAAAATCACGCCTAGTGTAAAATTAACAATGTTTACAAAAACGATATATATTGTCTAATGTGCATAATTACAATCTACGTAAATTCCTGACAGGAAGTGATACATGAGCAGTCATCTTACAGTCACAAATTTTAGCAAACTTTCAATTCCTTCGCTATTTTTTATCCTATTTATATGATTTTGGTCTCTTTCAAAGCCTTGTTACTCGTGTCGATTTTTTGAAAATTTTAAAGTCTATACCTCGTAACCTTGACCTTCAATGACCTTGGAATTTTCAGTGTGCAATGATCCTGACCTTTGCTATTTATAGATAATGCTGATTATGGATAAAAAAATATAAGCTTCTGGAATTAAGGCCAATTAAAATCTGACATTTTTGCAACTAAATGAATATCTGAAACCAAATTTTAGCGTCTAGGTTTTATATTAAGCCAAAAAAACGGTTGTGTGAGCACTGGGCTCATACAGTCTCGGTGCTGTTCACAGCCCTGATTGAATTTGAAATTTAATATAGTAAGATGATTTCACTTTTTTTAGTTTGAACACGGATAGAAATTATCAAAATAGAGTAAGTTTTACATTGATTGTAATGTTAAAAATAACATATACATTTAGTATTACAAAGCTTCCATGTATTCATTGGATTGGATTATAGTGGTGTCGCCGCAGATATAAGCACACGTAAAGATAGCTTGCCAGGCAAGGTAATATATGCCCACTGGCAGCATTTATTTCAAATAAAAACTTTTCAGTAAGGTTACAATAAGTGGAATGAAATATTCAACCTCCACCATATATTTTTTTCTAGGGTCTCTAGTTTCATTAAAAACTGTCAAGAATTGTACCTAATAACAACTCATTAAATATTTTTCGGTATTTTTATGATTTGCAATAGGGTTCACCCTTAATAATATTTTGATATTTTTAATTCTTAATAAGGCTCATCCTTGGTTGATATAAATCAATTTCAGCGAGTTTTGTCAAAAATGAATGTTTAGAGTGTTCACAAGCCAAAAGTTGAAAGCGTTTTTGAAAACAGGCGCAATAACTGACACTAAATATTTTTCGATTTATCTGATTTTCAATAGGGTTTATCCTTGTGAGAAAACAAATACTAAAGCCAAGTTTCATCAAAATCCATTCAAAATTGTTCTTTCTAGAGTGTTTACGAGTTAAATTGAACGCGTTTTCAAAAACAAGGGCAATAACTTGTACTCAATATTTTTTGATTTTCAATAGGGTTCATCCTTGGAAGAAAACAAATACTCAAACCAAGTTTCATCAAAATCCATTAAAAATTGTTCTTTCTAGAGTGTTTACTAGCTAAAATTGAACGCGTTTTCAAGAACAAGGGCTATAACTGACACTAAATATATTTCGATTTATTTGATTTATAATAGGGTTCATCCTTGGGTAAAAACAAATACTCAAGCCAAGTTTAATCAAAATCCATTAAGAATTGTTCTTTCTAGAGTGTTTACAAGCTAAAATTGAACGCGTTTTCAAGAACAAGAGCAGTAACTCATACTAAAAATATTTTTCGATTTCGCTGATTTTCAATAGGGTTCATCCTTGAGTTATAACACACTCTAACACCAAGTTTCATCGAAATCGGTCAAGAATTGTGCCATGTAGAGTGTTTACGAGACAAAAATCGAAAGCGTTTAAAAGAACAAGGGCAATAATTCATATTAGATATATTTTGATATTTTTAATTTTCAATGGGGCTCATCCCTTGCGATATCAAACAATTTCAGTGAGTTTTGTCAACATTGGTCATGAATTGTACCTTCTAGAGTGTTTATTAGCCGAAAAATTAAACGCGTTTTCAAACACAAGGGCAATAACTGACACTATTATTTCGATTTATTTGATTTTCAATAAGGTTCATCCTTGGGTAAAAACAAATACTCAAGCCAAGTTTTATCAAAATCCATTAAGAATTGTTTTTCTAAGTGTTTACAAGCTAAAACTGAACGCGTTTTCAAAAACAAGGGCAATTACTGATACTTAATATTTTTCGATTTAAGTGAATTTCAATAGGGTTCATCCTTAGGTGATTACAAATACTCATGCCAAGTTACTTCAATATCGCTCAAGAATTGTGACTTGTAGAGTGTTTACGAGGCAAAAATCCAACACATTTTATAGAACAAGGGCAATAATTTGTATCAAATATATTTCGATATTTTCTATTTTCAAAAGGTTCATCCTTGGGTGATATTAAACAATTTCAACAAGTTTTGTCAAAATCGGACAATAACTGTGCTTTGTAGAGTGTTTTAAAGCCAAAAATTGAACGAGTTTTCAAAAACAAGGGCAATAACTGATATTAATTTTTTTTCGATTTTACTGGTTTTCAATAGGCTTCATCCATGGGTGATAACAAATACTCAAGCCAAGTTTCATCAAAATCCACTAAGAATTGTTCTCTCAAGAGTGTTTACAAGCTACAATTGAACGCGTTTTCAAGAACAAGGGCAATAACTCATACTAAATGTTTTTCGATTTCGCTGATTATCAATAGGGTTTATATACATACTCTCACACCAAGTTTCATCAAAATCAGGCAAGAATTGCACATTTTAGAGTGTTTACGAGCCATTCAAGAACAAGGGCAAAAACTCATACTAATTTTTTTCCGATTTCGCTGATTTTAAATAGGGTTCATCCTTGAGTGATCATAAACACTCATATAAAGTTTCAACTAAATCCGTCAAGAATTGCACCTTGTAGAGTGTTTACGAGCAATTGTGAACGGACGGACGGACGGACGGACGGATGTGGGTGACGACAATATACCCCCCCCCCCCCATTTCATGTGGGCGTATAAAAAGACATTTATTAAAACTTAAGAAGGACAGAAGATAAAGTTGTTAGCCTGCATATTTCCGTGCATTTCTTTAAAATTATCATCGACACAACAGGTATATACAGTTAAATGTTAGTGAACAAACTACATAATATTTAACGTATGTTACATCACCACGCTATGAAACTATAGTAGGTCAAGGATTATAAACTATAGTAGGAGTGGCTATTCTTTGTGTTTTGTTTACTATTTACTTAATAGGTAGACTAGATCAATTCCAAATACATTTATTCTACTTACGTATCGTTATTTCAAATCAATCCTTATAAAATACATTTTTACAACATTTTTGCAGGAAGGATTTTGTAATGGGTTTGTACATAATATTTCCCTGTTTTACTTTCGATCTGAGTATCTATTATATCATATATATCTTATATACGTCATATATGATAAAATGATCAATAAGAGGGTATACTTCATGTTAAATGAAAAAATTCAACTCTCTATAATTTTTTGAATCTCGTTGAAAGCCTTCCAAAACAATTCAATATTTCAAGACCATGATAATCTTAACCTAGTCAAAATGAAAGTAGGTCACTACATTTTATCAACATCCACTTGATTGTCACTGTACACAAAACGAGTTTGTAAGAAAAGATTATTTCACTAATACAATCTCGCAAAATCTGAAAGACGGTTCTTGACCATTATATTGGTCAAAAATGGGAATCCGAAAAGTCAAAGGGGTTTGTTTTATGATGTTCTTTATCAATAAAAATGCTGTGAAGATGTATACATTAGTTTATCATAGCTTCTAGAATGAAATTGATCATAATCACGTGTTTATAGTGATGACGTCATACAGCGGGAAATACAAAGTTGTTATCTAAGTGAAATAATGTCATTAGTCCGGCTGATTACAATGTTAAACTATAATAAAAAAAAATTAAAAGGGTTTAAATTAAAAGCTCTTTTAAAAAATGTGTCTTCAATTGTGACTTAAACGAATGGAGCGATGTGACAGAACGTAATTCTAATGGCAACAAGTTCCAGTGGTGTGGTGCAGCGACACTAAATGCTCTGTCACCAGTTCGTACGCCAAAACCTCGCCCACCACTTCTAACGAGTATAAAAATGTTGCTTGATGGTAGTGATTTTGATGGAACATTAAACTGAACTAGCTGAGATAGATAAATTGGTCTTAACTGATACAAAGCTTTAAAAGTGAGAAGTAAAAGTTTGTAAAAGATACGGAATACTACCGGGAGCCAATGAAATTCGATAAGCACTGGAGTAATGTGCGCACACTTCCTTGACCTTATTACAATCCTTGCAGCTGTATTCTGTAAGCGCTGAAGGCGTTGAATTTGAGACCTAGCAACTCCTACATATAGAGAATTGCAGTAATCAAGTCGAGAAGAGATTAGCGAATGTACAAGCTGTTCAGTGGTAGTTTGAGTGAGGTATTCCTGATAAGACCAATTCTACGAAGGTGGAAACGTGTCGAACGACATACACTAGTAATCTGCGCCTTCATTCCCAGAGCGATGTCAAGAATAACACCCAGATTCCTGGCTTCGAAAACCACAGGAATATAGTTGTCACCTACATGTATATTATGAGCATATATAAATACTGCCATTTTCATTCGAAGTTGCTAATAAAGAAAAGATAGCTTAGCAAGGTATTACCCCATCAGTGTGATATTCAACCTTCAGTCAACCCTTATTTTGGAGTTAAGGCCGAGCCTATACGAGCTAAAAAAAAAGAAAAAAGAAATCTGTGAAGAATTGTAGCCTGTAGAGTGGCAGGGGGTGCTAAATAGAAAAAAAAATACCAACGTAACGTCAAGGCGGACACACAACTGCGGTGAAAAATTATCTAACCATGACGAAAATTAATATAAAGAATATATTTCGAGATCTCATCGATAATTTTCGTCGAAAGGCAGTTTTGCCAAACTTGGTAAAAGTTTAACCTTCATGTACACAAACCACATAATTTGCTATTACATGTGTACGTTTTATTAATTTTACGCTAGCATATTTAATTTTATTGTGTTTCATTTCTCACTGTAGATTCCCAATTAACCTCAATATATTTATTATCATGGTACACAACAACCAATGCCAAAATGTCAGATATCATCACTCCCGTTTAACTTAACTCGACAGTTTGGTACCAAATTCTACTAGACAATCAACGAAAACAAGACTAGTGTTTTTATTTACAGAATACTTGTATAAAGACCAGTAGACACCATCCGATCTGAATAAACCCCCTAAAAAGCACGTTGTTCACTAAGTCCAAATCAAGCGGAATCTGGTGTACGCTTTCGTTTCACATTCATCTATTAAAATTTTACCACCTTAACAAGAAGAATAAATATGTAAAGGTTAATGACCGTAAGCAGTCCAATAGGTTCATCACACAAAGACAAAGGTCGTTTTTGATCGTATTCTAGATGATATTTTTACTGTTTAGAAATATTCGATAGAGCAGTTCTGGTGATTCTTTAAAATTCTCAATAAGCACCATCCATCCATTAAACTCACTGAACTTGAACGAGAGCATAGAATTTTTAGATGCCACTAGCTACAAAGAACGATTCAATAGCAGAATCGAATAGGCTTTAAGGTTTATTTTCATCTCATCAGCTCTCGCACAAGTGCTTATTTCACCACATTGTATCTGGCATAATTAAGTACAAGTTTTACGATTTCATCGAATTCACACAAGATCAACTGATTTCAAGCAAGTCTGTATAACTGCCTGAAAAAGCAAGGATATTTTAAACGAATGCTACGAAACATAAAAGTTATATCTTAGGGGATATAGAGGCTAAGAACAGACTCGATTATAAAATTGCTCCAGGGTTAAGTATTTAAGGGTTAAATTGCTGACTTTTTACCTAGCCTCTGATAGCTATTTGGACAGATATGGCTATAGAAGAGTCAGAAAAACTAGGCACCTAAAATTTTGGATTTTCCCCACCTCCGGTTTTAAGCTTTAGTGGAAAAAGGCGAAAGAGCCCCTTTTTTAGGTACGCTTTTTAGATGACATTTTCATGGTTTGGACTTACTCCATAGAACAATTTTGGTAATTTTTTGAAATCCTCAACAACCACCACCCGTCAAACTAACGGCCAACGTTAGCCACAAAAGCATAAATTTTCTCGACACCACTGTTTTTAAAAGAGATTCCATAGCAGAGACTAATAAATTTTTTACGATTTCGCCGAATTTGCACAAGGTCTTCTGATTTCAACCAAGCCTGTACGATTGTTTTCTCAAAACTGAAAGAGCGTGGATACCCTAAACGATTTTTACGAAACATAAAAAATTCCACCTTAGCACAGATAACAGCTAAAAATAGACTTTATGCCGAAGTGCCTCCAAGCTTAAGGAGTGCCCCATGTATGTCAACCAGATGCAAATCATGTCCCTTTGTATCAGAAACTCATTATTTTCTAAGTAACTCTACGAATAAAAGATACCCGATCCATCCAAGAGCACTTAACATGTGAAAACTCGAATGTAATATACTTAATTTCATGTAAAAAATGTCACAAGCAATATATCGGGGAAACAAAGAACAAATTACGCACTCGTTTTAATGCTCACAGATTAGATATTAAATTAAAAAAAGACAAGCCTGTTTCTAATCATTTCAACCTAGACGACCATTCACTTGATGACCTCACCCTATCCCCAATTGAGCGCATACAAATCGACTTGCCGGAAGATGAAACTACTAAATTCCGTCAATTTTGAGAAGCCCATTGGATTGAGAAATTAAATACAGCAAGACCCATAGGACTTAACATTCACCACAGTGTAGGCATAGCACCCTTTGTAGTTCCCTTCAATACAACCAGTAATAAAGCAAGCAAGATAGTTCAAGGCCATTTTAAGAGTCTTCAAGAGAAATTTCCTCATGTCTATAAACAGAAAATGATAGTGGCATATTCAAAAAATCAGAACTTAAATGACAACCTTGTTCATAGCAAACTAAAAACAATCTGTACTTAACAGGTACTATACTGTTTACATTTGTTCCATCCTAGGCCTGTACATCTGGGGGATTCAATCCCTCCCTTCCCCGAAATCTAATCATTTTTCGGGTACTGTATAATTGCGAAAAGAATGAACATCCCTTCCTAACATTGATCATTTGTCTTTTAAAGTCAAATTTTATGTCACATGTATTTGTCTAGCTGTGTTACTGAATTGACGTCTTTAAATGGTGCTTTGATGTCCTACTGCTTCTATTTTACTCTTATCATTATTGAATGCAGAGTCTTTGACCTGCCAAAAGATAAAACTACGCAATTCCTTCAAGCTAGGGAAGCCAGCTGAAAACAACATGACTGAATATTATTCATTATAATGCAGCCATAGCACCCTTTGCGTCCTTCTTAATATCACAAGTAATTGAGCAATCAATTACAATAGAAATTCATAGTTGTCTTTAAACAAAAGATGATTTTATTTTTTAAAAAAATCAGTGATAACCTTATTCATAGGAAAAGTAAACACATGTAACGACTCAGGGTTATTGTTTTAATTTCAGATCAAAACAGACAGAAATACTAGTACCTAGATCAGTTTGAAAACTTAAAACAAAAGATTTTAAAAAAAAATGGAAAGGCCGAATGCTACGCCTAGTGCTGTTCACAGCCCCAGTATGTTTTTTTTATAATTTTTTCCGTACACTCAGATTTTCATTTTATTAACTCATAAACAGTCTTGAAAAAACAATTCTTGATGTATTTTGAGGAAAAACTATTTATTATTTCATAATATTATTTAATGTTCAAATGCGTACAAAGATTATAATTGTTTATATTTACGATTTCAATCAAAATTGATAACTCTATCTAAGTAAAAATAAACCAATAAAATTGTGCTCTGGCACACGTGAAATGAAGGATGTATTCGTCACCATTACATACAACTGGTCACCAGCTTCAAGATCAAATATACCAGAAATAAACTTAGTGCTAAAATCATGATCTTCTGTTTCACTGTCTTTTAACATAACTGTAAATTTGCTTTTTAAAAGCACTTCTGTGTAATAATTAGGCAGGTTTACATTATATCGCGAGATATGATAAGATAAAGGTTTGTTATATTTGTTTAGTTTGGTCTCTAATATAAGCTTGAAATACAGCTGACAATAGACAAAATACTTTCCTTTGGTAAAGATATCAACTCGGTCTTTTGTTACGTTTACTCCATTCAAATGACTCAATTTACGGTCATTTACGAGTTTTACGGGGCGTTTTTCATTTTCTGTAAACAAAATTAGAGAGTCAAATTAGGTAAAACCACAACTTTATTTTATATACTACGTAAACACTGAGCAATGGATGGGTGAGTGGCTATATGAGCTAGCTGATATCACAATATTGCTAATTATATAAAGATATTGATACTTATTCACCTTACTTCAATTAGTGTATTATTCTTTATTCTATAACACTCCAATTAAAAGTTTTAATTGGAAGTGATGTTGACACAGGTAACAGATTAAACTTACCTTTCTCATCATAGCCACGCATTAGAATATGTGCACTTATTTGATCATCTCGTTTTTCAGTATATCTCTCTGAAAATTAAAGCAAATTTAATATTATTTGACATAATGAATTTCACTACTATATATAGTTGAACCATTATTGAGTTCCTCAAAAAATCACCAGCTATACTACTATGCCAATGTGTCCTACACCCAGCCACAATATTGTCAACAGTGTTTTCTCTTCGACTCGGTAAGTACAGACTGTACAATTTTGTTTTCAATGTTTTTTACTATAAGTGAAATCTTTTAAACGCTAGGAAATCAATCATACCTAGAGCTTTGGATTCTCTCAGTTTCTTTTCAGATATCTTGAATGCATGAAAGAAATATTTCTTGTTATTTCATATTTAAACTAGAATATGCACAAAATTCTCCGGAGTTTAATACAGAATAATTTAATACCAAATTGAGGCATATTTGAGAGGCAAATGCTTTTCATTTAAGAATATTTTTAAAGAATTAATCACTGAAAGTCGCTGGGTAAACTTCATTGGTTGAATGGTAATCCTCTCACAATACTGTCATTAATGATGATGATCATGATGAATTAATACTCACCAAATCCAACAAAGCTTTAGTTGATTTTGTCGTCGAACCACAACAAATTTCCACACCATTTTCGTAGTCCTTTTCTAACATTCTATATTTCTCATTTTCATTTGGAAATTGGGAAAATTTCAGTTTATCACATGGTACACAGAAATCATCGGCAAGTTTAACCTCTCTTGATGAATAAAGGTAGATCATGATAGCAAATGATGCGATTGACGCTGCACTAATGATGATAGAAATGTATACACAGTAGCGTTCTCTCTCTTTAGAGCTAGTCATAATCTTCTTCCACTTACTTAAATGAAAAGTTAAAATTATTGTTTATAGGCTAAGGGTTTTCGAAGAGCGACTTTTGATTTTCGAATTCTTTTTCGAAATATTCGAATATGAATTTTTTTTCAAATTAGATCACTTTAACGCCGGCGGAAGGGTGGACCCACTTAATTTATGACCTTGAAAATTAGGTCAGATAAAGTTTATTATATTGTCTACATGTAGGTATTTTTTAATTTGTCCTACTAGGCTAGGTGCCTTACAATAAACAATAATTATATTGGAAGGGGAATATACATTTATAAATAACAATGGAAAAAGTGTAATTGACTATGTGATTGTGTCAAGGGATATCTATGATTATGTAATAATAATAATGTGTTTATTTCCAGTAAATGACGGTCTTATAGACCAATGTTACAAATTTAAGTACATTGTAGCAACAAGGATGATATTGCTGATTGCATACATACAGATATAATAACATACATGTACATACTTTTTAGAAGAGGCAAAGTTATCATGAAATTTCTCTTTCTCTTAATTTCAAGGCGCAATGGACAAATTGAGCAATGCCAACAAGATATGATTCAGAGTTCTCACAACAAAGACTTCTAATACATCTATACTTGCTATTTCATAATTTTGTTCTTAGCTCTTCAGTATATGGACAATGGAGCATGAAGTGCTCAATATCCTCAGTACAGTTAAGACAAAGTGGGCAAAGATCATTTCGACTCAAATTCCTTCTGAAAAGGTTTGCATTCAAAGGTAGAAGGTTAAGGCGAACTCTAACAATATTTATTTTCTGTGTAAATGTTAACTTGCTTGAGAGACATAACTCTTGAGTAACACACTGTTTAAAATTTGCATATTCACATAAACTCTCACTGAGACTGAGTTTAGCCGACCATTCTTGGAAATCTATGTCTTTCAGTCTTTGCTTAACTAAATACATAAATGCTTTAATGTTTCCTATGCTAAAGTTTTCTACATAATCATAGAAATTATTCTATGATTATGTAGAAAACTTTGAACTTCATCACTACTGTGACTCTAATCATTTCCCAACCCTATGTCAGTTTAAGTCCTTAACTTTAGACCTTCACTATGAGCAAACGTCACGTGAGACCTCTATGAAAAAGTTCAGATGGAATCCTGATCAAAAAACACAATTTTTATACAGCCTTACTAATATGGATAATATCAACTAATATTGACGAGCTTTGGAAGAATGTGAAATCATTTATGAGGCAAGGTTCAGCGAAACAAAAATCACAGCACAGACATGGCTAGCACACTTTAAACATCTACTAAAGGACAATATATTCGAAAGTGATACAGTGACATAGCTCATGAAACTATAAATAATCATGTTCCAGAATTCAACGAGATCTTAGACTGTGACATAACAGCTGTTTATCAACCGTGCATATAATTAAGACATTGAAGGCTCCGGGTTCAGATGGTGTGGTTAATGAACTGATTATATTATTAGATATTATTTTTTCCCTATATTCTGTTACTTTTTAATCTAATATTATTATCTGGACGTTTCCCTTAGGCATGGTGTGAGGCTATAATCAATCCCGTTCATAAGTCAGGTAGTGCTCATGATCCTACAAACTACTATGGAATCTTTTTGCTTTCAGTCTTAGGTAAAGTATTTACAAGGTACTAAATTATAGACTCACAGACAAGGTACTAAATTATAGACTCACAGAATTATGCGAAAGTACTAACTTGTTTTTAGAAGCACAGGGTGGGTATAGGAAGGGGGTACAGCACAGCAGATCAGATATTCACTTTAAAGGCTCTAATTCAAAAGTATTTAACTAAACCGAAAGACAGGTTTTATTGTATTTATGTTGACTTTAGTACTGCATTCAATGGAATTCAGCATCTGCATATATTGCACTATATACTTCTTAACAATGGAATACGGGGTAATATTTTTATGTTATACAATCAATGTATTCAAATTTAAATCATGTGTGCTAACTAACTAACAAAATGCAAATTAGCGAGTATTTTGATTATACGAATGGCACAAGGCAAGGATGTATGATGAGTCCATTTACTCTATTTTTCAATGCGCTTATCGAGAGGTTACAAGAATGTCGAGGCATATTTGTTAATCCTGAAATTAATAATATTGTAGGCATATGCAGATGATATAGCAGCTGTAGCTGACACAGTGGCTAATTTGCAGGCACATATTAATTGTATACAGACCTTTAGACTTATGGCATGAAAATCAACCTTGAGAAAACTAAGGTGGTTGTTTTTTTTTTGAAGAGGGGGCATAATAAAGAATTATGAACGATACATTTAGATGGAAAACAAATCGAGATTCCCACTAAATACAAATTCAAAAGCATATCTTACGCCGCTTTTGGGAATCTATGTTTTGGTAATGTTATCAATTTTAATATTGTATATAATTATTATTGATTGGTTGTTGTATATTGTTGTATATTGTCTTATTAAATTATACCATATTGTGAAATTGTACTATGAGCTGGTGGCTTTTTCTATTGAATAAACTAATATGTTATATATTATGTAATTATATTGACGATATACGAGCCACATTCTCTCACACATTCACACTTTCAGTTAATAAAATTTATTTCTATATGACATATTTCTATATGAAATAAATTCAGTTATCTCGGCGGTGATATGTCGTGGTTTGCGGCCAATCGGCTAAGTATACACACCGTAGATATTTTAAAGATGGGAGACAATGGGTTTACTCTATTATCATTCCGGAAGTGGTCGATTGTTAACCTTGTTTCCGGCAACAGAGCTCATTCACTTTTGTATTCAGATAGCAAAGGACCTCAACATAAAGGTTAAATTTTGTTTAAATTTTAAATCCCTCCCACCCCCTCCTTAATTGCATTCTGCTTTTCTTTTATTCTATGATTTCAGAATTACTTCAATCGTGGTGCTGAAGGTTTTGTTTATCATCCTAGCCAATCTCTAAAACTCGTACGAAGACAGAAGAGTATTCGTCGCGGCTGAGTGTTAACCTGGCGATTTACGCATACCAGAGATATATTTTTTCCTTATTTTTAGTTTTAAAAATTGATAATGGTCAGAAAGGCTGGAATAAACAGAGTTCTGACCTTTATTAACATTTATTAAGTCGCCAATTTACCTTATTGATAGGTCGGCGACATCATATTTATATTGATTGTATATGCTTAGCCGTGGCCAAATTTTGCCAAACCATAATTAAAGTATGTTGAATATTGTCGTTGTTTCTATTTACCATAGTCCTGAGGTAATCAATTTCATAAAATAAGTCTGTTCATAGCGACACTTAAAGTGAAAAGTACATGGCTTAAGATACGTTTCCTTTAATACGTATGCAGTGCGGCTCCGGTCCGGTTTGGCCCAGGTGCGGACGCGGCTCACGACAGTTTGTGTTTCCTTATATTCGTTTTTTCTTGCTTGCTGGTAAGATACATAATATACTTACAAAAAACACTACCCTTGTGATAACATGTGATAAAAAGGACTGGAACATAAATCATTGTTCCTGGGCATCATGCATGGTATTGCCCATGCAATGTAAATTGTTAGCCAAGCAGCATGATGGAGCCAGTTTCGCCAAAGTAGTTAACATTGTCAACATTGGGGTGTCGGATTAGGTTTATTGTACGTCTGAAGGTTGGTTGGTACTGGGGAGATGGTAAACTGGTAATGGGGCTTCAGTGTTGCTGGGAATGGGAATTCAGGGTGCATCCCTGTTTTCAGCATTGATAAATAGAGCGGAGATTTGAAACATTAAGTAAGATTGAACTTTCGAGGACAATTTCTCCATTCTGTCGGCACAACTGTCAAAGAAAAAGTCCTGTGAAGACTTCTTGTCTGAAGGAGTATTGTTAAGCATGGCTCCTTTTGACTTCCTGTGAACTTCTATCAAACCAGTCACAGCCTTTTCCATAGAGGGCGTATCTCAAGCACCAGGATATTTTCTCTTGCATGCTGTCATTGACGATTTCTTGAATGATATTGGGAGCGGTAGTTAAGTGCTTAGTCGAAATTCGGGTTCAGGTGTTGATGTCATTGATCTGAAAACACAATTAAATAAATTATTTAATATTTATTTTAGTCTCTATACCCCATGTCGCATTAATTTGTTGACGCATTAATTTCTAGCCTTACAGTATACATATAAGTATATTTATACATATAACTAATATATTTTCAGGTATCTGACAACTGGGGAGTCATTCACTTGGCTTCTGCTACAAAATCGTTAAATCAGTGTCTACCGTTAGCCAAATCATATCAGAAGTGTGTAACTGCTTGTGAAACAGACTTCAACCAAGCTACCTCAAAATGCCAAACACAAAAGAAGAATGGGAAAAAATATCAACATAATTTGAGGAAGATAGCTTGCCAGGCAAGTTAACATACGCCCACTTGCAGCATTGCATTTGAAAAATAAATTCACTGAATGAATATTGAAGTCAAGGACAAAAACTCACAAACTGTTCATGGAAAATCGTCAAATTAAAACTTGATCACCATCTTATCTATTTCAATACTCATACCAAGTTTCATCAAATCTATTAAAAAATGTAGCTTATTTTGCACCCACAACTATTTTTGACGCAAAGGACAATAACTCAAAAACCATTCGTTAAAAAAAAGTCGGAAATTTAAACTTGACTAATGTCTTATCAATTTTGATGCTTACACCAATTTCCATCAAATTACTTTGAAAATTAAAGCTTCTTATTGCAACCACAATAGAATTTTGACGCAATTTCACTAAGTCAATGGCAATAACTCAAAACAGTTCATTGAAAAACTGTCAAGTTGCATCAAAATCCTCTGAAAATTGGAGAATATATTGCATCGAAACTAAAATTTTAACAAATTTTTACAAAGTCAAGGGCTTCTTCAAATTCGAACTTGACCGACGTCCTATCAATTCCAATGCTCACATCAAGTTTTATTAAAATCCATTGAAAATTGTAGCTTCTATTGTGTCTACAACAAATATAAAGGCATGGACAATAACTTAAAAAGCGTTTATCGAAATATCGTCCAAATCGAACTTGATCGCTGCCTTATCAATACCAATTCTCATACCAAGTTTCATTAAAATCCATAGAAAATTGTAGCTTCTATAGTGTCTACAACAAGTTTTGACAGACCGACGGACCGGCGGACAGGGGCGACGACAATATACGTCCACATGTGGGCGTATATAAATGGCAATTTCCACACTGCTTGGGTGCTATAAATGGAAATCATGTCGTTTTAAAATGCCCTGACAAGACGGGTTCATTGTTTTTCAACAAGGGGACTTTTTCGATAGTTCTTATGGCACTGGTAGATGCTAATTTGCAGTTCATTGCTATTGACGTAGGCGCCTATGGTTGGAACAGCGGCGGTAGTATATTTTTGAACTCGAATCTTGGGAAGGGAATGGTACAAAATGCTTTTTCCTTCCCCGAAGACAAGGAACTTCCAGGCGCTGAACATTTAGGCCCATTACCTTATGTTGTGATAGGTGATGAGGCACATTATGCGACCCTACCCAGGAAGAGGTTGTCCAGAATCTTAACAAATCTTTAACTATAGATTGTCAAGAGCAAGGAGGATAGAGAATGCTTTTGGCAAAGGCCTACTGGCGTCAAGGTGGAGATTATACATAATAGCCGTGAATCCATCTCTTGCAAATGCCATAGTCAAGGCAACTTGCATTCTCCACAACGTCATTCAGTCCCAATCGACTCCAGCCCAACTTAAAGCCCAACTGAGACAAGCAGAGGAAGCTCTGAAAGTTTCCGACAATTTTCGGGAATTGGTAACAGAGCAGCAGGGAAAGCAATTAACGTCAGAGAATGCTTCACCAAGTACGTCTGTAATGTAGCCCCAGTTTCGTGGCAAGAGGAAAATGTAAGGAGATGACGAAACACCTTAACCATTGCAATTATGAAACCAAGCCTATGATCACTGTCTATATTTACCTGCAAGAGACATCCAGCTCCTCTTCATCGTCCTCATGACCTGACTCTTCGCCTGATATCTCTTCATCTGTACCTGCACGTGTGTTTACTGGAGCCACATTACTATCTGTGCTGAAAATGCATTGATGAATTTGCAAACAAATATTTCCATAAATACGTGTTTATGAAAAACAATAAAGTACAAAAGTTGAATTAAGTGTGATCTTACTTATTAAACTCAGTGTACTTGTATAGAAAAGACATAGCCTCAAAGAAGGTCCATTTCTTTATCCTTTTGGCCGCTTGTAGATGTCCGTAGTTAAATAAATAAATAAATAGATCTTTACTATCCCAAAAGGGCAATCCATTTTACAACAATGGAGATCTCGAATACACAAAATATAAACACGAAGCACAAACAAATGAAAACACAAACATAAATACAAACAGTACAAAGAATATTTATATAGTGACACGGTTAGTGTTTATTGGAAAAAACTCAAGGGGATAAAAGAATAAAGGGCTCTGTTGCTTTTTGCAGAATGGGCTAAAAATCTTTGACCAGAGGGTAGGGGGATGTAGTTATCGGCTAGAACATGTGTATAGTCATGGAGAAGTTTCTCAGTCTTCTTAACTAACTGACTTTCAAAGATGTCGTTTATTGATTTACAGTGTGATCTAGTTAATTTGATGCATATTTTGACAATTTTAGAAAGTTTGTTCTTTCCTCTTCTTAATGTATGCATCTCTCTGGTTCCGCCATTTCTTTTTCCAATCAATGCCTAAAAAATAATACATCATTTAGTCGATATAAAACATATTATATTTCAGACAGTGCCTTACAATTGTTTGGTTAACTATGATTGAACGAAAGCTATCAAAAACTTATAATGTTGCAATCTGATTATCACTTTGCATCGATAGATAGAGATCACTCACCTTTCATGGAATCATATCTCATAGCCTGGGCAATCGATTCCCAGATATTGTGCACAAGCTGCGCAGCTATATATTCTGCACAAATGGCGTCATACAGGCATGGATGGGATCGCACAAGTTCCATAATAATAATAATAATAAACTCTTTATTTTACATGGGTCAGAATTAGGCCCAATACACAAGGACATGTCTCACATTCAGCCCATGGGGCAATACATTGGAAAAAAAAAATCGAAAATACATAATATCTCAATATACAATTCGTCTAAAATACTAAAAATACACAAGTACATGTGCATCAAATGGACAGATTTTCAACCTACAAATTGTTTATAAAATGGATATAATATATAGTTCCCGCGGCCATGCACCGCGCAGCTGAAAAAAAAAAACCCAAAAAAAACCACAACACTCCAATGCGCAACCCGTCCAAAACACACAAGCACTCGTGCATAAAACGCACAAACCTACCCCCAGCGACCTAGCACACGAACGCAAAAAAACACGTATTATTTCAACGTACAATTTGTTTTAAAATACACAAGTACATGTGTAAATAATGGACAGAATTATCTTCCGGCGATCAAGTACATGACAGCAAAAACCACATATCATTTCAACGTACAATTCTTTTTAATATACACAAGTACATGTACATGTGTATAAAATGGACAGATTCATCTTTCTGCGATCAAGTACATGACCACAAAAACCAAGGAAAAGTACATCTGCATGAGACGATCAGACATCAAAACATACATATACCCTCAAAGAAAAAAAAATTTCTCTATGTCTTTTTTCTCAATTTTTACCATTTTCGGTCTTCAGTTCTTAGGAACACGTGGTGAAGAAAGAGCGAAAGATGGATTTTACCTAATCTATTTTTAGCTTTTGGACGTGCGGCCTGGCCAATCAGTGTGTCCATTTGTGCGTTTTCGGACACGGTTCCGCAGACGGCTTGGTTCCAATCGGTACATGATACGGTTGACAAATACGTACCGTGTACCGCACACAGAACCGTATCCGCACCCGCATATAAAGAAACACTGTATTATATTTTAAAATTAAAGTGATTTTTTTTACATGCCGCATCCGGACCCAAGCCGCACCGGATCCGCACCATAGGAAACGCAACTTAAAAAACTTAAACAAAAATACCGGTTTTTCCCATCTTAGTATATAAATATTTTTGTTGTTTAACTGGTAAGATAACTATAGTTATTTCTTCCTTTAGTATGGACAAATCGCAAATAGAAAATACATTTTTATGCATTTCGTTTATAAAGACTGAAGTCTTCACACAAATTCTTCATCTTATAATATATTTACACTTGTCGCTCCGTAAGAGAATGAACTAATTCACATTGAGAATTTTATAGTCCAAGTAATATTGAATTATATAATCTAAACAAAGCCCGTGTTTACCCTCTTGGCCATACGAATATTAAAAATTGATATATTAATTTATCTGATATAACATTCATTTACCCACATGTATAATGTAATTCTTTGTGATCTTCATTATCTTAAAGTGTTTAGATGAACTATACCAACTTTCCGATAAACATATTTCAATCGAAAGTTCTGTTCGGACTTCAACAGGTGATCTTAAAATTTCGTGTCGACAATAATCAAATATTGAAATGAATGCCTATTTTTTATCATCTGTATTTTTGACTGCAGGATGTGTGTATTTCTTGTGGAGAATGGCATACCAACGTCAGATTCCTAGTCCTAGAGGATTGCCTTTAATTGGTGGACTTTTTGAATTTTTGCGTGTTTTCGGAGGCAAGGCACATAAGACCTTGATGGAACGATATCGAGAATTTGGACCTGTTTATCAATTTGGATTTCTCAGCAACAGAATGATATTTCTGTTTTCTTTGACAGATTTGTTAAAAGTTAAACAAGCGGAAGGATTAAACCCGGTCCACATAGATTTTAAACATCTCAGAGCTTATCGCCAGAAACATAATTTACCGTTGGGAGTACTGGTCAGGTAAGATCAACTACGTTGTATGGAATCCTTAACATACTTTGGCTTTAACACTGCAACTGTAACTAATATGATAGAACATTTTTTATTCCACTCCAGTATACACACTAAACCACACCGCATACCCTGTCAAACTTTATATTTTGACCAACAATAGGCTTACTTAGTAATTATTATGTTCACGCTTAACAATTGCCTTTCACCATGATTCATTAAATTTTCAACAATTTTCCCACATGTATACAACATATTGTTTCACTTATGACTCTTTTTGGCCATAACTTAGATAGAAAAATAAGAATATAAGATAGCTTGCCAGGCTCGCCCACTGGCAGCATTGAATTTGAATAATAAATCGAGCAATAACTAAAAAACAATTCACTGAATATTGACTCAAAAACTATTCATGGAAAATCGTCAAATTCAAATTTGAACACCATCTTATCTATTTCAATACTCATACCGAGTTTCATCAAATATATTGATTGTAAATTGTAGCTTCTTTTTCACCCACAAAAATTTTGGACGCAATTTTACTAAATCAAGGGCAATAACTAACAAATCATTGGTTCAAAAAAAGTCATCAAATTCAAACTTGACTGCCGTCTTATCAATTCCAATGCTCACGACAAGTTTCATTTAAATCTATTGAAAATTGTAGCTTCTATTGTGTCTACAACAAAATAGAGGCAGGGGCAATAACTCAAAATCCGTTTATCGAAAAATCGTAAAAATCGAACTTGACTACCGTCTTATCAATTCCAATGCTCATACCAAGTTTCATTAAAATCCATAGAAAATTAAAGCTTCGATTGTGTCTACAACAAATGAATTTTACACAATTTTACTAAGTCAAGGGCAATAACTCAAAAACCGTGCATCGGAAAATCTTAAATTTCGAACTTGACCGCCGTCTTATCAATTCCAACGCGCTCACCAAGTTTCATTAAAATTCATTGAAAATTGTAGCTTCTATTGTGTCTACAACAAATATAGAGGCAGGGGCAATAACTCAAAAACCGTTTATCCAAAAATCGTCCAAATCGAACTTGACTACCGTCTTGTCAATTCCAATGCTCATACCAAGTTTCATTAAAATCCATTGAAAATTGTATCGTCTATTGCATCAACAATAAATTTTGACGTGATTTAACTAAGTCAAGGGCAATAACTCGCAAACCGTTCATCGTAAAATCTTCAAATATAAACTTAACCACCGTCTTATCAATTCCAATGCTCACACCAAGTTTCGTTAAAATCCGTTGAAAATTGTAGCTTCTATTGTGTCTACAACAAATATTGAGACAGGGGCAATAACCCAAAAAACCGTTCATCGAAAAATCATCAAAATCGAACTTGACCGCCGTCTTATCAATTCTAATGCTCACACTAAGTTTTATACAAATCAATTGAAAATTGTAGCTTCTATTGTGTCTACAAATGTTGACGGACGGACCGACGGACAGGGGCGACGACAATATACGTCAACATATTCATGTGGGCGTATAAAAATGTAGTAGGTTTCGGAAAGCCTCTCGCAGCACTTGCACTGACCTTTTGACTAGCGTTATTATATTTTTCCATATGAAAAGGTAATTGTGATTTTGTGTAACATGTGTATTTACTGAATACAAGTGGTAGCTCTGTTATGGATGTTTATCTTCTTAGAAAGAAGTTGTAAAGAATTGATGGGAGATACAGCGGCGACATTTTCAACTATCGTTTGTACATGAAAAAATAACCATAAATTTAACCTTTTTAACCCCTACCTACTGTCAAAAACTGTTTTCATTTTGTTTCGTGTTAGTTTTTCCTTTCAAGCTGGTTTCGCCAAGTCAATTACAGGTTCCTTACTTGGAATTTATTCGTCTGTTGTATGTTTTGCAGTATTGGTGATGATTGGCAGAGACAGAGAAAGCATCTTGGTAAAGCATTGCTAAGCAGCTCAGTTTTAAAAACATACTTCAAATCAGTGAATGAGATAAGTATTTATTTATATATTTACAGTGTTTTATTATCTTTTCACTTATATATTTTTCAGCAAGATTCTCCTTTAAATTATATTGCGACTTTATACAACTCGTTCGAATGTTATCGCCATTATCTTTTATTAAATGTAAGAAAACGGTTTAAAACTCACCTGTGAAATATCACCCATTCAAAACGTTTTTATCTACTTAAAATTATTTGCTACTTCCCAATGAATGGGTGTCGCTTTCTTTCCTGGTGACGACATAACGAAAGTAGGACCCCTATTCTCCTGAATAGTAGGTCATTAACTTTTACATTAGATAAAATGAAATAAATAGTTTTACTTCCACCGCAGATGGGCATCGTTGTTTACAACTGTTTATGACTGGGCTTCTTAACCCCAATGAGATCATTCCTACCGGAAGATTTCTTTCAATCAAATTCTGGCAAAATATCAGTGTGATACATTTCACTAAAAAAATATCTATTTAACGATTAACCACAAATGGGTTAAGGCAACCCTTCTTTAACCCACACTCCACCAAATGCGCGGTAGGAAATTGCAACCGTAGATTCTTTACATTTACCCTTGACAATAATATTTTCCCAAGATCAATTCTTCTTTTGTTGAGGGGCACTTTTCTAGGAATTCCCAGCGTCTGGATATCCTTATAGTTTAAGAATATAATCTTAGAACGATTGGGCTCTTTTCACTTTGCATCTTGACAAAGCAGTGGCGACACAGTGATTAAAGCAGTGGTAACGAACCTGAAGGTCCTGGGATAAATAGGTCGTGATAATACTTTTAGATTCCTCAACCCAGTTTCTCCCTCTTGAACAATTTTCAGGGGCTGAAGTGGACAAGTCATTCGTGTACAGGAATGTAAAACTACACATGTTGTCTTGACTGCTTCTCTTATTTTATTAAGTTGCTGAACACGTAATGAATGATATGGTAGAGTGGACATCTACAGATAAAACAATGGAGACAGAGGAAATAGTTGGAAATTACGTGTTGAGATGTATGTCACTTATATATTATAATGACTTATTTTATCAACAAGCTTTAATATTATACTCGTTGCTGGCAATTTCACATGCAACAATTGGTCGTTCGTTTCCTACCATTTTGACACGTAGCGGACCTGAAGGTTTGAGCATTGTGCTAACCGATATGTACGTAGCTTTTACCAATCGATTCGGACGAGATATTCAATGACCCTTATGTCGCAAGCAGTAATAGGGAATTAATTTCCGAATAAGAATGAATCTGATAAAATACAAGACGAACAGTTTATTATCTTTATTCCGATTTCAGCAATGGCACGAGTTTTAATGGGTTATGAAGACAAAAGTCTTGGAGATGAAACTGTCCATGATTTTATGTCTATAATTGAAACTGCCAGGTAATATTATCTAATGCAAGTGGCTCGGCAACAGAACCATTCCATTTCAAATTTTCTAGTTGAATTTTATATACGCATGTATCTCTTCATGCAAAAGTATCTCGTACATCTGCTATATCATGTTATTTTAAAAGAATCTCATACTGTATGTTATAATATTAATTAACGGAACACAATTTTATGGTATACTACTCCTTAAATTTATTACACACAACGTTTCAACAACCTACATTGTCATCATCAGGTGAAAATGATGATGATGACAATGTAGATTGTTGAAACGTTGTGTGTAATAAATTTAAGGAGTAGTATACCATAAAATTGTGTTCCGTTTTTTAATGTATACTCTACCCCTAAATGTCGCTTAAGGATTATGTATGTTATAATAAGATAGCCTGCCAAGCAAAGTAATATACACCCACTGGCAGATTGAATTTGAATGATATATGGGGCAATATAACTCAAAAAAAATTTATTGAAAATTGTTTTCAATGCTCATGCTTAATCACACCAAGTTTATCAAAATCAATTGAAAATTGCAGCTTTTATTGCACCCACAACAAAATTTTGACGTGATTTGACAAATTCAGGGGCTATTACTCAAAAAACGTTAATCGAAATTGTCATTTTCAAACGTGACTGCTGCCTTATCAATTCCAATACTTAAACTAAGTTTTAACATAAACCATCGAAAATTGCAGTTTCTTTTGCATCCACAATAAAATTTTAACCTGATTTTACAATGGCAATAACTGAAAAAAAGTTTCCTAAAAACCCATTGAAAATTGTAACTACTATCGCACCATCAATCAAATTCTGATCTAATTAACTAAGTCAAGAGCAATAACTCAAAAACCGTTCATCGAAAAATCGTCAAATTGACCGACTTGCTCAAAACAAGTTTCATCAAAATCTATTGAAAATTGTAGCTTCTACTGTGTCTACAACAAATGTTGACGGACGGACCGACGGACAGGGGCGATGACAATATACGTCCACATATTCATTTGGGCGTATGAAAAGCACTTAGTTATATGTTATGTTACTGTAATGTTTTCAGGGAAAATTTTAAAGATGCTAAAATATTACTATCAACGCCTAAATGTTTGTGGTCTTTTACCAAAGCTTGGTCGAGACATAGTGGTAGATGGGATGAACTATTATCAATAAGTAGGTTCCCTTTTCTTGTATATCAAACTGTAATATTATTTGTTTACAATTCTTCCACATGCAAGACGCAGAAAGATATTAGCTTCAAATTAATCTTTTTCTTATCTGCTCTGCAAAACATTATTTAGAACACATTTGGGTATATAAGTAGAAAAAAACATTTGGGTATATAAGCAAGGAAAAAAACATAACACACACAGAAAATGGAAGTGTAATAAAATATTGTTTTATAATGTAGCAGGTAGATACATTGACAAATACACAAAGGAGGCATCGCTTGAGTTTGAAAACGACGAATCTTGTGTTTTAACGCAATTGTTGAAAGCGGATGGATTAACTGGACCTGAAGCTCATATTAATATAACAGATCTGATTTTAGCCAGTATTGATACGGTCAGTATACTTAATTATGTGATTCTATTAGAGATGAATGAATAAATGGCGTTTATCACAAAATCTTTTGTGTCCCAAGATATTTTTATATGCAGGAATACTAGGACTGGTTGAACGGTTTCAGGCATTAGTGGGGTTTATCTCAATCGCAAAACGTTTGTCACCAACAAGTACACTCTTTTATAGTGTCGAGTGAAGAGAAATAATTAAAAAAACTGGAATGAACCTTAAAGCTAAAACTTTCAACCAACCCACATACATTCGGTGTAAGAATATTCAGATTAAAAGGATTAAAAAGTGTTGTATTAGAATATTTAATGTTTAGAGCTTATATAACAATTGTAATATTCCATTTAATTCAAATTTAATTACTGTTATTCAAGAAAACTTTACCGGATTATTTTGATTTGGCAAAAGTTTATATTAGCTAGATTAAAATATGTCCTTATATCACATGTATTATGGTACTTACACGCCTAATTAGTGTTCATTGACGCCAATTGCAGACTTCCAGTACAATACTGTGGTGTGTATATGAACTGTCGAGGTCAAAAGTAATACAAGACAAGTTATATCAAGAAATAGATGACTTTCTTAACGTAAACAAGGGGCTCAGTTTTGCAGGATTACAGAATCTACCTTATTTAAGAGGAATAATACGCGAGTCACAGAGGTAAGTTTGGATCTTTGTGGAACTCCTTACATTAAATGGGAGGTAATCGATGACAACTATAAAGCACATTAAAGAATAATTGAAGAACTAAATGAACACGTTTGTTTTCTGGAAATCGGAACGAAAAAAAAATGGAAGTTTGTTATTTGGGGTGTTGGTTGGTTGATTGGTTGGTTTGTTGGTTGGTAGATGACAGGTTAGCCTTCGCCTCCAGTAGGAAGTTGTTGGTATTCGTAGTATTTGGTATCTGGAATGTATATAAACGAGCATTATATAGCATTGTATGGAGTTAACTATCAGACATTCCAACTTGCAATTGTTCCTGATTTACAATTAAGCATTCAGTAAGATCGTTTCAAACATTTATATCTTCAGATTACATCCTGTTGGTTTTTTTATGAGTAGAATGATACAAGAACCAGTTACAATCAGAGGATACCATATTCAGAAGGGAGTAAGTACGATATATACATGCTTCTTGTATAAGAGACTTGCATCTAAACTTTCATATATTTATTTTAATTTCAGTAAATACATAATTATAGTTGAGGATTTAGTAATGAAGAAAGCTGTTTTCAGCTGCAAAATTGTCTATTAAAGATGATTGCGACTGAACTCTGCTTGGAAAACTCATTCTACAGTTGTTTTTACAAGCAAAATCCTTTGAAAGAAAACAGTCAATAATACAAACAATATGTTGAAATCTTCTAGAGCCATGTGGCAGGATCTATGTATGTAATGGGAAGAGACCCTGAACTGTTTCCCGAACCCGAGATCTTCCATCCTGAACGGTGGGTTGGTGACAATCCCGATTTAGAGACATTCATCAACAATGTTCCATTTGGTTTCGGGCGCAGGATGTGTATAGGTAATTTCACAAATACTTGTTTCAAAAATATAGATAAAATAAATAAAATTGATCTCCAGCGAGCTTAAAGTCACTATAATGCTGTGGAAATGAAGAAGTAAGATTATGGTTTTAATTTGGAGTGATTGAGTATTTGATACATATGCACGTGAAATATTATTACGTTTGTCTTCTACTTGACAAGGGTGGAACATTATGCAAGATATGGGATCTATTTTGTCTTTTTAAAGGTCGTCGAGTCGCAGATTTGGTAATATCATGTTTCATATTCAACGTAAGTATTCAACCAAGAACTCCAGCTTTTGTCAATTCAATGAGATTTTATATCATTCGATAACTTTTGTTTAAAGCTACGTTTATTCATACTCAAACGTCGCTATAAAAAGTTCTTAAGGATTAACATTTAGGTTTTACGCAAATTTAATTGTAATCTTTTAATACCATAACTTGAATCTTTACTTCCCATTGTTTGTTTGTAGCTGGAGAGATATTTTAATATAAGTCAAGTTACAGACCAAGTGATAGAACCAACATTTCGTTTATTGATGGTGCCTGGTGAACCGATTAAAATTCGTCTTCAATCCAGATAAACTTGCTATCTTTAAGTCATATTTTTATGTTATTTCATTATAATCAAGTTTATTATTAATATACCTGACTATTCGGATATGAAAAAATAAGATATTTAAAATATCGGAGTCTTTAATCATCACATAGCCAACGACAGCACATTTTGAGATTTGATATCCATGAAAACGTGTTCATGACGCTGGCTGTAATAAAAAATTGGAATTTCTGAACTGTATAAAATTTGTAAATATATTTATTGTAAATCATTTAGTTATTCAATTCTTAGCCACAGTACAACTCTGACGAATTTTAACGCGATTTTAAGTGAGCGAACTATTATCATTTTTGTTTTAAAAAATCCACTCGTGAATAGAATGTGAAATGTTCGACTAACTATTTCATATATTTATGCCACACTTGGCTGACATGAGAACTGTATAAAATGTCGAAATCAGAACAACTATCACTGTTCTGTCGAATGAGTACTTCAATTGTTCCTTTAGCAAAGCCCAACTAGAAAACTTATAGAAACAGAAAATCGAAAATGCAGTTACCGACAATCGAGACTAAACGAATTTAAAAGAAAAAGGTTCAAAATGGGATGTCTTAACATTTGATGTCGAAAGATATAGAAAAAAAAATTCATATTGAGAGTACTCGGTCGAAGAAATATTTACCTCTCTGTTAAAATCATCTAATCTAGGAGTTGATTTCTAATGTAATTAATGAAGACTGTTGTAAAATATCGAAATGGAATCATTGATTATGATAACTAGTAAATGGTATTAATACATAGTTTACGACTAATATGATATATTCCACTTACTTTTAGCAGCTTTTAATAACATGTGTTAAATTACGTCATATTGTAGTTTCTCGCTCGAATTAATTAATAACACATATATACAGCACAAGCTGTCGTCTGCTTTACCTATGGCTATCACGTGATCAATAATAATAACAATGCTTTGCTATGGAATATTATTTTCAAAAGAAAAATTCGATAATAGAACGTAACTAGGTAACAGTTGCTACTGTTCCATGTAACTATTCACTTTAGTTTCAAGGTGGGATCGTGCTAAGGTGTTCTGATAATTGTACTTTTCTGAATAACACTTGTCCAGAAGTAATTGATTCCTTCGAGACTGTCTCTCATACCAAGCTTATCTAGACAATAAGTATTAGAACACGTAGGGTATGTATCAAATGTATTGTGTTATCGTAGATAAGATAATGGAATTTAAAATTAATCTTTAACTTTGAACTATTATATTTAGTAATGCTAGAGTTCGTATTCATAATACTGATAATAGGTAATTTTATTATTTTATATTACTGATTAATATCTATACTTAGCCTTATCAATATTTCATATGTATGTTTTATAGATGTTTGTATGCTTTACACTCAACACCTTCAAGAAGATATAAATGCATGTGCAATAAAAATAACAACTGGACAGATTTATAGCCAGTACACAATGAGAGACGTTGAGGAAGAATTCGCTTTGTTTCAATCTAAAACAAAAACTCTGTTTACAAGAAGAAAAAGTAATCCATACTATCAGAAGAGGGCAAGCATATCTGGTCAAAGACACAGAATGAACAGTGCCAGTGTTGCGATCGAAAATATTGTTGATTATGTATCTAGACTGTCTTCTAATGTGTTAAAATTTGTTTCAAATCCGATTTATCAACCTTCACCAGCAGAAATCAATGTGCAAACTCGAATGATAATAAAAGACTATATATATCGTAAGTTGGAAAGAAAACAATGCATCACGTTCAAGGTACGATTAAAACCTTCAGATGATGAACTGTCTAATTTTGTGGTAACTGCTGGTGAAACATTGGAGAAACACTACCCTCATGTTTATTCGGATGTTAGTCGGAAAATGGCTACTACTATGAGTTCACCAGAGGTGGTGAAAATGACTTTAACTACAATATTAGAAGCAATATTTCGCTGTGATATAAACTGGGGGAAACTTCTATCGTTATTGGCAATAACAAGTTCATTTGCCTTAGAGTGTGTTTTACAAGGTCATGCTGAATACGTGGACAGTCTGGTAGAGTGTGTTGTATATTTTGTATCCTACAATGTCAATGAATGGTTACAGCTGCAAGGAGGTTGGGTAGGTATAAAAATTTAATGACTATTATGGTAATTCATATACCTCAGAGAAAGCAACCCTTTGAACATAAGGCTGACGATTATCTTGTGTAACGCCTTGCATATTTTTCATGAACTTGATTATATTTCTCTTAATGGTACCAGTATTTAATGCTGAACTAAAAACCCGTTCTCAAAGTCGGATCAGAATATTGTAGGTTGGCAATGACGTATATGTTTACCTTCGAACATATGTCACTATTTTACATAAATATGTGGCGTTGTCGTAAACAATGTTTATTGTTTATTTATCGATCTTCCAATTATTTCATCCTGTAAAGAAGTTCATTGCTTTTCGATTAAAATCCAACAAATACATGTATATACTGTTTACCTATTGTTTCCACTTGAATAATTAATATTTCTACCAATGAGATCGATATCTAACGATATCTCAATATCAATACTGCACAGAGAGCCAGAGTCAAAGACTGGTATAGATATATATTAACTTATTATTATGCTACCATACGTCTATTATGAGATACAATTTGATTAAACTGTAAAACAACATAATAGATCATTACAAATATTTAATAATTCAACACCATGGAGACGATTTTAAAGAAAAATTTCTTACATCATACTTGTTGGGTGTAGTATTCCATCTATTCATGGACCAGATTGTGTGGGAGAATACTGTTATCCATTATGATACTCATCTAGGGTAATAGGACAATTAAAGGACACAGCTAAATACTGAAAGATTCGTCGTTATAGTGATTAATACCATAATAAGATTTCCCATCGTCTTCCCTCAAGGCAAAGAGGCTTGGGATGATATGAAATAAAAATCAATGTGAAGGAATATTTCTGGATGGAAGATTAGAACTCTCAGATAAAAATATTTAGTTGTAATGTTTCTTTTTAAACAAGTTATTTGGGATATCGAAGTGGCTGCACAGATTTGTATTTCGCTATTTATAATCGTTAGTAAAGAACGTATTTGTGTTAAATAAAAACTGCAATAGAAATATCGCAAGATTACTATGAAGAAAATCAGATTGAGATTGGATAACGATGAAAATCTCAATAGTATTTTTTTTATTTTGCTTTTGCAGATGGGATTCAAATTAGAATATGAGAAGAAAAGAAGGTGGTCGACAGAATTAATTCATCTTGGTGGAGCGGCTTTTATTTTGTTATTTTTTATCACTTTAATTGTTACTGTGGTCCTCATTAAAAAGTAGAATAATTTATGTCTCATGTTTTTTTTAACTTATAGGCAATTACTTTGAACAAAAAATGGTTTATATCATGCCTCCATACTTTTTAAATAGTAAACATCCACACCGGCTGCCTACTATACACTAACGTGTAATAGTACTCGGATGCGTATTATTACAGTTAATTAGATTAACACCATCCATTGTAATAGTCAGCTCATTTAGAGTTCGTCAGATTTCTAAAAAAAACTACTACAATTATCTTGGTACTGTGCTTCCCAGTTACCTCCCATTTAATGAAACGAATTCCACAAAGATCAACTCATTTACATCTCAAAGTCTGGAGTAAACAGTGACGTTTCTAAGAATCATTAGGTGAGGTGGGGTGGGGACCATGTTGCGAATTTAGGTTCAGTTCAGAATAAAACAAACACAGTTTCGACTCAACCATAAAGGTTTACTCACAAGAATTTCAAAGTACAAAATTTTACAACGGCTGACGTCAACGTCAAACCAACAAATTTTACGACCGAGAGCGGAGTGTTGCTTAGTAACGTGATGTGACGTTTTGACTGTCAGATCGTCCAAATCTAGTTCCTATCATGTTATTTCGCAACACATGGCGAGGCACCAGAAAATGCCGTGATGTTATTTCATTTACGCAAATACATTGGCGCACAAGTAGAAATCTAATGAAGAAAACATAATAAAATATTTTTATTGGCTTCTGAATAGAAATAGAGAGAGGGAAAGCTTTCCTGTTTTTTTTGGGGGGGGGGGGGTTTACTAAAATTTTTTTCTATTCTCAAACTATGTTCACGCGCCACTTTGGCTGTGGCAATGCGCCGCATAGGCGGGGAGCGACGCTAGTTGAGAAGGCCTGCTCTAGAGCGTGCTTTATACACTTATAATATTATATTCGGGTGTATACTGTACATGTATATTGGTGGGTACTATTCTCGGATGAGTAGTGTATATTGGCCATTAAGTAGGTAGGTAAATGGCGAGTTAACGTTCGCTTCCAGTAATTGCTGATATCGCAAACTAGGTAGTTGTTGATTTTCGTAGTAGTTGGTGGTTGGATTGGTTCAGATTAGATGGTTCTGTGCTGTTGGTTTGGTTTGGTTGTTGATAAATTTTCAGATCTGGTCAGGTCGAATGACATGGCGGTGTAACTCGGCCCTGCATGTTTGTGGCGTGAGTAACTCAGTCTTCTCATTCTTCCAAAACTCGTTATGATCATAATATTTATAATTGGATGTTGTTGGTTTGGTTTGGTTTTGTTTGGTTGGATTTGGTTAGATTATCTGTTCTTGATTGGAGGAGTTTAAGACCTAAAAGAAAGAAGAAAAGGAGATGTGAGAAGAGAAAGAGGTGGTTAAAAGCTTTCACAAAAAAAAAAAAAAAAAATTGTTCTCTTTTGTCTCTGCGATGAAACTTATGTGGAGATTAATAATATAGTAATATAAAATAATATAAGAGTAAAAAGAAAATTAGACTATCTGTTTAAAACAGAAGTGGAAGTGTTGATAAATTGGTAGATGAGTTCCATGATTTTATACCAGTGGTCCGTGGGTGGAGCCAAAGTATTCTGTATGGTGATAGGTATGCCGTTGGTTTCCAGGTAGTCCGTCATTGCCTTACGAGATGGTTTCAATTCGGTGCATTGGATGAGAAGATGCGTCCTGGTGGCAACGTGTCCGCATCGGCATTTAATGGCATTGAACTGATGGTCTCGCATGACATGGTTGGTGCGTAGTCTGGTCACCAGTTTGCAGATGGCTACAGATGGATGGTTAATTTTGGTTTGGTTTGGTATCTTCGGTATCTATCGGTGTTGAGGTTCCTTAGCATGTCGTCCCATTTCTGGTTGATCTTAGAGGACACGAGACTGCAAAATTCTTCATACGAGAGTTTTACAGGGTCGATATTCTCCAGACCCAAACTGTCCTTGGCAACACGGTCAGCTTGTTCGTTTCCCGTGATGAAGATGTGCGACGGGATCCATGATAGTTCGATCTGGTGGTTGTTGTTGGTTTGGTAGTTGTGAATCATACTTCGGATGTTCGTTAAAACTTCTGACCAACAATTAGAAAAATTGTTAGAAATAGACTGAAGGCTACTTAGTGAGTCAGGCAGGATTACGGCAGGTTCCGTATAGTTAAGGGATAGCCATACTATGGCGTCCCTGATAGCTAGTAGTTCTGCAGTGAACACTGAGCAGTGTGGGGGTATCCGTTTGGCAAGTCTGATGCCTTTTTCCGGAATACACAAACCGTAACCAGCAGCTGTGCTACTCTTGGAGCCATCAGTGTAGATCTTCAAATGGTCGGCGAACTTGGAGTCGATGAGGTCAAGAGCTTGCGCTCTTGCTGCCACTGGGTTCACGTGCTTGTTGGTGGACTGGGTCAGCTCGGTGTTGACTATCGGGTTGGTAACCTTCCAAAAAGGCTGATGCTAACTTGATCGAGTTGGTGCTCTCTCAAGAACTCAGTAGTTGCTTGACCATAAGAGATACTCCGATTTATCTGGTTCTTTCCGACACGAGTGAATCTTCTGATGCTGGCATACGTTGGACAGCTTTCGGACAAATACCCCAGAATTTGAGAGAGAGTTCCTCCCTCCGAAGAGAAAGGGGTTTCTCTCCCACCTCATGAAGTAGTGCCTGATTCTTTGTACCGATTGCTGCCCTGGTGGCAATACGTATAGCTTTCATCTGTAAAACGTCCAGTTTCTTCAGTGTAGTATTACAGGCTGTACCATAGATGATGCAACCATAATCTATAACTGAGTGAATCAGTGACCTGTACATCATCATTAAGGCTTCTCTGTCTGCTCCCCATGTGGTACCTGAAACATAACGCATGACATTTAAGATTTTTGTTGTACGATTACAAATATAGTCGATGTGGCTATTCCAACTAAGCTTATGGTCAAAGGGCATGCCAAGGAATTTTACTGTTTTCACTTGCCTAAGTTTTACACCATTCAATCTTAGGTCAATACCGTTGTCATCCGTGTGCCTGCTGCAGAGCATCCCGACAGTTTTAGCTTCCGAAATAATGAAGCCCCAGTCGTTTGCCCATTTGGCAACTTGGTTCAGAGCAGTTTGCATGCGACTATTCACAGTGTTGAGGTTATTGTGACCTGTCCACAAGGAACTATCATCTGCATATAAGGCCGTGCTAACCGATCGGTCCTTACTATGCACATAGTCCCGAGAGAGATCGTTGATCATGATGCTGAATAAGGTAGGGCTGATAACAGATCCTTGGGGGGTTCCATTCTCCAGTGAGTGCTTCTCACTGATGGAATTGGCGACGTTGGCTTGTATCTGGCGATCCTTTAGAAAGTCCTGGATCCACCGGAACATACGCCCCTTGATGCCAAGATTGCTAAGTTTAAAAAGTAGACCATCGACCCATACTAAATCGAAGGCTTTGGATAAATCCAGAAATACTGCACTGAAGTAGTTCTTCTTTCCGAGGTGGGCAGCAATGTCATGTTGAATTCGAACGATTTGATCTATTGTTGACCATTTCTCTCTGTAGCCGCTTTGGTTAGGATCGATGAGACCATTTAGTTCACAGTGGTATCGAAGTCTATTGTTGACCATCGTCTCAAATGTTTTACATAGAGTCGAGGTCAGAGAAATAGGCCTGTATGAACTGCATTGATGTTTGTCCTTTTGCGGTTTTGGTAGAGGAATGACCATTGCTGTTTTCCAACTTTCCGGAATTGTACCATTATACCATGATGTGTTGAATAATTCCAGTAGAACTGTAGATGCTTCCATTGGTAACTCCTTTAACATGCTGTACTTGATGTTGTCTTCACCAGCGGCGCTGTCCTTCTTAGTACGCAGTGCGTTCTTCAGCTCGTCGAGGGTGAGCGGAGCATTAATGTCCCGTTCGTCTTCTATTGGTTGGTGTAGAAGGCCTTCTTGTTCTTCAGGAATTCTTTGGTGTGGTTAGTATCAGAACTGCCGTTAGCATAACACTTGGCTAACAAATTGGCTTTCCCTTCGTTGCTGTATTCTGTGGTGTCCCCTGTAAGACAAAAATGGAATGGAAGATTTAGATTTTTTACCGAGCATAGAGCCAATTTTACCCCAGACAGATCCTAATTTGGTCCTCTTATTTAATGAGTTGCAGAACTCCTGCCAGTGCTTTGTTTTTGAATCACGTAACAAAGCAGCTGTAGTAGCCTTGACCTCCAAACAATCTGCCTTGGTATCACGGTTCAACTTCCTCTGGTGTCGACGTAGAGCTTTCTTTCTGGCTTCTACGGCGGCCTGGAGGTCGTCGGACCACCGCGACTTCGGTTATCAGTGATAACCTGTGTTATCTTCCCAGAGAAACAGCTTACATCCTCATCCTTGGCTAGATCAAGCCTAGAATGTGTGAAGTGGCGCTTGTAAAAGTCCAAGTTTGCCTTACCCAGCCTCCATCTACCTTGATATTTGATTTTTTCTTTCGCAATGTTACAAGATAGTGTAGTCTCGATAATAACGTGGTCACTTCCAAGGCTTTCACTGGTTGTTTCCCATGTGCAGTCCTTAGCTAACCGACTGCTTACTAGAGTGAGATCGAGATGCGAACCAATAGGAGATAGAGTACCAACATAAGTAATACTACCATCATTTAAACAGACCAGGTCATTGGCTTCAATGAACTCAGCAACTTGTTTACCACTAGTGTCAGTTGTCGGCGAAGTCACCAAGCACAATATTGTCGGTCCCGGGCAACTGATCGTAAACATACTGATATTCACTGAGTCGTTGAGGGCTGCCGTTGAGAGCAGGTCGATAAATGTTAAGGATAGAAAAAACCTTTGACTTGTCGGTAAAGGATACCGCCTGAGCCTCCAGAGGAGCGATGGTTTTCAGAGGTACTTCATAGTATGTTACACCATTCTTGACGTAGATGGCCAGACCCCCACCACTTCGATGGTTCAGAGCATTGGGTCTGTCCTGTCTGATGAGAGTATAACCACTGATGACGGGGTCTTTATTCTTTGAACCAATCTTTGACTCTTGTAGGAAGACGGCATCATACTGCTTCTCCTGTAGTATCTTCTCTAGTTCAGACTTGCGTGAGCAAGCTGTCAATCCATTTATGTTGAGCTGTATAAACCTGAAATTGAATGAAACAGATTAGTGACTTTATGAAAAAATAAGTTTAACAGGGGGTTTGGGGTGTCACGAAAACCTCTACATCCATGTCCGTCACTGAGGGAGTGTGCAATGTTCTGGTAAGCGAATATGGAAGACAATCCCTGCCATAATGAATCATTCTCAATGCTTAATTCGGTGTTAAACATTAGTACAGTAAAATCAACATTTGTACGCTTAATTTGACATTTGTTCGCAAAATTCATAATTTGTTGTTAAAAATTTATCATTCAAATAAAGAATATTACTGAACAAATTAACGATTAAGCCGAACTAATATTGCCCACTTCATAATGCCGAATGAAGTTTACCGAACAAATGTTGAAAAACATTTCTCGCATTTCATGAGAACGATATCATTATGACGACATGTGGCGCTGCTCAATTTTAGTTAGGGCTTCTTTCCTATTTGTTTGGCCAATTTTTATGGCCGGCAAGTAGCTGTGTACAAAGTAAAGAATCTTATTATGAATTCCAATTTTATGATAAAAAGCGAAGTATTAAATCAAACTCTTGGTACTATTGGAATGTAAGATTTTGAGATAAATATGGTGCCTATACCAGGAAATGTTTTGAAAAGTGGCCATTTTTGGACAGTCCACAGTGATGGTTGTGGGACAGATATTTTGATGGAATTAGCGAAAAAGATTTATATAACAAGCCGTGCACGGAGCAAAAGAGAGTCTACAGCACTCGGTGTTCCCAGGCGGTCACCCATCCAAGTACTAACCGAGCCCGACGTTGCTTAACTTCAGTGATCGGACGAGAACTGGTGCTTTCAACGTGGTATGGCCGTAGACATTGCCTATGACTTTTTCTGGCGGGTCTTTGGCGAAAAAGATTTATATAACAAGCCGTGCACGGAGCAAAAGAGAGTCTACAGCACTCGGTGTTCCCAGGCGGTCACCCATCCAAGTACTAACCGAGCCCGACGTTGCTTAACTTCAGTGATCGGACGAGAACTGGTGCTTTCAACGTGGTATGGCCGTAGACATTGCCTATGACTTTTTCTGGCGGGTCTTTGGCGAAAAAGATTTATATAACAAGCCGTGCACGGAGCAAAAGAGAGTCTACAGCACTCGGTGTTCCCAGGCGGTCACCCATCCAAGTACTAACCGAGCCCGACGTTGCTTAACTTCAGTGATCGGACGAGAACTGGTGCTTTCAACGTGGTATGGCCGTAGACATTGCCTATGACTTTTTCTGCCGGGTCTTTGGCGAAAAAGATTTAATAACAAGCCGTGCACGGAGCAAAAGAGAGTCTACAGCACTCGGTGTTCCCAGGCGGTCACCCATCCAAGTACTAACCGAGCCCGACGTTGCTTAACTTCAGTGATCGGACGAGAACTGGTGCTTTCAACGTGGTATGGCCGTAGACATTGCCTATGACTTTTTCTGGCGGGTCTTTGGCGAAAAAGATTTATATAACAAGCCGTGCACGGAGCAAAAGAGAGTCTACAGCACTCGGTGTTCCCAGGCGGTCACCCATCCAAGTACTAACCGAGCCCGACGTTGCTTAACTTCAGTGATCGGACGAGAACTGGTGCTTTCAACGTGGTATGGCCGTAGACATTGCCTATGACTTTTTCTGGCGGGTCTTTGGCGAAAAAGATTTATATAACAAGCCGTGCACGGAGCAAAAGAGAGTCTACAGCACTCGGTGTTCCCAGGCGGTCAACCATCCAAGTACTAACCGAGCCCGACGTTGCTTAACTTCAGTGATCGGACGAGAACTGGTGCTTTCAACGTGGTATGGCCGTAGACATTGCCTATGACTTTTTCTGGCGGGTCTTTGGCGAAAAAGATTTATATAACAAGCCGTGTCCTGTCTGATGAGAGTATAACCACTGATGACGGGGTCTTTATTCTTTGAACCAATCTTTGACTCTTGTAGGAAGACGGCATCATACTGCTTCTCCTGTAGTATCTTCTCTAGTTCAGACTTGCGTGAGCAAGCTGTCAATCCATTTATGTTGAGCTGTATAAACCTGAAATTGAATGAAACAGATTAGTGACTTTATGAAAAAATAAGTTTAACAGGGGGTTTGGGGTGTCACGAAAACCTCTACATCCATGTCCGTCACTGAGGGAGTGTGCAATGTTCTGGTAAGCGAATATGGAAGACAATCCCTGCCATAATTAATCATTCTTAATGCTTAATTCGGTGTTAAACATTAGTACAGTAAAATCAACATTTGTACGCTTAATTTGACATTTGTTCGCAAAATTCATAATTTGTTGTTAAAAATTTATCATTCAAATAAAGAATATTACTGAACAAATTAACGATTAAGCCGAACTAATATTGCCCACTTCATAATGCCGAATGAAGTTTACCGAACAAATGTTGAAAAACATTTCTCGCATTTCATGAGAACGATATCATTATGACGACATGTGGCGCTGCTCAATTTTAGTTAGGGCTTCTTTCCTATTTGTTTGGCCAATTTTTATGGCCGGCAAGTAGCTGTGTACAAAGTAAAGAATCTTATTATGAATTCCAATTTTATGATAAAAAGCGAAGTATTAAATCAAACTCTTGGTACTATTGGAATGTAAGATTTTGAGATAAATATGGTGCCTATACCAGGAAATGTTTTGAAAAGTGGCCATTTTTGGACAGTCCACAGTGATGGTTGTGGGACAGATATTTTGATGGAATTAGCAAAATCCCAACTACATGGTTTCTTCAGACCTTTGAAGATATCGAAAATTCCAATATAAAAGTACATGTATTTTCAGGACAAGCTTAGTTACTGGCCAGTTCGAGACGAAGACTCGTCATGGCCAATCTTAGAAAAATAGCCAATTTTTAAATATTCCACTCTGATGGTGGTGGGCTATGTTTTGATGGGATTGGTAAGCATCCCTTCCACATGTGGTGCCTTCAGACCTGTGAATATCCCATAAATTCCAAAGAAATGGAATTTTCATGCCAAACTTAGTGACTGGTCAGTCAGTGATGAAGACACTTCATGGCCAATTTTTTAACAGTCCACGGTGATGGTGGTCGAGCATAATTTTTGATGGAATTGGCAGAATCCTAACCACACGGTGCATTCAGACCTGAGAATAAATCAAATAATTCCAAAGTAATGGTATTTTCATGCCAAACGTAGTGACTGGCCAGTCAGTGATGAGAACTCTTCATGGCCAATTGTTAAATATGGCCAATTTTTTATCAGTCCACGCTGATGGTGGTGGGGCATAAGTTTTGATGGGATTGGTAAGCATCCCTACCACATGTGGTGCCTTCAGACCTATGAAAATCCAAAAAAATCCAATGAAATGGTATTTTCATGCCAAATTTAGCGGCTGGCCAGTCAGTGATGAAGACATTTCATGGCAAATTATTTGAAAAATGACCTTTGTTTGAAAAGTCCACGCTGATGGTGGTGGGGAATAAATTTTGAATTCGCAGAATCCCAACCAAATAGTGGCTTCTGACCTTTATGCCCCACCACCATCAGCGTGGACTGTTGAAAATTGACGACGAGCCATAACGAATCTTCATCTTTATCTGGTCAGTAACTAAACTTTGCATGAAAATACTATTATATTGGAATTTTAGATATATTCACACGTCTGAAGAAACCATGTGGTTGGGATTTTGCAAATTCCATCAAATTATCTGTCCCACCACCATCACTGTGGACTGTACAAAAATTGGCTATTTTGAAAACATTTCATGGTATAGGCGCCATATTTATCTCAAAATCTCACATTCCAATGAATAAAGAGTACCAAGAGTTTGATTAAAAACTTCGCTTTTTATCAAATTGAAATTCATAATAAGATTCTTTACTTTGTACACAGCCACTGGCCGGCCATAAAAATTGACCAAATAAATAGGAGCGAAGCCCTAACTCAAATTGAGCAGCGCCACTTGTCGTCATAATGAAAACGTTCTCATGAAATGCGAGAAATGTTTTTCAACATTTGTTCGGTTAACTTCATTCGGCGTTATGAAGTGGGCACTATTAGTTCGGCTTTATCGTTAATTTGTTCATTAATATTCTTTATTCGAATGATAAATTTTTAACAACAAATTATGAATTTAGCGAACGAATGTCAAATTAAGAGTACAAATTTTGATTTTACTGTACTAATGTTTAACACCGAATTAAGCATTAAGCATTAAGAATGATTAATTATGGCAGGGATTGTCTTCCATAAGCGAAGTGCTTCTAGACCCACTGGACAGTGGTTTAGCTAGCGAAACGCTCTAGAACGCTCAATGACGGGTCTTGACCTAGGGGTTTTAACGGTACTCCTAGACTGGCGAGACTGGTCATTAGTGGAGGTCCCTTTCATCTTGCGAGGCGTCCATAACAATTGGCCCTCCTCGTCAATTTTCGGAGCATCCGTGCTGGATCTCTTCCTCTTCGGTTGGTTGTCGCTTTCCTTCGTTGGTTTGAGGTTTGGTACGAATTATTTGCACACTGCTGCCACTGCAGCAGAACGAAAACGAAATTCGGAGTTTGAAGAGGGTGGGTTTTGGACGTTCAACCACGGGCTTGGGAGCAGTAGGCACCGTGTTGGCCGAGACATGTTGGCGCGCCTCCTGGGGTGATACCTTGTAGAAATGTTGAATGCGGATCTCCGCACGACGAGACAAGAATGACTGACACTGTGTGGAGTTGCTGGAGTGATTATCACTCCGACAATTCACACATCTGACCTTCTTAGATTTGCACAACTTAGTAGCGTGCCCTTCTCCACATTTTTCGTAGCAAACCTTGCTACGACAAAACTTCTCCAGATGACCCAACTTTTGGCATTTCTGACATCTTCTGACTTTAGGGATGTAGGGGTGGAACTGGTACCTGGAATATAAAAGGGGAAGAGGACTATTAGGTACCTTCCCTTTGGCAAAGGTTAGTTGGACAGTCCTGACGGGACTTGCCCTCCCGAGGTTTGTAGAGGTAAAGTCCCGTGGCCGTGGAGTTTAAGTTCCTCCAGCAACTCACCCTCGGTGTATTCTGTTGGGACGCCATAGATGACGACCCGTTCGGTTTGGTTGAAGGTGGACAAGGCCGAGTCCACCTTCAATCCACACAGAGCGGTCTGATTGGTAGCGTAGACCGCATCTGCCAGGTGCTCAAAGTTTAGCCTCACGTTACCATTGGCGAGGACTTTGACCTCCGGAAGAGAAGTGACTTTCCACTCTTCCCGGATAAAGTCCCCAACTGCCCTCAGTTTTGTGTTGCGAAAAGTTTTCCCCCACAAGGTTTCACTATGACGACATTGGTCCATTCCGGCTACAACCTTGACGGGTGTGGTAGCAGCAGGCCGGCTGGCCATATCGGCATAGCTAACATTGGTGGATTGTGCCATTATAACCACAACAGAATGTGAAACAAAAAGGTGATAGAAAAATGAAAAAGTAAGAGAACAACGAAACGAAACCTGTGAAAGCTTTTCGGGTAGGACAGCTTAAAGTAATTATCGGCCGCCCAAAGGTTAGATGAAAGAAAAGTAATAAAGGAGCGAACTCACAGTAATTAAGTGGCAGGTGTCAGGAGTTAATTGAATGATAATTGAGTGATACTTGACAGTAATCCGCAAATCCAATTTCTTCAATCCGAGGAAGGTAGAGAGCTGCTAATTAGGTCTTCACACTAAGGGTGTCAAACTAATTATGAAAATTTTCTTGCGTCGGCCATTAACTCGACTACGTACTATATACCCGTGCGCATTATACTAGAGTGCATACTTTTTGTTGATGCGTATTATACTCGGGTGCGTTCTATGTTCTGGTGCGCATTATTCTCGGATGCGTACTATATACTGGTGCACATTAAACTCGGGTTCGGTTGGTATACTTGTTGTCATTATACTCGAATGCTTAAAATACGCTGATGTGTATTACACTAGAGTGCGGATTATACACCGGTGAGCATTTTATTCACATGCCTACTATATACTGGTAAGCATTATATAGTCAGGTTCCGTACTTTATATACTGGTAAGCATATTTTGTGGCAGGGCGCATATTTTTTCTTATCTTTATATATCACTACTGTTTTAGTCAGTACATAATTACCTTACACTGGCTCAATCTTTCCTTATAGCTGATCTTCAATGTCACCTTCTGGCATTGGCCAGGTTAGTAAGTTTTCAGTGAGTTTCATTACCAATCCAGTCAGAACCTTTACTTTTTCTTAGTCCTCAAGGATAATTTTATGATATTATGTTCTTTGAACTATCCTTGCTACCATTTTACTCGTGTGTACATTATACGTGAGCAATTAACTCAGGTGCTTACTTTATACTGGTGCGCATTATACTCAGTTGCATACAATACACTGGTGCGTAATTAACTTTTGTTTGTACTGTATACTGGTACTAATATTGATCCTTCGAAATTAATTTTTGTGTCTTTTCCAACCTCCCAGTTTTTACGGACCTTGCTTGTTTGAGATGGCAACAGTTTAACAACAAATTGCGTACATGTCATTTATTCAAATGTATAATAAATGAAAAATAACAATTGTAATGAAACTTGAATATATTACAAGAACTTAAACTATATTAAACAAAGCCATCGAAAAGATGAGACATAAAAATCCTAGAATATGGAATTTAGTGTCTGAATTGCATTTTCTTACAGAATTTTTGTGATGACGAGAAATTTAATTGGCGGAAGGTTATTTCTAAAAAATAGTGATTTGTGTCCATGGGATGTTGATACATACCATGTCGGGCCATTAACACCGCATGATGTGGACGAATCGCGATAACAACTTCCACCCTCCATCTATGAAGAACACGCAATCAAACCATCGATATGAAATTGCAATGAATAACATGAAAGACACTAAAACATGTGGTCGTTTTCTGACAATTATCCTTTGCATTATTGACATTTTAATAAAGAGATCACCACTGTCTGTAATACCTATCTAAGTGGTATTTGAATATCCTGATATGATATGGCTTTAATGATATAAATATACACTAATTGGTTTATTTTATTCGGATTTATTTGATTAAGGTTAGGGAGGAAGTTTAAATTAAAATCAGCCAGATACCGAGCTTGTTTATAATTATACAACACAGATTTCTCGCCTGGGAATTGAATGGTTGGGTTAATCGCCCTCCTTTTCCTATAGAAAATACAAATCCGGATCATAGACGATGTGACTATCATTATGGTATTACTTCAGCTTCTGTAATATTATCTATAGTGTCTCCTCAATTGAAAACTGTCAAAAGTCATCGAGACTGTAACCCCAGCAAAACCTGTAACACAAGGTTTATTATTCCATCCTTGAGCTTTTTCACACACCATTCACCTGCAGAGTGATATCAAATTGAAATCCGTAGGTGTTATGTCGACCTATACCAGGATCGAATCCCAGTTCTAACCGTTTATAATTTAACCAACTATTATGTACACATCTATCTACATATTATATAAATCTAACTAATGTAATGTCCCGCTGATACCAGGACAAGATCAAGTATATTACAAAATAACACACAAATGTTATCGTCTTCATGTTTCATTAGTATATTATATATTTTTATTTTTCTGACATGAAACAGAAGGGATGAATATGTACAGATTTTATCTAATTATCTGAATAAATTTTAGGATAAGTGAAATCAATTTAAATATAAGATTTCATATATTATATAATGTAAATTTAGGTCAATCGTCGTTAAGTGCTGCGTATATTATATTTATAACTTGTAAACGTAATTGAAAGTAATATTTCAGTTTTTAAGTAGTGGTCCGTTAATGCTGTCGAGACAATTCAATCTCTGGAGAAATCAACTAAATTTTGCTGAATATATTTCCTGCTAAAATACTTACAACTAATAAGTTTCTAAGTTTGATCTTTTAGTAGACTTTGCTTACAATTGAAAAAAAAAATCATGGCATCCCTAACATTAATATTTCTATTGACTTTGATTAAGTTCAGACGAATATAGAAATATATCATTTTTAAACGTCCACAAATTTATTTGAGGGGTATATTGTAATCACCCCGGCGGTTCGTGGGTCCGTTCACATTTATTTGTGCTCACTCTACAGGCTACATTTCTTTATGGATTCTCATGATTTTTATTTTGTGGGTCAGTGCCAGTGAAGATAATCTCTATCGATTTTCATGATAATCCGATAAATTTTCCCCGAAATATGATGTCTTGCACTCCATTCGCTATAAGGCACAACTCGTGCTCACTCAGGCAATAGTTCTCTATGGATTCTTTTTATTTTGTAGTTTAGTGTCATTATATGTATGAGTGTGGCTATCTTTCTTTTAACTAGCTTATTACGTGTCGGTTTGTACTGGTACTATTCTCACATTACCTGACTATCATATAGTACATCTTTAAGTGTTATAGATCAATGTAATGTAGAAAAATAATTCATTAGAAATCAATCTTTAGCTCATTAGTTTCTCTGACTACGAGAAATTAAATGCAGTATTGAACCAACTAATTAAGAACTCGACAACGGACTATGATGTATGATCTCTAGTGGAATAGAAGTTCTTATTAGTGGAGGTTTTCAGTCATTTGGCAGGCGAGAGAGAGTGTTTCTCTCCACAGTGAAATAATTTTGTTTCACATGTATAAATCAATATAAGCCAATTCTAGGATTAGTTTTCTTTCAACAAACTTTCTTGTTCAAAGCAGCAGTACTAAAATGGAAACTGAACATAAAAGAACTGTGGCATTAGCTGTTGACGAGAGTGAACATTCAGATAGAGCTTTTCAGTGTAAGTATATTTCTTCTTACAATTTACAGAAATAGTGAGTCATTGTCAGTCCAAAGTTTCAGGTAGCCTTTTTTTTTTAGAAAAAAGGCCTTTAACAAGTAAAACAGTACAAATTTACGTTAAAGAGTTCGGGCTCAGATGAATGTGTCTAATTCATAGGACTATACAATTATACATATTGTCATACCACATATATCGATTCGGTGCTGACCCTTTGTCAATTTGCTGACCGACAAAATTTACAGAAAATTCTCTCGCACAGCTGTATGCACAAGTCATTACCGGCTTTCTGTAGAATATAGTCCACCGCGAAACATTATATATTATATATGTAGACGTGACAAAATACACACGAAGAATGTTAAGTGATATTATACATATAGGCCTACTATCACGACAACAATTACTTCAAATGTTAAACGAGAGATGCATATACTAATAATGTATATATCAATATTAGATCTATACAGTCCCGTATCTACAGGAAGGCAAAGGGACAAAGTAATAATGAAAAATGCCCCCCTCCCCTCCTACCCCGGAATTAATTTGATAACGAACCAATTTCATAATTTAAACTTTCGTTTCATGACAATAACAAAATCCATTCGGCAAATACTCAGAACTTATCAACATGACGCATGATGATCTTGGATCTATCCTACCTTTTAACGATATGCCTATATGAACTGTTCCGAAATTAACGAAGTGCGTTTATCGGACTCGTGTCTAAAAATTTGTGCCTTCATTACAGTGAACTGAATTTTCAGACAAACTAGCAATTATCCGTGATGCAATCACATTTCAAATTAGCTAGCTAATTGATATTTTACACTATCTTGTCACGAATTTATATTGAATATCCCTTAGCATAACTAGTTTCTTGAAGAGTTTCTTCTTCGATTCCAATTTCAATTTAGAAAATCACGAGTTGTTTACAACAGAACGCTGTTAATCCCTTTATGTGATTCATAAATGAAATGTGATCCCTTGATAAAACATTGATAGTTATGAACATGCACACGGCATTCTATTATTTTATTTATGTGTAATTCCTTTGGGTTTTTAACGACTCTGAAACGTATGATCAAGAATAGAAAAAAAGACTAGTTTACAATGAAAAAAGTTGAAGTCATTAAATTGTTTACTATGATATTGGCTAAATAATTGATATTACCATGCAAAATATACGGTGTTTACTATATAGAGTTAAAATGAATATTTCCTCCTGAGTTATTATCGTAGACTCTGTAGAAGACAATCAATAGAACGAGACAGTAAATAACCAATGTTGACCAATCAATTATTCTGATTTTGACGAAAATTGACTTATACCATGAAAGGTTTATATTTAATCAAAACTAAGGTCTTGGTATTTTGATAAAATTAATCTGGATAAGCTTTCTGTTCTGTATAAGCAGTCTGTTCAGTATAAGCTTTCAGTTCTGTATAAATATTCTTTTCTGTATTTATGTTTTGTAACATTTTTCTGGGCTAAATCATCTAAAATAAATTGTATCAGCTTTCTAGATGTGTTATGCAAAATGTATAATCAATAACTGAATTGAGTTTGAAGGTTTCATTAAAAAAATATTTTTTCAGTGGTAGATTCACAGTACCAGATCAAAAATATCAATATCAAAGATAATGTTTATCATATATATAATTTTGGGGGGGTTATTTCGTAAACCAGTTTCATTGTGGTCTGTACACAAACACTTCCCGTCCTTAATGTCAAACTATTTATCAAAGTATTTTACAGGCTTTAAAAAATTAAATGTACAGAAAACCGGTATTGATCAACTTGTGAACAAGATCTGGCGAGAATAGCTTATATAATGATATCGATCATTATCACTGGGTTTAGTCAAAGTATCAGAATTGAACACCATCCGAATAGAATAACACTATACATAAAACCTCCAAATGTCTTCAATAAGGGTTAACATAATACGTGGGCCCCGTTCCACAAAAAGAAATCTTATGGATGACGAAAAAAAATATAAAAAAGATTTTTGGTGAAAAAGGACCTGGGGTGTAAAAACACCCTAAATATACATACATACCACAGGTTGTATCGGCAATTCTACTCTAAGAATAAGTACCAATGAATTAATAAGTCCACAGAATCAAAACATCATCCCATCTTACTAATTGGAAGAAACTTCCAGAAATAACTGCGAGCCGACGTGCTGCACATAATTTCAGCCTGACAGAAAATAATTATTAGACCGCGTACGCGTATCTTACAGTTCGATTCATTAATCATGGCACTAAGCTATACTAAAACCATTTTATCTTGTCACACTAAATAGTTTTAAATGAGTACAAATACGGATATAAACAGCAATACAGCTGACACAACCGTTAGACATAATTTCTTAAATTGATATTCATGTACATCATGTCTTAAACTCATTTACTTGACAGATCAAAAGAAACTTGATAAGTGGAATGTACGCGTACAGACCGAAGTCGTTGATATTTGATAATGATTATTCTTTGATTATATCAGGAATTTTCATTCTTGGGATTATTAACCCCATAGAGTCACTTTGACATTTTGGGGTAGGACTTATGACTCTTCAAATGTAGTTTTGAGAATTTTGGAGAACTATAATTAAGGTTGATACATTTTGTCAGGTATTATTCTCCGAAATGAAAAGCAAGAAAATTGCGCAATAGTAAGCATTTAATGGGTGGGGAAAGTAATCGATCAAAGATTTTGAAAGGGGTAATTACCACTAAGGTTGAAAACCCCTCCATTACTGAAACACAAATGCATGGCTGCTTAACTTCTTCTGAATTTTCGTATAGAAATCGGTTAATAATTGATAATCTTTGGGTTGGGTTTTTCTTTTCAGGGTATTGTGACCATATTCTTAAAGATGGCGATCATGTTATATTAATCCATGTACCAGAATCATACGATTTCACCATGGCAAGTAAGTAAAGAGATAAAGATCACTGTTAATTTTAATATTAATACAGGAAACCTGTATGTTTAGATGGTAAGGCTAAGCGATCATAACAGTTTATGAATTTAACAATAACATCAATGACAGTATAAGAATTTTAGAATTTTCTCAAACATAATATATATGTTTTCATAGAAACCTTATAGTTCACCGTGGCTGTGGTTTTGTGAGATAAAATGTTTCTCGGCGAGGCCAAACATATATTGGCGAGGGGTCTGGATGGATATTAATCCGAGTTCTCTGTGCTATAGGATAGTCGATTTTCATGATTTTTATAATTTTTTATATTTACTGACTATCCTATAGCACAGAGAACTCGGATTAGATGGATATGTACATGTATCTGAAAGAATAATTCTTCAATTTAAAGTTTTACCCCCATTTTATTATTCCTTTGGGTCAATTCTTTTGAAATGAATGATGTCAAAATTCATTTCAGGTCCAGCAGCACTCGATCAATCGTTACGGGAATTACAAGAACGTGTCAATAATTTGGAGAAAAAATATCAAGAAAAATTAGAGAAGCTTAAGGTAAATATTTAGTCATCTTTTTGACCGGAATCGGTCGGTTAAAAGGGGTCATGGATGTAACCGTCGGTAAAACGCGGAATCGATCGATTAATTAACCTAAAAAGTCAAAACCTTGTGTTGGTTATGATGGGTCGATAAAAGACGACAAGGTAGGACCGTCGGTTAAACCAATTTACCTAAAAAGTAAAAACCTTGTGTTGGTTATGATGTTATCAGTAAACTGTCAACATTAAAAGTATTTTTTTAATGAAACTACCGGAATCGGTCGGTGTAAGTTGGTTATGACTGGAGTCTTCGGTAAAGCCGATTGGTTAACCGATACCCTTGTTATCGGTAAGCTGTTCGTTATTTGAATTTGTCGGTAAAACGCGGAATTGGCCGATAGAAGAAGGTCATAGATGGAGCCATCGGTAAAACCGATTTGTTAACCGAAAGAGTGAAAACCTTGTGTCTGTTAAGATGATATCGGTAAACTGTTCGTCTACATTAAAGTGATTTTTACTAAACTTGTCGGTAAAACGCGGAATCGGTCGATAATAGACGGCCATGGATGGGGAATGGAGCCTTCGGTGAAACCGATTGGCTGACCGAAAGAGTGGAAACCTTGTGTCAGTTATGGGAAAACTGTTCGTCTACATGATAAGTGATTTTTACTGAACTTGTCGGTAAAACGCAGAATAGGTCGAACAAGGCTATATAAAACATGGTTTTCCGATGAAAATTGATAATTTTGGCTGATGGAAACGACTTCCAAAATCGGGTCAGATGTATTCTCCGGGTTTCCTACTTTGTAAAATTTTCTGGGGGAGAACCACCGAAGCCATGTCGGTAAAACGCAGAACAGGTCGAAAAAGGACATACCAAACATATGGTTTTCCGATGAAAATTGATAATTTGGTCCAGTGGAAAAGACTTCCAAAATCGCGTCAGATGTATTTTCCGGGTTTCCTAGTTTGTAAAATTTTTCGGGGGAAAATCCCCCGAAACCCCCCGCCATGTCGGTAAAACGGAAAATAGGTCGAAAAAGGACATAGAAAACATGGTTTTTGATGAAAATTGATAATTTGGTCCAGTTTAAAAGACTTCCAAAATCGCGTCAGATGTATACTCCGGGTTACCTAGCTTGGAAAATTTTCCGGGGAAGGACCCCCGAACCCCCCGCCACTGCAAGAGCCGAATACGAAGGCCTTTGGCCTGCAGGATTTGCCTTGGAAAAATCACCATTCAGTCCCCCCTCTCAGGCACATTCTAGATACACCCCTGATTGATATGGTTTTATAACGATGTCAGGTCACGCTACGCCCCTGATGAGATGTGGATGGCGCCCACCCCGCAAAACGTATGTTTTCATCTTTTTTAATGACCGCACACATACATTCACTGTTCTTCTTACTCCTGTATCGTTTTCTCAAAAATATGCTGGCTATGGCGACCAAAGTCATGTGATGTTTCAGAGGGAATAAGGTTTTCTTCTTTTCAATGTTACAGTTGACTGGTAAATTTCGAACAGGACATGGAAAACCAGGAGAAATTATCATCCAGATATCTAAAGAAGAAGGAGCAGATTTAATAGTTACTGGTACTAGAGGTCTTGGAAAGTTTAGGAGAACCATATTAGGAAGTGTTAGTGACTACATTGTACATCATTCGGCAGTACCTGTTCTCGTCTGTAGACACAAACCATCCCATTGACAGTAAATCTATTAGCAAAGGTATCGAAAAAAGTCTTCTAACAAGGCGCGTTTATATCGTAACGATAATTTCTCGCAAACGTATTTTGACCTCTGGATCAGTTGTTTGAATAGTGTCTCTTTAGTCAAATCATTTGTATCCAACGAGAATTTTCTAGGATTATATTGGTTAAATGTAATAATATAGTTGATTGCACCTGTTCTTTGTTATCTATATCATGGATGAGGGTTTCGATACGTAATCAAGGCATAAGGGCCCATCAGACAAAACATTCAATAACACGAATGTTTTAATATTTTGAGGGGTAAAATAGTGGAAACATGATAAAATTGTACCATTTCCATTATTATTTTAATTGGGTGACAAACTATAGGAATAGGAATAATATCGGGAAACTTAGTGTACAATATTTCTATACATGAAAATGTTTAAGGTTGACATTCTCGTAATCGAGCTTCATCCAAAACATGTTATGTTTCATGGAAAGTAGTCGGGAATACATATGATTCTAGGGAAAGCATTCAAAAATGACGTTGCTAGGTAAATAAATATTTACTTATGTAAGGAAACAGATTTCATTTTCTATCACCGAAAGAAATTTATTAAACATTTACACAAGGCATTCACAATAATAACATATATAAAAAAATAATGCAGATCTGGGAGAGCAATTCATTTGAGCTGTAAATTGAAGAAATTGTGTACAAAAATACTATAAATCAAATGAATATATCATTCTAAATAGTCTCATTATGGCTTCAATTTCAGGTCAAGGCATTATTTCCTTCAATTTCCAAGCTTTCCTGACAACTAATGAGGAACAAAAGAAACTATAACAAATCTTTAATATTATATTAATTATTGTTTAGCCCATTCTTTTAAAACTTCCAATCAAATATCATTTTCAGAAACCCAGTGATACATTATACACCCTCCTTTGTATAGACTGAATACAACTGATAACAGATTTCAACTAGAACTGTTGACAGCTCTGTGAGGCAGTTGAACACATTGGCATGGCTGTTTGAACCTATTGGAACTTCCTGTCGTACATTCTGTACACAGACCATAGAATTCAATCAGTAATCGGTCATGAGATTTAAGAAATTACTATGTTATATGGTAAAAAAAATTAGTATCACTTGGTATCTAAGGTTGATTATTCTTCTCTTTCTATAAATGTACATGACCAAAATATAATTCTAACCAAGAAATACACTGGTCCCTGGGAATCCAGAATTTATTATAAATAATATACTCTAAGATGCCAATAATATAACCTACAAAAATATCACTGGTATGATGTCTACCTAATAACAGTCGAGATATACTGACCGCTACTGACCAGGCTAAAACACCAAATATTGCACACCAATTTTGTAAATATTTGTTTAAGAAGAAAAAAGCAAGCATGGCTGCTCTAGTAGCATGACCAGAAGGGAATGAATAGGTATCTACAGATATGGTAGCAAACATGTCCATTTGATTTGCAGGAGGTCTTGGTCTTCTGAACACCATTTTTAAAACAGCTACAACTATACAGTCAAAGATTAAAGCTGAAAAACAAAGTTACAAAATATTTCATTTTACAACTGATGATATGATAAATCAGCAATAACTACATGAAACAAATCTAAAGGCCACAGAGAAAACTTATATATTAATATGACATTGTACAATTCTGGCACATTTGAAAACTGAAAAGTCTTATGTTATGGATAGTTGAAATAGAGACTTTTGGTAGGATAATCTGGAAAATCTGGGTTTTCCAACAGACTCATATCATTAACACAGCAAATATTGTAGAATTTTCTGAATAAGAAAAATTTTGTTGACGAGTTAACTCTAATATTGTAGATGAGTTCTCCCAACAAAAAACTTGTGTAAACGAGTTGACATTTTACGTGACTGGTAATCAGATATATATAACCAATACTGGTACATCCAATTAAATTAGTTGAGTATAAATCATAAATTGTTCTAAACTCTGAAAGAAGGATAATGGCTAAAACAATACAATGACCTCCAGAAACATTTTAAATAACGTTCAGTTCATATTGGTTTTTAAACCCTTAATATTCTTATTGCAAAGACAGATTTTGAATAAAAAGATAATTAGACTAAATTCTTTTGATATTTTCCCTTCATAATTATATAAGCTAATTAGTTAAAATCATAAATATATCATAATTAGCTAAGGGGATTTAGGTTAAGCCAATTTGATTTAATCTCACTATTTACAATACCGGTAGATCTATATGACTTAATTAACTATAAAACTGGTTATTCGGGTAAAAATCTAATGATTAGACTCTCAATTTGAGGATTTCCTAATTAACAAGTACAGAAATCTGTAATGAAGTTGTATGTCCCAAGAGAACTTCCTACTCCTAGTGAAGAATAGGCTCCTGACAATATTAAGGTCTACATTAATAGAAACTAATAATATGCTTAAATAAAATGTCGATGTCACATTGAACACAATTGTAAAGTTAAAGTATCTTTGAAATACTTACCAAAGAATAAATTAACAAGGAGCTCTACATCTTGTTCTCTATGAACACATAAGAAAAATATAATATTTGCAACCAGCCATGGTACTCCATGACAACTTATTTCTAACAGCTTCATTAGTGGCCTCAATTTACCAAACTTGGATTCTTTTGCAGCACAGACTCCCCATGCTTTGGTATATTCTACATCAAGCTTGTGAAGATATTGCCAGAATCCTTCATCAATTTCTGCAGCAACATTAACTTGATTAAGATCGTCAGGAGGTATATCTCCATTTTTCTTAGTTAGATTTTCAATTTTTTGACTGTTTTTCTGAGAATTTTCACTTGGTTTTGTCCGTTTTCGCGCTAAATCTTCAGCCATTTTGTGATCAAATTGTTGTTAAAGGATTATGCTGTTTTATATCAGACAGGTTTCATAACAAATTAAACGTAAACAATACAGAAATTATTTTTAAATCAATCTATAACGTCAAGCCTAGTTTTGGACTTTGGTCTTTTTTCGCTTTGTTTACAACTCGACAAAAAGGGAAAATCCAATCAAATGGAATTATGGGTAACTATAGCCTCTAAACAAACTGGTATTCTTTTTGTCACAAATTTGTATTTCAAAAAAATTAATTAAAACTGTCGTAGTTTTCTAATATTTGATTAACAAGCTTAAACATAAGTATATTATGATAATAAAGAGGCATAATACAAAACAATTTGATCCTTCTTAGCGATTTGTGATAGAGAGTATTTAGGTTGTCAACAAAGGTGGCGTTCTTGACAACAGCAGACGACGCAAATCAGCTGTTTCTGTTTTTTACGGATTAAAAAAAAGTTGGAGAAACTTTCAAAATGAAGATTCAAGGTTGTTCAGACATTTAGTGACCTATTAGATACAGCGGCCAAACAAGCCTGTTTTTAATTTTGAAGAATTTTATAAATTCGGTGGGCATATTAACAAATTTGCCAAAACGGCTTAGGAGGTCGCAAATGGAAGATCCTTCGGATAAAATGGGAACAATTTCGTCCAGAAGGAATACAGTCGTTGTAAAAGCATCTTCTCCAAAAGGCATGACTGATAAGATAAGGATAATAAACTTAGAAGCAAAAATAGACAACGAACCAACTCATGTCGATGAAAGTTCGTCTGCTGTTTTGAAATACAGAACTCCAAATTTCCGGTAAGATAATTTTGATTTGGCCCAAAACTAAAGTTTCAAACTTCGTAGTGCTTAGTAATAGTTGATCTTATCTTCGTTCGTATACATTGCATGTAGATGTAAACGCATCGAATGACAATATTCTAAATCTAACCAACCTGAACCATAATTTACATGAATGGTTGATGTGCAGTACCGGTAGGCCCTATATGCCAACATCCACTCGGTAAAACTTCCAGATAATCAGACTAAATCTGAATTTACAAGGCCTTACTCCCTTATATTGTTACAGAGCTACTGCTACAATTGAAATGGCACCACTAGAAGAAGGCGAGAAATGGAAAGTTGGGTGGATTCAGGCCTGTACTGATATGTTGTTCCATAATACATATGGAGAGGATGGATTGTAAGTTCGTACCCAGATTAATATTTAATTTGTTCTAATCGTCAATTAAAATGCATCCCTTTTAAACTAAAATATGGTCGGTATCATTTTATACATTTACATTGTTGTTTAATTTATAATTGTTATAACTCATAGCTTTTGGAACACTTGAGACACTTAGAACTTCTTTTGATATGCAAAAGTTTAATTACATAAAACGTATTATAACATTGAAATTTCTTCTACCAATCGTAACTTCAAGTAACATGCACTGTATTAACTAGTAAGCTAGTGGATATGATTGAAAATATATTCTTTCGTTGCTTTATTTCTACTATTCATGTCCTCCTTCATGTTATATTTCTAGTACAAGTTGGGAATTTCCTGAATTAACAAGTGGAAAACAAATTATGATAAGTGATTGTGATGGAAGACATTATCCATGGTATGGTTCGCGCAATGAAACAGTCATATTTGAAGGATTTTCAGATGTTGGTCAAATAGCAACTATAACCATGAATGACAATTTCCATCCTCATGTCACATGGAGAAATCCAGCTAATCGAAACCAGTCTAGCCCAAATCTGACTCACATTATCCGTGATCAGAGTTTTTATGTTTGGTTAGTTGTATGGAACATGTCCTCAATGAAATCATTCATTCTACAAACAATTCAGTGGAGAATGGAATTAGAAATAGATGTAGATCCATCCCAGAGTTTAGGCAATCGAGCAAAATTAATCAGTAACCCAGTTCCAAGACAACCTATACTTTTAGACAAGAATGTACCTATACCACGCTGTGCCTTAGTGCCACCTAATGCAAACAGTGCTCAAATGTTAGTATGGAGAGCTGCTAGTAGTAGACCTTTATGTATCATTCCCCCAGTTTGGTCTGCAGAGGAAAAAGAGAAATCTAAAAAGGCTAAAAGTAAATTATGAATTTTTGAAAAATCATTCTGATGACTAAAGAAGAAACTAGTCAGGATAGAAGTGAATAAAAACTGCATTTACCTACTTAAAACATCAGTATTTATATAGGTTTTTATTTAGTTTGGTATTTTGTATTTTATTATTTACAAAAGATCAAAATTTTTATTTGTGATAATATTTTAGACAAATATATTTTACACGTACATGTATTGAACATAGATTATTTATTATTTTTATATATATTTTTAAAAATATTTATTACTGCCATATTGCCAAAATGTCAAAACCTTATACACTTGATAGTATGAAAGGAATTGTTTTTGTTTATTTGTTTGTTGTGTGATAAACAGTAAGCATAATTATCCAAGAATGATTGAGATACACGTTAAATACCCTTTGGTACAGCTATGATTGTGATACATACTTATTATTCTGTGATACAACTATGATTGTGATACTTATTATTCTGAGTTATACACTGCGTACTAAATATTTGGTGATACAACTATGATTGTTATACATACTTATTATTCTGTGATACAACTATGATTGTGATACTTATTATTCTGAGTTATACACTGCGTACTAAATATTTGGTGGTACAACTATGATTGTTATACATACTTATCATTCTGTGATACAATTATGATCGTGGTACTTATTATTCTGAGTTATACACTACGTACTTAGTATTTGGTGATACAGCTATTATTATGAGTTACACACTGCGTACAAATATTTGGTGATGCAACTATGATTGTAATACAAGACGAATAAGTTATAAAAACATAATTTCAATACATTCATGATATATGATAGCAGCATGTGTAGTAGTTGTTTGGTGTAGTGATGTGTGATAGCATGGTTGATGAAGTGTGGTAGTAAGAGTAATGCGTGAGAGTATGAGTGATGATGAGTGATTTTAGGAAGATCTGAGTGATGAAGTGTGGTAGTAAGAGTAATGCGTGAGAGTATGAGTGATGATGTGTGATTTTAGGAAGATCTGAGTGATGAAGTGTGGTGGTAAGAGTAATGCGTGAGAGTATGAGTGATGTGTGATTTTAGGAAGATCTGAGTGATGAAGTATGATATGATCTATTTTGTTAACCATGATACTTTTTATTTGCCAATAAAGGTGTTGTTATTGTTTTTCTATTGTTTCTTACCTTATAAAAGTCAATTAGACGTACAATTTACTGCTAGGTTAAGTCCCCCATTCTGAAATCAGGTTTTCATACCAAGCTAAATCCAGTGCAGAGGATAGTAGGTAAAACCCCAATTCATTTATTGAGAAAGCCGAAACATGACGATGAGATAAATATAAAACCAATATATAGTGATATGGTAGACTTGCATGAATTTTGTGGGAAATGACACTCATATTCGGATAACATTACCACACCCTGAGTGTAGAGACCTTTATCCGTTCAATAAAAGCCATAAGTGGCATCGTTGTTTGCAAGCCAAATGTTTAGAAACACATTCAACACCAAATGCTGATTTGGGTGTTTATGGAACTCTGTAATCTTATCATGTAGTAGTAACATGCTGACCATATGACTATCGTACATGATTTAATATGCTGATAAGTTAACTGTATAAAGTAAAGATCAGCAATGAGACATCTTATATTACGACACGTAATCAGTATGTTCCTTCTTTTGTTGGTTCTACCAGGATTGGTAGTAGCACAGAATCTTTTACAGAATCCTGGTTTTGAAAGCACCAATAGTTGGAAATGTAATTCATGTACTGGATCTTTGTCTTCAGATAAGCATGGTGGTTCTCACAGTTATCATGTTACCAACAGGTAACGGAAATGTTTATTAACCCGATTTGAACTGCAACCAAAAAATATGACTCTCTGTTTCTGTTTCTTGCTTTTAAGGAAAGACTTGTTTAAGTCAGTTTGGGTGTTCTGAGATCAAATCTGAAATCGTTTTTTCTACAAGTTACAGATTTTATGCAATTTCAGCTTGTCAGGGAACTGATCGAGGTAGCTGCTCAAAAATTGAAGCTTGATGCTTATGTTGCACCCGAGATCGCAAAAAGTTAGGAGCATTCTGTTCACAAGTTCTGTAACGATATCTGTTTTACTTGTTATCTCCCTTTAATGTAACACTCATGCGCAGTGTACTGTGAGTACTGTAAGATGTCTGCTCTAATAAAAACGTTGTCTTAGAACTTTCTCTCTTATCCCGACACTCCTGCTATAACTATAACATGACAACGTTACAAGTTCATCGTAGTTATCAGCATTATTGTTTTCAAGGAAGTTACGGACGACTGCCACAAAGGAAAACCATGCACTCTGCAAAGCGATCATCTTGGCAACAAACTGATCACCACAAATGAGAGTTCTGTGGGCCATCAAACACACCTGCTTTCATCTTCTTCTCAAATGATCAACCTGGTATAGCTGTGATGATGTGTTTGAAACGATCCTCTTCGGTATTTAGAGCCTTGGCAATTGTATCGTGAAACCTATTTTATGTGGGGAGGAGACTATGATCCTATCTCTGTTTACAATTTCGCATACTTGCTTCAAGCGTTTCACGAGCAGGCCAGTCCTTCTGGACCCAGTGTATGTCTCGTGCTCGGCTGTCCCACATATAGAGGTAAAACTTTTCTGCCAACCAATAAGAAAGTTGACCATTTTCAAGTCTACACAAATGACCCAGTTGTGCTCAAGATATTTTAAGAACTCCGTGACCATTCTGATTTCATCATAGTCTTCTCGCAAATGCACTGAATGACCAATAGCCACTGCCCCAATAAACATTGTCATTATAAGAGAAGACACCTAAGACTGCGTTTCCAACTGTCTAAAAAGAGTTTCCATTCATTTGGACAATTTTGAGGATCACCCAGTTCTTTTAGAAGCCCTTGGATATTATGGCAGTAAACAATCTGTCTGTCTTCTTATATATGGTTTATGTACTTCACAATTTCACAAACCTCAAATTGCATCAAAACTAGAGCTTGTGGAGAAAAAATTTAAGATTTGAAATCAGCGCCCGAAACCCATTTAGAATCAGTTAAAACATCTAATGTAACCGCAAGTTAATGCGTGTTCCCCAGTCCTATGATTATTGCTTTAACAGATCAAGAATTCATTTCAATAGTGAATTTGAAAATCTCTCATAGATAAAACCTGTTCTATCTATCTCATAGACAACATGAATGGTCTGGGGTAGCCCAAGAAGTACATCTTCAATCTGGAAATTTTTACTACTTTAAAATATGGATAAAGATACTAAATACAGCAAATGGTAAACAATACCATGAAATACAGAGCATGTTAGATATATTAGATAATAATGGTAAATATAACAGTAAAACATATTAAATTAGCTAATATAACAAGGCGATTTCTGTAACATTATTAAGGTGCAACTATATATACCAATCTATTTCTGATGTCCCGTCCGGATGTTATTTCTTTTTTTAATTAAGTGTGTCACGTAGAACCACAACAAGGAATTGTAGACAGGACTGTGGTTGAAAGAAAATTTATTAGTATTATATGACTAAGACAAAACGAATCTTTAAATTATTTACAAAGAAACTCACTGAAAGAGATAATTGGTTGACAAACCAAGCTTAGAATTGAATTGTAGAAGATGGAATATTCACAGTTCTGGATAATGTATCAAATTCCCCATTCTGTTTAAGGAAAACATAAGTATGACACTGCTGGAACAACTAAGTTTGTCACACCTGGCCAATGGCATTTAGTTGGTGGTGATTATCATATACCTGCTAATAGTAAGTTAATATTATAATATACTTTTATATTTCATAGTCGTTTTGATGACTTATACATTTTCTTTTCATAATTAATAATGCTCTTTACAACAGTGTTCAACTGATACTGTAAAATTAGGCCTACCGCAGTACAAATTATTGCTCATTCTATTAGTTGATGTTATATTCGAGAGTTTTATCTGTGAATGAATTAATCTTGAGGGTCTTTATGCAATAAAGTAACTTAATTCTTCAAATCCAATTCCAGCCAAATCAGTGAAACTCTACGTGCAGGTACCAGAAGTAGGTGTGAATTATTTGGCTGATGATGCTGAAGTAACCCTAGTTCACCAGATTTCAAATTTTATTGATGATGCCAACAGTCGTATATATCACCTGAGGAAGGCTGATCTGGACATCAGGTCAAAATTTTGTTAACATTTATTGAGAGACGAGACTGAAGAAAGAACAAAAATATAATATTTCAACTTTCTTGTTTAAAAAAAGACCTCGACTATTGTATTCTAAACCTTTTCAATGGGTTGGTATGGTTAGTATGTATTATTCACTATTATCAATTCAGTTTTAACACAGATTTTGTTTTATAATTTTTAGTCTACAAGGAAGCAGTTCACCAAGTGGTCTAAAAGTAGAGGTTAGTTGTTTACTTCATAATAATTCTTCTGCCATTCTGCCCATATCCTTGTTAAATAATTACTCTACCATTCTCTACATCGGATGCTGTTTCTCTCGCCCTTGCTACATCTTCACTCACCACTCTCCATTTTTATTGTCGTTTATCCATTTATTTTGTTGACTTTCAGGTACAACAGCTAAAAAGTGAATTTGGATGGGGTTCAGCTGTTAATGTTGACAATATCCACGATTCAGCCCATCACGCTTACCAGAAGTTTTTCTATGATACTTTTGAGTGGGCTGTTTTGGAGAACGCTTTAAAGTGGCCAGCTTTGGAAGGAAGCAAGGTTGGTACACAATTGATTCTATTATTCTTTTGAGTAGGATGTATAATAACGCCAGGAAGAACCTGTATACAGTTCTACTGAACGCCTGTTTCACAATTCTAATGAAAATCTTTTTATAGTCTGACTGAGCAGCATGGCAGTCAGTTTTACTGAGAATCTGTTTGACAGTCCTACTGATCATGTCGAACATCTTTTTTGTCAGTCCTACGGATTATATGTTTAACAGTCCAACTGAGCATGTGTTTAGTCTTAACCCAGCGTCTGTTTTCCAGCAAGAATGAACTTAATATTTGCCAGTCTTACTGGGTATCTGTACTGAGCACAATGATGTTACACATTATCACTGGACAAATTGTTGAACCTCTTGGACTTCGGTAACACTCAAATTAAATCTACTTTTAGGGACATTTCAGTCCATCAAGAGCTCTACATGCTGTTGATGCTATGTTAGCTAAAGGGTAAGAATATTGTAATCAATATTCAATATACAACTTAACTCGAATATGGATGGTTGTTCAGCAGGCCAGATAAATTGAGGTTGTCAAATTATCAAAATTAATTCAACGAAGCAATACTGGAAAGGCGTAAATGGAACTACTAGTATCAAAATGTTCACTTGAATAATTGGAACTATTCCATTATTCAACTCTATAAGTCTATCTTGCAGAATAAAGGTCAGAGGACATAATATATTTTGGGGTGGTGAAAAAAAGGTTCCACGGTGGCAGATATCGATGTCTGGTGCTGAACTGAAATTAGTGCTGGAAAAGCACATCCAGGACATGACAAAGACATTTAAAGGAAAGTAAGTATTGTTCTTGTATTAATCCATTATCTTAGCATTATTTCAAACAGATAGAAGACTGCCGATGTATGGTTTATATACCAAGTGGATTGAGTAATATTTTTTTAAACTAATTATGATCATTGGTAAATTCAAACCAAGATAATTCACCGTTATTGATATGTTGTTAATAAGTTCAAAGCTTAAAATATTTATATATTGTTAAAAATGAAAGAGTTTTTTTTTTATCATTATTATATAATATATCTACTTTTCCAGATTTCAACATTGGGATGTAGAGAATGAGAATATCCATCTACACTATTATGAAGATATACTTCATGATCCTAATATCACCCAATGGATGTTTCATGAAACACATCGACTAGATCCACACACTAAATGTTTTTTAAATGATTACAGTATTGTTAGCAGCAGACTCTCAACTTTGGTAACTTTAAAACTTTTACAAGTTTAATGAATGCTGGCATTGTGTGGATAACAATATGCTCCGTAGGCACCGAATTACGTCATATTCTCAAAATTTCCACCGGTAGTGTCCAGTCTGAAAAAACTTTTTAAGAATGACTCATTTTATTTATCATTCAGGCATATCTTGACCAAGCATTAAAATTCAAAGCTGCTGGTGTTCCAGTTGATGGTATGGGAATTCAAAGTCATCTGGGTAAAAATCCAGATCTTACCATTATTAAGGTACACAAATAGTAATAGTAAACACACCCTCATGTTAATCTAATTCATTTTGATGACTTAATCTAAACAATCATATAGTAGGTTTTGAAATTCATTCTGAAGGGTGTTGAAGAAATCTGGTATATTAATAGGTGAGAGGATCATAAAGTTTATTAACCCTATTTCTTTGAGTCTTAAGAGTACTATTTACGACAGTAAATTATATTGTAGAAAAGACTGGATGAGGTTTCCAAGGCGGGATATCCCATCTGGATAACAGAATTAGATATTAATGAATCCGACGAGAACAAGAAGAGTAAAGATTATGAAGATGTTATGAGGCTATATTTTAGTCACCCAGCTGTACATGGTGTAATGTTCTGGGGTTTCTGGGATGGTCGACATTGGAGACCAAGTGCAGCTTTAACTAATGGTGATAATGTTACGGTAATTATAGACATTCAGTTACAATGAAATAAGGGAAACGGTTTTGACAATAGCAGTATCAAGTAAATACGTCATTCCAATATGTATTCATTCGACCACCGTGTCAAAACCGTACCCCTATATTATGTCCACAGTTTCTGTTGTTCTCTTGTCATTGGTCTTATTGGAATTATTGGAATTCCTTGCATATGGCTGATGTATCTAGTATGCATTAGATTGCCTGAAAATGTGACCCAAATACTTGTTTTCATTACATATGACAACAGCCCAATGCCGCCGGAAGAAAAGTTCAAACTCTTTTACAAAAGACATGGAGAACCAACGAGACTCACGATATCAAACATGGTCAAAAACTTCATATTCGAGCTTTTAAAGGATATTATAAACTATTAATACACCATAATGGTAAAGTGATACATTCCCAGAATTTTAGTCTCAATTCTAAGGGTAACAATGTAAATATTAACCTCAGTGGCTCCGGTAAGTGTACACACTTTTTTTATATATTGTAAAAATCTCAAATGTATACTCTGCATGAAGCTTTCATATTTTTGTTCATAGAATATTGTTAACATGTGGTGTAGAAATTTCAATATGTAGCAAAGACATGGTCCAGAATTGTTGTAATGAAAGATTTAATTTAATATAATTTAACTGATTTCATACAATAAGTTTAACCCCGAAGCCTTGTAGTGGTGTATACTTCCCTGACTTCATCGAACATTTGATGGCAAACAGTTCGAATTTAAGGCTAGATATTTCTATACCACTTTTTCATTATTATCGAATTTATTATTATACCATCTGTCATCAATATCGAAAGAAAATTGTGATGTTTATTTAATTTTAGGCACCAATCCCCATGTCGACCATGTTTTAATTGGATAAAATCATTTAAAAATTCAAAATATATGGATCAAAGGAATTCCTTTAAACAAATCGAGAATAAAATGGATTAATAAAGAGGCAATTTGAATTTTGAGTCGTTTTTTTAAAAATAGCGATGGCCCATCGTAATACGCCCACCATTGGCAGCCTTAGTTATTCGGGCGGTGGACAAGAGGTATCAGTAAATACAATATTTTAAATGTTAAGGACTCAAATCAGGCTTTGTCAAAATCTATCAAGAAACCAGATCTCTATCAAGTCTACAAAGAATCAGAGGCGGATAAAGTGAACACGTTTTAAAGAACAACGGCAATAACTCAATAAATATTTTTTGATTAGTCTGATTTTCAATAGGGTCTATCCTCGAGTTAAAACAAACACTCACACCAAGTTTCATCAAATTCAATCAAGAACCCAGCTCCCTATCGTGTTCACAAGGAATTTTAGGACAAGGGCAATAACTCAACATAAATATTTTTCGAATGCTTTCATCCTTGGGTCATTACAAAGACTCATTCCAAGTTTCATTAAAATCCATCAAGAAATGTGGTCTCTATTGTGTTCACAACAATTGTGGACAGACAGACGGACAGACGGACGGACGGACAGACAGACAGGCGGGCAGAAGGCTTCATCCTTGGATGATTACAAACACGCACACAAATTGGTCAAAATCCATCCAAAAACCATCTCTCTATCATGTCCACAACACATTTTTGAACGCAAAATGAATGTGTTTTCAAGAACAAGGGCAATAACTCATCAATTTATTTTTCGATTTGTCTGATTTTCAATAGGCTTCATCCTTAAGTAATAACAAGCAATCACACCAAATTTCGTCAAAATCCATCAAGAAACACACTCTTTATCGTGTTCACAACAAATTTTCAAAAACAAGGGCAATAACTCATTTAATATTTTTCGATTGGTCTGATTTTCAATAGGCTTCTTCTTTGGGTTATAACAAACACACTCACCAAATTTGGTCAAAATCCATCAAGAAATGTGGTCTCTATCGTGTTCACAACAATTGTGGACAGACAGACAGACAGGGGCGACTACAATATACGCCCACATTTATGGGTGGGCGTGTAAAAATCAAAATGACAATTTGTTGGTTCTGACTTACGTATATACTTAAAGGGATTGTAAAGAGGTTTTCTTTAAAACTTTAACAGCATTGATCTGCACCATACCACCAAGTTTTGGTCATACTCTATGGTTCTTGCAATTCCACTGAAACTATGTGTTTTATTTTGTATCATAAATATGGCAAAATCTGCTTGTGTTATATAAGGCCTTTTTCATAGTGTAAATAAACGCTTGGTTTAAGTGAATTGCAGAAACAGCTCGACTGAAAATTGAAATGTCTCAATAAACAAAGATTCCAGAAAACAGCTGGGTTCCTGCTGTACAGTAATCAGGATCAAATAGATAAAGAGGAGAACATACTGAGGAATGATTCCCAAGCTACTATGTTTGTAATCTGACAGGAAGTGCTGGGGGAAGGGGGGGGGGGGTTATTTATTAATATAGGTAAAAAATATCTTTAGCATGATTAATTATATTTCATGATTCTGATAGAACATTACAGTGATTTACACAAATATCATTGATATAACAATTGATATAATAGCATTAATTACTGTTATTATCTATAACTGGAGAATGATGAGGATGTTCTGAAATAAACAAAACAAAATAAATAGGTACATAACATTTGAGTTCTAGGCAAATACAGAAGAGCTTAAAGTACATTGCTCAATAATCAACAACCTGTCAGACATAATTTAAAGTTAATACAACTATACCAAGAAGAGAAGAAAGGCAACAGCAAATTTTCCTTGACCGTCTCGAGATTGTAAATTTATATGCATGATACATTCTTTATATTAGTGGTGTTTTAACTAAGTTTTAAGACAATTGTTGGGTTCTATGGCACAGCGAAAGACCATTGGTCATTTAAGTCATTTGCTTGGATACGTTGAAAATGTAGGACGTGAGTTCTAATCTCAACTGGGGTGTGAAAGTTTGGTGACCTTGAATAAGTCATCTTCAATCAGAATTCCAGTCCACCCAGCTGTAATCGGGTACGGATAATCCGGAAAAAGATCAATGCCAAGAGGTTAGGCCAAGGACCAGCTGGAAGAAAGGATCCCTGTCACAGCAGGCTTGTAAACTTTCTTTAATTTCAGTCAATTAATATTTTTTATATCAAACTTACCCAAATGTAGAAGTATTATTTGTACTTCCAAAGGCTGAAATATATAAGATGATGTATCATTAACAGCTAAAGCCTAATTTGCCTGGGGAATAAACAATATATAAACTGATCCATCTCAAATCACGGTAATGTTATAAAAAAAACACAACAAAAACAGACATCTGTGCATTATTTATCGTAACACTTTAAGGAGGGTGGGCACCATAGCATGGTGTTTTCTGATGAAGAAGAATAAATCAGCAAGATGGAATTAAAAATAAAAACATTGAAATTTCTAGTATTTACTATCATATTATATGACTCTATCCTGTCTGGTGTAGAGAGGCAGTGAGGTGAAAATATCATTTACCTGTCTGTTGTTGACTTGCAAATGAAGGACTTCCAAAACTTGGCTGACTTCCAAATCCACTGGTTGATTGGCCTATTGATCCAAATGTGGGAACTTGCGTATTCTGAGCTAAACTACCGAATGTAGGATTTGTAGCTGCTGTATTAAATCTTAAATAAAACCAAGAAAAACATTGATAACCAACTTCACATTTACTGACCTGTATTACACTATATTGGCAACCAATTGACACATAAGTTGATTACTATTACTAATATAATACAGCATTTTCTTGTAATTTCCAACATGATATAAACGTCCAAAATTTATTTTTGAAGCAACTATGAAAACGTCTCACCCACTAAATCCAGTTCCTGCAGCACTAGGTGAGGTTGATCCAAAAGTAGCAGGAGATCCAAATGTTGTTGCAGAACCAGCTGGTGATCCACCAAATGCCGGGCTTGAACCAAATGTAGGTCTATTACCAATTCCTAGTGCACTACTACCAAATGAAGCAGATCCTCCAAAAGCTGGTGCTCCACCAAATCCTGTTAAATTAAAGAAGTGAGACTACTAATTCTGCATTTTTGCACCTTATTATGAATTAGAAACATACATGTAATTACAAAATAACTTATGAAGTAATTGGGTTAAACCCTACTCTTAAAGACCTCCTCTTAACTTTAAGCCTCCTGATTATCAGCAGATAAAGATACATATAGGTAAAATAGGTATGTAAATAATGCATATAAAAATGTTTTATATGTGGCCATTAGTGCTTTTCAGTTATAAGTTTCATATCCAACCATACATACCAGATTGTCCTGTGGGAGCTGAGGCACCAAATCCAGTAGAAGCTACACCACTACTACCAGTAAATGTACTATTACTATTACTAGTAACACCAGAACCAAATACTCCAGTTGCATTTCCCAGCCCACTACTACGACCACTGCCAAATAAATTTCCTACAAATAACAAGTGTGCTAATTCATGTTTTTTATAAGAACAAAATCATGAGAGACACTAAAGAATGGTCAATTTAAGTATGTTTCTGAAATACAAGTGCAAACTAGCTTTTTAACCCAAGAATAAAGATAATTTAGGAAATTTAAACACTTAAAGATTACCGGTTTGCTGAGTGGAGGTACCAAAAACCTGAGTTCCTCCAAATACATTAGTGTTTGCCTTCTCTGCACTTGGTTGACCTCCAAGTCCACTAAATAACCCTCCACTGTTGCTGCTTGTACCAGCAAATGCAGAAGTCCCAGAAACACTTGTAGATGTCTGCTGACCAAAACCAGGTTGAGAACTACAAGAAGAAATGAGATCTTTATGCTGGAGAAAAAAAAAAAAAAATGTTATATGCCATCTCAGACTCTCAGAGCATGTAGAAATACTAGTCAGCTTGTCAATTCCAGAAAAAATACACATTTCTTTACTTTAGAAAAGAGAAAAACACAGAAGGAAAATGAAATTTATGGTGAAATTTTGAAATATCAATAATTTACCTTTGCGCACTCTGTCCAAATGATCCAGTACTTTGTCCAAATGTATTTGAGCTTTGACCAAAAGCAATGCCACTTTGCCCAAATGAACCTGTACTCTGACCAAATGTACTGGTACCTTGACCAAAAGTACCAGTTGATTGCCCAAAACTGTAAATATTAAAAAGGATATTTTCATGTATATCTCTTTCCATTAGAAACATATTCCTATGTTTAACTGATACTGCATGTGGATGTATTTAATTGTTTGTATCTAACAATCAAGCTCCTTATTGAAATCTTAATTTTAAAGATCAGTCTTACCTAGATGTTTGTCCAAATGCTGTGGAACTTGATCCAAAACCAGATGTAGATTGTGAATTTGATGACCCAAATCCAGAACTATTTGTTGTTGTTGACTGTCCAAAAGAAGGTGCGGACTGAGACATGGAGTTACCAAAAACAGATGGTGTTGATGTTCCGAAAGGGCTTGAAGTCGACGCATTAATAGTGCCAAACAATGATGTAGAAGAAGTTGTTGTTGGTGCATTTGATGTCATACCAAATGGTGTTGCAGCTGATGTAGTGGTTAATGATGGAATAGATGTGGAAGCTGATGTTCCTGATGATAAATCACTTGATGTGGCTGCTGGTGTTGTACTTAATGAGCTAAAAGATGTTGCAACTGAAGTTGAGTTCACTGATGCACCAAAAACTGCAGATGATGTTGCTGAAGTTCCAAGGGTTGGCTTACTACCAAATATTGCTGTTGGTGTCGCTTTAACAGTTGACTCACATGTCACAGCAGATGTGGCAGTGGGAGTTGGAGTTCCAAGACTTGAACCACCAAATATGGAACTGGGGTTACTGGTATTTGAAAACCCTGTTGTTGTTGTACCAAATCCAGCACTACCAAATATTGAACCAGAGGAGGAAACCACAGCTGTGGATCCAAGTGAACTACTAGATATAACCAAAGCTGTTTTACCAAATAGACTGGTTGTTGTTTGAATGTGAGGTGTACTCAGTGTTGCGGTAGATGTAGTTGGTGTAGACTTATCATATTCTTGTTGTGCAGAAACATTTTTAGCATTAGCAGGTTGATCAAATGTTAATGTACCTGTTGAAGTTGTTGTATCAACAAATGACTTTGTAGTACCAAATAAACCAGATGGAGGTGATGTAACTTTGGCACCAAATATTCCAGTACTAAATACACTAGTTTTTTCAGAAGTAGTACTTGGCCCAGCAATAGATGTAGATGTGACTTCAGCTGAAGGAGTAGCAGTTGCTTTTTCTGAAGCCATATTTAATGATGATAAAGGTTCTGATGGTTGTCGTGGACTGATTGTTGCCACTTCAGTTGTAGACTCTACTGACTTAGCTTCTGTATTTTCTGATGAGAGTAGAGTGAAAAGATTTGGGTGACTACTAACACAAACAGAGGAATCTCGAGGTGGTGAAGTAGCTTTTGTTGTACTCACGCCAAATGCTGAAAGTGACACTGCAGCATCTTTGGCAGCTGCTTGAGAAAACAAATTAGCTCCAGCTGCACTTGACAGAAAAGAGAAGGTTGAAGAACCTGTAGATCCTGTAGCAAAAGGAAAAGCAGACCCTGGATCTGTTCCCTTGTTTCCGGAACTAAATGAAAATGGAGCTGTGTTAGGCTGATTAAAGCCAAAGCCTGTATTGGGTGCTGGTGACTGATTAGTACCAAATGCAGATGCACTACCTCCAAATGTATTCTTGAACTCGAAAGCAGATGGTCTCTGTGTTGTTTGGGTTTTATCAGCAGAAGAATCAACAGCAGCAGATGTATAAATAGAATTACTTCCAAATAAGTTTTTTGTCACCATTAAAGGTTTGTCATTTGAGTCATTTGGTGCAACTGGTGTGGAATTAACATCTGAAATATATCATTCAACATATTGATATTAAAAATGTTGCAGACAAATGAAATATTTACCTTATGTTATACTGAGTTATAGAAAGCTACAATCAAGTTTGAAAAATAAGTGAATTTTTAAAAATTGCCTTCCCTTATTTTCATATATTTATATATATACCATAATTGGACCAGTAATACTTATTTCAATAGAAAGTAGAGGTGTTCTAATGACTGGGAAAATACCAGATGGTCCCACAAATCCTTAATTAACTCGTAATTAGGCTAATTATGACCGGAATTCCCACAGTAGGGTACTAACATAGGTATGTACGTCAAGTCTCAAATGTTGTTGATCTTTTTTTTTGATCATCCAGTTTGTCAATTCGGTACATAAATCATGACGTAACCAGACCCTGTTGTTATTGTCCACATTCCTTATTTTTCACAACAACAATGGCATTTTGGTATTCCATGTATTATCTCTAGCCAAAGGCAATAAAACGTTTAAATATCATTTTGTAAAAACATAATTAATTAATTTAAATAAGTTTTAACTCACTGTTAATAAAATACAAAATCAATTTTTAGACGCTTTCATTCATATGACGTCATTTGGTCACGTGAACAAACATTTAGCGTTTCAAAACAGATCAGAGTCAAATGGATTCCACAAGCATTTCTACGTCCACGTGGGTCTTTTGAACTTGAGAATACATGGATTATTCATTAGAAACCCCAATTAATCAATTAGTAAGCTTACTTTGGCTCTAATTAATGAGGCAACCCATCTTAAGGAAAAGTTGTTTATAAACATCTAAAAATGTTAATATCTAAGGTTATGAAATCTATTGCAAGGTCTCGTGGCCTTAATAAACAATCAAATTCATATTCCATGACCTGACTTGGCATAAAATAACCTGCTTGAATTAGGAACTATCAAGACCTGTGCCTTACTCTTGATAATTAACAAAATATTATTGTATTCCAGTCATCCGATATGTCAATTACTAATATTGAATTGAAATATCCAATCACATTATTCTATTTATGAAAATCTGAATTTTATCTTATTTAGGGTTTTGAGAATAAGGCCCCAGAATAGGAAGCATGAATTCAATTGGCCACTGCCCATTCAATGGTATATTATTATATCTATTGCCTTGGAAAATTTATAGTGATCTTACCTATACCATTTTCAGAAATGTAATCATATTCTGAACCAAATCCAACTTCATCTTCATCATCATATTCTTCATCATCATCTTCATCATCATAATCTTCATCAGCATCGTTAGGTGTTTGTGATGATGATGGTGGGGTAATGTCTTCATATGGTGATTGCAGCAAGCCTTGTTGTCTGGCATTAGAGATGTAACTAGCCAACTCAACAGGTGATATCTGAAAGTATTCAAATGAAATCATAGTTATCTAACTGTTAAATATCATTTGAAGGTAACTGCAAGAAAAACTTCCAAGATACTGCCTGAATCTGAAGAAATACATCTTTACATATTCTCATTTGCACAAAATAAATGTGATCTTTGGCTAATATTGAAGTTGATGTTAATGAATTAATATGTGATCTTGGGACAATTTGTAGAGCCAAAGACTTTTTGATGAAATGGGAGAACATTGTCACAAGAAAATTTAAACCTAGCTTTGAACATAGGTTTACCTGTGAGATGGTGTCTTTACCAGCTGAAGGGCTGATAGGTTTACCACTAGCTAAAGAACCTTTAATACCAGTATTCATTTTAAACTGAGCAGCTACCTGTGGTCTAGTATCAGTTGTCCCATCTGTTGGTACTACTGGCACAGTTACTGTTTGGTTAGATGGATGAGGACGTTTGAAGAAAGCTTGACCAGCAAAAGATGATGTTGGTAAATTGGTTGAGAACTTGAGTTGATTTGCTTTAGGCTCAGATATTGGTTTAGTTTCAGCTATTGGTTTAGGTTCAGCTATTTGTTTAGGTTCAGCTATTGGTTTAGGTTCAGCTATTGGTTTAGGTTCAGCTATTGGACTTGGGACAGATTCTGTAAATATGTTTTAAAATTCAAAAAATGAAAAATATACTAATATTATTCAAATGCCAAATTATTTTCACTGGTAAAAATATGCGTAATACATGAATTATACAGAAATATGAAATATATTGTTCCTAAGAATTTCACACTATGCGATCGACCAAAGGACTGCAATATTTCTACTATAACATGTTAATTTACAACATAAAAGTTCAGTGAAACCTGGCTATAACGAATCATACGGGACCAGACGAATTAGTTCGTTATAGCCGAAATTCGTTATATCATTTTCTATGTCCGCCATCTTGGATAAAGTCAAAATTACCCATACCATCCTCAAGAAAAGGAACGATCTCAGTTTTAAACAGAAATAATTATTGCAAATTCACATAAATTATAATCATGCAATTTCGTAGTGTGTTTAAAACTCGAAAAGCGTCCGCAAATGATGACAACTTCATTGTCTATGATTTCTTCTTCGTCATCAGATTCTTGGGTGGTGTCATTTTCACCGACATAACCCTCTCTATAATTTCATCGTCGCTCGGTCGGTCCGTGGAATTATATTGCCGTGATTGGAGCCGATTGAGATTATCGGTTAATTATGACTAATCTGTTCGTTACAACCATTGATTTTGGTACACAGGGTGTCAATTTCTGTTCGTTATTACCGAAAATTCGCTACTAGCATTTCGTTTTATCCATATATTTTTCAATGAAATTAGTGCAGTGAAAAACGGGACTTTTAAATTTGTTCGTTGTTACCGGTTTTTCGGTATAGGCATGTTCGTTATAAGTGAGGACCATATTACCTTTGGTTGTATCCAAACTGGAATCAGTAGATTTGGTTGTACTCATGAAACTAGGTGATCCTACTATTTTCGACATTGATAAGTTGGCTACAAATATCAAACACATTTAATTTAGAAAAAACCATATAAAATGTTCAAATCATTAAGCAAATGACGTATGATGGTGTGATACCATACTTGATAGGTATAACCATGACAGCATTGATCATACTCTTAACAAGAAATACATGTATATCTAACTGTAACACATCAGACAATCAAAATATTCTTTAAATGGTACACATCATAATCTAGTCTTCAGACAGGGAATTTGAATGACAATAAACAAAATACAAATGTCCATGAGAAACATCCAAAAGAAACACCTAGAAAAGTAACTTAAAATTCTTTCAAAACTGGACACCCTGGCGTATTAATATCACAGCTCACTAGGTGAATGAAATATATTTTGAATATAAAGTATTGTGTAACTGAATGAAGTTATTTGGTGTCACCTTACACTGTCACAAGAGCCTAGTAATTCTCAATACATATAAATACATCATGGGGTCATTATCAAATATACTTATACCTGGTACGGTAGATTTAATTCTCGGTACAGTTCTATTCATAAGCATATTCCGTAACTTGGCCTGTTTTTCAGGACTGACCGTCACTCCACCTAGTGATGATTTGACCAATGATTGGGAGGAAGACTTCTCAAATATGTCACTGAAATATAATGTTAGTCAATTAATGACGAGAGACGCTGAGTTTTTTTTATTTATAGTAGAATGACTTTTTTGTGAAATGTGGATTTACTGCAACATACAGACAACTAGGTTAGACAGATGATTGAGAGTCTATTCTAAGCCATTTTTTTCTTACCTTGAGAGGTGTTTGTTACAAACTAAAAGTACATAAAATGGCAAAGACAGCTGGTGATACTCTGTATATGAAGTACTGACCCCTTTTTATATCACTCATATCCTGTCAAATATATATTCTCAGACAATACTGAATAATAGTTTTTAGCAAATGTAAAAAATAAATGAGCAGTTCTGGTTCGGAATCAGTCTTGAACACTCTAATACATTTTAAGTGAAGAGAGTGAAAATCACATCAAAATTTCAACACATACCCTCTATCTAGTGATGATTGAATGCTTTGTGAGAATGTCTGTTTTAATGGTGATTTATACAGCTGAAGATGTTTTAACATTTCTTGAATCTCATCCATTTTATTTTTTTGGTTTGATATCAAATTATGATTACTTTTAACAGCTCTGTAGATGGTATCACTAGTTGGTCTTTGTAATCTAAAATGTGATCATTTTTGATATACATAACATGCTGATGAAATAACCTGGCATCACTATTATTTTGTAGCTTCTGACCTGCATCACATTTGTACACAATACTAAATGGAAATAATATGTCCTAGATCATCAGATCATCATACCACATTGCTAGAATTTGCTACAGCCTTGTCTCTAATGTCCTAAGGCAGAGTTTAAAGGCCTGGTCCTTGAGTAAGATATCCGTATCAGTAATAAATTCAAAGTTCAATATCATTGATCAATACTCACCTAGATCTTTTATCATTTTTATTGTGATAACTGTCCCATTGTGTATCTAATATCAAATCCACATCCTGTATACCTTGTTTAATAGCTTGATATTGTTGTTGTAGTTTCTTTAAAGTATCAGCACTAGCTGGGTCTAGAGCCCGGGATCTCAGTAATTTATGATATTTCTGATCGTTATTTCTATTTTTACGAACATTACAGTCTTCAGCCATAGCAAAGCAATCTAAACACAATGCCTTTTGTTCTGATACTTCTCTACTTTGTTCCTGGAGAAAGCATGACAATTTTACTAAGATTACTAGAACAGAAATTTTAAATTGACTTTGGGGTCAAAGGGAATTAAAATTTGGGAATTGAAGTCAGGTAAGTATATAGCTTTACAGAAAACACAACTTCAAAAGCTATTGTCTAAGTTTGAATACAAACAATTGGCTGTGGATCAATGGTAATATATGCAGACCATAATACAGATCTGAAAAATAAAGCATACTGCTATCAACAATCATCTAACAAAGCTAACTCTTTTAACAACATTAAATCTACCTTTGTTATATCTTTAATATCATTACAAAATTTACTAAATACATCTGTTCTTTGCTTAATTTTCTGCATTTCTGATTTGCTACCAATTTCACTTTTACAGGCTCCTGTTCTAGACTTCAGTTCTCTTAGTTCTTTTTCAAAATGAGCCATCTGAAAACAAACAAGACTGTATAAACATCTGGCTTCATTAAATAATTCTCAGTAAACACTAATACAAAATCACTATCAGTAAAGACTCTAATTCCTTTGTGTGTAAATTATTGAATCTGTCAGGTTTAAATATTAATATTAAATTCTTTGAATTAATTCCCTATCTGAATCTATGGAATCTGTTACTTGTACTTGGATTAAATATTTAATTCACTCTCAGTTTAAAGTTAATTCTAACTACCTCTTCCATAATACTGTCTGTAAAAGTTGATTCACTTTTTTCATGTATTAAACTATCCACAGATTTACTTGTGTCACTGTCCACTTTAGATAGTGCTAAAATATAGACAAATGAATAAACAAATTAAAATAATGTCAATACAAAGAAATATAGATGTGATTTCTTTTTACACAAATAAAATATTTTTTTTATTCATGTCATATAGCATAATAATGATTTTACTAAAATTTATCTGAAGGGGGTTGAACTATTATGTAGAATACGACAATACTACACGACATAGGTACATTTATAGACAAACTAATACCTTTTATTTGATGTTGGGAAATAGAGGAAGTTGGTTTAGTTGATCCACCATCAGTAGAAACAGTCGATAAAGCACCTACAGTAGCTGTTGGTTTAGATATTCCTACTCCAGCTGTAAAAAAAAGAACAAGCCATGACTAACACCTATTCCCTTTGTCGTTTACTAAACAGATCAAGGTATAGTAAATGCTGCATGTGATTTGAGATTTTAGTAATTTTGGTTTAGGTCGTCACTGAAGCATTGGCCAAAACAGAAATTTTATCATTACTGAACTTAATTAGCAATCTGTTATCAATGTTAGCCAATAACATGATTGGTTTTATGCGTCGTTGTCAATACAATGCTACAACCTGTTTAAAGAAGAAAGAAGTTCTCATAACTTTCAATCTGATTGAAGGAATTAGGTAAATGTTTCATAATCAATATCCTAAACTGTACTCTAACCTGATGTGATACTAGCTGGTGCTCCACTAAACACACCAATTCCAGATGAGATAGTTGGTTTGGTTATCTGGGTTGGTTTAGGGAGTTCTGGTTGTTTAGACATTGTTGTTACTGGTGTTGAGAACATGGATGGTTTACCGATATTTATACCACCAGATGTACCAAGGCCACTGGTAGGTGTACTACTAAATGATGATGTACTACTTGCACCTAATGATGGTAATTTAGATGTTGTAGTTACAGTTGGTGTACCAGTTGTAAAGGAGAAGGGTGTGGAACTGGCAGGTGTCTTTCCAAAGTTTGTTCCAAAAGTTGGATTAGCAGCGGCTGTAGCAGGTGAGAAAGAGAATTCAGAACTGGGTGTTCCAGTGTTACCAAACAAGGACCTAGCTGTACTCTCTGATGTCGAAGGATTAAAGAGACTAGTGGTTTTGCCAGCTGTTCCTTTTACTGGTGTTGTAAACTGACCACTGTTGGTTACTGCTGGTTTTTGAACAAATTGAAAAGATCCACCAGGTAATGGTTGGGTAGATGTTACTTGTGGTGGAGGGGAAGGGTCTAAAATACAAAAGTGTTGCAAGTTATTCTAATTATCTGTTTAATAACTTTTTTTATATCTCATCTAATCGAAAACCAAAAGTAGTCTATAAGTTCACCATTCAACTTTGACATATATTTTTTAGTATACCACCTCCTACCAAACTAATTTGTGTTCACAATAAAACACAAACAGATGAGGCCTTTTAGAACATATTCACTTAACATCTATGATTGAAGATAAAACAAACCTTTGCCAAGGCGTTCACCTTGAGATGTGAGTGGTTGTGGTGGTGATGTTACTATTACTGTATCAGGATGACTATAAACCATATAGAAAGGTACTAATAAACCATCAGTTGACAATAATACTAAAATTGGTGCTGCTTCTACACTGTTGGGATCTGATATGGAAATATAATGTACAGTAAATAATACAAAACCTAAATTCAACCAATAACCTGGCACTTTATTTGTAATAGCTAGAAACAGTGAGTTCTCGTTCATGTATTAGTTTCCCTGATCATTTTGATGTACAGCTGATGATGTGAATTTAAATCACTCAACATTATAGATGACATTTCATTTTAACAATATTATATTGTTTATAATAAAAACAGTCATATTTACAAATATTAAAATTTTGATTTTTAACATACCAGGACAAGTAGAAGTATATGATATTGTAAAACCAACAGGAAATGAGTCCTCTTTACTCTCTGTTAAAGGTAATTCAGCTCTTCCAGAATCTTCTAGAATCCAATGTTCCCATGTTACCTATTCAAAGAAGAAAATATATTTTGATGAAGGAAGTATGATTATTTTAAATTAAAAGTAATATAATAAACACTAAACTATGAATTCAACAAAATTATCCAACCAAGAAATAATCAATCTTTAATAAAGATATAATTACTGGTAACGTACCTTATCAGTTTGATTTTTAGCCACTATAGTTGTTTCTGTTGCATTAGATGAGGATATCACAGCCATTTCCCTAAAAATACAAATCATCATCATCATACATTAGGAAAATATTTTCTTTTTTCAGAACAATGTAAACTTTACAACCTTATCATGAATCATGATTGAAAAATTGCCTATTCATTAACTAGTCACTATCAACAAACTTACCATTTCATTATAAGACTCATATAATATTTTGCTTTTCTCACTTCACCAGATCCAAAACAGATATCTTCAAAATTAGCATAGGTTGTATTACCTTCTTTCTGTAATGACATATACATGTACTCATAAAATTGTTACTTTCTATAATTAGTTTTATTACTGATGTTATAATAACAAATTGAAATTGATTTTGGAGATATAAAATTTATTGGTGATCCTATAATAACAAATTGAAATTGATTTTGGAGATATAAAATTTATTGGTAATCCTATAATAACAAATTGAAATGATTTTGGAGATATAAAATTTATTGGTGATCCTATAATAAGTATTACAAATTGTGACAGTTGTGTGGTAATAGAACTTACTGATGATGTTATAATAACAAATTTCAACAGTTTTGTGGTAATAAAACTTACTGATGATGTTATAATAACAAAAAGTGACAGTTTTGATGCTATGATAACAAATTGTAGCTAATGGAAGTTATGATTTCAATTCATGGTAGAATTTGAAGTAATCTAACTTACTGATGATGTTATCATGACAACTTGAGGTTGATCAGATGGATCAGGTGATTGAGGTAAAAATGCTACCAGAAACATATAAGTTGACAACCAAACTATATCCACAACTGTAAGAAACGTTATAAATTAATTCACTAAGATAAGGGCAATTTTTGTTTAAATACATGATAGTACTTAAGGAAAATAGAATTTTAATAATGCAAATCCACATTAATAAGCTTAACAGTAGTTTTAATGACTGATTCATAGTTGATATGATATATTTCATTTATATATGTTTATTTTTTTTTTCACTTGTATTTTTTCAATTAAGTCTCTATATTAATACCAAGATGAAAAATAATTGAGCACAATACCTTGATATGGTCCACCTTCTAATATTGGTGGACATGGCCAATTCTTTTTAGCCACCAAGGTCCTATCATACTGTGTCAATGTTCCATCTTTTCTACCCACCACAAACTGTTTACCTTTTGGACTCCAACAAACTAAGACAATTCAATTATAAACTGACAATTTAAGGTTTCAATAGAACAAGACACAATTGTGAAACATTAGAAACTTTATGCACCTTAAATGAACTTATGCAAGTGCCCTTCAGTAAAAATTCAGGTAATCTATATTCATGTTAGTCCACGGGTGATAATAAACAACAGACAAAAGAACAATCCTAGCTATATTAGCCCTTTATTTAGGTTTCATGTCACAAGTTGAAAAATTACATTAATAGTATTTCAAACTTAAGAGATGATTCAGAGGGGTAATGTATGTTCGCAGTAAAGTCTACCGGTCTGCTGCCTTCTATTTTTGTGGAGGGTTCGTTGGCAGAGTGGTCTAGACGGTTCACATGTATTGCTGGGGATTAGGTGACTGACTCTGAGATCGCTGGTTCGAAACCTGTTCGGGTCTCAGCCAATTTTCAGAACTAGAATCTGTGCAATACCAAGAAAGTGTTATTCCAATATCAAAAATGTTGTTATTTCAAACTTAACAGAATTTACAACTTACAGCATGTAGCGTTAGTAGATACTGGTAGTGTTGATACTTGAACATTATCATTTACTTCCAATAGTTCCACCCCACCATCAGTAGTACATGTTATTATAATGTTACTTATCTCAGGGTTCCAACTGATATCACATAAACTTGACCCAGGACTGGTATTTAAACGAACTGTTTTAAATGGATTTGGCTTGTTATTCTGAAATATTAATAATTTTAGTATTTTTATATAAGACATTTGATGTATGAAATTATCATTGAAAAGATATAGATATAATAAGATATAAAAAGGTTCATTTAAATGCCCAATAATCTTTCTGTAATTACTTCGTAAACTTAACTATTTCCTCTTATATAACAAAAATATTTCTATAAATTGGGGGTATGTGCTGATTTACATTAAAATATTTAGATAATCTAAAAGTAGAGTTAAAACAAAATGCTATGGTTTATTCAAAAAGTCATAAACAAATATGATCATACCCTGATCATCATGGTTAAAATAACTTCCTATACTGTTTAAAAAAAGTGCATATCTGTGTACAGAGACTTCAATTTTAAACAATTCTTTTGTTTTACAAAGATAGAGCATACTTCCTCTTTAATGTATATTTGACTTTATATTTACAATAAAATGAGAAAGGTAGCCATGAAATGAATACCTACCACAACAGCAAAACCTCTGATATCATACATATAGAGTATGACATTTCCATTACTTCTACAGGCTACAGCTAGAGTTAAATCATCACAACTAATAGCTAGATGTGATATCTGGTCTGTAAATGGTATAATTGTACGCAATGGTACATTTGGTATAGTAGATACACTCTTATCTGTAGCATGTTGTTTTGTCAACTTGATTAATTCTTGAGTGTCAATCACTTTTAAACCTGTAAATTAAACAAAGCTGAATTGGAACATTTCATAAAGGTTTGATAAAACATAACAACTCAAATCATGCAAGAATCTCAAATTAACTTGTATTTAACTGAGCACATCTACAGACAACAAATTTCAATGGAAATGAAATTAGGATAGTTAAAGGGATAATAGTCGTTAGAAGAAACATAAAATTTTAATTTCACTCAAACTTGACAAATAACAATATACATCTATCAGTGGACTTACCTTGCGTCATCACTATACATCAAATCACTCTAAAATTCGATAAATCCACAAAATCAAGAAGTTAATAATAAAACGCTTAATATATCATTCAAGCGATTTTCATATTGTTATTATAAAGGGAAGTAACTCTAACATATAGATTTCCCGTAAGGATGTTTTAGCGCCGATTTCCCAGATGCTTTTATTACCAAACAGAATGGAATCGTCGCCTGCTCACTTTTTTGAAAAAATCCAAACATAGTTTTATTCTCGCTTTTTGAAAATTCATCAAGCGTGGGATACATATTTATTTAACCAATAGTCAATATTAAACACAAATATTAAACGTAGTGTATTCTAACGGCTGTTATCCCTTTAAGCTATGTCTTGTAAGAAATAAAGTTTCAAATAGATTTGATTAAATTGCTTCGGTTAAAGGGAAGTTTCATAACATTACAGATTCCAAGGAATCTGCTGCGGCAATCTATATAATAATAATTAATATGGTGCCATACTTACCTTCCTTGACAGCAACAAATGTTAAAGCATATTTAGAAGAATTTGTTAATAGCTGTAACCGATCATTTGAAGTAACCGGTTCATCAGTCACCTTAAACCTACATAACTGTTGGAAGCGAAACTCCTGAAATATAAGTTAAATGATTAATAAATTGTTAGAGTGTTTGTAAGCATTTAAACAAATTAATCAAGCTGTAACAGAAAAAATTTGCTCCTGCTTGAACCTCACCCTTATTTCAGGCTGTGTATATAGTGAGAATACTCGGTCAACTCGGGTACAGGTCAATCTTCTGCAATAACTCTGATCGATTACCGCTGATCTCAGTTTGCTTACTATTGAAACCATGTTTAAAAGAAGTTCTGATTTTATGATCAGGAATTTGAAACCATCAAAAAAAAAAAATGTTTATGATTTTAAGAATATATATTTCAATAATATATTGGCTCTGGGTTAACTCATGATTTAACCTGAGTTAACACGCTTTTTGTCTCTTGTTTAACTCTTGTTTAACGGAGTATTTTGTAGGTAGGCCACTGCGGAACTGGGACTGTGAAAGGTGCAGTTCGATGTGAAAATTTAGCCCTCATGCATGTTGGCTCCTGCTGTTCTGGCGACCCTGTCAAGCCTCAATGAGATTAGTCCAAAGATACGACATAAATAAGTGAACAGAGGCCTACTTTCGATTTCTTATCAATAATATTCTAAAAATATATTTTTTTTAATTTGTCGAAAATTAGATCTAGTGCACAAATCTTATGTATTTATCCATTACTCAGATGAAAAATCTACCTTTATTTCTCTTTCTGGTGGTAAATCAGACATGGTCCTCTGATTTAGTCTAGGGTCCTTTCTTTTAAATTACGGTTAAGGATATTACCGCGAATGGTTAACAGTAACACTCGCCATTGAGGGATAGCTTAGTATATATTTTCTGACTCTATTCATATAATCTGTTTTCTACTTAGAAATTTGACGAGATTACCATTAACATCTTTAAAACGATATTCTTCAAAAACAATTATCAATTATCAAATTTCTTTGCGATCTAATACAACATAGAAATACATTTTTATCATGTCGAAATAAGTTCTCCCTAATAGGAAAGACAACTCAGTTAGCTTTTAGATAATCAGACCACAACTAAAATACAGTTCCGGCAACTTCTTGTTTTATTCATTCATAAAGGCAGTTATCACCAAAAATGATCCCAAGTTACTGAAACCCACTAGAATAAGTAAGCCTGTCTTGCTATAGCCTACCCTATCAATAGGCTACTCCTTTTACAGCTAGAGAACTCATCTTTCGCTGTTACAAGTTTGTTTCTATAAAAAGTGTACAAAAAAGAAAAGTCATAGGCCTACCAGTTTCACTAATGACAAAATGAAATCTTTGTCACTACATAATATAACATCAATCAAGAGGACTTTTTAACTTTTATTGGAAAATTAAATGAAGACAGTAATATATATAGTAGATGCCACATCCTATTTTCTATCATGCTTATATGCAAGCATAAACAAATACAACTTAAAAATGTACAGAGGGGAGATGAGAATATAGACAATGAGTTATAGTCATAGTTTTAAAAGTTCAATTATTCACTCAATAATTTTAAAAGTGCAGTAGAAAAAAACATTTCGTGAACGTAAGTTATTTTTACCTCCTTATTGATAAAAGCAAATGGAGATATATACAGGAGAAAAAACATTTAAAGATGCATTCAACATTTCTTTTCTGATTAATTGGCATTTACCAATTATACATTCTCTTCAGTAATAACCAACCAACCATCAATTATTTATCTAGATAAGAAAATATGGTTACCCATCTTTAACTGACTACTTTGTGAAAGATATCTTAACATTATACACACATACTGATATCTCTATTATAAAAAATCAACATTGTAAATGTTTTTCTAAACTTTTGTCTCTAATGGAAGACATAGGACAATTAATTTGTTAACAATATTCATCATACAAAATGTGTTGTATATAAAAGTAAATCTTACAAATCTGTATGTTAAAAGTAAAATCGTGAATTGAATTCGTAAATAAAAAAGAAAATTTATCACATTAAATATCATTCTAAAAATCATGAAAAGGGTTTAGAAGCTTATAAACTAAAGACTTTTTCCACTATATGATAACAAATTGGGACTAAAACATGACTGTTTTACATGCAAAAAAATAAGATAAAGAGCATGATTAAAATATTTCAAGATAATCTCACTTTATTGCATCAAGAATGATTGTTTCGTAATTTTCATGAAAACTAATCATTTCCATGTGTACATAAGTCTGCTTAATGTATAACATATATTTTGTCATCAACTAGAAACACAAGTTCCATTATATTTGTAGCTATAATGGATCATTACTTTTGAGTATTTTTATGAACAGTTTTTGAAATGGACCATTTAAAAAAAGTAAAAAGTTATTTTTATAATAAAGTATGAATATATTTGTTGGCCTCTAAAAGCATGTTAGGTAAGCATTTTAACTTTCAAGCAGATATGATTAAAAAAATTGTTTGATTTTATTGACTTTGATTAAAATACATGTAATTCAAATTTAAAAAAAAGACAGAAATTGCCATTAACAAATAGAAACTATAAACAATAAACATGGTACTAAAGAGCTGTAACCATCTTTCCCTCTTATATTTGTAGTAAAATAGAATTAGTGCTCAAAGTAGACTGATTCTGTTCATCAAAATTGAAATGACACAGAATTATCTAGAAATTTTAATATTATATAACATGTACCAGTACATTGTATCTTTTAGATAATTTCATGTAGACTAGACTTAAATATTCAAATCATATTTGAATGTTTACAGAACCCATTAAATGACTCCTCTAAATATATATTATATAAGCTTACCTAAATTTGGACCCAGTGCACACTTCACATTTTCTGAAACTAATAACTATATAGAATAAAGTAAAACCGTTTGAGCACTACATACCCGATATCTGACAATAAAATTACAATAATAATAATACTTTCTCAAGAAGAAATCTAAGTCTCCTTAGTAGAAGCATAATTATTCATATTAACTCCGTTGACGGGGAAAGCCTTGTAACTTGATGGAGAACAAGTTGTAAAGTTTCCTGATTGGTCTTCTGTTTGGATATTGTTGGTTGCTGGGTTAAAAAAGAATCTCTCATTTGGATATTTTTCATTCATCTTCTCAATGTGGCAAGTATGACAATACAAACAATTGTCTAGTGGATAGCATCTTTTATCAGGGTCATCTGTTAACTGCATGTAACATCCTTCACAATGATAACAGTCCACATGAAAATCTTTATCCATTGATACAACTCGAACTGTTTCTTCTGTACCTTCTACTGGTGTTATAGCTAATCCACAAGCAGCACATTTTGGAGCATAAATTCTATGATAATCTTCTACACAGTATATCTTGTTATCAAAATCTATTGTAAAGGGGATTCCGTCTAAACATTCATTGCATACAGAACATCGAAAACAGCCAGGATGATAAGATTTACCCATTGCTTGTAGTATCATTTCCATGATTAAATGACCACAAACAACACATTTATCAGCTGTTTGTTGAAAACCAGAGTATAAATAATCTTCTTCACAGTAAACTTTCCCATTGACATTATAAAATGCTTTACTTCTTAATGTTCTACCACATGAACAACATGTGAAGCATTTTGTGTGATATAAACTCCCCATCGCTTGACAGGCATTCGATGAGCCAGACACAGGTTCTCCACAGGCACTGCAATGACCAAAACTTTCACCATGAGGTTTCTTTTCCATTTCATCTTCTAACTCTTGAGTTAAAGCTTCTAGTTTCTTCTCAGCGTCTGACAAGCCTTTAACTTTTGGCGGAGTTACTTGGAAGTTGATACTTCTTGGAGGTTTTCTAAGAGGTGACTGTAAACTTTTGTTGGTCAATCTATTTATAGGTACCTGCACTGGCATTCCATCAGAGTAAGTTGAACCATTGTAAGGTGAAAGTGACCTGTCTGATCCACCATCATAATCTTTCACACTTAATTCATTTTCAAGTTTATGAGTAAGAACAGACAGTTCCTTTTCTAATTCTGAAGAGCAATCCGAGTTGGATTTCGAATTGGAAACACTATTGTGACCACCGCTAAGGTTAAACTTTGATCTTTCATTAGCAAGTATTGGTGGATGGCCTCCGCTTACTGGTTTCCTTACATGTGCTGAAGAAAATCTATTGCTTGGTATTTGATGTTGAGGTGAAAATGACCTTGATCTTGGATCTGAATAAGGTGCTGGTTCATTAAATCTGTTAATATCACTCAGTAAAGAAAAATTCCTTTGGCTGTAATGGGCATCTACACCGTGTGGAGACTGGTACATTTGGGAATCAGCATGATAAACTTCACCAGTATTATGCTCATGGTGCATTCTAGGTCTAGCATAAACACTAGCATCACTAGCAGTAGAGAAGCTCCTAAAATCATTCCTACTTTCAGTGAATGATTTATTGTAAACTACTGGATTGTTTCCACCCATCTTTTTTCCAGTTGTAAATGTTTGATTTGTTCTAGTCTGTTGTGACATGATAGACATCATAGCGTTGTTGGGGTTGATAGGTGGTTTTGTATTGTTATACATGGTGATTCACAGATTACACCTCTAGGCCCGTCACTTCATCAAATTACACCTTCTCATTGATTGCTCATCACCTCATTCCAGCACATATACATAATTTTGTTTCAAAGTTTTTTCATTGGTTTGATCCCATTTTTTTTATTCCTTCTCCATAACATCTAGATATTTCGTCAAACTTATCAGAAACCTTTAATAAACAATTTTAAGTACTGTTAAAATGGTCAAAAACCTGGATGAAGATAAAAATAATTTTCTTTTCTCTCAGTTCCAAAAAGGGAAAGGAAGTGACCACAGCGTCTCCTTACAACCGATAAACTCAATTACTACCGAACACTGTTTTCTTGACAAAGGTGAAACGAATTAGAATGAGGTCTGTTTAAATTTATGTTTACTTATCATTTAATAATTGTAATAATTATTATTATTAATTGTGTCTATCCTGTTAAAATCATTTCTAAAAGGTTACACCGGAATCGTTGCGGGTCCCTTTGGTCTGTATTCATGCGGTCAAGGTCATATAACGGAGTTTTAATGGGACCCCCAGCACAGCGCACCTGCGCGATTGCCACTTCCGTGAAATAGTTATAAACAAGAAGTAGTCTTGACTCGACTGTCTGAGTAAATAGGTGGTCTTTCATGTCATATTCCGTCCAGATATTTATATAAGGTATTTTCACAAATATTTATAGACAAAATTTGCCAACATTTTCTCTATGATCCCCACCACATTGAGACTGGGGGAGTAGAAGCTTACTCCACTTACTTGACAAGTGAGGTAGTAGGCCTAGTTGATCAGTTTTTTTTTGTTTGTTTCATCCCTTGTAGTTGTAGGCCATATCGTCTAATCAATGCCAATACATAAATGGTAATTGCTAATCTTCATTATGTCCAATCCCAGCCATAATCTAATCAATGAGTAAATGTTTGATATTGATTAAGTTTGTTTATACAGAGGAATTTCTAGTTCTAACTTGGAAACCTGAGTATCAAAAACTGAGTTGAAATGTCTTAATTATTAGAGTTATTATTAAGGAAAATTTTTTAGATAATGCAGCTGCAGTTATTTCTTTTTGTGCAGTCAGTTTTGACTCCACTTAATTCGCTTTGTGCAGTCATTAGTGACACCAGTTAATCCCTTTTTGTTCAGTCATAAGTGGCCCCAGTTAATTCATTTTGTGCAATCATCACTATTGATCAGTGGCTTGTACGTCACTTCTTGAATTTCGATCTATATATCAGAAAATTTGTCTTAGTAAAGAGAGCACACATTGCCTTCATTTGGAGCCTTAGGACAACAGTTTTTGGTAAGTTTTCCATCAAAAATGTTTTTCAGTAAACAGTTTCATAGTTTTTTTCACGAATGATTTGGTGAAAGAATCTTGCCAAATCCAAAATTAAAAATTATCTTTCTATTACATAATGAACACTGGATCAAATTGAGCAGATTTTAACTGGTACTTTCAGTTGATAGGTTGAAGGACTATAGGATACAAATTCCAAAAACGAAAACCTAGAAAATGCTTGGTAGGGGTATTTCATAAAGAAAATCTTTATACAAAACTTATCAATGAAAGTATTAATATTTGGAATTTTTTTAACATATTAAATATCTGTAGGCAAAAATTGTGTTATATTTAAAATTTATAAAGAACTACCTGTATTTAATTTCTCTGAGACAGGTCATTAAGATACCAATGTGCATTATGTGTTTTTATACGCCCACATGGATATTGTCGTTGCCCCTGTCCGTCCGTCGGTCTGTCAACATTTGTTGTAGACACTATAGAAGCTACAATTTTCTATGGATTTTAATGAAACTTGGTATAAGCATTGGTATTGATAAGAGGGCGGTCAAGTTCGATTTGGATGATTTTTCGATAAACAGTTTTTGAGTCATTGCCCCTGCCTCTATATTTGTTGTAGACACAATAGAAGCTACAATTTTCAATGGATTTAAATGAAACTTGGTTAGCATTGGAATTGATAGGACTTCGGTCAAGATCGAATTTGAAGATTTTTCAAAGAACTATATTTGAGTTAATGCCCTTTACTAACTAAATTGTGTTAAAATTGTATTGTGAGTGCAATAGAACAAGCTACAATTTTCAATGGATTTTGATGAAACTTGGTGTGAGCATTGGAATTTATAAGAAGCAGTCAAGTTCGAATTTGACAATGTTTTTGATGAACAGTTTTTGAATTATTGCCCTTGAATCTTGTCAAAATTTTAATGTTGATGCAATAAATCCTCCAATTTTCAATGGATTTTGATGAAACTCGGTGTGTGAATTGGAATTGATTAGGCCTCAGTCTAGTTTGAATTTGACAGTTTTTCAATGAACAGTTTTGAGTTATTGCCCTTGACTTAGAGAAATAGCGTCAAAATTCTACTGTGGTTGCAATAAGAAGCATTAATTTTCAAAGTATTTTGATGGAACTTGGTGTAAGCATCAGAATTGACAAGACAATAGTCAAGTTTGAATTTCCGACTTTTTTAACGAATGGTGTTTGAGTTGCCCTTGGCTTAGTAAAGTTGCGTCAAAAATTTTTGTGGGTGCAAAATAAGCTACAAATTTTTAATAGATTTGATGAAACTTGGTATGAGTATTTAAATAGATGAGATGGTGGCCAAGTTTGAATTTGACGATTTTCCATGAACAGTTTTTGAGTTTTGCCCTTGACATCAATATTCATTCAGCGAATGTTTTTTGAGTTATTGCTCAATTTTATTATTCATATTCAATGCTGCCAGTGGGCGTATGTTACCTTGCCTGGCAAGCTATCTTTTTTATTGTTGATAAAAGTACTGGTAAGCTATCTTTTTTATTGTCGATAAAAGTACTGGTAATTGCAAATTTAAACAATGACTGATTTTAAACATAATTGGTTTCAGATGGATTAGAGAAAAAAACTCAAAGAGGCTGTCATATTACTCTACTTAACGTTTCTCTATCCCACAATTCCTTTATTTTAACCATAAAATAGGTTTTACATGAAACTTTTTGATTCATTAAAAATAGTACCTTTTGGACAGACCCTCAGTAGAAAACTTGTTAGGTTATCATGATGGCTAAAAATATCAGAAAACAATATTTTAATCTAATTAGATTGTATTATAGACTATTGATGAATAAGTGAGTTAATTATATGATGGCAGACAGTTCTCTTTTACACTTAATCATTAGTATATTTTGAAAAAGTCTAACTGTTTGAATTTAAAAGGACAGAATAAGATAATTAATATTTAATACCAATTGCCTGATTTATAGATTGAAATCTGGCTATAGATATTAATTATTAAGTATCCAATCTATGTTGGGTATATTGACCATATGAAATTAAGTATAGTTAGTATGTACTATTAATAAATAGTTAATCTTTAGTATATTAGCTTATACTATAGGTTTAAACCAAGGCTTTAGTCTATGATTAGATTATTAATACCTAATAGTGTTTTCATGTCTATGTTTCCATCTGATATAAACTCAATATGAGTTAGACTGGATAGATCAATAAATACTTTCAAACTGGTTTGTATATTTACATTTTGTATATTGGATGGAAGATTCACAAAAGCTGTGGTCATGGTGTGGTTTTATCATATGCAAATGATCCACAGATTTCATTTCTAGCCCCGTTTTTCATTTGTCTCATTAAGGTTTAGAACAAGTTTGTTACGTAAGTCTTTCCATCACAAATTTTTGCATTTGGGAGAAAATAGTTTATAGAATTCTATTAAATGTTTTTAATCAAGTTAGCTTAATGTCAATCTTCCCAAAAAAATCACAATATTCATGAATTTGGGGAAATTATTTAAATTCATGAAATTAAATTACAGGAATATGTTCACTATTTGTCTTTAATATAGAGGTGTCGGTTTTTTATAATGCAGGAATTCATGTAATCTTTTTTTTTTTATTCATGGGGAAAAATGTTTGAAATTACAAGGGAATAATGATTCACTTTTTTTGTGCTATTTAAAGAAATATGTCGTGCTTTTCATATATGCTGTTTTTTACATCCTCATCTTATTGTTTTTATGAGCCTTAATGAAGATGATAAGGATACAATGTATGATTACCTATAGCTGATTAAGGTGATTTTTTATTTTTATTGAATGGACTATGACCCAAAAAATTGAAAGTTTTGAATTATATAATGTTTTGTTACAACATCTTTTATTTTTTTGTATCTCCTTCAATTGAATATTATTTAGCCATGAGACCCTATAATTATTTGCTGATTACAGTTAATTTTAAATTTAAAAGTTGGAAAGGAACTTTACAGGAAATTAAAGTAGAAAGAAATGTTGTTTAAAAAAAGTTTTATTTATTTTTCAAATATTCTCACAATTTTTAAAAAGATCATGGATTTTTGAGCTTGAGTGTTTTTGAGGGTCTGAAACTTTTAGATGCTGTATAAGTTAATTTTGAAAATTATAAAAAGCTTTCAGTAAAGGCCAATTTTGAATTAAGAGCTAAATGTTTAAGTGATTTTTTAAGAAAATTTTTCTTTACAAACAACTGACAAAATATTTTTTGTTTGGGTTTAAATATTGTTAAAATGTTGTAAATAGTTATAATTATCCCCTTTGTATCTTGATTGTGTTCTATTACGTAGGGGTCTGAAATTATAGATAGATCTGTATAAGCCTGTCTGTTTGAATAATCATATAATAATTCCAGCTTTCAGTAAATCTCAATCTGATTAAGATCTCAATGATTTCTTGTGTCTATTTTCTTTAAGATTAAATTCTTCATTGTCATCAAACAACTGACAAAATATTTCTTTGCATTGTTTTGGAAAATTTTTGCCAAGCTCTTGATTCAAATGAACTTCTAACTTTGAAATATCATTTCTCGGTTTGGTTGAAAATGCAAATTGTCCAGTTGAACATGTGTAGTGTTACAATTTTAACCAACCGAAAAACACAAAGCAATCATCTTAATCATCATTTTAGTCAGATTGAGTAAATTCAGAGAAAAAAAATCCATAATCCCCCTCCTAAGCCTTTTAAGGCCTGTCTTTGAAAACAATTACAAGCTCACTTATGAAATGAAGAAATCTATTTAAACTAATTGTAAGTGATGATGGTATGATTGCATATATGATCTTTTATAGATATTTGAGATGATGGATGCTAAAGCTAGACAAGATTGTATAAAAGAAATTGATTTATTAAAGGTACAACTATTTCTATATTGACAATGCTGTCATTGAGTGCAATTAAATGCAGACTTGTTTACAAAGCGTTGAATATAATCAAGTTGTCAATTATTAATAGATTTGAATGATTGGCATGTAATAAATTCTTATTTCATTCTGCTGCAACTTTGATAGAAATTAGATTTAATTTTGAAAATTGCTAATTTTTATACCATTTTATAGTCTTGAGTATATATTTATTCTATAAATATGATTGAAAATGTTTTTGTACATTCCTTTTATATACAGGCATGAATATTTCTTTATCTGCTATATTAACAATTTTATTGTCTTAAAGTCAAAATATTTAAACTAAAAAAAATATTGACATTTATTTCAGCAATTAAACCATGACAATGTCATAAAGTATCTAGCATCATTTATAGAGAACAATGAGTTAAATATTGTATTAGAATTAGCTGATGCTGGAGATTTATCTAGAATGATTAAAGTAAGTAGCTTCAAACAGAGTGTTTAATAAATATCAGATTTTTTTACTTCTTGAATTGCAAATATGACATTAGGCCACAAACTTTACTTTTTTATATGCTTGCATTATAATGTGGTTATATATTGTCATTACCTCTGTCCCGCCACAATTGGCCTGTCAACCTGATAGAGACTAGAGTTTGCATCGGATTGGAATGAAATTTGGTGTGATTATTTATATTATTGACATCTTGCCTTATTCCCAAATATTGTTGGAGTTTCAACCTTTGTTAAATAGAAAATATACCGGTACTTAAAAGTTGGCATATCTTGTTTGGAAACCACTTGTTATACCCATTTGAAATAATGCTCAAATTTGAAGCAGCTATTACAGGTGCATACGAGGTGCTTTTTCCAACTTTATGTGTGCTTGGTACAAAGCTGTGGAATATTCCAAGCCATACTCAACGCAGGCTCCTATCATTTATAAATAATGATGAAACAATTGATGTACAAATTTTAAAAAGATTCTTGAAAGTTTTAAAACTTGCTTTAGTATTGAAAATGTTTGTTTTTGTATTACATTGGATATTATTGGAAGTAGATCATGTGGTGTGGTACTAGACTCTGTTTCATCTTAACTTTCAATATATTGGCAGTAATCATGACTAGGTTTTCAAGTCACTCTTCTATGAGGATATGCAACATATTTCGTACTATATCGGTAGTGAATCAAAGAATGAATATTTAATTATTGTGTACAATATCATTTACAATATTGTGCTTATATGATTGATTATATTTAGTTCCATTTCAGATTTATATAAATATTTTATATATACCATTTCCATATTCTTAACAGGTTTGGATCGATCCTAGACTGTGTTTCTTGTCATAGTAAATATTTATTTTCTTCTATTTTTAGCACTTCAAGAAGCAAGGTAGATTAATTCCAGAGAAAACAGTATGGAAGTATTTTGTACAAATTTGCATGGCTCTTCATCATATGCATTCAAAACGTATCATGCACAGAGGTAAGTTAAAGCTTTATAATAGCTGAAATAGACAGTTATTGTTATATAAGGTTGATTAAAATAGACAAATTTGGTAAGTAAGTAAGTCTTAGTGGAAATATATTTTCTCAACTTTGTGTTCCTATAAACTAATTCTTCATTGAGTTCTGTGGAACCTCTAAAGCCACTCAATTCAGCTTGCATTTAAAATAGAAAACAAGGCTAATGATATAATATTGATGTTTCAGATATTAAGCCAGCTAATGTATTTATAACAGCACAAGGTGTAGTTAAACTAGGGGATCTAGGACTGGGTAGATTCTTTAGTTCTAAAACTACAGCAGCACATTCCTTAGGTAAGATTTATCTTTTTACTGAGGCCTTTTAAGATTTATGTGATTAACAAATTTTAGTATATCCCCGATTTTTATAATCACAATTAGTTTAATTTTGAGTTTAACTTGCATTGGAATTTGTTTTGTTTTTGTTAAAAGAAATCTTGAATGCTGACTATATCTATTATTTCAGTTGGAACCCCATATTATATGTCACCAGAAAGAATACATGAAAATGGCTATAATTTTAAATCTGATATATGGTCATTAGGTTGTTTATTATATGAGGTAAGAAAAATTTGTTTTAGTCTAAAGCTGTCATCACAATTTATATAAAGGTTAAAAGAGTCATTATTCACTTTAAATTGGATTATCCAGACACACGAAAATCTATAAAAAATAAAAAGTTTTGAACAATTTTCTTTACTCTGTATAATTAAATGAGATATTCATTAAAACAAATTAAATTACCTATTTTATTCATGCCCTAATTTCTTACATTCCTTGTTATTATAGATGGCTGCTCTCCAGTCTCCATTCTATGGTGATAAAATGAATTTATATTCATTATGTAAGAAAATAGAACAATGTGATTATCCACCATTACCAGCAGATATTTATTCTGAAAATGTAAGTAATCCTTCTATTATTTTTCTCTCTTTTTAAACTGAAGTTGAACATTGATGTTCTCAAAATTTTATGTTTTGTCAGGGACACTGATAGCATTAAATTGCACCATTTTCAATCAGATGTCTGTGTTTAATGTAATTCCACTAAATCTAAATCTTCACTTAGTGACTTCTTCAGACACTTAGTTGCAAGTATTATCAGTTTCACTGATACAGAAAACCTCTTGAAATTGCCAAAATATTGTACATTTGAATTATGAAGCCAAGTTTAAATTAATTTGTATTTTCTAGAGAAAATTTTGAATTTAAAATTTATTTCAGTTACGTGAACTAGTGAGAAAGTGTATTAATCCTAATCCAGATGAAAGACCTAGTATAGAATATGTTTATGGAGAAGCTAAGAAGATGTATCAACATTTTCAATTAGAGAACCCATCTCCTGTACCACCACAATAAATTATTTATAGTAGAGACATAACACTCCATTGTTCACGTTACACATTCCCTTGCACTATATGTATTCTATGGTCATAGTTTTAGATATGGATAGTGCTCTTGTTATAATAGTCTAATGTCTGGATTCCCAGCCTGTGGATCCTTAGTACCCCTTTTCTATAATTAATGTATCCTCTACTATGTCTATAAATTCAACAATGCGAAGTAATTTCTATACCAATTGCTGCTATCGTATCGTAATTTAGTATCTAGTTAAAATTGTCCAAGAAAACTATCAAGTAGCCCTTGTGGTGTTTGCTGTTAACTGTCTATGTGATTAGAAAGGGGGTACTAGTATTGGACAAGGTTTGGAGTATCAAGTATATAATAACCGTCATTCAGTATTTCATATAAGATACAATGTATTATTCCTATTATCTATTGTTGTCATTGATTTATATATCTAAACTGTTTTTACATGTATGATATATGTAAAATTAATTTGTTTTGAAGACTTTGTGATTAAAATATTCCAAAGATCATTTTTGGCTGGTCCAATTTTTTTTAGAATTATTCTGAAATTATAAGTAATATAGTTTTATCAGTTGTTTGAGCTATGGAATAAATAATAAGTTTAAAAATGTCAAATGATATGTATATATAATATAATAATGTGATAATATTGTACATTCCAATTCTGGTCAATTTTACTTCCTGTTTTTAGCAGGAATTTGACATGATGTCTATAGTTGGTCAAATTAAGAAATGATTTCCATGCCATCAATTGGAAATCACAATGAAATTCAGTACAATTTTTATGATTAATGCAATGATGAGGGTTGGCTACCATTTATTAAACTTTTGAATACCTCATGTCATAATTCCTAGTTGTCAATGCATGTATCATCTTAAAAGATTTCACAAAGCTAATTATTTTAATTAGTGTTTTGATTGGTTAGTTGCCTTTGTTTTTTACTGCTGTAGGCATTTGTTGAAAAGTCTTTTTGTTATTCATAAAAAAAATCTGAACTTTTCTTCAAAGTTTTGAAATTCAGGGTGCGGCCAAGTTCATTGAATGCTTATTTATTTTTGTGTAATTGTGTTTTTTAGAATAATTTTTATAGATGAATTTTATTGATCCGTCCCTCACCTTTTGATATTTGTTTTTTTTTTTTTTTAAATTTTTTATGCATATTTGAGTCATGAATATTACACTATACATTTCCAGTCTGCTTCCAGCTTTTCACTCTAAGATTATTTCATCCATAAGCTTCTTTGAATTGTTTCTCAAACTTAATTTGTAATTTTTTTCAAGAAAGCTTATTTACTAATTTAGGACTGGGCCCCATTAAAAATTGTTGAAAAACTTCTTATAATAAAGCATCATTGTATTTTGATACTAGATATATGGAGGTATTATGTATAGGTTTATTGCCGAAAACAGTCCAATAAGACCGTTAGGTCCGTTTGGGGCTATTAACCTATTTAAAATACAGATAACAACTACTCAAGCACGTGAGACCATGTAGGTCACATGACATGCCACTAGTATGAAAGAGTTTAAATTTGAAGGAAATAATGTAAAAATCAATATAAAATTTAACAATAATTAAAACGTGTAAAGTTAAAGTAATGAATTAATCGAGTTTTTTTCATTCGTTGTTTTTGATAGCATGTATTTGGAAGGAGTGATATCTGAATTATATCACAGATTAAAGATTTAAACAAAAGTGATATTTTTTTCTCGCGTTAATATGATGTCACATCAGTTCAAAATATGATGCCATTTTGAAAAAATAATGTACTCTTGGCACAATGCCCGTACCAATATGTTTGATAATGGTCCACAAAGATCAAAGGGTGACGTCACATCTGTATTTTAAGTTTTTATAAACCAATCACCTTTAAAATCATTAGATATTCATATAAATTTTACTGGTTATAATTTAATGAGTGTTATAATATAGTGAAGTATTATTGTTCAATTTCCAATAAGTATATTTATGTCATTTGATTTAGAGTATTATAACAGCATTATTTATAAGTTTTATTTTAATATACAAGTAATGTATTATTTATGATGGTGAAAAACATGCAAGTGCACTCTTCTGTCCTTAATTAAGAGATAGACTTAAGGTCATCTAGATATTAAATTTCAACTATCAGAATCACTTTCAATATGAAAACTTGCAAATAATACAAAATGTGAATGGGTTATGACAATTTACATATTGAGAAGTTTATTCATTATATGTCTCAATTTGAAATAAAGCCAATATGAAGAAAAGAAAGAATGTCCAGTTATAAAATTTATTATTTTCCTTTAACCTATATATTAAGGAGCTAACAAACTCTCAACAAGATGGATTATATAATTTATGCTTTGAATTATATTAAGAAGCTTGAAGTAACATGTAAAATGTGATTAATGTTTATATGATTAAATATTCCTCAGCTATGCAATCCAATAAGCTGAGTTTGCAGGTTATTCATGAATGAACAAATATCTTTTGCAGAAAGTCCCTAAAATCTATCACTTTTGTGCTATTTTGCAGAATTATATTCCATATGCATGACAAATATGTGATAAAAAAGAGCAAACTGAATTAGTTGAAATATAAACTAGTGATTGTTGTACTAGAAGAGATTAGAATTCCAGTAATAGTATTGTTATTTAAAATGATAAATATATTTCGAGCTGTTTTATTGTATAGTGTGTGTTTTATCTAGTTGTTAATTTTACAATGTAAATAAAGTATATCATTGTTGAAGATTGTCTTGACTGCTTTAGTCAAATAGCCAAAAATCAAATGCATGTGGGCGTAAAATAAAAATTATAACTACTTAGCATATCTTAATTCTGACTTCAAATCCTCATGTTAGAATTTTATTCAAAACAATTTTTGAAAACTGTTTGATTACCTATTAGTAATGCAGATTGGAGGGATGAACAAGGATTTAACATCTATTTGTTCAGATTGGACAATATAATCTATTAACTCTTTAACACCAAAGATTCCAGCTAAGATATGTCGGCATTTACATAACAAATGTATAAAATTTTCACATGAGATACCTCAATAATGCTACAAACAAAGATTACATATGAAGCTTTTATTGAAATGGTACAATATAAGATGAGAAATACATAACATATAAACAACTGGAATTACAGTTAATCTGTATCCATAGCTTGTGGTCTAACTTCAGTTTCTAAAACTTCAAGTTCAATCTTCTTAACTTCTGTTTTTAATACAGCTGATGTACCTCGCTTATATTTGTATGATCCTTGTCTACAAAACAACATCAGTTGTATAAAACTATCTAGTTTAAAGGAAAAAAAAACTCCCCTTCAAATGAAAGACTAAGGATATAGGAGTGAAGTTTTTTTTTCATATTTTATTACTTCATAAAGTTTACAAAGTACAGCATATTGTGTTCAAACAATTATTCACATTAAAACTATTGCTTAAAGATAAGGGCGGTAAATCGTTTAATTGTTGGTTCTATAAACAAGTCCATAGTTTTGGTTGTATGGTGCATTTACCCCATAGGAGTATCTGTATTGAATAAAGTTTATAAAAAGGGTTAACTGAATTGTTGACTGTTTACAAGATTTGGAAAAATATATCTAACATACCTTACACCCTTAAGATTGGCTTGTTGATAAGTTCGCCTATAGTCAGTTTTATCTTTAGTAATGATACATAGATCTACATTACTACCTGATCCTAGATCATTAAATATACCAGCTCTTATAGCATCTTGTACTAACTTCATAGCATCTTCTTGCTAAAATTATAATATTAAGATCTATAATATGTCTTGGATGTTCTTGAGAGGAAATATCCAAATATCAGTTCCTAAAGTGATATCTATTTCAATATGAAAACATAATTATTGCCCGGTATACACAAATATGCATATCCCTTATAATCTGTATAACTTACTTCCATGTCAGGTTTAAATCTATCTTCAAATACAGCCATTGCAGCTAAAGATCCAGAACCTATAAAATAATACAGGTTTTTATAATAATAGATGTAATCTTGCTTTACTGGTATGTCCTAAAGAATATATTTGGCCAATGATAATGAATAGACTACAGGGTGAATTTAAATATTGATCTTTGGTTTGAGCCCTAGTAAAATTGATGGTATAAAAACTTCAAATTCAGAAGGCAACATTCGAAGAAAATGATGATTGAAACATGAAAAGTAACTAAATGAAAACAACATACCCATAGTAACATATGGTAACTTATCTGTAGAACCATGAGGCCAAACACTATATAAATGTGGCCCAGTAGAGTCTACACCACCAAGTACTAAAGCAGCACTAATATAACCATGATATCTGAAGTACAAACAAAATAATAATCAAAACATGTATTGGGCTCTTTCAATTCAACCAAAAGTGTTCTTATAAGAAAGAACTTCAAACTGCAAATGCAAAATATAACAGTGATTAAACAATGGCATGCATATAATGCTCTTTTAATATATCTTAGCACAAGTCATGTTAGCACCTATCACGATTTAGGGTACCAATTACTTAGTAATCTCGATTATCCACACTATTACTGCATTAAGTGAAAAATATGCAGGAGTGAACAATTGCATCTATATTCTATATATCATATATAACTGGAGTTTCCATCAATAGACAAATAACTGGGACACTACTATTTTTAGTAACATTAGATTGTTCTCTTGTTCTACGGACTACCCTCGTGTGCAAATAAATACGGTTTGGACTTTTTACTATCATTTCTTCAAGTACTATTCAATGGAATATCACAAATTCAAGGGTTTTCAAGAAATGACTTCAAATTCAAGAACTGTACAAGGCTGCAGTATAGTGAGTATATTAACATAACTAACCTATATAACATTTGTTTCAACAGTCTATTAGCTGTACAAACTCTAGGTTTTCTACCAGTATCTAACCGATGTAGTTCTAATTTACTAGATATCATCTGTGTAGTCATTTCTGTATCAGCTGCAGTTCCTGCACCACAACAACTAAAAAAGAAACATATCAAAGTAAGCCTTATAAGGCAAAAGTGACATAATTATTATGAAGAGATAGCTTGCCAGGCAAGGTAATTTACGCCAACTGGCAGCATTGAATTTGAACAAAAACTTGACGGTACAGTCACAATCACGTGAAGGTAATATTCAACCTTTAGTCAAACACTTCTTTACTGGGGTGATAAATTGTACCTTCTAACAGGGCAATAACTCATTAAATATTTTTCGGTATTTTTTATTTTCAACAGGGTTCATCCTTGAAATAATAAACAATTTCAGAAAGATTCGAAAAATAATTGACAGAAAACTTAAGTTTTAAAATGACTAACAAACAAAATGAAGCTTACTAAATATTTGAAGAAATGTAGTGAATCTTTTCACAATTTTTATCTGCTACAACTGTGTCTTCTGTAGCTCTTGTATCTGCACCCAACACGACTCCATCCTGAATGAATATTAAGACAAAATATAATGAATGCAACATACTTTGAAACCTGTGATTATGCTGACAATCAGGCAAATGCAAGACCTATTAAGAGAACATTCAGACAATATTGAAAAAAAACAACTCAGAATTTTTCACTGAGGTCTGCATTACACATTGTTCTGCTTCTTAAAGATCAGTTTATGACAAGGGATTAAAATATGCAATGCCTTGAGAGGAAATTGTATTCAAACACCATCCGATCATATTTCAAACAAAAAATGCTGATACGTATTAGTCCAAAACTTCCAGACTCTATTCCCAGCCTCTGTTAGCTTTTTTTGACACATGCCTGAGGGAAAGTCAGAAAAACCATGCACCAAAAACTTGGGATTTTTCGTACCTCCGTGGGTGCAGGGATCTTATATCATCATTATCCCCTAACGCCATTTATGTGGTTTGTTTAAGTTTTTTCAAGAATTTTAATCACTCAGTCGGCATCTCGAATTTCATGTGCATTAAAAAATTCTGAATAAATACGTAAATACACTAAATACTATTATTATTTAGTTCTTACAACTTAGGCCTAACATCAAAAGTAAATACTAACTTTAAATACTATACCAGCGATAGTTGTACCAGTTTTATACGCCTTGGGAGCTTTGAATCCTTGATTCTCTAATATGAAATTCCTGAAATATATGTTCAAATTTTACAACCATGCAAGTCATTCATTCAGTCTATACCATGCATGAAAATATTGTCAAAATTGTTGAGTCATGAAACTGAAAGTAAATAGTTAAATCACATGGTGTATTAAAGCAGAAATAACCTTCATTCGTCAAAAATCATTGTCAGTAATTAAAAAGTTATTTTTATCATACATTTTTGGCTAATACAAATATAAATAAAACACCACCTTTTACAGTTTTCAAAAGAAAACCCACTACGGGGTAATTCAGTGGCAACTGTTGACGCCATGTTATTTCATCTGCTTCCGGTTAAATGGCTACTTGCACTATATTTACGTGTATTTTGTTAATGGCGTTTGCAATGGCTATTCGCACAATATTTATTACAGTTATTAAGTGTTTTAGCTTATTGATACGAGTCTCAATGAAATTCCTTCCCAAGGTCACAGAACAATAGATAAGCTTATTGATTGTGTGAGAATTTATTATAAGTATGATTTTAGTTAAAAAGACACACACACGGGTCTCCATGAAAGTACTGGCCTGGGTCACATCTCAACTGATCAAGAATAGGAAATCAGTTTTAAGCACCATCATCACATTGTAAATAATGCACCTGTTTTAACAGGATTAAAACTTTTGTATAGTAATGTTGACAGTCTTCTGAATAAAAGAAACGAACTATCTATTCTGATAGATGAAACCAAACCAAGCATTATTGCACTGACCGAGATTCTTCCAAAAAACAGCAGTGGAGACCTATCTGAAACTGAATTTTTAATCCAAGGTTACGATATTTACTTTAACAGACTAGACTGTGGTAGAGGTGTAGTTATTTATGTCAGGAATGAGCTAAAATCAGAGAGAGAAGAAGAATTAGCATCTATGGAATCTAAAGAAATGGTTTGGTGTGATATACAGCTCAACAAGACAGAAAAACTTACCATTGGATGTATCTATAGAAGCCCAACCACTCATAACCAAGAAAATTGTATCCGATTGAACCGAACCATACAAGAAGCATGAACTAAGTATGAAAACCTACTTATTGTGGGTGACTTTAATTACCGGGACATAGACTGGGAAACAGAATCAACGCCACAGAACCCAGGGACCAGCACATATGAATCCCTAAAATGCATTCAAGACAACTTTCTTATCCAGCACGTGATAGAACCAACTCGTGTCAGACAAGGATACAACCCATCTATACTTGACCTAATATTTACCAAAGATGAATACCTGATTACCAACTTGCAGTCCCTACCACCAATCGGAAAAAAGTGACCGTACTGCCCTACTACTTGCTATCAGTGTAAATCCTTTGACAAATGATGCTGAACAAGCCTACTATAGGTACTACAAAGGAGACTATGACAACAGGAGAAAAAGCCTGGCAGCCAACCACTGGGACTCCACACTTCTAGGCCTGGATACCAATGGAATATGGAATATCTTCAAGGCTACCATGAAACAAGCGATAGATAAACACATACCACTAATCCAACCTAGTAAAAACAAGAAGAAGAAGAAACTATGGCACACAAAAGAAGTTATCACATCCCTGAAATTGAAAAGAAACAAAACAAGCTACAATTATGAACAATATAGGATATGTAGAAACAAGGCAACCAAGATACATCTCTCAGCACACAGACAGTACGAGAGAAGCATAGCAGAAGGAATCAAAGAAAACCCCAAAAACTTCTGGAAATATGTACACTCTAAAACCAAATCAAAAAATCCTATACAAAACCTTACAACTTCTGATGGAAGAACGATTACAGGAGATTTAGAAAAAGCAATAGAACTGAATAACTACTTCAACTCAGTATTCACTCGAGAAGACATGTCCAATTTACCATCAACTAAAGAGATAGAAATAATACTGGAAGATGTAGAAATCACACCAGAAAAGGTCAAAGAAAATCATAACAAGTTGGACCCGACTAAATCACCTGGTCCAGATGAATTACACCCAAATGTCATGAAGGAACTAAGTAGCGAACTAGCAGCACCACTTTCTATGCTTTATCAACAATCACTTAGAGAGGGAACACTGCCTGACAACTGGAAAGAAGCTAATATTACTCCCATTTTCAGGAAAGGTTCCAAAACGCTACCAAGTAACTACCGACCAATAAGCCTTACAAGTATAGTAGTAAAAACTATGGAATCAATTCTACGAGATGCCATAATGCATCACCTTGAAAGTAATAGCCTTCTCAGCATACATCAATATGGATTCAGATCAAAACATTCAACTGTCACTCAACACCTAGAAGTATTAGACTATGTTACCGAGTCAATTGATGAAGCAACTCCTGTCGACATAATTTACCTAGATCTCCAGAAAGCATTTGATAAAGCGCCCCACAAAAGACTTCTCATCAAACTCCAAGCCCATGGAATCTCCGGTTTACTGCTGAAATGGATAGAGAACTTAACCAACAGAAAACAAAGAGTAACTATGAATAACACTAGTTCATCATGGATGAAGGTCGAAAGCGGAGTACCTCAAGGCAGTGTTCTAGGTCCGGTTCTTTTCCTGATATTCATAGACGATATCCCAGAAGCTGTGCAGTCCATCATCAAACTCTTTGCTGATGATACTAAACTGATTGGAAATAACCACACATATCTACAGCAAGACCTGGATACTCTGACAGAATGGGCAAGAAAATGGCAGATGAACTTCAATGCTGACAAGTGTAAGTCCCTACATTTCGGTTTTAATAACACCCACCACCAGTACTATATGTCTACAGCCACCAACAGCCATGTACCACTAAATCAAGAACGAGAAGAAAAAGATCTGGGCGTAATTTTCCAAGACAACCTAAAATTTAGTGCCCATATAGCTGGAAGCGCAAGAAAGGCTAATCGATTAGCTGGAATGGTTAGAAGAACATTCAGGAACATCAGTCAAGAGATGATTGTACCACTATATAAAGCCCTAATACGTCCCCACTTAGAATATGCAGTCACTGTTTGGCATCCAACATACAAGAAATACATCGCACTATCGAAAATGTCCAAAGGCGAGCAACAAAATTAATCTCAGAGCTGAAAAATAAATCATACCCAGAAAGACTAAGAATCCTTGGAATTCCCACACTCGAATATAGAAGGAAGAGAGCCGATGTCATTCAGGTCTACAGATAAATTACCAAACAAGATGTCTGTGTCAACTCAACACTCTTAGAACTCTCATCGGAAAACAGAACAAGAGGAAACAACAAAAAAACTTATCAAAGGCGATTCCGACTGGACACTAGAAAAAACTTTTTCAGTACAAGAATAGTGAACTTATGGAACTCCCTACCAAACTTTGTTGTAAATTCAGAAACACTTAACCAGTTCAAATCCAACCCCAAAGCAAAGATGAAATCAAATTTACACCTAGTACCATGTTATAAACTATACTAAACTTACTAATTACCATGCGCATCCCAAAAAAATTCGAAATTAAGTCACTATCAAGGATGTCTCAGAAGCAACTTAGCTTATCAAAGACAGACAAACAGTATAACAGTATATAACTGGCGACGCGCCTGCCACATTTGGCCATGGCCAAAGTGGTCAGCAAATATAATTGATGAAAAAGAAAAAAAAAAACTTTCCCTATCTTTATTAGACATTGAGAAGTCAATATGAAACTTATACTTAATTTACCACATTCTTCAAACATTTCAGACAATATCTTATCAAATGATGTATACTGAAATTCATAGATTAGTCTCTACTCGTGATCTAGGCCAGTGCTTCTAAGGAAAGTATCTCTTAACACCCTGGACCACGATGTGAGTTACTGTAATTAATGGGAATGGTCTATCATTGAAAAGGGAAGAAATATTGCTCGTTGTAATCGGAGATGTTCACGGTTAACCTCTAATGCAAGAACTGCCCTCCCCCACCAGAAATTAGACGGAAATCACCTGATAGACACCCACCGTGTAGCCTGAATTTTGTTTGATCACTGGAAAGTATATTTTGGTTGAGATTTAACCAGAGAGACGTGTGGACTACGTCTCTGTCAGTCTGTGAGGATCATAAAAGTAAACAATTATAGAGCCTAAAAGAGAAAGTGGAGCAAGTTAAGAAGCCACAGATCTTCGTATTTAGAGATGGTCTTGACCCTGTTCTTTGAAGTAAGGAACATCATCTATTTGGTGGTAAACAATTGTTTCCACTACCAAGACATGGTTCTTAAAGTTGGACACCTCCCTTTAAGGTTATCTTGTTATCTAGTTCAAATCTTATTTGAAAGCATCTAACCCGCCTGTATTCGTGTCCGAAAGTTGAAATAATTATTATCTAGTTGTTGTAAGAGGGTCTTATTATAAATATATTAGTATGAAGGATTACTTGTTATACGAAGAAACATTTAAGGAATGATTCTAGTCTATCACTGGTCTAGAACAACCAAACCTAAAACGAACCAACTACAAAGGGAGAGTTTCTGGATAGACCAATGAAAAACAGTTGTATACGCTTTTATAAAGAACTCTAGGATGAATTCCCTTATATCCATACCAAACGTTTGGCGACTGTTTACAGAAGAAATACAATTCTGAGTAATATTCTTGTACATGGTAGATTAGACCCCCTTTCATTATCTCCCTGAAGTAATCGCTTTGCATTTTTTTTTATCATTGCTTTATCTTGAAAATATCTCCTGGAGTAGATAATTTCTTATCAAATGATGTGTACTTAAATTCATAGTATAGTCTATACTTGTGACCTAGGCCAGTGCTTCTGTAGATAGTAGAGCATCTCTTATTAACTATTCTTATTTTGTAAAGATACTCTCATCACCTTTAACGTTTTATACCTTTCATTCATTCATGGAAAGATTGACAGAATATGAAAAAGGGTAAAGGAATGATTGAAATAAAGTCCCATTTGTTCTCGAATAATAATTTGAACTGAAAAACCTACAGCTTTTGTCAAAAATCAAGAAATAAAAGGCCTAGTATGGAACAAATACATAGGAGAAAGTTAATAATGGATGACGATTATTGATAATTTCAAATAATTGATCAAACTGTTCTATCAACCATGAAAATATGTAGGAAACGATCATAAAACAGTGGGTCAAAGGGTAAATACCAGCATTTCCACCTTACCACGAAGAGGTTGGTCTATGAAGGGCCGAAATCCTTCATCTCAAATGCAAATCATATAGAACGTGAACAATGGTATAGACAAGATATTTAGGGTATTTTTGAGAATTTTTTTAATATGGTTGTAAAATAACGCTATTTACAGCGTAATCTTAAACCTGCCTCTCGGCTGTGCTCAGTCACAAAAAAATCATTAAACTAGTTACAGAGAATCCAGCCAGTCTTTTCAACCGAAATCGATTTAGAGAAAGTTGAATCGTTTAGGTGTTACAATATATAAAGTGGTTCTAATCAAGTTCCTAGACAGATCTGGTTAATATTTCCACTCGTCATTCCAGACTAATAATAGCCGAGCCCTGATAATATATACGAACATTTTATAAGTGACTGACCTTCAATATTCATCCATTATAAAATTTAGACTATACAGGAGTTTTGGAAAATTATTTCAGAAGCTGAAAACGGTGCTTGAAAAAATACTATGAGATTATCATTTTCTTGATATGTGAGTTGTTGGGGAAGTGGATTCTCCCAAATGTACAACCTGGGATGAAACAAATACTTCATTGAAAAAAGATTCTTGAACTGGTGGATCATTCTGATCTAACCTTGAATAAAATGATAATTCTCCGAGGCAGTCAGGCAAGAGGATTATTTGTAACATACTAATCTAATGAAGTTTGTTTCTAACATTACTTACTAACGATACTTGTGGTATTGAAAGGGACTCCAAAGGGTACGTGTTATGATTGTATCATGATGAATATACATTCATGTTGGTCTAGTGTCTTAATCCAATCAGCTTCCTACATTGCCGGAATTTTGTAGTTTCAACATCTGGCAAGTCAAATAACATGCGTTCAAAAGGGGTTTGCATTGGTGGATTTTGTACTTTAGGCAAACGAACGGGCCTAATTTCTCAAAGGGTGTGATTACAATTTTATGGCAGGAAGTTTGAAATCAAACAGCTCTTCAGCATCAATCGTATGCACAAAACGCCCCAAGATACACATTTCATTTGTTTTAATCTTGAAACACGACCGTTCTGAAGATGCATTCCTCATAGTTACCTCTACATTAGGACACTTGGTCGATTTTGAAGAGTGATTTGCATAAATTTGATAACGCAAATAGGACAATTAAATTAACTATGAAAACCTTTAAATCTATAACTCTATAGCCGAAAGTTTGGACAGACTGGATTCCGGTGTGCAAAAGATACATCTAGTTCCGTGGTAACGAAGCTTGTGTCTTGGCGACTGCTGACAAAAAAGGCAACACAGTAGCGGCGTCTAGGAATATGAATATCGAACGGTATTTTAATTACAAAGTCGACTATAGTAAACAAGAAAAAATATATGAACAAATACACATTTTACAAGGGTGACAAAAAAACAAAAATATATCGGTTAAAGAAACATTAGAGAATGGCAAAGAAACGAATGAAAGAGGAAATTTAATTATGAGAACTGTTTGTTCATCTCTACAGTTGCTATTGCGAGAAAGTTTCTCATCGACTGGACCGTTAACCATGGGCCTGCGGAAATTTATTAATTGATTGTTAATTTTACTGTTACATAGAGTTGTGGGCCGAATTTCTCATATGCCGAAAGTCAACTGTCTAGTTTGCCTGTATAGAGATAAGGGTGGTTGAAAGGTAACAAGTTACTCTTTAACAGAAGGTACTGGCACAGGGTTAGAGTTGAGTTCACTATTGTTAAGTCAATTGTTGGTTTAGTTTGTAAGCTAATTGATGTTCTTAAGAGAGCTTTTTTTATTTTCGTAGATATTGTTTAGAATAAACACTTTTTCAATAAAACTTGTAATTAAAATTATGCTTGAAAAAGTTTCCCAAATTTGACCCCAATTTTACTTTATCAAATATAAAACTAGAAATTGCTAGTTGTGGGTATTTTTGACGAAGTATAAGATTTCTTGCATTTCCAGTACTTCTGAAAACTATAAACTATTCAGAAAGTCCTAAAAGTTGGTGCAAGTTGACATCGAGTATTATTTCCTCAGGACCAAACCAAATGGAGAATTTGATCAAACGTTTCAAAATGGACTAACATCAAAATTTAGTATCTGGAACCAAAGTTCTGCTAGACCGGAAGTGAGATGTTACGTACAGCATCGAGTTTGAAGAGCTTATTCATTGGCCAAATTTTCTTTCTTTTGTTATTTGTAATAAGACTTATCTCATGAAGTTAAATTAAAGGTTTTGAAAAGTTTTGGATGCAATAATTGTTTTCAAATATTTTAGGTAAAATATTTGAAATTTACAACTTTGTTACGAATTATCGGATCGATCTGAAATTCACAAAATAAAGACATTGTACATAAAACTAACCGATTTTTTCGGGGTTATATTTTTTATGTAAGGCCTCCAGCAAATGGTATTCTATTTCTAGTCTTACTAAACAATTTGAGAAGGACTGAGCCACCAAATATTTGCTAAACTGGAAATGAGATGTTGCATTATTATTGAGCAAAAGTCTGTATGGCTTATTCAATATCGATCTTCCTCAGATTTTCTTTAATATGTTAATTGTCAAACGATGTATTTGGTGCATTTGAGAATTTGAAATTGAGTGATTTTATTTTTCCAAAAAAATTTTGGAAGAAAAAAAAAAAAAAAAATATTGTCTATTGTGCATAACTACAATCCATACAGAATAAAAGATCCTAACCGGAAGTGATACATGAGACGTCAAATTTAGTTGTTGGGACGAAGTTCTAAATTTCAATTTTAAATTCTTTAAGACACGTTTGAATTTTTTGGAAAATTTTAGAGTATTTATTCCGTGACCTTGACCTTCAATGATCCTATATTTTTAATGTACAATAGCCCTGCTATCTATAGATATTTTGTTCTTGTGTTAAATATATCAACTTCCGGAATTATAGCCCATCGAAAAGTATCAAATTACACGCTTAGTGCTGTTCACAGCTCTAGTTTTTGTTTAACATTATATGAAATGTATGCTTTTTAGATAAGAAGAAAAACATCCAACCTTCATTATCTTGCATATACACAAAGCATTTACACAATGTTTTGTTCCTTCAGCTAGTTCGTCATCGAACAGACTCGTCTCAAAGACTTGTCTTATCATAATATCACGTACGAGGAAAGGGTAGGGCCATTTATGTCAGGCAGAGCTCTAGAGAAAATCAATAACTGTATTGTCTATTCTTTCCTATATTCACAATGTCAATGTCAAGCTATTACGAACTACGTCTAATAGTCACCTTGTGTGGCAGTTGTAAGACATTATGAACACGGCGTCATAAAATTATCAAATATTTAAAATTACACGACCTTCTTTGTCTGTAGTTAGATATAATTAACGACTAAGTAAATCTTACTCTTTAGGGACATAATATTTCCTCATTACACTTATATAGAAAGTGTTGCCTAGCAACATGAAATTCTAAGGGGTTTGTTAGTGAAATATAACCATGTTTTTTTTTGCCGAGACACATTTATCTCTTTTGGTAATTCATCATTAAAATTCTTACAACAAAAGAGTTAAATCTTTTTTTAAAACTATATCAGGATCAAGATCAAATCTATATTAAATAGAATATGACATTAAAGCGATGTTTATTTTGATCTATTGACAAGAATTATTTTCAAATTCAATTTATACAAATAATATGGGCAAACCCTGATACAATATACAGTCTCTGATTATAATTACACTGGCGCCGCATGCTTTTGTTTGCCTGCCCCAACTTTCTTTATCCATTGTTGTTCCGACTTTGACTAAATGCAAATCGTTCAAATTAAACTTGCGCACGCTCAATGCGACATCAGGACCTAAGCCAAAAAAAAAAAAAAAAAGTCCACGGGTCCTACATCTATGACATTATGTTGGTATCAAAAGAAAAATCTATAATTGATACAGAAAATATCTCATTAATTCCATTAATTCCACCAATCTATTGTATAACTGACAAAATTTAATTAATAAGTTTATTACAAAATACAAACAAACAGATAGACAAAAGTGTAAGTATATGATTAAAACATACATTTAAGTCAAATTTGGTTATTTTTTTCATTGTGAAAGAATGTTTTCTTTAGCTGAAAAGTACGAACTTTTACAAAGTCGTCGAGGATAGGTTCAGGACTAAAATGTCTTATAGTGTCTTGTATTAAACTTTATTTACTACCTGTGCCCAGATATTAAGTAGAGTGTTTCGAACACTTTTCAGAATGCATAATATTAAAAATAAGTAAACACAAATATTAAATAAAATTGTTTTAAATCTTGTGAATACACATAGACTGAACAGATAAATCTCCAATTCACGATGTTTATCAAAAATTGGCGAACTGTCTTGAGATACATTTATAATAATATAAACTTTGAAACGATGGTCGATGGCAATAATGGCAGTGATATGTTAAATCGTTGATTATTTTTATATAATAATGTTTAATAGTATATTTTTCTGTGTGAATTTCACGAGTTCTAACGTGTAGACAATTAGCACCTAATCAAGTGAATTTCGATCAAATAGAATCTTAACCTAAAGAAAATGTTCGTAATCAAACACTGGTCATCTTAGATAATTTGGGTCTTGCAGACGGGTGGAGACTTGTTCCTTGAAATGAACCGGGATTAGGTAGTCGATGTGGGCTCTTAGCACGAATACCAACACGTCTAGGAGCAAGTACCCGTTCTTTCCGATGAGGATCAGTAAGAATTGAGATAGGAACAGTTGGTGAGGCTGAACGCGGTGTTGGTGGAGTTTTAGCAAGTGTTGGTATCATAGGAATCTGCATGATCTTTGTCTCCGGTGAACCGGAAGTTAAGCTCGTGTAGTTTTCTCCAAATTGATTGAAACGTTTAAATGAAGAACGACGTTCAGATGCCGATTGAGGATCTCGTAGTTTTTCTGTACTCGTAGTTGGTTTTTGAGGTGGTGGAGGTGGTAATAGTGGTTGTGTCTCCGACTGGTCAGATGTACTAGCGACACTTATTTCACCTAAATCTGAAGGTCTCACGACAATCTGGGGAACATCCATTGTGCTTGTGGATCGATCTTCACTATCAATTTTTTTCGATTCAAGGATAATTTTTTGATTTGACAATTGTGCGCCTTCAATAATTCCTGAGGTGTAAAATTTAACAGCATATTGTTTATATTTACTATCACTACATGTCTCTTCAACTATTTCTGCTGGTGGGCAATACTCCTCGAATACATCCCTTAAATTATTGATATAGAACGACGCAACTACATCACCACCACGTCTTCGTTTTATAGTAACGGGTGCCCTATGGCTTGGCATTCTAAGTATCGTCTCAACCGTGAAGTCGTAAGCTATTTCAATTTGTTTTAACGATACCCCTGTTATATACGTATGTTTCTTTTCTACTGCAATATCACTTGTCGCCTCTAATACTAAAGTGTCTTCGAAACTTTCTCCCTCCGCTTTGGTCACTTGGAGGCTCATGTTTAACCCTTCGCCAGCCTTACTGTCAACTTTATCTTTTGGTAATTTCAGCGTCAAATGAGCTTTTCCGTCTAGAGTAAATCCCTTCTGAAAAGTAACATTCACTGCAGCTTTTCGCGTTCTTTCGAATCGAAACTTGTATGTTTGATTTGTATCTGTATTATTACGAAATTCTGTTTTGAGTTCGGACACATTTTCCTGTTTTTGACTGACATTCTCGGAAGACGCAGGTTTAAGCTGGCGTTGAACAAATCTCTGCTCGATGTCCTCAGTGTGATAATAGTTTAGGGGCACTTCTATAAGAAAATCACGGCGTCTTAAAAACGTTTTTGATACAGCTCCCATTGAAGATTTGAATTCGTTCCATGCATATTCCTCAATTACTCTTTTAACATCAATAAATGTCGACTCTTCTGTCGGCGACGCCCCACACAGACACAGCATAGCAAGTCTCATTCAGATCTGTCTGATCCCACTTCACCAGAACTTACAACAATCCACCTGAAATTAGAAAAACAAAGTAAATTGGGACTTATAAACTGAGGCTAGTTTCATTGTGAATTTTGGGTTAATCTCGGAACATGCAAACACATTGTATGTTTTTCTCAGGTTTTTAGAATAGATTAGTACGCCTGCACTAGGGCTGTGGAGGGGCATTGTTTAAATTCAATGTTAACACATTGCTTCCTGTGTTCACGAAAATAATCAATAATCATCAAGTAACAAATAGCACGAGACAGCGTGGGGATAAGGGAGATGAGCACATATAGCAAACCATGATTGCCGAACCAGATCTACTTATTTCCATAGCACTGAAGGTCCTAAAATGTCCTCTGATAGGCGATATACACAATCACAATGGCCATTGAAAGAACCGTAGCACTTCTCGAAAGGCATATATTCCACAGATTTGCATTGTCTTCGGGAAATGACGGAGCCATAATAAAGAAATAAATAATAAAATATAATCTAAGCTGAATGTCCTGACCATGTCCTTGTGCATTGTACAGTATTCAGTTTTACCTCCTACACTTTTGCACCTTATGGGCTAATGAAGACGACTGGTTTAATTCAAAACGTCGATAAAAAAAGCATATATATATGGTCTATAATGAAAATTATGATAATCAGCCTTGAAAAAAAAAACCGGAAGTGACACATTGTAGCCAAATTTTAATTACATGTAGTTTGCTATTTTTCATCCCAATCGTATGATTTTTATGTCGATCAAAACCTCGTTAATCATAATTCTTGGAAATACAATTACTACGCAGTGGCTTTTAATGAAACTTGGTTTGAGCATTGGAATTGATAAGACGGCGGTCAAGTTCGCATTTGTCATATTCCGATGAACAGTTAATGAGTTATTGCCCTTTATATTATTAAATCGCGTCAAAATTTACTTTGGGTGCAATAGAACCTACAATTATTCTTGACCCAAGGATGTATCGTATTGAAAATCAGATAAATCTCAATATAATTATTTATTATCACTAATTGTCCTTGTTTTTTAAAACAATCTAGAAGGCACAATTCTTGACCTATTTAAAAATATCGAAAAATGTTCAATTATGAATTATTGCGTTTGAAAACCCCTTCGTTTTTTGGTTCGTCAACACTCTACAAGGCACAATTCTTTGAGCATTATAGTTTATTATTACCCAAGGATGAACACTATTGAAAACTAAAAATATTGCTTTGTTGTAAGGCGCAATTCTTGTATTCAATGGGGTTTTTTTCATTATTATTTCGGTTAAACTTTTATGTTACTTTGTACTGAAATAAACCTTCCATATATCCAAAAGAACTTGGTCGCATAAACTTAATTGACCTCGAAATACTAGTATTCAGCTCAGTCTGAAAGTCAATCATTTAATTATCATTGTACGTCGAATTTTTCCGGCGACAAATAAGATACCGTTGTTATTCTCTAACATGAGTATTCTATTTAGGCTTATATGGAAATTTTCAATAGACAACAAAATCTTTGCATGATGAAAAAATTGTTAATTTGGTCAATTTAAAACGTAAGCTGTCAGCCTGCCTGACGCATTCAATATAATTCTATTTTCTATACTATAGTGTCAATAAGATGGAACAAATTAGCGCAAGCGGTAAACATCGGAGCTGAGGTAAAAATACCAGGTTCAACAAAACATATTTACCAACAATTTGTGACCATTTGTATGTTACAAAATATAGGAATAACTCAAATATATCCCGATACGGGTATAATAAACCAAAGCATACTTAAATTTCAGTTCTGAAATATATTTGTGAAACGGTTTATCGACCAAGATCTTGTGCAACAGACTTCAGTGCATATGTCACTGATTTCATTAAATCGAAGTAAAAAATGGAAAATCTCAAGCATTAAAACACCGAGTGGAGGGTTAATCCAATATTGTATCGAACAAAACACACATTCAATTGGACAAATTTCAAGTTTTCTCTCGTGTCTTGCGGGGCAAAAAAAAAATCCTACACCAGGTCCATAGCGTGGTTGAGTTAATAAGCAAATTTAACAGACTTTTCGAACTTTCAATGACTTAGAGTAAATCTTTATAATACTCACGCTTTTACCAATGCGATGCCTTTTAAACTTCATCGATTCCTAGTCGAGAATGGTTCAACATTAAACAGATAAAAGACATTTAATTTGCAGAGGAATTCGTGAGAGATTACTCCTAAAGACTTTTTTGACGGAACAGGAAACACTTTCAGGATATGCGACTCACTCAACTAGACAGTTGTAAAATGTTTTTACACTCAAAGTCTATTTTCGTTCTCATATTTCAGTAACTAAGTATCCATTATAATTTAAATATATTTTATATTGTTGAATTGTTGCATGAAAGGGTTTTTGGAGGATTCTTTTTAATTGCTCTATTTTATGAAAACTAAACCAAAAAAAAAAATGTTGCCTTATAACATATTCTGTAGTTTAACAGAACAAATCCTGCCTTTAGATTTTGAAAGTCAAAACTATCTAAAACGTTTGCGTAAACATTTTGATCTCGATATATTTACAGAATAAGATCATTTAGAAATATTTTCACTTATAATTTACGACGTTTCTGCTAACAGCCGATTTAAATTATCTAAAAATGAAAGTGATGTTAGAAAAACCACGCATAAGATAATTCGCGCCTTGTTATAGTAGGCTTCTATCAATACAATTTGTTAGGAAGCCCAACAGTGTCCATTACACATTTATGATTTTTATTATGTTCTATTCATTTTAAAACACATATTTAAAATAAACACATATACAGGTTAGTTTGGAATATGGATGATCTCGATAATCATACTTTTAGAATATCTGTGACAATGCATCTGTATAGACCTATACGTAATATATCTATCAAATTAATCACCTAAGAATGGCGAAGGCCAACTCTCATTTTAGCATGTCAGCATAATCTTTTATAAGTTTTAAAATTTTATAAAATATTAGGAAAAGATAACGTATAATAGTATTACGACGACAACTTAAAAGAAACAATTAAAATGTCTGGTAACGAAAGCTATAAAAATCGAAATGTGTAAAACATCCCGCTAGAACCTGATATATTGAATAGTGAAACCTTTTGTTATTGTAACTTCCCTGCTAGCAAACACAGCAAACTTAGATATAAGAACATATTATGCAGTCCATATACAGTTTCTAAAGCTGACATCAAAATCTCAATTTGACAGTAACAAACTGACATACTGACATAATGACCTGGCAGTAATAATGTCAATCTTATTCTAACTCTTAACACAAATTTTCAATAATAATTCCCGATAAAGTCATAGATAGATCAAATTATTAATTCATCATATTTTGACAGTGGAGAATTTTGTATGTTGCGAGAAGTATGAAGTTAATTTATCTTAGACAGAATAAATGTCAAGCCTTTCAATACCATTTTCATTGGAAAACATTTCCTTTAAGAACAAGTCAATTGCCATAAGCTACAATATTGTAGTATGTGTTACATATAGTACTTTAAGATTGTTACAGATGAAAACTTAGATCTTTTGTGAATGTGTCAGGTGGACGTGTGGTTTCTTCTGTATAATGTGGCCACTAGCATTGTGGCTGATGTAACGCCACAAACAAGAGCATACTAAAAATTGGCTGCTTTGCCTGACTAAGAAAATGGGCAGGCAGACCACATACGACTGCTCTAGAAAATTATTGTTACCGTTTATTAGAATTTGTTGACCAAGCGTTGAAAAGGGTGTAAGAACAGGTAAGAACACCTTTGGCTATTCTCTACTGAATACCTATTTGTACTACCAATTGCCTGATAAAATGTCATCCCGTCATTTGGTTCAAATCTTATTTAAATGGTTCTATAAGAAGTCTTTAAAATGTCAATTTCTTTATATTGCACGAATTTTGTCTTGAAATCTTCTCCCCTTGAATATTTGACAATTGAACCATCGCATTCGACGAATTGTAAATGTCTTTCACATTATTACATTCGTCAACTATACATCGTTAAATAGTAAATGAAAGAAAGGATATTTAGCCAAGAGGCATCGAAGACGACTGTAGTGATGGTAAATGCCAACATGGTTAATATTGGTGTTGATACGAGAAATCCTTCCCTTGACATTCTACACAATTAACTTGTAGCTCATTATAAGAGTTATTATAACCTTTGGGAAATATTTGACAATGTTTCTTGCTTTCATGACATCCTTCAAAATACACATTTATGCACAATTATTTGAGGCAATCCATTTACATATCAAAGTGAGATAGTTTCAGATTCACATCTACTGACATAAAAATTAACAACCCCATTTGAACATATCCAAATGTTATTTTCCTAATTGTATCATGATTCCCAAAGCTTGCAGATGATAGATACTTTTAGTTTATTTTAGTTCATAACACGTCACACATTTAGTCAATTCAAATACGAACAATTTATGGCTGTTTTTACTTTATTACTAGTAATAGTATCTAAATGCCTATTATTACCTCTAGTGTTTGTAATACTAGATAACGCTGAAATGGAAATTTTAGTGACATTTTGGTTAATGACATTAGATGCAGCTACAATAAACACTAAATTGGAAATACTTAACTAACACAATCATAGCTACCTTGGATATGATTCACTGAATATTACAGTTATTACCTTAATTCAAATACTTATTTTTCAAAAACGCTTAATATCAGCATACCACATGCACAAGCAGGATACATGAGTACTAAAGCGGAAAACTGCAGAACAATTTCCAGAAATTCCAACGTCTTAAAGTTAACCATTTAGCTAACATGGAAATTAATATGGAATATAAAGACAGTTTCCAGTCTGATAGATCTATGTTGATTTTTATATCGTAAGAAAAATGTAATCTATTCTTCGTCAATGCACACCAGGTTTTATTAACACCATAGGATATTTCTAGACAGCTAGTTTTAATTAGTTACATGTCGAAAAATCGAAGGAAAAGATAGGAATTCAATCGGAATTTAATTCACAAGGTCCATTCCGTGGCCACGAACTGTACCAACGTTTCCAAGTGATATATGCAAACAATAAAACCACTCAAACGAATAAGTAGATTCTTCTGTCATTTTCGTGTTATCCATGGGAGACAGAAACTGTGTTATAAATGTAATGGTATAAGGAAGACCAGATGAACACTAGCAAGTGCTTAATGATAAACAACGGTGTGCCTTTGAGTCAACAACAAAGTCCATTATGATTAGCCTCACCACTAAAGTTACAATCTGTTTTAGGGTAGGGAAATCTATCATCCTTTAAGAAAAAAACTTTCTCTGCAAAAACAACCAACTTTCTACATATTTTCCAATTATACTCCCATCAAAGCTAATGGACTGTTATATTTGTTAACGAGAAATTCTGAGTTTGGTTTGAAAATTTCCCAAGCGAATCTAATGATGAATATAATGATTTAGAATGGAATGGTTAGTAGGTATTGATCTTCTCAAAATCTATCCTATTTCTCTAATCTCTACTTTTACTTTATTTACACAGACATCTTAAATGAGCTTTACTGCTCTTTCTTCCCCTACATAGTTTGTTTGAAGTTTAGGAAGGCAGTGGAATGAACCACATTATAGGATACCAACAGATATTAAGATACTCAGACACTTTGCCAGTCATTCTACTGGGTAATTGGTATGAGACATGAATCTTCGTGATAAACAGAGCGAACATCCATTATGGAATATAGTTAGATTCTCAATACGAAGCTGAAATAAAATACTAGGCCTGAATATTACGTTGTATTTCAATTAATTCAACAATATCTTAAATACTACATTGGCTGAGATGGTCCTTATACTGTGAAGAAAGTGTTGTACAAAACCCTCCTTAATGGTTGCAATGTTTATATCATTGGAATATGAAACGTACGCGAAAAGTAAAGAGGTACCTAAAAATAGACGGGGTAACGATTTCAGCGTTTAGACATTAAAGGACCACCGACAAAATGCGAATTTGTAGAAATGGTTTAAAACTAAATTTATTTCAGAAAAAGTGTTTCCAAGTTTTTGGGTGTAATACCAAGGACCTACAAGTATCAGTTCGACCATTACAAAAACTTCAAGATCAAAGATTAAACGAAATTTTGAAACACTACAGAATACAGATTACTATTATTTGATTATAGTGTTCCCAGCGGAATTAATTGCGTGGCAAATAAAATTTGTCACGCTTTGTTTTCGTTCGGATTATTTTTTTTTTTTTTTTTTTTTTTTTTTTTTTTTTTTGGGAAGCTCGCTAGCCCAAACGGAAAAAGATAGACTATTTCTGTTTTCACCAATGGTTTTTATATGGGCTGGAATCAAAAATGAATATCTAACGTGAAATTTTCACTAAACCGAAAGTGGCTAATTGCATAATATGCAAATAAGATTTCAAGCTAGCTCTGGCTCTAATAGTCGCATCGGTCTGAAATTTACAGGATATAGATAGATAGGCAGCGCAATTAAAACTACATCATCAAAATTTTTTGATCACTTCCGGTTTGGGCGTGGGGACTTCCGGTTTTTCGTCTCATGTCGGGCGACCCTGCTTCCGATGTAATTCAAGATTCTAAACAAAATCAGTATATTTTAGCTATACTAAATGATTTTAATCCCCTGAGATGAAGAAAAATTAAATTGAATGTTGCGCATGCGCATTTTTAAAAATGGCAAATTTTCTTAAAAATTTAATAAGTCCGCCAATTATTAACCGATTTTTATGATTTTGGTGTTTATCGAAACCTTGATACTTTATCTAAAAAATTTTGGGAACAGAATTTTGATTTTCGAATTTGAATTTTTTTTATGCCCGTTCGAATTTTTCGAAAATTTAAAACTCTATATCTCGTGACCTTGACCTTAAATGACATTGACATTTGAGATGTAGAATATCATTGACCTTAGCTGTCTATAGATGTGCTGATATTGCATGACAAATATTAACTTCCGGTTTTATAGCCCACCGAAATCTGACTATTTTGCAATTTTGGATGGTTATGTTACACTTTCGGGCTCTAATGTTCGGATCGATCTGAAATTTACAGGATATAGATAGATACGCAACACAATTAAAAATATATCATCAAAATTTTTTGATCACTTCCGGTTTGGGCGTGGGGACTTCCGTTTTTTTTTTATCTCATTTCAGGCGACCCTACATCCCGTGTAATTCAAGAATGTAAGCAAAAACAGTACATTAGCTATACAAAATAATTTGCATCCCTCGAGAAGAAAAAAATTCCAATTGCTAATAAAATTTATTTATTTTTTTGTAAAATTTTTGCATACAAATTCAAAAAATATCTCTTTATAAAGCTGTGAATTAGCAAATTATCACATAGCTTGAATTTTCTCTCTATGTTAATTACAACCAAAGTTACAAAATAATGTTTAAATTTGAATATAGAGAGTTTAAATTTCATGACAAATTGACATCTTACTACCTACTTAAATTTTAGTTTGGAATTTATGTAAATATCCTACCGAAATCTTAGACATGTACAAAAATCTAATAAGGAACTGATAGTAGAAACTTATAGTAGAAAAAATTGCCTATATAGCGGAAAGTTTACGCTTACAATTGTAGGCTGAAAAGTACCGGAATTGAAAGTTAGCAGGTTAGAAGTTTCAAAATGTTCGAAATCCATGGGATAACGCACAGTTGCCACGCTCGGAGCTGTTCACAGTTCTAATATAATATTGTTATCAACACTATTCTCACAAATTATCAAAATGGCCAACAGAAGACCACATAACTTGCAATTTCTTACAATAGTATCGTTATAATTGGTCAAGATGTTCCCGTGTGTCGCATTACCTGATTCATAGAAAGAAGACTTGCAAGATACTTTTGTCTATAACAGGAATTCATTTTAACTTTGCGTCCAAGTAGGGAAATACAAGAGGCATTATTTCTTGTTTATTTTGGATGTACCTTTCAGGTATTTATTCAGTATTAAACTTAATGTGTAACTTTGTGAAGGGATACATAACATCATTACAATGAATTTAGGCCTTTGTCGAGTCGTTTAGGCCTATAACTATAAAATCACTTCGAATAAAATGCAGATTTAAAACGATATATGATATTTCTAAACAACTAAAGATTTATTTTTTGTCTATAAAAATCCGTTTGTAGGAAAGAGACTGACATTTCCATAGAGAATGATAAATGATTTATATAAAATATTAAGAACCACAGGCTATCACATTGCACTGATAAAAATATCAACAGTTATTGAATAACCTGAAAATTTTTTAGGGCGATATTCAACGTTTGATCATTAATAACTATATACAGTAGTTCCATTAGAGTTTTCTCATGGAAATAGTGGTATTTAACATCTGGAAAACAGTGCTGTTTTAACAAAATATTTGCTGAGGTTGGTACCTAGTGAAGGTCACTAAATTGTTAAACCTGATGGGAGTATTGGGGGTATAAAACCACTGACTCCCACTGAGAATTCAGTTGCCCTGTGAAAAAAGCGATCAAAAAAGCAAGTCTAATCTAATTAAAGTCTAATCTTTAACAATATTGTAGGAACCACTGAAAGACCAACAAGATTAATGCCCGTCCACGCAGCTCTAACACCAAGACACGTTCGCCTATGTCTTACAGATGCTTTCGCAGAACATTCGCAATGGGGACACAAACAGCTCGTAATAGCATTATCAACATTTGTAAATAAAACACCTCTTGTGGTGTTTCTCAATCTGTTCAGTGCATTTTAACCAAGATGATCACCTCAGTTGGCATAAATTGCAGAATTTTATCGCAAATACTGTCTATTGTTCATTCAATAAAAGCAGAGTTTTAAGTGCTCATTACATACGTCTATATTTCCATAGTAACGATTCTTGAAAATGACAGTAAATGTGACAGATGAAAGTATTTTGAAGAGAAACAATAGATGATATTATATCGAGTAAGGTTTCTACTTCTTCCTATCTATAAAATAACCGAAAGGCTTTTATAAAAAGTCACGTCACATAAGAAATAAATCCTAGTATTTCATAACAATATAAGATAACTGTGAAGGATAATCTTTCTTTTAATGATATAAATGAGATATTTTGAAATTGTATTATTCATGCTCTTAAAGACATGGAATATCATTATAATGCTTTATAACAGCTAAACCTAGTCTGGATTTTTCAGTCTTACGAAAAGAAATTACCCTCTAATGTAAAAAGATACAATTCTTGAACAATCCGTTACTGGTGGATTCAGGACGTCAAGGAAAACAACCAGAACATTAACATTAGATGACAAAACCGGTGTGCAGTACTGGAAAAGTACAATTTTGTCAAAATACATACTGAAATTGAATGTGTGCATTAATACAGGTATACTAGATCCGAAAGGAAATATTCATATCGATTGGCGATTTACAGCATCACAGCTGATATGTCACAGTCACTTTGATCGTTAACTACATCCATCATATAATAATTTTATGCATCGCATTTATAAGCACATGCCCCAAGATATTTTTTAAAAAAAACTACATCTACGATGATTATTTCATGCCAAAGTTCTATAAATATATTGGGTGTCTTAAGATAAAATGCGGGTTACAACAATGAATGGTCATTTGTAGCTGCACTTAAATTAAAGAGATACTGCGTCTTCACATGGACACTTTTAATTCTCAAGAATGGTCAAAATGAGTATATATTCATCAGCGAACTTACCTGGTGTCGTAAAGTAACAGAATCCCTTTAAATCTGGAAAAATCACAATTTATTAAGCGTTTTTCAATAATCAAATGCATAATTATGGATAATTACTTCCTTTTTTTGGATATTTGGTTATTTTTTATGTTATTTATGGCAGCAGTTATTTTCACTGATGAATAAAGCTCATATTTCTAAGACCTATTATCCCTTTAATATAGTATGGAGGAGTACTACCATAACACTTATAAAATTATAAACTAGTTATATATATAATAAAAAAAAAGTTTCTATTCATTGTTATATTTTTCTAATGATCAACACCACGAGCATGTATTAGTAAAACTTGATGAAAACCATAGTAATTATGATAAAAATATTGAATAATTATCTGAAAATATTCTCGTTATATAATAAATGTTGGGATTTTTAGCATTATTCCAATACGATACACTGTGGTTCTAATTACTTGTCATATACATCATGTACATCAAATTCATTTTCTCTTTATTCGTTGAAAACATTAATCAAGCATTGTCAATGAAAACAATTGCGAACTGTAGCTGTATGATGACTAAATAGAAACTTTACATATTTGGTCGCAAATTTGGAAAAAAATGATCGTCGATGCAGTTCTACCCATGGTTATCTGCATGGTGTAATACATGTATACGGATTCTATTTCTGATAAATTTAAAACAAAACATTCTCTTGTCATTCGAGACGAGAACCGCAAAATGATTCCATACAAATGTCTTATCAACATGCAACTATAAGACTTGTACAACCACAGATTTGTATCAAAATATACTTAAATTATCTTTATAGTTCTAACTGTCACAATGTGAAAAGTATTCTAACACGTAAATGTACTAAGCAATATGCCTCAAGGTACACGTCCTCAAAAGGATTGAATTCAAAGTCTACATAAAGTAATTAATGTAACTTTTCGGGTTTAGTTTAACATTTGAGTCAAAATAGTATTTTAGTTAAAAACGTCTTGATTTATCAGATAATAATCGATATCACATTGACTTACTCTTAAGAACTTAAAATATTAGCCTTTCAGCCCATTCTCTTGTAGCTTTGGGCATTAACATCTCACACACTTATTTTTATCTGTAATTTTTGAACATATTTGTTTGTTTGTTTTTTTGATATCCGTGGTTTTCTGTTTAAATTATAATTTATAAACATGGAATGTTAGTTGACTCAAAAATGAGCGAATTATTCGCGTTTAAAGATGAATAGCTTTATATTGGGTTTGAAAATGTAGACATCTACTTTCTTGGGTTATAGAATTGACTGCATGGAATAAAAAACTTGTTATGTGATGATAATTTTGAACATTACACACGTATGTAAGTATTTTTTAGTCGACACTCACTTAAACTTGTAGAATGTACTTGGCAAAAGAATGTAAATTCCTGTCAAAAAGTGTCAATTTATACCACGATGGCCTCGTAAAACCCAAATATAATACAGAAAGTCACAAAATTGATAACATTGCGCTGCATAGTTCACCAGGTGAGTCCATTAAAATATGGTCACCCTAAAAATAGTATGCCTTTAAACTAAATATCGGTAAGTTATTTAGGCTTTTATTTTATTAGTTTGGACACCAATGTGACCATTTACACCTCAACTGGCATCTTACGGCCTCAAAAATGACATCACCATGGGACTTAAAACAAAGCAGTTATAACACTTATTGAAATTTATTATATCGCTACACTTGGTCCTGAATCTCTGCATTTGATCTCGAATTTCTGCATTTGAACTTGAATCTTAGCATTTACTGCTACAATTATTGACATTACAAGTCAAGTTTGTCCTATGATGCCCTTAACCTCGCAAAATGGCTCAGTAAATCGATGGTTTGATATATACTATTTGAAGTAGCAATCTAGGTTAAATTCTCTATAAATCCATCAGTTGTCTAGTCTCTATTAGCATCACATTAATAAATCATGATCTTGATCAAAACATTTTAATCTCTGGTGAACCTTACACTACAGACTTTTGCTAAAATGACTTATTTCCTGTTATTTTTCAGAGAACCTTGTTGAATTTATATTAATTTTACAAAGGTTAAAAAACTGAATCTAATTTTAGTAAAATGTTTTCTGGACAGACGATAATTTCAACATTTTTGTAGCCTTCTTCCTTATTACGCCCGAATATAGACATTATCTATTTTAAGCATGATATTGGTTCTTCTCCACATTATTCGCTTGTATGGCTTTACCGATAATCTTTATCGAATTTCATGAACATAAGTTTTTTTCTTTTGATTAGTTTAGCGAAAAGCACCAGAAGAAAGTTGATCCGTTTCAGAGAAATTAGAAGAAATCCAATAGTGAAATCAATATAATGTAATATAGATTATCACATCACTTTAACAGAGCGTAGTTAATATCATTTATACAGTAAGGTTCAAACCGACAAATGTGACAAATGATTGAATTTATACCATATTCTGGTCGCTTTGTCTGGAGATTATATCTAAACACAAAAAAGATTGCTACCATTCTATATGGACGGGTTCTTTTATTAATGTATCTATGAGGTCATTTTGGTTTAAGGAAAGTTCCACAACAATTGTCCTTACTCTAGAAAGTATTGATGAGTTCTTGTTAACTTTCATTATTCTGATGAAGTATCTATTTCCACGACCCTCATCAAAAAGAACAGTTGTTTGATGGGATTATTCTGATCTCTATTCATGTTCTATTTCAATCGAGAAGATAGAATATGTCACCAGAGACTCCTGTATAATACAGAAATAAGTGAATTACAAGTCCTGAATTGTATCGGTTCAGCAAGTTATTATATATTCTTAATAATTATTTTCAATTTAAATAATATATTTTCCCCGCAATATAACATTTCAGAATTAGTTTTGTTTCGTTCCTCAGGGGGAACAGTTACTAATTGAGAGATACATAGAAGGGAACATTCGCCATTTGGACCTACTTACCCATGGCCAAAACGTCTTCATATAATATATATGACCAAAGGTGGACAAAGATAAATAGTGGTTATTATCGGTTGTTAACAAGGTTTCATTACGCACATGTCAATTGGTAATAAGAGAATTTAAGAGACGCGGACGTTGACATTTAAAACTAATATTTAACTGAGTATTATGTGTGGAATTATCAATACCGTAATTTCATTTAAAAGGTAATGGATTTTTTGCCATCAAAATCGCTGGGATATTGTTATATTGAATCTTGTATGATATGGTGAGTAGAAGGACAGAAAGTCATTTATTTTCAATTAGCTTGAAGCTAAGTGATATATTACTCAGTTTAAGATATTGGTCTTCTGGGATATTTTAACTTGACTGGAGGATAACATTTCTTGATCACAATACAGTATCCTACATTTCCTAACATAACACTGGTATCTACTGTCATATTTCGAAGAATAACAATTATTAATATTTTCATTGTAAACAAACGTTTTGAGTCAGAAGTGCTTGGGGTGGGGGCAATGATCTCAATTATCAATTATGATCTCAATGATTTATTGTAGAATGATAGTCATCTAAACATTTTGCTTTTCTAGCAAAACAGTTTATCACATGGTCAGATTTCCGTAATAATAATAATAATAATAATAGTTTATTTCAGTATAGAGGCCCAAAGATACAAACATTTATACATATACAGAAACGTGAATAAGGCAACATAATATACAAATAAATATAATACAAAAACGTATAATTAGAAAAGAAAGAGAACTAAATAACGCGAATGACAATTAAACACATAATATTTATACACTCAAATACTGAAAACTATTTGCAATAAATAATAATATAAAGCTTAATAAATGTTAGAATCAGAAAGAAAACTAAATAAAGTGAATGACAATTAAACATATATTGACATTATATTAGAACAAAAGAACACTCAAATACTAAAAAACTATTTTAGCATTAATGAAGCCTATCTAAATAGCTAGAAAGTGACCTAATTACGTCTTCGTCTTCAGTCGTGCATAGCTGTCTAAACTTCAAGTAAGTGGGATTAGAAACATAATATTTTGGGAGAAGCTAATTTCTTAAATCATTGTTACATGGACAAGTTAATACGAAGTGAAAATTTTTTTAAATCATTGTTATATGGACAAGTTAATACGAAGTGAAAAATATCTTCAAAAACATATAGGAAAATCAAGGACTATTCACAATTTTCTTTCTAAATTTTCTGTATCACCTTTAAGAAGCAAGTTTTAAAACAAAGCTAGTAGCCTACAAAGCTTTATTTCCTTTAAATATTATGTAGTAAGTTCAAACTGATTGAAATGGATTTTGTCTGGGTTGTTTTCCCACTGGCATTTATATATAAAGCTTTTATTATTATCAAAATAAGATTATGACGAATGGAATCAGAGAGCTCATTTGGGAAATAGTCATTGAAATTTCTGCTTGCAGCTGATATGAATTTTCTCTTACTTCAAGATCCATTTAATTCCCTCATTGCACACTGTATGGCATTGTCCTTCTTTATTAGCCCATGAGGTGCAGACTATGTCGAAAAACTCAATTCATTTATTTCATTTATCGCGGAACAGACACTCTGTAAAATACCACAATAATGATAGATAATGTTTAGATTGTCACATGATCACTTGATTCTGGCAGTTCAAACGTCAGAGGCTAATCGTTCACGACTACATGTTAAACGAAGCTTTTGTTTTTATCGAATTTGTTCATAAAAAACGAACCAAAAATGATATTTAAAAGTTTGAATAATTACTACACAGTATTTAATTGATGACTATTTACTCGATAGGTAGACTATCTACAGTGAACATTATTTACTATACAGGTAGACTATCTACAGTGAACATTATTTACTATACAGGTAGACTATCTACAATGAACATTATTTACTATACAGGTAGACTATCTACAGTGAACATTATTTACTATACAGGTAGACTATCTACAGTGAACATTATACTATACAGGTAGACTATCTACAGTATATACTATATACTAGACGGGTAGATTATCTACAATATATACTATTAACTAGACGGGTAGACTATCTACAGTATATACTATTTACTAGACGGGTAGATTATCTACAGTATATAACATTCACTAGACAGGTAGACTATCTACAGTATATACTATTTATTGGACAGGTAGATCATCTACAGTATATTCTATTTGCTAGACGGGTAGATTATCTACAGTATACTATTTACTAGACGGGTGGTCATCTAAAGTATATACTATATGCTAGACGGCTATATTATCTACAATATATACTATTTACTAGACAGCTAGATTATCTACAGTATATACTATTTACTAGACGGGTAGATTATCTACAGTATATACTATTTACTAGACGGGTAGATTATCTATAGTATATACTATTTACTAGACAGCTAGATTATCTACAGTGTATAATATTTACTAGACGGGTAGATCATCCACAGTATATACCATTTACGAGAAAGATATATATATATAGACAGGTTGTTCATCTGTAGTATATACCATTCACTTGACAGGTAGATAATTTACAGTGCATTCTATTGTTGAGACAGGTATACTATCTATAGTATATACCACTCACTAGATAGGTAGATAATCTACAGTGCAAACCATTTACGAGATTATCAACGGGGTATATAATTTACTAGACAGGTAGATTATCTACAGTGTATATTATTTACGAGACAATTATATCTTCTATAGTCTAATACAATCTTCACCATTTTTGAGACAGGAAGATTATTTTCAGTGTTAACTATTTACTAAAAAAGTATATTATTTGTAGTATATACCATTTATGAGACAATTAGATAAACTATAGTGAACCCCATTTTCGAAAAAGATATATTATCTCCATATTTACTAAGACAGGTAAATTCTTTACAGAGTATACCATTAACAGTGACGACTATGTACGAGACAGGTAAATTGTCAACAGTTTATATACTCAGTCCATATGAAAACGCACAACTCACGAAATCTGGAATATATATACCCTTGTAGTGTGTGCCCTAGCATTATCCTGTTGAAATGTGTGAACATCGTGGTTTCGGTGACGATCCGTCAATATAGGGCCGAAATAAGGACGTCGTGCACGCAGGCCTGCAGCTCGCAGACGGTTCCTTACGGTGTTGGGGTGAATGAATCCACGTCGCCCTTGGACTTGAGCAGCCGTTCTAGTCACTGGTAGTGTTCGGTCTCGGACATGATCCAGTACGATCTCTTTGATGAAAAATTGGAGACAAGGCCAGAATGTATATCTATCAAATAAGTTCTTAGGCATAAACTATATTCTGATCAAAGTATGGTTGTGTCTTTAGTCAGAGCTAAGCGAAACACGGTGCCCGACTGGCTTAATTACTCTTTATCAGTTAAACTATCGCTGAGGGATGGGATGATTTATAATATAATCCCTGGCATAGACAGACATAGATAAAGTATTAGTACTAAACACATACACACAACCTCTGGCATTTACTTAATGATCGTAGAACCAAAGACTTAACATGCACAGAAGAACTCGGTCAGCCTCATATGAAATGGGGCCTGAATGAAATGGAATTTTACGCTTCAGTTGCTCTAGATGGTACTTAAATATCGTTTGCGCTATTAATAAAGAACTTCAGTGTTATACTGCCCTTTTTGTTCCTCCGTGATTGAGTTGTGAACAGTTGTCGACCAGTTTGCCGATAGGGGAAAAGGTCTTCTTCTCAAGTAGCAACATATTCCATAAACGAACTTAAAAAGGTTCCCTAAAAGGTATCTGGTACCAAATTATCTCAAGAAAGCGATAAAACGTATAAGTGTATTCACTAAGAAAATTATGTCAAGACCAGCAAACATACAGTTGACTTATTTGTCTGGTGATCTGAGCAACGTTTATAAATTCTTCAACAATCAAAATCGAAAAGATCTTATCAGAATTGTAAATGAAAACCACTGCAAGTAGAAAATTGATCCTTAATCTCAGAAGACAAATTATTCCATAGCATTTTACACTAAGGTGTGGTCTATCACATAATATAGCAAAGTTTCTGACTATTCTCGCCACATATTAAATAGGAAGAAATAATGTTTTTGTTTAAACTAAAAGTATGATACAAATAAGAACGATAAAAACGTATTATAAATATAAGAATGCTAAATAAAGGGATGATTATATCAATGTATGAACAAGCGTATTGGAATAATATGAGGTCGCTTTTCATAGGTATGATACGAAAAAACATCAGTATGCAAAAGCATCGTATAAGACATCAGAATTCATAATCTTCGCATCAGACATCGAATCAAAGATCAGAACGTCAAACCACCAATAACGTCAGTATATAAATCCTTCGTTTCAGACCTCACAATGTAAATCAATCACATCAGCATCAGAATGCAAATCCTTCTCATCAGACATCAGTGTGCATAACCATCGAACGAAATACCAGTTTGCAAAAGCATCGCATCAGACATCGGATCATAATGTCAAACCACCAATACGTCAGTATATAAATCCTTCGCATCAGACATCATAATGTAAATCCATCGCATCAGCATCATAATGCAAATCCCTTCGCATTAGACATCAGTGTGTATTACCATCGAACCAGACACCAGTTTGCGAAAGCATCACATCAGACATCATTTTGAAAAAGCATCGCATCAGACATCAGTTTACAAAATCATCTCACCAGACACCAGTTTGCAAAAACCGCAACATAAGACCTTAGTATTCAGAACCATCACATCCGACAAAGTCAAATAGTGCACAATAAGGACAACCTAAAGAATAAATTATGAACTATAATACATTGACTCAATACTTACATAGAAAAATTTCTGACTACATCCTTACTTCAATCATATTTCAGCTTTATTTTGTCCTAGCACACGTAATAAACAAGGTTCATCAAACTCGGATTACCAAACCAACGGAAATATTGTCTACACGGTCTTGTAGTTGCCTGTATTATAACTTGACAATTCCACTCCGTTCAATAAATGTTCGTGTCTTTACCACACACTCGCTTCATAAACCCGTTATCTGAAGAGCTAAATTGAAAGAAAAACGTTGACGAAGCAGAAATTCGGAATTTTAACGAGTAGTATTGAAATATGGTGCCACCACGTAATGCAGGACAATTATAGGCAATAACTATATAGGATAATTGGATGTAGCCAGACCAAGTCACGAAAACAATATTTGGAACAGCAAAATATATTACAAACATGAAGGTCATAATATAGTTTCGGGTTAAGTAAGTACTTAAAATGATTGTAAAGAGGTTTTCTAAAAATGACAAGGGAACACTAATTTCATCAATTTGCATCATTCCAATTTTTAGTCCGACGTCTGTGGCTCATACAATTCCATTATAAATAAGCGTTTTATGACTTTACTGTCGCAAAAGATGCATAGTTCTATTCCTTTTTACAACCCCTTCCAATGTAAATTGTCTCTGAAACAAGGTCTACGATATCAAACATCTTCAAACTTTTGTTTGATCAAACATCATCAAATTAGGTGTTTGGCACTTTTGGACGATGTTTGCCTATATGTCCAGTCGCTCAACCATTTTTATACATTATCAAACACATTTTTGATTGTGTTTGATAATGTTTGATGAAAACTGAAGGGAATCTCCTAATCCACTACCTCCAGATGCACATCAGCCATGCGAAAATCCAAGAGGGGTATCTTGGAGTAGCTCGCTAATATGTGCCACTGCTGCTGAACGTCGGCGTCGCAAAGAAGAAGGGCCTCGTTTATGGCGTAGAAAATGGATTTAGATGGGGACTTATGGACAAATCAAGTTTTGACGAACTACTTCAAAAAGTTGGAGCCACTTTTCATGAGGTAAGACACAGTAATAAGACACTGTAATTATTTTAATTCATATTTGAAAAAAGTTTTTCCCCTAACTTTTTCTCACTCTGGAAAGTGGTTTATTGTATTCCAACCTTTTTGTGAAGTATATAGAATGATGCGGAGGGGTCGGCAATAATAGGCCCCCATTCACAATACATATAATTAGTAACCCCCTCACTCCTAAAACAAAATCAGGCGTGACAGTACATCGTACAATTATAAGGGTAATTTAGCATACTGACTAATAATATGTCTCCTGCATGCAATGCCTAATGTACACCCTCCGTTCACAATACTACATCAGTTCTTGACCTACCTTTTACACCTGGCTAATATAAAGCAGTTATAGTGGCCGATGCTGTTGATCTTTTGTCCCGATTATTGTAATCTGTCCATGTGTCATAAAGACAAGGATATTTTTCATATTCTTCAATTAAAATCCGTGTCTTATACGTCCAACATTTACATCAGCCTTGCTTTCCTGGATGTGGTACCCTTTTTAATAACATTCATTATTTTGAAATTTTATGATGTCGATCAAATTGTTCACAGCAGTTCTAACTGCCGCAATGTTATCATCAGTTTGTAAATTTTCTTCTGTAGATTGTACATCTCCCGTGTCTGGTATCCAACCCGATGCTGTGGTATAATCTTTTGGATATCTATATACTCTATTACTACTCTCCCCAGCTAGCAATACTCATCTGGACCAGATCTGGCACAGATCTGGCATGAGCATTATGTCAGATCTAACCCAGGCCTAGAAACCAAATCTGAACCTGTCCGAGTTTGCTCACACGAGTTTGCCTCAGCCAGATCTGCCTCGAGACTGGCACGTAGATCTAGTAACACAGGTCTAGCCCAGAAGAAAATACACCTGAGCATTAAAAGGGTTAGGTTGAGGGTTTGCAACAGTTCTAACTATATATGTTACCTTTGTGACTACTTTAGGGTTAGGTTGGGGTTTAGCAACAATTCTAACTATATATATTACCATTGTGACTTTTTAGAGTTAGGTTGAGGTTTAGCAACAATTTTAACTATATATGTTACCTTTGTGGCTACTTTAGGTAGAGGGGGGGATGTTACCTTTGTGATCACCTGAGGGGTTAGATTGAGGGTTCGCAACAGTTTTACCTATATATCTACATTTTGGCTACTTTAGGTAGAGGGTGGGGGAAACTACTATCTCGTAGTTCGGGGAAAGTACGGGCCTAGGAATCAGACCTAATTTTTATTTCCTCGCACCGATCGGGATTCGAACCCACGGGCACCTTGTCGCCTAGCAGACGACAGTCCAACTCGCTAACCACTGAGCCATTCACCACCCCAACAGTTCTAACTATGTATTTACATTTGTGGCTACTTTAGGGTTAGCTTGAGGTTTTGCAATAGTTCTACCTCTATATGTGACCTTTGTGGCTACTTTAGGGTTAGGTTGAGGGTTTGCAATAGTTCTTAATATATATTTACATTTATGGCTACTTTAGGGTTAGGTTGAGTGTTTGCAACAGTTTCAACTATATATGTTACCTTTGTGACCACCTTAGGGTTAGGTTGAGGGTTTGCAACAGTTTTAACTATATATGTTACCTTTATGACCACCTTAGGGTTAGGTTGACGTTTTGCAACAGTTCTAACTATATTTGTTACCATTTTAGCTACTTTAGGGCTAGGTTGTGGGTTTGCAACAGTTGTAAATTATTAGAAAAAATAGAAACAATAGCAACAATAGCAACCATTTCAGATTTATGTGGAGAAAAAATAAGAGAACAGCGCACGTTAGAAAACAAGGTTTCTACAGTTTCAATTATTAGAAAAATAGAGGTTCTACAGACTTTCTTTATTAGAAAATAGAAAGAATTGCAACAATAGCAGCCATTTCAGATTTATGTGGAGAGAAAATAGCAGAATAGCACACGTTAGAAAACAATGTTTCTACAGTTTCAATTATTAGAAATAGCAAGTGTTGCTACAACCTTTCTATCATTAGAAAATTAGAACAGATTGCTACAAACCTTTCTGTATGTGGAGAGAAAATAGCAGAATAGCACACGTTAGAAAACAATATTTCTACAGTTTCAATTATTAGAAAAATAGCAAGGGTTGCTACAGAACCTTTCTATTATTAGAAAAATAGAAAGAATTGCAACAATAGCAGCCATTTCAGATTTATGTGGAGAGAAAATAGTAGAATAGCACACGTTAGAAAACAATATTTCTACATTAAACAACTAAGATAACTTTTATGGATATACTACTCCTTCCTTTAATTTTTGCAACGTTTCAATTCACATACAGGAATCTTTATCAAGCACAAACAATAATAATAGCAAAACAGAGTAACAACTAATTTATATATCATTACCTTGTAGTGCTTCATTTCTCTGATTAGTATTAGCTTGCTATCTTTAATCCTTTGTTATTGTTGTTTAATTATCACTAATCCTAAGTAGTTATAGATGTCATATTTACCATACATATATTAGTTGTTACTCTGTTTTGCTATTATTATTGTTTGTGCTTGATAAAGATTCCTGTATGTGAATTGAAACGTTGCAAAAATTAAAGGAAGGAGTAGTATATCCATAAAAGTTATCTTAGCTGTTTAATGCTCTATCTACTTCTAAATGTCATTTAAAGATTATAATATTTCTACAGTTTCAATTATTAGAAAAATAGCAAGTGTTGCTACAAAACCTTTCTATCGTGAGAAAAAATAGAAAGAGTTAGAACCTATAATAGGCCCTATAGTAAATAGCAAGTTTTAAAAAAATAACTCAGAGGCTACACCTTACTCTGATTTTGATTCTCGGATCTGAAGGATATATAAAACCTAATTTATTATAAAGACTTAATGGGGAAAACGTTGAATTTAATGTCCATTTAGAACATGGCATTTTTTTTTTTACATTTCATATTGGCATTATGTCGCACTGGCTCTTCATACTCCATAGATAGGCCTGGATAACCACATAACGGTGTTGACCCACTGATCTATAAATATCTATTAACATAGGAACGTCTCAAAACTATAATATAACTTTTTCCAGAAATCTCGTTAATAACTTTCCAATATGTCACATGAAAGCCTGGCCAATACTTAGTTTCTGTACAAAAATTCAATATAGCATGACATTGAAAATTTTAAACAACCAGGCAGGAAGGATGTCAACATCCACTTGACAGTCACTGAACACAAACCACTATTTTAAGAAATAACCTTTCGCATATTAAATTTCTCATTATCTCAGAATTTCAGAAAGAAAATGCAATTTCAGACATCAAATTTCAAATCTATTCAAAAAATTAGTCAAAAATGGGCATGCAAAAAGCCTCAAAAGAAGGGAGAAAGGGGATTTCTAAAAATAGAACGGACTAAATTCGTAAACATAGGCCTACAATCATTAGCATAAAATGTTTTACTGGACTTAGTCCAGAAGTATTATAATTTCCAATGAAAAATTGAAAGTAGATGAAGGCATCTCCACAACAGAGGAGCAAAGATGTCAACTCGTTATTGACGTGTTTTCTGTTTGAATTTAGCATTATCGCATCGTTGTTAGTCAGGGCTATCTATGAGCTTCATTGTGATATGGTGTCTGCTTCGGTAATCAAAACCATATCGCGGACGTTGAGTAAGGAGCAACCTTCATTGTGATAATAAGTGGTACGTTTTTATATAATAGGCTACCACGTGTTTTTAAAAACAGGCTTGTTGATATGTAATACAGGTATTCAAAATGTAAAATATTAATGCAGATTCTGTGTCTGTGTCAAGCAGTGGAATTTGTAAGAATATTAAGTAAGTAGGCCTTTTGGTAAGTCTTTTGGGAGGCCTAATGGTTGTATACAATAATATTTCTTGCCGTATACAAAACAACTATATATGACACAATACTAGGCTGCTATACATCACATGTGTCCCTAAAGCTGTTTGCTATTTATCAATAATTTTATGAATTTTTTCTCTTGTAGGATTTGAAAAGCTTTGTTTAGGAGAAGTGAAATTAAGATGGAAAGTGAACTTGAGGTTGTAGATAGTGCCACACAGCACAGATCTATAGTGGAATATTTATCAGAAGTGTGTGGTATAAAAACAGATAAAAGTGCTAGACTGGCTGCAATGACAATGTTATCTGACCTCCTTAGATCAGTTCAAGTCTCTGTTTCAACAAAACGAATTTGTTTACAAAGTGGTATCCTAGAGAATCTTGATGATATCCTAGACTTACCTACCTCAGCTAGTTATATAGACAACATGAGTATGCTACATATTAAATTAGCTTTACAAATTATTTGGGAATTGTCTCTAGCTCCTGTTTGTTTACAGGAACCCTTGGTTAATAAACAGTTTCTGGCTAAGATGGTCAGCTTCATCAAGCTAGCAGACAGTCCATTGTTACGATACGATAAAGCTAGTACATTGTTCCTGAAAAAACTTTGTGAAGGACAGCAGATTATCGGACAGATCAGCAAAGAATTTGTACAAATGGAGATGTCAATTATTGACAATGAGGCCAGTTATTTTGTGAAACAAAGTTTGACGTTATGTCCTTCCCAAATTAAAGAATGTCGACTGTTTGATACACGAGGGGAAGATGATGTTGATATATCTGATGTATTTATTACAGAAAGACATGCTATTCGGAAGGAAAGTAAACTAACATATAATGATGACTCTTGGAAAGACATTCTAATCACAAATGTTGTAGCTGGACCTTACTTTTGGGCTCAAATTGGTGAAAAGGTCATTTTAACTGCTCAGAAGTTACAATTGCTGCTCGCTTCTGCTGATTTGATGTTAACTACGGCCAATGCTGGTCAATATGTAGCTGTTAAACATGATGATTCGTATTTTCGATGTCGAGTTTTAAATAACTATGGAGAACAGGTAGTTGTCATGGCGATCGATTATGGTATGGTTGTTATGGTAGAAGAATCAATGGTATTTGAGTTACCAGAATCTGTTGGTATTATGGTTTATCAACCTCAAGTCAAACTGTGCTGTCTCTCAGGTAAACAGATGTTTAAAAATATATTTATAAGAGTCTTTTCAAAACATGTGTTCATAAGATTTTGTGAGAGTTATCTCATGAGTTAACCATCACTGTATAGGTCTGGTTTATATAAATTTGTTCTATCCAAATTACCATAGAATGAAAGTTAACTTATCTTTACAAAGCTTTTTATCTCTGTCTTAACAAAACCAGCTTTTGACTAGAGATGTACTTAGTGTGCCCGTTGTCATTTTGCCCAAATAGCTGCGTTGAATACCTATCGCCCGGTGTTCTCCGAGCCATTTTTAGTGAAAATGCAAACTGAAATTTTTCAATTTTTATTTGTTGCTTTAAGGCTTACTGGTAAGTATTATATCACATACAATATCTTGTTTGATTTCATTGTAATGTGCTTTCTAACAATGCAGTATGCCTTTAATTTTTTTATCCATCTCAACTTTCCTAGAGATGCATATACATTTATATATATTTGAAAATAGATGATTTTAATATTGATGCAGACTCTTGTGTGAGTTCTAATTTTGATGTGAAAATTCACAACTTTAAATTAATACATAAAATAATATGCCTAAACACGATAAATTAAACTTTGCATACTTCTGGTTATGATTTTTGAAATAAAAAGTTGCATAATAAACTGTGCCATTTGATTTATCAATGTAATATTATTGAACACTTTACTTTCAGGAGTTGCTCCCCCTTTATTAGATACAGACATTCAACAATTATCTTTAGGTATATTAGTTAATTTAGCCAGACAGAAAGTAGTTATTGGTAAGTATGTTCAGTTATCTTTTCAAGTTACTTATACTCCAGATATGGAGTAAATGGGTACTTATAATGTAGTAATGTGTGAGATGACCATAGATTTTGACGCAGAGTTTCTTGTTTTTTTAAATAATAATACAAATAATAAATTATGCCTATTCCAAACTTTAATTGCAGTGCCTTCATCGAGCGTTCGAACGCACTGCTTTGATTTCAAAATGTCTTCTTTTTTTTTTTTTTTCGAATTTCACATTTGATTATTCTCATAGAAGGCAACTTGCCACAAACTACTGGTTGCTATTGCCTTTTCAAACTGCGAGACTTGTATTTGTTAAATGCAAAATGACGTCATTGAGGTCTATCGGAAACGAGCTGTGGCCAATAGCGCTATTTTGGTTTTTGCTGTTTATTTCCTCTATTTTTCAACCAATTTTGACAGAGCTTCTTTTGTTAGCTTCTTCAAACTGCTAGCTACATTTACTTAACTGCAGTTTTAAATTGCTAATTTCATTACTTTTGTAGCTGACTTTTTTATTTTCAATTTTTGCTTTTTTTCAACTTCTACAGTTTTATTTACATCCACCCGAAAACTTACTTACAGGTTTTGAAGTAATTTGCTTGTAAATTTTAAAAACCTAACTTGCGGAATTCTTAAGATATTTCAAAAATTTGTTTTGCAACATGCTACAAATAGTCATACAAAAAAACGAAGGTGAAAAACGGAAGCAAAAGATAAGCCTCTATATTGAAATGTTAAACTTTTGTAAAATTCGAAATGGGGCCTCAGGGGATAAGGCAATTTCCGTTAGTTTTTCATATCTTATGACTAGAGTCGAATGCGCAATCATATTTGTGAGCCGATTTTTGAATTTTGATTTTGATTTTCTTTTATTTCCATTTTAATTTTTTTGGTAATGACCAAAACTTCAAAGGCCCATATTTTGTGACCTTGACCTTTGGTGACCTGAACACGATGTATAACCCTTGATGATACCTATTCAATGATATATTCAATTGTATTGTCCGATGTCTACTTCCGGTTTTATAACCGATTGAAATTTGTGGTTTTTTATTTTTAAAGAGCTCTGTCACGTGAACTAATTTATAAATAACAAAAATTCATATTGAATTTTATTACAACTGAAAAGTTTTAGAACTTCAAAAAGAAAGTCTTTGAGGAAGGCGGTTATATTGTTGTTCCAAAATTGATACCTTTAATACAGTCAATATTTCTGATTGCATCTTAAAAGAGTTCTGACATAGTTAAACAAATTAGATGACATGGGGTCACCTTGGCGAACTCCTAATAATCAGTAAAATTAACCTAGTTTAATGACTGGTGTGCAAGGAAAGGTAGTAAATAATATAACAATGATTGGTTTGGGTTTGTTTGTATACTTTGAATGCAGAGTATGAGCAGCAATAATATTGTTTTCTTCAGTCCAAGTTGATAGTGTCCTTAAATACATGTATTACAGACGCTGTCACATGGGCGTGTGTTACCTTGCATAGCAAGCTAAGTTTTCTACTGTATTGCTTGTTGTAATTTGCAATGAAATATAGGCAATTAATTTTGCTCTCTCTTTCAATCAACTTAGTGTTTAAAACATGAACCTCAGAAACTAGCCTTTTTATCTACAAACTTAACAAATCCAATACTTCTTTATTCATATGTGTCCTATTGAAGGCTTCTGTAACTATGTTATTAGTTTTTTGCATATCATTTTGAATTGAGTCCCTCACCTGTTTATGCACTACATCTAGCATATCTTTAAAGGCAGGTTATTTACTATTTTTCTATTCCTTGCGCAAATAAAGTGCGTAATTATATAAGTTTTATCGTTTATTTGCTTACTGCTACAGACCTCTCAACTCTCACGCATTTGGCGTGAGACTCAGGCACTTGGCATCGATCTCACGCTCTCATGCAGCTACCTTAAAATCTCACTTATGAGTAATGTTGAAGGTTTAGGGTAAAAAATAAAAAAAACACTGGTATTTGTTGGTTTGCTTACGGCATTAATCTGACCAAAGAATGGGTCGTGTCTTCAGTCATATTCCGAGGAAATTCCGCTTGTAAAGGGGCCCAGGCTTCATTTTTAGGGGTCGTTTTGGGCCTTTATTACATTTAATCAGTCCTCAGAAATACTCAAGCTCTAAGAAAATCGCAAAATACCTTGAAATATAGGCTACCTCAAACAAAAATTTTCACTTTTTTTCCGTGCTGTACGCGGCTGGTCTCCAGTCAGTCTGAAAATTGTGTGTCCTGTTGACAAAGTCTACAATTGAAAATACGTTGTAGTTTATTTATATAGATGACCGCACCACGGGAAGGATAACTCTTTGATTATCAAGACGAATCATTTTCCAATATGGCGGGACGTTCGTAATATCTTAAGGCATTATGATTTTTAAAACACAGATAATTATGGATACACATGGATTTGAAGGCTCAAATTTCAAAGGTAAGCTCTGTAGACTATTTCTGATTAGCTAAGCAAAAGATTTCATGTGTTTGAGGCTGTCGGATGATTGTCTGAAACAAATCAAGCCTGGGCCCCTTTAACCTTGCTGATCATAAGCAATCAAAGTTGAGTCTGACCAATCGTAAAACAGAAATCTCTCCCTTGTCGTTCCTACTTAGCCTACTAATTGAAAAGAAACGATAACATTGGATAGAGATTGCATTGACAGTTCAGATTCCATCACCACTTGTTCAGACTATCAAAGTGTCGGACACGCGGGACAGTTTAGATTCAGATTCCACCTTGGTCAACACTCTACCCGTAAAACATACCAAATATACAGGAGCCGCCACTTACAAAAGGTAAAAATAGAAGATATTGTAAAGACAAACAAAAAACACACAAGTTACACATACTGATTGGCAGTTTTATTCTCCAGAAATGAGCTAGAAAGCATCTCCGGCCATCTATAGAACGCCAGAGCTTCCAGCAGGTGACTAGGCAGCTCCTGGACCCGTAACCAAATCTCACTCCTTCTTGGGAACATTCTAGGTTTAGAGGTGTGCTGCTAGGATATGAAACAGTTACTATATATAGACAATTCGGAACAAACGCAAGAAACAATTTTTACCGTCGTTTTTCTCAGTAGGCCTATTGGTGGCATTCAACACACTTAGTTTTTCTTATTTTAAACCGGAAGTACATCATCGGTGAAAGATACTGTAGATGTTAGATGATCAGATTGTTTTGTTATTGTGATGTGATGTATGACAGTATGTTCAGAAAGTTTAAGTCCCAATCCCAATTATGATGAATATAACTAAACATTCATTGCATTGAAATAATTTTACAGTTGGACACTATTTGAATATAGAATAGCAGTTTTGACATGAACAAAACATTGTTTAAAAAATGTAATGCTGGGGAAAAAATAAATCAACAGCCCTGCTTTAAACATTTCCTTTGAGTCTTCTTTTGTGATCATTGAATCCATTTTAACTTTGAGACTATCAATTATTTCCGTAAATTAACTAAATTCTCTTTTTCGTTTAGGTTCTTGTTTGTTTAGGTTCTTATGTATAGGTTAATGGTCGAAAGTTTGTCGATAAGTCTAATAATGACCGTTGACGAGGACCGAAGGTCCGAGTTATACAGTCATTATTAGACACATTGACAAACTTGAGATCCATTAACCAACTTAAAATACAGATTAACAAAAAAACAGCTCACTATAAACTCACTAGAGTTTTATTTACAAACAAAACCTGAAATCAAAACTTTTAAGCCCTTTAGTTCAAGGATCATTCATATTCAGACTATGTGTCAATAACAATGAACCAACCAATATGGCAGCACCTGGTGTTTCGAAAAAAGTTTCATTGTTTGATTCTTTAATACTTATATAATTCAAAAGTAAAGATGTTCTAATTAATGGGAAAACTTTGTCAGTTTGTCTAATAATTCCCGAATTAACTCATAATCGGCCTAATTACGTAGGAAATACCTAGCTAACATCTACCAGAACTATCCATAAAACACAGATGGACCTTCCTGTGTCCACATAACGTTAAATAAATTATGAATGCACGAAATAACAATGAAAAAAAAGCCTAATTTATCAATTGGTAAGCTTATTTGACAAAATTTGAAATACAACTTTAATCGATGCTCACAGATTTCGCCCTAATGAATAATAAATTATCTTTTTCATTTGAAAGTAAGGATTTGAAGATAAACTTTAAGTTTTAATTGAACATAACATTGAACACTATACATTTTGAAACCTGGATTAATTCTCTGAATAAAGTATGAGTGAATTTAATGTGAGTAGTTGTCAGACTAATCCCCATTCGTTATGGGCAAGTGGCTGATATTTAGAGTCCAATATTGACTTTAATATTGGACTCTTGGCCACTTGCCAGTACCAATATGTTGGATATTGGTAATCAAAACACAAAGGGTGACATCACATCTGTATTTTATTTATTATTATCACTCATTTTATCTAGATATACATTCTTACTGTACAGTGTAGGCCCTATTTAGTAAATAACACAGGTAATAAGTTTAATAAGAATCACTTAGGTTAACGACTACTTTGGTGATCATATTATATACATGTACTTACTGCTTTTGCTTTCCAAAAATAATTCAATGTTCACGGTTCAGTAATCTTTCTTTCAGTATTATCACAAATATTACTAAAGCTGTGCAATGTCATAGTTTGAAAAATACTTTTTTTTTTCTGAAATATTTTGGTCTCCTAGTTCACTGATACTGTGTCTAGTTACCTGCACATTTTGGTACATAAATACTGATTAGTTCTTCCTCTCCAGGTTAATATTTTGCAGAGAGGTTTTATGTGTGTCTTTAGTCGGCCATCTTGATATTTTCGGAAACGTATAAGTTATAAGTATAGTAGGATGTTTCTGATGCACAGTAGTACATACATCAAGTAAAAAAGAAAATAGCACCAAAGGTAGATCTCCTACATGTTTCAGTAGTATCTTCAGGCAGACATTACATAGTTACAGTACTGAAAGTGACGTAAATCAATTATAACGTCACTATGGAGGAATTTGAATGAATTCATATTATGTGATTGAAATATGCATAAATATATCAATCATTCAATGAAAGTGAGTTCTTTATCACCTATTCAATAAAGGTTTAAATGTTTGAATAAAATAATCCCTTTTTAAAGTTCTCTCTTTTTCACAATCGTTCAGGAGCGGAAATATTAGAAGTTATATATCCATAACCTGATGTGATATATCATCACCATTGAAGAAGTAATAACTTCATTTGTTTAATGTTAAAAAACATTCCTTAAAGGGGCCCAGGCTTGATTTTTAGGGGTCGTTTTGGGCCTTTGTTACATTTAAACAGTCCTCAGAAATACTCAAGCTCTAAGAAAATCGCAAAATACCTTGAAATATACCTCAAACAAAAAATTTCACTTTTCATTTTTTTCCGTGCTGTACGCGGCTGGTCTCCAGTCAGTCTGAAAATTGTGTGTCCTGTTGACAAAGTCTACAATTGAAAATACGTTGTAGTCTATTTATATAGATGACCGCTATTGCACGACGGGAAGGATAACTCTTTGACTATCAAGACGAACCGTTTTCCAATATGGCGGGACGTTCGTAATTTCTTACGACATTATGACTTTCAAACACGGATAATTATGTATACACATGGATTTGAAGGCTCAAATTTCAAAGGTAAGCTCTGTAGACTATTTCTGATTAGCTAACCAAAAGATTTTGAGGCTGTCGGATGATTGTCCGAAACAAATGAAGCCTGGTCCACTTTAATTAGGTAACTGACTTACTAAACTTATTATTATTTTCTTCTTCATTATAGGTATTTCATTAAATAACTTGAAGATAATGGATGTTCTAAAGAAAACCTTATTCTGTAAAATACCCAGTTTGATTCTACAGTCTCTTAATTTACTCAATAATCTATTAAGTAATCCTAGAATGGGTAACAAGCTACCAGTCATTGAAATAATGAAATGGGTATTAGGTAAGATATTAATATCTTATTTTTTCTTTGAAGTATTTTCCTTTTAGAAATTGTAATGATGTTCATTATTCCTTGTAAAACGAATTTTTTACCGCGGCCCGTGCTTTCATAATTCCAATTATATGATGTTATTACAACCACACTCACCTAAAGAGGCAACACTTTAAAAGGATAAGTAAATATTTCTTTCCTAATATTTATGGACTCCAAATTCAGCTATCACTTTAAAACTTTCAGTTTTTTATACGCCCACATGAATATGTGGATGTATATTGTCGTCCCCCTGGTCTGTCGGTCTGTCAACATTTGTTGTAGACACTATAGAAGCTACAATTTTATGAATTTTAATGAAACTTGGTTTGAGCATTGGAATTGATAAGACTGCAGTCAAGTTCGAATTTGATAATTTTTCGATGAACGGTTTTTGAGTTATTGCCCCTGTCTCAATATTTGTCGTAGACACAATAGAAGCTACAATTTTATGAATTTTAATGAAACTTGGTTTGAGCATTGGAATTGATAAGACTGCAGTCAAGTTCGAATTTGATAATTTTTCGATGAACGGTTTTTGAGTTATTGCCCCTGTCTCAATATTTGTCGTAGACACAATAGAAGCTACAATTTTCAATGGATTTTAATGAAGCTTGTTGTGAGCATTATAATTGATAAGACGGAGGTCAAGTTCAAATTTGACAATTTTTTTGATGAACGATTTGAGAGTTATTGCTCCTACCTCAATATTTGTTGTAGACACATTTGAAGCTACGGTTTTCAATGGATTTTGATGAAACTTGGTATGAGTATGAAATTGATAAGGCGGTGGTCAGGTTCAAATTTGATGATTATTTTTTATGAACGTATTTCGACTTTGGCGAAAACGTATTGTAATCGTTCGGATTATTTTATTTTATTTTTTTTTTTTTTGTAATTCTTGGATGAGTTTGCAGACAAACTGGTAAAAGGTGCAGAAATTCTAAATCTACAGTTGATCTTAGAATGATTTCTATTATCAAATAAAACAAAACCGGAAGTTCTATCTCTGACAGGAAGTGAGAACCGGAAGTTCAGGTTTTTTTGCTTTAGCAAGTTTATTTTCAGTTCGATTTTGACCGGATTTTCAGATTTGAAAACTTCAATGTATTTGTCAACTAACAATTATAGGTTTTATGCAATTAGGTTAAATATTATACCCACGATTTGCAATTCAATATTCAAGGGTCATCGGCAAAAATTTCAGACCGTGATTTCTCCTTTAATATAAATGGTAAAATTTTGAAACTTTACCAGTTGATAGGCGATATGTTTATAATTTTTGAAAAAATGTGAAAAAAAAATTCCACTTCCGGTTTAGCCTCAAATGACGTAATTACGTAACTTCCGGTCTATAACTGCTAGGTGAAAAGTGAAAACTGTTTTATAAATAACTTGTCAATAGTAATTGATTTGACCTAAATAATTAGGTCAAGCTGCCATATCGGCCGCCATTTTGAATTTTCGTTACAATTCTTAAATCCGAAATTCAGACACTACTGATAGACCGATTTTGATGAAATTTAGCACATAGATACAATGGAACATTATCTACCTTTTCTTGGAGACCGATTTTCAAATTTCGTATTTTCTTTCGAATTATTTAAATTTCGATTTTTTCAAAATTAGGTCACTTTAACGGGTACGGAAGGTGTGACCCACTTAATCTATGACCTTGAAAATTAGGTCAAATAATATTCAATATATTGTCTACGAGTAGATATTTTTTAATTTGGCTTACTTAAAAAATTCATAGAGATAAGTGTACTTAAATACAGCAAAAATTGATAATTTTCATATTTTCGCCATCATTAACCGTTACGGAAGGTGTGACCTAATTATTTTATGACTTTGAAAACTAGGTCAAATGATATTCAATATATTGTCTAGATGTAGGTAATTGCAACTTTAGCCTATATAATATTTTAAGGCTCTCGAAATACGTTCATAATTGTAAGATTATTTTTTATGAACTTTTTTGAATTATTGATTAGTAAAATTAATTGCGTCAAAATTTTATTGTGTGTGCAATAGAGGCTACAATTTTCAATGGATTTTGATGAAACTTGTTATGAGCATTGGAATTGTTGGCGGTCATGTTCGAATTTGACCATTTTTTGAAAAACAGTTTTTGAGTTATTGCCCTTCACTTAGTTAAATCTTGTCAAAATTGTATTGTTGATGCAATAAAACCTACAATTTTCAAAGGATTTCGATGAAACTTGGTTTGAGCATTGGAATTGATTAGACCTCAGTCAAGTTTGAATTTGACAATTTTTCAATGAACGGTTTTGAGTAAATGCCCTTGCCTTAGTAAAATTTCGTCAAAATTCTATTGTGGTTACAATAAGAAACTTAAATTTTCAAAGGATTTTTATGGACCTTGGTGTTAGAATTGATAGGCAGTAGTCAAGTTTGAATTTGACGACTTCTTTTAATGAATGTTTTTTTAGTTATTGTCCTTGACTTAGTAAAATTGCGTCTAAAATTTTTGTGCGGTGCAAAAGAAGCTACAATTTTTCAAAAGATTTGATGAAACTTGATATAGGTATTGAACAAGATAAGATGGTGGTTGGAATCGCCAGTCTTTTTGATTACAGGGCAACGGTAAGAACAAACGAGGTATCTTGGGTTTTAACTTTAATAGACATCTTCAACATTCATCTGAATCTATCTTATATCTTAAACCTACATCATGTTGCATAATTTGGCAAAAAAACTACCTGTTAAAGGGGCCCAGGCTTTATTTGTTTCGGACAATCATCCGACAGCCTCAAACACATGAAATATTTTGGTTAGCTAATCAGAAATAGTCTACAGAGCTTACCTTTGAAATTTGAGCCTTCAAATCCATGTGTATCCATAATTATCCGTGTTTGAAAAATCATAATGACTTAAGAAATTACGAATGTCCCGCCATAGTGGAAAACGGTTCGTCTTAATAATCAAAGAGTTATCCTTCCCGTCGTGCAATAGCGGTCATCTATATAAACAGACTACAATGCATTTTTCAATTGTAGACTTTGTCAACAGGACACACAATTTTCAGACTGACTGGAGACCAGCCGCGTACAGCACGGAAAAAAAATGAAAAGTGAAAATTTTTGTTTGAGGCATATTTCAAGGTATTTTGCGATTTTCTCAGAGCTTGAATATTTCTGAGGAATGATTAAATGTAACAAAGGCCCAAAACGACCCCTAAAAATCAAGCCTGGGCCCCTTTAACAAACAAAATTAATCCATCAGAGCAGACGACACAAAGGGACATAACTGATTTCCATCAATAATCAGAATCTTGTTGAGAAATTCCTACTTATTAATTTGTACAGAATATATATTACATAAAACTTATTATAATTCATATCAGAAACAATAAAGCTAAACACTCACGAACATGTTAAATGTTTAAATGTCATTTAAAGATTATGTTGAACTTCCCTATCTTAAATATCTTGTATGGATGAAATTGGTGGCTTGTCAGAAGTGCTATGGGGTCTAGTTTACCAAAAAATGTGCTTAGGCCAAAGACAGGGTCATCCAGACGTCTCAATCAAACAATATTTTCAATATAAGAAAACCTAGTCTACGAATTACCTCCCTTAATACAAAGAAAAAACCAGACCACATAAAATTGGTCAGATTTGCTAATTCTGGTGAAGTTTGAATTTGATGATTTGACAGTTTTTGAGTTTTTGCCATTGGGTTCAATATTCAGTGAATGTTTTTGAGTTATTGCTCAATACATTATTCAAATTCAAGGCTGCCAGTGGGCATATGTTACCTTGCCTGGCAAGCTATCTTCTAAAATTCCTTTAAAAAAAAGGTTGAATTCAAGGGGGAAAAGATGAATCTTAAAAGCATTGTTTATGTCAATAGCTTTGTTTTTATTCACCCACTGGAATCTGGAATGGCCTCAGATGCAAATCAAACCTAAATTTCTTTGGGAGGACATTCTGTACTAGTAAAAATAAACGAGCCCAACACTCATAAGTCATATTTTAGCCAATAATGAGCTCCACAATTTCGTAATTTGATAAATGAAAAATAAAGAAATTCTTTGCAAAGTTTTACTTTTACATTTTTTGTAATTATTCTGCTGTGATACAAATTATTCACATAAAAGAATTTACTTTGTGTTAGATATTTGATTTCATATTTTGTTTCAGAAATTTGCCAAGATATTGGTAGTTTGAATGTGAGTAAAGTTTTAGAGGAGAAATTATCAGCAACTTGCTTATCATGTTTATCTACATTATTATTTAAAAATAGACAGAAACGAAATGACTTTTATCTTAATCATGGTAAGTTTTTAATTCAATATGAATATTTATTTAGTCTTTTTGGCAAATAAAATTTGTCACGCTTTGTTTTCGTTCGGATTATTTTTTTTTTTTTTTTTTTTTTTTTTGGGAAGCTCGCTAGCCCAAACGGAAAAAGATAGACTATTTTTGTTTTCACCAATGGTTTTTATATGGGCTGGAATCAAAAATGAATATCTAACATAATATTTTCGCTAACCCGAAAGTGGCTAATTGCATAATATGCAAATAAGATTTCAAGCTAGCTCGGGCCCTAATAGTCGGATCGGTGTGAAATTTACAGGATATAGATAGATATGCAGCGCAATTAAAACTACATCATCAAAATTTTTTGATCACTTCCGGTTTGGGCGTGGGGACTTCGTTTTTTTCGTCTCATGTCGGGCGACCAAGCTTCCCATGTAATTCAAGAATCTAAACAAAAACAGTATATTTATGCTATACTAGATGATTTTAATCCCCTGAGATGAAGAAAAATTAAATTGAATGTTGCGCATGCGCAGTTTTCAAAAATGGCAAATTTTCTTAAAAATTTAATAAGTCCGCCAATTATTGACCGATTTTTATGATTTTGGTGTCTATCAAAACCTTGATACTTTATCTAAAAAATGTTGGGAACAGAATTTTGATTTTCGAATTTGAATTTTTTTTATGCCCGTTCGAATTTTTCAAAAATTTAAAACTCTATATCTCGTGACCTTGACCTTCAATGACCTTGACATTTGAGATGTAGAATGTCCTTGACCTCAGCTGTCTATAGATGTGCTGATATTGCATGACAAATATTAACTTCCGGTTTTATAGCCCACCGAAATCTGACTATTTTGCAATTTTGGACGGTTATATTACACTTTCGGGCTCTAATGTTCGGATCGCTCTGAAATTTACAGGATATAGATAAATACGCAACACAATTAAAAATATATCATCAAAATTTTTTGATCACTTCCGGTTTGGGCGTGGGGACTTCCGTTTTTTTATCTCATTTCAGGCGACCCTACATCCCGTGTAATTCAAGAATGTAAGCAAAAACAGTATATATATTAGCTATACAAAATAATTTGTATCCCCCGAGAAGAAAAAAATTCCAATTGCTAGTTGCGCATGCGCCATTTTTCCGAGAATGGCAAATTTTCTTTAAAATTTAATTAGTCCGTCATTTATTATTTATGCCCGTTTGAATTTTTTAAAAATTTGAAATTCTAAATCTTGTGACCTTCACCTTCAATGACCTTGAAATTGTCCATATAGAATGGCCTTGACATCAGCTGTCTATAGATCTAACAATATTGTTACGCTTGTTCCACAATTGGAGGCTGAAAAGTACCGGAATTGAAAGCTAGCAGGTTAGAAGTTTCAAAATGTTCGAAATCCATGGGATAACGCATAGTTGCCACGCTCGGAGCTGTTCACAGTTCTAGTTTTTTTTTTTTTTTTTTTTTTTTTGGGAAGCTCGCTAGCCCAAACGGAAAAAGATAGATTATTTCTGTTTTCACCAATGGTTTTTATATGGGCTGGAATCAAAAATGAATATCTAACATGAAATTTTCGCTAACCCAAAAGTGGCTAATTGCATAATATGCAAATAAGATTTCAAGCTAGCTCGGGCCCTAATAGTCGCATCGGTCTGAAATTTTCAGGATATAGATAGATAGGCAGCGCAATTAAAACTACATCATCAAAATTTTTTGATCACTTCCGGTTTGGGTGTGGGGACTTCCGGTTTTTTCGTCTCATTTCGGGCGACCCTGCTTCCCATGTAATTCAAGATTCTAAACAAAAACAGTATATTTAGCTATACTAAATGATTTTAATCCCCTGAGATGAAGAAAAATTAAATTGAATGTTGCGCATGCGCAGTTTTCAAAAATGGCAAATTTTCTTAAAAATTTAATAAGTCCGCCAATTATTGACCGATTTTTATGATTTTGGTGTTTATCGAATCCTTGATACTTTATCTAAAAAATGTTGGGAACAGAATTTTGATTTTCGAATTTGAATTTTTTTTATGCCCGTTCGAATTTTTCAAAAATTTAAAACTCTATATCTCGTGAGCTTGACCTTCAATGACCTTGACATTTGAGATGTAGAACGTCCTTGACCTCAGCTGGTTATAGATGTGCTGATATTGCATGACAAATATTAACTTCCGGTTTTATAGCCCACCGAAAATGTTCGAAATCCATGGGATAACGCATAGTTGCCACGCTCGGAGCTGTTCACAGTTCTAGTTTAGTCTTTTTTTTTAAATTTCCTTACAAGAAACCTGTTATGTCTCTTAAGGACAATGATAGCAACGAGTATCACCATTCCGATTACTATTATGTTACTATCACAAAGGCTCTTATGTATCATGAGCAGATTTTGTGACATCATGATGCAGGGATATATAGTAATATAAATTTACAGTCCCAACCGCCATAACCAACCATTTTGCATTTCTTTGGAATCTATTACATACGAGTGGTAGTTTAGCAACATTGACCGACATCTGCTTCCTTTACACTTTGCATGAGCAGTATTGATGCATTGAAACGACTCATACCATGGCAATACAATTTACCGTTAGTATTGCCAAATTATGATCCACAATCTCTAAAGTCTCGACATCCTTGTACAAATTTTCATCCAATAGAAACACCATAGGTGCATGGGCATTTGTGAATTTGCCTTACCAAGTGTTATTACTTACTCGAAAATTGCGTCAAAATACAGCGCTGAAGAAATTGCAGACGTTCTAATAACTTCAGCTAATTCAGACAATGATGATGAGGAATTGCCGTCAACTGACAATAGTTCTGACGGTGAGACTCCATTTGAAACAACAAACAGTGGAGACGAAGTTTTTAACTCCGATAACAGAAACCTAATGGTCTCTTCAGGCTCAGATTCTTCAAGGTGGGCTAAAGTTCCTTGTTTTTCAGTCACTGTCATTATGATGATATTGATATGTTAATTCAAATATGTTTTGAAAGACATATAAAGGCTAAGATATATATTCTCGAATGAGTGTTTGGATAGTTGTTTTCTTCTTTGCAGTGGTGGTGAAATTATAACAACCCCATATGTACCGACAAGGGGTGGGGCAAGAGTTCATGGCGGAGTTAAAAGGTGTCAAGGACTACATAGCATAACACCCACCCGAGTTTGAATGCTAACAAGAAATGCCAAACGTTGAGCTCTTGCTTCGAGAAGTGGGGGTAGGGACCCTAGGCCACTGTTAGAGGATCTTCCGAATGGTGGTTTTGGCGATGGTATTCCAGATAAAATACAAATAATTCATTGGTACAAGAAGCTGACTTACAACAACCATTCCAATCACAAGAACCACAGTCAAGGAAGAAACAAACATACATGATCTGATGTAGCAACTGACCTCCCCTGTATTTCAATTTGATGAACAAACTGGTCTGCTTGTGGAGACACACAATGATAGTCCAAGCGTATTTTTTGATTTATATCTGACAGATGATCTCTTGAACCTAATGGTTGCTGAAACCAATTGATATGCTGGTATTGAGATCAACAAACAATGCCTTCTTCGACGAAAATCTAGATTCCACGAGTGGAAGGAAACTAACATTGAAGAAATGAAGCATTTCATAGCTTTACTCCTACGTATGGAATCCGTTACCCTACCAACCGTGGAACATTATTGGAGCAATAATGCTTTATACAAATTCAGGTTTTCAAGGGTGTTACTAGAAGGAGTCGTTTTCAGCTTTTGTTGAGATTCTGGCCCTTCGCCTATAATCAAGAACCATCTAATGTTCGCCTTTCTAAAATTATACCTTTATTGGAAAGTTTTAATTAGGGCATGGATAGAATAAATAATCCAATGAGGGACCTTTCAATTGAGGAGTCCATGGTTCTATGGAGAGGTAGTTTCATGTTTCGCCAGTATATCAAGAACAAACGTCACAAATATGGTATCAAACTTTACGAATTGTATGAATCAAGAGGTTAGATTCTGAGAATACAGATATACTCCAAAATTTCCATTGAAGATCCTCACTGTCTTGGCCAGCCGGCTGTAACTGTTCTTAATCTTTTGCAAGGTTTCCTTGAAGAAAGGAGAGAGTATTTGGAGAGAATCAGAAGGGGTAGTAGTTTAGTAAAGTACTGACAATATCCAACTTGCACTCAGTAGAGTTGGTCACAGTCAGGAATCGTAACGGAAAATATAGTCTGAGATTATAACCATGGTATGTATGGTGTTGATTGATCTGACCAGATGTTATCTTATTACAGTGCCTTAAGGTAAACCATACGTTGGTATAAGAAGATAGGTCTTCATATCATTGAAGTTGCTCTGATGAACGCACATATATTGTATAATGACCAGCACCTCAAGAAAATGGCACTTCTAGATTTCCGCTAGGCAGTGGTTATGCATCTAATAGGAGATCAACTAACAAATGAACTGAAAATTCGAGCTAAACGAGGAGAAATTGATGATATTGAAGTATTCCATTTTCGCCAATATCACATTAAAGGAGAATAAAATTGATTTGTAACTGAATGTTTTCTATTTTATTTGACCATTCAAATGACACTCCTTCCTCCCTCCTGGCCAACCCTATCCCAACCTATAAATCTACATGGTGATATTTGCTCATGTTACATACCGGTATAATGAATTAGGGTTGAAAATCCCCAAATTTCTTCACTTTCTGTGTGAATTATAAACATTAATGGCCATTGGGCATTGAACCACTTTTCGAGTTGTTTTTTTGTAGTCTTATAATAAGATAAGATTTGCATTTACTCTTCTCTGACAAACTGCAAACTTAGGAATCTGATGCAAATAACAATAGGCAAAAAGATCTTTAGCATTGATTACTAAGAGGATATGCACACTTCCACAAGAATGATGATTCCATTCTGATAGTATTGTTTATTTGGTAAATTTTTTGTGTTAAAGGTTTAGAGGTAACTGTAAGGCTTGCTGGAGACTATCCTCAACCATCTATAGTATACAATAGAGCTGTCCGTGTATTAAAGAATTATATTATAACCTTTGATAAAACAGCTAGAGAGAAAACTCCTCCTAGAAATACACAGTATGATATTAGTCCAATTAGATCTAGGTAAAATATGTCATTATTATGCTAATTTTTTAACGTTTTATACGCCCACATAATAATGTGGTTGTATAGTGTAGTTACCCTGTCTGTCCGTCCACAGTTGCTTGTGAACATTATAGAGACTACAGTTTTCATCGGATATGAATGAAATTTGGTGTTACATGGTGATGAGAACATTTAAGCAATAAACGGTCACCCTATGGCGGTTATGATCGTATATCAGGACAAAGGTTGGATGGAAAATTGAATGAATGCGCGTTAGCGCATTTATGATTAATTTTCCATCCAACCTTTGTCCTGATATACGACCATAACCGCCATAGGGTGACCGTTTATTGCTTATATTTACGTTTTCAAAACCTGTCACCACGACAAATTCTAATCTTTGCGTGAAAATTTCATATTACCCGCCTTTGTCGCTGGAGTTGATCTTGTTGATGGAATAGCCATTTTCTTTTCGTCAGAATATAGTTCGCGGGGGGAAAGCTCTCAAAATGTAAGAAAAAACAGTGTATCTCAATTTTATGTTTAATCTTTATAAATCAATTCATTTATCAATAAATATAAAACATTTTGGTATGAATTCCGACTTTAAGGATGAAAAGCAACAAAATCATGAAATTTAATGAATGCGGAAACAATTGAACAACGGAGAGGTGATTCGGCTAGACCTGACCGTATGTAAACAAGTAGGAAAGTTGAGAAAATGAAAGAAACTATAAAGACCAATCTAGGAGAAGGCCCGCTCCATATGTTGATAGGTTACCACAGTTTACACTCAATTCAGTTAATTTTCAGTAGAAGTATAGTATTTTGAAACTTAGTATTAAACAATCCATAAACCTGCACTTTTAGGCTCTTAAACTGAAGCGAGTAACTAGGTCAATTGGGTCTACAGCTATCGCCAGTACACTCAGGCCTAATTCGATTGAGTTCTATCGCATTTTGCCAATTATTTTTGTATGAGACTTGGAGTATTAGATTGGCTTTGGGTTAGGCTAATGGAAACTTTATTACATATTAGAATTCAACATTAAAATTGGAATTTTACGTTCAAGCGTGAAGATGATCGACGTTAATAGCGCGACGACCATGTTTATTTACATTGGTTACCGTGTATTACTACGCTCAATGTTTTGGTGATGAGGCATTGGCAGTTATTGTCTCATAAACGCCACACATATTAACATTAGTCCAATAAAGAAAAACAATAGCTAATGTTAATATAGTCTCATAAAAGCACTGGCCAAGGTCACAAAGTAAAGATTTATGATAAAACAAGGTGCAAGTTAAAGGTTAGGATAATTAGATGCGTTAGTTATGGATGTCTCTGAAATATTATCTGAAGGAGTATCATTTCTTTAAAACTGAAATAGCTGAAAATATAAGAATTAATTTTCTTCTGATATATCAATAATCATCTAAGCTGTTACGAGTCTCTTGCTGTAGACATGAGGATATTGGTTTTAAAGGCTTTGGTAGTGGCGTTTGACAATTAGGGAGGCATAAGTCGCAGTATGATTGTAAGTGGTAACAAATGGTATTATCTGATTTTCATGTTGGATATTAAGGCCATTGGGATATACAGTTTAAAGTTGGTCCATCCAATAACTCTTGCGTTGTAATCTTTTTTTTTTTGGCTTGATGTTTGGCAGAGGTTGTATCCTTTCAATTGGCATAATCAACAATCGGGTTGGTTAAAATGATTAGAAATTGGTCTATTTTTGCCATGTACTATATCGTAACGATGGTGTGATCATTACTATTGGTGGGATCTTGGGAAGTTCGAAATTGGCAATTTTCCAATGAACGATTTTGTGTTATTGCACTTGGCTTAGTCACAATGGCTTGTGAATGGCATAGAGACTACAGTTTGAATTGGATTGGAATGAAAATTGGCTTAATCATTTATATTTATGAGATCTTGGACAAGTCGATTGTGATGATTTTTTGTGTGAGTGTTCATAATCACCAATGGATGAACCAGCAAAATCGAAAAAAAATATTGAGTATCAGTTATTGCCCTTGTTTTGAAAATGCAATCAATTTTTAGCTCGTAAACACTCTAGAAAGCACAATTCTTTACAGAATTTATCAAAACTTACTGAAATTTTTATTTATTACCCAAGGATGAACCATATTGAAAATCAAAGATATTGCCCTTGTTCTTTCAAATGCGTTGATTTTGGTTCGTAAACACTCTTCCTGACACAATTCTTTATTGATTTTGACAAAACTTGCTGAAATTGTTTATTATCAACCAAGGATGAACTCCATCAAAAATACCGAAATATATTTAATGAGTTATTGCCTTCTTAGAAGGTACAATTCTTGTCAGATTTGAATGAAACTTAGTAATATATTGTACATTATCACCCCAGAAAAGAATTGTATGAGTGACGGTTGAATTTCATATCATTCCAGTGATTGTTATTGTACTGTCAAGTTTTTATTCGAATCCAATGCTGCCAGTGGGCGTATATAACCTTGCCTGGCAATCTATCTTTCATCTAGGTTTTCTCTTGTCAGCAATGCATGTTCCAATCTTCTTGTCATTCAGATGGGACAATAAACTGAGGCTCCTTGTGCTACAGGCTGATCAAGATAAAGATCCCTTAACAATCAAAAATCGTAAAGGCTAATGGTCCTGTTATATTTCCTATTTACAGTTTTATAAGTGATATTTTTTTTCAGACAATGTAGTAATGAGAATAAAAATAAAGCTATATTTAAATCTATTAGCATTCAGGTGAGTTATGTAGGCCTACTTGGTGACAATTACATCATTTTGTTGCATAGTTGATATATAAATCCTTCTTGCTAATCCTGAAATCTGCAGTTTCTATAGGACATGATCAAATCATAGGTTGCTCTTTGATACTGCAACCCAGGTTCAACTGCTGGTTTGTTCATGGATTTTGACGAAACTTGGTGTAAGTCTTAGCAATCACCTTAGGAATAGAGATAAATGGAAAAAATTAGTTATTGCCCTTGATCTTGAATTCTTTGTGGACACCATAGCTTGTTTCTTGATTTTGATGAAACTTGGTGTAAGTGTTAGTTATCACCCAAGGACAAACCTTGAAAATCAGAGAAATCTTTTACTTCCTGATAATTCTTGACAACCTCTCGGAAGAATTGCCTGCCATTACAAATGTGGGTGTATTACAATAGCCATTGCTATCACTAGTCTAGTGGCAATACATTTACCATTTCTATCAAGTACTGCTATTTGATGTTTATGGACAACTTACGGCTATTTCTTCTCTTTTCTAAAACTTCTTTAAATCTTTGATGTGAGTTTTTTTCACTAATATTTTGTCTGTTCAGGAAGAGAGTTCTAGTGATGATGAGGTAAACAATGCTGAACTATCTGGATTAAGTATACCTTTCACAGTTAATACACAATCACTTTATACTGGTACCTCTTCTGATACAGACATTAAATATATCAGAGGTATGTTATTGTTTAATACTGATACAGACATTATATATATCAGAGGTATGTTATTGTTTAATACTGATACAGACATTATATATATCAGAGGTATGTTATTGTTTAATACTGATACAGACATATATATCAGAGGTATGTTATTGTTTAATACTGATACAGACATTATATATATCAGAGGTATGTTATTGTTTAATACTGATACAGACATTACATATATCAGAGGTATGTTACTGTATAATACTGATACAGACATTACATATATCAGAGGTATGTTACTGTTTAATACTGATACAGACATTATATATATCAGAGGTATGTTATTGTTTAATACTGATACAGACATTATATATATCAGAGGTATGTTATTGTTTAATACTGATACAGACATTACATATATCAGAGGTATGTTACTGTTTAATACTGATACAGACATTATATATATCAGAGGTATGTTATTGTTTAATACTGATACAGACATTATATATATATCAGAGGTATGTTATTGTTTAATACTGATACAGACATTACATATATCAGAGGTATGTTACTGTGTAATATTGATACTGACATTCAATATATCAGAGGTATGTTATTGTTTAATTATGTTACTGTGTAATACTGATGCAGACATTATATATATCAGAGGTATGTTATTGTTTAATACTGATACAGACATTATATATATCAGAGGTATGTTATTGTTTAATACTGATACTGACATTATATATATCAGAGGTATGTTATTGTTTAATTATGTTACTGTGTAATACTGATGCAGACATTATATATATCAGAGGTATGTTATTGTTTAATACTGATACAGACATTATATATATCAGAGGTATGTTATTGTTTAATACTGATACTGACATTATATATATCAGAGGTATGTTATTGTTTAATTATGTTACTGTGTAATACTGATGCAGACATTATATATATCAGAGGTATGTTATTGTTTAATACTGATACAGACATTATATATATCAGAGGTATGTTATTGTTTAATACTGATACAGACATTATATATATCAGAGGTATGTTACTGTTACTGTAACTGTATCATGACATTTTGATGCGCCGCTTGAATCTACGTTTCGGGTTTGGGGGATCAGTCTTGGACTGGCTAAATTTTTTGAGTGGGAGAACGCAATGGGTTAGCGTGGGATCAGTCGTGTCAGAGGTAACTGAACTTGAATATGGAGTTCCACAAGGAACTGTTCTTGGTCCGGAACTATTCTCACTTTACGTTACTCTGCTGGAAGATATGATTACCAATTATGGTCTGAACACCGTTGTTTTTGCCGATGATACCATGTTACATTTCTGCTGTGAAAGAAGATCGACAAACGTCGTGAAAGCATTTATTGAAGCTTGTGTGGAAGAGACCCGTTGTTGGATGCAAGCAAATATGCTTGCACTCAATGATAGCAAAACAGAAGTTGTTTTTTTTCCGTCCAAATACAAGAAGGGTGTCCACTGTGGGTGTTCGAATCAGTCAGGCAAACATCATGCCGTCAGAGCCAGTGCGTGATCTTGGAGTCGTGCTGGACTCTGCAGACATGATGGAGAGTCAAGTCTCGAACATTTGTAAGTCTGCAAGTTACATTATGGAACCTCTTGAACAAGTTTGCTTTTGGAGAAACTGGTTCATGCCTTCATTACGTAGAAATTAGATTACTGCAATAGTATTCTCTACAGCCTCCCAAAATGCAGTATCAAGAAAATTCAACCGATCCAAAATTCCGCAGCCCACCTCGTGTCTCGAGTAAAACGAGATGATCACGTTACACCAGTACTAAAATAACTTCATTGGATGCCAGTTGAGCAACGGTGTAAATTCAAATTTCTATGTATTACGTACAAAGTAATCTATGATCCATACTATCCTGGGTATCTTCGTGAGATGATAAATGTACAGCAACCGAGTTGAGCTTTGAGAGGAGCGGACAGCACTAGGCTAGAACCCCATAGTGCTGGGAAAACAAACATAACTTATGGTGATAGGGCCTTCCAAGTAGCTGCTCCAAAACTGTGGAATCAGCTGCCCGCCAGTCTTTGTCGATCTCCTTCATTTGAAATATTCAAGATGACACTTAAAACTAATTTGTTCAGAGAGGCTTTCTCTCGGTAGGAAACATGAATTTAGATACACAGTTTTTAAGTGTATATACTACTTTCAAAGAAAAATTTGTGTTATTTAATAGAGTCATTTATTTATTTTATTTATTTATTTTATTTATTTATTCTCATTGTGCCGAACTTATTTTACAGAGCTAACTATTTTTTTTTTACATTAGTGAAGCGCATTGAGATATCTTGTTATATGGAATACGCTATATATACTGTTATATAATGATTATTGTTTAATATTGTTACAGACATTAAATATATCAGAGGTATGTTACTGTTTAATATTGTTACAGACATTAAATATATCAGAGGTATGTTACTGTTAAATATTATTACAGACATTAAATATATCAGGGGTTTCTTACTGTTTAATATTGATACTGACATTAAATATATTGGAGGTTTGTTATTGTTTAATACTGATACAGACATTAAATATATCAGGGGTTTCTTACTGTTTAATATTGTTACAGACATTAAATATATCAGAGGTTTGTTTCTGTTTAATATTGTTACATAAATTAAATATATCAGAGGTATGTTACTGTTTAATATTGTTATAGACATTAAATATATCAGGGGTTTCTTACTGTTTAATATTGTTACAGACATTAAATATATCAGAGGGTTTTTTTTCTGTTTAATATTGTTACATAAATTAAATATATCAGAGGTATGTTACTGTTTAATATTGTAATAGACATTAAATATATCAGGGGTTTCTTACTGTTTAATATATTAAATATTATAGTTTAAAACACAGTAGACTGAAACTTTTTGATAACAATTGAAATTATGTGTTAGAATTAAGTTTATATTTTTTTATTTATAAATTGAATTTACATTTTTATGCATTCACTTATACTTAAGTCAATGTTAATTTTTTAGGTAGTAATACAGGATTAAGAAATAGTGTTATAGTTGAAATACGAGAAAACACAACACTAGATACAATCTCTGCTGAATCATTGTCAGAAATAACATGCGCTATGTTTAATTCAGGTATGTTCTCTTATATTTCACTTTTTTATTTCCATATTAAACCTTATTTTAAGTCAAGTTGGTACTGTACTACATACTGTATTTTATCAAAAAGGTGGTACATTGTGATATACATATACATATATGTGGTACTATATTGTATAGTGGAATTATTTAAGTGGTATTGTAAAGGCAGTACTATATTCAGTCAAGCTTGAATTTAAACACACAAAAAGTGGCTCCTCACCTAGTGGTGCAATATTTTGTGGTATTTTATTGTAGGAAAAGGTGGTACTATATATTGTACTATTTTAATATAAGTGTGGTGGTGCTAAATATTGTGGAATGGTATTGCTATAAATTGTGGTATTTTATTCTAGTTAAATGTGGTTCTATATATTGTGGTATTTTATTTTAGGTAAAGCTGGTACTATATATTGTGGTATTTTATTGTAAGTAAAGGCTAAACTATATTTTGTGGTATTTTATTGTGCTTGGTAAAGTGGTACTATGTATTATGCTATTTTGATATAGGTAAAGGCTATACTATATAAAGTGCTATTTTTTTGTAGGTAAAGGGGGTACTATATATTGTGCTGTTTTATTGTAAGTAAAGGTGGTACTATATATTGTGGTATTTTGTTGTAGGTAAAGTGGTACAATATTGTGGTTTTGATTGTAGGTTAAGGTGGTACTATAAATTGTGGTATTTTATTTTAGGTAAAGGTGGTACTATATATTGTGCTATTTCAATATAAGTAAAGGCTAAACTATATATTGTGCTATTTTATTGTAAGTAAAGGTTGTACTATATTTTGTGGTATTTTATTGTAAGTAAAGGTGGTACTATATATTGTGGTATTTTAATATAAGTAAAGGCTAAACTATATGTTGTGGTATTTTATTGTAAGTAAAGGTGGTACTATATATTGTGGTATTTTAATATAAGTAAAGGCTAAACTATATGTTGTGGTATTTTATTGTAAGTAAATGTGGTACTATTATTGTTTTATTTTATTGTAAGTAAAAGTGGTACTATATATTGTGGTATTTTAATATGAGTAAAGGCTAAACTATATATTGTGGTATTTTATTGTAGGTAAAGGGGATACTATACATTGTGCTATTTTATTGTAAGTAAAGGTGATACTATATATTGTACTATTTTAATATAAGTAATGGCTAAACTATATATTGTGGTATTTTAATATGAGTAAAGGCTAAACTATATATTGTGGTATTTTATTGTAGGTAAAGGTGGTACTATAAATTGTGCTATATATTGTAAGTAAAGGTGATACTATATATTGTGGTATTTTAATATAAGTAAAGACTAAACTATATATTGTGCTATTTTATTGTAGGTAAAGGCGGTACTATATACTGTGCTATTTTATTGTAAGTAAAGGCTAAACTATATTTTGTGGTATTTTATTGTAAGTAAAGGGGTTACTATATATTGTGCTATTTTGTTGTAAGTAAAGGTAGTACTATATATTGTGATTTTTTATATATAAGTAAAGGCTAAACTATATATTGTACTATTTTAATATAAATAAAGGCTAAACTATATATAGTAGTATTTTATTGTAAGTAAAGGTAGTGCTATATATTGTACTATTTTATTGTAAGTAAAGGTGATACTATATATTGTGGTATTTTAATATAAGTAAAGGCTAAACTATATATTGTACTATTTTAATATAAGTAAAGGCTAAACTATATATTGTGGTATTTTATTGTAGGTAAAGGGGGTACTATACATTGTGCTATTTTATTGTAAGTAAAGGTGATACTATATATTGTGGTATTTAATATAAGTAAAGGCTAAACTATATATTGTACTATTTTAATATAAGTAAAGGCTAAACTATATATTGTACTATTTTAATATAAGTAAAGGCTAAACTATATATTGTACTATTTTGATATGAGTAAAGGCTAAACTATATCTTGTGGTATTTTATTGTAGGTATAGAGGGTACTATATATTGTGCTATTTTAATATAAGTAAAGACTAAACTATATATTGTGGTATTTTAATATAAGTAAAGGCTAAACTATATATTGTGGTATTTTATTGTAGGTAAAGGTGGTACTATATATTGTGGTATTTTATTGTAGGTAAAGTGGTACAATATTGTGGTTTTGATTGTAGGTTAAGGTGGTACTATAAATTGTGGTATTTTATTTTAGGTAAAGGTGGTACTATATATTGTGCTATTTCAATATAAGTAAAGGCTAAACTATATATTGTGCTATTTTATTGTAAGTAAAGGTTGTACTATATTTTGTGGTATTTTATTGTAGGTAAAGGGGGTACTATATATTTTATTGTAAGTAAAGGTGATATTCTATATTGTGGTATTTTAATATAAGTAAAGGCTAAACTATATGTTGTGGTATTTTATTGTAAGTAAAGGTGATATTCTATATTGTGGTATTTTAATATAAGTAAAGGCTAAACTATATGTTGTGGTATTTTATTGTAAGTAAAAGTTGTACTATATATTGTGGTATTTTATTGTTGGTATAGGGGGTACTATATATTGTGGTATTTTATTGTAGGTAAATGTGGTACTATATATTGTGGTATTTTAATATAAGTAAAGGCTAAACTATATGTTGTGGTATTTTATTGTAAGTAAATGTGGTACTATATATTGTGGTATTTAAATATAAGTAAAGGCTAAACTATATGTTGTGGTATTTTATTGTAAGTAAAGGTGGTACTATATATTGTGGTATTTAAATATAAGTAAAGGCTAAACTATATATTGTGGTATTTTAATATAAGTTAAGGCTAAACTATATGTTGTGGTATTTTATTGTAAGTAAATGTGGTACTATTATTGTGCTATTTTATTGTAAAAGTGGTACTATATATTGTGGTATTTTAATATGAGTAAAGGCTAAACTATATATTGTGGTATTTTATTGTAGGTAAAGGGGATACTATACATTGTGCTATTTTATTGTAAGTAAAGGTGATACTATATATTGTACTATTTTAATATAAGTAAAGGCTAAACTATATATTGTGGTATTTTAATATGAGTAAAGGCTAAACTATATATTGTGGTATTTTATTGTAGGTAAAGGTGGTACTATAAATTGTGCTATTTATTGTAAGTAAAGGTGATACTATATATTGTGGTATTTTAATATAAGTAAAGACTAAACTATATATTGTACTATTTTAATATAAGTAAAGGCTAAACTATATATTGTGGTATTTTATTGTAGGTAAAGGGGGTACTATATATTGTGCTATTTTATTGTAAGTAAAGGTGATACTATATATTGTGGTATGTAATATAAGTAAAGGCTAAACTATATCTTGTGGTATTTTATTGTAGGTAAAGGTTGTACTATATATTGTGGTATTTTATTGTTGGTAAATGTTGTACTATATATTGTGGTATTTTATTGTTGATAAAAGTTGTACTATATATTGTGGTATTTTATTGTAGGTAAATGTTGTACTATATATTGTGGTATTTTAATATAAGTAAAGACTAAACTATATATTGTGGTATTTTATTGTAGGTAAAGGTGGTACTATAAATTGTGGTATTTTATTGTAGGTAAAGGTTGTACTATATATTGTGGTATTTTAATATTAGTAAAGGCTAAACTATATATTGTGGTATTTTATTGTAGGTAAATGTTGTACTATATATTGTGGTATTTTAATATGAGTAAAGGCTAAACTATATGTGGTATTTTATTGTAGGTAAAGGTGGTACTATATATTGTGGTATTTTATTGTAGGTAAAGGTTGTACTATATATTGTGGTATTTTATTGTAGGTAAAGGGGGTACTATATATTGTGGTATTTTATTGTAGGTAAAGGTGGTACTATATATTGTGGTATTTTATTGTAGGTAAAGGTTGTACTATATATTGTGGTATTTTAATATTAGTAAAGGCTAAACTATATATTGTGGTATTTTATTGTAAGTAAAGGTGGTACTATATATTGTGGTATTTTAATATTAGTAAAGGCTAAACTATATATTGTGGTATTTTATTGTAAGTAAAAGTTGTACTATATATTGTGGTATTTTATTGTTGGTATAGGGGGTACTATATATTGTGGTTTTTTATTGTAGGTAAAGGTTGTACTATATATTGTGGTATTTTAATATTAGTAAAGGCTAAACTATATATTGTGCTATTTTATTGTAAGTAAAGGTGGTACTATATATTGTGCTATTTTATTGTAGGTAAAGGTTGTACTATATATTGTGGTATTTTAATATTAGTAAGGGCTAAACTATATATTGTGCTATTTTATTGTAAGTAAAGGTGGTACTATATATTGTGCTATTTTATTGTAGGTAAAGGTTGTACTATATATTGTACTATTTTAATATAAGTAAAGACTAAACTATATATTGTGCTATTTTATTGTAGGTAAAGGGGGTACTATATATTTTATTGTAAGTAAAGGTGATATTCTATATTGTGGTATTTTAATATTAGTAAAGGCTAAACTATATATTGTGGTATTTTATTGTAAGTAAAAGTTGTACTATATATTGTGGTATTTTATTGTTGGTATAGGGGGTACTATATATTGTGGTATTTTATTGTAGGTAAAGGTGGTACTATATATTGTGGTATTTTATTGTAGGTAAAGGTTGTACTATATATTGTGGCATTTTAATATTAGTAAAGGCTAAACTATATGTTGTGGTATTTTATTGTAAGTAAAGGTGATACTATATATTGTGGTATTTTAATATTAGTAAAGGCTAAACTATATATTGTGGTATTTTATTGTAGGTAAAGGGGACACTATACATTGTGCTATTTTATTTTAGGTAAAGGTTGTACTATATATTGTGGTATTTTATTGTAGGTAAAGGTGGTACTATATATTGTGGTATTTTATTGTAGGTAAAGGTTGTACTATATATTGTGGTATTTTAATATTAGTAAAGGCTAAACTATATATTGTGGTATTTTATTGTAAGTAAAGGTGGTACTATATATTGTGGTATTTTAATATTAGTAAAGGCTAAACTATATATTGTGGTATTTTATTGTAAGTAAAAGTTGTACTATATATTGTGGTATTTTAATATTAGTAAAGGCTAAACTATATATTGTGGTATTTTATTGTAGATAAAGGGGATACTATACATTGTGCTATTTTATTGTAGGTAAAGGTTGTACTATATATTGTGGTATTTTATTGTAGGTAAAGGGGGTACTATATATTGTGGTATTTTATTGTAGGTAAAGGTTGTACTATATGTTGTGGTATTTTAATATTAGTAAAGGCTAAACTATATATTGTGGTATTTTATTGTAAGTAAAGGTCGTACTATATATTGTGGTATTTTGTTTTAGGTAAAGTGGTACAATATATTGTGGTATTTGATTGTAGGTAAAGGGGGTACTATATATTGTGGTATTTTATTGTAGGTAAAGGTGGTACTATATATTTTGGTATCAATACAGAAGGTATTGTACAAGGAATATACCTTAATCGTGATGAAAGAGATGAATTGAGAATGGGTATAGATCAAATGATGAATGAAAGAATACATCCATCTGTACTATACTATCAGTTTACTGTATCTTTAAAACCAGTTATTGATATTAATGATACAGGTGACCAAATTAAAATAGAAGATCTATATGTTATTGGTATGTTAGTATATTTTTATTTGTAGTTAATTATAATAGGGACTATGTAATATAGTGTTTATTTACAGGAAGTAATTTGTTTATGTCACATCATTTCACTTTAACCTGTATCCTTGGTGAAAATACAAAAATTGGGATACAGTTTGTGTGGTATATTGTATTGAGAGATTTAGCATTGCTTGCCATAGTTGACATTCGTTTTTTTTTAAATTCAGAAATTTACCTAGAAAGTAAACCTGGGATGTTTTATTCATGTAATAAATCCAAACGATGTTTCTATAGATTTGGAGATAAAACTAGTCTCATACATACTCAGGTTAGTAATAAGTGTATTTCTAGTTCTATATATTGTAATTTCATCATGCCTTCACAAGAATTTTTAATTGTATTCTTGATTATGACCATGTCAATTGTTGAAACGTCCTTGTGTATAATAAAGTACTGGAGTAGTAAACTCTAAAATAGTGTTTCATTTTCTTAAAGAAGAATGATATTGTGATAGGGTGCATTACTGAGAACAATATTTGGAACAAATTGCTTAAAATTCCAGTAGAGAATTCAAGCAGGCAAAAATGACACTACAATGAAGATGATGTCACATATTGTACTAGCTGAAAGTTCCATGAAATGAAGTTTCCTAAACCGAATTTCTAGACTTAAAACAGGAACTATTTATCTATTACTTGGAGGTTATCCCATTTCTTTATATGTTTAGAATTATGTTAAAGACAGAGATATTATGAGTATGTATTTGATACTTCCTGCCATTTTGTTACATGTTTAAATGGCTTTGCTTTTATATTTTCTGTATTTTTTAGATACTTTCTGTATTTTTACATATAGAACCTTAAATAATTGTATATTCATGTAGATATATATATATATTTCATCATTTTAAAATAAAAACATGAAAAATATTGTCTACTTTCTTTTATTTATATTTTCATTTTGCTGTAGGCTAGCTACTATTTAGGCTCAAATATTCTTGTAGAAAAATTTCTGTTTGTAATGAAACCATGATCAAAAGATATGGTAATAAATTGGTGATCAAAGAATATCTGTCTATTCATTCTTTCATTCATTTGTTATAAAAAAAATTAATTTTTAGACATTGAATAATTTTGTCATTATTTATTTATTCATTATTTTTTATTTTTTATATGCCCACATTAAAATGTGGTCGAATATTGTTGTCACCCCGTCTGTCCATCCATCCATTACTAGATACTAGAGTTTTCATCGGATTTGAATTCAATTTCATCGGATTTGAATTCAATTTGCTGTGATCATTTATATTGATGAGATTTTGAACAGTTTTTGAGTTATGGCACTTGACTTAGTCAAAATGTGTCAAAATTGACTTGTGATTGCTATAGAGACTACAGGTTTCATCTGATTTGAATAAAATGTGATCATTTATATTGATGAAATCTTGAACATATTCAATATTGATGATTTTTCAGCAAACTGTTTTTGAATTAATGGCCTTGACTAAGTCACAATGCATCAAAATTAGCTATAGGGACTACAGTTTTGTCTGATTTGAAATTTGGTGTGATAATTTATATTAATGAGATCTTATAGAGGCTCAAATCATATTGGAGTTTCAACCAGTATCTTGCTAGCCAACCACTTGTTTTATTTTATTTTTCATATTTTGTAATTATTGGAAATCCAGTAAACTGACCAAAGTGAATTATATTCTCTTTAGAAGATACCAATTTAGATATGATACAAAATACAATATGAGGTTTATTTGATGGAAACTTATAGGTATAATTGAATGGTATCCTCTATATAAAAGTTTGTTATCTTGTAGGACATCAGAGAACTAATAGTTTTAGAAGAAGAAAGTAAATATAAGAAAGAGATAACAATGTTACAAAAGAAGCTGGAAGAGTTAAAGAAAAATACTTAGCTTGGAAGGTTTTTAGATGATCTACAATTTGAATTGTATTACATGTGCCTTGGAAAGATTTACTTGGTGTTAATATTGTTATTTTTTTTGGAATCTACTTCAGGAAAGTAGAACATGTTTGAAGGGATGTCATCTTCTAAATATTATTTTAACACATCACTCAAGGGTTGTGCTGATGGTTTTTTTTTCCTTTTATTATAATATGTGCCAAAGAAAATGTATACATATCATAACAGGTTTTGCAAATGGCAAATTTTATATTATTTTTATACGCCCACATGGAAATGTGGACGTATATTGCCGTCGCCCCTGTCCATCCGTCCGTCCGTCGATCCGTCCACATTTGTTGTATCCACGATAGAGGCTACAGTTTTTATCTGATCTTAATGAAACTTGGTATACATGTATATATTGATGATATTTCGGTCAAGTTCGAAAATGGAAATTATCGCATGAACGGTTTTTGAGTTATTGCACTTGACTTAGTAAAAACACGTCAAATTTGAGTTGTATCCACAATAGAGGCTACAGTTTTTATCCGATCTTAATGAAACTTGGTATACATGTATATATTAAGGATATCTCGGTCAAGTTCGAAAATGGAGATTATCGAATGAATGTTTTTTGAGTTATTGCCCTTGACTTTGTAAAAACGCGTCAAATTTGGGTTGTATTCACGATATAGGCTACAGTCTTTATCAGAAATTCAAATTTGACGATTTTTTGATGAATAGTTTATGAGTAATTGCCCTTGACTAAGTGAAATTGCGTAAAAACTCATTTTCTGTAGACACTATAGAAGCTACAATTATCTATGGATTTTAATGAAACTTGGTATGAGCATTGGAATTGATAAGAGGGTGGTCAAGTTCGATTTGGACGATTTTGCGATAAACAGTTTTGGAGTTATTGTCCCTGCCTCTATGTTTGTTGTAGACAAATTAGAAGCTACAATTTTCAATGGATTTAAATGAAAGTTGGTGTGAGCATTGGAATTGATAAGACGACGGTCAAGTTCGAATTTGAAGATTTTCGATGAACAGTTTTTTAGTTATTGCCCTTGACTTAGTAAGATTGCGTCAAAATTTTATTGTGGGTTCAATAGAAACTACAATTTTCAATGGATTTTGATGAAACTTGTTTTTTTTGAGTTTGTGCCTGACTTCAATATCCATTTAGTGAATGTTTTTGAGCTATTGCTCTATTTATTTTTCAAATTCAATGCTGCCAGTGGGCGTATGTTACCTTGCCCTGGCAAGCTATCTTCATGTTTGTAATTTTTTTAAATTTTAAGCCCTATTTCTTAGGATATGGACATACTCAATAATGTTTGTCAATATAATGATATATATTTGTTCATACATAAGGAACATCACATTAATATCCATATATTGTTTTCTGAGTATAAAACTTCTCATGTACAATGTGACCCATGAACCATGAATATCTTTTGGAACTGAAATTTTTATAAGTTCCAGAAACATATCTTTGTTATTGCTTATATTTTTTTACTGAAAATAAATATCAGTATTATTTTGATTTATCTGTTCTTATCTTTATCAACCAGTTCGAAATCATTTCTGACTTTATGGTCTGATTTTCACGTTCCCGATGCGGACAACTGTAGGTGACGGTGTTGACTTAACAAAAGTTGCGACGGGCCTCTTAATAAAACGCTTTGGTGGTGGTTAATCAACACGTGCGACACACTAGAAGCCCATTTCTGATTGAGGAGTTCTCGTTAAATGTCAAAACAGGCAGGTTAAAGTAGGTTGGCCTGAAGTGTAAGGATAACTTAAGAACAGCTTCTGAGACCAGACGGACCGGCGTTACCTTTTTGGTTGATTGTTCGTTGCAAGTATTCCAGCAGAATGGTGAATATTAGGTCCTAGGTCTTGCTGTATTTAATGTCTCAATCCAATGGGGTTCCCCAGATTGACAGCAATCCTACAAAACTTCCTACCGATATGATGGTTAATGCGAGCAATAACTCATTGTGTATGTGGTACGAGAAAGTAAAGATTGATTGTGTCTTCAGATTTGCTTCCCAAGTTGAAGTAGTTTGATCATATACGTCATTGACATTTCAAACCTTTGATCTGTGGAACTAATAATACTCATTGGAACAACAATTGCTACAAATCTCAATAACAAACAACATTGATTAGCTACTCTTCCCTTTCTTTATTTCTAATAATAAACAGAACAAGTAACCAGACGCATACCTTCTCCCTTTTCAGGTCGATTTTTCTTCCAATATAACTAATTCCTTAATGTAATAGACATATTTTTATATTCATACCATGTATGCTGTAGTTATTTTAAAAGTTGGGGGAGGTAAAGTCTAGTAATCCATTGATTTCAATCGCGGGAACTTGAGTTCAGAATACAGATAACATGACATGGTACTTAATTAATATAAAGGCCAGGGGCATTATTATAGACCTGGTATATCAGGTGAACGTATTTTCCGTTAGGAGCAATTAGTACAAATATAACCTAATAAAGAAGTTAAAAAACATGATGGAACACCTATAAAATAATTTTCTGTAGGCGATTACTGTATTCAAAACTGCCTTGAATTCCAGAAATTATCTTATCAAGATCATTCCTATCCTCTTGTACTTTTATGTTTCTTGCACCGAAATCAGTCACTAGGTACATTTCTCACAACCATTATCTAACTGTTAACGAATATAACATTCAGTGATATTCGCCTACATGGTGGGATAACAAAAGCCATTTCAATTCTGAATAATTGTACGAATTAAAACTCTATTTCATTTTCTTAAACATATAGTTTTTATTGTTAAGTAATGTTCTATAATAATCATATATTCATAACTACATTATCTGTTGGTATAAAGACTTGCGCTATCTAAATGCCATGGATATTTTGAAACCTGCAGACTAGACAATTGAATTGCGTTTCCCAATTATGGAGCAGACTGCTATGAATAAATCTTGTGTGATGCCCAGAAGGTACATTATCTTTAGAATAACTCAGATTGAATTGTAAACTCAAAATGTACAATAAAATGCCCAAGGCCTAACTTTGTATAGATTATCACAGACTTTAGAGTTAATATAAAATCCTCTTCAATATCCGGTATTGAAGTTTGTGGGAATATCAGCTTTTAGCCAGTGAAAAGTTATACAATAATCGTTAGTAACATGTGTTAAAACTGAATCTAAACGTTATGAATTCTAACTGTTATCATGAAACACTCATGAGACTTTATCGACAACAAGTAGGCAGGGCTAACTTCTTTCAAATCTATTCTATCAATTGCATTATTCATGACTGACGAACGCATTACGCTAGAATGGAATTGAACTGCCGAAATGATTTTTTTCCTTCAATGTTCTGAATGCATGTTGGTGCACTCGACGACCGAGTGGGCTGGATTTTAACTTTCGTTCTTACAATTAATTTCAGACATATATTTAATAAATGTGTTTTTTGTTGTTTGCGTTGTGGGCCAATTTCTCTCAGTATTTAACCAGCATTGAATTCGACGAAGATTTCATTTTGAGGAAAATCGTTCTTTGAATACATAATACTTTAGACTCTAAACTTCACAATGTCTTTGGATAATTTTATTGGAAGTTGGCAAGAAGAAAAGAAAGATGGATTTGAAGATTTTGCCAAAGTAATAGGTATGTAATATTTTTAGATATTTTAAAATATGGAAAAGATTGAGCTGAAAAAAAAAACCCACAACAAACACTTAGCTATTTTGACTTGTACTTATAGTATCATAATTGGACACACGATTTACGTTGAATATGTCACTTATCAGATTGTGTCAGTTCTACAGAAACAGGGTTGAATCTGAAGTTTAAAGTTAAGCGGGTTTTAAATTCTACAGTGATCAGGTATAAAGTACTACATAGAACAGAATGATGTAAAGTAGGGATCTGATATCAAATTCAATACAAATCAATTCTGTGAACATCAGATGTTTCTTCAACAATTTCGGGTTTCTTTTTGCGGCTCGGATCATTAGAACTTGGTTCATTTATGTAAAATTCTATAGTCAGGTATATGTTACAGTTATATGACTCGGTAGAGATCAGATATAGAATTCTACATTGCTCAGATATATAATGCTATAGAGATCAGATATAGAATTCTACATTGCTCAGATATATAATGCTATAGAGATAAGATATAGAATTCTACATTGATCAGATACACTATGCTACAGACATCAGATATAGAATTCTACATTGCTCAGATATATAAAGCTATAAAGATCAGATATAGAAAAATTCTAAAAATTGCTTTTTTAAAAAAAACCAAAAATAATGCTATAGAGATCAGATATAGAATTCTACATTGCTCAGATATATAATGCTATAGAGATCAGATATAGAATTCTACATTTCTCAGATATATATCAAATATACAAATCAATTCTGTAAACATCAGATGTTTCGTCAACAATTTCGGGTTTCTTTTTGCGGCTCGGATCATTAGAACTTGGTTCATTTATGTAAAATTCTATAGTCAGGTATATGTTACAGTTATAGGACTCGGTAGAGATCAGATATAGAATTCTACATTGCTCAGATATATAATGCTATAGAGATCAGATATAGAATTCTACATTGCTCAGATATATAATGCTATAGAGATCAGATAAAGAATTCTATATTGATCAGATACACAATGCTATAGAGATCTGATATAGAATTCTACATTGCTCAGAAATACAATACTTAATTGGTCAGCTATATAAAATTGTAAAACCACAGCATTTTCGTCTTTCATCTGTACTATAATGGACGTTTTATTTGATCCTTGATAATGAAATATGTAAGGCATTATTTTACTATACGAATGAAAATCGCATTACATGTATGAATCTTTCAATTTCAAGTTGAGTTGAAATGTTTTCATCCTAATTCAAGAAGGAGATAGCCTCTATGCGTTCGTTTTCATTCAAGAATATTACAGGTGTTTTAAGCATTTTCCATCCTCATTCTTAAAGATGATAGACAGGTTTTGTAGAAACAAACGGTGCTTCCATACTTATTTGAATGTAGTGGAATTAATGTTTCAAAATATTACCTGCCCTATCAGGCACATGTGGTATTGTTAAATTCAGTAATCATTATAGAAGTTTTGCCATTAAAATCTTAGATGGTGGTAAAATAATTATTTCTGGTCTCAATCTAAAGCGTTCTAATTACTGTTTAAGTTTGTATTTCAGTCCTCAAACTGGTTTTGAGTTATCAATGTTTTGATCTTCATTCTTCGGTGAATGAGTAACCGTTTTGGTTCTCGTTTTAAGTTAAAAAGGAAAAAGCAGAACACAACAAATTCCAGAATAAAGAACCCCCTTTCTACATTTGACAGAGAAAAGTGTTTCAGACTATTATTAGAAGGCGGCAGAGGAGTCTCATACTCATGTTGATAGTAGTATGTCAATCCGGGACGTCAATTTACATTCCTGAGGCAATACTTATAATCTATATAAAAATGTAAAAAGAATGTACGCCTGATTGCTCTGTAAAACAAATAGCTCTTAAAGACAAACAATATAGAATTTGACATGAATGTCATTGAATAAAAGTTTCAAACATTCATTGATTGAACTCGTACATAAAGATTGGTGTAGACTGGTAAGATAGCATAAGGTCAAGTCGGAATTCAATACGGTTTTAGTTACATAATCAGTGTGTTCTCATCTGAGACTAGTCTCAAATCTATTAACACATCATATGTTTTATTTCTTCACTAACACATTTCACTATGATCTTCAGCCCTTGATATTTACCGTTTCTGTTTTTAAAACGGAACCACCCATAAACAGAAACATGTTTTTGTAGTTGTATCTAGAAGAATAATTGGTAGAGTAAATGTTAATTATAATAGAAATCTGTAGTACAGACCAGTTAAACTTTATTCATAAAAAACACGTGCTCAACAGACTTCTACTATAATATATGATATAACAAATGAATTAAAAAGTTTGGTCTTGATCGACATCCAACTTAGTCAAATTCTATTTAACAAGTGACTTTTCCTGCTTTAATACGATTGCCATGTTTTCGGTTTTTAAAATCACAAAATCTCAGACTTTGGTTGTTTTGATTCATCTTACAAAATAGCTTTGAAAGAGTTCTAACTGCATAAATCAGGAAAGTTTAAACACAATACCATTGAATTGACAGATTACATTAAAGTATAATGTTCTGATTTGTCTTGACCTTCCAGAAACTAATGTTATCAATCATTAGCACTCATTGTACAAGATATAATTGTTTTACACTGTAGAGAAAGAAATCACGAGCAAGACGAATCTTAACAGAAAGATATTAGAAACGTTCAGTAGTGCATGCTCAGAATTATAAATAATAGCTGGGATCTGCTCATTTCCCTATACAATATTTAATGGAAATAAGTCGATTGGAAACATATTTTTCATATTAAATGTTACGTTATGTTCGTTACGTACTAGTGATTTTATATTAAAATATCGAACTAGTTATATTTATTGAGAATTAAATTAAAATCAGTGTCAATTATGTAAGTTATAGTCTAGTCGGATATTACATGGAATATGTTTAATATCAGTATTGGTTTTTCAATGAAATTATTAATTTTAAATAGCATATTGAATTAAATCAGATAACGAGTTTCTTTTTCATTTCCCAAAGCACTTAGTTTACGTTAATCAGCTGGTTGTATTTGCATGATGAACATGTACACAATTAAGACCCTGTAATTAATTAAATAGCTCAGATATCAATTTCAGATGTATTTCAGTGGTTGTATTGATGAGATATATATCCCAGGCTTGTTCACAGTCATGTATATGCTAATGACTCGTTTTGTGAACAAGACTAACATTTTGGTAGTAGAGCTGTCCGAAAATGTATACTAATCGGTATCGTAACATATTGACCATACTAACTTGCATACATACTTCATGCTTTTATAGATATATGTAACTCAAATGGTCAAAGTCATTTGATTCTTGGTTTCTAAGCAGACTAATATTTGCGAATCACCATAAAAAAAACACTTAATGCTGCACACGTTAAAGATGATCTGTGTGGAATGGTAATAGGCCAGTAAAGGTTTATTTCATGTTTTCATAAACGTTTAACATGAACGTTAAGAATTTCTCTCGACATATTTCGTGAAACATAAAATTTCCAACATATTGATGACATCCACATTCGATAAGAAACGAGAATAAATGCGTGTCTTGTAACACCTCAAACTGAGGGTATAATCAGGAACATTGTTACTTTATATTTTCTTCGGTCAAACTGATCATTTGAAAGAATATAGTAAGAGTTTTATACTGAACAGATTAGCTGAAGACGTCAGTGGGGCAGGATATGACCAATCTGTTGGAACACCTGATGTCGCATATTTTATCAACTCTCATAAGGGGGATTCACATAACTAATAATTATTCACATTTATATGGAGAACGAGTAATACAATAATTTCTTGAGTTGTGTTTTGTATGATCAGCAAGACAACGCTGCTGTTGAATAGTACTTATCGAGCTATTTTCACAAACACTCTTATTTAAGTTTACGTTGATAGTAAATAGTGACTATTTTATATTTGTATATAGTAGAATACGGTATTTACATAATCAGTCAATTTTTAATGATTAACTTTCAACTCCAGTTGCGCCGTTTTTAACAATGTATTGACTATATTGTCACTTATAATATATTATACATTGATATTTAGGTATTAGTTTAAACGATTTGTAATAGATATGCACTTATAAACCTTCAAGTCATATCCTCGGGCACTACTCTAGTTGGCTTCATAGAAGAACAACTTTGAATGGTGCGTATGGATTGTTGAATTCTATGGTATATTTTTCGATAAAAGTTCCTTCCTAATCAAACGATTAATCTTGTAGAAAAACGTAAAATCTCTGATAAAACTATGTCATAGAGCTCCTATTTACCTACTATCTTTACTGAGTTAAGTGCTTATGTGAATGCTTAGAACTTCTGCGATGAATGCGGTGACTTAAAATTTTGTCACAGCACTACATTTTATGTGCCCTTGATTTCGATCACTGATCCGTTTTGTTTGGAAATTTAAGACTTATTACAGTAAATCACACGATTGTCAGTAACTGTGTTTGGTCAAACACAATCACAAAACTTACCCGGATCAAGTTTTCACCATAATTGAAATGAAATGTGATTAAGAAAGCGCATAGGTTAAAATTTTATCTATATCATCTATTTCAAACATTCAATCTTTATTGTGTTCTTTAATAAAAGTGTAAGCTTCTCGTAAATCAGAAAATCGTTTTATATCATAATCGTGTTTATAATAAACATGCCAGCCTAAATTATGTAATATATTATGGTTATTTCTTCAAAATTTGTTCCAGCAATGCCACGTTGACCTGCTGTAAGGTATTTACATGAAACATAGCATAGTTATCTTGTGGTATAAAAACATCATTGTAGTCGAGTACTTCATGCTCTTTGCACCTGAAAACTGTTGGAATGTGTATACTTATGTTGCACTTTTTAGCCTTTGTATCTATTCATTGAATTTGAAGAAGTTCCCGAGACAATTATCATATTATAATGTAAAACTATGCTGTTTTTCTAATGTTTATGGACCTCACTCGAGGGAATAGAACTTTAGTCTCCTTATATTCCTGTCGCAAAGGGATGCGATCAAAATATCGGTTTTGTTGAATTACAATAGAACGAGCCGTCGAATTTAGACTATAAACTATGAATATTGATATAGAAATTGCAAACTTTTAACTGGTCTTTTACAATTCTATATCTTTTCAAAAAGGGAGTTTTCTGGCAATTGCATGGTATCAGGAAACTTACAGCTTATGCTTTGCAAATCGTTGGAATTTATTTACCTTTCATGTCAACAAATTTAAGATCGTATGACATAAAGTATTTACCTACATTAGAATATAAATTACTAGATATTTTTTCACTCTCAACAACCTAGCTCTCCAGGAACTTGTAAATACATTATTGTACGAATCTTCATTTTGATCCGAATTACGAGTATAAGCTGATTTTTCTGTTTTTAAAGTGAAACTACAACTTGGTGATTGATGTGTGATTTATAATTTCGTAAGTTATATCTTCCAAAACATTTATAACTTCGCATGGGCCCAGGGGCGTAGCTACCGGGGGGGTGTGGGGGGTGTGACACCCCCCCACTTTTACTGAACTCGTCGGTAATACGCGGAATCGGTCGGTAAAAAGGGGGGTCATGGATGGAACCGTCGGAATCGATCGATTAAACCGATTAATTAACCTAAAAAGTCAAAACATTGTGTTGGTTATGATCGGTCGATAAAAGACGGCAAGGTGGGACCGTCGGTAAAACCAATTAACCTAAAAAGTAAAAACCTTGTGTTGGTTATGATTTTATCAGTAAACTGTCAACATTAAAAGTATTTTTTTTTACTGAAACTACCGGAATCGGTCGGTATAAGTTGGTTATGACTGGAGGGTTACCGATACCCTTGTTATTGGTAAGCTGTTCGTTATTTGAATTTGTCGGTAAAACGCGGAATTGGCCGATAGAAGAAGGTCATTGATGGAGCCGTCTGTAAAACCGATTTGTTAACCGAAAGAGTGAAAACCTTGTGTCTCTTAAGATGTTATCGGTAAACCGTTCGTCTACATTAAAGTGATTTTTACTAAACTTGTCGATAAAACGCGGAATCGGTCGATAATAGACGGTCATGGATGGGAAATAGAGCCTTCAGTAAAACCGATTGGCTGACCGAAAGTGTGGAAACCTTGTGTCAGTTATGATGTTATCGGAAAACTGTTCGTTTACATAAAAAGTGATTTTTACTGAACTTGTCGGTAAACCGCAGAATAGGTCGAAAAAGGCTATATAAAACATATGGTTGTCCGACGAAAATTGATAATTTTGACCGGTGGAAACGACTTCCAAAATCGCGTCAGATGTATTTTCCGGGTTTCCTAGTTTGTAAAATTTTCAGGGGGAGAACACCCGAAACCAACCCCCCCCCCCCCCCCAAATGTCGGTAAAACGCAGAATAGGTCGAAAGAGGACATAGAAAAAATATGGTTTTCCGATGAAAATTGATAATTTGGACCAGTGGAAAAGATTCCAAAATCGCGTCAGATGTATTCTCCGGGTTTCCAAGTATGTAAAATTTTCCGGGGAAGGACCCCCGAACCCCCCGCCACTGCAAGGGCCGAATACGAAGGCCTTTGGCCTGCAGGGCTTGCCTTGGAAAAATCACCTTTCAGTCCCCCCTCTCAGGCATATTCTAGATACACCCCTGATTGATATGGTTTTCTAAGGTTTAGGATTTGCTTTAACGATGGATTTCGTTCGTGTATAATGTATATACTTAAAAGTGCGAGTAAGTTATTTTTGCCCTGGGAAGAACACGTGTTCGTCGGTAAAACTTTGACGTTACACGTGTTCGTCGGTAAAACTTAGACGTTTACACCCCCCCAGTCAAAATGGTCACGCTACGCTCCTGCATGGGCCTTTCCATCTACCAAATTTCGCCTTCATTATAAATCATTCTCCGCAAATACACTTTATCTCCCAAATTATAAGCTTCTCCTCTTACTCTTTTATCAAAATCTTTTGACGTTCTGCTGCTAATTTAGTATCCCTATCAACTTCCTCAAAAACTACTTTCAAACGAAGAATGTTATGTTGAATTGTAACCTAAAAAAATTAGAGGAATATATTTGTTCCATTCGACAATCCTACCAGGGGTGTAAAGAGGATTTTTGGTTTTTGAAATGTGTAATATCCGACACGAATCGGTGATTAACTTATTCACTTTTAAGACATAAAATATGTGCCTTCGTCGGTATGTATCACCTCAGAGATAAAAAAATATATAAAATTGATTGATTAGAATTTCAGCTACCGTTTCAGCCTCTTGATTAGGCACAGAATACGCTTCTAAATACTTCTATTACTTATAAATTTAGCGTACTGAAATATATCTTTTTTGCGGGATGACCTTGGTAGTGAAGAGGTGTGTTTAAACCTGGTGTTGATTTAGGGTGTTATAAGAGATGCCCTCCTCCTACTAGGTCACAAGTAGAGACTGTGCTACGAATTTCAGTATCAATTGATAAGAAATTATCTACTTCTGTTGGTGATTATCTGAAGGCACATATTATCTAATATTTTTAATATCTAATATTTACACTAATTTTAAAAACATCTTGACGCTGGCCTGGCCAGTAGAAACTGTGTCTAATTTGGTCGATTGTACGTTGTTCACCTTAATGACCCGACGTTGGATTGTCGTGTGCAGCCTGAAGAACATCGTAAACTATAGCTCTTGCTATGGTTATGTCTAATCTATTGTTTCTACCATCTTGAGTTTCTTTATTTTTTACTGTAGAAGATAAAACACGAAAGAAGTCTAATATACGATGATACGGTTGTAAAGATAGTGGTGGTTTCACATTTTTCTTGGTTTGGTCGTTGTTCTGATTGATATCCTCTCCGGAATTTACTACGTGGTCTTTTTCTAGAAGCATTCTGCGTCTTTCTTGTCTGTTATCTCTTCGTGAAGTTTGCTCATCAGTTCTGTGATGATAGTTATTTATCTCGCCTGTATTTTTTATGATATTGTGGTTCAACTGTCTTAGTCTTTCGTCCTGATCTAGCATGATATTTAATATATATGGTCCTGTTCGCCTCGCGATTTTCTTTTGAAATTAGGCTCTTCTCTGTGTCTGGTAGAATTCGTATCCTTGTACTGACGACTGCACTCTTCAGCTCTCGCTATAGTCCATTCCATTCCATCTAATTTAAGTTTAGTTTTAGCAATATGTATTATCTTTTCTAAAGAATTCAAAATAGTGTCATTGCATGTTTATATCTTTTGACTCCTTCCGGAATAGTACTCATAAATCTATAAATCACAATAGTTTCTACAATATACAAAATGATTTCTAAATCACCATTTGTTACAGGTATAGAAATTTTAACTGAGTGAAATTAATCACATTGGCAATTTGTACTGCACGAAATTGGACGAAATTGTCTATACGCCACAGCCGAGTGAAGTTGGTTCGTTATTCGTTATTCGTGAATAACGAATACCGAATAACGAACAAACTTCACAATCTTATTCGTTTTTCGTTTTTATTGACAAACGAAAAGCTAAAAACGAATAAAAATAACGAATGACGAAAAACAGAAGAATTTTATTCATTTTTACAAAGAGGTTTATGTTTATCCAGCTTAAAATTAGGAGAACGACGCCTGAAAATTGGACTGCAAAAAGCTAGTCCCCAAAACGAAAACAAAAAAAACAACGAAAAAATGAATAACAGATAGGTTATCCAGGTTTAGGAGAACTTCGACTGAAAATTGGGATTTATAAGAAGAAACAGAGGCTATTCTGTATGTTATTCGCTCTTTTGTAAGCACCAAGAGGGGAATATTCGCTATTTGTTTCTCGTTATTCGTTCTTTTGTAAGCACCAAGAGGGGGATATTCGCTATTCGTTTCCGTTATTCGATTTTCGTTATTCTTTATTCGTTTTTCGTTATTCGTTATTGTAGCACTTCTAGATGTTTAAATGACTTTGACTTTGAAAATTGGGATATATAACTAGAAACGAGTCTATTATATTTGTTATTCGTTCTTTTGTAAGCACCCACCAAGAGAGGGATATTCGCTATTCTTTTCGTTATTCGTTATTCGTTTTTCGCTATTTTTTGTTTTTTATTCATTTTTCGGTATTCGTTATTCGTTTTTTTTTATTAGTTTTTCGCTATTCGTTTTTTACTTTCGATTTTCTTTTTTCGCTTTTCGTTATTTGTTTTTCGTTATTCGTTCTTTTGCAAGCACCAAGAGGAGGATATTCGCTATTTGTTTTTTGTTTTTCGTTATTCGTTTTTCGTTATTGTAGCACTTCTAGATATTTAAATGACTTTGACTTTGGAAATTGGGATTTATAAGAAGAAACAGAGTCTATGATATTTCTTATTCGTTCTTTTGTAAGCACCACGAGGGGGATATTCGCTATTCGTTATTTGTTTTCGTTATTTGTTTTTTGTTTTTCGTAAATGGTTATTGGCTATTCGCTTTTCGCCTTTAGTTATCCGTTATTGTAAAACTTCTAGATGTTTAAATGACTTCACTTTGTGTTTTTCATTGTTTTATGTGGTATAGATCTTCTAAAAGGTAGTGAGAGGGATATCGGGGATTGGGGGCGGCGAATCCTTCTCTGTTCTGACTCCCGGCGAGGCTTGACAGGCTCTCTTATACCACAACCTGGACCCTGGATGCCCAACATGCAAGCTATTGGTTGGCATAGCTCGATGCAAGCTGTCCTCTTCAAACATGCATGCACTGTCCGTACTAGATTTATAATCCAGGACACACACTCATCCCCTTTTACAGTGGAAACAATAATACAATATATCAAATAAATTGTAGGTAGATTAAAGGGACTACTCCTTTCGTCAAAAACGAATAACGAATAACAAACTAACTTCACACTGCCGAAAACCACTGACTGCTGCTCATACGTCTGCGAAATCAACCACATAAACTTTGGTACGCTATCCACTATTCTGTAATGTAGAAGATTAAATTTAACACTATAAATTTATTTACTACGGTATTTGCAAAGATAGTTTTCGAATAGAATCAAAACATAAAAAAGAAACTGGGCAAGAGTGTTAGCCTACATTACAGGTTGCGTCTTAAGCCTGATCTTAAAAAGTTATTTCTTTCAACACAAGTTTGCATGCTGTTCCATCGTGGTCCGGACTACACTATCGGTGACGCCAATTATATTGTGACCCATCGTTGATGGAAAGAAGAAATCAACTTATATTTACATCTTTATTTCCGCCATTCCTCACCTCGCTCCGAACTATCTTACCCCTTCACTCACTCTTAAACCTCACAAAATTTAACCGTTCTGAGAATGGTACGGATGAAGTTTGTGTCATGTAAATGTTCGAGCGTTCTCAGAACGGTTCCAATTCTGGCCCACCTCGAAGACGTGATCTCGAAACGGTTCTCAGACCGGACTCGATAAATGTTTTGTAGTGTGAACGCGAAGCGTGTTGAGAATGAATTTGTTGCGCGTATGCATTGGCCCACCTTCACCTTTTCCCGCGCAATTTGATCATCACCAGGAGCTTTGTTTGTTTTCATCCGGGTTATATAGACGTCTATATTTACCTCTTTCGCAAAGAATTCCATGAGAATGCTTCTGAGAGCAGTCAACCGTATACCTTATTATTTTGGAACCGTTCTCCACACGCTCGTTTTATTGTTGGTGTAATGTGATTTTATCACAAACGCATTGTCGATAATTATTATAATAAGATCGAAATTGAAGTATGTATTCTTTCGAGACTATTGATAACATTCTAGTGTTAAATGTTATGACAATTGACTAAATTATCAACAGTTGATGACATGTTAAATGCCGACTCTTTCAATACAGGAATGCCCGAGGTTCCAATTCCTAAGGCTGTACCATTGATTACTCTGACATACATCTTTTAGATATCATCATTTTTTTGTGCTCTTTCTCTATTTTGTATGCTTTTTGTATACAGTATATACAAATGTACATGATGTTTATTATGTTGTTTTTTAGAGTATATTATTCTATTGTAAAAATAGATAAACATGTCAATATATTGTAAACAATCGCCACCATATCTTTCATTTTGACAGTTGATTGTTTAGTCTCTAATATGTCGTGATGGAATTAACTTCTTGTATATTATCACGTAAAGACGGCAGCTGCATGAGGGTGAACAAAAAAAATGTGGTGTCAAAGGATCTCCTTCACACAAACAAATTAATAAACAATATATCCTTATATAAACCTTTCCATTCGCATTACTTTCATAATGTGACGTTTAGGATGCAATCGAATCGATTTTGCATTTAGAGGCATCTAAGTGTGTACGTCGAGATACGGAGCACGGGTTCTTGGTCGTGTGTTTTTTTACCTGGATTGAAAGAACACGATTTTTAGATTGTTATTAACACCGTAGAATTCTGTCTGCAAATGTGGCATTACTTCTGGCTAGTCACGCATCTACTACTATTTTGTTTATATAATATTGTGAACATACTGGTATTCATTGGTAGCAGAATGCACAATGTTGTAGGTAAAAATATTTATCTCAATTATCTATAACTGGTGTTTCAACACCTATTTTTTTATTTATTCAAGTGCCAACTTACAATCGTGTCGTTAAATAGCTTTTGATTGTACAATCTTTCAACAGAATTTAGATCGTATCACGAAGACTATGTCAGACGAGCCGAAAAAAATGAATACAGATTCAATCAATGAGGTAAAAACGTATGAAGATTATGTTTAGTGCTGAAGGATGAAATACGTCTAAAATATGTGGCGTATTCCGGTTGTCAAGAATTTAAATTAACCCTTACTGAAAGTTCGCTGAATGTTTCCAATAACTGTACTGCAATTTTAATCATTATTATAACTCTAAACTGTACAGTCAATGATACACAATAACTGTCATCTAAATATTGTTCAAAACACTGAGAATTAGGCATTGAATTATTTGAATCGTGTTGCTTGGCTGAAAGCTCTTCGATATAAGCAATGTTCCTTTTATTTTAATCTGTATGAAATCTGTTTAACTAGGAGGTTGTTAAAAAGTCCCCTAAATGTTACCTTGAATGCTTCACCACTGTCAAAATCAATTACATGACCCCGAAATGCCAAAACACACAGACGTAATTTTTGGATTAAGGTTATTGTTGTTCTGTTTGACTGAACGTTCCTGAGTTTATTCTGTGAGGATTTTTTAGGCCAAGAAATGTCAGCATGTACCTGGATGTGTCAGTGGATGATATTTTGCAGGTATTGACGTTATGTGCCCAGAAGAAAGATTTAATTTAAGAGAATTATGTTTATTATTCTCACAGTCTGGTCTGTAATTCTACACGTAAACACTGTCTATTATACATGCTGTTTTAACCTGAAATTGTTAAATTTAGATCATTATAACTTAGTTATCGTGTGAGATAAAGCAAAATGTTTCTCCAACTTTATGGTGAAAGTGTTTAATAATATATGATAATTGAATAGCAATTGCTGCCAACTCATAAGGTCAAGATGTCAAGCATATATTGGCAGATACACTTCTATGCTATCAGCTCAGCTGGACGAACTCACAACAGAAGCAACCAATTATGCTTCTACTTTAGCCTTTTAAAGAGCATTTTTTCTCATATTCTATAAACGGGTCACCCAAATCCGCTATCAAGGTCCGCCTTTCTAATGGTGATGGTGTGTTCTTGAAAAATATCCTAATGTCCCCTACTATTCTTTTATTCTGATTGGGATGCACCTATTGTCTTATCGCCTACAAACTGATAAACACACACCTTGGTAAAATATATTGTAAGAGTGTTAAATTGTGTCGTGTTGTGTGATCTCTTCTTAATCCACTTATTCTCATCACCATCTATTAAGAGATGGAGATGAATCTATCTAATGACCTGTAGCATTAGACATGGTCTCCCTGATCTCTGTTGTATTGAAGTCCTGCCAACATATAAGTCTGGTTTGTAATTTACTAGTATATTAGACGACCACACAAGCATTTCATAGGGAGTCTCTGAACATGATTCCATTTATGCTATTTATAAATGGGCATGCGAGTCTCAATTCTTTCCATTCCATGTCAATCTTTAGTATTTGATGGATCGACAATCATGCGCGCTTGTTAATTATAGAGTCAAAAGTAAAGAGACATTCTGTAAGCGATAATGCCATAGATAAATGGGAGCTATACCTAAAGAGATTCTGTAACTGTTAAGGTGATTAGCACATCAATTTAGTTGTGTGTAATATTTAGACATTAAGGATGTCACAATAACCTCACATGGTATGAGAATTATGTATCGTTCTGCATGTGTACTCGTTAGCTTATTCACCCTGGGATTATAAAAATTGATCACAGAACGTCACATCCGGTACACTTTATTGTGTTTTTATTTTGGTGCGCAAAATCTCCACTACTTGCTCCCATTGCAACGTGTGTTTTGATCTTCACTTTATTAAAAGATAAAAACGATCATCCTCAATCATGTACCTGTTTTGCAAAATAATAACTTAATACACTAAGAAACTTGGTTAAAGTCGTTGTAGATCAAGTCAAGGTAAAAAAATGTGGATATAGATCACACCTGGTACTCTAATGAAAATGCGTACATCATGAAAAAATATTCGAAAAGATAGACATCATGGCCGGAAGAATAATAAATCTGTACATGCCTTACATGTATACGCTTTGTGGATAATATTATGGAGACCATAAATATTTCCACTCCGCAATATACCCAACGATAGAAGCTTAATAAACATCGAATATGTTCGAAACAGTCAGATTTAGTAATATAATATTATACCTCATATGAAAAGTTCATTACTTTATTCAATATACTGATGGGGTAAATTGTTTTGAAAAATTATTTCGCATTACAAAGAATTTGATTTCGGTTGGACAACAATAAGCGACAGGTAATAAGCAAATGTTCTATATATGACATTTAGTAATTGGTCGTATGATATAAATGTTTGTCGGTGGTATTAATTTCGATGTAAAGGCGTATTAGCCTAATTCTGATAAAAATAGTACAGAAACTCAACATATTGGAAAATTGAATAAAACAAAATGGACGTGGGTCACTTAACTAGTGATAGTAACATGCGGAACATGATAAAAATTCTCGAAAATCTGAATTATCCGACACTCTCGGTAATCCGACTTTATTTTCCGGTCCCGATGTATGTCGGATTACTCAGAGTAAAACTGTACTTGTTAAGATGTCGGGTTTTGTTTTGCTATTAGGATCGTTATTATTTTGATTTATTATAAGAAAACAGAACATATTGATGAGTCTAAAGCAGTATTTGAATATGTGGTGGTTCCATTTCATATTGTTAAGTACGAAATAGCATATGGCTTCTATCATAAAACTGTATAATTTTGGAATTAGAAGTAGTTATTTCCTTTATAATACAGATATCACCCATTTTAATGTTTGTCTGTGATTACAGAGGGCTATAAATTTACACAAGTAGATATTACATTATTTATTGCTCGTGGCTGTCTTGATAAATTTATCTCCTGAAGAAAATGCAAACAATTCTCATATCAATTAAGTACATGGAAGGCAGATTGTGTATCTCTATGAAATATGTTCTGTTATAAAAATTATTCATGATAACAGAAGGGTTTTAATCACAATCAGTGGTATGTAAAGTATTAATTAAGCAATCTTCTCAACAATATATTACTTAATTATTTTAATGTATGTACATATTTCATTTGTAAGTACATGTACACTTGAGCACTTCAAATATGGAATGATCATCTAATAGTTTACATAATATGTGAGCTACAAAACCTCAGAATCCTAGACACGAAATTAATTCATTTCTTGAAGAACTATCTGAAATCACCATCAGGAATCTCAATACCAAGTTCAGCTTGAAAGAAAAGTAATCAGAAATAGTTATCTATCTATGCGATGACAAATCACCAATGTATTGAACTTGCTTATAATCTAGCGCTCATTTTGATCTGTTTTAGTCTTCGACCTTCACTTATCCAAAGATGACACTTAGCAGATGGGATATTAAAACTGATATTTTTGCAGGCAATATCGAATTTTACGCTATACATACATTTAAATCATTGCATTGACTTGTGATTCATTGTGATTTTTGAAGGAATAACTACGTTTTTATACTGAAAAAAAACGAGCTTAAAATGTACTGCTCGATACATATGATTTATAGATGTTAGAATGATATCAATCCAATGATGTATTATTGGGAATGGACGTTGGTGCACGAAAACAGTGTGAGGATGACCTCGGATTGAAAGGTTTTTTCACAGTTAAAACGAATTCGGTAATAAAAACCAAAATATCTTGCGAACTTTAAAAAAAATGATGATTCAATTTACCTGTTTCTATTTTTGAATGAAGATAAACACATGTGAACTAAGATGTAATTAAATAATGAAAAACAGAAAACATGCTAATTCTTTCAGAGTGATTTGATAATAATCGCGCCAAACAGGGTTCGGGGATTAGGCTTCGCCAATTAAAATAAGTCAATAAATCAAATGCATGGCCGAGCTTAACACTTATATTTTATTTCCAAATTTCTTCCTCAGCAGTAATTTTTGTCGAGCCATCTCCAATGTTCTAAATGCCTATCATAATTATAACTTGTACGCTATATTCACTCACAATGCTAAAAGCGACAAGACAATGGTAGAGCGCTACGTCAAAAGTCTCGCCCAAGAAGATACATGGATGTGTTCCATTCATTACCAAGGCAGATTCAACTGCATAGAGTTGTCGAAAGTATGAAAATTACCATTCAACTCGACCTTTCAATCCACTCAAAATAATCAACATGTAAAGTTGTTCGTGCTCGTAGTCAAAATATGTGAAACGCATTTGGTACGTTTCTACAGCATTTAAAGTTTGAAACCAAAATTAACCGGTATATCGGTATTTAGCTCATATAGGTTTTAAGAATAAAAAAACATTACTAAAATGTAATATATGCACTAATTATGGTTATTATCTTAATTGACGTGTATTTACCTTGCTGATTGCATCCTGCGAGTACTTTAATACATTCCTGTCTGGAACCTATGAAGACATTGATATGAGAAAAAATGCCCTGGCAGTAAATTATATTTAAATTTTAATATATATGCTGAGTATTGGGATATTTATTATAAAATTTAACTTCTAGTCAAACACGTTTAACACAAACTAAACGTTTGCTGAAATTCTCATAAGATCATAAGAACCATATACACATTTTGACTGTAGATTGGAACAATAAATAATTATTTCATACAGCAATTTATTCTCTATAATAGTGCTTAGATTCTCATGATTTTAATTCATTAACCTAGTGAAACCTTACATGTTATAATTGTAATTAGGCTATATTGTAATTATATACTGTACTGGAAGTAATATCAACTGGTATCAATTAGGTAATTAATAATGAATAGATTAATTGATAATAATTTTATAATATGATAATGTACCTGTCTAGACAAGTATGTTAATAAAAAAAGGTCTGGCGAGCTAAGAAAACATGCTGTTTGAATTTAATATTTTGTCTATATTCCGGTAAGTCATTGGTGTTGATTATGATGCCAACCTACTGTCAAATTGGCTATTGTAAAAATATTATGTATTTTGGAAATAGTTTTCGTTCGTCCGGACAAAAATATCCTGAAGTTAGTGGCGTATTGGGGATGCCGCCCCTCGGGCAATTCTAAGATACGCTCCTGCTGGAGTTACCCCAGTGGCTCAAAATAGCAATTTTAATTTCGCCAATCAGATATTTTAGGTAACATTGAAGTTGAAGCTTTGATCTATTTGTTAAGTAAAAACATCTTTGATAGAAAGAACAACTTTTCTAGTCTATCAAACTTAAACGAAGCGCGAAATTGTTGCAATTTGCCTTGGCTTTTTGAAGCTTATCAGTATTTTTGTAGGTTAGCTTTTTATATAACATACACATTTGGCACGATTTGAACATCATTATACAATAATTATTGTACTTTTTTTCATACAAAATTCAAACTTAATCAAACCTACGATATTTCAAATGCAACCTGCTATGCCAGATATAACACACTATTTAGCTACTCTTGATCTTTTGAAGAGCTCTTGTGTTTACAAGTCGTTTGACTTGTAAAACGGTTTGTACAAGCTGTTATTTTACAGATCATAAAATACTTTATTCTATATTTCATACAACCTATAAATCTACAATTCGTTATTCAACCGTTTATTCAATATGTTATTCAATTGTTCATGTTATCATGTAACCTGTTATTCTAAACTTCGGACTATTCTACCGTACATATAACTTGTTATTCTTCATATCATGTGCCATATTATTAAGAATTTTAGACTTATTCTACAGTATATATTATTATATCCTGTTATTCTCATTTGACCAGTTAATCTAAACTTCGGACTGTTCGTATCATGTAACCTAGTATTCTAAACTTCGGATTGTTATTCTGCAGTATTTGTTATTCTTCATATCACGTAACCTGTTATTATACAGTACATATAACCTGTTATTCTCCATATCATTTGACCTATAATTCTACAATACATATAACCTGTTATTCTCCATATCATTTGACCTGTTATGTTACATTTCATACAACCTGTTATTCTCCATATCATTTGACCTGTTATGTTACAGTTCGTTTAACCTGTTATTCTCCATATCATTTGACTTGTTATGTTACAGTTCATACAACCTGTTATTCTCCATATCATTTGACCTGTTATGTTACAGTTCGTATAACCTGTTATTCTCCATATCATTTGACCTGTAATTCTACAGTAAATATAACCTGTTATTCTCCATATCATTTGACCTGTTATGTTACAGTTCGTATAACCTGTTATTCTCCATATCATTTGACCTGTTATTCTCCATATCATTTGACCTGTTATGTTACAGTTCATACAAGCTGTTATTCTCCATATCATTTTATTAAACAGCTAATACAACCTGTTAGTATTGTTATCTTATTTCTGATGGATTTAGTCAATATTTAATGTAACTTTATTTAGAATGATACACATGTATGTACATGTCAGTCATGGGATTAATGAATAGGTCGATGAGATTGGGAACGAAAGTAACATTATTGAACCCATCTATAGTAGTCTTTTCTTTCTTAAAACTGCAACCTAACAAAACATTATTAAGTCTAAGCAATTTCTTCAAACAAATTCTTCACGCTAAATTTCATCCCAAAGATTAAACGAACCTCGGAAGTAACTAAATCGACAAGGACAAGAGATATTTCTGGTTTTTAATATGTGTACATGATTAGTAATAAGCTTTGTATTCCAAATCGTTGCAGATCGTTCCGAATAATCAAATCTTTCTCGTAATTAAAAGAGTTAGTAATTAGTTTTCATTCATACGTTTCACTGACGCTCAGTCGATAATATGATGAATATGAGTGTTCTTATGACATACCACGATTGTTGTATGCAAGGGAATATGTCAGACTGTCCTGGTATTTTGTTGATTATTCCGTTAAGCAAATTCCCAAAACAACATAGTAAAAACGTGCCATGTATAATGAGCTTAAAGCGGTACTGCAAGGTTCCATACACATCAAATTTGTAAGTAAAATCAGTAGATGATTGACTGGTATATAAGGTAACTGGGATCTATAACTGCTGTAATGTTGCTGTAATAACACCAGGGTTGTAACATTTGTTCAAAATATGTCAAATTGATAATGTTTGGGGTTTAAATTTCAGCATCTGAGCTAAATAAACTGATTCAAAATGAAACAACTAATCGAAAAAGATATGGTTCATATGGCACCTGATCATATAAATAAACCATCAAATGAAAACTATAAATATTAACGAGAAACGAGGTATGGCTGTATATTGAAAGGAGCATGACATCAATATACAATATGTAAAAAGTATATTCAAGAACAAGCATAATCTAATCCTTTTCTTTTACCAATTGACTCAGCAATTGTTTCTAAATCGAACTGTTTTAAGATAAAATTCTGGAATATAATTCTACACTCCTATCAGTGAATGCAGAACCGAATTTGATAGTTTAGCAATTACTTAAACAATTTCTGCAAACAATTTAGAATTTTTGTCAGTTTTCTCGTTGCATTTTATTTATAGAACGTACTCACATTTCCTGCTATTTTACGGTCATTAAAAGTCGTTTAACCGATATGCTAGAGTATTATTAAGATACAAAAATTACTTTGTGAGTTTAATGAAACACAAAAATACCCCACACATACTCTCTTTATATATAATTACATTTGTCAATTTTAAGTACTGAATGTGCACATTTCAAAACTAATTCTATTTTATGGTCTATATTGTTTAATATAATGTTTAATTAAGGTAAAAATTGCTGTCTTTATTAACATCAAATTTATAATATGCATACTATTAAGCATGGATATATGCGGTCTGTCTATTTTTAAAAAATGCAGGCACACATAACTGCACATTTATGGTAGAATTGGAAATATTTCATCAATCTCTATTGTGGATAACATGTCAGCGACCTTCACTTTCTTGCAAATTGATCTCTCTGGGGATGCTAAAATTAATTGAATTGTCTGAACTTGTGTTGACACAATGTGATTATCCATGTTTTACCCATAATTGAGTACCTATATCAATTTGAAGGGACTTTTGAAATTTATTTACGAAGAGTTGCTGTAGATTTGACCACACCTTAAATAGGACAAGGGTGATGTCTGATGTCAGTAGATTTCTGATTTTCTGCCTGATGACCGCGGTTTCAGATGACATTATTTGACCCCTCCCCCTCTAACAAGAAATCAATGATGGGTTGTCATTAAAGGCCTTTGCATGTTATATACTTCAGGTTTACCAAATGATAAAACACAATGGTATTCACAGGCTCAGACAGAAATATCCTACTCTAGAGATGGTGACGACTGGATTATTAAAGTTGGCGTTAAAGGCATTCCAAATGGTCGCGTGTTCCGGTTTAAACTAGGAGAACCCTACGATTCTGCTGATATAGACGGATCCCCAATGAAAGTGAGACTCAAATATCATATAAGATTTAGCGGAGACGTTTGAATGCAGGCGTTTCGGGTATAACACTCTTAAACTGCTTAGGACCTTCTGCATATTCTTGAAGATGTGATTTCTGGAATGCTCCTGAGGAAGCTATCTCTCCTTTCTTTTGTGTCCAAGAATGTCTGCAAAATATAAGGGCTGAAGTCTACTGGTATCCGTAGAAAATCAACGTATCTTCGAAATAGATGGTCGCAGATTCCAGAAGCCCAGGTCCACGATAGGAATCTAGAAAATTGAACATGAGCATCTTATAGATACTGCTTGCTACGTCCATTTTTAAACAATATTTAGATGATCTATAACCAATTGTATGATAATCTTTATTTGTAGAGTTTAATACAAGCCTGTGGAAATAAATTTCAAGAAAAACACAGCGCTGCTAGTTTACAAGGTGAAGAGATGGAAATAGAACGGTGGATAGAGAATGATAGAATGATTGTGGTAAATATCTTTAATGAATAATTAACGAATCCTTCGATTTCGTTGTAGGAATTTGGTGTTCCTCTTTGTAGGTGACAATGTGATGACAGACTTTCTTCGATATACGATACATACTATGTCAATCCTCCGTTGGTAGAAGATCTCTAAACACCATAATATTTAGCCAGCCAACAAGTAAAGTGCTGATTTGTGTGTTGCTGGATATAGGTTGCTGATTGTGACAAGACTAGGTTTTAGAAATACATGAACATAAAATTTGTACATTTATATCTGAAGCCATTTTGACAAGCGAATCAAAAATTAGTTGAAGTTACAATATATTAAGTTACAATGCTTTCAATTAACAACGTTTTCTTTATATTTCAGCAAACAAGTTGTAAAGGAGCAATGATGAAATCTCAATATGTTCGAGTAAATTGATGCGTCTCAAAGCTTATTGTGCTCAAGTTTTAATTCTGTAACGTGGCAATGCGACTTTATTTAAATTTGGACCTGAAATAGTCAACTATTTTTGTTGATGTTACTGTTGCTGTTTTCAATATGGGTTTGTGTGACGGATTAAGAAAGGTTCTCTGAATGGTGTTTTTGGTGTAAATGTTCATTATAGCTTATCATTATGTCGCTATGATTTTGTGAAATGTTTCAGTATTGACAATTTATTTTATAAACTTAATTTATTTTCAACATATTTACTTTCATTGGCTTCATAGTTATATTTATGTGTCAATGTGTTAGAGATTTAGCATTTGTGTAGCGAAGATATTTACTTTCGGCTTCGTAATTGCCTATACCGAATCTTTAAGGAGGTACAGCATGTTGAACAATATCGGATAACTGATTGCTTTTTAAAATAAAACTAGAAAAACGACATAGTAATTAACGAGAAACCTTAAGTAAAGATGTTTTTAAACTGAATGATAATAGATTGTGATCGTAGACTTCTAAGGTACGATCAAATGGCTGTCAAGTAGGTCATCTCTACCAGAGTTCAGTCCCACAATTTATGTACTCTTTTACCTTTGTTTCTAGATGTATCAGTGTATGGTATATAAAATATATCTATTATTATCTCTAAAAATATCGTACTTATGTTCAGAAACATATTATGTTAAATGAAACCGCTGTATGATGTTTTCCAAAACTAGTCAACAGAATGCATATTTAACATCCAATTCGATTATACAATTGTATTATTATGCTTTTAGTATCATTATCCGAATTAAATACTTATCTATTACCGATAATAGTAATTATCAGTCTATTTTCATACTAAAATGTGTTCCAGGCGATCACGATCGGGCACTGATATATTTCCCAATACTTTAGACGAGTTATAATTATATTCAATAATAATATCACAGATCTCTATGATGATGAAAGAAAACGTGTGTCGTTGATTTCGCGTTGTTTAATCGAAAAGAAAACTCCCCAAGGGAAGAAAAAACTCTTTAAACAACCAGAATGTTATGTTTGAGATATATAAAGAGGCAATGGTACCAGGATGTACATATATCTCCACCATAATATATGAGAACCAAAAAGATAAAAAGCAGAATCAAGGTATTTTGCAGTGGGCTTAAAGCATATCCACACAGCTGAAACATTTTAGAAAAATGTTCATTCCCTTATTTACTTGTTTTTCGAGGATTCCATCCCGCAACCTTACTCTGAAGTACTTCTAACATAAACTAAAACGTGAACATTGAACTGATTGCAAAATAAATATTATTCTTCCAGATAAATATTAGTATGTAACAATCGATAAAAAAAGGTTTCAGTCTTCACATTCCTCATAATCCCAATCATATTGAAGATGTTCAGAAGGGTAGGGTGGAGATTCAGGGTGTCTTGGAGGTGCAGGTGGTATAGGTAATTGGTAGTTGTAACCTGGACTTGGTGAATGTGGGTCACGTGATGGTCCCGGTCCGCTTTGTGCTTGATGAGATTTCGGAGGTTTAGTACCGTGCAGTGGTCCTGGCCTGTCCTGTGGTCGACGAGGTTTTGAAGGGTGTGGCTGGGGTCGTGGAATAGGTCGTTGTGGCTGTGGGTGTCTCGATATAGGGCCATGACCCGGTTTTCGTCTTGGTTGAGGTCTTGCTGTGTGGCCATTGTACCCTAGAGGGGGTTTGTGTGGACGGGGTTTAAGGACTGTCGGAGTGTTTGATACATCATCGGTATAATCCTTATCGTCTGTGTTTCCAGTATCAGTTTCGTCCTCGTCATTTTCGTCGTCGTTGTTGTTCCATACATCGTCATTATTCCAAGAGTCCTCGTCATTAGCATCATCGGTCCATGTATCCACTTGGCTGCTCTCGCCACTGGCACCATTGTTATCAGTGTTCCATGTCTCCGTTTGACCCTCATAATTATCATCATCCTCATTGTTAAATGTGTATTCGTTATAATTATTACTACCACCAACCCATGTTTCGGTTTGACTGCTTTCACTACTGTCAATATCATCATAATTCCACGGATCTGCAGTGTACTCCTCTTCTTCCCCACTTTCGTCGCCCATCTCACAATCTTGACAGTCTCCATTATCTTCCGCCCATCTCTTTCTTCTCTTATGGTCAGGAACCGAATCACTAATTATGTGCCCTTCTTCCCTATCACCATATTCTGCGTATGCATTGTCCCCTTCTTCGAATTCCCAATCAAGAAAATGGTCTTCATCAAAATCCAAATCATGAAAATGGTCTTCGTCGATACGGATACTTCTTTTTGTTTTATCTTTGCGTAAGTATCCTTTGGTTTTCCAAAATCGTGTTGGCACTTGTTGGTAAATGCTATTTGCTGTTTTACCCCCCGTCTCGTATTGATTTTTATTTTCGTATGGAGAAAGAATCTTGTGTTCGGATACATTGTTGGAAATTTCGACAGAATAAGCTGGTTTTCGTTGTTCAGAAGATATACCTTGTGTTTTTGGTGGTAAGGAAACTGGCTTAGGTTTTGGGTCGTAGTGTGGAAATCGCTCAAGAACTAATCCATGGTAAGGTAGTGGAGGAGCTACTCCATTGCGTGGTGGTTTTATATCTACTACTGTTGGAGGTGGTAGAGCTACCATTGAAAGTGAGTCTGGTGGTGGGGCTTCTCCTGTGTGATGTGGTAGAGGTGTTGCTACTCCATTGTGTAGTAGAGGTGGCGGAGCAAGTACTGGTTGTGAGTTTGATGGTGGAGCTACTCCTGTGTGTGGTAGAGGTTTTGGAGCTAGTCCTGGGTGTGGTGAAGGCGAAGGAGCCACTATTGACTTTAGTTGTGATGGTGGAGCTACTCCTGATTGTGTTGGAGCTATTCCTTGTTGTGTTGGAGGTGATGGAGTTACTACTGACTGCTGGTGTGGTGGTGGAGCTACTCCTGTGTGATGTGGAGGGGGTCGAACTTCTCCATACTGTAGTAGAAGTTTCGGAGCTACTACATGGTTTCGGTGTGGTGGTGGAGCTACTCCTGTGTGGTGTGGAGGGGGTCGAACTTCTCCATACTGTAGTAGAGGTGGCGGGGCTACTAGATGGTGTCGGTGTGGTGGACGTGGTGGAGCCACCATTGACTGCTGGTGTGTTGGTGGAACTACTTCTCTATGTGGTGATGGAGATGCTTGGGCTACTCCTATATATGGTGATGGAGGTGCTTGGGCTACTCCTATACGCGGTGACGGAGGTGCTTGGGCTACTCCTATATGTGGTGATGGAGGTGCTTGGGCTACTCCTTTATGAGGTGCCGATAAGAGTAGATGGTTTTCTGGTAGTCGTCTCCTGTGATAAAATGGTGATGTTTGTTTTGATACTGATTGGAAATAACCAGTGTTGGTGTAATATCCCGGTCGTTGGTTATATATATATTTGCGTGATGGGGTAGGATTATAACCCGTTGTTTGTCGGTGATAGTAAACTGCTGCAAGATCCTGTTGCGGATATCGATACTTATATTGGAAAGCATCCTTTTTAGAATCTAGATGCGCAAAATAATTATTAGAATGCCTTTGGTCATAATTTGGATACCAGAAATCAACTAAAAGAGAGGAATTCCGATTCCGTCCTGAATTATGTTTTGAATAATATTCGGGTACTAAAGTCGCATGAAAAGTCCTTGACTTATCTTTATATCCTTGATTATTTGGTCTCTGCTTGACAGCAGGAGACATGAACACTGGTGAATTAGGTCGTTGTCTATTGTAGATATTTGACCATTGTTCATTACGTCTTATCAAAAGTGATGGTATATCAATAATATAACCTCTTTTATGGTCAGGAATGTTGCCTCCATGGCCTAAAATTAGAAATGGTTACTTGTAGAATTCGTCAAATAAGTAAGATATTGACCACATTAGACACAATTGTCAATATGTTTGTGGTTTCAAAGTCGATAGTATTGAAGCGATGAAATTTTGCAAACAGAGAATACATAAGGAGTATGGAAATATGCAACTCATATATAATTCCATATTACATATAGACCTGTTACAATGTAAAATCCCATGTTAAGTATTTAATATCATTTCATTAGATGCACATGTTTTCATATTCTTACAACAGAAAGAGATTTTGCCTAATTTAAAATGTCTGAGCTATCGATGATTGTATCGAAGAAAGTTCCTACAAAGTACTTTATCTTACCTGTCGAGAATATTTCCAATCCGATAACAATGGCTAATATACCCAACACAAGCTGCATACTTAACACAATACCGAAGTATGTGTACCTTGGGTTCATATGTTTAGTTTTATACTTACTTGGTTTGCTTTTTTTCAATATCTCTTTCTACGAGAACGACCCCTTCATAAAAAAAGACCTCAAAACAATGGACGACCCAAACGATAATTAGAAAATTCTTTGTACCATTTTCCTTTTGACGAATTTGATCTTTGAAAGTAATACCTAACATATCTTGTACAACCCATCCCCAATAAACGGTAGTTATTGTCATTTGCTAGAAATGGATACGAGTAATGTCTACCGTTGCTAACATAGGAACAATTTAATAAACTATTGTTCAGAATTGTTGCAAGTCATCAAGGCTTTTTTTTAGAAGTCAGTCTCTTCTAAGACACTATGGCAGTAGTAAGTAACTTTCAAGACAAGGATACCGTTGTGTCTTGATACTTCAAGAGAAAAAACGTAATCACTTGAAACTGGGGGAAGTATTTGAAAACTGTTGAAGCTCGAGAGCAATCCAATCTACACACCTTTTGTACGACTAGCTTCAAAGACAATGACATTTTATCTTAATAATTAACTACACAGAGCACATGCACTTAGACATCATTGTTAGTGACTTCAAATATAGCCTACCGTTTAGAGTTCCCCGAGGAGGGGGTGTGATCAATGTATAAATATTCTAAATCCCGAAAATATCAATCTAAATATCTGAATCTAAAATATAACATATAAAAAATCAAATGACTATCACTGTTTTAATGTAAAATTCAAATGTATCTCAATTTTCTAGATATATATATATAATATATATATATATATATATATTCATTTGACAATAGATCTAAAATATTGTACTTCATCTTTACCTATATAGGTATTACAAGTACTTGCTTTACTCACGGTAAAATATATATCAATTTGATCTACTCTATATGCCTCTGTTCTGGACGTTTTACTATACACAATCGCGATTCCAAAGTTATATAAACTGGTTCTGCTATTTTAGATCTATTGTCAAATGAATGTGACTATGCTAGATTAAAATTATATCAAATACATGTGACTAGATTAAAAAAATATTATCAATTGAATGTCACTTTTCTAGTTCTAAAGTATATCAAATATAGGCCATCTCACCGTTATGGATCTTAAATATATCAAATGGGGGTGTACTGTCCTAGATCTATTAGTGTCAAATGAATGTCACTGTTCTAGATTGAAATTATATCAAATAAATGTCACTATTCTAGATTTAAATGATATCAAATGAATGTCACTATTTGAGATCTACATTACATCAAATAGATGTCACTATTCTTGATCTACAATAAGGATGCCACTGTTTTCACTCCAAATACTTAAACCTGGCTTGATTGTCACTAAATCTAAACATCAAATGGATGTTAAAATTTTAAAGTATCTTTACTTCATCCTAATTTATTAATACTATAGCCGTATCTTCCGACTATTTTCTACATGGATTTGAACATTAAATTACAATAGATAAGACAAAATAAACACAATTGTATAAGGGTAAAATATCACTTTATTGGCCAGTATAGACACATACTATATAACATTGAATGGCTCATATATACTTTACCAAATTCTACTCATTCTTATAGAATTTGTTTTTAAATTCATCAATAGTTTGTTTGATAAATTATCTATAACTTTGATCTCATCTATTTAGTATTAAATTCTTAGCCAATAATTGCCTTTATGTGTACGTGTAAATTCATAAAACAATTTAAATCATACATCTACATCTAATAAATACAACAGAATTCATCAATTCAATGATAGTATACATGTACATGTTCCAAATATGAATTAAGATTCAAAATAACTTTACACAAAATACTGTCAGGATTGAGATTTTTCTATATTTCGTGAATTAGTTTTATATATCAATATTTTAAATGTAACTAGTTTTTTAAATAATGGAATGTAAAATACAGCTAAGATTAATTTCAAAATGCTGGTACCATAGATATAAGGTTAAATTAAACATATGTCCTGTTATGAACACGGGATATATAGATATACTACTTCTTGGTTTATCACAAACCACCTTATATTATCATGGCATCTGAATAGAAATAATAAATTAGACCTAGATATACATAATTTATGATGTACTGTTTAAAGTTGGTAAATCATGTATTATGTCTCTATTATGTTGTTAAATAATAAACCTAGCAGTAGTATATCCATATATCTTGTGTTCTAAATGTTTATCTCCCTGTTTTACAAAGATTATATATGTCCTGTTACATATGCACTGGATACTATCTGATTTGCATGGTACCAATAATGGATAGCAATAAAACATTTATATCAATTTCAGACATTTTGTTAGCCATAGCCAGTCAAAATCTTCTAGAAATAGTCTAATATATAAGAGAGAAATAGTTGAAAGAAGGAAATACAAACAACATCAACAATTTCAATGAATAATTATTTTTAACAAAGACAATATTCATAACAAATACATTCTTATTACTTTATCAATATCAATGAAATGGCAACAAGATAGCATTTCATGCTTCAGATTTACAGAAGTATTTAGGTAAGCATTATTGTAAATCTAATACTAATAGCATTCATAGACCAATTAAAATTTAAAAATGAAACAGAACATTTTAATAGAATCATTCATATAAACAATAGTTTAGGGATTCCCAATTTAAAAACTTGATGAAAAACTACCAATAATGACAGTCAAAGTTTCCCATGAAATTATCTGCTGGTATATATTGACCAGAAAACTTCGACTATTATCATTTCAAATGGTCAATCTAATGTTTTAGAAAAAGTGGTTGATACTGTATAAGGTACTGTATAAAAGTTTTATACCTGCTATGATGATTTTCATTTCAGACATCATCTATGCACATCAATTAAATAAATGCCATTTTCTTTATTTGATAATAATATAAGAGAAAGATGTATATCATTTTGAGAGTGCAAAGAAAAACCAAGTCAAATCTTACACTTAATCTTATACAAGAGAAGTAAGAATAGATAAAATAAGACATAAAGGTTTAAGAGCAGTTCTCCTATGTTTTAAAATAACACCAGTGTTACAATATGTGTTATGATAATCATTATGATTTTACTTATATCAATGTCATTGTTATAGTACAATAAAGTAAATTGATATTTTAAAAATAAATATATCGTATACAATCACAATGAATGTGATTAAATAATGGCAGTTTGATAACAGTAAACAGATTATATATCCTAACAATAATACTAAGTCATGTCTTGACTATATCTTTGTATTTCACTTCAATATTAATACCCTTTATCTGATAATGAGTAATTATATGTGTAATATAATTAGATTATATGGCTAGCCTTGATAATCAATTTTCTTCCATTTAATATGTTCATCAACAAAGCTGTATGACATGAGAATGGATTGAAAAATATTTTTATAATGGGATTCACTAAAGCAAGAGACATGATGTAATATATATTTAATGACATTAAGAGACAAGAAAAAAACAACACCTGGCCAACAGACATGATAAAATTAAAACTAAATATATCTCATTCCCATCCCCTTCTCTCAAAATATATCATAAATAATTTGAAATATAGCACAATATTATATATTTCATTATTTACACTATTTACATATATTAACATCTAATTTACATATTCATTTTAATCACATTATAGAAAGGAGATTTAACGTGCAGTGGAAAGAAGATCAACAAAAATAGTAAACAATAAAATAATAATAAATATACATCATCTGTATGACATTTCTGAAGAAAAAGTGTAGGTTAACAACTAAATTGGTCAGAGCTACCTGAATTATTAAATATATCACTAGTATTCTATTCCCTTTCAAACTTAATTTATACAGTCAAACTATCAACATCTTGTTCATTAATACCTATTTTAGTAGATGTTAGTCAAAGAACCACTCTATCAAATGAAGATTAAAAATCAAAATCAAACGTGTGCAGTAAAATAACTAAAGATATGGTAAATACAGTCAAAGTAAATGCCTTATTTAGGATATTTTCTTCGTTGTCCATATTTCATTCCCTGTTTTGTATCAGATTGTGTAGTTGTAGTAGATTGTTGAAACTGGGTAGGATCAAATAAAACTGGCATGCTTGGTGCTGTTTGGTTTGTAGACGAGTCCTTCTACAACAAAAGTCAAAAGATTAGATATTTCTCATGAGACAATTTCTTAAAAATCAAACAAACTTGAACATAATGTGATATGTCTGGAAGATCAAAGCATCCTTGGTCCAACTAGCTTAATCCCTATGCTACAACTGAAATGATGAAATATTAGCCATAAGAATATAGCATAAACTGGACTGAGTAAATTAAATAACAACTAACAAAGAACAGAATGTTAAGTAATTCACAAGCTGCCAGAAGCATGCAGCAGAATTAATTCAAATTCATCATAAAATTACATGGTTACTTTTAGGAAAAAAATAATTTTGTTTGTATGCTTAAACACACCAACTAGATTTTCTAACATAAATAGCATATCAGTTAAAACAGACATTCATACAATGATCAAAACTAACATGTGCAAAGTCAAAAAGAATAGCACAGACAACAACAAAATTTACATGCACAGAAGATATATTGGTATAATTAAAGAAGTAATAGCAAGATTCCTACTAAGTGAACACAATGCCGTATATTATAATTTAAGTGTTAAAATCTGAAATGGTTCTAAGAAAGATATTATATAAATGTATTGCTATAAAGAAGATAATAAAAGAGAGATACACTTCTAAGTTAATGTCATAATTTTAGTAGTTTATTCAATATTTATCATATTATTCACTAAGCTCTAAACTTTAATGGACAAGCAAAGATATCTTATGAGGAATATAGGGGCCATTTCTATAATTTATTTAAAAAAAAAAAATTCTAAAGGAATTGAAACTTTTTTTAGCCTTTGTTTAAGATATACTTACATGTACAATACTTGCACCAAATAGATTTCTATAAGAAGCTGTATGGTTTGCTATTGCAATAGTAATTAGAAATGGTGCAATACTAGCTACATACATGTTAACCCTGATACAAGTACAAAGGACAGAGGACAGCTTTTTTAATTCTTTTATATCAATATCCTTGCTGAATCCATTAAAGCAAAGATCAAGATATGTAAATATAAAGAGAACAAGTTCTGAAGTAAATACAATAATAATAATAATAATAATTATAATGATATTAGACAGTCTGTAGATAGATCATATACCTGTAGATCAGTTAATTCCTCTACTTCTCTTGATAGAGAACTTCTAGAACTTGATCTAGATATATTCTGTAACAAAATTAATAAGGTCTAATATTGTTTACACACTTTACTCATTAAATTCTCAGTGAACATACAACCAAACAATCAACATATACAAGACAATCTTTTTTAAATAATAATCAATATGTGTTATTTAACAGAAAACTATGTATCTGTCAGTCATGTATAAACTATGTGTTTATCATGAATAAACAATGTATTTATGTATAAACGTTGTATTGTATTCCAGGGCTGTTGATTTAATATTTTTAAATGTTTTGTTGATACAATGTATTTGTTGTTTATAAACTTTGTATTTTATCAGTGTGTATAAACCTTGTATTTGTTGTGTATAAACTTTGTCATGCATCAACATTGTATTCAGCATGTATAATAATCAATCAATCTATTTTTAATGTATAAACATAGTATTTGTAATGTCTATAAACAAAGTACTTGTTAGTTTTAAACAATGTATTTTTTATGCATACATTTGATGTCAAGCTTTTGCAATCAATGCAATATAACTGTTATTTTCTTACAAGTATCTTAATCATCAACAACTTATATTTGTTATTTGGACATGATAAGTTCTGAACCAAGGTGATTATAATTTAAGTTTGTTTAGTTATTATATTATTTCCTTGTTATTTAAACAAAACCAATTTGTCAATTAAACTAAAAACATTAATTTAACAAAAAAGGTTTATCGGGTTTAAAATATAAGATTATCAATGACTTTAATATAACACAAATACCTTTTATAACGTCAAAAAAACATGCAATTAAGTAGTGATGTTCAGAATGATAAACTTAATGTTTGGAATAGCTAAAACAATCAAATTTACAAATAGAGCATGCATTATTTACAAATTCACTGAAATACAGCAATAACCTTCATCAGATTGAATAAGAAAAAAAAACATGCAATATGTAAATTTATTATATTACCTGAGAAGATGGTGGGATATCTAAAGATTGTTTATCATTAACTTGACTAGATCCAGCTGAAATATAAACAATACAAATCTTGATCTAATTCTCAATATAAACTACAATTTATTCATTTGAATTTCTTGACATAATTGTTTATGAAGGTCTGTTCTATTTTCTGTTAGCAAAATTGTTATGAAGTGCTTTTAAGAAGTTAGAAACACTTGGCTGAAACATTTCAAATCCTGGCATACAATCATACAAATATGCCTCATGGCATGCAAGACATTCTCTGAAATCTGTTTTGAAAAATGCAGGAAACTTTGCAGCTGTTTCCATCTTCTCTTAGATTAGGAAAGTTTTTTTAATGGGGAGTTCATCATCCTAAAAAAATATTCATGTTTATATAAGAAGACAATCTTCTTTATCAAAGATAATAAATACAAACCTGAAGGATTATATATATTAGTATTTATATTGGGTGCTGTATTTAATAAACTACTAGTAGTTACTGGTGAGGAATCAGATTTTAATACATCAACATACTGATTTCTAATACCTATAATACACATATATAGTCATATCATGCAATTTTCAGACTAAAAAAGTTCCCTTCTGGAATAGAAATTCCAAAATAAGGAAGAAATAAGTTAGCATGTTTAAAAAAGTGCATTTTATTATTTTTTATAATTCATTTTATAAACTTCTAGAAATTCTTCTTTTTTCTTTTCAGGCAATGAGAGAAAAAACAAAACTTAAACATCAAAATTTTTTGATCAATTTAATATAAAGAAATTTCTAATTACAGTAAGTTTGTAAATCCTTTCCTTGTAAATGTAAATTCATTAAAGTAAAATTGGACAATGTAGAAAGAAAACCATTCAAAACCATTCAACCCACAAGGTTTACTGTTTTACCAAAGAAAGGAGTAAGGAACACGAGAATAATGATTCTAACCATGACAGAAGATAAAGAACATAGTGGATTGAAGTTATCTGTACAACAGATATGCTTAAAATATGTAATAGAGTAACTTTTCTACCATTATGTAATTTATTACCAAATATTCCCCTATATAATATGTGATTAAATTTGTACTGAATTCAACAATAATAGAGAACCTAATTATACCCTGATATAGGTGATACTAAACAAATTACATACCATCTCCTGATACATCAATAATTTACAAATAAAAAGTATACATGTATATATCATAAGAATTTCAACGAACACAAAAGAGAATCGTTTTATACATATAATTACAACAGTTTGTACATGTAATAAAAAATGCTGAAGATAAAGTGACAGATGATTTCACTACTAAATCTGGTGAATTAGCAGTGAGGTAGGAATTACTTACCACCAGCACTTTTTAAAGAAAATCTGTTAGCGCCACTACCACCTGACATCATTGGTGGAGCAGAACCATTCATACCACTACTTTTACCTATAATGTTTAAAATAAACAATACAAATATAACATGCTAATACTGTCTAAATCCTTATTTGGTGTTCCTTCCATCAATATTTTTTATGGTATTGTATACATATTGGAAGTTAAATTCTAATCCGAAGAGTGTTTCTGTTGGATAAAATAGAGGTTGACATTAATAATAAACAAAGTGCATGTCATAAACTACGTCACTTACCCATTAAATCAATATCTTTAGGGGGTGGAGCAGCAGGTGTGGAAGTCTCTTCTTCTCCCCCCTGATTTTTCCATTTTTTATTAACAGGATCCCATACAATCTGTAATATTATCAATAGCTAATAAGAGAAGTTCAAGATACTAAACTGAGATATAAATGAGTATAACTTCATAACGTTATATCTAATTGGATATGGTCTATATTAATCAGGTAAAAAGTCCTGGGGAATCAAATTGTAGAATGAAAAACTAGCATTTGGTTCGTTAATGGAATTTCTTGTATTAAGCTGATAAACTAAATAAGTAAAAGATTATGATATCCTACAGTTCTAAAACTGAAATTTAATCAGATATCATGCAGTCTAATAAAGTTTTATCAACCTTTGGGTCCTTATCATCTGGTAAAATAATTTCCTTATGTTTTTTCTGTTTAGGTTTATTTTTTCCCCAACCAAATACATTGAACCATCCACTGCCTTTCTCATTCTAAAATATACAGAAAACATGTTATGAATAACAAGACCTGATGTTGAAACTCTTTTATCTTTAATAATACTATAACAATCTTTCCTTTCCCCTAGCTCTCTAGAGAAAGAGAGTATAACTATTAAAATGAAATGTAGTTATACTTGATTTGAATGGAAGGATTTTCGTTGAATAGTAACTTAATAACTGGCGTCATTGAATTTGAAGAAAAACTTCACATTACAATAACAATCACCTGAATGCAATATGCAACCTCAGTCAAACACTTCTTTTCTGGGGTGATAAATTGTACCTCCTAACAGGGGCAATAACTCATCAAATACTTTATGATATTTTTATTTTCAATAGGGTTCATCCTTGGGTGATAATAATCGAGTTCAGCAAGTCTTGTCAAAATCAGTAAAGAATTGTGCCTTGTAGATGAGCCAAAAATCGAACATCACAAAAATTGAATACATTTCAAAAACAAGGGGAACAACTAATTCTAAATATTTTTTGAACCTCTTTTTTAAGAACAAGGATAATAAGTCATACTCAAGTTATAACATACTCTCACACCAAGTTCCATCAAAATCCGTCAAGAATTGCACATTGCAGAGTGTTCACAAGCCTTTGAAGAAAATATTATACTAAATTTTTTCGATTTTGCTGATTTTCAATAGGGGTCATCTTTGGGTGATTATGAACACTCACATAAAGTTACATCAAAATCCATCAAGAATTGTGCCTTCTAGAGTAATTAGGGGAAATTGTGATCGACAGATACATGTAGTTGGTTATGGGTGACATCAATGTACCCTCCACATTTTTATGTGGGGGTATAATAAAAAAAAAATTATACTTACATTTTTCTGCTGTTCATTTTTCTGATCATGTTTAGGTTTAGGTTTGGGATTAGCAGCAGAAAGACTACTTGTACTACTACCAGATGTGGTACGTTGTCTAGGTGGAATACCCCCAGTAGAACTAGTAGAATCTGTACGGAACCTAGATGGTGGAGCTACAATCTATAACAAAATTAATTGGTTGTTATTAATATGTTACTTGAAAATAAAAGCAGGGCCAAAAGGGGTGAACAAATCAAGATGTTATTTATGAATTGAGACCTGGTAACTCTCTACATACCTTTTGAGATGTGGCAGCACCAAAATAATCAAATGATCCTGGAGCAGGTGCATGATTTCCACCATCTGTTTGATCATCATCTTCTTCATCATCATCGTCATCATCATCTTCCTCTGTTGGTAAACTCTGTGTAGAAGTTATACTATTCCTGGCTTTTTGAGGATCATAATATCCTTGTTGATGGTTCTCACTACCAGTTGGTTGGTAAAATCCTAGAATGAAATTAATGTAACTGTTGTCAAATAAACAAATTCAAATAAACATCTTTATAGAAGCTTGGATCAATATATTACTTTAAGTAATTTTGAGGCTTCATCTGTTCAGTAAATTTACTGACATTCGTATGGACTAAAACAATATAATAGTTAACAAACCTGTGGGTGGTTGTGTATAACCACTATTTTGACTAAGATCAACTTGATTATTAGTAGTATCTGTTGTCTGTTGCTGGTTCTCTGTATAATAACCTTGCTGTTGAGCTGGTAACAGAGATGAACATTTAAACAATTCAGAATCAATATTTTATTTGAATGACACATCTGAATGCATACAACAGAATAAAATAAATAAATGATTGCACAGGGCGTCAAGAAAAATTTCTTATTTCGTTTAAAAATTAAAACCATTCATTAATAAAACAATAAAACCAAAAGTTTAAAAACCAAATAATAATAACATGCAAAGGAATTTCACCTGATATGAGCTAAAATTATAAGGTGAACAACAGAAGTAAAATAAACTTAGGACATAATTCTTCATGCTATTTCAAAATGGTGAAAACACAAGGAATTTTATCTAATACAGTGGGTTTTAGCAAACCAACCTCGTGTCGAAATCGAAAGTTTTGATTGAGATTTTTCTTTTTGACCATGCTTTTATCAATTAGACCAGTAGGAAGGTTGCATTCAATCTATTCTAAACATCAGATATAAGATTTAATTTAATTAAACTAAAACCTTGGATAAAACACAGTAATTAGAACAAGACACCATGCTGAATAGCTTAAAGCATATATACCGTAGTTATAGGGCTTACTGTATTGACTCCACTCAGCATTGTAAGCTTGTAACTGTTGTAGATATTCAGATGACTGCTGTCCATCTGTTTGTTGTTCTGTTGCCCCTGCTGTCACATTACTGATTCCTGTCTGCTGGTATTGATTTTGATAGTAACCTTGACCTTGATCCTGATTATACTGATTCTGACTTTGGTCATATTGTTGATTAGATTCGGTATAAGTACTGTCTTGTTGATAATTTTGGTACTGGTTAGTATTACTAGTATATTCTGCCACTTCACCGCTATCACTGCTAGTTGTGGTACCAGGGTAACCAGCTGGTGTGGCAGTACCTGATATAGGTTGTATACTACCATCCTAAAAGACAACAAAGAAGTGAATCAAATCCATGTTCTCATTTAAATGTACTTTGTTATTCTAGATGTAGTTGTGCTCTTCTTGATACAATTAAAATTTTACTGTCAATTTTGACAGACTGAGAAGGAAACCATTTTAAATTGGTATCTGCATTCCAGAGCTCACCACTTTCCATTTCTATGTGAAATATTTTTCCATCAGCAATATATTTCTTTAATGAACTTCCATGCAAGCATATAGAGCTAAACAAAAATTATAACATTAAGTGCTTACATCATAACCATGACAAATGACTGATAAATGTTGTAACCAGATAGCATCTTCAGCATCATCTCCATCATGTTGTCTAGCAGGATCATGATACTTTAGTCGATTAGACAACTGCAATAAAATACATGTAGGTTGAAACTTATTTTCTATTTCACTTGAACTCAAATAAACTCTTGACATTTTCATATCAAACAGAGCAGAGACATGTCTGTATGTGTATAGAGTTAAGGCACTTTAACACTTGCTTAATTTATCAATTACTTGAAAAAACAGGTGATTTTTTTCCTAATGACTTGTTCATTCTATTGAAATAAATAAATATGAATAAGCTGAGAAAAGCATACAGACTTTTAAGAATAATTAAATGACTAAATGAGTTATTACCTCATACAATGATTTAACAAAGGAAGGTTGATAATATACTGGTGACCTCTGTATATTCTGACTAATAACTTCACAATAGCGTAATGTATCTTCTGATAAACCATATTCAGCTAGTCGGCATGCATAGATAAACTTAAAAACCTACAATTGAGATATTTGACACTGTAAAGATTAGCTATATTCACCAGCTACAAGACAGTGATACTATACATAAATAAACTAGTGTCCAAAAGAACTGATAGCGACGTATTTTTATTTTATGAAAACATGCTAATTCGTATTGTACATCCCAAACACAGCATAGTTGATTAAAAATACAGGCAACACTTGATCACTTTAATTTCATGAAAGTAACATTTTACTTTACTTTAAAGTAGTTTGCAATACTACTTATTACATTATTATCAGATTTACAGTCAATAATTCACTAGTCTTATCAATGTAATAAATATTTAATCTATCTACCTGTAGGTGTGGTAAGACAAATGAAGCATTTCCCAATGACATGGCATACTCATAAATCTCTGTACATTGTATAGCTTCATTAGTGGCAAATTCATCTAGTGATAAACTGTAACAAAATATAAATTTCATTATTACTTTTTTTTAATACAATCTTTATTCAAAAACATTTCAGATTGGGCTATAATAAAACTTTTTTTATTCAGCTTTTTTCCATGGACATAATATGCATGAAAAATCTAGGAAGGAATATCCTGAACTGACCAGATGAAATTAGGATAAAAAAAAATATATTTACTTATGACTTGAGCCTATTAAAACTATTTTGGAAGTTTTCTTTGTAAAAACACCAAAGTTAACTTGAGCCATTAAATAACAGAAATGACTGGCATGTAGACACCCTTTAGCAGCTACAAATAAATATAAAGATAAAATAATTACTTAGTTATCATTCTAAACAACATTTACATGAAAAATCTCAAGTAGTAAATCTAATTAAGGCAACATAATAAAGTGATGTAGTAGATTATACTATTGATACTTACCTAATGTATCTCCCAATGTAGTAATAGATTTTCTATCAATATCTGATTTAGAAGTATGATTTGATAAGATCATAGCTAAATGTGGTCTCCAATCTCCCCATCTTTCATCAGACATACACTTAAAATATATATTGTATGTTATAAGACATCAGACATACACTAAAAACATATACAGTAAAACCTCGTTATCTCGAAGTCGGCGGTGCTACAAGAATACTTCGAGATAAACAGTACCTCGAGACAAATGATCATGGGATTTAGCCGCCATCTTGAAATCTATTAAGTGGAGTTATTTCCCTTGTAGGAAAATATAACAAGATCGATATGTATCAATGATAATTTTATTTATACTACATGTATTATTCATCATTTAACAATTTATATAACAATAACAATTAATATTTATAACAAAACAATGTTTTTCAATCTTACAAGTTATTTACATTTTTTGGAAAAAACTAGTAATCGTTTTCTGAACATGAAATCGAGCTTTTAAATCCTTGGTGCCTATTCGTTCTCTAAGTGTATCAACAATAGGGAAAGATCATCTTTGCACTCGGTCATTGCAATCCACCTGTCCAGAGTTTCAAGGGACTTCATGACATCACATTTAGTTGGCCGCGATATCGGTTCTTCGTGAATGGGTTCCTGAATACTTCTACTGTCCATGATTTCCTGCACACAACGTCAGCTGTGATTTCTGCTGTGGTTGCTAAATTATCATCAATCGCAGCATACTCTTCTAATGTAACTGACGTACACACTCTGGATCGAATAAAAGAGAGGGGGACGTCTTCGTCGGAATCTTTTGTTTCTTCTGGTACTACAACGCCATTGGGAAAAACCGGCATTACGGTTATAAATTGCAATTGGGAATTAGACGATCCAACTATCCCCCGGTAACGGGTCCTTCGTTAGATTTCTCGATTAAACACATGATGAGACTTCAAAATGACCATTGAGAGACATTGTTTCGTTTTATAGACCTACAGAGTAATACTAATCAGCCATTTAATTGGTGTTAATTATGTTGATTGTCGCGAGTGAATGAATAACAAAGGATTATACATACGTGTATTATCTGTAAGATGATGACTTCGAGATACACATAGTGACTTAATTGATAATGTTTTTGACGGGACCGCGAGATAAGGTCGACATATCCAGTTAATCGAGTTTCCCGAATTCGAGATTAACGTATTTTTTTAAAGGGATTATAGAAGGATATTGCCGGGACCGCGCAAGGACCTCGAGTTAAACGGAACATCGAGATTACCGATGTCGACATACACTTAAAACATATATAATGTTATAAGACATCAGACATACACAAAAAACATATATAATGTTATAAGACATCAGACATACACTAAAACATATATAATGTTATAAGACATCAGACATACATGTACACTAAAAACATATTGAATGTTATAAGACATCAGACATACACTAAAAACCTATTGAATGTTATAAGACATCAGACATAAATGTACACTAAAAACATATTGAATGTTATAAGACATCAGACATACACTAAAAACATATATAATGTAATAAGACATCAGAAATACACTAAAAACATATGGTATGATATAAGACACCAGATATACACTAAAAACATATGGTATGTTATAAGACACCAGATATACACTAAAAACATATTGAATGTTATAAGACATCAGACATATAAATACTAAAAACATATAGTATATTATAAGACATCAGACATACACTAAAAACATATGGTATGTTATAAGACACCAGATATACACTAAAAACATATGGTATGTTATAAGACACCAGATATACACTAAAAACATATGGTATGTTATAAGACATCAGACATACTGTACACTAAAACATAAAGTATGTTATAAATAAGATTTCATGGCTATTTTATAATTCTCATAGTTTGCTGGAAACATTCAACATTTTTCCTTGAAAATTGACATTTGTAAAGAAAAATTGAATTTAAAAAATAAATCAAAAAACCTATTTTGAAGTTTCTAGAAATTGAAATCAATATTAATTAAGAAACTCCTTAAGGACAAAAGACTTCCGCAAAAGCAAAAACTTGCCAGGCAAGGTAATATACACCCACTGGCAGAATTGAATTTGAATAATAAATTGGGAAATATCTCAAAAACATTCATTGCAAATTTTTTTCGATGCCAATGCTTGCACGAAGTTTTATGTAAATAATTTGAAACCTGCAGCTTCTATGGTCCCACAATACCATTTTGATGCAATTTGCAAAGTCAAGGGCAATAACTCAAAAACTTTTCATGGAAAATTTTACTAATTCAAACTTGACCACCATCTTATCTATTCCAATACTCATACTAAGTTTCATCAAAATCTATTACGGTAAATATTGTAGTTTCTATTGCACCCACAAAAAAAAATTAGACCCAATTTTACTAACTCAAAAAAATCGTCAAATTCGAACTAGACCATCACCTTATTAATTCCGATGCTCACATCAAGTTTCATCAAAATCCATCAAAAATTGTAGTTTCTATTGCACCCACAAAAACATTTTGATGCAAGTCAAGGGCAATAAGTCAAAACCGTTCATTTAAAAATCATCAAAATCACACTTGACCACCGTCTTATGAATTCCAATGCTAATACCAAGTTTCATTCAAATCCATTGAAAATTGTATCGTCTATTGCATCAACAATAAAATTTTGACAAGATTTTACTAAGTCAAGGGCAATAACTCAAAAACCATTCATCAAAAAATCGTCAAATTCGAACTTCACAGCCATCTTATCAATTCCAATGCTCACACTAAGTTTCATTAAAATCCATTGAAAATTGTAGCTTCTATGTTGTCTACAACAAATATACAGACAAGGGCAATAACTAAAAAACTGTTCGTAAAAAATCTTCAAAATCGAACTTGATCACCCTCTTATCAATTCTAACGCTCATACCAAGTTTCATTAAAATCCATAAAGAATTGTAGCTTCTATTATGTCTACAACAAATGTTGACAAACCAACATGACCGACAGACCAACAGACAGACAGGGGTGACAACAATATACGTCCACATGTGGGTGTATCAAAAGTGGAGCTTAAAAAATGGGTTTTGGGCTTCACAAGCTGAATGTAAGAAATCTACTTACAGTGACTGCAGCAGGCTGTCTTCCTGACATCAACTGATATAAACTTTGTAATGGATCATTCATTTTCATAGCACTATTAGCAAATTTAGTCATCACATTAGCATGTGTTCTTGTATCCATTTTACTGGCTAGAAATAATGCATGGCCCCATATACCATTCTTCATAGCCCACTCTAATGCATCCTGTAAAATATTGACAAGTTGATTAGAATATCTTCTGGAAAATAGTGGATCTGATCAAACTATAACCACTATCATGTGAGAAATGTACAATTAAATAAGAGTTTGATAACTGAAATGTTTTTTATGGTTGCAAATCTGCATTAATACCATAGTTATAAAATGAAATCACTACCTTTTTGCGGCCATATAGCAATAGATGTCTAAATCTATCTATTAAGTCATCTCTATTTTTATTACTTATAGTTGTTTTATCAACTGTAGTTTTGAGGTCCATATTCTCTTCATTTATATTCTCTAAACTACTAGCTATCTTAATACCACCCATACTATACTCTTTAGTACTTGGTTCATGACCTTCTAATAATAAATCAGCTATATCGGTACCTATCACAGTCTATAATAAAAAAGATTACATAATAAGGAAAATCTAAATGGAGTATAATAACAAAAAAACATAGTCAAAATCCACAAAAAACAAAACCAGAAACATAGTCTCAGAAGAATTCATTCCTTTCAATTTGAAATATCATGTTAATTTCTAAACATAGCAAGTGGTGATTGTTACAATAGAGCAATTTCAATGTATTTCAAATTTGTGCACTTACTCCATTTTGTTTTATCAACAATTCCAGAAGTTTCCAGATTAATTCAGCTGATTCTCTATCCATCATATTGATTTCTTCAGCACACTTCTTAGCTTTTCTTTGACAAAATAACAATATGTCATTTTTATGAGTATCTCCTCTGAAATAATAAAAACAATAACAAGCTTTCAACAAGTAGATTTTAACAACTTGACAAGAGCATAACATACTGTTAACAAAAGGATAAACAGTAGCAAAATAATGAAATGAAAGCACCTGATGGACTCATGAAGACGGGCAATGAGAGATATTTTAGCAGTGGCATTAGCTTACTTTTTTTTTGCGATTTCCGACTGTCAAGGGTTCTTAGTTTATTGTCCTATCCTAATGGGTAGACCTTATCTTGACCTTTCTCAGGATGGAACCCTGGACCCTAATGTTGGCAAGCAATTACCTAACTCACTAACTTAGCAGCTCTCGATAATCAAAACAGAAACTTAACCACAAACCTTATCAATGGTCCAGGGAATTCTTTAACCTCTTCAGCACCAGTAGTATCAGCCAATACAGACTCTATTTCCTGTACTTCTACTACAGCTGGTTGACCATCTGCTGGTCGATTGGGTAGAACTTTTATTAACTGACCATTAGGTCCAAAACTTGCTTTCATATGTGGTATAGAATACTTGGGTGGTGTAAGTCTTGCATATGATGTATCTATAAAACAAACAATAATCGAACTAATTCCAAATAGCTATTCAGAGTTTTAAAATTTTTAAATTGAACAATTCCAATACATACACCAATACCAATATTAACATCTTATTAAGGAGAAGATACTACAGGAGAAACTCTGTTCCCTAATACTGTTATGTATACAGAAAAAACAATGACATGCTGTAAGGAGATCAGAAAACCTTTATCCAATTGAAGTTGGGTTCTTTTTTTTAACTTTATTTAAATATATATTCAATAATTGGACCATTAATACATATATCAATCGTAAGTAGAAATGTTCTAATGATTGGCTACAGTCGTAATAAGTGTGTAATTAGCCTCATCTCAAAAAGAATTTTCATGGTAAGTCTTCATTAAGAAACATCTTGAAGTCTATTTTTTAGATTACCAAGAGCGGGCCCACCAAGACCATAAATTATGATGTAGTTGTCTTAATAATGCATGCAAGTGTAGTTTCCAAAATTCCTCTTGTGAATTTTGGAATCTATTCATTATCTCTAGCAAAAGGAAAGATAAATATCCTTTACGAAAAACATAATGAAAATCAGTTTCAAGTCACTGAAACTCCTTTTCAGCTTAATCTTATATGACATTATTTGGTCATGTGATCAAACATGGAGTATAAATTAATCGTTTCAAAGCCGATTATATGGATTCTACAAGCCTTTTTAGGGCCACATACGTTCAATAACATAAGAAGACATGGATTATTCCAGAGAAACACCAAATAATCAATAAGTTTGACAGAAAACAATAAGAGAACCCATCTTTAAGAGCTACTAACTAGGTTGAATGACTTCCCCATTTAACTATATTCTCACTAAGTTTTCCAAACTTTTGTCCGATTCCATTTGATTTATGTCAATAAAATATGTTTAAATCCAATCAAATCAACTATATTCCAGAATATCTGGGGGTCATTTGTTTTGCTTCAATTATTAACTCACTGTCCATTTGTTTTTGTACTTACCATGATAGCTGGCATATGGATCATAAGAATAACCTTGGTAATAAGGATCATAACCATAGTGATCATAATATTGACTATGACTATATCTGGGATCATAATGTTCCTGTTTATAAGCTGATTCACCATAATCTTGTCTACTACTAGGTCTTGATAACCGCCCTTGACTATCATAACTATATACAAAATAACAATATAGTCAGAAATTTACAAGAAGCTAAGGGTAATAATTGTTCCTTACAATATAATGCACATAATCTATGTAAGCTTATTCCAAAATATATCATATTGATTCATGCAGAAAAAAAGAATTTCTGTTACCGAAGGATAATAATTTTCACTTCCACAAATCTCTCACTTTCACTAATCCTTCAATCAAAACAATTTCAAAAAGATATATGTAATCAGTATTTAAAAAAATACATACATATAAAAGAAATAATATCTCAACAAAGTAGAACCAGATATTGTATTAAAACAAATTATGATTACAGGATAAGTTGAATGGTTAATATAACAAGTTGATATATTATGTTAATCTGGTTAGATGATGAAATAATATTAAATAATATACAGCCTCTAGACATAAACACAATATCAATCTTCTACATGACATATATCTTTACAACTTAAATATTATTTCTATATCAATCTAATTAAAAATACTGTATTTCACTGTGAAATCCTGTATAAATCTATAACAGCTGTTATAAATTTGTATTTTGGTATAATACATGTACTTTCTTTTACAAATTGCATGTTAACCTATTTTTTTAAAAAGTCAATTTTTTCTGAAAACAGATTCTTGAGAACTGTGCAAAACTCATTTAAAATTTAAAATAAAAATACTAAAAAATTAAATGCAAACCAAAACAAAGCAAACAAAGAAATGAAAAGCATGCTTTAGAAATTACCTTGGTTCAGTATCATCGAAGGCTGGTGTTTGAGCTCGAGGAGAGTTAGAAACATGACTATAGTTATCTCCTACTGTATATTGACTGCGATAATAATCATTGTACCTGTAAATGTTTTTATTATGATAGCTATTCTATCTAACATGCTCTTAGTATAGTAATTATTCATAAATAGTCAAAATCAATAGCTTCAATAAGCTTTTTTTAAATAATTGTTTCAAATATAACACAGGGTTCTAGTTCTCTTTAAGAAAGTTGATAGAGAAGCAAACATTCTTTGAAGTTACAGAACATTTGTAGACATATTTCCCACTATGGGATCTGAAATCAGGCTCATCCATGTATTATGACAGCTTAATCAACAGACAGGTGTGACAATATTCATATTTATATGTTCATGTGTGATGATAAATATCATATACATAAACCTACATGTAATTTGTGAATTTTTAAAACTACAGAATTCAATTTTGACTATTTACATTACAATACCAATCGCAAAATCTTTGACCATCCAAGAAACTTTTTTGATTTCCAAAGCATAACAAAAGGAAATAAATCATAGGAAAGATAGAGAGAAAGACAATATCCAAAATAGTGAGTGAGAATTTGTATTTTTTTATTTAAAGAATTTTTATCTTGTATGGTTTGAAGTCATGTTCTACAATATGAAGCATAAGACAAACCCAAATTGTTAAATGCCCACTTCAAAATCACACAAAACATTTATCACACATAAACACACTCTATTTTCACACAAGTTTGACAAAATCAAATCAAAGCACACTTCTAGTTGATTACAATCATAATTATTTAGATTTATTGAGCTGAATAATTCTTTTTTCATGGATGAACTGAATTAGGATGTCATTTTAGATTAAAATGATATGATTTGTTTGTTAGCTCTTGATTATGATACAGAAAATTACATTTAGACTGAATATCTAATACCAAAATATCAGGTCATTAAAAATTAATTATGTAAGATGATTTTTGTAAAAAACGGGAGAATTAATACATTTTCATTAGAATTGATTAGATTTTTTACCAAATAATAAGATCATATTAAGACAAAAAGCTTACAAGTTTAATTTTATGACCAGATATAGTAATAAAGTTAGAAGTACCATGCATTAAATGCTCATCAAGTACCAAAACCAACAAAATAGGATAAAAACTCACCGAGCACTATAACCATGGTTACCATAATATTCATCATAATAAGCTTGTGTATATAGATAATCATCATAACTATATCTATCATCATGTTTTCTTCTAGGATCATATTGATAACCTGTTCATAAAATATACAGTGCTTTTATATTTGATCATTTATATCACTTTCACTATGGTAAATACTGCTGTATCATAATATAATTTAGCTTTAGTGGAATGACAAGAACCATCTGGCTTGAAATCTGAATGGTGCACATAAGCAGCAACACATACACATATGAAAATAACTGAAAAGCTTGGTTCCACACTGTGATAAATAAAATACAAATGTTATAAACCGTTTTTTTTTATAACATTTTTTTAATATTATACTCTGAGACTGATCAGTTTAAAATTTGAATTAACAAAATTAATTACCCCTGTATCTGTCTCTATAATAATCTCGGGAATCCCTATCATAATCAGCTCTAGATCTCTGGAGTTCAGTTTCACCCACTTCTCTCTCTTGAGCTGAAAATGTTATTAAAATAAATATTATGACAGGCAGAGAAAAATCTTTGTATTCATAGCAATGAAATATTACGGCAAATGAAAAGCTGATAAGCTTTAAGTTGAATGACGGAATCAAGATTAAACTTGAAAACAAGTTGATGAGAGCTCATCACTGTTAACACGATTAAAAAAATTCAGAACATCTGGGTTTTGTCAATTGATTTCTATTTTTTTTAATAGATAAAGATATACTCACAATCAGTATTTCTGGATCTGGGCCTATCATATTTTTCATTACTATAATAATCTTTATCAGCATAAGATCTGTAATAGGGATCTTCCCTATATCTTGCTCTATAGTCCTCTCTATAGTCACTCCTACTGACAGGTCTGTCTCGTTCATCATAGTATGAGTGTCTACCTGCATATTTCTCCCTATACCGACGCTCTTTATAAGCATCCACCTTGGAGTTGACTTCATCTAATGAATCCAATGATCTATTGTCATCATCTTTCTTCCAACTGTTACTACCAAGCCTTCTGTCTCTATATCTACTCCTAGAATAATCTGAAAATCCTTCACTATCACTGCCTTTTGCCTCACCATCTCTTTTCTTTGACTCTCTAGCTGAAGATTTAATAGGTGAAGCTGATCGGCTTTTAGATACTGGTGAAGCTTCAGTTACTGATGGCGCAGCTGGAGCCAATAAAACACCTGTTATTTTGGGTGGAGAGTAATCATCCCATAAGGATGCAGCTGGAGACATGTTGTGTTTGGCACGATGTACAGGTTTGAAAGCAGAGTTGTGTTTTCTTGGTGAATTCTGTGGAGTTTCTTTTGGGATTGGTGGTTTTGAAGAATCTTTCCGTGAGCCAATATCTTCAGTTTGTTGGTCCTCAGTAACTGACTGGCTTTTAACAGGGCTTTTTAAAATATTGTCCTTTTTTGCCCCTTCTGCTTTATTTCCTGTTTGGGTACTTTCTTGTCCCGAAAAAGGGATTTTAGAGACAGACTGTTCTTGGAGATCATCCTCCTTTGTATCTTTGGTTAAATCTTGGCTAAGAATTAAAGGATGAAATATTGGTGGTGGAATCACTGGACTATTTCTTTTTTCTTTATCAGATTTAGTGGGTTGAGGACTGGGTTTACGGAAAGGGTTTGAAGCAGCTGGAGATGTCTCAAGGGTCTTTGGTGGTGCCTTTAGGGGGGAAAAATCAGAAGTTTGTGGGTTTGTAAAAGATGTTCCCAAGGATGATGGTTCTGATGTTGTACAACTGCTACTTGAAGGAGTCACACTTGAGGAGACAGCAGAACTACTTGAATCTGTGTTAATTGATGGGGAAATGTTAACATTAAATGGGTCTATTGGTATTTTTGGTTGTTGTGTCTCGTTACCTCCATCAAAAGAAGCTGTTGGTGTTCCAATGTTAGGGTGGGAGTCTGTAGATTCAGACTTATTTTCTGCATGATACAATATGTCAGAAGATGGTTGAGATCCAGGGCTAGGTTGACTAGTTAATATATTAGAACTATTCTCTAAAGAACTTTGTCTACTGTGTTGTGACGATGATGAAGGAATCGAATTCACAAATTCCCAGTCATTGAGTGGGCTTTGTTGATCTTCCTCTAATTTGACATCCTCAACAGATGTTTGGGAAGGCTGATTAGAAGTCACTTCTGGTAAAGGCTCTAAAGACACATTTTGCAATTGTCCAGACATTTGTTGTAAGATCTGATCTTGATCTAAACTTGTGTTGGCAGAACCTTCAGTAACTAAACTAGCATTACTAATAGCCGAATCAGTCCTATGAATTGTGTTATAAGTGTTTAAAAACTGATTTGCATTCACATTACCAGACTGAAATGGGACATTAGTACTATTTGATAAATCACTGTTATTAAAATAACTATTAGCACTGTTCCTATTTGCTTCAAAACTGTTATTGTCAACATGTTCACGTCCTTGTTCAGTATTACCAGTACTGTTTGGTGACTCTGTTTGGGCTGGAAGGTTTGAGGGTTGAAAAGAATCACCAAAATAAGAATTATACTGATCAGAATGTTGAGCCTGTTGTTGATCACCTGACTGTTCAAACCCTACACTCATCTGTGTTGTATTTTGTTGATATTGATGATCATTATATAAGTTATGCTGTGATGCCTGTATCACATTTTGGTTTCCAGTGTATCCTTGCCATTGATTGCTGGCAGTATGCTGGCTATATTGATGATCAGTTTGTTGTTTATTTTCATACTGCTGCTGATGATAATTTTGTTGTTGACCATCACCAGTTTGGAAATTCTGTCCATGCTGTACCTGTTGTGGTGTATTAGGATCCCAATAGCCTTGATTGTAGTCCTGTTGAGCTTGTGAGGTATGGACTGTACTAGCTTCTCCTGGGCTATGTACACTGTAAGACTGATTACCTGCTACACCATTCCCTTCTCCCCATGATCCCCAACTAGTCCATGAATTGTTTTGAACTTGTTGACTCTGTGTTGAATTAGGAAAAGTTTGAGGAGAAGAATAAGGTTCATATGCTGATGCCTGTGGAGAAGCGGCAGAATGTTGAGAATAAGTATGCTGATCAACATTTGAGGCCTGACTTGTTCCAGCAAATTGTGACGGATCAAACATTTTCACACCGCCAGCTAATGGTTGTGAATTTTGTATTTGCCATTGCGATTGTTGACTCATTCTGAAAAAAAAAACACTTGATAATGATTTGTTACAAACAAGACACTCTTTTTCAAAATTATTTAAATAATATCATCAACTAAAATCAACTAATACCCCTTTCGCACTGCAAAAGTAATTTGGTTCTATCCGTATAACTTCCAGTTGCTTTCGCACTTATTCAGTTATAAGCAGAAGTTATCCAGATAGAAAAATAGACTTCCATCGGTGGATTTTTCTATTCAATTATAACCGAATGCAATAATCCAGTTGTGTAGTGCAAAATGGATATAAAAATAGATTGATAAAATTGTTCAAGCACTTAACAGATTGATTATTTGCAAAGCAGGGTATTCTTTCTGCATCCATCAAAAAACAAAACAACATAAATGACGTCCTACTAAGAAATATCCAGTCAGTCAGTCTAGGAATTTGTCAAAGATCTTAACATCTAACAAATTTAAAAATAGGAGTCAAAACAGTAGATCATGTTGTATTTGCCTAGATTCACTATAACATGTTCAGGGAATAGTCACAAAGTCAGTAAATATTTACAATATATTTCAATATTGCACATTGTAAACAAACAGACGTCCACCCATTTCCTCAAAGTATTTCCAAAACTCGAAAAATAATCGGAACTTATTCATATATTTCAATCCATAAGATTCACTGCTTCTTGGGGTAGTAATACTTACTTCTATAACTTAGCCAATTCATGTAAATATTGTTAATTTTTTACACGGAAGCCATGGTCTTGAAATGATTACGTGTGACATTAAATGTGCGAAACTAAGCAAATGCGTTGTAAAAAAAAGGTCAAAATTGTATCAAATATAATTAAGAATTAAGATTATTTTTTGATATTTTAAATTTTTAATTGTAAATCCGTTCTTTAAAAGATTTTAAGTGATAATAATTGTATTACGAAACTATAACTGTCAACTCTTAACTTCCTTGCAATACAGACATGCGCAAGTCATAGCCACGTCATTTTTATCTCTGTTATTCCTACAAATTTGTCAAAAAAGTTGTTTAATCCTCACCATAAAGGGTTCTGTGTGATCCCTTTGAAAGATATTCAAAGATGGTTCTGTTAACGATGATTTCACGAGTTGCCGATGGACTTGCACTGGCAGCTTCTGTACAAGAAGATGAACAAGTATGTTACAATTTGATTATAAGAAAGGGGTGGTGGTTGCAAAACATTAATTCAGACCTTACCTACACAGCCTCGTCTTTGTGGTCAATTAATGACATTATTGAAGCATCTTGCCGTTGCCAATCAGTGTTGTATCAAATATCAAAAAACAACTATCACTACGTAACCCATCTACTCTTCTTCTATGACCTATAGTCTATGTTCCGATTCTAAGAAGATGAAGACAATGGGTTGTGTGTAAGAAGTGTAGACAGGATTATTGGTTAAATTGTGAACTAAGGGCTATGGTATTTCAATAAGTTCATGTTTATGAATGGAATAGAATGATTCTGTGAAATATTGTTTTCTTGAGAATTGTTGATGATTTGGAGTCATATAGGCTAGGCTACTTCAGTTTAAAGTTGACTGCATGTCAATCAGAATATTTTTAAGGTATTGACCACCCTTCCAACATGTCATGACAAATTTTTTAAATCCTAATCATTACCGCCTCTTTTTTAACTCTTTCATCCCCTTAGTAACTTCAAATTTACTGAAAATAAACCTGTTATTCTTTGATTACGGTACCTGATAGTTATCATAATAGATAAACACAAGAAATTGATCAGCAATAATTCTAAAAGTAACTTTGATATTCTTTATCAGGTGTTAAGTAATCTATTACTGGACATATTTATGATATATTGCTTTTTTCTGATCTATTGATTTACAGCTTTTGTTTTTGTGCAAATTTTGACATACTGGGTATGTTATGTACCCATTCAGTTCTTTAGTACAGTTGTGCTCTGTTATGCAGCATGTAATCTCACCAAGAATTTACCTTCTGGCATGTTGAATGGAAATACCAAAATCATGTGCAACCCTAATAATTTTTTACGTACAGTAATCAAAGTAGTATAGAATGATATTTGGAAGATGTTAGAAACTTTTGATACTATTGATTTAGAGGTAGTGTTTTTTTTGGTTTAGTAACCTCATTATATCAATTATTGTTTATTTAAATACAGGCTGGTAGAAGCTTGATGGAGTATCAAACACAAGCTAAGCAGTTATTTCGTAAATTATCTCAAGATCCTCAACCTCCAACCAGATGTAGTTTAGAAAGTGGTCCTTATATATTTCAGTAAGTAAATATTTACATTCAGCTAAATATTGAAGTAATACATACTTGAAGTAATTAAATTCATGTCTAAGCTTATGTCATGTGTGATAAATTTAGAAAGATAATCCTTGCCATATTTATTTTTTCAGTTATCTGATAGAAAGAGGTGTATGTTTTTTATGTCTATGTGATAAGAATTTCTCAAAGAGACTAGCCTATACATTTTTAGAAGATTTACAAGTAGAATTTATGAATCAATATAGCTCTAAAGTAGAAACTGTATCACGGCCCTACAGTTTTATTGAATTTGGTAGGTGTAATTAATTATATTTAGGTGATGTCACTTATAGCTACAGTTTCATTGAAGAATAAATTGTTTATTTGTTGGTATATTGTCAAATCAACTTGTCTTTGTACATAACATGTACGTTATTTAACATTAAACCTAGTTTTTGAACTTGCTATCTGGAACATGTTATACATACTTATTTTGGATTCTTTCAGATACGTATATTCAGAAAACTAGAAAGTCTTTCATGGATTCCAGAGCTAGAAGAAATTTAACTAATATAAATACTGAATTGCATGATGTACAGAGAATTATGGTACAAAATATAGATGATGTTTTACAGCGAGGAGAAACTTTATCAGGTACATAGAATAATGAAATGATTCATTGATGTCAAAGGGAAATGAAACACTTGGAGAATGAAGTTTCATTAGTAGTAATGGTGAAGGAAATCAAAACTAGAAACACAAAAATACTATTATTTGTTGAGTTTTTGTTGGAAATAGAATTGTTGAAATAGAAACAAATTATTTTTTCATTTTAAACATTATATCAAAATATGATTATATTAGGTTATTACATATTATGTTTTTCTTCATTTTCAGTCTTAGATTCTAAAGCCAGCAATTTATCCAGCTTGTCTCAGAAATATAAAAAAGATGCCAAATATTTAAATTTACGGTCAACTTATGCTAAAGTAGGAGCCATAGTTATTGTTGTAATTGTTTTCTTGTTATTTATTCGTTATTGGATATTGTGAATCCAGTCCTAATTCTATTTCACACAGGGGAAAGTTCTAATGGAGTAGTTTTCATCAGGATCAATGTCTTCCATGAGACATACACAATTTCTATCACATTTTGTGCAATTCTGATAATAACATCATAAGTTTATGTTCTGTAAAATCATGTAGATAATTTTATGGGTTCAGTCTTATTCCATAGTTCAGTCTTATTTGACAATATGATCTATGTCTTAAAACATTTGGATATAAATCTCAAAGTCAAGCACATGAATGAGTGTGTTAAGAGTGCATGGTCAATTTCCTTTAAAGTTGTGTTGTCTAATATTTTATCTAGTCTCAAGGTATTGCCTGGTTATTAAAAGAGAAACCCATTTTGCCATATAGCCAAGATTGTAATAGGTTTTACATGATATGTAATCTAATTAATTTTTGTACGCCCACATGAAGTGTTGAGCATAATTATATTGCTGTCACCCATGTCCATCCGTTGGTCCATCCACACTTTAAAAGGCACATATTCTTGACGGATTGTGACTTAACTTTGTGTGTGTGTTTGTAATCACCCAACAATGAACCCTATTGAAAATCAGCAAAATCGGAAAATATTCAGTATGAGTTATTGCCCTTGTTTTTGAAATGCTTGTAAACACTTTACATATGCACTTCTTGACAGATTTTGATGAAACTTGGTGTGAGATTGTGTAATAACCCAAGGATAAACCCTCAAGAAAATCAGCAAAATTGAAAAATATTTCTTATTGTTATAAATTATTTGTTAATTGCCCTTGTTCTTGAAAACAAGATCAAATTTAGCTTTTAAACAATCCAGAAAGTAAAATTCTTGATGGATTTTGATGAAAATTGGCATTTGTAATCACCCAATGATCAGATAGATCAAAAATATTTAGTTCCAGTTTTTAGAAAATGCGTCAAAAATTTTAGCTCGTTAACACTCTAGAAAGTACAATTCATAACAGATTTTGACAAAAATCGCTGAATTTGTTAATTATCATTCAAGGATGAATCATATTGAAAATCGAAAATATTTAATATGAATTATTGCCCTTGTTCTTTAAAATGTGTTTGATTTTTTGGCTTCTAAACATTCTACCAAGCACAATTCTTTATGGATTTTAATGAAACTTGTTGAAATTGTTTTTTTTATTGCCCAAAAGGTGATCCCTATTGAATATCAAAATGATGAAAAATATTTAATGATTTATTGCCTTGTTATTAGGCTTCCATTCTTGACACATTTTAATGAAACTTTAGTTACCGGTATATGATATATTTATCACCCAGGAAAGATGTGTATAATTGAAGATTGAATATTTCATTCTGGTGATTGTAACTGTATTGTCAATTTTTTATTCAAATTCAATGCTGCAAGTGGGTGTACATTACCTTGTCAGGCAAACAATCTATAATAATTTATACATCCAGATGACAGTTTCTAGAATAATTTGTAAATAATCATTGTTATTGTAATCTGTTATCATTGTGTACATTATTCATTGAAAATTCTTATCTCTGTAAATAATATCATAAAAATAAATACATTTTAAACTTAAAGTTGTGACCAGTTTTCTTATTTAAGATATAAGCTATGGTTAAAAATTGCTGAAGGATATTGGATATATATTAGAAAATTATTCAATATACAGACAATGTATACAAGTGTGTGTCAATTTATTTTGTATTTTGCATAGTTAAAACAAATTGCCAAGTAGAAAATATTGTTTATAATATAACTAAAGTGAATTTTAGTCTTAACATTCAATTTGAATTCTACTTTTAGACTTTTGGTTGAAAATATACCATCAAATTCAAATTATACCACATTAATTGATTTAAATATATCTACTTTAATTTGACTAAGGATTCTCAAAAAATAGGTTTTTACTTCCCTTTACCTGATAATCATCTACTTCTTCCAACTAAATGATTTTAACCATTTATCTTGTATATCTAGAAATAATGAAACCTGGACAAAAAGCCGAAGAAATTTTTAAACCCTGTTGATAAATATAAAGTTATATGTACATTTTTGAATTGGTTAGATATGGTCTCATCTGCAATATTTTTTTTATAGAAGAATTTCTCCCCAAACTTTCCTGAAAATGGTCTGAATTTAAAAATAAGCATATTTACGCTTTTGGGAATTAAATAAGATATATGTTCAAGGCGAATTAATTTTGTCTACTGTTTAAATATAAGAAGTATTTTTTTGTAGTTATTGTCGCCCTGGGGTTCAACACTCAACATTTGTTGTAGACAGTTTAAAGCTACAATTTTCTATGGATTTTTATTAAAACTTGATTATGAGCATTGGAATTTATAAGATGGGTTCAAGCTCAATTTGACAATTTTCTATGAATGGTTTTTGAGTTTTTTCCCCCTTTGCCTCTTTATTTTTCTGAACAATAGAAGCTACAATATTCACTGGATTTTTCATGAAACTTAGCTTGAGCAAAGGAATTGATAAGGCGGCGTTCAAGTTCGAATTTGACAATTTCAATATATGGTTTTTGAGTTAAAACCCTTGAAATTTTATTGTTGGTGCAATAGAAGCTACAATTGTCAATGGATTTTGATGCAACTTGGTGTGAATATTGGAATTAATAACACTGTAGTCAAGATTGATTAGTTGATTATCTTACATCAATTCAATTAGTTGCTGCGATAAATAAATTGATTACCATATTACCATTTACTAATTCAAGATTGTAAATGGATTTTAAAACTAATTCAATCAGATAAAACAGTCTTAGTTTCAATCAATCTTGGAATCTGCAATTTAAAAAGAACACAACTTATTTTGATTTGTATGTTTTATTTCAATTCATTCGGGCAAACTATTTACAAATGATAAATAAGCCGCATATTTAGCTTAATCTTATAAGGCACACACTTGTTTGATAGTGTATTTACAATGAAATAGATAAAGTTCAAATTAATAATACATCCCAAATCTTAGACATATTGACATTACATAATTTGGAAATTTTTAAAAGGTGAAAACAAATGCTAATAGTCCTGTTTGATGGTTTTATTTTATTTTTTTAATTTGGATGCTCCAGAATAACTTCAGATACGGTAGAATTTGAATTTGAAACTGAAGGATTATAATGAAGAGTTACAGTGTTAATGTCAATGATAATATTGGAGGTGTACAGTCTTGTATTGACTTATTTACAAACATTAAAGACCCATTAAAACAAGAGTCTTTAGTGAAAAGCAATGACTGATATTATTGTTTTCTTTAAAATACAATTTCCAACAATTTGGTAAAATGTATGTAATTATTTGAAATTTCAGTAAAGGATAAGGGTGTATTTTGTTATTGTTGCTTCTTGCAATCAAATTAACAAAAAGGTCATTGCCTCTTATTCCCTATAATTAGGATATTTTGGCAACTTTGTAATATACAACATTATAGAGATAAGAAAAAACAGTGACTTTTATTCAATAATATCACAGGTTATTGAACCGGGCGTTATTGAATAATACTTCATTATATTTTAATAATAAACTGTGTTCTTAATATTTAATCTTAGTGAAAAAATTTACTTATACCTTAATAAAAATTGTTATACATATCACTATATTGAAAAAGGAATTTGTATTGAAATATACATAAAACATCAGGGTTTGAAGATTACGTTTTCCTTATTGATGCTGTACTAGACCTAATCTTAAATAACAAAATTGAAAAAGATTTGAAAAGAAAATTTGTTCAGTATATTTTAGTTGTGGACACAGTATTATGATACAAATTATGATTATGATGAATAATAATGGTATGAATATTATACATACAAATAATATATACATATTTTGTGCTTATATACATGTCTACATACACGAAATGAGGTCTGAAATATCAGCCCATGCCAAATCTGTTTACTTATACTTATAAAATAATATACATCCTAAAATTATAAATTAATATTATTATATATTTATATTTATGCAAAGATTTTTGGTGCTAATAAATATGAAGTAACAAATTGATATGCACACCAATTTAAAGTATATAAAATTATGTATGGTTTGTACATGGTAATAAAACACACCAATATAGTTCAGTCATTTTGAATCATTACCACCAATACGTTGAATTTTAAAAAAAGCTAAAATATTTCAATAAAGCCTTCAAATCACATTTAAAGCTATTTCTAAGGTTGAAATATTCTTACATTTATCTAATTTGCGAGAAAGAGATTCAGAATGGTTGTGAACTATGTTTTTATTTCCATGTAAGAACCATACCATAGTTTTATATACAATTTAAACTTCTAATTACAATTATTCCTTCATTACAAAGATCCAAATTTAAAAAAATTGATAATAATGGAAATTGATTTCCCCTGATAACAATAATTTACAAAAAGTTTCATTAATATGTACACAGATAGATACAATAATATACACCAAAATAAATATATTTATACAAATTATACTGCTTTATTATCAAAACCTAAACTGTCATTATTATATTTTGACCAGATTATTGAAAATTCCCAGTTAAAATCCAACCAAAGTTTAGTTTTAAGGCTTTTTTATGAAGTTTTATCATAGTTAATCAAATCAAACATTTTCAAACGTCAAAGAATAATGACATTAACATTTAAAGGTATGATAACTAAATACCAAATTATGCCTTTTAGGAGACATGAAGAGTTGTAGAAAGCCCTTGGCCTTTGTTATATAATGACTAGATATTATTTTATATGATACTAAAGCTACTCTAAGTAAAAAAGTGGGAAGGAAAAACAAAGGGTAAACATGAAGTAATAGATGTGCTTATCTATCAGTAAATTTTGATATTGTCATAAAATACTTTGCAATGTATATTTCATTTATCATACACTTGTCAATCTAGAAAACACTAGCTTTCATTGATTTTAAGACTCATTATGCCGTAAAATGAACTCGGGAGACAAAATACATAAAGTATACACACACAACAGGAAAGAGAATACATGTAGATTATAAGTTGGCTATAAAATGTGTTTTTGAACAACTTGAACTATGCCAGGAAAACAAAAAGCTGTTATTCAAAGACATGGTGCAATTTTTAAACACACTATACTATAAGCTGGAAAGCATACATGTTCTACATTATTATTTTATCATTATTATATGCATTATTATCATTATATTCACCCGTATATAATTATCGCTTTATTGGAATATAAATCCAAATGAATTTATTCAGTTCATTGCTGACTTGTTAATTGTATTATAATTTTGTTTCTAAAGTTTAATAATGCTATACAACTATATTATAGCATTGCAAATAAAGCATTCCTATGTGCATATTTATACACACAATTTCTTTGTTCTACTTTAAGAAAAAAATTTGTTCTAAAATGGCTACAACAACTTTTTGTGACACTATACAGTAAACAGTTACTTTAGTACTTCCACAGAATAAACTTAGAAGCTTGTTTAACATGCTAGAAAACACAATATATATAGTTAGCTGTTAAGAGTTTAGGGGCACTGCAATTAAATTTTCTGAAATTCCACCATTAACAAATTATTTCAGTCACAATATATAACTATTCTGTTTATGATTTGTCAACAGAAATATCAACACATCACATAGATCTTTAAGGAATCATTGATTAAAAGGTACTTTTATCATCAGTACTGTAATTAGGCTGCACCTCTCCAGCACCCATTTCATTGCCATTTGTCTTTTGTTAAAATCTGTCTCTTTTGGACAGAAATGATGTCACTGGTCATAGGTTGGCATGTATTATCACTCAGACCATATCAACCTCTTCCTGTCACAGCTCTGGCACACTCTGTTGGGATCAGAACTTGTATATTGGACACACTAGTTCAGTGGTACATCATACACTTTATAATTTGGTTGATCCTTTCATGATTTCATAACATGCTCAGAAATATTCAGAATAAATGTTAGGATCTACATAATCTGGTCTAGGAATTCTAAAACGATCTGTTCCACTGTTTAATTTTTCTAAGCTGAAAAGCAGATGAAAGTATTAAATTATAAGTTGATTATATCATATACAAGGCAGTTGGATAGCTCCCTGTTGAATTGGAATTTTTTGCATATCAACTTTTAAAGCTTTATGTGTGCTAAAGAAATAAATATGAATGAATATCAAGGTTTCCTGATTATCAGCAACTGATTTAAAAAAAAGCACTTCTTTACATGTATTGTTGATTTTATAACTGGAACATAATTTTTCTTTACCAACTGTTTAATTTCTATGTCAGCTTTACATAGAACATATAAAATTGATAATTTACATGTGTCAAATTCAATATAAAATATCATAATAATCTCATTACCTCTCTAAAAATGAGGGATTTTTAAAAACTGGTTCTGGAATGTTAGATAGATGGGGTGATGGGGTAAATATTTCTGGTAATTCCACAATCCCTTCAGAATCATTCCTGGAAGTAAGTAAAGTGATAGTAAACATTCTGGTTCTTGACAACTACTAAGACCCGCAGTATCGTCTTTCAGTACATTAAAATTGAATGAAGAATATTGTGAATAAAGACTAGTTTATCAATAACAAACAATGTTGTACACCTTCACAATAATCCCATCATTGAAGAGGGCACAAATAAGGCTATATTAAAACTGAAAGCTATAAAAAATAAAACAAAAGAAATTAAATCTACCATGAAAGAAGAGCATTAAAGAGCATCATTTTACTGATATGCTTTCTCATTTCAGATTTATCGTTTTTCAAATACCGTAATGTTTTGTGATTTTTCATATTTCTCGTTCATATAAATTCAAGTATTGAGAAGAAGTCAACATCAACTTACTCTTCAACAGGTTTTCTATAAGTATGATGTTTACAGATTTTTCTTATGACTAGGAATACAATTACTACTAAAACAAAAAATCCAACTGCAGTACCAATTACTGTATAGTACCATGGTAGGCCTATTTCCTGGTTTGAGTGCGTAGCTAAAAAGAGAAACATATAAAAGTATTCAAAGAAAGGTGAAATACAATAAATTATATCTGATAATATTTAAACATGGTTTGTCAAAGACCTTATGAAAATATCTGGTTTGATAAATGTATTGAACAAGGTCATCAAAGATAATTTTCTACATATTAATGTCCTACACAATTCCTAGTTTATTTTTCTTAATCAAATCACAAAATAAATTCTGTTTAAACAACAGAATATGACTTTAAATGGCTCAATAACTTGAAATATAACACTTACACTTGCCACATTGTGGAATGGGTGCGCTCCAGTCCTTATTTTCCTGACAGACTAAAATAGAAGCTGAACCAGGTGGTAAGATCACATAGCCCTCATTACAGATAAATGTTACCGTTGAACCATTTTTATATCCTGTCACTGTTCTATTACCATTAGATATTTCACCAACATATGGGCATCTTATCACTGAAAAATATTATTATTACAAATTCAGTTATGTAATGCTTGTAAATTTCCTTATATATAAGGAATAACAAACATATTGTACCAAAAATGGTCAGAACGTCAGAACAAATCCAATGTGGCACAAAATGTTTATTTTTGTTAATTTGGTCACTAAAAATATGAAAAATTTATGTTGTATAGAATATATATATAATATATATAATATATACTTGATTTTAACAATGATTTATCAAAGCCTAAGTTTTCTGTTTTTTGTAATTTCTGAATTTATTGTGAATCAGTTTAAATGGACTTCCGTGTGTGAAAGAAATAATCTAATTAACATAACTATCTCCAGAGGTGACAAACCCAGTCTTAAGATTGCAGTTAGTTAGTTAACAAGTGATTGAAATATCTGGTGACATTAACTTGTAAATGTTGATGACACAAAATATGGAATAAAAGAATATGTACTAACCTTGTCGTGTATTTTTCACTCTTTCGTTAAACAGTTCACCAAACTTTTTAGTTGACAGAGCTATAGATATTTTACGAGTCTGGTTTAAATCATAAATACATTGTACATTATAACCACATATATCTCGCACTTCACTACTCACATTCTTTGTCACTGAATCAATAAAATCAGGAACAAAAGTGTTATTTTCAGATTGCACACTATTCACACCACTCACAATATTCTCTTCTTCTTTAGTAAATAAACTTTCATTACCAGATACATTCCCTATAAAAGAATTAAATTCATTTCATTTCATAATTAAAAGAAAAAGAATCAAAAGATATGAAGTAAAATCAATAAAATCAAGGACATTGCTGTTAGGTGTGTGAGTTGACCATCACCACCACCAGCTAATGGAGATTTGAAGTTGCCAACAAGCAGGTGCCCATATAACTAACTCAATGATTGAATGCATTTAGTTAAACTTTCAGTATGATATTTATAATTCTCATACCATGGTGTATGAATGTAAATGAAAGAATTCATCTCTGATTAAAATATCAGAATGATTTCAATAAGAGGTTTTTAAACACTATAACAGATTACAATTCATAGAAGCAACCTACTAAAGTTATAAAATTCCACTTACATGACATACCAAACTTGTAATGTATGTCACTCATAGTAGCTGATTCAGATAGTTGAATACCTTCACGACTTACAAAATCATCAGACTTATCACCATTATAATCACCTAGTAAACCTTCTAAATTACCTACAATTTATAACATATTTGGCATTCTGAATTTAGTACACACACATATATATGTATATATGGATCAAATATCAACTTGTTCTGTTTTACCAAGAATTGTTGGAATGTTTCTTAGGATAGAACAACACTATAGACATATAGTATAGACATTGATAATAGCCTTTATAATTATATCAAAAATATATATATTGATAGTAACTGTTACATATTATTTACAAAATACATTGATAGTAACCGTTACATATTATTTACAAACTACATTGATAGTCACCCTGCCATATTAAATACAAAATACATGGATAGTAACCCTTCCATATTAAATACAAAATACATGAATAACCCTTCTATATATATACAACATACATTGATAGTAACCATTCTTATATAAACATAATTGATATAACCTTATAATATAAATACATTGATAGTAACCCTTCTATATATACAAAATACATTGATAGTAACCATTCTGTATAATATACAACATATATTGATAGTAACCCTTCTATATTATATACAACATACATTGATAGTAACCCTTCTATATCATAATAAAAATACATTGATAGTAACCTTTCTATATCATAATACAACATACATTGATAGTAACCCTTCTATATCATATACAACATACATTGATATAACCTTCTATATAAATCAAAATACATTGATAGTAACCATTCTATATCATAATACAACATACATTGATAATAACCCTTCTATATAATATACAAAATACATTGATAGTAACCATTCTGTATTATATACAAAATATTCTTATTATTTACTACATGTAATATGTACTGTAATAGTAACCCTTCTATGCTATATAAAACATATACTGTGATTGTAAAAACTATATCATACAGTATAAGAATAGCGCTAACTTTTCTATTCAATAATACATTATCAAATTGTGTATCAAATTGAAAGAAATATTAAAATCCAAAATTACCTTTCAATGAAGAAGATCCTACCATAATCATAATATTTAATAAATCTGGGGTAGCTACAACTAATACAGACATTCCTACTGAATCCATTACTACTGTAAACTCAGTGGTATTGGAATCCGTTTCATTCTTATATACTGTTAAACCTGCAAAATATACATACATTAAATTTCAACTCAATTTAAGGTAAACTGTTAAACCTATAAATTAGGTCTACATAGGCCAATAAAGCATACCATCGTATTAAACTGCATATTGGTTTATCTGCTGTTATTGTCTTGGTTGAATCATGTGAAGTCTGATTACTCAAAACCCAAATTCTTAATTGTAGTAAATATTATTCTTGAATTCCTAAAGACAGGAATTTAAAATATTTTATATCATAATAGATTATATATTGGCCTATTTACCATAAATGGAGGTAAATAATTGACTTTCTATGAATATACTAAAATCATTGATAGTAACCATTTGTGATTATCTCAAAATATCCTTATTATTTAAATATTATTATCAATAAATGTCTGGTAACTATAGCATGGACTATCTAAAGCATTAGAATATTGTAGCCGTACCAAGAATTGAATTTACCTGGAGAAGATCAAATAGTGACAACAAAATAAGGTATCACCTCTGTATAACTTAATAATAATCTTATGTATATTACTAGTATAAACATCAATTGATATACTACATGTAATATACTTAATAGTAACCCTCTTGCTAATAAAAGATATATGATTTAAAATACTTATATACAGTATAAGATAGGCGCTAATCTTTTCTTTCAATAAACACAAATTGGTATCAAACTGAAAAAATTTGACAAATCAAATATTTTGAAGTCCACCATAATTAATATTGTAATAAATTGTATACAAAATACAGACATTCTAAATCGCATCTCATACTGGAAACCAGTTTTATGTGACTTATATAATTATCAAAATACTGCATAAATTCAACTCAATTTAGGGTTACGAACCTAATGGTCTACATAGGCCAATTTAAAGATGACCATGTATGAATGCATAGTGGTTTTCTGGTATGATGGCATTGGCTTGAGATCAGTGAAGCTGGATTACTTCACCCGTTTACTTTAACCATTTAATTTAGGGCAGTAATCTTTTTACCATTTCTAAAACTTGTACAGGTGAATCTTCAAACCATTTAATTTCTATTTTATCAGAGATGTTGGTAACTTGCATGGCTATTGCATTGAATATTGTAGCCTTCTGTAATTTACCTGGGAAATAAAATAGAGCCAATAGGTATATTATAAGCATTATAGTATCTTCTGCTTATTGTATATTATATATAAACATCATTGATAATCTGTATACTTTCATCTTTGTAAAAAAGATATATCTCCTAAAATATGCTTATACATATATATATGCTTTTATAAATTCATTAATGCCAACTACACAATTCAAAGAATATACTACTACATGGACATCTAAAGCATTGAGAATACATATTAGCAGTACAAGAATATGCAGCAACTTTATGGACAGTCAATGTACAGATTAAGCTGGAATTCAAACATACCATCAATATCTTTAGCCTGCTGAGCTTGAACCTGAACAATGACAGTTTTATTTTTATCTTGAACTAGAATAAATTCCCCTACACCATTGAATGTATATGCTTTACCATCTAATGATACAATATGTGGATCACCTGCTGCTTGAGCTGTAATAAGAGGCATTGGGATAATTAATAATAATTAATTAATTAAATGTAACTATAATTCAGGACGCTGTATAATCTTGTTTTTTAAACCAAATGTTTGAGGAAAATATATTCTAAAACTGAAAAATTTTGAACAAACTTCATTTCTATATTTTGTCAATTCACACAAGGTAAAATATCTGAATTAACATAAAAATAAAAAATACTAGAATTGTAAGGAGCATCTCAAAATACTGAGAAAAGTTTTACTGTAGGACAATTAAATACAATACCTGCTGCAGGAGGATCATAGTTCTTGCATGTTGTTGGTTGACGATATCTATGGTAGTCTTTACATAAGGTAGCATTTGAGGTAAACTGACAACAATGTAATGATGGTAGTAGATCTTGTTGAAGAAATGTAAAATAAGGCACAATATTGTCTCCCTGAGATAGATAATGGTATCTTAAACTAGTTCCACCACCGGTATTACTTAACGCATTTAATAATTCACCATCTTTATCATAACAACATGTCTGACTGTTTGTCTGAGATCTAGAATATAAATAATATTAACCCTTTATGTGACTTTGTCTGAGATCTAGAAAACATTGTTAATTAATTATCATTATAGAATATATGACCTTGTCTGAGATCTAGAAAATATTGTTAATCAATTATCATTATAGATATATGACCTTGTCTGAGATCTAGAAAATATTGTTAATCAATTATCATTATAGTATATATGACCTTGTCTGAGATCTAGAAAATAATGTCAATTAATTATCATTATAGTATATATGACCTTGTCTGAGATCTAGAAAATATTGTTATTCATCATTATAGTATATATGACCTTGTCTGAGATCTAGAAAATATTGTTAATTAATTATCATTATAGATCTATGACCTTGTCTGAGATCTAGAAAATATTGTTAATTAATAATCATTTTAGTATATATGACCTTGTCTGAGATCTAGAAAATATTGTTAATTAATTATCATTATTGTATATATGACCTTGTCTGAGATCTAGAAAATATTGTTAATTAATTATCATTATTGTATATATGACCTGGTCTGAGATCTAGAAAATATTGTTAATTAATTATCATTATAAATATATGACCTTGTCTGAGATCTAGAAAATATTGTTAATTAATAATCATTAGAAATATATGCCCTTTGGGTCTGAGATCTAGAAAATATTGTTAATTAATTATCATTATAGATATATGACCTTGTCTGAGATCTAGAAAATATTGTTAATTAATTATCATTAGATATATGACCTTGTCTGAGATCTAGAAAATATTGTTATTAATTATCATTATAGATATATGACCTTGTCTGAGATCTAGAAAAATATTGTTAATTAATTATCATTATAGATATATGACCTTGTCTGAGATCTAGAAAATATTGTTAATTAATTATCATTATAGTATATATGACCTTGTCTGAGATCTAGAAAATATTGTTAATTAATTATCATTATAGATATATGACCTTGTCTGAGATCTAGAAAATATTGTTAATTAATTATCATTATAGTATAAATGACCTGGTCTGAGATTAATCAGACAAATCTATTGAATGTACCTGGAAAATATGTATACGCCAATTGCTTAATTTACCATGTAGAACTCATAATTCATTGTTACCACTTATATATATTGACACTCCTCTTGAGAACAAACTGCATCTGAGATTTTTAAGTTTTTTAAAATATGTCTTTTAAATAAGAATGAATGAATTTAAGTTCAGCAGTAACTTGCTGTTAATGGAAACCAGTCTACCACTTGTAACAACCCATCATATATTCTTTTAAATATGATACATGTTACAACATACATTATGCAGATTGCAGCAAAACTTATGACAAGTGTCAAGCCACAGGAGCCTAGCACACAAATCATTATAGAAAAACTAAATTAGAAATGATACATCATCAATTTAATAGCAGTAAAGCCTCTATGGTGTTCACAAGCCAATTTTGTCATAATTGAGTTTAGTTAAGGACTTGTCCAAGATCATCAATATACTAATGCATACTAAGTTTCAGCAAAATACATGGTCTAACATGTTATTATTACTAGGTATATGAAAAGATATAATGACAAGTATAAAATATAGTTAATATATCATTATTGTCATAATGTGACCATATAATAATTGTCATAAATCTGCCAGATAATGATTAACAATACAATTTTGATTCTGATTATGAACTGACACCTATTATATATAATATAACTTCTTCAATAACAGATAACTTTTAACAGACATTCTTAAGAAAATGATGTAATATATATATATTCATTCATAATCAGTTATAGTGTATATTGTTTAGTAGTTCTGTTGAATAATTGAATATTCCTGGAGATGACATGAAACTTACCCCTGATAATTCGGTATGATACAGTTTCTAGCTTCAGGTTGATTATAAATACACCCAGAATTAGAAAATTGCTGATGACATAAGGGATAGGGTTGATATCTACCAGTATCACCTTCTGCCTGTCCAAACGTACATGGACATGGCTCCATATTAATAGTAATATTTGGCAAATTAGATTCTTTAGCTAACCACATATTGCACTGTTTTTCAGAAAAGTCTTCACTCTTTTTTCTTACTGGAAACACATCTGACCAAATTGATCCCCTTTAAAAGATAATTTTTTCAAGATCAATACATTGTCGTGGTTTCTCTAATCTTAAAAAATCATGTATATTTATAAGATTTTAAAAAATTAAATGTAAAACTTTATATCTCTAACTTGTTACTTTTGTTTTGTTAGACATATTTCATCACAATAAAAGGCATATAAATGGTGCTAAAATGATGCAACAATTGAGGTACATGTACTTACAGAAATTTATCCTGACTTGCAGATATTCTTAATACAGCTAATGTACCAAGGATAGTATTTGGAGAAAAACTCCACCTGAATGTAGATTCTTCAGGTTTTGAAAATGGTCTTTGTTCAATTTCCACTAGCCCCTTCTGTAATTGAGAAATATGTCCTAAATAATTTGTACAACTAGTGTTGTAGCTAAATCACTTATTACCTATACAAGTACATGTAGTTAGATCCAAGAGCACGGCCATACAATTTCTTTAAAAGTAAGTTACAAGTAAATAGAATTTTATGATAGAAATACATGTACAAAGGAAAACAAAGTTGAAAACTTCTAACTCACTTCATCAAAAGAATACAAGGTGAGTGTATTATTTTTGGACGGAATATCCTTTGTGGCACCTGTTATGCTGACATTATTTACATTTTGGCCAAACATCCACTCCTTGGCATTTTCACGTTTTACATTAGAAACACCATAAATCAAATTTTCTGAAGAGAAAAATGAGAATTAATATCATACCGAAATTGATACAAATTCAATATCACCTCATTATGATTTTTTCTAAAAATGTTGATATATTATATCACAGAATCTATGAGGTATATTATATCACAGAATCTATGAGGTATATTATATCACAGAATCTATGAGGTATATTATATCACAGAATCTATGAGGTATATTATATCACAGAATCTATGAGGTATATTATATCACAGAATCTATGAGGTATATTATATCACAGAATCTCTGAGGTAAATTATATCACAGAATCTCTGATGTCTATTATATCACGGAAACTATGAGGGATATTATATCACAGAATCTATGAGGTATATTATATCACAGAATCTATGAGGTATATTATATCACAGAATCTATGAGGTATATTATATCACAGAATCTATGAGGTATATTATATCACAGAATCTATGAGGTATATTATATCACAGAATCTATGAGTATATTATATTTACAGAATCTCTGATGTTTATTATATCACAGAATCTCTGACGTATATTATTTCACAGAATCTCTGATGTTTATTATATCACAGAATCTATGAGGCAGTAAGATCTGGGCATATTATATTACCAACTTTAACAATGGATCTTAAAATACAGTGTCAAAAATGAACTCTAGAATTAGTATGTCAACAATGAAATCTAGAGTTACAGTGTCAACAATGAACTCTTGAAATACAGTGTCAACAATGGATATAGAATTACAGTGTCAAAAATGAAATCTAGAATTAGGCCTACAGTGTCAACAATGAAATCTAGAACAACTATGTCAACAATGACATCTAGAATTACAGTGTCAACAATGAAATCTAGAATTACAATGTCAATAATGGAGTCTAGAAAAATACACATGTCAACTTACCTACATAATAGCGACCAGTAAAATTCCAGCCTGTATTATTAATATTCAGAGAGAAATTTAATTTCCCTGTTTTAAATATTGGAGGAAATAAACAAGATGCTAAATTTTTGTTCACTACACGACATTCAATAGTTTGATTTGTATTGTCTATACGAGCTGAAACATTATCATATATTGTAAAACAAGGATCTGTCACATTCACTACATTATAACCTAACATTGATCCACTGGATGGTGATAAATTCACTGTTCCAGAACCTACAACAAATACAAATCAGTATAAAAATAAAGCCAGAAAATTTAAATGGTCATATGATAAATATTAAGTTAAACATTTTTTATTAAAATAATATTGAAAGTGATTCAAACTAAGATGAAATCCAAATTTCTGAAATCAAGAAATCTGAATTTAAATTATCTCAAATTCTTTAAGAGAAAAGGATCAGGAAATGGAATCAGTTTTCACAGTAATTTTTTAGACCTAATTTCAGCTGAAAAAACTACAATTTTTAATGGACGTAAGCTTTTGTTTTGAAAATCTTCAAGCTCAAAATGTAGCCAAATAGAAGAACCTTAACCTATTTGCTGAAATCATTGAAGCACATTATGCAGCATTTGTGATTCACCAAGACATCTTTTAATGGTCCTTCTCATTTGAGACCACTACTATACAGTTATAGTATTTAATTTAGTTCTAATTTTTGTTGCAGATGAAATTTTTGTAATTGGATTTTTATTTAAGTACAGATTTTATATTAAGTATAATTAACTTCAACTGAAATTGATCTCAATGAAAAGAAATTACCTGAATTGTTACAACCACTCAACAACGCATAGCGTTTAAATATTCTTTCTCTAAAAGACCACATATGGGATTGAGGCCTCCCTATAGTAAAATGAGGCACCTTCTCTTAATCTGTTAATCAATTTCATTAATTTAATCTTTTTAATCTTTTTATTTAAATACTTTCATTTCAGATAGTGTTTTAAGTGAATTATCAAATATTTTAGAATTATAATTTAATTATCAAGTTAATAAATCAATATTTCCATATAACAATACAATTTGTAGAAAATAATGAACATAATTCATCTGATTGATATATAGTTACATCTGTATCATGTAATAGTACCAAAACCAGAAGTTGACATTGTTTATGGCGCAATAGTATTAAGGCTACTAGAGAGACAGAGTTCATACAAAACCTTATAAGCATTATAGTAAGTCTCCTTATTCTATTTAAAACAGTTAGACAATATTTTAGTTTTGAGACACTGGAAATGTTTACCACAACAGGCTGTAGGCAGTAAATTAAACTGGCGGCTGTGAAAATTTGTCATTTTACTGAATCCTTATCTGCCCACCTTAGTGCTCACTTCTTGGGGTGGGTTTGAAGGTGATATTGTGGTTTGTTTCCTTGCATCTGAAGCCTATTATATGTCAACTCACCTCTTGAATAGGGTTGGAGGAGAGCCCCAATAAAGAATATTTTGAAAATTAGAATTGAATTCTTTGCATCTGAGTACTACACCCACCTCTTAAGGGTATGGAGAGACCCATTCTCATTGAGGTGTAAGATTATGCTCAGTCGACAGAACATGTAGTACTTTGCTCTACCAAGGAGACATAGGACCATGTGAGATATAAAAGATAATTTAATTTAATAAGTGCAAGTGCATTAGACAGAGGAGAATATCCAATATCCTTATGATCATGAAATGCAAACGTCAAACAAATGGTGGTTATTTGGGTTCCAATCTTGGTCGGTGTTTGAAATTCACCATTTGTCATTATTCCAGTGGACCCAGCTGGAAAGAGTATAGATAATCCAGAAAGATAAATGCCAGCAAGTTTGGCCAAAATATAAAGGATCCTTGTGAACTTTAGTTTTCATCCTTATAAACAGTGGTTGTTGTTTTTCTTCTATTTCTAAGACTCCCCCACCCCAAGATTCTACAGCCCTGACCTATAACCCCCAAAATTCCTACACCCCTGAACTACTTTTAGTAAAGATAAGGCATCAGGTTACCTATAATAGCTAGATTGAATGATTTTCAGAATAAAGCAAATCTAATTTAAAAAGTTAAAAGCAGGTGCTTCCTATTTTCCCAAGTGTGGTCTTTTACATAAATAAAACATGCACATAGAAACAAATTGAATAAGCCAGTTCAGAACATAAGTACACATGTCCAACATGTTCATGACCTAGTTCCGACTCAGGATAAATAATTAATTAACAAAGAAATATTATGGCCAGCAATGGCGAAGATACAAATGACTCACTACATTTGCATTTGTTAAATTCTCTGTGAACTGAACAAATTTGCTTTTGACAATATTTTAAATGATTAGGTGAACAATAAATGTAGTAAACCTTTTGTATCATATTATACACTTTGTATAATAAACTTACACAAGAATACCATAGTAAAATAATATTTATAAACCTGAGCCACAAGTAGGGAATGAAGGTGTAACATATCAACTCATATAGTTCCAAACTGACTTATTGTGTAAAATATATCAAGCATTTGTAAATAGTAAAAAACAATTCAATTTTAAGATACATTCAATTTACTTTCAATTTAAACATTTTATATAAGAATTCTGCCAATCATACAAACATATAATGTAACCATTAATAATAGCGTTTTGAATGTAAATATTGAAGACTAAAGGGAGATAACTTGTTGCACACCAATGATAAAGTATATACTTGATAACTTTTACACTTTCAGACTGGTGACATCAAAGAGACTTGATAATTCAGTCATTCAATGTTACCAGTCTTTTTTCAACAAAGGAAATCAGAAAAATTTCATTCAATGACAATATTTCAAGACTATCAGAATATAATGTATCAAATATAAACACATCGTTTGACATCGCAACTTCAAAAAGAAAATGAAACAAGCGCTATTTTAAATCGATTTTCAAATTTCAAATGCTTATACCCCATAATTACACCAGTCTCAACTTTCATGGTTTTTGTCCTTCCACAAAGATTCTAATTTCTACTATACAAAATCTTCAATCTCTAAATTCTTCCATACAATAGAAATCTACTTAATCTTTGTTAAAAATTTCTTATTTCATAAGTGATTTGTGTATAAATTCTTTTTCTTGATGAAAGTCATGTCAAAGGATTGTTTTTGTTTTGAAATAAATTCTAGTTCCGTAAATTTGATTCCTGAAAATTTACCTGTATTGGAACAGCGTCCTTGAATCTGAGCAGAATCTACTTTAAAAAACCATTTGCCAGGAAAATTGACATTACTAGTTAGAGTTAGATTAATAACAGTATCTTTTCTTGCTCCATCAATTTCATAGTAAGTCTTCTTATCACCAGCATTAAAACCAGCCTGTTGAAAAAAGAGTTTGATTTTCAATGAGGGGTCAATGATCAGAGTGATGTCAGATAAAAATATCCATAACTATTGTTATTAGTTATTATATAGACTCCAGTCTAGTTATTAAAATATTATAACCAAGGGAACTCAATTTTTTAGACAAAACAAAACCAGTTATCATATAAATTAATATCAGATTGAGATTCTGAGTGAGTTGTATATGAGAATTATAGCATTGTCTTGGTAATACATTCACCTTGGTCATAATATTGTCTTCAATAACCAAACTGAAATGTATCAGTAGTTAAAAATGGCATAATCTATTTCTTCATTGTCGAATATTAAAGAGTGATTGAAAATAAACTTTATTTGAATTATTAAGAGCAGATACATGTAGCATGCAAACTTGTAAATTTTTGCATCAAACAATAGATTATCTCCACATTATAATGTTTTTCATAAATTAACATTTTAATTTTTACATTTTATACCATTTTTATTAACCTGAAAAAAAAGTTATTAGTTTTGGATATTTTTTTCTGCATCAATTTATAAATAAGACAATAAAAAAGCAGCAATAAGCAAGGGTGGGTGGTTAGGCATATGTAAATAATATAAAGCACTGCACACAAGACTGGTTGAGAGTTTATGAAGTGATCTTTGTAAATTATTGGAGTATTTGTTCTGATGTTCAAGACAATTGTTTTATGTAAACAAAATCATTCAAATTTCTGGTATGTCATATTCAACTGTAATATCAATCAATATAAACTCTCAATATACATAACAATACATACAATTCATATTTCATTATCTAATTAAACATAATAATTAGTCATCTCATTAGTAAAATTGATTAAATCATATTTATGTTAATTGATAGATGACAAGTCTTCATAAAATTCATTCCTAAGCAAAGTAAGTGTTGAAATTGAAATATCTAGTTTCAAATTGCTCAAGTTTAGATCACCAAAACCAATATCTACTGTAAATAGGAGAATAAACTAGCCATCTAGGGTGAAAATGATAATGTCACAAGTTATATTATAATATTTAGTACTTCATGACTAAATAAATATACTAATATATATGAATACATCATATAACTTATGGTTTCAGCAACTGTGCTAAAACCCAACTATGGTTTTGGTATTAAAATTCATGAATGTTTAGTGCAAGAAAAATAATTCTGTTTGTTAATTATTCGATTAAAATAAAATTTTCAGTAAATGTGCTAGTATACAACATAGAAATAAAACAGAAACACTCAAAAAATGAAAATTAAAAAAAGTAGAAAAAAAGTTTTTTCGAGAATACAGTGGACTGTGTGTGTGGAACAAAGGCAAAATAATAAAGAGCGAAAAAGGTGTCATATACAATATCAAAGCTCTTTTAGAAACACAATGATAGAAACTAGTCCATTGATTTAAAAATCAGAACAGCCAATCAGTGAGGTAGATCACAGTTGAAGAACAGATTGAGAACAAATCCAGTCCTTATAGCATAATAATCAAGATGTATTTCTTATTCACCCAAATCATGTAGCAGTCAAATGGTCTTTCTTCATTCTAAATGGTGAAAATAAAATTCAACAAAAGATACCTCAACATCATGCAGAAGCTATTTGTTTTGGGTGTATTTTGAGAGATGCTGATAATATAGTTTGATGTGCTTTGAAGTGATGTTGCCTAAAAACTAAAATATAGATCATATATACAGCACAATGGCAAAAGACTAAGACTAATGACCTAATGATAAACTAGTTCTACTAGGCTTTCAAGAGATTGGGTATTGCATATGACACACTACAACATTTTTCAAACTTCAATTTCATGGATAGACTATTTCCCATTTAAATGACAATTAGACAGAAGTATCAATCACAGGCTTTTTCTAACATTTCATTGATCTACCCAAAGTGACATATATCAAAATTTTAAAATGATAACCCTTTTGAAGAGTTTTTTTATGGAATTGAATTTCACAAGTTTCCAATGAGCCTAATGTCAATTAATCTAATGCTTTGTATTGATAATACACATAAGATTTCATAAAGAATATAAAAAAATAAAAGTAATTTTGTTGATTCTTTGAAATTGTGATGTTTTTTCCATCATAAAAATGGCAGTTTGAAAAATGTCTCTTTTGTCTCATGTTCCACTATTGCTTGCAAAGCAAAATTTAGACCACCATATCTCTCTACCTTCCATACCTGGGCAGGGTTACCCCCAAGACCAGTGGTTGTATCCCCGCCACTGTTGGAACCAGTTGTCCAGTCTATCCTCTGGTAGTTAAATATCACAAACGATTCTTTGCCATTTGTTATCAGTACAGCTTGGAATGTATTAGTCTGAAAATACAAAACACTCAGTAAAGATAGCTTTCCATGCAACCTAATATGCGCCCACTAGCAGCATTGAATTTGAATAATAAAGGGAGCAATAACCAAAAAACATCCATTGAAAAATCATTATCTATTCCAGTGCTCACACCAGGTTTCATCAAAATCAATTGAAAATTGCAGCTTCTATTGCACTCACAATACAACAAACGCATTTTTTTAAAAGACAAAGCAATAACTAAAAAACTGTTCATTGAAAATCGTAAAATTCAAACTTGACTATTGTTTTATCAATTCAAATGCTCACACCAAGTTTCATTAAAATTCAGAGAAATTGCAGCCAAATTTAAATTTTGAAATGATTTTACTAAGTCAAGAGCAATAACTCTAACACCGTTCATCAAAATCGTCAAGCTCAAACTTTACCGGGGCCTCATCAATTCCGATACTCAAATTAAGTTTCAGTTAAAACCATTTAAAATTGTAGCTCTATTGAATCTGCAACAAATATAGAGCCAGGGACAATAACTCAAAAACAGTTCATCAAAATATCGTCAAAATCGAACTTGACCGCTGTCTTATAAATTCCAATGCTCACACCAAGTTTCATTTAAATCTGTTGAAAATTGTAGCTTCTATTGTGTCTATAACAAATGTTGACTGACTCTACACTCTAATTATAATCCCTCCAAAGAATCTTAGGGAGCCGAGGTGGATCATTGAGTTAGATGATAGTGATAAACTTTCGAATTTTTCAACCCGATATCCCCCTGTCAGTGATCAAGGTCGGAGGCGCTGACATGGAAAAAGCGTCTAGTCGTTTGGATGGAACAATAAAACGTGTGCTACATGCTGTGCACGTTAAAGATCCATCGACAGTAGGAAATCGAAAAAGGAGTTGGCTTATGCCGATGTCCCGGCAAAAGTTCCAACATTCCACCCTGTAGGCCTATAGCGTTTCCCGTGCAGCAGCTTAACACGTAAAACTTCATCCAATTCATTTTCATTTCATTTTCAAAGGATCTTAATAGAGATCTTTTCAATTCTTTTTTTCTCTTTTTTTTTTCAACCCATATGAACATGATTGTGCATCTCAAACTTTATGAACATACATAATGCCCGGTATTATGTTATGATAAATACACTTTTTATCTCAAAAAAAAAATAAACATGAATAAAGGAATCAGTGACATGCTATAAGCCCTACCTTTACACAACAACAAACTTATTTACCAATAAATTACCGAAAAAAATACTAAATGCTTTTAAATCTATTTTATCTCTTTCCCCTTCAATTTTTAGCTAAATATTTAGGATAGTCATTAGGATAATCATTTACCTTATTTTCACCAGCCCCTGATGCCCCATAAAAACAAACTCTGTCCCACGTAGCCACAAACATCCATGTAGCTTTAAATTTCCGAGCTTTAGGATAATAACTCTGAATTTCTTTAGTAGCAATACTTAAAGTTCGAGGATTTGTTTCCTCACGATACCACACTTGTCCACCTTCAGTCACATCTACGTCTGCCCAAAATGGCGCAATGATTGGAGTTGCATCTTGTAATGGAAAGTCGTCAGGACGATAAACTTTTAGTTCTTTTAGAAATGATATGACACCATTATTATTAACCTGAAAATATAAAATAAACAGTCATGAATCTGTGAACTACTGGTAAATCTAATTATTATGTGTATTCAAGTATTTTTTTAAAACCTCTCAACATGTATATTTTATTAGAAGAGTTATCTGAGTAGAACATAGAACGTTGGATCAGGATATAAATATATCGTTACAGAGCACTTAAAATAGAAAAAGTTTCGAACCTATAAAATTTGACCTTGAACATAATATAGGGCCTTGAATTCCAGTAATTTGAATTTTAGTGTCACAAGAGGCAGTGAGAAATTATGTTCTAATAGGAAGCTACTTTATCCAAATGAATTAGATTTTTCTATAGACGATTTGTTGAAGTAGGCAGCTATTAAATTCCTTCCACTTCAAAGGAATGAACCGATAGATAATAAGTAGACGATGTATGAGGGTTGACCAACGCAAGGATCTCAAGTAGAAAACACCACTTGTCATATCGTTTACAGATTAAAATTTTATCTCCATCTCTTGAATATCTCACAACATTATGAAACATGATAAAATACAGGTTGACGTGAATATATAATACGATCTGTTATAGATTGCCTGCGACTATTTCAAAACAGCTTTTCTTATTGTTTGCAAATCTACAAAGTTACGACAATGCACACTCTTTGCAATTATGGTTCTTGTTTTTTTTTATGCCAACCCTCTAGCCATTGGATTACTACATTGAATTCGATTCATAATTACTATTTATTCAAATTCGATTGGTGTTTCGGGAGATATCTATGAAGTTGACGCAGTACATAGGTTGTTCGTATGGTTGATAATATCTATAAGGATTGATGCTTGATGAATTTTGATTTGCTTTCAAATCACAGTAGATGCTTAAAGACGACAATGAAAAATGTTTGCAAACAGCCGTGCTGAGTTAAAATAGGTGATCAGATCCGGTATATCCTTTATCTATCAAACTATGAATTAAATTTTCCGTTTGAACGATTTAGAAGTAATTTAACAACCAGGAAGATCATTGCAATATCAAATAACATGTTTCAGTTACTCGTCTACCAAACTATACACCTTTATAATTACTCTTAATAATTCTTAGATCTATTTATTCAGAATGTCAAGTTTTCTAGGTTAACTTTCGACACACCCAATGTTATAACTTATGCAACCTCGACCTACACGACATTGCATGAGTTTAGATCAATTCTTGATCTACCACATTTTCAAGGTCGTACATTCAATTCAGATCTTTGTTAGAAATGGATATGAGAATATAATTTAAAATTTAACAACAAACTTTTGCGTAATCTTAACATTTAAAATGCGTGCCTACGTACTTTGTTCGGAATTGTATTAATATCAGCGGACAAGCCTATACTGATCATATTTTATTATTGAAAAAGATCTTTCAGTCATCGCAACGTCAATGACACGTGTAGATCATTTCGATGGTGGTGTACCAGAGTTAGGTAACCCGGTGGGTATCTAACGACGTATATTACGAGTTATGCCAATGTGGGAAAGACTACAATCATTCTGCCTTATTGGTATCATAGTATCAATTAAAAAACATCATAACAGTAGAATGTGCCGCCATGACTTTCTTTAAATATTCAGGAAATGTAGTTCACCAATTTTCAGTAACAGTAACCAAGTTTCATAGTTGTAAAGGCCTAATACTCTTATTAAACTTGGCTGTAATACTACTTGCATTTGAATATCTGCTACCAAAGTTAAAAGAAAATCTCCTGATATGGTTTTGTTTACAGACACAGTAATATTTAAAATGTACACAGGGTGTAATCGTAAATATAAGCTTCAACCATAACAAAAACGATATTCCAAACCATTCTATGACGTATTTTCTGACGTTCGAGGGGTATTTCCAGAAAGAAAACAACTGTTGTAAGATGTTCTATTTCTGTCGACTTACTGCCATTCTGGCTAAAACTATACATAGATGATAAAATATGCTTGATTATACAGATAACATCTTTACTGCAGTTAGTGAGTACATTTACAGATTCTTGGCATTCTCATGAAAGGTTCAGTCTTCTCGTGTTTGTTCTTCGTAACATTGCATTAAAGATACTCCTAGTGCCTGTCACCACGAATGCATTTAAGGTTTGTAAGGATAAAACGCTCCACGTTTCAAATTGGTCAATCCTTTTTATAGCAAAGATTTTATCATCTTCAATTAATATGGAATTCTAATTACAATCAATGGTAAAGTCACCAACATCCACTTTTTAAATTTTTAACGCTTTACACGAATGAGATAAGTCATAAGACTGTTGCTACGAATCTTTGTAATTCGTCTTTTTTCTTTATTCAAGTGACACAATAAGAACCAAATACTTATGCACTTATAAAACTGAAAATTGTATTTATGCATACACATTATATTGTAAAACAAAATGTACAAAACCACACCATTACCTATGGACGGACAATATAGAACTTTAGTGAATACAGCTAAAATTGTCACTAAGTAATGAAAGTTACTTCGCAATATTCGTAAATGTAACTGTACTTAAATGAACATTTTATAGTGGCATTAATGTGTGTGGCAATTATATTATAAAACTGAAATAAATAATCAGCTATAAGAGTAGGTTTGTTATGTTTATTTTGACAATATTAAAAACAAAAATTTATTTTTCTGATGTCTATATCGAGATGATTAAGATATTTGTGTGATCAGATAATAAAACCACAATAATACACGCTGTTTATATTATTACTATAACAGTTTTTAGACAAAAGTCCACATTCGTCCAATTTCTTGTACACCATCAAAATGCAGAAAGGGCAATAACATAACACTGGCCAACACAGGTAAAAAGTATCAAAGATCAATTACATAGAATGATTACTGAACTGTCGGATCGACATGGAGAATATATCCCTTCAATGGTAAAGGACATTATCCTCTTCATTATCTCAACTACATCGGGTCCAAATCAAGAGTTCGAAAATATTGAATTCAAGTATAACTCTGGCATTGATGGCACTGAGCTTGCAAAAATCTGAATAGGTGCAGCATGAAATATTCTTATGATAAACATTTCAAGGAATTTATTACATTTTTTGTTTATATTTAGGTTATATTTAAGAAGGTACCCTCTGATGAGTTTTAAATGCTCATTACAACCTTAAATTTGATTGAAAGCCTAAATCTTGTTTCATAAGTATCTACGTTTAAAACCTGGACTAGAAAATAATGGAAACCCAAAAGAAAAGAAAAAAATGAAAACCACAAGATTATTCTATTTAGTTGAATGTAGAATCTTCTGTAAGTGCTCGAGTTATTTTAGGTTATTTACACAAACGTAGATCTGTTGATGATTTGAGAACAGATGTGATGTGAAGGTTGAAAAAGGAAACATAATGAGACTAGATTACGTTGAATTTCCTTTTCCAAATAAACAAAGCTTTTTGTTTGCTAGTTGGTTTAATTTATGCAATTTGAACACACGACTTGCATCAAATAGATTAAATATGTTGGATTTAGTCAGTGCATCTTAAATTAGTATATACATAAACTGATAAATAACATTTATTTTGATTGAATATTTTCATTAAAATGAATGTCTTCACCAAATCTGTAATGCATTAGATTTGTGTAAAATGAAGCAGTTACCAAAAAGGGTTTTCGTCCCTTTAGAATGTAGCATGAATGAATACTTTAGATTGTCTTATTTACTGACTCACAGTATGCATAAAAATACTTCAAAATATTATTACAAGATTTAAACTTCAAAAGAGCTGACATTTATGAAGGTAGTGTGTTACACATGTCATTAAAGACGCCAGACGTCTGAGTGTCGATTGAAATGAAATTTACTTTGGATCATTTGCAATTCCAACTAATAACATTTTGTAACTTTGTATAATAAATATTGTGAGCAAAATTTTGCAAAACTGTCTAGAAAAGTAGCTTCCGGCATCACTTTTGAATTATAACTAGAGAATATCATATATTAAAATGTTCTTGTGGAAGCGCAATATTACAGGAATATATATTCCTTTAAAACAATCAAGAATCGGTAATGAAACAAAAACCAAATCAGCAAATTGTACCTTGTGTGCACTATCTTATTTCGTGGGTATATTTGTTTTATTAAGACGCCGGATTTAACTTCTCTACTTTCTCTGAAAAGTTCAGAAATATGCCGCCAAAATTTGATATCTTTATCATGCATTGGCCAGAACAAACTCTAAAACAGCGTGATGCAATCAACCGGGGGGAATTGTAAACATGAATGAAAATTAATACACAAGAGATGGAGTTCAGAGAAAAAATGGAATCTTTACAGCTGTTGAATAAATAGAAATTGAAACTGAAGGTCAGATGATTCCAGATAACATATATACAAATATGTAAAAGGGAAGGTTTAAAATGGCAGCCCTGTATTATACCAATTTACTATACTACTGGTATTTTCCAATTAATATGTCTTCGCTTTTAATCAATTTGTAAATTCAAAGCTTCAAAATAACAATTTAAAAGGGAAAATAATGATAAATGCGTTTCGAACAGCTCATAATTATGAGGAATTTAAAAAGTGGAATATATTTAAAAACTTATTTGTATAAACAAGGTAATGTTTATAAAACAGGGTCGTAAACTGGCAAATAAGCATCATTAAAAATATTCTGGCACCTTAAATAATTTATTTTCATGTTTAATTTTTTGTTCATACTTTTATAAAGACTAATAAAAAACCACATTCCCCCACTGTTGGAACGTTCAATCAAATGACATTATATTCTGCTACTTATAGTTTGTTTAGATTTATTTTGATGTTGTTATGACTTTTTTCTTGAAAAATATTCCAGAAATAATTTAGGATAATTACAGATAATTGCATTAATTTCGATTCCTCCCTTTTTAATACGAAAATCATATACGTTGATGTATTTGTTGGAACTTTGTCAAAATGGGAACTCCCTTACTATGACATTATATCAGTAGTGATTCTGATAGTATTAGTACCAGTAGTAATGTTCTTTACACCCTGACACAACGCTTATACTAATTCTCAAATCACAACATAATAAATACTGTTCATACTTTCTGATTTTTATCTTGTTGGGGTTCATTTTTAGGGAGTAGGGCATAAAAAAGATTTCTTTATATACGTTCTGAACAAACGTTCCTGTTAGGATAACTGTTTGTTTGATGCGGTATATCGTCCCTTGAAATATAGTCTCAGGCAACTCGTTATTCGAAGCACCTCTAATTCCTAGAAACGGCCATAAAATCGTTGATTCAAACCTCTGAAATGGATGACAAGATCCAATTTAAAGAGTAAAACATGAGCGACAAACGACGACTGTTTTCCTTCACCAGTCTAATCAGATCGGCTCAGTTCAAATACTACAAGTTTCTAGTAGTCGCTGCACATAAGGTTGCTGTGCGTTCTTAGTTCGACTCGGACCTTTTCTTACACAGAAGTAATCGATATTTGACTTGAAGGACTTTAAGACATATATATTTTAGCAGTAATTATATTCGTGGTATTGTTATTTAGTCAGTGACACTTAAATTAAAAGATTTTCTGATCCAAGGAGAAAGTGTCAAAAAAATTTATCAATTGAACGTAAACCACGAAGTGGTACTTAAATCTTAAAGTCTACAGGCACTGTCCCGGACTTGTACTTATCTTTAAATCACATTGTAACCACCGCCTAATAAAATAAATAAACACTTTAACTTAACTTAAAGAAATTAGAGAGTGTATTTGATATTAACCTAAAGATATAGTTTCTAAATTATTTTCTTTAAACAAAATTTCATTCATCTTGGCATCAGCTAACTGTATTTCTTTTTTTTATTTCAAGCATGTCTATGATATCTACAAATAGCAAAAAAGTGTGTATGAACCTTCACAACCTCTGAAAGAATTTTGAACTTTAGAACTGGTGTAAGTCAAGGCGGTGCCTTTATTGCTATCCCATTTGGCATTTGAATTTATCTCGTTATACAATATAGCCAATAAAATATGATTATACTGTTTACATTAACACTCTATATGGCTTTTAAAAATCGTATAACCGTTATTACAAACACTTACTGATGATTATAATCTTAAATACAGAATGTCTTAAACACTATTAAATTAATCACTCTCATAAAGTTTAGTTTTAATAAGCGATAAACATTAAATAATGTATTGTTGAAAGACGTCAACTCAAATGTTAAATTGTCGTGTGTAACTAGTAAAATTAGTAAAAGTAACAAAAATTCAATTCAAATTCAAAAGATGTGTTAGACAATTAATTACGCCTAGTGATATGCTATGTTTTTGAAAAGAATGAGAGGAAAATAAAGGTCCTATTGATATCCATCATAGTTAACACTGACCACTATATATTTCAAATCTTATCGCTAACATTGCAGAATGTAAACAAGGGTGGAGTAACAATAATATTAGGTCATGACATTAAGTACTTCATATATTAAATTTCATAAAGGACTCCAATCAATAATCATACTTATAAATAAGTCACAAAATGTTCAAGATTTTGCTTTTTAGACTTAAGCCTGGCGAATAAACTAATTTCCTTCTACTGACAAATTCTCGTCACAATTACTTTTTTGGAACACCCAATATTGCAACATGACTTGTTAATCTGGCACCACTGGAAAATCCACCCTATGGTTGCTATAACATAAAAAAGAACGTACTTCGTTGAATTAATTTAGTATAACCGTAGCCTTTGTGTGCATTTGAGTGAATCCCATTCTGTCTAGTGAAAGAAATATATTAGACGGCTGGAAAAAAAGATTTACACCATAATGTAATTATATACCTTAATGCTTATGATAAAAACTAATAATATGTTATTAATATCCTCCGCACACGGCTTACACGATGGTTCGCATGCAAAACAGCCAATGTCACCATTCGCACACTTTTCCCACAATAATTTCCACATGATTACAATAGTAAACAATGTCTTGTGATGCACATTTTTAACAAAATCGCCTCAAATGTATAACAAATACATGGAAATTACGTTGATAACCAAAACGATAAAAACAATTTAAACTTAAAGGTGCGAAAATGTAGTCACTTATGCATAGATAGGGCCTCCTTGATTTAACTGAGTACAGCTACGCCCTGAATAACAATAACAAAATCTCAAAAAGCGGATTTCGTTGAGTAAGAATCCCATTCACAGTTGAAAGCCTTGATTTTATCTTCAGTTTGAAATAAGAAAAGTGTATTATGTATGAAAGAGTGTATGAAAGGATTTTCCTGTTAAGAATTTATAACCTATATAAGAATTTTTTCTCGTGAATTCATTACAATCACTTCTCAGAGGAAAATGTCCATTATATCAATTTTGACAGATTCAACCTCTTAAACAGGTTCCAAAACTCGAATAAAATCAAATCATATTAATCTACAACCACTTGTTTTACACATCTAAATCATCAATAAATGATTGAATTAATAGATATTAATGAGTAAAACTGGTAAAAAGCATAATATAAAGTATGTAAACTTAAAATTTGTTTACAAGATCAATATGATCTTTAAAACGCTATTTTATGTTAATATAATTGGTGCATGTAGAATGCGATATATATTCCAAATGGCCCATTTAAGTACACCTATCACATACTTGATATTTACCATTTAGTGCTGGTGCATTTAAATATTCAACATTATTATAAGGGTGTGGTTCAAACAGAAGAATGAAAATCGATAAAATGACTTCGATATAATTTAAAGCCAACACCACAGTATATACCTCATTGACAAGATTTATTAACTTAATAGGTAGTGCTTCACATGCTTCAAATAATTCATGAAAGATCTCGACAGATATTATTCATTTTATCATATTACCCAAGTCAGCATCTCGCAGAACGGAGGAAAAACTCCACTACATATATAAATATTCGTAACTAAATGACATAATGCATGTTGATAATTTCGAAGGTGAATGTACAATTTCAGATAATACCCAACCTTTTAATAATGTATGCGATTGGTGTAAACTTCTAAACAAGCATTACAATTGCACTTTTCTTTAGCAGTCTTATTTGTCTCATTTACTGTATACCAAAAACAAACCCCCATGATATGATTCATTTTACAGTTTTTATTTAACATATTACATATTCACGAAATATAAACAATAGTCTAAGTAAAATGTGTAAAAGGTTCACGTGTTATCGCACAATAACCTATCAATTACATTAGTTGAATAACTCTTTAAATGTCTTGATATTTAAATCTACACTGTACATCTGCTGCCATATTTCTGCAATAAAATAATCTACCACAGAATTTTGATTCACACAAAACTAAACTGATCCTTTTAAAATTTTCTAAATAAAAAATCTGACTATTATATTGTAACGGGGGCCTTTTTAAATGTGATTCAAACCATGTTCTCTCCAAATGAATAGGCTCTTCGTAATGGACGGTGTCAACATACGTAGAATTATCAATCAAGCAAATATTTTTTTAAATAATATTGTCAATATGAACACATCATTCAATTTAACTACAATATTAAAAAATCGATCTGAAAGTATGACAATAACAATAAAGCAATGAAGATTTTCGTGCCAGCTTTTCAAGAAAAGTTATACAAAATGTCTGAAGAATAAACTAAATCGCCAGGCTATGAACATTTTCAAAGAGTAACGTGACTCAAGTTTGCCAGATTTCGCTTGTATAAAATGTTTAAAATACAACGCCTAGGTGTGTTTATATTTTGAAAAAAAATGTCCACCCATATGGTTTCTGCTCTTAAACAAGATGACTTGATCTTGAAATTGGTAATTAAATTCTTTATCAGCATCAATTACCTAGCTTCCGATATACACGACGTTATCAAATTTATTAAAATTCAACAACTGAGCAGATGCCAGTTAGTAATAATAAAAAGTATCTTGTAGGCAAAAACTTGAAAGTCGTGCATCCCTTCTGCAAAATGCTATTTTGCTAAGCTGCTGTCATAGTTAGACAGACTTTAGTGATTTGCGTTTTTCTTTTGCTACCAGAAAGGAAACTTTCTATCTTTACTTATTCCAATGGTACACATGTCAATACTGGATATCTTATTTCGTCAGAAATTTGATACACCCTCGGTAACATTGACTTGAATGTCAATTGCAAATTTTGAACTTGCTGAAAGTCACCTTTCCTACAAGAACAAATTTAATGGATTATATCTCTACACTGTGTATATATTTATATGTAATTAACTCAATTCATTCATTCAATCGATGTTAACAGGAGATTTGGCAGGTATATTTAGGAATGGTGTTAACCACAAACTAATTTAGCTGTCAGAGAGCCAAAATCACACCCTCTCATAATATGTTCAAAATTCATAACATTTGTGTATCTTTGACCATCCCTCACTCATAAAAAAATCAAAATATGGAATTCAATTCGTATTTAAGTATTGTGATCATGTTTGGCAGACCATGTGCATTTTGGAAGGCTACTAATATGTGGGTGTATATCATCCACTGATAGAAACAATCGGATCTGTTAAAAAAAAGATGATGGATATTATTAAAAGAATAAGGGTGGGAACAAGTAACAGATAATGTAAAATACTCAACGAAACATCACCAGGGCGTCAACTGAAAGAACAACTTACATACGTTATCCACCTGGTGTTAAAACCAGGTGATACTGCTTAATATAAATTATATTTCTATCTTTACTATAGATTTCTTATAGTTTATTTCTTCCATCCTAACGATTTGGCACTCTTTTTATTATGTCTACATGGTACAACCTATGATTTTGAATCTTAATGGCGCTTTTCTCTTCTTGAAAGCATAACGTTATTTTGTGAAAAGTGAGTTTGAGTTCCTTAAATGTAACATAATGGTATAACACAGCAGCCTTAATAAAAGAGCAACTCGAAACAGATTTCACAGTCTCCCCCTATTACCTACTCAGTGTAATACTCAGTATTCTATAACACTCAGAATCACAGAATCACAAAAATTTAACCTCAATTTAAGAAAATCTGTTAAAATCATTAAATGTTTCAGACAAAATTCAGACGCAGAGCACTTGTCTACATATTGAACTTAATAACCTTACGTTTCACCCAGACGTAAGACAGCAACACATCCCAAATATTCTATTTTTGGATAGAAGTTATATTTTGGATTGTTTCTTTGGTTTTAAATTAATATTTGATGGTCAATCTATCTGGATCAACAACAGTTAAGTTGAGTTTTAAAAACAATAAATATGTAACCCATTTGGTGAGTAGACATGAACTGCACAGAGCAAGTGAGTGTTGCGATTTCAATTTCAAGTGCAATTATCGGCAACAGGTATATATATATGGACAACAGTTTAATTGATTGTGAAGAATCAAAATAACTATAAACTGCAGTTTACTATCCCAAAGACAAAGTACCAGAAATAGCATTTCAAAAACGGCATTTTTTTGTCCATGGCGAATAATGGAAAGGGATTGAAATGTCCTGTCCCTGAGAGGTTTGATTTTATTGACAGTGTGATTCAAAATAGCTCATACTATCTATTCGGTCGAACTACATTATTGTACGTGCTTTACATCATAGGATTTAGACTTACAGGTGTAAAACAAAAGGTATAAATTATAAAATGCAGACATAAATGTAGATGGTTGGTCGGATTCGATTTATTTTAGTATAAAGATGTATCAGGTTGGTCTAGAGAGATTTTCTCTGATACAGGGTTGGTATTTGTATATTAATTTAATATCCTACTGCATCACTGTACAGGGTGGTAATAATTTGTTGTGTACTTAAAAAGTGTTGAACACACTAACATGCCATTAAAAGTCTTCTTTTGAGATAACATCAAAATGCATAACGTTGTGTGATAAAATTGAAAATGACACAGTACAAGTTCAAGAAGCGCTATTCGGTAAACCCTTATCACTGATCATTCAGTAGTACATGTTACTTCCTTGTGCATATAACAACAAGATGGGTGATTGTGGGAGCTAATTTCATCTCGTTCGAAGTTGCTCAACCACTTTCTTTTGAAAAGGAACATTTACAATTTTTCCTTAAGCACACTTCTAGTTGTGAATCAAAAGGCGTTAAGAACGATTCTAGCCAGTTCACAGCGCTGACGCTACTCTGTCAGAAATCCATTGTCGTACTATTATTCCAGGAACCACTTTCTGATTAAAAGAGGTAAAACAAAGTCTCAAATCCCACATTCTTTTGACTTCATTACCAAACAATAAATTAAAAAGATAAAAATTTCATTTAGAAACTTTTAAAAGTAATTCATGCATACTCAAGGTGGATTATCTGAATAAAAACCACAAGATTTATACGAAGCTGTCAAGTTGAAACCCACATATTGTTTTAAAGATTACACCCTCAGGTCTGTTCTCTCTATTTTTAGATGTAACCAACATTAGATAATATTTGAAAACGCATACCGAACGATAAACTGATAATACGTTCCAATTGATTAACTCTTTGCAATGATATTGTTTGAAATGAAGGGAATCTAAGGACGAGAAAACAGGATACCAGATCCCTCAAGAGGTCTGTAATCCTGATCATTTCTGTACTTACCATACTGTTCACTCATACTCTAACGACAACAGCTTTTCAAAAAACATTTTATTCGAAGACTCACTTAGTCATCAATATTTTGTTGGTAAAACAAAGATTTCTACAAGTACAATTTAGCTGACATGACCCGTTGAGTGGCTTAAACAAAGCGAACTCCTTATTGGCCGTTTACATATATTATTGGTTATTAGTTGTATTATGCGTTTTGTACCGTTGTAAATGCAGAGACAAAGTTTATGTTGTACCATGAAAAGCAGCTTCTAGACGTAATTACACCCCAAAAAAGGGACAGCTGTCACCCCTTTAACTGCACTTAAAACACCTGCCCAATTACTTAATTACTTTAAAGCCATATTTTTCTCTTGACCCGAATTAAAACTGAATGAGGCATATCGTATAAATATTATATGCTTTGATGAATATCAGTAATTATTTACATAATATATTAATTTAATCTTATCATTATGATAGAGATCAAGTGTTAAACAGAGATAAAATAATGTTAAGAATGATATTGTGAGATCAAAATAAGGGAGACAAAGTTTTTCAAAAGCCCATGATAAGAAAGCTGTATTATGTTCTGTAAAATGGTTTAACAATGTATCATGGAAAAGTTTTATAAAGAAAATTGTCACTGGTGCTGAAAAATCTGGCATAAACCATTTACACCATCTTTTGTGTGCAGATGATTCTGAACAGACATCTTAGAAATAATAATCATTTCTTATCATTATTATGCTAGTAAAACAGAATCGTGATTATTCCAGTAAATATAGTAATGTCCTTAGTACTTATCCCAAATCACAAGTAATTTACACTTCAACATCAAAAGACATGACATAGTCAGGCATTTTTGTTACAAGCGAAAAAAACACATCATTGAAAACGAATATAAAGTTGAATACTGAAAAGCAAACATCAATTACAACATGGTACATAGATCAAAAGGTTGTTCATATACAAATTATTATTTTTCTCAACTAAAGAAGTATAAATGATTTTGTGTGTCGTATGACAGATAGAAATAAAAATGTGTGCATAATGCATTGAATCAACATTTTATTTTGTACTGATGGGTGATCATGTAGTATCAAAAGAATAGAGAGTGGATTCAAACAGCTGCACTTTTAAGAATTTTACGAAAGTTCTTTCTTCCCACGTGTTAGTGTGCAGAAGAGAAGGACGTAAAACTCCATTCATTTCATTTCATTTCCCACTTGTTTATTACAGTTTGAAATAAAATGTCAAAAAGATTGCTTCTGATATGCATTTGCTCGATGTCTATTTGCCAAGAAATTTTCTAAAAGAGTCGACACCCTTCGTATGTCTAATTACTTATAGTCTAGTCCCACCTTACGTAAACTAGAAACTAAGCCTTGAACACATTACATACATCAGTGTTGACTTAAATACAACTTTACAATTCAACACTGAATTTCGAGATGGTTTCAGAACGTTCGTGAACGAGACCCTGCAAATATTTCCTCTACTAAGTACGTCTGTATCGTAACCCTTGAATACGTGAGGGTCATACGATCTGTCAAATAACGTGGTGAAATAACGTCTATAATTTTATACTTCCGTACACTATTGGTTGTACTGAGTGTGTTTAAAATTGAATCTGGTAAGTAGTAATTCACGTGGAATGTTAAGAATAACTCTATGTCAATGGGTTACTGTATCATACTACCAGCCCTTGATCAACATTTCAGTTGACTCATTTCTCTTTTCATCTATTTTTTTGTTAATTAGGTCAAGGTTTCCAAGTCGTTAAGACTTGCTTTGAAATTGCTGTTTCGCTGATATCATTCGAACCATCAATTGCACCGTTCTACAGTAAAATATATATTTACCATTCTGAATAAAATTGTTTTAATAACACATCTTACTCATACTGAGCTAGGTATCCCCATGTTTCTAGTTCTCTTGGAGGGATTCTCAAATTCTGATCACTAAACAGATATATGACCTATATGATATATATGATCTATACCATATGAATTGCAATTGAAGCAACTATCAGATGATCTCTTGAATATCGAATAACATTTAACTACTTTGCTCCACCCAATCATTTTTGATTCCTAACAATTAGCGATAGTAATTTTGATGAAATATTTGTAGGATTGAAATGTGAAACTCAAATGGTACATAATTAATAATAATTGCGCTGGAATACCAGATATAATGAATGAATATTGTTGGTCCAATTTAACATTCACTATGTACCATGGTCAATTATTATACGGTGGTAGTAGATCGTGCTTTAGCTCTTATAATAAGCGATTGAACATATGCCAGTTTTTTTTTAACATGTATTACTTCAAACAGTCTAAGCGGTATGGTTAGCATTTCCCTCTTGTCAAACAGTCAAGTTACGTTGATTTTCCGGCATCAAATATAATTTTGCCCGTAAACCAAATTGAAGAATTACGTTTAATCATCGTCACTGAGATTTTAAAACTTTATAAACTTCATGTATCCCTCCGATGTAGTCGACAGTTTGCCTTCCCGTTCCTTTGATGCTTAACACGAACAAAGTAAAAACCACACCTATTCCGATTCAGCGTGCAGCGAACTTTCGGGGAAATTGGCAATAAACCATGAACCAGTTTCCGGTACAAACATAATGTAACCTTTAAAATGTTTCAATTTAAATGGAGATATTTGAATAATTTGATGATTGAAGTGTTAAATTGTGTTAAAATAGTGTTAAAGTGTTTAATAAGACATGTTTGACATCTATAATAGTAATGTTTGTCATATAATTCAACTTGTAAATAAACATATGTTATTGTAACTGTACAGACTATAATCCAACAATATAATCTGGCAGTACTGATGATCGATAAATTACCATAATAAAAATGAAAATTCCAATTACATATTATATATAGATTGATTTAAAGACATTTAAAGCCTGGGGTTACTAACATGGTATAGATTAAAATATTAAAGCCCGTGAAACGGTATATAAGTTGACTGTTATTTAAAACATACCATCGGAAACATATCGAAAAAGTCACTTGCCGCTATATAGTATGGAACTTAAGCTGCGATTTGTCAATCATCGTTGCACTCACCAGCGACTGATACAATTTTACAGATGCCATCAGTTGCTCGTAGATACTGTCAATCGACAAATATCGACCTGATCCTCCCTTAAATCTATAACCATCTCAACAATACTTTTATATTGACAATACCAAGTACATATTATGACATATTTCTATAAATCCATTATACACTATTCAGGTCATTGAAGTTATTTTAGTTTCTATTATGTTAAGTTGATGTTCTTTTGTTTGACTCTAAATTAGACTACAGACTGAATTCAAACATTGTTTTATTTAAAAGAGATCAACAATGTAACAATTGTTATTGATTTTTTATGATGAAATACTTTTTTGGAGATTAAATTTTTAAATATAACTATTTTTTAAAAACATAGTCAGTAGGCTACTGTTTTATTTACAATAAAGACTAACGAATGACGACAGATGAAGTGTTTATGGAGATGAATAACTCTTTTTCAAATCCAAATTAGACAAATATTTAATAAGCACAACCCTCCGTTTAGATATAGTAAGTCTATGAAAAATTATAGAAAAACGATTATTATTAAAAACTTCATATTCGTAATTGCCTAAAATAAATCTTTCTGTGGAATTCAGATAATCTAGTGAATATATTGTGCTTAAAAGTATGAATGGAGAGTTTGTATTGGTTTAAGGCTCGAATAATTTACATTTTATTAGAATTATAAAATAGTTTATCGACAAATTTCAGTAACCACAAATATTTCAAGTAGAAACATTAGATAGTTTAGAATAAAAGACTGCGTGATTTTACACATTATAAACGTGCTTTAAATGATTTTATACACCCTGATTAGTGTTATATAATATAAACAAGTAGATTATCACCCTGGATCATCTTTGACGTATAACCTTTTCGATATTCAGAGACTGCAACTTTGACTCGTGGAATTGTTCTTTGTGTCGTAAATGGCACGTAATTATATGGAAATATTGCTTATAGAAACCTTAAGGATCTGACTTAAGGAAAAACCTAGAGCACAGAGAGAGACCTTGCTAATGTGGCAAATTGCAAGAAATCAAAACAATTAACTGTCTAGGTTAATAAGATCACATGCCAGAACACTCTAAAGTTGCGAAACACCTTTAAAACCTGAAGTATGTGTCGGAGATAAAATATTATAATATCAGCTGAAAGCCAAGGTCAAAGCTTTAACTTCAATGTCAAAGTTCAATGTCATGAGATATAAGCCTCTAAACTTCGAAAAAATTCTACTGGATGTTGCAAAATGCAAGAGCAAAATTCAAAAAATCCGTTCAAACAGTTTTTATTGCAATCGACTGAAGCTACCTGAAATGCAAACATCAAAGAAATCAGACTTAACCCTGAGGCCCCATTTTGATTTTTACAAAATATTAACATGTTTTCGCATTTCAGATCAATCGCACAAAATATAGCACAGCTGAAATAACATGTCAAAATTTGGTTGAAAAATTTGTTCTACGAATTTCGAAAATTTTAAACTGCTATCATGTCGGAAATTATATGGGGTATCCAAAAATGCAAACCCGAAGAAAATCCATACATACGAAAAATCCTTGACACAGTATGAATTTCAAAAGAACCTATAAGAGTTAAAAACCACTATTATCATTATAATTTATTAGTGGAGAATTAAATAGGGTGCGACTGAAACCTACTTTAATTTTGCTTGTATACTTCGGCGTTAAACAAGTAATTAACTTTATTAACCCAGTAGGGCGGGGTTATTTACTCTAGTATTTTAATAAAAGTCTAATTCAACATCAATTTAAGGGATAAAGCAACATTGATGCTTCTATGAGAATGCGGTTTTTATGCAGAATCAGTTAAACTTAATCTTTGTAATTATTTTCAGTATAAACATCATATATTCTTCTTTTTGTTTCTTTTTTTTTTAAGTTTACAGATAAACAGGCTCTTGCTTCAATAAATGTGCATTATTGACTATGAACACTTTTACACATCATATAAACTCGTGTTTTGTAAATGTATAGGATAACCCAGATGACAGCTTCAAATTCAAATATCATCTTTTCTAGTTAAGCGATCAAGCACAGCATTGTGTTATTATACTTTATCACAATGATAATCTAAATCAATATTGTCAATTAGTCAAGCAGGAACATCCTGTAAAAGCTTACTCTGAAACCATCATCCTCTTGCAGAATTTTAAAAATTACGAATTAAAAGCACATTTCTTTTTGTACAAACGTACAAATCTTTACAAGTCTTGATCGAATGGTCAAAGGCATTGAAAATTTACATTTACTAGCATTGTTCCTTTGTCAATGTATGACTATAATTTGCAAAGAGACCAAAGAATGACTAAGATATCCGCCAGGTAAGATAATCTTAATGCACTTTTGTACAAGGTCATTTCACTTCCTTGATAATATCACAGATATAGGCTACCTGTCGTCACAGCCCATGTAAAATTATGCAGAAATTCTAACCTTTTTTGCTGGTAAGAGGAATACGCCCTTATATTGTTCACGAGATTAAAATACAAAATACATATATTTCATATACTCGATTACACGTGAAAATAGACAAGTGAGTCACGTTGTTGAGTTTAAATTTCAATCCACTTTATCTATGACTTTGAAATTCCTTCTGTTTACAGCAGAATTGAGCTAGGCTTTAATTCTCCAAAACTACCTATATTTACAGTACGAATAGTAAGAGATTGAATTTTTCTTTTTTATAAATAAATGACTTTTACTTTTCAGATGATAAAAAAAACTAAATTGACTTTTGAAATACCCAAATATATATACAAAATGAACAACGGCACACAATAAAGCCTTCGGTAAAGTCCCCCCCTACATAGTTTTTGCAAAATAACATTCATGTACATTATAAATACAACCTTTATTCATTCTAAACAACCTTTTGAAATAGAACGTTCTAGGGGGTCCAATAAATCTGCGTTTATATAATGTCATGCTCATTTACAATCACTATTATACTAAAATATAGACCTCTATTTTCACCCACTCAACACCTTTGTAAATTTTGTGTAATCAGTCTCGTGAAATAAAACTCATATATAGATTTTAGTTCACGACATAAACAAATTCTCTTATACTATTTCAAATGACTTCAATTTAAATGTGGTCTCTGTTGATCTTAAAGTAATATTCCGTTTTTGATTTATTGATATGTTTGAGTCTGATTCTAAAATGTCGACAACTTTCTTTCTGCAACACAGGCAAAATTGATCCGCTCTAATTTTACAACTCCCTCTTGTAGTGATGCAAACCGATTCCCCTTCCTTTGGACTGTAAAGTTATAATATATCAGCAACTCTTCATCAGCCTCTTGTGAAACTGATAAGTACGCCGAGTACCGGTAACTAATTACGTAAGGTTTGGTTTAGGTTTCGTACAGTTGGCAAAATGAATAGAAACCCTAAAAGCTATAAACTTTGAATTTGTCATTACTATTTATGTTCAATCTGACGAATTTACAACCTTATACCATTTCTTTAGATTTTTTTTTCAATTATGTGACAGACATTTGGAGTTGTTCATAGAGAAGTACAAGCAGAAATTTTCAAGATTTTCCTCTAAATTAAAATTTAGATTTCTGATAACATTTCTTTTTTCTTTTCTTATCTTAACACACCCTTACATGTCATAAATTATGTCACTTGGCATTTCAAAAGTGACATGTATCTGTCACATCAGATAACATAGTCAAAATGTCCTATTTAAAACATAAGACAAGCCCAACTTAACATTCCACTTGTTATTTCCAGATGACATTGCGGAAAATCTACCATACTGATCAATCAAAACGAAGATACAATATAGAGAATCAAATGCTACAAAATACCATGAAATGCACTTAGTTTGGTTAATGATGGAGGTGTAGTTCTTTGTTTGGGTACATTTAGATGGATATGTATCACTTTGTTTGGGTAATGAAAGATGGAGGTGTAGTTCCTTGTTTGGGTACATTTAGATGGAGATGTATCACATTGTTTGGGTATTGTCAGATGGAGGTGTAGTTCCTTGTTTAGGTACATTTAGATGGAGATGTATCACTTTGTTTGGGTAATGTAAGATGGAGGTGTAGTTCCTTGTATGGAGATGTATCACTTTGTTTGTGTAATGTAAGATGGAGGTGTAGTTCCTTGTTTGGGTACATTTAGATGGAGATGTAGTACTTTGTTTGGGTATTTTGAGATGGAGGTGAAGTATTTTTTTGGGTAATGTAAGATGCAGATGTAGTACTTTGTTTGGGTAATGTCAGATGGAGATGTAGTACTTTGTTTGAGTATTTTGAGATGGAGGTGAAGTACTTTGTGTACAGTCAGGTGGAGATGTAGTACTTTATTTGGGTAATGTAAGATGGAGATGTAGTACTTTGTTTGGGTATTTTGAGATGGAGGTGAAGTATTTTTTTGGGTAATGTAAGATGCAGATGTAGTACTTTGTTTGGGTAATGTCAGATGGAGATGTAGTACTTTGGGTATTGTCAGATGGAGATGTAGTACTTTGTTTGGGTAATGTAAGATGCAGATGTAGTACTTTGTTTGGGTAATGTAAGATGGAGATGTAGTACTTTGTTTGGGTAATGTCAGATGGAGATGTAGTACTTTGTTTGAGTATTGTCAGATGGAGATGTAGTACTTTGTTTGGGTAATGTAACATGGAGATGTAGTACTTTGTTTCGGTAATGTAACATGGAGATGTAGTACTTTGTTTGTGTACAGTCAGGTGGAGATGTAGTACTTTGTTTGTGTATTGTCAGATGGAGATGTAGTACTTTGTTTGAGTATTTTGAGATGGAGGTGAAGTACTTTGTGTACAGTCAGGTGGAGATGTAGTACTTTATTTGGGTAATGTAAGATGGAGATGTAGTACTTTGTTTGGGTATTTTGAGATGGAGGTGAAGTATTTTTTTGGGTAATGTAAGATGCAGATGTAGTACTTTGTTTGGGTAATGTCAGATGGAGATGTAGTACTTTGTTTGGGTATTGTCAGATGGAGATGTAGTACTTTGTTTGGGTAATGTAAGATGCAGATGTAGTACTTTGTTTGGGTAATGTAAGATGGAGATGTAGTACTTTGTTTGGGTAATGTCAGATGGAGATGTAGTACTTTGTTTGTGTATTGTCAGATGGAGATGTAGTACTTTGTTTGGGTAATGTAACATGGAGATGTAGTACTTTGTTTCGGTAATGTAACATGGAGATGTAGTACTTTGTTTGGGTAATGTAAGATGGAGATGTAGTACTTTGTTTGTGTATTGTCAGATGGAGATGTAGTACTTTGTTTGGGTAATGTAACATGGAGATGTAGTACTTTGTTTGGGTAATGTAACATGGAGATGTAGTACTTTGTTTGGGTAACGTAACATGGAGATGTAGTACTTTGTGTACAGTCAGGTGGAGATGTAGTACTTTGTTTGGGTAATGTAAGATGGAGATGTAGTACTTTGTGTACAGTCAGGTGGAGATTTAGTACTTTGTTTAGGTAATGTAAGATGGAGATGTAGTACTTTGTTTGGGTAATGTAAGATGGAGATGTAGTACTTTGTGTACAGTCAGGTGGAGATGTAGTACTTTGTGTACAGTCAGATGGAGATGTAGTACTTTGTTTGTGTACAGTCAGGCGGAGATGTAGTACTTTGTTTGGGTAATGTAAGATGGAGATGTAGTACTTTGTTTGGGTAATGTCAGATGGAGATGTAGTACTTTGTTTGGGTAATGTAAGACGGAGATGTAGTACTTTGTTTTGGGTATTGTAAGATGGAGATGTAGTACTTTGTTTGTGTACAGTCAGGTGGAGATGTAGTACTTTGTTTGGGTAATGTAAGATGGAGATGTAGTACTTTGTTTGGGTATTGTCAGATGGAGATGTAGTACTTTGTTTGGGTATTGTAAGATGGAGATGTAGTACTTTGTTTGGGTAATGTAACATGGAGATGTAGTACTTTGTTTGGATAATGTAAGATGGAGATGTAGTACTTTGTTTGGGTATTGTAAGATGGAGATGTAGTACTTTGTATAGATAATATAAGATGGAGATGTAGTATTTTGTTTGGGTAATGTCAGATGGAGATGTAGTACTTTGTTTGGTTATTGTCAGATGGACATGTACTTACTCTCTAGCTTCCTTAAACGAAATTTTTCTCAAAGCCTGAGTACTGTAACTTATATGAAGCAATGTCCTTTAATTTACCCCGAATATTCTTAACGGACGATACAGTTGATAGTGGTTATGACTTAATAAAGATGAAATGATTTCAAACATATCCTTTTAATGATGTTGACAAAAACCTTACGCAATATTGCACTTGATCATCTCTTGAAGTGTCAACATAAAATGTACTGAGAATAAGTTCGATCAACGTCTGTGAATTCGATAAATACCAGCTACAATTACCAATATCAATAAGACAAAGATATTAGTATTGCTATGTCAATAAAACCACGGTGTATATTGAAGGTATATTTGCCTTTATATATACCCAGACAAACAGACAAGTTTCAATAGCCACTTCCAGTCCAGTCAACCAACCAAACTCGTCATATGGAACCATACAGTAAGTTTTGGATGGTCAAGTCTTGACTGTGCAAAATCAGCGACCAGAGGAAAAGCTGTAGAGATGTAATAACAAAGAATACATCCCTTATACAATCATTAAACATAAACCTTTTAGGACGGATATCTGTTATTTATATTGATTTCTTGTGGAATTTTAACTGGTGAACGCCCAGATCAATTCCTGATATAAGACGTCATAGGTACCCAATTATTCCAAAACAAAACCTAGACCATTTAGAATTTAAGAGGAATTTCTGAAGATTACCAACTCAAAGTAGCTCACACCCAAAATACCAGAGACTAATTTCAAACTGACTAGCTGGCCACGGTAAATGTATTTAAAATAAGGTTGCTTAAAAACTCACTGGAAAATCATCTCAGGTACTGCATTATTAACAACATAACCTGTATCTTGAAAACAGCATGACCATATACATGTAAATATCAGTCACAGCATAACTTGTGTAATGTGCGCATTACTCATAGAACCCGTATTTAAGTATGCATCATTTACCACTACCACTAATGTCTTAATCACCTACAGCTTAGCATGTTTGTGTGGAGATCACTTACAGAAAAAAAAACACTGAATTGTGCATCTTTTACAAAAAAAAATTGTACCGACTTGTGCATATTTCGCAGAATAACTTACAACGCATCATTTACAGCATTGCCTGTTTTATAGTATTGCAACATTAACCGCATACATTGTTTTGATGTGTTCATTATTTATAGCATATCTTACATTGAACCATTTATAGCATGTAGGCTAACGATATATAACTGAATCAACAGCATAACCAATTAAAAATGGACGGCAACTACATGTGCTTGCCTCAATCCGCTTTTAATGATAAAACAATCATATTTACATTGCGCTATATTGATTGTGGACTGTAAAAGGTGCGGATGCACGTCTGAAGGTGAAAGAAAAATCGCTGCATCAGTGTCATTGTCCACATTAGCCTTTAAAATTGGCAGTACAGTCTGGATCGACATTAATGGCAACATTACTCAGATTTATGCAATATGATTTATAAATACAAATAATTTATGCACCTGCAATTTCAGCCTTAACCCAGATTTAGTAATAATCAAAATTACTGAATTTTGAGCTTAATTTCTAACGAAAGATAAGATCTTCAATCATTCATTAAATGACACTCAATCAAACTATCTAAAATTAGATTCTATCATCTAGAACCTAGCATTACAGATTTGATTGAGCTAGTTTCAGTAGATAGTGCCAATCAACCTTATAAACTAAACAAGGGCGTTCACTTAAATTTCTTCTCACGAATTAATTGGTTCCGAAATGTTTCAAATTTCAACTTTTATCTACGCTAATTCATAGGATACTTTTGATGGTTATATTCGGGGTGAATATTGGGAGTAGTTAATTTGACCTCTAGCACAGTTTTTCTATATTTAAATGTATTTTAATTGAGTTAAAATTGCCATGTTAGCTATTTAACTTAAAGTGATCTGCCGATACAATCTTGATTGAGTTAGATTTTATGTTCAGTTACGAAAAAAGTAGGCCTAGGCCTGATTATATTTGATTTTACAAGGCTAACAATGACCAATCGATTGACTCAGTAAAATAGCATGCTCTGCCCAAATCTTACGATTTCATTGTGCCATGTGTCTTAAATAAATGTATATTTTTTCAGAAAAATCTATCCTATGCAATTTAAATAGAAGGTGAAGGTTTCTGAACAAAAGGTTTCAATCTTCAATACGTTGTTTACAATAGTTCCAAATTGGAATTGTTATGACGTACACACCTATAGTACCTAGTACATCATCCAATGTTCATGTGTACGCAATCGGCCGCGAGAATATACACTACTGGCATATAACAACTAACACAGACTCAATTCTGCAAGAAGGAATGCAATTTAATCTACTCAGATAGGTAGTGATCTGAAAGCTGTTTATATTCGTCGAAGCAATGATGTCGGTGAACTTAAAAACACTGGCTCATGTTACTGACAAACCCTACAGTTCTACACAGCTTTTTCTTGTGAAAACCGATAGTTTGGGTGGAGTAGGAATATACAAACCAGGGCACTAACAGTCAAATATTCTATACAGTAATTTACTAGCTATTTAGAAAAATGCTAGACACAATTTCAGATCTGTTTAAGGCCAGAAATAAATGCTTTAATTTTCTTTAGCATATGCAGTGTCAGTAGGTCGACAAGGAAACACTCGGCGGCGTTATCATTAACTGTGAGATACCGTAGTCTAATTGGCACATTAAAAGTATATATGAAATTAAGCATTCCCTTTAAAACACAAAGCTTTCACCTAACAATTTTGTTCTTTTTTAAAAGGAAACTGAACCTGATTCGCATACTTAAACATTATAATTACAGAAGCCATATGTTGAATGTATCTAAAATTTGACAGTGTAATGATGCACTGGAGAATGTATCAATTAGAAAAACATACATATACAAGCGGTAGTTCACTGTTATTATTTATGATGTTTATACGAGTTATAAATAGATCATAATATAAAACAAACGTCTTTATGATGTACTTCTCTTTAATTTATCATAAAAATATTCTCTTATCACTCCATTCTAGTGTTCTTTCAACATTAAAGTGTAATTCCTTGAAGCATTCACCATCAGTTGTTTCCTCTACGTTTCGCGTTCTAAATTGCATTGTATAGCTGTCTCTTCATGCTGGATTTGTCCATTATATATCACACAAAACTATTTTCATTCACGAATAATATTAAATTGTACATATCTGTACATATAAACGGAATAGTATAGAATTTGAATGGTTCCTGTTTAGATTACTATTGATCAGTTAAGTTGAAAACGAGTGAATCAGTAAATACACTGTACTTCATTTCTAGTATGACGCCTGACAAGCAGGTGATTTTGGTCTTTTTCATTATCAAAATATTTCATGTGGGGTGCGCCAAGGATAAATTTTTCATCCCCAACTATTCATGTATTGTATGAATATACGGGTGAATTATTTACATCACAATGCAGCGATAACCTTAGAAAATAAACTTAATGTAATTTCTAGGGGCTCAAACTTGATTTGTCAAGTGACGATTGTCTGTTCGTTTTAACTGCAGCATGTGTCGCTATTACATTAGTAACTGAGAAGATAAACATTACATAATTCATCCATGCAAGTTATCTGACAATATGTCATTGACCATCAGCTTTTCTAACAAAACTTTAACATGTTCATTTTAACTAGAAAAGGTACTGACTAGACTTGACAACATTGGACATAGTTTATATAAAGGTATTTCTACCGGGTATACTTTTATGCCAGATAATTAAATATATCTATAAATATTTATGTTAAGGATAAAAGATAATATGCATAATAAAGCAACATATTGCGTATGTAGCTAATAAATTCAATAAAATTTCACTAGCTCTGCATTTATCTTAAATTTATGAAAATAGATATTACATATGTCTACATGTATCTATATACGTACGTTTCAAATAGCATATTTCGATACATGTGTTATTTACTAGGCGTACAATTCGTACGTAAGTTTCTGAGAAAAATAACTTTCTTATAAATCAAATGAAAAGGAAAGATCTGAACAACATTGCTAATTTTAGTCGGAATAAATTTCGAAAAAAAACAATATGCGCTTCACATGATCACGGTGGTTCCATTCCTAAAACATGTAAAGTCTAAAATCGGTGAAGGGTCTTTTAATGATACTTTGTTACAAATAATCACATGAATTACATTAAACTTGGTGCTTTTACACTCATTTTAGACTCTCATTTCCATGACAATTTATAATTTTTTTTTATTAGAGAATGGTTTCATTTAAGTCTGATGAAAAGCAAATCATTTGTTTGTTCTCATGTATAATAAGTATTCGTTATTTGTAATATACTAATACAGACAGTTAAACATTACGGTTTTCAATGACATGCAGGTCGACAAATTATACATACAGTAAATAGTCAACTTGTCGATTGATGTGTTTGTTATACAAATGATCATCGTGTGTGGACTCTTTTATTCTCATATATGAGGCTTTCAATCCAGTAGACTACCTTGCAATTCGTCAATTGTGTGTATTTTGTTAATGCATGTCTTCACTTGTATTCAATCTACATGAAAAAGGTGCATAAAGACCGTTACGTAAGATGGACAATCCTATCTCATTATGTCATGGTGACCCAGCTTCCCGCGTAATCATCAGCTGATAAGCGCACGTGCTTCCAATTACGACAATCAACCAGAAAGCAGGCGATATTTACAAATATTGTCCTGCTTACAGTCGCAGGACACCTACAGGATAAAATATTTAACTATATTTACTATACAAAACGGAATATTAAGAGATTTTTGTAAAAACATGTAAAGGTTAAGCGTGGGTTGTAAAGAATTCTGTATCACTTGTTGTAGATGGTTTCGATTCCAAAGGATAAATGCAATAAGCAGGTCTACTTACGTATAATTTGTCGTGTTTTTTATTGAAGAACGGGAAACTGACTGTTATATTTATTTGACCTGAACCCCCGTCATCCAATGCTGCCGTTAGACTGTCACCGAATGTGGAATTAAAATTATATAAATCCTGTAATGTCACTGCATAAGTGCGAATTGGGAAAACATGGTACAAATTGCTATCAGTAAACACAATATGCGTAACCAACGAGTACGAGCTCGGCGCTTGCCTGTAAACCAAGCATTTGGACACATTATATTCACAAATTTTCATGAAGATTACTCTTGGTTTTTCACATGGTGGCAAAGTTTTCCAATTCATGTCGTCTGTTTAATAATCAGGAATTCTGTTTGATGGAGTTTCTGCGATCTACTACAAACAACTGACTTCGACTTGGAATAAAATTGCACACTTGTCTTCATACCTTCTCCATGTATGTTTTAATTTCTGTCCTCCGTTACATATTTCTCTTTCACTTCAAATAATTAACGTAAGGTCACAAATATTCTCGCCTCGCTGTTTTTCAGTATAGTGTGTAGTATTCAAGAATACAGTGTGTATATATAACTTCAATATATTACAGTTACAAATAGGTCACAGTCGCTTCAATGGAAGGCGTGGCCGCCTTTTTAGCCCCACCAGGACATTGCACAGTTTTAATTTTCACAAATAACGAATCTGTAATAATTGTTCTCCACTTATTAAAAATTTGAGATAAATCCATTGAGTAGTCTCCGAGTTATAGGCCGGGATACCGTCCAAACACCCGGCATCGTGGAGTCTATTCAACCCTTAGTGTGAGTTCATGAATGTGACGTCATATTCAGGGTATCACAGCCTATCCAGAGTTATTTTGGTTTCCCATTGGTGAGGGGAGACTACTCCTGTTTGTTTGTTGGGTTTCCTTAGACTCGATTGTCAAGTTGTTCATCGTGAATTAGCTGAAATGAAGCGATCAATACAAAGGAGAAAATCGTCTGTTATCTTTTTCAGTGTGTAATTTATAAAAGAAAAATTATATCCGTGAAAAGGTGTAGCACAATTAGCCTCTTTGTTTTAAAGATAAGAAAACACGACCAAACATAACAATTTGATATTTTCTATTGGCCAAGATAAATAGAGTAGATATCTGCTGCCCTACGAAAATTTTCAAATATTGATTTTTATTTCAAATGGTTATAAAAGGGCATATTTTTGACGGGAAAAAAAAAAAACGACGCACTCAAGGACAGTTGTTCCCAACCTTTTACACCCCCTAAAGGGAATTATTTAGGCAATTCCTGACACACCAAAAAAAAATGAGAATTCAAAACCTTTTCATAAAGCAATTCTCAATATTCTCCGGTTCCAAAATGTAATAGGGTGGCTCCATGTTAGTTTTTCCCTAAACCGGGCTTCTTTGGCTGTTACAATCTCCCGAAGCTTTCCAAATATAAATTCTTCTGCTACAAACCGGGGTACACCCAAATCCCACACCCAACGGGTTGAAAATATCCATGATAGGACACCTGGTGTTAGGGTATGAATTTTTTATTTTTCATAACTAGGGTATTAGCAGTATTAACTTGATAGTTTTAATTCTGGAACACATCTCTTCACTTAAAAGCCACAATATCTTGTCAAATATTTGTCTTTACGTTTTATTGCATTTCCTGTTCATTGTTAGAAATACATACCAATAACATAGGTCCAACGTCAAACATCAATCTGTTTAAATCTTTAATAAAACCACTGCAAAGGCTTTATCTTGGTGCGCAAAATATACTTTTCACCAAAAGGACAGGTTGATATTATCTACTATGCACCTAAAACACATATAAATAATTGTCAACTGTTGGTACATTTATCTTTTATTTAAAAAAAAACCCAAAAAACACTTGATCTTATAGTGTGGAGTGATACTTATTTTAATTATGTTTTATCAAATTATTGCTTTGATATAATTGACGATATCTTACTTGCAGAGATCTTGTAACACTAGCATTTTAGTGGACCAAAGATTAGTCAAAACCATGGCAAATAAACGTATTCAGTCTGTTAAGAGCTAAATAGTTCAACTTAATCTTGGCGCTTTGAAAATATATACTGCTCGTCGTAACAATTTGTTATTTAAGACAATATTGAAGACATTGGATAATTTGACAGTCAGTGGTTTGTTCTGATTTTGTATAAATGGTAGTTATCTTTTATTTATAATTTTAACATCAATAGCAATAATTACAAGTTACAGACATGCTTCAAAAATTACAACTCCACCCTTATTGTTCTCACAGTACACATAGATCATGTTTTACTCTTTTGAAACGAGACGATATCAGTGTGATAAAAATATGTATGAAATCAATGTGAATTACGCAGAATTCTAGGATAACAAAATGCAAGAAAATCAGTTAAAGGGCATTCTGATCAAATTGATAATTGTATTTACCCTTTGTGCTCAGATTTGGTTCCAACTGCTATTACGGACTGTGCTCTCCAGAATGTCTTGAGAATGGAAATCTTGGAGAGGTCGGCTTTTTTGTTGCCGTCCTTCTAAAATTCTTATTAATGTTTTGCCATTTTGTCTGTTAGTATTGGTACTCAGAATTTTATAATCATCTCCAGTTTCCTTCTTTGGAAAATCTATCGAGGCAAAACACCCAGTACGCCAAAGACAATTTCAATGTAAATGCATTTATATTCTTATATCATTAAAAATTTTGGGTTTTTGCTTTTAAAGGGCCCCTTTAATTTATGGTTAATGATTTATGACATCCGCTTACTTTTATGTCTCGCATCAGTAATACAGCTAGCAAAGATTGCCGCATAATTATACGATCGAATTGGAAAATAGATACTCGGTTGTAGCAATAGATTTCAATAAAAACATTGTTATGAAAAAGAATTCACCAATTTCACCTAGACAACATTGAGCGTCATAGCAAATTGTCAACTAAGTGTGACTTTGGATTTTTCCAAAAACTATAATCTGGTTCAAGAAATACCATTTGGGACTCACTAGAGATAACCATCGTATAAATGTTGTTAAAGATCTGTAAATATCAAATGTGTAAAGAATATGGAAGATAATTTAAGTAACTATTAACGATCAGAATAAAAACATAGTTACGAGAAGAATTGGGTTAACGCCTAAATATATTTTACCAATGTTATAGTAAACGATGAAACCATCACACAACTAGAATTGTTAATTATAGTGTGGAAGAAAAAAGTGAAAGTTTAAAATTAACTGAAATGAACATCAATTCTATTCGCATTATCAATGGATCTAAAAAGGAAAAAAAAGATAACATTACTTGAATCAATTTGTCAGATGCTTCAAAGTGTAACAATCTTAGCACCCCACTCCATGATTTGCTATTTTTCGACACAGATGAAACGCATTCTGAACAGTGTTCCAGGGTGTTTGATTGAACTGTGGTTAATTCCCTGAATCGTGTACTCACAGAATTTACCAAACGGCCCAGCACCTTCATTTGTTTAACCCAAAGACTGGAATCGCAAAATAGGCACAAGTTCAAGTTCATGGGGTGGTCGAAAGCAAACCATGCAGTGATTTGACTGTTGAATTTTCTACAGAGTTGCAATATTATGTTCATTTGGCACCAGACAGTTAGAAATCCCCAAAAGAGTAGACTTATGCGGCTGCCGTGGCCAAATCCCGCTCAATAGGTTTATTCCACCCAATTTCCCCTTATCTGTGACGCAGGTCGGAGCAACATGGTTGGGACAATTCTCCCACTCGTCGTTTGCTACAGCTTAATATACCAGTTAAAAGAAAAGAAAAAAATGTGTTATGGCTAGTTAGATGCTGTTTGGTGTTGTCTATCTATTTTAGCCTAGGCGCAGGAGAGCATAACGTTAAATTCCATAAGTTTCATTTTATTTTGTACTTCAAACCCTGAACCTTTACAAATCGTAATTATATTAACCCTTAAAGATTTTAAATTTGTTTTTGACCAGTTTTACTTTCATTCCATGTAGATTCTCATCACGTTCAGTGTGTTATCACATAAAAAACTGTATAGATATTCTACTTCAAATATTACTTCAATTAGTACCTGTGCACGTACTCTTGGGAAACACTTCTGTGAAATTAATGTAATAGATGGAAATCTCTTTGCATTCTCTTATTTCTTACGTTGTGAATAGTTATCGAGAAGTCTAACCGTTATGTTTACACAATATTCCATCCATTGGTGTATATAAACTATAGGTTGTACATGTATAATATGAGATATGGGTGGTACTGATGTTGAGAATAACAAGGTCATGAGAATAGGGTCAGGTACAAATTATGTCCAATTTATACTATACTTTATATACTCATTCAAATACTTGTAAGTTTTCGCATTCTTTTTTAAAGTAGTAATTTGTGTTTTTTGATGTCATCGTTTGATGAATAGATGGTAAATATACGACGTCAAAATTACAAATCTAAAGGTGATGAATAGGGGACTACAACAAAACTATTTGAAAAACAAGATAATAATTCTCATTCACATACTTGAAAATCTCAATTTCAAGATTTGTCTGGACAACTAACCTTTCTTGTGCAACACAAATATGATTTATACCTGAATATGTTCTCATAAAATACATTTGTTTATTCTGTGCAGAGGGGTTATGAAATAATTTGAAAATATGTTATTATATACTATTGATGCATAGAAGAGTCTGACACAAAATATCAAGTGCTTTATAGTGTGAAATGAGAAATACTAAGAGTGTTGTGAAACTGTTCTGTTCGTCTGAATTGGTCTCAGTCAGATTTTGGTCCATAGGGTACTTTTTTATTTTGATATGCATATCACACTCATGCAATTTATATTTTGATCCATTCTATAATGGTATGGCTGAAAAGAAAGATCTTTAATCCTAATGGTACGCGTCTTAGATACATTGGCTACAAAACATGTTTGGAAACTAGAAGTCGGGATTTATTACAGATGGTACGGATAACTAGGACGTGAAAGCTGAGAAAGTAAGGATATAGACAAATGGTCTCTCCAGTAACACCTTGTCCGTCACTTCAATGAAATTCGGTGCTAAAGAAGCAACCTGCACTCAATACAAGCCCAAATTCGATATAGGGCGTTGTAGAAGCAACAGTTTATAAAACATAAGCTACCACGAGAAATTTAAATACAAACCTAGATTTTAGGTAATAAATTTCATCAGAATGATCCTTCGAATACGATATTAACTATTTTGAACTCAATAACACTTTTCATTATCAAATAAATAATCCTATAATTTATGAGGATTTCTTATCCAAATCTTTTCAGTGACACTTAATCAAATAGCAATAATTTGTAAGAAATGTTTGTCTAATACTTGATCTCCATATTGAAATGGATAGATTTTACCCTATTGGGTTGAGATTGGTCGGTTTTCTTATTGATGCTTCAAAAGTCACATTACATTATCAATTTGAAGTTCAGATTTGATGTTAATACTGGATGTTTAGATGTCAACCAGAAAGCTTAATCTATCCGTGACAATCATGCATATCTAAACCAGGCCGTATTTCCTGAAGTGCCACTTTTCGATTCATTTTGCAGGAGAAGGTATCATTGGCGTTCCTATGGATTATAAGTGGAGGGGGTGCAAAATTGTCAAGGGGGTACTTCTTCAATATTGGTCTGAACATTTCTTCCATAAGAGATTGCGATACATCTGATGGTAGGTCTACACAAGCAATAGTTAAATCAGAAATTTTCCGTCCTTTAGCCTTACTACCACTGGTTGTAGATTCATCCACCTCAAGTGGACGTTTTTAAAGAATTTTGTACATTTGTTAACATGATATAGTTAGCTTTATCATTTACGTTAGAAATGTAGTCGACGATAGTTTATGCTGCCTCAACATCATGCCACTTTGGCTGTTGCAATGCGCAGCAAGTGGCGAGCGCCGCCAGTGGAGAAGACATAATCTAAACCATACGAGATGAACTAATATTCCAATCCGCGATATCCAAATTAAATTTCCGCCTTAGTGAGTTAATAAGGTCTGTTAAAATATTAAATTGTGGAAATTTAAAGATGTTGTAAATTGGGGAAACTGGTTATGAACAGTGTGAAGAAACATCCTGCTGTGGTAGCAACCCGGTTTTTTAAATGACTTGGGTGTCAGTTTGACAGTTTGATACACATTCATTCTGGGTCCGTGTGCTCTCATAAATCATGTAAGGTATAACAACTAGATAATATGTTTCTTATGAAAGGAACAGGCGAACGGACCCGGGTTCGCCCTGATATATTTGGGTTAGGAACAATTCGTCAAGTTGTGGGTTGTAAGCTCACAAAAGGAGTTACGACAATCTGGAAATATATATATCTTATCTTAGGGTTAACAACATTATAACTTAAAGGGATAGTAAGTCTTAGCATTAAAATAGAATTTTAGTTCTCAAGAAAGGTCAATATGAGTGTATATTCCTCAGGGAACTTACCTGGTGTCATAAAGTAACAGAATCTCTTAAAATCTTGAAAACTCGCAAAACTAAGTCATTTTTGAAAAAAAAAACGCTTAATCAATGTATTAAGCGTTTTTCAATAATCAAATGCATCGTTATGGATAATTACTTAGTTTTTTTGATATTTATTTTTTTTTATGTTATTTATGGTAGCAGGGATATATTTACTGATGAATAGAGCTCTTACTGACCAAGTTTAAAATTTTATGTTCATTCTAAGACCTAATATCCCTTTATATAAACTTCAGTATTACAAATTATTACTGAAAAAGGGAATGCATGATCTTCGCAAGTCACTGGTGTCACGTTACGATTTACAGTTTTTACAAGTATATGTCAGCTTTCAACTTATGATACAGAAAATTCTCTTATCAAATTCTCAATGAAATTATGAATTTTGTTCACGCCCTTGTCATATAAATAAATAAAAAATGCAAGAGCAAGGTTTATTATTAAAATCACGTCAGTTTATTGACATTACCTCCTGGTGGACTTGATTTTTATGCAAACCTCATAGTGAAATATATCTTTAAAAAACAAGATAATTATCCCTGCACAGATATAACTTTTGAATTGATTTATTTAAAATATTGTACCACTCCTTTTACATTCTCCTGACATCAATATGCCTATAAAAACAGAACATTGATTGATACAGCTGATAGCTGATTACCTCAATTTCCTTCTCAGTATTAATTCAAAAAAGTAAAATAATTAACTCGGCTTATGAATTACTGACATAATTGTCAAAACCCTTTTTTAAAGGTATAATAGGTCCTTGAATTTTAAACTTGGCCAATAAGAGCTCTATTCATTTATAAATATACCCGCTGCCACAAATATGATAAAAAAAAACATGACAATATCCACAAAACTTAGTAATTATCTATACGGATGCATTTGATTACTGAATAACGCTTAAGTAATTGATTAAGCGTTTTTCAAACATGAGTTTTGTGTGTTTTCCGGTTCTAAGGGATTCTGTTACTTTATGACACCAGGTAAGTTCACTGATGAATATATACTCATATTGACCATTCTTGAGAACTAAAATTTTATGACCGGGCAAAGGGGCAATATCCCTTTAAAAAGTGCGACTATGGACACCAATCAAACTTAATATTGCAAAATCTCGTCTATTGCCTTAGATTTTATTTAACTCAATGCGAATTTCATATTTATCTGGGAATTAAAATTCAAGTTGGACAATTCAAACTCATCGTGTGGACAGAAATAATTCACTATATTTAATTTTCTTCTCACATTGTCAGTTTCATTACTACTTCAACATTGATCTATCTTTGAGGGCACTGGACAATCGAAACTACGACTAATATACTCGTGGCGCGCGCCCTGATTCGTGTTCTAAAAATAGATCACTACTTAAAAAGCTCGACGATGCGCACAAATCTTCAGATGTGTGACAGTAGTAGAAGTGAACGGTTCGAGTTGTAAACACAATGTCCTGTGTTTGAATGATATACAATCTCCTGTTGAATATAAATCATTAGAAACTCAGTTATAAATGTTTAGACCCAGTTTAAGTCATGATTAAAAAATTATTTATGATAATCTTGTGATATTGGTCTTTCACCATTTCTTATAATTTGCCGACGTATTTCTCGTGTATTGAGCAATCGATTTCAATAAATTGAAAAATAGTATTAGAAAATACAAAGTAGCAGCTTGATATTTTTAATTTAAACATAGTTATCCTTCTTATCGTCGTCCAATATTCTAGAAGTAGTTTTTCTTCCCATGATATTTCGGAAAGGTTATTCATTACTCATAAGCATATATAACTCATATTTTGGAATATAAGGGAAGTAATTCTGGTTTTCAACAATTTACATCGAGTTTTGTCCCATATTTGTATATTGATAAATTTGCCTTTTAACATCAATTAATACTTCGGTCCTATTTTGATTTGCATACTTTTAAGAAATTTATTTCTGCACCTAATGGGTTAATGAAAGACGGACATCGCCATGCAAGGTGCATTCAGAGAAATTTTGCCAGGACAGATGTCGAGGGGTCTTTAACGTGCAAAACCTGTACACGACCAATTTTGGTAACAACTGTTCAAGTTAAGGGAAATAACTTGTACTTATTCAAACCCAAAACTAATTTAATTGTAAATAATTTGAACCTTATAATGTTCAGAAATACCATATTAACGTCTGTCCCCTCTCCAAGCAAAGAGATAATCTCTCCTGTCCGTCCGTCGGTCTGTCGGTTTGTCTGTCCGCAATAGAGACTACAGTTTTCATCTGATTGATTAAGTGGGAACATTTATATGGATGAGATCTTGGACAAGTTCGATATTGGTAATATGTGGTATTGTGTGTCAAAATGAACTTGTGAACGCGATAGAGACTAGTTTTCATCCAATTTGAATGGAATTTGGGGTGATCATGTATATTGATGAGATCTTGGACGGTCATTGTGGTTCATATCGATAAATAATGTTTGATTTTCAAGCTGTTTTAAAACAGAAATTATGCTTTAAAGTGGGCGTGTCTTGCTAGGCAACCACTTGTTTTTTCTGGTTGTTGCAGAATCCAGGAGATGTGTATTTAGAGTGCGCTAAACCTATTACTGCTTGCCCTTCTGTTGACATGCTTTCAAAGACAATAAGTCTTCATAACTTTTACAACTCATGACTAATGGATAGACAACATTAAAAGTTTCTTACAAATTTTCATGTTTACTGCGTTGAAACGCAACCTCGGCCAACATTCCGCATATATAATTGCATCGTGAATGGTTTGTAAACCATAGCAAAGCCAAGTAGGACTTTAGCTTTGGGTCTTCGGGAATGAATTGTCAATATTAACTGACATCTTCCAACTTGTCCATTTCCCATTTAATATCATCAAATCGCCAACAGTTTCTATAGATCTTTGTGATTTTTTTATGATAAATTGGTAAATGCTCTCTAGATAGACAAAGCTTAACTAACATCCTGTTACATGGAGACGGATCCAGCACATTTTAATTCCTTTTCCCTTTTTTTTAGGCGATTTCCAAAATACATGTACCCCTGGAAATTTTTATTTATTGTATAGCATTGTTTCCATGTCTGTGGTAGTGTTTTTTTTATTATTTTGGTTTGGTTTTTTTGCATGAAACGTATACGTATTCAATAGAAAACAGGCTACCATTTTAAATCTTGGAATGTTGTTCACAAAATTGAATTTTTTTTTGGACCATGATAACAGTGTACATGACTGTTTTTGAAGCCTTTATTCAAGTAAAGTACTTTCCTCAATTCCAAAGTTGTGTTTAAATAAAAACTTAATATGATATTGCATTGTTTTATTGTGACAGAACGAAATTAGACAAAAATACAATGGCTGTATCACTTTGTTTTATTTTCCAGAACAACAAGCACCACCACAACAACATGGGCATCGTTTTTGTCGACTCAGTATCACATCTTTAATAATGTTACTTCTTTCTGAAACAACAATACGTAAGGCCTATATTTCTGATACCAGCGATTGCTTGTTTGTTTTTAATTGTAGCTATTAAATATTACCTGTATTATTTCTATAAACGTGTTCAATTATTCATTCAAATATGAGATTTTTTTTTACGATACAGCTATTTTTTAAAAGTCATCAACAAAAATACCAGTTCATCAATAGCCACGAGTAGCGAAACACTAAACAAATGTGTGCTACCACGACTCTAATGCTCAACTTCATGTTCTTATCACTAAACTATTCAGTCGCTTGGGATGAAATTAAACCTTTTGTCATCAGAGTAACATCATATATACTTGAGACCTTCGAATTTAATGTTTGACAGGATAGACAGTGGTGGGATTTGCTGGAACAGAAATCACTTAACGAGTGTAGATGTGACATAAATTTTCACCTATTGTCAACGTGAACTATTATGTGAACTATTGTTTGATCGTCAGTGTGAACATTAATCTAATAAAGGCTTACCTGACACTGGAAGATTTTCAAATTTTACAGGATTAGTTGACACGATGTTAGGTGCTGTTGTCAAGCACATTAAGATTGATATTAATATTATCACCTTCATGTTTGAATTGTCTCTGTTTCTAAAATAAATAGAAGTCTTCATGGATAAGATACATTATTATAGCTGGGAAAAATATTTTGATATGAAATATGTGTCCACTTTACTTTATTGGTACAACATCTATCTACTAATAGTAAATTATTATTAATATTCCGACTAATAACAAAAATAATTCACAGGAATTCACTTCCAACTAAGCAGACATGACATCTGGTTCAAAAGCTATTCGGTCAAAGAAACTCAATGAAGTTCATCCCAACAACTAATATTAAGGCAGTTCTAAAAAGCAAACACATGTTCTGGATTATTCCACAAGGCGATAATAAACCTACATGCCTAGGTGAAGAGATCAAGTGTACAATAATGATTCAGTTGAGCAAGTAGATTTAAATAAGAATATAATTTGTCAATAGAATTAAACCGTATAACAAATGGTATTGGTACAATAGCTTTTATGTAGCTACGTTTTAACAAGCATAGTCAATAATGTTGACAATAGTGGGTGCTATAAATATAACAAATAAATATCGATTGACTATGTGGACACTGAAAAGGAACATCTATGTCCCACTTGCTAAAACATTATGTCATGTCCACCAGTTAATTTTTTAATCTAGTAAAATCAACTTGCAGAATTCTGGCATCACTTTTTTACTTTCAAAATTCGTGACAATCCTTTTTATAAACAATATAATATAGTCGTTCATTGAAAAATCGTCAAATTCAAACTTGTCCGCCGTCTAATTTAGTCGAAATAGGTCATCTTAAACAGAAACAATAAACGTTCGAGCTCCGGATTCAAACAGACCCGACGATGCAAGCAACGATTTCACATTTAATGGTAAAACATATTTAAAAACTTAGACTTTGCCATAGGAAAACGATTCGCGCCTTCGCATGCAAACCTTTTCATGGCAGAGCGGGAACTTGAGGTATAAATCTCTTTGTCCGTTTGACCCACTTTTTTACGGAGGCTTTTGGATGAACACTTTTGGCATTTCTTTGAAACAACCACCATCCGGTCATCCAACTCACGGCCAACGTCAGCCAAATAAGCCTAGACTTTTTCGATACCACTGTCTTCAAAGGAGATTCCATAGGACAAACTAAAAGACTAGATATTAAAGTATATTTTTAAGAAACCGACTGGTATAATAAAGACACGTTTGACGATTTCATCGAATTTGCACAAGATTCTCTGATTTCGACCAAGACAGTTTCTGAAAGAGCGTGGGTACTCATAACGATTTTTACGAAACATTAAAAATTCCAAGATGCAAAACACGTCCCGATATATGAAAACCTCATTATTTTTTAAGTAACTCTACTTATAAAGGTACCCAATCCAAGAGCACCTCACATGTAAACACTCAATGTAATATTTAATTCCATGTAAAAAATGCCACAATCAATATAAGCATAGCACCGCATTGTACCGTTCAATACAACTAGTAATAAAGCAAGCAAGATAGTTCATGCCCATTATAAGAGTATTCAAGAGAAATTTCCCCAAGTCTATAACCAGAAAATGATAATTTTAAACTTAAAAACGTAAATGACAGTCTTGTTCATATCAAACCTGTTCAAACAGGTACTAAACTTTTTATTATTTTTACCTTTTCTAATTTCAAATCAGAAGGGAAGAAAAAATCCAGAAAATCCAGAGTGCCAAAGTAAACAACCTTTAAGAAAGAACAAAGAAATTGAAATGGTTTTTAACAACGAACCTCTGACATATTCAGACTGTGCATAAATTGTGTACATTGAAAACGTAACAGGTTGCTTTTTATTATTTAATCATTACAAAATAAAAATTATCAAACGTTTTTGATTTTTAATATTCACTGCGGACTGCGAGATTAATGAATAAAAAAGTGTTCTTGGGGGAAAAGAAGGTATTCAAGTTAGGTCATTTTTTGAATGAATAGAAAACGGAGTTTCCTATCAAAAGTAAGAACTTTTAAAATCAGTTTATTTTTTTAGTCTTTTTTGACAGTAATGTCTGTCAACAAACCCTGATAGTAGTCCCCGTCGACATGAACTGGCTCTTTCTTTTGACAAATCTTTTGACAAATATTTTGACAAATTTTAAATTCGCCACAATTGGCTGACAAAATAAGCTCATTATGCTCATAGCATATATAACTCTAAATATCATAACGGTCTTGTACCTTTCCATGGTTTTTTCTTCTTAACAAATGGCAGATCTTCCCTACAAGCAAAAACATATTAACAATTTTACGAAATTGAACATATCAATACACAATTTATCTTCGTACAAAGACCTAGAGTTGAAGGTATGTCTGCTGATGCTGGTGTGTCTATTGACCTATCCACAACCGAACCTATACGATGTGCAGAATGGTTTTTTACCCTTTTTCATATACAACGAAATTGTGAGTGATTTTAAAATTTAGGAGCCAGGGTCCGGGATGCACCTTCATTATTTTCAATACGTTACCCCCGCCCCCTCCTAATTTTCAATGGATTTTCCTGAAACTTGGTGTGAGCATTCAAACTGAAATGACCATTTTTCGATGAACGATTTCTGAGTTATTTTCCTTAACTTAGTAAAATCACGCCCAAATTTTATTGTGGGTGCTGTAGAAACTGCAATATTCAATGGATTTTGATCAAACTTGGTGTGATAAGACGCCGGTCAAGTTCGAATATGCGATTTTTCGATTAGTAAAATCGCGTCAAAATTTTATTGTGGGTGCAATAGAGGCTAGAATTTTCAATGGATTTTGATGAAACTTAGTGAGTGTGAGCATTGGAATTTATAAGACGGCAGTCAAGTTCGAAGTTGATGATTTTGCAATAAACAGTTTGGGAGTTACTGCCCTTGACTTAGTAAAATCGGGTCAAAAACTGTTGTGGGTGCAATAAAAGCCACAATTTCCAATGGATTTTGATACAACTGGGTGAGAGCATTAGATTTTATAAGACGGCAGTCAAGTTCGAAGTTGACGATTTTGCAATAAACAGTTTTTGAGGTTCGCGTCAAAAAATTTATGTGGGTGCAATAAAAGCAAAAAATTTCAATGGATTTTGATAAAACTTGGTGAGAGCATTAAAATTTATAAGACGGCAGTCAAGTTCGAATTTAACAACTTTGCAAAAGACAGTTTTTTAGTTAATGCCCTTGACTCGGTAAAATTGCATCAAAATTTTATTGTGTGTATAGTAGCTAGAATCTTCAATGGATTCTAATGAAACTTGGGTGAGCATTGGAATTTATAAGCCACCAATTTAGTTCGAATATGACAATTGTTAAATGAATGGTTTGCGAGTTATTGCCCTTGATTTAGTATAATCACGTTAAAAAAAATTTGTGGGTGCAATAGAAGCAACAATTTTCAATTGATTTTAATGGAATCTGGTGTGAATATTGGAATTGATAAGGGAGGTGGCCAAGTTTGAATTTGACAATAATTGTTTAGCTTTATGTCAGGACATCAATGAGAGCCTTGAATTATAGAATTCTGAGTAAAGTACCTTCGGTAAACAGGGATCTGTAGGGATTTATATTTTTTCTTCTTCTTCAAAACTACACACCCCAATTTCAGCTAAAAAATCCTTTGGTTTGAAATAACAACAAAATTTATCTGGTAGGTGGGCAATATCAACGACAGACGTATTAATGATCAATATTTAACAAGTCATACCTCAACTTCACGTCAATAAACCAGATGTCGTAAGTAACAGTTGCTGGTTTTGAGAAAACAGCCAAGAAAAAGGAAAAACTGCGCCATATGTAGGTATGTTTACTATTGCTATCGTTTACTAGCATGGATTTATGTCACCCGCCTCCCCCAAAAGAAAATGCGTGGTACTAACGAGAAGGTCTAGTCTTTATTTTTCTAGTATTCTACTGCAGTCCTCTTCTAATGATGTTGTCTTAACTGATGAAATCCTTGTGTCATGTACCCGATTCTTGATGAAGGATTGTGGGATAACGAAATCTTGTCAAGAGTTTCCCACTATTCGAATTATTACCAAGAAAAGGATTCAGCATGACACGCTGTGATTGCATATTATAATAACGTCACCAGGACGATAATGTGGTTGAAAATTTGTTAAAGTGAAATTTTCTTTCATTTTTACAGACATGTTGAGACGTATAATATGGTATTTCACTGTCACATTGCTTTTGTTCCTCTTTAAAACCACTACGGAGGATGCAGTTAAAGATACCAACACTGAAAAGCACCCAGAAGTCAAAGATGGAATCAACAAAGAGAAAGTGCTTTATCGTGAAACAGGTTAGATAAGAGAAAAGCCGCTGCTGTGTTGAATCGAATGACGTTGAAAAGGAAGAGTAGTATCTCGTACTCGAAATAAGATAACTGGAAATAAAATGAAACTTTCAGTTTTTAGTAAACACACGATTAATAAGATCAGAATATACGTCTGCTTACCCCTCATAAACATTAATATGTCTTTCCTAAATAACACAACAATGTACATTGTACACATAAATACAATTGAATTTGTTAATGTGCAGATCATGATACTGAAAGTTTCACAGTTAAATTGTTCTAATTTTTCAGATCAAATTCCAACGAGTCTTGTTATTTCAACACCAACGACAAAGGCTGAACCACCCTTAGTTACAGATATCCCTACTTATTCTAATGATTCAGCAGTTTAGTTCTTTGTTTCTGTATTAAGTATAAAACTTAGATTTTAACTTTAACTTTAACTTAACAGTCTGTGATGACGACATATTCAAAGTTTTAGTCGAAAGTATTATTAGAGTTTCTTTCAATTTTGGAAAAAACCTACAAGAAACTAGGATTAGTGATTTCAAGATCATGGTGTTTACTAATGTGTTTGTGATCACCTTAGATTTAACATTATATTTATGAGAAGATTTATGTATTAGAATAAATATGCTGAATGATTAAACTCAAATAATGCATCTCTTTGATATACTGTATTAGTGCTTTCATTTCTAACATTTATCTTCGTTTTCCTGTTATATGATATACGTTTTAGTACGATCTGAAACGCCCATTACCAAGCAAAAATGAATCAAGATTTTCTACGAAATGCTATAACGTTCTGCCACCCTTGTGAAGTTCTGTTAATCTTAACGTTTAAAGCACTATTGAGAGAAAGAGGAAGCTGGAATCTTCTACACACACACCCCATCAAATTCATTCTCTCAAAGTCAATACCAAGGCCCAAAATTGAAATCATGAGGTGAAGGTGCTGAATTAAAGTCAAAGGAAACGACACATAGTATCAAGACAAAGAAAAGAGCAGAATCTAGAAGCTCTTCCCATAAGGCGGGGTGATTGATATTTTTGTCCTACCTCAAGAAATTTTTGCTGGGACTTCTTCAGATATCGATGGGTGGGGGTTTGGATAGAAACAATGGTCCCCCCAAAAAGAACCAAACCGATGTCCGTCCGTCCGTCAAACAATAATTTCTTGTAAATACTCTAGAATGCACGATTCTGGACAGATTTTGACGAAACTTGGTGTACGCGTGTTTTAGTAGACGATAGAACCATGTTGAAAATCTTGATAAATTGAAAAGTAATTAATATGAATTTTTTCCGTTGTTATTGAAATCGCGTTTATTATTTTATATGAAAACACTCAAGAGCCACAATTTTTGAAGAAAACTTTGTATAATTGTTTATGATTCCCCTAGGATGAATCCTAGAGAAAATCAAAATATATAAAATCTAAGGTGTTGCCCTTGTTCTTGAAATGTTTAGTTCGTAATTTTGGACAGATTTTGACGAAACTTGTGAAATTTGTTTATTGTCATAGTTCATAAGTGTATAACTGAATGTTGAATATTTCATACTGGTGATTGCTAATGTACAGACAAATATTTCCTCCACCATGATTAACAAGTTCTTCTGAGCTTTCAACACGATGACAGATTCGATCCCAAAATTGAAGTTTTTGAGGGTGTGAACAATTAGTGATCTCTTTGAACAAAAAAAAAAGGCAATATATAAAACACATCTTGATACACCGGTTCTACTCCAAATACTGGAAATTCAATTCATTAGTTCAGATAAGGACATTCTGGCTTTGATAGCTCATATAATTTATTTGCCATTTATGAGCCTTGCCTAGGAAATTATATGATATTATGTTTTGATTTTCTTCGTGGAGTACATATATTATAATTATAATGTTTGTTTTTTTATTTTGCTTTTTATTTTCATTTTTTTACTTCTATATTGTCATAGGTGATATTCAAGTATAGAGATTTGTGTGAATTATATAAACAAATACATACAACTACAAACTTATATGACATGCTTATCTTGAGCATATAACAGATTGCAGTTTATTATTTTCTTATTTTTTGCCAAAAGAGTACATATTTCATTTTTATGAATTCCAATATGACATAATATAACATATTGATGTTAGTGGTGTAATTAGATTTTATTTTAGAGGTTTCCAAACCTGGTATGAATATGTATAATGTTGAGATCTCGGCTTGGAGTTATTGCCATTGACTTATAAATATCATATATGGTAAGCTTTTAGTCAAGGTTGGAATGATATTTGCCCCTGATTGACTACGCGAAAGGGACAGTTTCAAAATCGCTAGTCCATTTCGGAAGCTAATAGCTATACGATAGTGACTGAACAATACGTTAAATCTGAAAGTGAAAGGATGGTGTCAGAATAAAGACCATATAAAATCAATGAGGTTGTCAACATATGTTTTGGTCTACGTACATCAAGTCAACAACAATACCAAGGAATCAAAGAAAATCGAATCCAATAAAAAAAATACGAAAGGTTTGAGGTCAGGTAGGTGTATAACTCTGATGTATATTTGTCATTATTTCAATATAAAATACATGGTTCTTTCACCTATGGTCAGACGAATCACAATATAACAAGTACACCATACCGTCAAGAGACATAGGAACCTACTCATTACCAAGGTTAGAAAATATTGGCTTAAGCAAATGATATATCTTTTAGTTAACAGGGGTTTTCAACCTTCTCTTTTTAATACCTCTTTCAGGATTCCTGATCGATATCATTACTATTTCGTATTTTCTTTGCAATCCTCTTTATTCCCATTGCAATGTCTACAGTACAGAACGACCTGAATTATAATTGTTCAAAAATTTTATGCTGGAAAAAAACGAGTGTCAATAATTTAAAAAAAACTTTTAAAAACCTCTGGTTAACAGTAACATATATACTTCAAACTTATAAGCTTCGAATATACAATGTCCATTTTGATTTCAGATTGCAGTTAATAACTATGGGTAACATGAAGTATCTAGTATTGCCTGTTATTATGGCATTACTTGTAACTATTGCCGTGGTGTCTTCTTTCTCAATAGAACCAGGTAAGGCCATTAGAAATAATGTATCATCTACGCAGCTTTTCAAACCAATGGAATCGTTATGTACACCCAGTCTTCGTTCAGACTGGTTTTGCCACGCGTTATCCATTTTGGAGTTCACATGACTGATAATGTTATTTATTTGGTTATTAGAAATTGAGTGATAACTTTGTGATGAATTAAGATCAGATAATTTGGGTTAAGCGGCAAATATCTCCTACAATTTTCAATGGATTTTGTATTTTGAATTTGACGAATTTTCGACCAACCGTTTTTGGGTTATTGTCCTTGTATTTGATGTGGGTACTATAAAAGATACAATTTTCAATTGATTTTTGGTGAACATTTGTATTGATAAGACGACGGTCAAGTTTGATATTAACAATATTTTAATGAACAGTTTTTGAGTTATTGCCCTTGACTTTGTAAAATTACGTCAAAAGTTGAGTGTAGATGCAATAGAAGCTATAATTTTAAATGGATATTGATAAAACCTGGCGTGAGCATTGAAGATGCTAATTTGTGGGCGTATGTTATGTTAACTCTATCTCGGACAACTTTTGCTTTGTGTTGTTTGATATAAAATATTTCTCTTTTTAGAGTAAGTTTGGGTTGCAAATGTATGCAAAGCCGTTGAATATTTGAAAAATAGATTATCAGTAATAGAAGGATAAGATCAAGGTCATAATTTTTATGTTAACTTTGCTATTTTTGTCGCAGATGGCGTTTTATGTTGAGTTGTACACTCTGCTAATTAGATTATTTAAACCATTACAGAACAAGGCGGTGGCCAGCAACAAATTGGTGGTTTAATTGAAAATGGGCTGAAATTATCCAGTAGATTACATGGGTGTTGTTGTAGTGGAGGTAGTTGTAATGTATAACTATCAGGATTATAAAGAATATGATGATGAGAATGACAATTCACGGACTCTGTGTATATAATATATTTATTATATATCTTTCTGTGTTTAATAACAACAATTTGTCTATAATCAATACTTGTACATAAGGTCACACGACTAACCAGAGGGTATGCGCTATTGTTGGTGGAAGGTGATGCTCAGTGTTCTTTCCGCCATGTAATTTCTATGCTAAGGTTAAGTTTATGTATTAAAAGTATAGTTTTAATCAGCTATGTCTTTTCATGGCCATTAAAAACGTAACATGGGATGGACCTAAAGGGATGAATAGTTAGTCGTTGAGATATCGATGTAGATGAACTGACAGGTACACCGTTTATGACTAAGAATATCAGTTAGACCCGCCATGTGTTACAGCATTATTATGGACAACGGCGTTATCCAATACGATTTTACAACTAATAGCAATACCAAGTGTTCTTCAACTGTAAAGATCACTCAAGCCTTGTACCAACTGATAATGTCCAAACCGACGCATAATGTCCAAACATCTTTATCAACGCATAATGTCCTAACTTCCATCACATTTTTGTCCAAAACAACTCATAATGTCCAAATGACGCATAATGTTCAAAAATTTGCTAACGCATATTGTCCGAACTTTTTGACGCATAATGTCCAAACATTTTTTTAACGCATAATGTCCAACCATTTTGACGCATAATGTCCAAACTTTTTCACGCATGCCAATAATGTCCATTCTTATGTCCAAGGCTGATTTCATTGTTTCACCCTTGTTACACGAATTTTTCCTTCCTATGAAAGTTGGAATTTTATTGGGGGGCCTCATTCGTGAAATCATGCATGTTTGGTCTTTCAGCCCAGGTGTGGTTTAGTTTCTTGGATCCATTTGATTAAGCATCATCTAGAACCGTGCTAGAATCTATAAAAATGGGATAAAGATGTACTTTCAAATCACTCTTTATTGACTATCAGACTCATTTTAGTCCAAACCTTTGTTTTGTTATTTGTGATACAATATTTATTAATGCGAGATGAAAACATATGAAAAGCAAACGTAAAACTGACGTAATCAGAACAAGTCAATCTCCTCCGACTTGCGAGGCGATACGGGGAAGCAACCTCCCCCGGATTATTATGCATTTTGAAAACACTAATAATCTGTCACAAAGTCCTTGAATCTAGCTGGCTTCCATTCGTCTTCCATATTTACTAGTTCTTTGTTCTCTCTTCTTTCAAACAGAGGCACTTGCTTCGTGATCTTGTTGAGAATAATGATGACCTCCACCTCCCCCTGTTCCTGAAGGGAAAGGCATCCAAGTGTACGGTTGTTGTCGGATGCGTTGAAATATTTTACCATCTGGCAACTGGACTAAGTATGATCGGTGAGGAGGAATTTTGATCTTCCCTTTAACTGTCCATCATTTTGATGAATGATGCTGGATGCTGATGTGAATATCAACATGCAATTAGCGTAAAGGATATGTTCTTTTGTTGTAAGTGTGGATGGACTTTTCAGTAGCATGAATCTGGCGTCTTTTTACTTCCTTGTCTGGCATCATCCATTTTTTGTAAATGATTCTGGATAAAGAAGAAGTAAATCGTTGAGACGACGGCCAAGGAAAAGTTTTGCTGGCAATTTTCCCCCTAATAGCGGGGAATTACGAAAATTAATCCTTTACGAAGTCGGACCATATCCAACTTTTTATTCTTGCTTCGGATTTGCCGTTTGACTGTGGGTATCTCGGACTGGAAGTGTTGTGTCTGAATTCCCATTGGTCTGCAAACTGTTTAAAGGCTTTGGAAGTATTGAGTCCCGTTTTTCGGAAAATACTTCATCTGGAATGCCAAATTGCGAGAATGATTCTTGAAAGGCATAAATTGCCGATTTAGCGGTTGTGTCCTTGTGTAGAATGTATAATTCAGGCCAAAAGGACATCTAGTGTACTACAACCGTGTAATTTTCTGTGTCGTACCAATCTTCTTCCAAGGTTGAGGCTGAATTGGTTCCTTAGGCTGAATCGGTTGTGTGACTTGACAAGATTGATAAGCTTTAATGCTGATATCACGATCGAGACCTGGCTAGTAAATTGACTGACGAGCTCGTCGTTTAGCTTTTTTCATTCCTTGGTGTCCGTCATGTAATTTTCTGAGAAGTGAACATAGGAGGGATTCGGGAATAATTGTGCGCCATTCATGTAATAGAATGTCATCATGAATGAAAAGACTTGATCTAACAGGCCAAAATTCAGGAACTATTTCGGGTAATTTATGTTTGGTATCAGGCCATCCTTGCAAGGTTATGTTTTTCAATTTCACATCTTGTTGGACCTTTTATGAAGCCTCTTCAACTTTGGAGAGTGGGATAGAGTGGTGATCTTCTTGTCCTCTGACCGACATGATTAGGTTGAAGAGATATTTTGAGTCTTCTTGGTCAACTATGTCATCATCATTTGGTTGGTCTATTGGAGAACGAGATAATGCATCTGCTGCTTGATGAGATTTTCCAGTGATCCATATATGGATGTAAACTTATATGGAGTTAACTTCATTCTAAGACATTGAAGCCTTGGAGTGGATAGCATCGATTAAAGATGGGGACCAAAGGTTTATGATCAATAATGAGATCAAAATGTGGCAATCCATGTAAAAATATGTGCCATTTCTTCACTGTCCAGGCAGCACCGAGGCATGGCATACCGGGATTCTGCTGGTGTAAGAAATCTAGAAGCAGCTTGTATTAGGCGACAGGTTCCATCAACTTGTGTGAGAGCTTAGCTTAAACCATTGAGATGATAGGCGTCTACCCTCAATTGGGTTGGTTTTGATGGGTCGAAATAAGCTAAGAGTTGATGTTGGCAGTTCTTTGGTAGCCGTAAATGAGTCATCTTGTTCCTGATTCCAAACGCAGTCTTGGGTTTCAGCAAGAGGCGTAATGGCTTCATAGCAAATGTCGGATGAAATATAGGCTAATTGATTTACCAGTCCAAAAAATGAACGGACATAAGTAATTTTGGACTGATTTCATATCCGTTGGATCTCAGAATGTCACCCAAATTGGTACTGCCTGTACACCAAATTGACATTTGGACAAGTTAAGATTGACGTCATGGCAGCGATGAAGGAATGCATGTAGACGTTGATTGTGTTATTGAACATCTTGGCCATAAATGACGTCGCGGACTACATCATCGATACGTCTATCGCAATGTTCCGATATAGTGTAATACCATAGGCTGCTATGAGACATTTATAACGTCCAAATGGAGTAATGAACGTTGTGAAAATTGAGTCTTCCTCGGAGAGTTTAAACTGCCAATAACCTGTCAAAACGTCTACTTTGCTAAATTTATGAGCTTCATGTATCCTTCACGCTGTAGATTTTGACCATTTTCTCCAACTAAAGGACGATCTGGTGAAGGTAATTGTGTAGTGTGACCAGTAAATCGAAAGGTATCAGTTCCCAGAGCTGTAACGACAGACCCTGTGTCCAGACATGCATCAAATGGTATGATTGATTTGGGTGGTTATGATAAACTCATCATCAAAATGACTGGATGTCCGTAAAATGCTGGATCGGATATATCTGACTCTCTAAACGCTTTTGCAGTCTGGACTGTTCTTGAAATGACACACGCTTTTACATATGAAACAGGTTTTACCATAGCAGAACATTGACGTGGAGAGTGATTTTTTAAACACTTTTTGCAGTCAAACGTCTTTGGTGTTTTAGCGGTTGGCATATGAGATTTAGCTTTGGAAGGTTGTTGGTTCGCTGTGGTATTGGCTTTCTTATATCGCGAGACACGATTAATACCATTGCAGCCTTCAATCCCGGAAGCTTGCTGAGCCGACGACTCCTGTGAACAGTAAATATCGATTGCGTTTGTTAAAATTAATCCAGAGGATTTTGCTTGAAGAAGTTTTCGAACATCACTGCTGTGTATGCTCACGATTATTCTATCCCATATGAGGCGATGGTGAAGATCCTCAGGAAAATTGCAGGTTTTTAAAAGTTCTTTGATTTCGGTTTGATAATCATCGAAAGTTGCATTCACTGCTTGTTCACGGGTGTTGAAATGGAATGTTTCTACAACTTCATTAAAGGGATAATAGGCGTTAGAACGAACATAAAATTTTAAGTTCACTCAAATGTGGACAATAATAGTATATATCCATCAGTGGATTTACCTATACATCAAAATCCCTCTAAAATCCGATAACTCCCCAAAATAAAGTAGTTGAATTCCACAATGATGTTTAAGCATTAATTTACCAGACGCTTTTATTCTCAAACTGAATGGAATCTCGCTGGCTCACCTTTTTTTAAAATTCCGAATATATTTTTATTGTGGCTTTTTAAAATTTGGTAAAGTGTGTGATGCATACTTATTTATCTAATAGTCAATATGAAACACAAATATAAGCCGTAGGACGAGTGTATTCTAATGCCTATTATCCCTTTAATGTTTTCTTGTGCATACCTACACAAGCACGCAATATTTCGTTGGGCTGTCTTCTCTGAGCGTCTGTGGGTGACAAATTCCTAAGAATTTTTAATGATTCGTCTGCTAACGAAGAGTAGATTTTAATATTTATTAGCACACATCGTCAAGATTAGAGAGATAATGCGAGATGTAAACTTAAGAAAAGCAAACATAAAACTGACGTAATCAAAACAACTACCTGTATATCTCGTTCGATTGTCTCACAAAACTACCAAAAGTAGGAGCAGTCACACCTCTTGGTGTATCAATAATTACTTTAAATTTGAATTCACGTCTCCGCAAGAAAGTCCTATCTTTTCAGTTTGATAACGCACATTTACCAATTTTGACCTAATATAACAACAACAGGGATCCCGTCTAAGAAACCAAAATTACAGTCAGTCATCCAATCACCACAAGAGTTGGGGACTTGAATATCTAAACATCGATAGGGATTACCCCCGTGGTTGAATCAAATATCTATATTTCAAATGTCCTAAAATTAAACTTTCTGAGATATGCATAATTGAAAATTTTAGATATTAATGTGGACTATTGTGGGACTTCTAACCGAGGTAGAGAAATATTCAAACAGATTTATAATGTTTAAATTCACTTCTATAAATCAATATAAAAAATAAAAATGCATTCACAAAATTTGTGAAAAAATTTGAAAGAAAATTGCTATTAATTAGACAGGATAAAAAGTTTTGTGAAACTAATTTGTATCGTCTGCAAACATTTGTATAGAGTTGCTACTAAAAACCAACAGAAAAGTTCTATTTAAGATAGGAAAAAAATCAAAAGGTTTTATAACATGCGAATTCACAGCTATAAATAGAGGTATGTAAAAATTAAACATTTTTTGAGGGTTGAAAATTACATTATCAGATTAATTTGTAATGTATGGTTAACAGATTTATCATAATTGTGGTGTCTTCCCGGGAAGTCACCGCTAGAAAATTTATAATTCCAGGGAAGTCACCGTTTTTTTTTCTTTTATATTTTAAACTTATGCCGCCTCGAGATTAAAAGTTCACTAATTTATATCAACATGACTAATAATCGGTGTCACTCACTGTTTAGCATTTTGGATTCAATTGTTCAAGATGCGAAGTTCTTCCAATGGTGCCAAGTGTTATGGTAGATGCTAAACGACCCCAAATTGCTGGTCTTGCCGACTACACTGTAAAAAATAGATGTTTAAACTGTTTAACTTTTAAACACACTCCGTTTAGAAAATAAACAAATGGCATTTAGTTCTTAAACTGCGGGTGTTTAAAACTTATACATCAAATGTTTAATTACTGTATATTTGATGATGTTTAAAATAAACACCAAGCGTTTAATATGTGTTTAATTCTCTCCAAAATACATTTTTAAAACAATTTGAATTTTATTTGGTGAAAATAACAGTTCAACATTGAAAGTAAACCGATTCCAGATAGTTTTTTAAATGCCAGATCAAAATATGAAACACCGATTTCATGAAACTAAACATTGGTGTCGAATATCTAAACATCATTTTAAACACCTAATATGTAATATTTATATACCATGTGTTTAAAAAAATTATATGTTTGGTGTTTACATATTCTGCGTTAAACATGTTATGTTTAATCAAGAAAACGCAGGATGTTTATTTTGATAAGTAGGCCTAGGCCTATGCCGATGTTATAAATCATTTATAAAATGGATCTTATCATTTTGCGACTTGAAGAGTAATCTATAAAAATAAAATCTAGGCCTATAGGCTAATCTTTATCCATGCAAGCATGACAAATATAGTCGCAGTCTATGAACTGAGGCCACAACCCAAGCCATGACAATATCAGGAACAAATAAATTGTAATACCGGCAGTAGGACCTAAGAATTCGGCCCTTATATAATGCTCTTGACAGCGCTGTTTATAACTTAAACATCGGTGTTTAGAAATTAAATGGCTGTATGCGCATGATCTTGCTTTATATTTTTCGCGCTCTTTTTTTCTGCCGGACTCCATTAGCCTAAATCCTTACGAGTTACTTTCTCACAAAAACTTCTTTATTCCTTTTTTTTGGGTGAGTTTCCTTTAAATTGATGTGGTATTGTCTATTGTATCTTGTTTGTATCTAAAACAATAACTCTATCGACCATACCAATCCTCCTACAAAACAGAAAGCTGCCAAACTAATTACTCCATCAAAAACCAGTGCTAAAGATATTCCAGAATCCGAATATCTTCTTCATATTGATGAAATCCATAAATCATATTCAAAATTAAAATCAACTTCAAATAAAGAAACTAAGAAACAGATTATCAAAGATATCAATGTTCTTCTGAATGAAACGCACACATCAAGGAGGAAATGGATACCAGAAAGGGGTGGAGCAGACGTTATACCGATATTGGAGAAGTTTCCTTGCTTTGAAGATCCTATTTTTGTGAGTTTGCGTTTTATATTGTTGTATTATTCGTACTTATTCCCATAGCCGTAAGAGCCCGAGACTCAACAGAGGGACAGACCGACGGTTGCCGACAAATTGCATGATTTCTATCCAAAAATACCCGATTTTCTATACATACTATTTTGGGGGAGGGGGGGAGTAAGACGGAGAATGGAAAGACAATGATTGTAATTTTGTTGCATTAAAGGTATATGCTGAAATGAAACTCATGAAAGGGAAAACAGAAATGGAAGAAGTTAAGATTAAGATTGGTGAATTGTTTTCAGTAGCCGAGAAATTGATGAAGACAAATACGGATACAAAAGATGTAAGAATTTTATCACACAAATTTTAATCATAGAAGTTGAGGTAACGAAAATCTCTTTTAGGGTACAGCTATTTGATAGTCGGTATTCGATTATCACACCTCTACGAATGGATCACAGACGTGTTCGATAATGACTGGCAATTGCACAATTATGCATTATAGGCCTATAAGTTATAGGATTATACAGGTAAACTATACAGCTTACATTGATTTGACTTTGTTTGATAACTACTAGACTGAAATTAGGGACAGAATTGACACATACAAATTAGATAAATTGACAGCTGATAATTTGTTTTTGGATGCAATATTTGCTTCTACTATTTCCCCATCAGATGTTAAAACTATCAATATATGATTTTAGGGCATTGCAAAAGATATTGCCATATTTAAATTTATAGAAGATTCCACCAAATTGGATAGGGGAAAAGGTACCAAAACACAAAGTGTGATTAAACACATTGAGGTAAGCTTACATCTTAATTAATATCTTTTCTGAAGGCCGGCGAGAAGAGGGTGTGTAAAACAAATAATGAGGGGCAGTAAAACATTCCAGAGATTATTGGCTGACAGTCCATCTTTCAAAATCGATCTATTTTCGTCTCTAAAAATTCACCATATGGATCAAATATTTTCTCTTGGGTGAATTTGGATTGGGCATATTGGAATAAGTTAGACTAAGTATTAAACTGAGAAAGTCATATATATACATATCCAGTAAGTTGCATTATGATTTTACAACTGTTTTGAATATTCCTAAGTTTGGAACATCTCCTTGATAATTCCATACATTATCATTTCAGGTGTCTACTCCAAAAGAACATACAAAGCATAAATTAGAATCAGAACTGGCTCCTAAATTGATTGTAATTTCCTCTGATGGAGAAATTGTAGAAGCATATATTGCAGCTGACAATAAAATGTCAGCTTTTAATTCAGCATCCAACCTACACATGACCATCCTTTCTTTATTATCAGTATACTATCTTGCATGGATAGATTATCCAAGAATTTATTCCCAAGTCCTGGGATTTTTCCAGGAATTTGCTCTGGGAGAAAAATTCATTGGTGTAAAATCAAGAAATTTAATTCAATTTGAAAATTCAGTAAAAAAATTATTGTAAAGGGTCAGTGAACCCTTTGTCTTCTTTGTTTATTAAACAATTAGATTAATTACTTAATGAATTTTAATCAAAAAGTGGGAGAATCAGGATGGATCCCATTGTTTGTACCTTCCTCAAATTTTAAAAGATAGGCTTAATATTTATTTATGAATTATATTATTTGTAAAACGCATAACCCAAAAACTTGTGCTCGAATCGCTAATAATGTCAGAAAAATATATAATGTCAAAACGTTTATAATGTTAAAATACAGAAAAAGTAAATAATGTCCATAACAGGCAAATCTATATTGTTCGTTTTAATTTGTTTGTCAATGTTAATAAACAAAATTTTTAATTACTGTATATTTAAGGTTTTATATATTTGTTTTTATCGACAGGTAGAATATTAAACACTGGATATTTAGATCTAAAACAGTAAAATAAACGGCGTTAAATGTTGGTGTTTAAACACTGCTAAACATGTGTTGAAAATAAACACATAAGAAGTGTTTAAACACCTACATTTAACGCCGTTTATTTTACTGTTTTAGATCTAAACATCCATTGTTTAATATTCTAAACAGTGGTGTTTATAACTTAAACACCGAGCAAAACTAAACGGCTATAGGCGTTTAAAAGTCATGTCTGCCAAAAAAGTGGTTAAACACCGTTAATGTGTTTAAATTATAAACACCTGCAGGTGTTTAATAGTTAAACACGTGTTTAAGAAATAAACACCCTCCAGTTCACCTATGAGCGTTTAAAACCGAAACACCACTGTTTAGAAAAAAACACCAAAACTTAAACACGTTTAGGTAATAAACACTCTAAATGGTGTTTGAAAGTCATGTCTGATTGGTGTTTAGTTTGGTGTTTAAAATCTAAACACTCGTTTTTACAGTGTACGTGATGGTTGAAGGACGCGTATCCATTGCATGAATGGAACCATTACGGCTCAGATTCACCTAGGACTAATAACAATTTAGAAGGTTGGCATAGTCGTGTACAGAAACTGATTGGTAAAGCACACCCAAACACATTTTAAATAATTAATGTCTTGAAGGCGGAACAGTATGTTATTGAGTATGTGAGATCAGTATGCTGCCGGCCATCAACAACCTCCCAAAAAAGAAAGTACAAGACTCTGGAATGTAGACTAATTCGAAGCATATAGAGATATGTGAATAATGCAGTTACTATTTACGAGTTTGCGGATCTGTTTCGCTTTTACTGAAACTGAAATGAATGTAATAAATAAAATAAATCATTAAATTATTAAAATATATTTTGTTTAATTGGCTATAACCCGATTAGATCGGCTTAAGTGTACTATGATAACATCCAGTAAGCCTATTGTTCGCAAAATCCATTTTTGGACAAAATTCCCGGGAAGTCACCGTTTTTTGTATCTGCATGAGTAGTTTTTACCCAAACGGTGACTTCCCGGGAATGAACCTATAATTGTTGTATAACCCTCTTTCACACCTGTCAAATCATCTTAATCCTTAATTTAACAATTTAATATTATGTATTTAAACGTCAATGTCCCTGGTCGTTGAATAGAGAAAATCAAGTTCTATTTGATTATGAAATTCATATTGATGGGGAATAAAAACATAGTGAGTTAGATCCTCATTCGAAAAATAAAACCAAAATTTTGAAAGATATAATTATGAATTATTGTCAGATATCATTGAATGAGATGTTATTAAAACCAGAAGTTAAAATTTGTCAACCAATATAAGCATACATATGGATAGCTGAGGTCTAAGTCATTTTCTACTTTGAAAATTTCAAGGTCATTGAAGGTCAAGGTCACTCAATATAGACTTCCATGAAGTTTTAGATAAAGTAATAAAGTTTTAATAGACATCAAAAATCAGATAAATCTGATTAAATTTGACGGACTTATTAAATTTGGCTAAAGTTAATTATTATACATAATTTTTACTGTTTTGTCTATATTTGTGAATTACACCGTAAGCAGGGTCACCCTTATTGATTTTGAGAAACCGGAAGTACCCACCCACAAACCGAAAGAGATTTAACATTAATGATGAGAGATTTTTATTTTTTCTGTTTTCAAAACCTTTTAAATTCCATCCGATAAATCTTGTTACAAAAAATATTAAAAAAGGAAACCATAAGTAAATCGGTCCATAAATAGGGTCTACAGCTTCCATGCAAATTTTGACGACATTATGCAATAAGTCTTTTCCGGCTAAATAAAAATTTCATGTAAGTTATTCGAAGTTAATAAAGTCTATATTTTTTTTCTGTTGTTGTTTTTCTTAAGGACATTAAAGAAAAAGAGACCATTTTTTATTAATCATTTTGGATCAAAAGTTTCCATAGATGATGAACGTTTATATAATTTGTGTATTTTTAACGTTAAGCTACATATGGGTCGTTTAAGAATTTAGTTAGTTTTTGATGGTATCTATTAAAAGTTTGGGTACAATTAGGATTCCTGTACAAATATCAAGCTGGATCAGTTTCAGTTTTATATCATTAATGGAACAAATATAATAGGTCTTAATTTATTTCATAGGTTAGGTTTTGAATTGAGCCAAAAATATTAGATATACTGAAAAATTACTTCTTTTTCAAGTTTAGGAAAGATTAAAAAGTTTTCACACAATCCCACGGATTTCCGAATATGTTACACGGATAGCTCCAGTACAAAATATGTCAATATGCACCGCATCAAGTGCTTTTCAGAAACTTGCTAAGCATGTTACTAGGCCGATGCCCTAGAATACAATTGATAAGACGGTAGTCAAGTTCGAATTTGGCGATTTTTCGGATGAATGGTTTGCTAGTTATTGCCCTCGACTTTGTAAAATCGCGTACAATTTTCAATATATGTTGATGTGTTGTTGTGAGCATTGGAATTGATATATCAAAGGGAAAAAATTATTTGCCAATGCTGAGGTGTGGGTGTATTTTACCTAGCCTGGCAGACTATCTTTGTAGATAATAACAGATTATATAAAGTTAACTTTGCAAAGCAAGGTGACATCCGCCCACAACTATGGTTGCAAATACAAATCATTGTATATTGCCCATTCACATTTAGTTTAAGCAATCTTGAAAGTTTTATATGTATCTAAATTGATTATAGAAATGTGAACAGACTGGCATAGAAAAAGAAAAAAAGATGACCCTCAAGAATGGTCAATATGAGTATATTATAACCATCATTGAACTTATCTGATGTCATAAAGTAACAGAATCCCTTCAAAATCTGGAAAACTCACAACACTAAGTCATTTTTGGAAAATGCTTAATCAATTTATTAAGCATTTTTAAATAATCAAATGCATCTTTATAGATAATTACTTAGTATTTTTTTTATATTTATTTACTTTTTTTATGTTATTTATGGCAGCATGTATAACTGATAAACAGAGCTCTTATTGGCCAAGTTTAAAATTTGAAAATTGTATTTTCATTTTTGGACCTATTATACCTATTATATTAGGCTAATTGAGTTTTACGATGATGGTAAATAATACGTTAATCTGAAAGGATGGTGTCAAAGACCATATAAAATCAATGAGGTTGTCAACATATGTTTTGGTCTACGTACATCAAGTCAACAACAATACCAAGGAATCAAAGAAAATCGAATCCAATAGAAAAAATACTAAAGGTTTAAGGTCATGTAGGTGTATATCTGTCATTATTTCAATATAAAATATATGGTTCTTTTCACCTATGGTCAGACGAATCACAATATAACAAGTAGGAACTCAGTACACCATACCGTCAAGAGACATAGGAACCTACTCATTACCAAGGTAAGAAAATATTGGCTTCAGCAAATGATATATCTTTTAGTTAACAGGGGTTTTCAACCTTCTCTTTTTATTACCACTTTCAGGATTCCTGATCATTACTATTTCGTATTTTCTCCAAGGTTTTCTTTGCATTATTTATTCCCATTGCCTACTGTATAGAACGACCTGAATTATAATTGTTCAAAAATTTTATGCTGGACAAAAAACGAGTGTCGCCAATTTAAAAAAACATCTTGTTAATAGTAGCATATATACTTCAACACTTACCAGATTCTAATATACATTGTTCATTTTGATTTCAGACTGCAGTTAATAACTATGGGTAACATGAAGTATCTATTGCCTGTTATTATGGTATTACTTGTAACATTTGCTGTTGTGTCTTCCTTCCCTGTAGAACCAGGTAAGGCCATTAGAAATAATGTATAAGCAGCTTTTCAAACCAATGGAATCAAATATGCACCCAGATGTCGTTCATATAATACAATGTCTGGTTTTGCCATGCATCTTCCATTTCTGAGTTCACGTGACTGATATTGCTGTTTATCAGGTTATTATGTGTATTATATGTATTAATTGATAACTTTGTGATGAAATGAGATCAGATAATTGTGGGTTAGCAGCTTGTATGAAGGTTTTCATTTGTTTCATCATCATACGCAAAGTCCAATCAATGTTTTCCTTATTTTCAATACAATCTATATCACCCTATACTATGTTATTACTGACAAATTTTGCTGTGTGTTGTTTGATACGAAATATTCCCCTTTTGTAATTAAGTTTGAGGTTAATTAAGTTTGCCAAGGAGTTGAATATATGAAAACGTTGTCTGTCTTGCAGTTGACGTTATGTTGATAGGTATTGTTAAGTCGCACACTCTTTGATAATTTGATTATGTAAAGGGATAATAGATTTCAGAATGATAATAAAATTTGGAAATGTTAAAGTTGGCTAATAGGAGCTCTATTCATTAGTAAAATATAACTAACACATATCCAAAACAAAAAGTAATTATCAATAAATATGTATTTGATTATTGAAAAACGTTTAATAAATTGATTAAGCGCTTTTAAAAAAAGACTAAGTTTTGTGAGTTTTTCAGATTTTATGGGATTCTATTGCTTTATGACACCAGGTAAGTTCACTGATGAATATATACTCATATTGGCCATTCTTGAGAACTAAAATTTTATGTTCATACTAAGACGCAGTTTTTTTTTAAACTATTTCAGAACAAGAAGGACGCCAGCAACAAATTGGTGGTTTAATTGACAATAAACCAATGATATCCGGAAATGGAAATGGGTGTTGTTGTAGTGGAGGTAGTTGTAATGGATAACTATTAGAATTATAAAGAATACGATGATGAAAATTGATGAATAATAACAATTCACGGACATTTACTTTGTATATTTATCTTCTAGTGTTTAGAAACAACAATTTTCAGGGCAGTTAGCAATATTTAGCAATATTCCAATACACCGAAGAAACATTCTGACCATTTTCTCAACTGTACAACTATCATGGTTTAGTTAGAGAAAATGTCTACTGTTATTTACTACCTCAAACATTTTTCTCTTATAAGATATATTTTATTTATGTGTATTTGAATTAAAGAACATAAAAAAATTGTTTTCGAATAAAGGCCAATAAGAAATGGTTATATGTACGTATGACACAGGGGAAACGGCTCATTGATTCACTAAGAGATTAAAGAGATCGAGAAACACACACAAACTCGCACACAAACACCCGGTATCATGAAAATACTGTAGCAGGACTTACTACAAAGTCGCGGGTCGGGGTGTGTGAGGGTAAAGTATTAGCACAAAGTCCACAATATAACTGTGTTTAATACAAGAATGAAACTATGAAATACAAATATTTACAATAATTTACAAATAACAAATAAATTTAATAACACAGGTGAACTGATAATGACTTGATCAGTACTCCTGAAATTCAACTTTTGTTGCTGTATGAAGGAAAATGTTATCAAAGCCACTATATTTAAGATATTTATTAATTAAATAAGTACAAATTAAAAAAACGCTACCACAATAGCATTCGAAACCCCTGCCCAAAAAAACGAAAAAGTTTTTTCAGAATTATAGATGAATTTAAGGACGTTTATATTCAAAGCAGTAAGTCTCACTATGAACGTGTGTCGTTGGATTAACCAATGGCCATCTTAACCGAGTGAGTGACAATGTTGGAATCAAAACGAATTAACATTGTGATCGAACAGATCGACTACTCAAGAGTGAAGCTAACTCACCTGGCTCCAACCGTTCCGAATTTCTTATCTATATGTTAACGGTTTACAACCCAGAATCACGAATTAAGCGAAAAGCTTATAACATTTAATAACCCTGACATCTGTGTTAATGAACCCCACCTCCAAGTTTATAAACATATTATGGTTTTTATCCATTTAATATCGAAAGCATCAATGTTAAAGCTGCGAAATCTTCAGGGGGTAGGCATATTGGTACCAACTCTGATTTTTAACAGTTTTAAAATTGTTGTCATAGCCAAGATCAAGTATTGGTTGCCAACTTAAAAACTTATCAAAGCCAGATTATTTTCAAAACAACCTACATTCTCATGCTTCCTCGATATGAGCTTTTGCACAAATCCATAGGGAATATCTGCTTTATAAAATTTTGGTGTTAATCTCCATTTCTATGATACCATAAAATATTTAAACATAGATATATCAACATGTGTCCGAGTGAACGGATCTTTAACCAACTGGTTCGAGTTCACTTCGGGTATTCGACAATCTGTCACCTACACTGTTCTCAATTAATTTAATAATTAAACCAGCTTACCTGGAATTAATTATAATTCTACGAACTATTGCAGGAATGGAGGAATTCATGTGAGATAAGGCATGCGCAGTAGATGTCAGTCTTTAAATAATCAACTGGGATATATACTAATTGCAGGAACGGATTATTTTGGGAGGGTGCACCTTTTGGGTGGGCACATGAATTCCTCCGTTCCTGCAATTATAAATAAACATCACTTCCAGAAGGAGAGCTCGTTTAATTTTTAAATTCTTCTTCACACCATTGCTAGGTCACTCCGGAACCCATGTGAGACTTCAAAGCATATCGCAGTTGTTTGTCAATTGAGCAATCAGAGTATACTAACTATATTTATTGTAAAGCTTTAGCAATATATATGTTAACAATATAACTTTTGTAAAACAACAATAACAATTGAATAGGTTGAAAACAAAATATAAGGACCGATAATTATTCTACCGGAATAATAAAAATAATAGATTATCACAGTGTGATTCTTTGGCAATAACACAAATTTAACACAAAAAAATCTTGTAAAGTATTGTCTTAAGCCCTAAATTGTTCACTTTGTTCACTAAGAGGCTTAAAATTAAACCTATTAAAGGTGGAAACATTACTCCAGCCAGCAGAATTCAGTATGACACCAAATTTTGAGCAAGTCTTGATGTAACAGCTGACCTTGTACACATTTTTATCCACACCAGCTTTCTGCAATACACATTTTATTCACCTTGAAATAGTGTCTGTCGAAACTGGCTTGTGTGGTTTGGTGAAGCTTATTAAAAGTTGAGTATGATCACCTCTTAAATTATTAGTTCGATGTAAATATTCCTTAATTAGAAAAAACATGCACAAACAAGGGTTTTTAGAATTTATAGAAAACTCCAATGGTTATAAATGACACCCAGGACGAGATTGTTTTAGTATTCCGGAAACAAGAAATATGTACTTGGAGTCACTATTCTTTGATATCTTTTGTATTCAATAATTTCAGCGTTTGTGTTCTTTGGGCAGTAAATAAAGACATTAAAGTAACAAGTTTCAGTGAAAAGTCTTTCAAATTTAATAATGGCAATCGTTGGAAATTGCTCAAAACCGTTAACACAAGGTTCATATCCCATTCTTCATGGTATCTGGGTTTAGGGGGATTGATGTTAAACACACCTCTTAGAAATCTTTTCACAAGTGGATACTGTCCAAAAAGAACATTAGATATTTGTGGTGAAATAGCTGAAAGAGCACTTCGAGCACTATTAACAGTATTATATGTTAACTGGGCATCAGCTTAAGTTGCCAGAAAATGTATCCCCTCTTCAACACTAGCTGTCAATGAATTAATTCCTGAATCTTTACAAAACTTTTGTTATATGTGTTTTAATATGAGCTATACCAGATATCATTCTCTTTACACCATAACCAAATATCTTTTGCAACACTATTGCACAAGTGACGTGGGCCCATATGCTGTAATAGCAGTTACATTATCAACTAAAACTCTAATGTGGGAGGAAACCAGATATTTCTTAAAACTTATAAGAGATAAGAAAACAGCCAAATAATTTATATGATGAGTTCTTTCTAAAGAACTCCATTCACCCCAGTCGATTTATCACCTAGAATGGCTCCCCAGCCACATATTGAGGCATCTGTAGTTAACGTTAAAGATGGGGGTTCCCTTTGAAGCAAATTTTACGTGTCCATCCACCCACCAATGGCCACCATTGGGTCTCTTGAATTGCATCAATGCCTTATTGCATTTGGGAATCAAAATTACCATTAGCTATCACCAGAATGAAAGCTTTATCCCTATCAAGTGATCTATAAAAAAGTGGTCCATAAATAACACCAGAAAAACGGGACACTATCAAGCCAATAAATTTTGCTAAAAATCTTATAGTGAGTGTCTGCAGTTTGTTATAATTAAGTAATTCCAAACAAGCCTGTCTTAGTTTTGTCTTTTTATTGTTAGTAAGACGTATAGTCATTGTAGAGAAATTAAGTAAAAACCCTAGGAAAATTATAGATTTCGAGGGTTTAAGTGTAGATTTTACTGGATGTATGACAAAACACAATTTTCTAAAAATATTAACAGAGGCAACTACATTTTCACAACCCTTCGTGTAGTTGTCTCCCATTAGAAATATATCATCTATATAAGCAGACGATACAGACCGTAAAGAGGACAAATCAGGTTTAAGCAACTTACTTTCTATAGCGCAAAAACATAAGCCATTTGAAAAACATGTAAAACAATAAAATTTATTTTTCCAAGAAAATTTCAAATATTGAAATGAAGGGTCTATCTTAACACTATAGTAGGCATCTTTCAAATCAATAGAACTCATGTATGTATAACAATCTTTTTCTATCAATTTTATGACATTAGCTATAGTATCCATTTTAAAATGATGATATTCAATACACTGATTTAATTTTCTTTAGTTCAGTATCATGCGATGTGTTTCATCTGGCTTTCCGCTGGGAAAAATTGGAGAAAGGAAATCATGTTGTTCTCTATAGCATTCTCGTAGAACGCCATCTGGATCAGATGTAATTTTTTGCCACTCAACCAAATTATTTTGAAGACAGTCAGCTTGGAACTTTTGAACTTCAACATGTAATTGAGTTAAAAGATCAGAACAATATTGATCACATTCACTCACCTTAATATAATTTAGGTTGAAGAGTGAACTATTTTCAGTTATTTTTGACTGCTTTGTTTCTTCTTGTATTGATTGTTGAACTTCTGATTCTTGTATTTGTCTTTTGGCTGCTGGTACTGATAATTGTACTTCGGCTTGTCTAAAAAATGACTGTTGTTACATCTCTCATTGTGTTCTAGTATTATATGAAGATCTCGCAAGTTCGGGCTTTCTATGCTGAACCTGCTTACCAAGTCTATTTCCTTAATAGTGGAAAGAGATTTGGGCAAATCATCTAACAAATTTGCTGTCACAGGTACATTTTTGGGGCATAAAGAGCTAAACCCCTTATTAAGTGAAGGTTTTTAAAGTCCCTCCTCTTGTATGATAAGTCTTGACAAGCGTGCCCTAATAAAGCATAGCCATCAACAAGCTGAGTTACTACCTTTGGTTGTGTTTCCTTTTTAAGAAGAACATCCATTGAGTTGTTTATTGCAATTGGAGCTTTAATTATGGCTCTCTGAATGTTAGCCAGATGTTGAGTTTTTGTGATTTTGGACAATTTTCCCCAGATTTCTACATTTACTAGAGGCACTGTCAATCGATCACAATTACTTGGTCTCAAGTATTTGTCCATCTTCTCTTTAAATTTATCATCGGATAATTTATTTATGAGCCTTTTGTTCACAATTGGCGCTAAGCGTTCTGTAATTGGAGTGGTTGAAGGTTCATCTCCATTGAATTCTAAATCAAGTTGTACTAACAGATCCACATCATTTGATTGGGCATTTGATTGAGACATTAGAACTTCAGTATCACTGACACTAATGTTACTTCCATCACTGTCATCAGATGAGCTTATGGCAGTCAATGTGCGAGTCTTTTTATGACTAGGTAGCCCAAGTGGCTTAGTAAGCCCATTGACAGCCTGTTAACAGGAATCCCATCATTCGACTTATCTTGCACAGGAATTAAACTGTTAGATGAAAATGCATTGCTCATTTTCTTTTGAGAAATTAAGTGCATTGTATCTTATTATGTTAATATTACTGGTAGGATATTGTTCCCCAATAATGGAGTGGGTAAAGAATCTGGACTTTGGATAAGTAAATCTTCAGGATTTACTGTAATGTTCGTGGCAACATCAGTATCTACATATAGGAGATTATTTTCCTCTGCATTCGAAAGAACTGGCACATCAGACGATACGACTGTATGTGGTTTGCGTATGTAGGCCATTACTGGAAGTTGAAATCGTCGTCAGCAATATTATTTAGGCCTATCACCCAAAACTTAAAAAAGGTTTATAACAGGGCTTTTAAAAGTATTTAAACCTGGAGCGAAAGTTTTGACTCACAGGCAAATTTATATTATAAAATATAGTCTATTTTATAACAATTATGTAAGGATTATCTCGAATAAAAAATGTGAGATAAAAAGATTGACTTTCTGTAGCGAACACGCCAAAAAAAAACAAAAAAACTGACATCTACTGCGCATGCCTTATCTCACATGGGTTCCAGAGTGACCTAGCAATAGTGTGAAGCATTATATCAACGACCTTGCAACTAGCCTAAAACAAATAAATAAAGGTATCAACTGTTAATGGTAGGAAATCAGTGTCCTCTTTTACGCAGACGACATTATGATTCTTGCTTCAATTGAATCTGATTTACAACACATGATTGATTAATGAATGATGCACTAAATGGAGGTTATCCATTAATCCGAATAAATCAGCTGCCGTACACGAACGAAAACCAAGACTGTGCCACCATATTTTCACAATCAGCGAGTCGTACACAAGGTGCTGTAATATCAATTTGAATTCCGTTGGAATAAAATCGTACACCCAATTATTTGAAAGCTGTAAAACTGAACGCTCTTATCTAGCTCAACGACGATGTAGTGTCCTCATATTGAGAATTGAAACCGGACATACTCTGGTTTAAAACCAGAAGAAAGACAATGTTTATTATGCAACACGGATGTAATTGAAGATGATAGCCACTTTTTACTTCATTGGTACCTATACACCAACTTAAGAGAAAATGTGATGACCAAATTGAATCTGGCGAACCATAACCGAAAATGAAACATTATTATAACTCTTATCAAATCCGAGAATTCATTCTATTCTATTTTGAAAGTCCTATCTGCCTTAGGAACTGGCGCATGCCGAGTCTGTATCATGTTCTTTGAAGGTGTTTTCTTATCATATCTAGTATCGATGAATATATCAAACTTAGGATACACTGAATTTATATTGTTATAAAGATAACGAAGAAACTTTTCATAGCATTGTTAAAATTATCTGTTCACCTGGAAAATTATAAAGAATATAAGATTAGACCATGACTATACACGAAATCACACTAATTGGTTTGAAGTGCGCAGTTTCAGTGTTTAGTCTGCGAAATGCATATTGATACTAACTTCTCAGTTTAAAGGTATGAAACTAATTTTGTATGGATTTATTTTTTTAATTTCAAATTTGTTATGTGAGATCTAATGTTATAAACAATGTGATGGGTGTCATTAGCCGGTAGGACAACCCGCTCCTCTGGGACAACAGACGCCACTCTGAAAAGGATTTAACATGTTAATAACCAACAGGAACGTAGCTCACAACATTAGGAATATCTACCTTAAACTCAAATTTTTAGCTACTTTTCAAAAAATGAACATGATATTACAAAGCGTTTGAACATGAACTATATTTAAACCGGCCTCAGTAACAGGTGATCAAACGCTCAACTCAAAAGTAGCTTATGGTATCATTGTGATATTGTTAAATTCTATAATTGAATAATAGTGAATCATATAGCTAATATTGATTGCTCTCACTTTATAATATGAAATTGGTTGCTTTATGGAATTTTTTTTTTAAGCGACGCATATATAGTGTTTCCCTGGCCCGCAATAAATCTTCTGAAGGACAAAATTTAAAGGTAAGATGGTACCATTACTATTACTTTACCTATAGATCTATAGTCTCTGACCTGGAAAATCTGGTGATGATGCTGTGTTGTTTCAATCTGTTGTTATTATTTACTGATGTGCAAAATATCATTCCATTGCGTTTATGCTTCGGAGTCTTGCACACTTAGCACTGTCATAATGGCATATAAGTGACACTTAAACTTATAAAAAGATTGAAATTCTATATGACAATGAAAAGTCGATTTATTTTAATAGTTCTAAATGATATAAATGTAGTAATATATTTGTGTAATAAAGTACATATTTACACTGTAAGTGTGATGCGATGAGCTAAACTCGTGCTGCATACACGTTTTCATATACAAAATCCTAATCAGTGCAGCCTTATTTGAAATGATTTTCATATAAATATATATAATTATATATAATTAGCAGTGCTCGCGCTTGCTGTCGCGGTCGCTCTTAGTATAAACGGACTTTAAAGTTTTCTTTTTTTCATATTGACTCCTAATGAATCATTGATTGAGTATTATTATAACTTTCCCTATTGCGGTGTGAATAGCCTATATTTAGCCCATTGTGCATATTTTTCTGTTCAAACTCAAAATGGGTGTACGAATTATAAGAGACCAACATCTGAAGTTTTGACAATCATCTTGACAATTCAAACTCTGGTTCTGTAGGTATGTTTTATGGAGGTTTATTGACATTTTGATCCAGTTTTATGACCGTGGAATCATTCGTGATTGCCTTGATTGCATTCCATGCACCTCATCTATAGAACTTTATTATATATCTAAACACAAATAGAATTCCTAGAGACTGTTGCTACTGATAATACTCAACCATTAACTGCTATGTAAGGTTATTGTGGCTCAATTTATATACTATATAACGTTTGGTACTTGATTTTAGCCCTATCTTTATAAAGAGATTGATTTTATTTTGAAAATGTAATATTTTGAATTGTTTTTTACAGACACTGAGGTACAATGAAGAAAAGGACTAAGATAAAGATTTCCTGCTTTTTAATTCGAAAACTTATAAAGGTTTGTTTAAATCTGGAATACATCTACACATCACATCCTTGAATAATCAATGTGTTTGCAATATTACTGTAATACAATTCCTGATTTTCTTATACAGCGCAGCTAAATAAATTTACAGATCTGCATCTAAAAATTTAATTAAATTTTATACGACCACATTTAAATGTAATCGTACATTGTCGTCCTCCCAATCCGTCTGCCGTCCGTCCGTCCACAATTGGCTTGTGAACACAATTGAGACTACAGTTTTCATCTGAGTGGAATGAAATTTGGTATGGTCATTTATTGATGAGATCATGGGAAAGTTCGATATTTACGATTTTTCGATGAATGGTTGTTGAGTTATTGCCCTTGTCAAAACACGTGGAAATTGGCTTGTGAACGCAATAGAGACTACAGTTTTCATTTGATTTGAGAAAAAATTTGGTGGACTAGGTCCAAAATGTGGTTCATTTCGACAAATAATGTTGGAGTTTCAGCCTGTGTTAAAACAGAAAAAAAAACTTCAAAATGGGCGTATCATTTAGCTTGTCTTGTACTACCTGTATATCCAACATACGGTAGTACACAGGGACTTAATGAACAGTTTCACGCCTATTCTCAGTATCCTCTTAGATCGGTATTAGTGCCAGTTCAGACTAGCGAGTAATCGATCCACTACGACCCCAGATTGAGTATCTGGTGAAATACGGAGAGGGAATGTAAATATTGCATATATTGAGTACATGTACATTTCCCTTGAAGTAGCGAATAAATATAATTTCTAAAAACAGATGCAACAGATGTTGAAATATATAACCTCATATATTGATATACTCAAATCAAAGCGTATCCAGCAGTAGAATTTATATATGTACGTGGTTTCTATGATACCAAGGTTGAAAATAGGTAATTTAATCTACATGTTACGAGCTTATAATGTATGTCACCTATTGATCTCAAAAGCAATACATTAGGTTAAGGCCTACTGATATTATGTGACAGTTTGCGGTCAAATTACATTATCAAAGCAAGAAACAAAATAATTATGTGGTCATATTTTATTTGATGAAAAATTTATATAGCAGTTATGTCCCTTGAAGTGTTAATTTGTTTCAACACCACTATTTTTATACGTCCACATGAAAAATGTGGAAAGTATATTGTCGTCACCCTTGTCCGTCTGTTTGTCCGTCAGTCACCCCTTCCATAATTGCATGTAAACACTCTGTGCAATTCTTGATGAATTTTGATGAAAACTCAAGGATAAACCTTATTGAAAATCATCGAAAAATATTTAGTATCAGTTATTGCCCTTGCATTTGAAAACGCGTTCAATTTTTGGCTCGTAAACACTCTAGAAAGCCCAATTCCTGGTGGATTTTGATGAGTATTTGTCATCTTGAAAGATTAGCCTATTTGAAAATTAAGAGTATCGAAATATATTACATTGATTATTGACCTTGTTCTTTAAAACGCTGGAATTGTTTATTATCACCCAACGAAACTGGCTGAAATAGTTAATTATCACCAAAAGATGAACCATTTTGAAAAAAAAAATAAATAAAAATATATACAATATGATTTATTGCGCTTGTTCTTAAAAAAGCATTCGATTTTTGGCACAATTCTTTATTGATTTTGACGGAACTTTCTGAAAATGTTTATTATCACCCATGGAGGGAACCCTATTGAATATAAAAAATACTGAAAATATCTAATGAGTTATTGCAATTCTTGAAAGATTTATTAGTAATATTGTACATTTATCACCCCGGAAATGTATAACTGAAGGTTGAATATTTCATTCTTGTGATTGTTACTATACTGTCAAGTTTTATCTTAGAAAGAAACAAAATATTACGTGGTCATATTTAGAACTCAAATAACCAGCGGAATGTGACAGAAATCGAACTCAAACGGGAAATAATATGTGTCCTTTGCAACGTATTTCAGCTATTTAGCTCTTGATTACTGACTTGACAAATGACAATCAAGCCCGAAACGCCGTTATATAACATATACAATAACATATGGTTTGACTCTATTCAGTTGGGCAATCTTGTCGGAACCAGTGCAACCGATCGACTACTCAACCAAAAGTATTAGCCTACTTGTGAAATTATTCGAAGGCAAATAATTGCTCTTTGTTCTGAGAAGAGGAAGAGGTATCCATAGACTATGTGCTTTAAGGGTTGAAATAAGAAATTAAAATGAAAATGATCTTAAGAATGTGTTGTCGCCAGTTATTATAGTATGGCCAACGCATATCTGTTTGCAACAATAAAACAACCCAGAGACCGTATGGCATTTTTTGAGAATTGTTATTGTCATGCATTTGTTTCTGTTTCAGTTAATAAGAGCTTTGCCAAGAAAATTTGTTCAAGCAATAATAATGTTGTTGATTAAAATGAAATTGAAGAAAGCGACAGCGTAAATCATTTATTATTTAGAAGATACCTCATATTTATACCTTAAAGTGTTACTATTTTTGATATTATTTTGGATGATATAGACTTCTTTTATGGGTTTAGTATTTGATAGTATTAAATTGCAATTGCAACAATTTATAAATTGTGTCTTCATTCGTCAATGGGTATATATTCCACTAGAGTGTGGGATGCGCTCTATATTCGCAATTATACAGTTAGTAGTGTGATTCGTAACTCATTATAAGCAAAAACAGAATTTATTATCGGAAAAGCGGATAGGTTAGGTACATATTGATTAATAGTTTTGAAATTGTTATGCTCACAAATTGAAAATCAGAATTCTGAAAATTAATAAAAACAATTAAAAATTTATAGTGATCTTAATTAAACATAATAAAATAATATCAATATTATTTCTCCACCATAAAATAATTGATCAGCCATGGAAATTAAAGATAGTGCTTTGTTTGAAACCCTAATAGCATGACCAATGTGATATTTGCACGTAATAATGACATGAGGATTAAATTTCAGACGTAATTTCAGGATAGATAGATAGTTTAAATTGGGCTCTACACCTAGTAAAAGAATTCCGAGAGCCAGATATAAGTAGGAAAAAGTAAAACGTGTTTATTCAGGAAAATAAAAGCTTGATGATAATTACTGGTTCATACGACAAACTTTAATAAAGAAAGAAATAGTTGGATTTTGAGCTTGTAAATTTTGACTTGTCTGGTAATATTAAACCTACTTCAGTAAGTATAATTACATAAGATACTAATTATAATTGTTAAAATGAGTTAATAGTTAATTTAAATTTGTAAAAGAAATTATTTTTTATCTTTAAAAAAAAAATCATTTTGATAACCAGTCGTTATTCTCAATGTTTACTAGCTTCTATTCACAGAGTTCTAGTAAATACATATTGCTAAAGATGGATGCAAATCGTACAGATTCAACTTGACTGAAACGGAGGCCATATGAAACCTTGATAGAATACATTATGGTGGCCCTAATATGTAATTATACAGACAGCTCATCGACGTCCCCCGAATACGGGACCGCAACAAAAACTATCAGTTTTTTCTTGTTTCTGCTCACTTTTTCCGTCGTCTTTTTGCTGTGAATCATCTATCTGTCTTCTGTTTCTTACCATGTCCTTGATAAAATTGAAGGAATGAACCGGAGCTGAAAATATACACAAGATGTAGATTTACAGGGATTTATATAGGCAGCATTACAAAATATAGAAAAGTTAATATTGAATCACAAAATACACACACTGTGTATCAAAACAACTAACACGTTTATTTCGCTATGAGTATTGATGTGATTGTGTCTTTATCATCTGAGCAATATGAATAGAGTAAACAATAAGACATGTCTATCAATACAACTAACATTCTGTTAAGCAATGTCCGTCAATACAACAAACATTATATTAAGTCATATTTTCAAAACGGAATACACCATGTCTGAATATGTCTATCAATACAACATGCATTATATTATATATGTCATGTTTTTCAATAGTACATGTCTGAATATTGTCATCAATACATCATACATTATATTAAGTCATGTATTTCAATAGTGCATGTCTGAATATTGCTATCAATACAACATACATTATATGAAGTTATGTATTTCAATAGTGTACGTCTGAATATTGTTATCAATACAACATGTCTGAATATTGTTATCAATACAACATCCATTATATTAAGTCATGTATTTCAATAGTGCACGTCTGAATATTGTTATCAATACAACATACATTATATTAAGTCATGTATTTCAATAGTGCATGTCTGAATATTGCTATCAATACAACATATATTATATTTAGTTGATTATTTCAATAGTGCATGTCTGAATATTGTCATCAATACAACATACCTATATTTTCCAATTGTTTATCAGGGGAGTATTTTCCTTCAAATACATAAATAAGTGTATCGGGGAGAAAACCCACAAAAACCTTATCAGACAATAGTGATCTTTTATTTGAAATCCCATTAACTACACCTGATCATTTATTTTCACTTTATATTTTATGGATATGGTATTAATTAAACAATAACAACACTTTAAAAAAAAATCTGACTGACGATATCTGTATATATTGTTGTATATTGTACCAGTGTCGAAATCTTATAAACCATCTTAAAAACTAATGTATTCTTTGATAATAGGATTAATTGAGAATTTTAAAAGTTTTGTGACGTCTTTTGATTTGCTATAGTAAACGTTTCCGTTTTAGTGAAAAGATTATGGTTCTGTTTTACAAACATTTGCCTTTAGATAACTGTTCCAATTAGATGTCGAACACTTTAATCTACGTTTATTACTAAATATTTCTTAAAATTTCCAATTTTACAATGGGCTAACGTGCAGAGCCTGAAGCAAACCTATCGTCGGTTTAGGTCTTTTCCATGTCAGGCACGTCGACCTGTACCACAATAAGAGACAGCCATGGTTCTGATAAAATTTTGGCATCAAAACTGTCGACGGCTCTAATGTCCTTTATAATTTGCTCTCTTTTCCATTTTTATGAGGAAATCTGATATTTTATTAACTGATTAATTGGAATCTATATCATAATATCCAAAATATTCCTGAAAATTTCAAGTTTCCTCATTTGTTGGTTTCTTTTTGTAAACAAAATAAAACAAAGATGCGCATCTTTAAACTCTGAAAAATAAAGTTGTGTCACTTTTTGAGAGTAGGAGCTTTATTTTTCAGTTGACTAGCGGAAACTTGTTTATATATTTGTTTTTGAGATCACTTAGATATCTGCACTTATTTCCAAGAATTAAATTCGACGTTAATTCATTTTTTTCCCATTTCGTATTAACTATTTTTCACCCTATTAGCCTAATTATTTGACTATTGTCTTTTCAAACATACCTTCCTCAGTCAGCTGTAGTTGTAAAGATGACATCAACAAAACTAAAGTCAACATAACGTATTTCTTCATTTTTCGTTAATAAATCTGTAAAATAATTTTGTTTGAATCATTTTTCAGACAGACTGAATTTAATTATTCAAAATCCACTCACCATTACTATTTGATGCATTTATCATCTAAATATATATAGATATATAAAGCTGACTATTTAACAATCTTTAATAGCAACCCCTCAAATTGGCCGCCAAGTTCTTTATTCCATAATTTAAAGAATCAGTTATATATTTATTTTATCACAAACTTGATGATTTGAGCAAATCTTGGTAAATCATGATTTAATGATTTCATGTAAGCAGTAAGAAAATGTATAATATGCTTTTAAAATATTGTGTCATAATACAAAAAAAAAAAAATAGCCTTATTAAAAGATATTTTCTATCACCTGTGTTCAAAATTACTTTACTGAGTGGCTCACATAGGACATAATTATTTTTGTTTTATTTTGAATCAAAAACTTTATTTTTCACCTAGGTGAATAGTTGATGATAATTCCTGTACCTTTAATTAAAAACTTTATTTTTACACCTAGGAGAAAAAAAGGCTGATAAGTACTGAAGGTTTTAATTAAAAACTTAATTTTCCACCAAGATGATAATATTTCCACTTAAATGAAAACACTTTTCACCAAGTGTTTTCACCTTGGTGTAAAATAAAGTTTTTAAATAACAACTACCAGACTTGTTTTTACCTTGGTGTTAAGTATTTTTACCTTGGTGGAAACTACGGGACTTGTCAAACACTTTTCACCTTGGTGGAATATAAGGTTTTTAAATAAAAACTACCGAGCTCATCTAGGTGAAAATAAAGTTTTTAATTCAAACTAAAAGAATTAATTATGTCGTATGTGAACCGTACTACTTTTTAAAAACACTAGTTACATCTTACCTTAACAATCAGTGGCCACAAATCAAAAATCTCACAACAATTATTCAATTACAAATGACGGAGAAATATTTATATGTTACTGATAACATCTACAAGGTCTTCATTGGCTCGTTTCTTGACGAATCAATTGAAATATCCTAATCCTTGTCAAATACCTTTAGCGTGAGAATATTGTAGATATCTGATGCAGAATTAAGTGATACCTGCAATGAATAATTATAATTACAATGGGAAGGTGAATGATTACACAAACCACAAACTATACCGACTTGACAAAGACAATAATTTTACCGCATTAGCAAATCGATTTCCGTCTAAGATTTCTCTTTAGATATCGATGAAAAGGCTTGGTGATATTCTGAACAAATCTACAATACTTTCTTGAATTTAATTATTAAAATACAATTAAATTGTTAAATTAAAATAAATAGGATTGTGTTTTTAGATTTCCGAGCTACAATCCAGGAGGGGTCTTCACAAATCCTTAACACTTGCATTGCAGAATTTGAAGGACTATGTCATGGCTTGCTTCCTGTTTATAGATTAAAACTTATATCTTAAAAAATTTAATCAAAACAGATCAACAAATATTCATATAAAACAGTACAGAAATAGTTATCTCAAATACATTGTTTTCTACTGTCAAATCAAACTTATTCTAGGTCTTTATCAAATCTACATAAATATATATCATCTTTCATTGCTGTTATCAACAACATAAACTATTATGTTTACAGTAGAAAAGTATAAAAAATATTTAATTTCATTTCAAAATAAAATCGTAAAATATTCTTCTCAAATTCAACAAACAACTTAAGTCAAAATACATATTGATGCATATTCAAGGCCTCTTCAAAACTTAAACAAGTACAGTCTACAATATTATAAAAGTGGTATATTGGTGGTAAGCATTGTCACTTATTCTACACTGCCATAATACAAAATATGCATATATAGTTGATATCTTTGCCTGCCTTCATGTATGCAATTGATATCATAAAATAAACTAATATCTATAAAAAATCTAATAACTATTTGATCATGCTTCAAAAATAACAAGAAAATGTAAATATTTTAAAAATGTTGATAATTAACAAAAATATTCTTCACAACCATTTAATAATAACAATGATAAACAGATAAGTAAAAACAAAAAGTTACTTGTTTATATTATTAAAATATTACTGAATCTACATATACTACAACCTACTAACAAATTCATTATGTTATTAAGGAAAAAACGGACAGACTTTGATTTCCAAGATCTTGCCAGACATGTACAATGGTAAAAACATATTCTGTTGGCTAAATCTAAACTATCTCAATCTAAATCTAAGTTTCCACTGACAAAAAACTGTATTTTATACAGTTATCAGCTTTGTGTGAACCATTCACATGTACATGTTTCGGTGCATTATGCCTATTCATGAATATTTTGTTTGAGAAACATATTTTGCTTTTGGCATCATCAGAAGAAATTCTTTTAAACAACCAATTAACAAAACAAAACAAAAAAGCCATTCAGTACAATATGTATTGCTAAGAAATATCATTTCAATTTCTCAAAAAACATTCAAGATTTGAAAAATGATTACCTTTGTGAGCCTATGGCCTCCAGGTAGATTTTTATTGCACAATTAACAAATGAAGCATAAAATGAATGTGAAATGAAAATGGGTCACTTAAACAATTCATGTGATAATTAGTTATAACCAAACCTACATTCACAACCATGAAATATGAGGAAAGAATTTCAAAATAAAATCTGATGTGGATAAGTGCTTTATCCATCAACCCCTTTTTTTTTTTTGTACAACATTATATAAGTATACTGTTTATAAGACAACTAGAAATAGGTATAAGTAATGAACAACAAGATATATGGATATACTATTTCTGATATATCCAAATATCTTGTGCTTCTTTACTTACGCCTACTTCTAGTTGTCTTATAACAGTAAGCTTACACAATGTATATATTATTTTGATTTTGTACTAAGCTCCCATTTCCTGGCTGAAAAAAATATTCTAGAGTACATGAAGGTACATAATGAGTCAATATTTAAATATATCAATGTTCTATAGCCTAAAGGAATGAAACTGTTCATATGAAACTTGATATGCAAATTTAACAAATAATGAAATTCAACATTACATTATAACAAAACTTAATTTACATAAAGGAAGAAATATAATATATTATAGGAATAAGTAGTACAAAATGAACACATAGAAAGGATAATATATAAAACTTCTGGCACAGATCTATTTGGCAAGGTGAAAATATAATTAGATGAAAAAAATAAAAAAGGAAAGACTATTTAATATACTGCAATCACTGGGCTATATTATAAAATTATAACTTATATTGTAAATTAATATTCTCAATTAACAGAAGGCAACGTAATGACAAAATATCATTATATCTCTCTGTTTCATACACAATATTATCACACTTTTCATTTCATGTTATATGTTTTCTAAAGTTTAACAAAAGAATATTTTATTGGACAGCATTACAAATATATAGATAATAAATCAACAAGATCAGTATCAAAGAAATACAAACTTAACACACTGTGAAACAACCTTTTAAAAATATTTTGGGCAAAATTCTCTGATTTTACCACCAAGAAATTAGTTTCTTTAAAGCAACATTTGTTTTCAATTCTTAATGTAATCAAATTATCATTGAAGTAGAAAAATCCAGAATAAAAAGAGGAGACAGTGAACAGATATTTCTTGTCATACAGATGCTCAATTCTAACAGTGTGTTTCCTCTCTTTCGTGACTAGGTAAGCGTATTATTTTCTCTATTCTATTATACCCAGGATTCTCTTTCCTCCTGGCTGAACCTCGTACATTATCATTGATATCACTACTTTTTATAGGATCATTTATTGCACGTTGAAAACTGTTATTATTATTATTATTTGCATTGTTTGGAATATTGTCTTTTTGATCAGCTGTTTTCACTTTACGGAAAGATCTAGTTCTCTCAGTGAAGTTGATGTCTTTAATGCTAGGACCTCTGATTGAATTGGATCTTCTACGCCTCATGGAAGACCGATCTATACTATTTGATCTACTAAGGGAAGGAGTATTTGAGCGACTATCTTTGTCTGTTTTAACACGTTCACGACTTAAAGCTCGTCTCAAATTGCCAGGAAATATACTTGATAATGATCGACTAGCTTGTTTATTTTTATGTGAGAGAGTTGGTGATCCTTGTGGAGGTGATTTTACACCATTAGATTGAGCATAAAGATTCTGTTTACTGCCAACATTTAAGAAATTAGGATTAGAATTTGATTTACGTAATATTTCATGGTTCTTTTGCTTTGAAAGAATACGGCGTAATCGTCTAGCACTTGGACCAGGACTTCTAGTAACACTGGAATCTCTTCTTGAATTATAATAATCTACAGATTGACTGCGATCTCGTTCATGTTTATCAAAATCATCACTAGCACGAAACTCTTGTAGTTGAGGAAAGGGAACAGGTAGTTTAGAAGTATTCATGTTCTCATCTGTTTGGTGTACTACATCATCTAAACTATCAACAGAATCATCTCTATATAATACAGTTTTCATGTGATTACTTAAATCTTCACAACTCGTGGCTTTCTGAGAATCTTTCAAACTCTCTGTTCTACGCTTCTTTTCCTGAGAAGACTTCATTCTGCCTGTTGTTTGAGTTCCTTCATAATATGAACTGTGGACATTTAAAAGGGCTTCAGGTGGTGGAGGTGGAAACTCCATTGAACTATGATGAGAGTTATCTCCCTGTATATAGTTATTAGAACCACCACTATTGGCAGAAGATATACTTGAACTTCTGCGCTGTCTTGACCTATGAGGTCGGGTGCCATTTGGTATTCTGTTTCCTGAGCCAAGTCTAGGAGGGGGTGGGGGTGGACGAGATGTAACTAAAGTAGCATCATGATTATTACTGCCATTGGTTGTTCTAAGGGGTGGTGGTGGGGGCCTCACCGGATTCACTGATCTAGAATCCAACTGTGACTTTCTAAATCTGAAATATAATGTAATATAGTGTGTTATTTATCAACTAAAACTCTGAGAAAATAAATGCAATTATTCTAAGGTCATAGTTCCGCCTTTTCGGAGCATGCTTTGGGCCTTGATTGACCTCCTAAAATATTCAACCATGCCTTTTCATATACTTTTTCTTTCAGACAACTGTAGATTGTAACTAAATAATTATATCTAAAAATTATCTGAATCTGAAACCTACCCTATGGATGCTGTTTGTGATCTTGAATGTACTTTTGTTTTAGTTCTTCTAACAACTCCATCTGTATCATCATTTTCATCTACAAATATATCTGAATATAAGCACCATAAACATTATGATTATCAAGCCAAGACTAGAATGTGGTGTACAAAATGCCCTCTTACTTTAAACTCATTGCCTTGAGATTATTACATTTACATCAGCAAGTACTGTAAGGCTAGAAATTAATGCGTCAACAAATTAATGCGACATGGGGTATAGAGACTAAAATGCGAGTACAAATTAATGCGATCCGCGATAGGTGTCGCATTTTTTAATATCATCAAAATTCTAAAGTGCTTTATGAATGAAGACATGAACAATGATCAAGATTTTATCTTTAAATAGTCAAGTGTGAAAATCTTTTGTTTTTTAACGTCATTGATTACTAATCAGTTTCAAATATTTGAACTCCATAAACTTCACTTGGGAATATGTATTTAAAAATGCGGATACAAATTAATGCGATCGCGGATAGGTCGCATTTAACGCATTAATTTCTATCTCGCAATAATTTGTAGCCTTACAGTAATAATATTACTGTAGACAGTGGTGGCGCCAACTGCAGGTACATATGGGAGGTAGGTTAATGGGCAACAATTGTCAGGATGGATATTCAAAATGGGGAGACTCATAGGCACAAGCCTAAAAATCATTTCATGCATTTAGACACATATGAAGCAAAAACTCTTACCATGACTATCTGTACTAAGATTATAATTAAAATTAGTTTTTAATATAGCTAATATATCAGGATTATTAATTGATTGAACTGACACTGTGGTTAAACCATGTAATTTATCAAATTCTTCTAAATATTCAGCTATTTCTTCAGCAGTTCCTTTTTTATGTGGCTAAAAATATATAAGTATAAACTACAGTTAGGATGTAAATATGTAAAATCTAGCCTTGTTCTCAAGAATTCCCTTTGGTATGTCAACATCAAAATAAATGTGTTTGATGACTTAGATCTGGTTTAGTGTGTGAAAGTCAAGACCATGACTAAGTAACCTATCTCCATTCTTTCTTTAGAATAATAATTTGGGAAATATTATTGCAAAGATGCTTGACAATAAAAAGAAAATGAAATGAATGAGTTTTATGTCTTACTCTTGCTAAAGCTAGAAAACAATAGAATCTCAAGTGAATGTTGATTAGAAAGAACATCATCATCAATACCGGTATAAATAATTGATAATATTATAACTCCAATGTGTTATTGATTAACTTGATATGTAATTTATATCAATAATTAATCACTATTGTTATTTAACAGAATCAAATCAAACATTCTATATGTAACAATACATGTTAACATTGCTTCTGTGATAGTACACCTGATTGAGATTGGGAAAGTGTATGACATTCAACACATAATGAATTAATAATTTCCTTCTTATTTTAAGTACAAGAACAATCAAGATAATCTTTCTTCTGAATCTACAGCTCGTGCTGGCATACAAAATAGCCTTGAAATGAACCTAGGCAAATTCAGCCAATGACAGATATACCGGTAATATTAAGGCTTTTCTTTGCAGACAGAAGTAGATGTTAGTACCACAAGATAAAGCCTTATCAAATTAATTGATTTAATAATCGTTCACATTCAATTATCATCTACATGTAATGTTCAGTAGTTGGATATCAATTATTGAGACCTACCTTAGCTTTATCTAGAGTATTAACAATATACTGATCTAATATATCATATATCTTATTATCATCACCATTTAAACATTGGAAATTATATACTCCTTCTCCCATTGGTGCAACACGTCCTGCTTCTAATGTTAGCTGACCAAAGCCACTACTTTCAAAACATCTTATACTCTTTAAAGGCCATTGCGCTAATATTGAACGCGAGTCCTGAAATGTAAATAACGTAATAATAATCCCCCAGGCAACTCCAACAGGTTTGAAGAAAGTCAAAAAAGCAAGATCCTGTTTTAAACTTAATAGGGTCCTGTTTCAAATAAGCAAGATCCTGTTTTAAGCTTAGGAGGGTCCTGTTTCAAATAAACAAGACCCTGTTTTAAACTTAGGAGGGTCCTGTTTCAAATAGGCAAGATCCTGTTTTAAACTTAGGAGGTCCTGTTTCAAATAAGCAAGATCCTGTTTTAAACTTAGGAGAGTCCTGTTTCAAATAAGCAAGACCCTGTTTTAAATAATCTAAGTTGTCACACACTTGATCGCGGCAACAAAAATCTGTCCATCTATTACAAAGGTGCTTTAAATTTATTTTAAACAAATTATGCAACGAAATATTGTGTTTTTGCTTCATTATTATTATATCAAAATATAAGGAGGATCTTTTTCAAGCATTAGGTTGTCTTTCCAACATTAAATCTTGAGAAGTCTATATACAAGGTATGAGGTCTTGGTATTTGAAATATAGAATACTATTCTATAACAAAGTTCATGTAGTTGATAAAGGCACAGCTTACCTTCAATGCTAATGTTATACCACAAGGTGATAAATGTAATATACATGGCGAATCAATAGCTCCTATATCTTTACTAGCATCACTATCATCAGCATCAACATTAAATATATCATCTACAATATAATATCACATTTTATATAGCATACTAAAAACATAATATATCATCTACAATAATATATCACATTTATAGACCATACTAAAAACATAATATATCATCTACAATATAATATCACACTTATATTTATAGACCATACTAAAAACATAATATATCATCTACAATATAATATCACACTTATATAGCATACTAAAAACATAATATATCATCTACAATATAATATCACACTTATATAGCATACTAAAAACATAATATATCATCTACAATATAATATTACATTTTATATAGCAAACTAAAAACATAATATATCATCTACAATACAATTAGGGCTGTCGGAAATAATCGATATATCGATATATCATGATACGAGACACCTGGAAGCAATATATCAATATTGATCTGAGCGTATCGATTATCGACATATAGTTAAAAATAGAACATTCTAGTATTATAATAACTGTTACCCTACTTTCACTTTTCACATGGCAGACCGTGATTGTGGTTGTCGTAATTTTCACGACAATCAAAAACTTTTCTGAACGTTTTAGAAAGTGTACCTGCAACACCCGTTCCCTCAGAACGTGTCTTCAGCGTGCCTCCTGTCTTCTCAAAGATCATGTCTTTAGCGATCTAATGTTGACAATTTAATTTTTTTGAAGAACATTTGATAACTCCAAATATACAAAGTCAATATGAAAGTGGTTGGCTGTTTTTTTTCTTTGTGTTTATCATTTGTTATGTGCCAAATATTTATTTTAGTTATGATCAAGTTGTTTCAAAGTCTTCATTATCCCATAAGGTGCAGAAGAGCAGGACGTTAATCCCCATTTCATTTATTTATGATTTATTTATTTACAAAGAAAGTTGAATAATAATTATTTGATATTGTTTTAATGTTTACAAATGAAAGATAATCATTACTCACAGTATTTCTTTGTCACTCTTATTAAGTTTAAATGGGATAGTAATATAGCATGCATAACAAATCTGAATTTGCTAAATACAATCAACTGTAAGACATTTCGCAATATATCGCAATACGTATTGCAATACAGAGAGGTGTATCGCAATATATCGCAATACGATTTCTGGCCGCAATACACAGCCCTAAATACAATATCACATTTTATATAGCATACTAAAAACATAATATCATCTACAATATAATATCACATTTTATATAGCATACTAAAAACATAATATCATCTACAATATAATATCACATTTTATATAGCATACTAAAAACATAAAATATCAATATATCAAAATATAATCAACATTATAATGGCATAACAAAAGATTATATATGATATATAGGCTCTTTATATATCTCTAAAGACAAAGTACTGTATATTTATCTTGTACATTATAGAATTTGAGTCACAAAATATATGCCTTCAATCTACTGCAAAAACAATAAAAAAATATTTAACAGTAAATTTAACTTAAACATAATTTAATATATTTCTATTGAGATTCACATAGATTTACATTTAACACACTAATTATTCAAAATGAATTTATCAAACTAGTTCAAGCAGAAATATAAATCAACACAATCCCTACATTAATCATTCTCCATAGTCAACCTGCAGAAACCATAAACAGTTCTATAACAACCATTCTGTTAATGTCATACAATTTAAATCATCACATTGATTTGTTTCTCGTTAAATAGTTTCAGTGAATTGCATCAGTAAACTATAACAATGTGTCAGACAATTATTTAGAATTCTAGTTTGTTACATGGAATATATGAAAACTGCTATAAAATTGGAGAAAAATATATCATTTGGTTCATAAAAACCGCCAATGCTGTGTCAATGTGGAATCAGTGCACAATGATGGAAAGTCAGGGCAACGACATGAGCTTTGGACAATATGTATCAGCAATTTCTCTCTTCTAAAAGAAATGCCTGCACCTCTAACAGGGGAACTTATTTACTATCCTTAAACTAGAAGTTGATATATAAATTTAACTATCATGTAGATTTCAATTCAACCTTAACATGTCAAGTTTTATTTCTATTGACACTACATATGGCAGACTGCTGATATTACAAACTATACTTTATGATTATAGATAATTTGATTAGTAATGGTATTGTGGGTGTAGATTTATTATATAATTACTTATAAAAGGTTAACCTCATATTATATAAATATTCATGACTAGAAACGCATTCTGATTTCTTTAACAACTGATTAATTATTCATTTAACCTACACTTTTGTATCATTCCAGCTTTAAAATATCATTGTTTCTTGGATGATAATAAAGAACTTCACTTACTTTTGCCTATATCAGCAAATAATTTCTAAAAGTTTTATCAGCTAAAAAAATAACAGGTTTCAAAAAAGAAGGAAATAACTTATATTGAATATTTGTATTTGTGTTTCTGATAAAGTTCATCTTTTGGTGATAACTATTTAAAATTTTCATTTCTTTCTTTCACTTTACCTTCTAATATGTCTAAAATAGTTGAATTCATTTTGAAAGTAACAAGTATAAATAATTAATACAGGATATTCATAAATATAGACATTTGACATGACATGACAAGGAAGTCATTAGGAGTAATAGCTTTTCTTTTACTAAACAAAAATACTAATAACCTCTTATAGCAGTTCACTTGATCTTAATATATTGAGGAACTAAACAACCATAGGATAACAACTTTCAGGTTAAATTAGGATTCTTGGTCTGGTCCTCTTGACATTGAGTTAATCAGACCCATTGATGATAAGATGACAGTATTATCTTGTCATATACAGAAGAAACAAACTAAAACATGACAATACTAAATTTAAATTAATTTTTTCATGGTAAAATGAACTAAGCTTTTGTTAACACTAACTTTCAAAGACATGCCTCATTGTTCTGGAAGGAAATTAATTTTTGATAATTCCCTGTTGCCATGTGAACTAAATGACACTGAGCAGACAGTATTTTTGCCTGGAAGTGGATAAGAAGATGCTACTGGATTCATAGTATCAATATTCAACTTTTCCTCACCAGCTGAAAGATCTTAAATTTGAACAATTCTCTGTATAACAGAATCAAACCATGATATCTAGTTTTCTAAAACTGAAGCCTGTAGCACACAGAACTTTGGTTTATTGTCCCATCTGAACAATATGTCAGTCATTCTGATTTGCATCACAGATATGGGTAAACCATGATTGAAAATAAAAGTTAATCCCAATCTTTGCCGGGACTGAACCCTGGATCTCAGGTTAGCAAGCAGATATCTAACTCAGCAACTGAGCAACGGCAGCTATAATGACACTACCAGGGTATATAATCTTCCGATTTCGTGATTTCATGGGTAATAACTAAATAAATGGCAGTTTTGTACATAATCATATGGAAATGGGACAACATATTGTAATGCTACAATGTGATACTCTGACACTGCTGTGGGTAACTGAAAATCAGATGTGACAACCAGAAAACCATTAAAGGTATTATGTAACCTTTAAAAAATCAAAGTTCAGATAAAAACATACAGAACACAGGAACGCAATCATAAATAATCAAAAATAAAACCGATGATCTTGTATATATAAAAGTGACCACTCAAATGATAAGAATGAATAGAAAGTAAGTAATATTGTTGATAATATATAAAATATAAAGAGTAGGTTATACTGACACAGGTAACATCTCTTAATGTCAGTTATTTATAAAATATTTAACATATATAATATTATCACACAAATCATAGACAATCTTTAGTTTGAAGGCAACAAATGACTCGTGAAATAGTGAAATAATTAGACTAAATCAAGAAAACATTGCATTGATCTATTTCTTCTCCCAGTTGAAAGAGTAGCAATATTTTACAATATGAAGAATAAAGAAATACCCATATGGTCCCAGGGATCACATTAATATTGCTCTGTCTTTATGCCTTCAAGCTATCATGAAATAACATCACAGACAAAATAATATAAGAGAAAAGGGAATGAGAGAGTTGATTAGAATGTTGTTAAAAGCCTCATCAAGACAGGTCGTTTTAAAGCTTTTGACCACACTCACTTTAAAGTAGGGTTTATACTTTGGAGGAGTAAAACAGACCAATGTATCATGATACAGATTTCAAATAAAGTCATACAAATTACCCTGTACATACCTTGAACTTGTGATTTTAATTTGGTTTGTATTTGAAGAAGGAAGACAAAAATGTCTGCAGTTTTCTTGGAATCAGATGAAAGGCATAATTGTTGATCAGGTGTAGAAATCTCAAAACTGAATTGTCGATTTTTAGCATTGATACTTTTCTCCACACGAAATGTTGGCCATAAAACAAATTCTCCTGAAAAATACACATACAGAGATATGAAATCTTGATCAAGGCAAAGCCTTTTGGACTAAAAGGTCAATTTTAAAATTTTAACTTTCATTTTTAAGTCATACGGGAATGACAATTGACTCTGACGCCCACAACATCTAAATATGTAATGGGTTTAAATATACCTTATAGTTTCTTTCAAGATATAAACCAGTATTTGGGCTTAACTAAAACAAATTTATACAATAAGAAGCCAAAAAAGAGGCGTTTGCTACAAATTTTCACAATGTAAGATAGTTACTTTGGTCATTGTTACAGATTGTTTAACTTGTTTCTATGTTAACACCTCAGATCTACTATTTATACAATGTTGTTTAAAGGAGAGAAAATGATCAAAGTGTCAACAACAGACCACAGTCAAACTAATCTGACCTGATAAAGGTCAAGATCATTTAGAGACAAGTTGACAGATTGTATTCTCTCAGTGATGTACTAACAGCATACTGTAAGGCTACAAATTATTGCGAGATGGAAATTAATATGTTAAATGCGACCTATCCGCGATCGCATTAATTTGTATCCGCATTTTTAAATACATATTTCCAAGTGAATTATATGGAGTTAAGTATTTAAATTGAGACCGGACGGGATTAAGTAATTAGGTAATTATCTCTGAATTTGAAGCTGATTAGTAATCAATGACGTTACAAAAACAAAAGATTTTCATACTTGACTATTTAAAGATAAAATCTTGATCATTGTTCATGTCTTCATTCATTAAACACTTGTAGAATTCCGGCTTTTGTTTCCATCATATTTCCGGGAAGCCATTTTCTTTTTTTATGATATTAAAAAATGCCACACCTATCGCGGATCGCATTTATTTGTACTCGCATTAATTTGTTGACGCATTAATTTCTAGCCTTACAGTATCTTACAAAATTATCTATAAATGTTTTCTACAAATCATCAAAAATCATTTAAATAATTCTATATAATTGACATTTCTTAACCTAAAAAATTAAAGGTCAAGGTTTCCAGCCACTGTCCATGTATTATGTGCTCACCCATAGATTTTATACATTTCAAAGCCTCAATAATTAAGGCAAAATACCAATTATTAATATCATTATAAAATCTCTTCAAACATTTGCTTGAATATATTTCAACGTCAGAATAGTTAAATAGTATCATAACGCAACATTAATTATTACAAATTTAATTTTATTTGTTGTGCAACAGCCAGAGTATTTGCGTTTAATATTGACTATTGGTTAAATAAGTATGCATCCTCCAATACCTTAGGAATTTTCAAAATGCAACAATAAAACTATATTTGGAATTTTTTTTAAAACGAGCAAGTGATGAATCCGTTCTGTTTGAGGAAGAGCGAGTCTTAGTAATCAACGCTAAAAAAACAACATCCCATCCATGCACAAGCACGCTATGATAATCATTTTCTGATGTATACAATCAAATATTTCCAGTGATTGTTATTTCATTGAAAATTGTGTTGATGTTGGATTCTAAATCATATGAATTGCTTTTACTCTCTCGTCCGTGAATTTGAATATTATACATTGTCTGACGATGTTGAGGTGAATTCAAAAGTAAAGGTCAAGGACGCAGGGAAACTCATGATAAGGTTACTTTCCTTCATAATTACAACGGATTTCTAAGTCTCGCAATTTGAAAATTGTTTAATGAATATATTAAGCATTTTATAACTATCAGGTACTTAATTTTGAGGATTTATCGAATTATAGAGGGAGTTTGATGTATAGTTATGAAACCAGGTAAGTCCACATATTAAAATATAGTGAAATTAAAATTATATGCCCTTTTAAGACCTTTTATAATTTTAAGTAGATATTTTATAGCACCAGTCACAGATTCTACAAAGTTAACATCAAGTTTATAATAGTTAAACATCTCACATCTTACCTTTTGGGTTAATAGAATTATTTTTAGGTTTTTTACTATAAATTTCTATGACAGGCTTCTCTCCTCTAATTCTTAATATCAAATATTTCAGCTTCCATTTTCCTTTTTTACCCAGAAACAGTTTTGTTCGTCGTATGTTATACTGATAAAAATAATCCTGTAAATAATGACAATAATAATCAATTATTTAAATCAAAAAGAAATCTATTAAGGACAATAACAGAACTATACAGAAACATTTCTCTCATCCGAGAACCAATATTTCTATAACAGAACTTGACATCTTTCATTACATTCTGTCAACTTTTCAGGTATTTGTTAACAAAGAAAAAAGGTCTGGAAGTCTATTCAACCTTCCCAATGTACAGTACTTTGATTTAATTATAGTGTAACAGGCACTAAACTTTTATTCTAAAAAGTGACCATGAAGGCTGCAATAAAGCTCTGTAAAATGGTGAGAAAGCAAAGTTTTTACTGTACTTTAAATATCTACTTCAACTCATTAAATTTGAAATTTGAATTTATAACAAAACATATTAAATCTAATTGCATTGTGCAATATTTTACTTGACTTAATATATCAGAAACTTTCACATAAATTGCTTTCAAAATGTCAAGGTTTTTTTGGGTCTTATGTCTTTGAAATAATAAAAGAACCCACTTCATACTTCAATTTAAAACAAAACAAAACAGACATTGTGTCACATTCTAAATCAAATTACAATTGTATCTACAAAAGTCACATTTATAAAGAATTCAATTATTTTGCTGTCATATATAAAGAATGGAGTTGAGTGTATATAATTAAAACATAAGGTGTGCAGAGATCATTAACATGTAAAAAGGTCAACAAAAGAATTCTAAATATTTGATAATGTGATTTAAAATAGTTTATAAAAGGGCTAATCTATCTTCTACTGACTAATTAACTTATACTTAATCAATCTAATTACCAAATACATAACAAATATTGTATAATTATAGTCAATGGAATGATAATTATTTTAATATCATTACAACCAGGTAAAATATTGGGACATACTTAAAATTATAAGTTTATAAAGCAAGTTTTAAATACACATTAGTGAAAGGTTGCTAATGCACCTCATCTGATGGAGTTCCTATATTACATAGTTATATTCTACTTTGACTTAAATATTTAAAATGATAGTACGGAAATATGTTTAACCATCTCAATGCTAAATCCCTTTACAGTGACCTTATAAAGAAATATTCTACATCTACATTATAAATAACAACATTATTAAGTTCTATGTAAATTTTCAGAGAGGTAAAGGTTGTTTAGTTAAGTCATTTGTAAGCGTAAGCTATCAATAATTGCCCGTATTTTTGGTTTGGATCTTGCTAAAGATTAATCAAAGGTTTTAGATTAAACAAAATTATGACCAGATGTCTGATTATAAACATTGAGGAACCATATTCCATTTTACTAACCACAGTACCTTAAACAGTCTAGAGTAATACAGTACCGGTATTATAGTATTACTAACAACTTCAACCAGGTAGTAAGGTTCAACCACACCATATGGAAAAGTTTAATGTACCGGTACCGGTAATTAGTTTAGAAATTGAAAGAAATTAGTTTATAATAAGACCATCATGATGTCAATAAAAGATGATCTAATAGATCTACTCATCACAAAAAACATCGCGGTAAATTGGCACACATCCTGTTTTCTTGAAAACTACCTATAGTACCAGTACTAGGCATCATCTATTGGCATCCTGACAAATTCGTAAACAATCAGGAAGCTAACAGTTAATCATCACTTACCTTCAAACAGTATTTCATAGTTATCTTAGTTTGTATAATTGATGATGACACATGAGTCATTTTATTACTACATACATGATACAGATGTAATAATAACAATACCTTTACCTTCAACTAGTTCATTAGGTACAATTTTCACATTTTCCTTTTCAAGATTTGACAAAAAAATTATGTGAGTGGCAGTATTTGCCTAATTTACAAGGAGAGCGTTTATGTTTTTGACATACACAGTAATTTTCCAATAGCCATAACCATTAAATATAAAGGACTTGTAAAATTTTACCTTTCACCTTGTTGTTAGCACACACCAATTTTGAATTTTGTGTCATGTCACAACAAATTTGCTCAGAGATCTAGGGCCTAAGTCTAAGCCACAATGATGAGCAACTTTCAACAAGTGCCCCTTTCCAACTACTCAAATATAATAATATACATGTAGATCTAGTTGTAGATATCTACTGTAAAAAAATTCAAATTCAGTGAAACACATTTAGTTTGTTATTATAGGTTTTAAAAAAGACGTTCCTTACCACACTCCCTACTTTTTCGGCTTTGGCCTACCTTTCATTCAATCACAAGCCACTATTTCCAAGAAAAACTTTTGATCCCTAAGAACTCTATTCACCAAATTATTGACTGAGTGGGAAAAACAAATGATCAAACGTCCCTTATCCAGAATTAATTAATCGTGACCTATAGTCTGTCACTTAAAAACCGAGAAAAATGTATCTCACCTCAAAAATAACCTCTCTCTCCTCCATGCTTGTTGTTGTTTTGAAGAAATTCCGTATGAATTTCAATAAGTATTGTTTAGTCACAGTAGATTTTGCACTCTTTCTTAATGAAATGACATCTTGGCCTAAAATATTGGTCTAAGGCGGGGCAAAACAAAATGTTGTACGTTGATTGGCTTAAGCTCTTCAAATCTAGCTTTGATTGACAACTAATCTTTTAAACAAAATGGCAAATGTTGACTACCGAGTGTATTTCTATGTTCCATATTGTGCCGATTACAATCACAATTGACGTCATATTCTCGCATATAACGGTATCTTACGAGAAGAGAGCAATATGTCAATGGATTGATGACGGAATGGAAGTGAAAAATATCTAAGGAATTTGGATTTATTTACGATGTCTTGGCAGCTAATTTTGGCCGGCCTGCTGCTGACAGTACCGAACTACTTCACGGGTACAGGAGCAAGATTTCAATCCCGGTCAAGTGAGTGGTTTATGTTTTTTTGAATACCATATTTTGAGATTTAGTCTTTATTGTGACTGATTGATTGGTAACATTGTACAACACCTTTGTAAACTATCATACATTTACTCTGGCTTGAGTGTTTGGCATTGGAGGATATGGTTCTGAATTAGCCATTTAATGGATTGGAACTGTCAGTTGTGCTTTTTAACTATAACATGTATTGCAATGCATTTTTTTTTTTGGTTGAAATTTCAATATGATAAGCCTATATTGTAATTTTATAATAAATTTATCTGTCTCCCTCATTCACCTTTAACAACAATAATACCCAGAGGCATGAAAAATTAAAGGGGCATTAGTCTAGACAATATTTTCAAATTATCATAATGCCACAAATTATACTTGAAAAAAATATTTCTGAAATATAAGTCAAAATCGTACACGCAAGGGCTTTTTTGTTCGCTACACTAACCCTTCCGTCAAATCAATAACCCTACAAAAAATTATTATTATGATAATCAACTGATTTAAAACTTGACGGCTAATTCAACAATTTATTGCTAAAGAGAGAATAATTGCAATGGTTAGTTATTGGGAAGTCATTATAAATGTTTGTTATGTTTTTGTGCTTTATACATAATTGATTTCATGGGTATTTTCAAGCCCTACGCTGGTTTCAATAAGTTTGATTGTCTTATAATAAAAAGCCATCTTGACCTGAACAAGTGCACTTCTCAAATATGTAATTTCCATCTAACATCAAGCATTTTTTTTATAACAGTTAATCCAAAATTGAGTGTACCGGTACTAATCGTTTAGTTAACATCATAAACTTGTTTTTGGTGTTGAGGTGATATGAGAATAGTTTTTCTCATAAAAAGCACGAGCCTAGGTCATAGAGTTAGAACTATATACTCGAAGTGTATGTTAGTTCAGTTAGTAAATAGAGATTAAAAAGATTATAATTTGGTAGCTCAACTTGAAATGACTATGTAAAAGAAATATCAATGAAATATATATTAGAAAATTCTACTTCTTACAATTCCCACCTAAAAAAAAAAATTATTTAAAGGATTTATGACAGGCCACCAGTTCAATATCCATAATATAAAATAAGCAGCAGGATAGTTATGAAATAGTTATGGGACATATTTTAGTCTGTTAGTTTGTGTATAAACTTCCCACTAAATTCATGTGAGTGATATATTCAAATGATATGAACTAAAGTATGCAACATGCTTAATTCCTACATTCATTTTAGATAAACAAAAACCTTCATTTATAACTTTTGAACACCAAGAAAATTAATGCATTTAAAGTGAAAAAATAATGTATGAAACTTGATATCCTTTTCAAAAGGACAGGTATTATTTTTCTGACAAAGAATGTTTCAAAACTGACATGTTATCATGTGAAAATTTTATATTGTTGTCAATGTTGAACATCTAAAACAGATACAGACAATCATCTGTGAAATATGCCTGTCAAAACTTGATTTTTTTTAAAGGTATAGATGGTTTAGTTCGCGGAAAACCAAGTCTGGGTTATCAATTTTAAAGCAGGAAGAAACAAAACCCCATCAATGTATATATCAATAGTGTAGACAAACAAACTCGGCCATTGATTGATATTGGTTGAAAATTGTTTCATTGTTCCTTCCTTTATAATTATAACATATTACCAAGGCTGCCATATTGAAATTTGCTTAATGGATGTAGGCCCTACTAACCGTTTTATTCTAAATTTTTTGTGTGGATATATCTCATAAAAGGGGGGGATTTTGATGTTTCGTTAATACACTGGGTAATTCAAGTGTTGCTCATATTTTACAGTAAGCAATGAATTGTTTATTTTTTATGAGTTACAAAAGATTTTTTTTTTATCATATAAATAAAGATTATTGGTGTTTATCTTGAGCCTTTATATATTTATATTTTTCTATTTATTTGGAAAATCAATAATTTTTGTGACTTAAATTTAGAGCTGAATACATGGCAGGACTATTTAATAACAGCTGTTATGTTTGTTTATATCTTATATTATATATAAGTAGTTTGGAAGTAATTTTTAGAAACTATTGGTAGAATAATTTAATCCCTGAACATACTAAGAAATGAAGAGTAGGTTATGGTGACTAGGACAACGGTGATGACGTAAATACTGCTGATTGGTTATTGACTATCAATAGTGTAAATAACATTACATTCACTGCCATCATGAAATCTTAAGTATTGGTAACAGCAGGCTGACTCTCTGTTTAAAAATTTCTAATGGTTTTCAACGATTTTTAGTACCGGTACAGGAAGTTTAAGTTTAGTTCCAGTATTTATTCAATTATGGAAAGCCAAAAAAAAAGACATTTATCATTCTGGTAGACAAAGCATTAAGAAGGTTAAGGAATACATTTGTCTGAAAATTTACGTCACTTGTTCATTTTCAGCTGTCTTTGTCACCTTTCAAAATTTTGTTCCCGACAATTGAACTGTTTTAAGACCCTAGTAACTTTCACATTCTTTAAATCCATGTATTTCTAGAATTACCTGCTTATAGAAGTTACATTAACTATATAGAATATAGAAAGTGGCATCTCTAGCTTGATGTATGTTTGAAAGTATTGTGTTTTTTGTGCAGTTCTAGTAGTTCTGGAGACTATTGACATATTTTCAAGACACCATTCAACCCCCCAAACTTGAATGTTTCATAAACAATGATAAGATAGATCCCTTTTTCCAGAATTATGAGCAACCTAGAATATATTGAAGAAAATTTATTTTTGCTTATATTTCTATCATTTCACGGTTACACCACATTCATGACATTTGATGGAATCTCACACCATTTGAAATTCAATTCTGATTTAGTTTAAAATCCCTTGAGAACTCAAACTAAAAGTTTATATAAATTTGTATTTAGTTCATCTTTAGCCTACTTTATTTCTGACATTTTCTCAGTTTGCCTCCAGCTTATTAAGAAATGTCAATGATTAATTAGAATACATCATATAAAACATTATTTGTGTATTCATATATTAATTATTGATTAATATATCAATTAATATACTAGAAGTAGATTACTAAAATTTCTTAAGGTGGACTAAACACTGTTTTATTCAAAAGTTTAAGATGAAGATATTAAACGATGACATAAATGAAAGTTTATCTTCTACTAAACATTACCGGTACATATTTAACCTGCCTTAACATAGGCTGCAAGAAGTAAGAAAGTAAAATAGTGAATAAGTCTAAAAAATAATGTGAAATATCAAAAACTTAGTTGTTAACCGGACAGTAATAATAAACAGTTCATACTTGAATTCACAGCAGATATGCAGGTCAATATCCTATTAAGAAAAAAGTAAATATATATAGTCTAACACCTACCAATTTCTACTATTAAAGTCAGTGATTCGTTATGATTATTTTCTTTCAAAGGTTAATGATGTATTTAATGCTTATATATCTAAACTCATATTGTTTATTTGGTCATTAAAAACAATATTTACGCTAAAACTCTGATTGGCTTAAAGTGATATCATAAAAATCTAGTTTGAAGCAAGTGGTACAACAACATGGAGATTTGGGGTGGAGAGATATAAATTGATTTCAAGGATAAGATGTTAACAAAAATGAAAAGAACAATTCTTTATAGCTGTCTAGTGCTTAAATGTAACATTATAATATGTGATATAAAATTTGTATTTTTAAAAGAAAAGTCCATTATTGAAGACAAATTTCTTAGATTATTTCAGCTGAGTGTCTAGGTTGGACTCTGGTAGATCAAAAATTCCATATTCTGCACTTTATTGGCAACAGAATTTGCATAGGATATAAATCTCCATTAATTTTCATTCCATTGTAGAATGCTGAACACATGCTAGAGAATATAGACATTAACTAGATCTAGAAATATGTCCTTCTTTAAAGCGGCTGGTTGATGGGATGGGAAAATAAACTGTGGTCCTGTGTGCTACAGAATGATTCTTTGATAGTTGGAAATTGAAAGAGAGAAGCCTTAAGGCAAAACATCTCTCATTATTCAGTTAATTTTATTTGAACATTGATTTTGCATGTCATAGAACCCTTCTTTATAATAGTAATATCACTTTAATAGTTATATCTCATAGATTTACTGATAACTGCTTTGAGAAGAAATAATTAGGGTTTAAATGTAGTGTAAATGATAGGTTATGTTAATTACAGAAAAATGATTATATATTGTATTAAGGGATAATACTGGCGGGTATAAAACATACTATCCTACTAATTATATATTACTTTATCATTATCACTTTTAAAGCTGGTGTTAAGTATCAATATTATGATAGTAGTCCAGTTTTTTTTACATAAGCATAATGCTCGCCCGTCACAATCATCAGTGTAGATGACTATGGTATGTAATTTCTGTTGATGGTCATTCAGTGTTGTTGCCATGTTCCAATCACTTGTCTCTCATTTCCTGATAATCTTTGCATGGCTGATAGATAAATCAAAGTGACAATGTAAGCAGGACAGTTTTGATTGTCTTTTATCAATACCGGTACTCAGATATTCAGATATTCACTTACATCATGATTTTGACGAGATGTTTAAGCAACCGGGTCCCATTTCACTTTTTCAGGCTTCGTTTGGAAAAATCACTTTATTTTAAACACAAATATGAAATGAATTTTTAATTTAAGAAAAAGAACCAGTAGAATGTTAAATCTGAATTAATTGATTCTTTGCCTTTCAGTAAAATTTACAAGAAAAAAGTGATGAAATGCTATATTTAAAGATAAGCTCTAACTTATAAAGGATTTTTTTCTAATCAATAATAATGTTTCTCTACCAATGACCTATTTATGAAATCAATAATAATACCTTGTCATATAATAACAGGACATGGTCTTAAAATATATAAATAATATTTAATAGTTCATAATGTTTATTACACAGATGTTCAGTATAATTTTATGTTATTTATGACATAAGCTTATTGTATTAAAAAATATTTTCTGAATTGAAAGCACAGATACGACATTTTGTGGGATCAAGTCTTGGTTAAAGAAACAGGAATTATTCATCTAAGTTAATTGGTTATATTAGTCACAGCTTTCCATTGAAATTTAATTCTTCTAAGCCTTATGTATCCAAAATAATCTGTTTTGAAAGATTAAAAAAAAGTTGTTATCTTTTTCTGAAGAAATAAGAAGTTAACTTAAAGGGCATAGGAAATGGAAATTTGATTGTGACGTCAGGTCGGAACATAGCGTCGTATTGGATAGCCTTCTACCGTATACTATTGATTCTGTTTACAAGTTGTATTTGTAAAATAAGAGGGTTTTATGTGCTGCGTTCAACTGTGAAGTAAGATCGGGACAAATGATGGGTTTGTACGAGTTTCCATCGGATCTGAATTAATATAAACTTTGGGTTATCAACATAAACAGAGCTGGCTATAGGGGGCCTAAACCAAATGAAAATTCAAGATTGGAATCGCTTCGAAAAAAACCAGTTCACGATAGATCTTGCTATTGCGAAATCGGTCGGCTACAAGATCATGCCATTAAAAATGATGCAATGCCAACGATTTCGATTTCTTGGTAAAAACCAAAGTGTCCATCAAGAAAAGAAACTCTCAACCATCCGTTGTCAGCAGGGCTGTAGCAGTGCAGGCCTACCAAGAAGAGGCAATCGAAGGCAAATGAAAAGACAATTACTGTCTAAAGGGGTTGAGGTTAACAATAAATTGCAAAACAATTTGTTCATATTAGACCAAACTTTCGGTCTTATTAACCTATAATTTTACTCGACAACCCCAGCAAAATAAAAAATCTTACCTAAGAGTAAGAACCCACAGGGTCCGGAGAATAGTATTACAACAAACGCGATTTGAAAGTGAAAGTAGATTACATATTTTTTTTTGGCCAGTGCCCGTGCCTAACCGGAAAACATACTCTTGTACAAACTTATTTAGGCCACTGATTACGTTGCAAAACAAAAAGGCCCAGATACAATTTTCTTCATTCGGTAAGACTAGAAAGTAGAAGGGAGATGCCATCTCGATAAGTTTGAATGTATATGACGTTACGTCAAGAATTTCACAGATTGTTTCCGACCTGACGTCACAATCAAGGGACGTAATCATGATAGGCATATTGAAAAAGCCAGATTTCAAATGCATATTGCAAACATACTGATGCAATTTTTTTTTGAAATTTTGCCGATTTGATACTAAAATCGCTTCTAGTTATAGAAAAACACAAAAAATTGAATATTTAAAATCATTTCCTATGCCCTTTAAGAATGCCCCAAATTCTCAGAAAGAAAATAAGCTGTGAATAGGAAGTCTATTTGAAAGATTTAAGCCATTTTTATACAGTGCTAGTACTTTTGAAGACTATTAACTTACATACTCAACCCAAATTAACCCATAAAAATAGCCAATCTGTTTCTTTAAATCTGACAGAAAACTGACTCTTCCAAACACCAATTTATTATCACAGTTTTTTTTTTTCCTAATAAAAAATAATAGGTCTTCGAATGAACATAAAATTTGAGAATTTTATATTTGGCCAATAAGAGCTCTCTTTATCAGTAAATATATCTGCTCCAAAAAAAAAAATAAATAAATATCCAAATAACTAAGTAATTATCCATAAGGATGCATTTGATTATTGAAAAACGCTTAATAAATTGATTAAGCGTTTTCAGAAATTACTTAGTTTTGCGAATTTTCCAGATTTTAGGGGATTGTGCTACTATATAATAAGTCAGAGAATTATGAGAATGGTAATAGCTTTGTAAAAACCATTTGGTAATATAGTTAAGAATACCTCTGGTCTATTCTATTCTACAGACATTGTCTTGTTAAGTGTCACAATTTACAGTCAAGAGTAAAAGTGAAATGAGTTGCGTGGGCGCCATCATTATAATTGTCTATAGAATTATGTCAGGGGAATCTAGAACTTTCATACATTATTATTTGAGTTTTGATTTGATGAATGTTTTCCAATATATTGGATCTAACTGAATTTCTTCCTTGCATTATTTCTTTGGTTTTGCATTAGTAATTTGGTTTTAAATAATATATTTACCTTTTATTCAATTGACATTTTAATTCTACACCAACAAATTGTGAATATCATTGTCATTGAAGCCATATTATAAATTTAAGAATCATTTTAAGGCTTCAAACGTCAAACAACATGTTTAATTGAGAAACCTGACCCTTGAATTGCAATCATTAATTGCAGCTTGAAAGAGTAGGAATAGATAGGAAGTAATGCTGGCATGAGAAATAGATAATAATTTGCAGTCATGTATCAATACTTTACGATTCTATGCACCTTTTTTTAAATGCAGAAAAGTTGGAGTTTCCCTTTTATTAAAGCAAATATAATGTGATAGTGTAAAGTTGATATACAAACTGTTGATAGGAAATGTTGTTTAAGGATTGTTGACATGTTGTTAATAAATGTTGTTTACAGACTGTTTTACCTGTTGAATGGAGCTAGGTTGAAAAATGTAAAAGATGCCTGGATACATGAGCATCTATATTAAATTTTGTATATAATTTTGAAAAAGCCTTTCGTAATCTGTAGACTTTTGTTTCAGAAAGTCAATCATTATTTTCTTGTAAACTAGAGTAGGTTTAGTTTCATTGTTCACTGCTATTAAGACTAACTTCAGTTTCAGAGGAAACTATTGATTTCTTCTGATCATGTTGGAGTGGAAAATTACTTTTAGAAATTCCTGGACTTGTCACATAAAGACATTTTCTACTTGACAATAAGTAGTTACCAAAATAGATCACACAAGACACACTTCTTATAGTAAGTTAAATATACCTTCCGAACAAACTTTCTCCATTCTCTCTATTGATCAAAAACTAGGAAAAAAGAGTACTTAGTCTTTCATAGTTCCAACTTATATTTGACAAGGTTTTAAAACCTCATCACACACAGATAAAAAAATAGGTTATAAAATTTTACTAGCAGACTAAAAATTTTCACAACATATTAAATTGTTCTGGAATTATCAACAATAGCTCTACACACTATTATATTCTGATTCCTGAGTTTATAATGTTAGGACTAAAGTAAACAAGACTGAATCGATTAAACTATTGAAACTGATCTATAGAATTGTGAGGTAATACCATAGAAAATGTTACCAAGGTTAGAATAACACCAAGCACTAATGGCAAGATATTAATTAAACTATCTCTCTTGAATTGATTTCTTGATCATTAAACATATTGATGGACTAATTCACTAGCTGTACAGGAATATGACTGCTTTACCCTAAAGAAAACATTATCTTTGTGAGAAATTATTATATACCTTGCTGTGCCCTACTGAAGAAATTATTTTGTAAGCCTTCACTTTTGTTATATTGTTAACACTATTATAATCTTTTCATATTCCCTTCTAGAAATATTCTGAAAACATGTTCACAGAGTTTCACAATATGATCAAGTCTAATTTAAGTAAATTTTAATCTTTTTTTGTTTGTATCAAATGAGATTTCTAGGTGTTCTCATTTCGTAGTCTTCAGAGGTTTTGTAAATTTCAATAAAACAGGACCTAGTTATCTCACTCTAGCATATAACTGTCAAAATATCTATCACTGGCTAGAATAAGATAGAAGTTTTAGACTAAGAGATTTAATATATTTCAAGCAAGGTAATTTTTAGACTGTAGATAATTTTACTAGAACAACCTCAGCATAACTTGAGCTCAAATTAAACAACAGTAACAGTTTCAAGTTCAACTTATTCTAAATTGTAACCAGAATAAGATATTGATCATTCTTCATAATTTCATTTTACAGTGAATAAATGACCTGTCTGTATTTAATGGAATATGATGGCAATATGCCAATATGATTTATCATTATTTAAATTCAAATACCGCAAACAGCTATGAACTATGTGACCACAAACATATGACAAATATATACCATGTTTATATTCTATGAACATCTGCTTTTGATTTCTTGCTTAAACATTGTACGAATAAGTTATCTGTCTGTGTTATGCTCAAGTTATACTATCGATCATCATGCAAGTATGAAATTTTTAAATTTTCCACTCAATTTCTACATGGTGCAAGCTTTTCTATAAGATTTTACTTAATTTATTAAAAGTCAGATAAATAAAGGCCTAATTTCTTAGCAAATTCAAAATTAAAAGTATTTATTCTATAATATGCAATGTACTAGGGTATAAATTGAACTAAATTTTGAACAATGCAGAAAAATTACAGATAAATATGTATGGGAGATCAGACCAACCTATATATATGCTAATATTTTATAATTTAAACTGAATTTAACTGGAATAATAATTTAATTATTTATGCTGCCTTTTTTTAAATAACTGAATGCGACTTTTTAATATTTAAAGAAATTATATTAAAATTCCATAGGTTTTATAATTTGCAGCATGGGCAAAGGAAGGTAGTATAGAGAGTATTATATCTAAAATTCTGTACTATTATTTAAAATAAAAATTGAGGTAGCTCTAAAAAACTGCTTCAATGGCAGCAAACGTTAGCTAAGGTATCAAAAAACACATTTGAGAACTAAAACACTAATCATTCAAGTTCTATACACTGCACCAACCATTGAATGAAAATTAGGCCCACAACCCAACTGAAATTAATATAACAAAAATCCGATGAAGGAATTGTCCATCGGCAATCAACATATGATTAAAATATACCAGGAATGCTCATGTAATTATCTGGAATAAAAAACAAAACTGAAAATCGAATGCCACCAAAATATCAGGCAATTGTCAACTGCAAATTCAACAAAGTTCTCAATGCGGGTTGAAGTAAGAACAATGAAAGAATGTACTGGAAATAGATCAGTTCATGAGATAACTTTGAAACACACAATAAATGGTGCAATAAATAAAATTGTTCTTTATTTAAGATGAAATAGACATTTCCTATAGAAATTCAAGTTTTGTTATGTAACTAATATAATTCAGTGAATTGTTTTGTCAAATACTGATTTTATAGAGACAATATTCATTATTAATGCTGACATATTACAATGACCTGTTGAAATATTGATGTCTGATGTAGGCAGGTTTTGACATTATTATTCTACATAGACTAAAGTATCTTGACAAATGAAATTGATGTCTGTGAACAGGTATTAGACATGAATTTGAACATTCAAACCTAGCAGAAATAATTTGATTTCTTAATGTCGCATTTTTGACTTGTCTGGATCATAAGTTTTTCTATTCATAGAGAAAATCAATATTAAAAATGACTTCTGGTTCTAATGGTGTGACATTGTTATCTTGGAGTAATTTTCAGAGATTCCATTATTCAACCATATTTATATGGGAAAGAGTAGGTTAACTTTCTATGATGGTCATTATAAACAGACTAGAAGAAGCTTTAGAAATTTAATAGAAAAGTTATTTTTAGAATGTCTATGATTAGTTGAAACACATACCGTATATTTCCGTGTATAATGCGCAGGTTTTTGCCATAAAATGGGCCCAACGTAGAGGGGGTGCGCACTATATACGGTTAAATAAATTTGGAGTATTTTTTCCCAACGAAAATGCCGCAAGTCGATGTTAAGGATCCGCCATTTTGTCTTCCTTCATCGACATTCGCGGTAAAATTGATTTGTGTAAAAGATTGAATTATGATTTTAATAATGGCACAATATGATTATTATTTTATAAATTAATATTTATTGTTAAATATTTTAACAAAACTAAAATGATTCAAGTTAATAACTTTGTTATTAAAATGGAAAATGTTACGTGAAGACGAGAGGTACCAAAAATAATGTTCACGGGCCAAGCATTTTGGATGGCTTTTGTAGTAGGAACAATTGATTGTCATGCTTGATGACATGCCTCAATACGTAATCGAGTCTTGCCTGAATATAAATACGGTTACCAGAATAACTGGGTTTTAATATAATCCATTGTTTTCCTAATTATTCATCAGATATGATACACAAGGTTCACGCCGTCAATTTTTTCATTTCCGTTGACAGGCAATACTAGTCGATAAATCTATGCGGGGGGTAAAAGCAGACGATAAAAATAAACTATTGAGCGAATCGTGTCACTCCAGCGATGATTAAAGACTTAATTAAGAAAGACAATGATATTTATTTACGTTAAACAAACAAAACAATCACAATTAAGTATTCACACAATAGGAACTGACGCAATATCATGATTATTATTCGCATTATGATTACAAGTATAATGGGGCCTATTAGTCTTACACCAAGTCAGTTACCGTTAGCCCTTCGAATTCCTGTCAATGGTATCTTCTTCAATACGTCTAAGTTTACCGGGTAATTGCACATTTTTCTTCAAGTTGAATATCATCCTCGGTACCGTCCATAGCATTAAAAATATCGAATCAGGTGAGTACCGTAATTTAATAGCGCGGTATCTCAATAAAGTCGTGTACAAATTTATCGATTAGTATAATATTCAAGTATTCACAAAATGAACTGACGCAATATCATGATTATTTTTCGAATTATTATTACAAGTGTAATGGGGCCTATTAGTCTTACACCAAGTCAGTTACCGTAAGCCCTTCGAATTCCTGTCAATGGTATCTTCCTTTAATACGTCTAAGTTTACCGGGTAATTGCACATTTTTATTCCCAATTTGAATATCATCCTCGGTACCGTTTTTTAAAAGCATTAAAAATATTTGAAATATACCTAATAATAATTACGAGGATTCAATAAATCGGGTTTAAAAAATTTTCGATTATAAATATTCAAGTAGTTACAAAACGAAGATTTCAATAACATTTATTTTTTTATTTGAATTATTATTCAATGAATGGGGACCTTTTGTATTACACCCAAATATTTCCCTTGAATTCCTGTCAATGGAATCCCTCAAAGTCTGTTTACCGGGTAAGGTGCACACTATCATTCCAATGAATTCATCCCGATTACCGGAAAAAGCATGATACGATTTTAAAAAACATCAATACCATTAAAAATTAGGAATAAATACGGGTTAAATGGGAAATTTTAAAAATAAATAAAAACCCGTAAGGCAGTGGAACTTGATTAAAGATAAGATCTATGAATGGTGCACGTATTGAAAATTTAAATTTCCCGATTTGGTGCATGAAATAACTTAAAGGGATTTTTCCCCAAGATGGTGCGGGACTATTACCATGGGGAAAAAATTTTCCCCCAATTTACAAAATCACCAATTTAAATTTTTGGGAAATTTTTTGGAAAAAACTGCAAAAACTGATAAAACCCCTATTTAAGGTATTCAAAGAAAGATAAGAAGGAGGTTAAATATAAATTAAATTTGTTATTATTAAAAGTATAAGTGTAATTTAAAATTTAAGATGATTTATTAATTATAATTTTTAAAATTTCAATCCCAATTTAAATTTCTAAGTATTTATAACTGACAAAGAAGCCGTTTTAAATATATGAAAATAAAAGTTTATTAAAAATTATATTAAAATTTATAATATTGTGGTGAACAGCAATGTGGTTAACATTGTGGAAAACCTCCCAAAATTATCTATAGTTTTTAGAAAACATTATTCTATGAAATAATTTAATTATTATAAAATGATAATATTGTGGTGAACAGCCTGTGGTTAACACTTGTGGAAAAGGGAAAATTGGCATGAGCCTAGTATAGAAACACATTGATTCTATGGAATATGAATCCTAAAAAAATAATATGTTTAAGGCTAAGAATGAGCCATGGAATTTTGATGGTAGTTGTTATTTTGTTTTGGTTACAATTTATCTGTATCTATCTAGTCTATTCTCATATACAGTATATCCTGCTCATATGACCACCTTTTTTAAGAGCCCACCTTCAATAAGCGACCACAATAAATTCCCCCCTACGAGTTTTCAATGTAATTATTTACTAATAAGCGGCCACCTTCATTACGCCACCAGCGGCCATGTATTTATACTCCCAGTTGATTAAAATAACTCAATTAAGCGACCATGACACTTTTGATTATCTCCCGTAACAAAAATCAAGTTCACGCGTCGGTGATATTCAATGAGATTATCGCTAATCGGTAATTAGATAATCTTCTACAGATTAATTTATACCTTGTTGCTGATTAATATTGATAGATTTCATCGTATTGACAATTATTATAAAGTACTGTAAAAGCTTCAATATTTCATTTTTGGTAAAAATTTAGACTACCGTAAATTTGATCAGAAAGCGAAAGTAGGGTGTACCGGATGTTGTTATAAAAACATATTAATCAGGTGAAAATGGAATAAAGCGTGTTACCGGGCAATTAAAATGCAAGTAAAGAAGGATATCTTATTTATTTAAGGTAGAGAATTTTGACTTTGAAAACGATAATAACTGTGAGAACTTTGGTTTCTAATAGAAAATAAAATACGACAAAATAGAGTATCCCGTCGGTAGATAGGAGATAGCATGCAAAAGCAGTAGAAACTATACATGTATGAGTAAAAGTAAGATCCCATGATTTCCAAAACGTCAAAACGAAATGGTCTTGCAGTTCCTCTCTTAAGAGGCCACCTTCACTCAGTGACCGTTTTTGAATATTCCCTTGAGTGGTCTCTGAATGCAGGTTCTACTGTAGATAGTAATAATGAGAGTAAAAAAAAAGAAGTTTGATTTTGGTGTATTGGTTACATTATAAATAACTTTCATTTACTTTATATTTCTGTCAGATGTGGGTGTCAAACAAATAAAAATGTAATATTTAACATGTGAAACAGAATAATAAATAAATTTATTAGATTTTATTGCTCTAAATAAATGAAAACTTGCAAAAATATTCTCCATACACCAACAATAGAAAATCATAGAGAACTATCAATTTTATCAAGTTTTATTTTTTTTTTATTTTTTTTTTTTTTTTATTTAATTGATTATTGATATTCAAAACAATTACTTTGTCTGGCTGTATATTAGAGGTCATAGTTATGGTTTCAATTTACACCTTTTTTCATCCCTTGTTCCTATTATTCTATAAATACCAGTAGTATATAAAATCACTGTATATCTATTCAAGTCAATACTCATTTTACAACAGCAATATCATAGTCTTTTTGATATACCAGGAACCGCAGACATTGGATGGGAAATCACTAATACACATACAAAACTTCCCTTCCCTGTAATTTGGATAAATATAGTTTAATTACAGATATATCAGAGTCATATAACTGATAATTTTCAGGGAAAGAAACATGGTGAACATGAGCTAATGTTAATCTCATTATAGTGAAATGGGTTATCTCTCGGGTGGTAAATATATAATAAATTCAATGTTGCTTTAGTTTGTATTTATATTGATCATAGGCTACATTATTTTCCTAATTAGTTCAAGATAAAAAACAGTTCACCTCCATAAATGAGTCAGAAATCAATAATACAAACTCAGTGAAAAAAAGATGGTTAAATTGTTAGGTATTTGAACAAGAAACTCCAATTCTGTTAATAGTATTGTCAATATAATGGGCTATATATTGAAATATTAAAACAAGTGTGGTATTAATTGGTTGTTTGTTTACAGGCTCCAGAGTCCCATAAGTGTCTGTTTCTGACAAGGATTCTGATAGAATTATTGATGATGTATTGGCCTCCCATACTAACTTATCATCAGGGAATTTTTTCTGACAGTAGATGATCATATTCATTTAATTGCAGACTATTCTACTGTAAGCCTATTAGAAAATTAGGTATAAATTGTTTTGCAGAATAAGCTTATATTGCTCAAACTGGTCAAAATATTTCAGAATTATAGCATTTTTATGTTTCATATCTTTTCTGGCCATTTTGTCAGTCATTTGATCTACTCTTGCATTAGAAATATTCATTTAGAGTACAGAAGAATTTCATATAAAAATTAAGTTTCTGGTCAGTGTTTCTTTGTACTAATTTGAAAGCTCAGAGACAACAAAGCTATTGATTAAAGACAACAAATTTATCGTTTAATATTTTTGTTGCTTATTTTTATTCACAATTATTTATAACATTTTAGCTGATTATCTGCTGAATTAGTCTTACTTTCGGACAATGTCCTGGCATTTTTTACCGGATCATAATATTTCCATGGTAACTAAATTGTGGTCAATTGTGACGTCAATACAACTAATAGGACTTGTTTTTCAAGCTTGGCCTTGTGATACTGAGAGAAATAATGTTAGACTATAGATCGATAACCTATGATAATGGCCAAGTTGTGAAGGAAGATTTGGCTCCAAGTTATAAATAACTTATTGATTTGTAGTGTAATCTGTATGAGGCTCTAAGATTGGCTGTAATAACCCGTAAGTCCTGATATCTCAATCATTAGGCTCACAGAGGCTTTTATCTACACAATCTTATATTAGCAACCATTTGGTGAAAAATAATTTAAGCCTTGGGTCTTTACAATTATGAATGAAATGATAGTTCATAGAGTCTTGACCCATTCTAAAATAATGTTCATTGTCTTCAGGTAATTTTAATAGCAATTGAATTCATTTTAATATTCTATGTGATATCAGTTGATATATTCTTAATAAACTAATACTTTTAGGCTTATAACAAATGACTTTAATTCATGATATAAATAATTTATAAATTGTACTTTGATTTTGAAGTACATGTAGAATAGAAGTACTTATAGAGCTTATAATAAAGAACTTTAAATCATGATATTTGTCAGGTCTTCTTTATTTCTTTACTCTGAGATTATATGAGCAAAGTAGTTTTATTGGACTATAATTAACAAAATCATTTCTCAAATTCGTACTGAGTAGTTAATAATCAATGTGATTTTTTTTTTAGATCTAATGGATTGAAGGCAATATGTTAAGATCTTGCCATTATTTTTTAAAATGATCAGTGGAATTGTCTGTAAAATATATGCCTTCCCTTTCTTTGGTTTAACTATAAATTATTATTTTGTGTCTTTTCAGGAGAGGTTCTAGGAGATCTAACATTACAAAGATTAATAGATGAAGGTAGAGATCAGATATCTTATTCTAACCTTTAAACTGATTACAAAAGAAGAGTAGGAATATATTGTATCAACTGTATTGATACACCAATTTAATATAATATCCATATATCACTACTACATTGATAATTCCCATACATTACATTTTGATGATTGATCAGATCAAAAATTGTGAATGTAAAGCCTGATTCAAAATTGTGTTATTACATAATTCTTTCTATTTTTGAATGTAGATTGAACATTATAATCATTAGTAGATTTATTTCCGTGAATGTCAATTTACGGGTAGAAAAGGTGAATTTTTTTGCTGATAAGAAAGTATTTTATAATATTGAAAGATTATAAATTATTAATATTATTCACAAAAAAATGACAAAATATTGTTGTGACAAATAAACATTTAATGTTACTACTGTAATTGATAAGAAACATTTATATTTTTGTGGTCAGAATAGTAGGTTTGAAGGTAAATTGTGGTTAGCTCCCTTAAGTACATTATTGTAGCTTTCTACATACTTAATTATTAACATTATTGTAGCAAGCAGAAGTAATACAAATATAGAAGAAATAAAAAAAGATGTTATAGAACCATCTTCAACAAACACTGGTTCTGATTCTGGAACTGGTACCATTAGTGACAAACCAAATAGTGCTAAAGAATCTCCCAAACCAGAAAATAAGACGACAACGGTACCTGTATATGGTAAACCTCAACCTCAGGTTCAATCTAAGGGTGGAGGAGATGTTGGTCAAAATGCTTCTCCCTTCTCTGGTGTGTTGTTTATTGGTAAGTATCTACTGTCATTTAACTGAATTAAACTTATGTCTCTTACAATGGACATAAAGAATATTAGACCATTAGGGAAATCTTAACAAATCAAATTTAGCTTTATATTTAGGCTAGATTCTAACCTAAAGACAAGTGATATATAATTCATAAGTCTATAAGAAATGTACAATAATGCAACATTCTCTTCATAATTTGAATTAAAAACTCATTTTAACATGAATTATTTGTTAATTTAAATCAGTAAGTAAAATGAAAAAAAATCTAAGAAAATGTCGGCTGTAAACTTAAGTGGCAAACTGTCAAATATTTCTATATTTTGTTTTTATTTTTAATTTATTCCTACGGTTTTAACAAAAAGTGCTATATACAATGTCTTTTGTCAAATTGTAACAAACAACTAATATAAGCTTTTAATCACATCTATAAGAATGTAAGATTAATTCCATTTCATTGATAACTTTTTACTGTAAGGTTGTGCTCTGAGAGTATTCAAACCTTAACTAAAATGTACATATATTTTTGTATTGTTTTAGTTATCGTGGCTGCATGTAGTGTAGCAGGTCTTGTTGGATTGATTATGGCTGGGGTTTGTTGGTTCAAGTAAGTATTTTGATATTTTTTCATCAAATTTCTGTTATAGAAAATAGACCTGATGATGATGTCAGTAGTGTTCAGCCTAGTTTGTTGATGTAAGGATAAATTACAATGTCCACATATTTTAAAAATGATCCTAGTCCTCATATTTATATCAAAGTTTTGTTGTAGTCTTGTAGGTTATCAAAACTCCATAAGGTAAGGGTTATGGTATGTCTGTAGCTGCAAAACTGTCTGCTTTATCCTTGAAAATACAAATAAACTGACCATTTTGATTTTAAATTTTGAATGTTGGTTGAAATATTTATCAGGGATTTCAGTTCAGAAATTGAATTTGATATATATTATAAAATATCTAGGCTTGTTATTGAAATCACTGAGGTAAAACTAACTAGCTATCAATTTGAAAATTTCTGAGTATTGTATCAGGTATTGTAGGCATGATAAAGATAAAAACTTCTCTTAAGCTCCGAATTTATGAAAATAATGAGCTTTAATAACACAGTGCTATATATGAATTTAATCGTGTACATATATTCGAAGGGTGATATTGATGTACAGTCATTAGTGACACAGTTCTAATTTTCTATGATTTAAGCAAGTTTTTGTGTCGATAATAATCTGTAGAAAATGATTATTAAAGAAAGAAAAGAAAAACAAACAACAATATTTTACAAGAATAACACTTTAGGTTCACATGTCCACCGTGACAAGGATCCTTTCTACCAGCTGTTCCTTGGCCAAACCTCTTGGCATTGATCTCCCAGATTATCCATACCCATTTACAGCTGGGTGGACTGGAATTGTGAGTGAAGATGACTTATTCAAGGCCATCAAACTTTCACACATTGATCGAGATTAGAACTCAAGTCGGGCATTTTCAATGTATCCAAGCAAATGACGTCCTTGCTTAAATAACCACAGCCTAACTGCAGTGCTATAGAACCCCACAAATAAACTTAAATAACAGTTTAAAGCTAAAAAGACACGATCCTTGTGAGATATTCATTGGAGAGAGATAGGCTTATCATTTTGTGTTATAAATATACTTCTAAAAACATTAAGTATCTTATGTCTTATGATATTTTTAAATTCTGAAGTTAATCTCAAAATCATGAAAATATCTCTTCAAAAATGTTACAAAGATCATTGTTATAAGACAATTATTAGTATTTTGGGGTGTTATATGCATATTTGTCATGTGGATTAACAACATTAATCCTTCCATTTAAATTCAGTATTTCTTAGCATTTGTTAAACAAAAGGGCATTTTGATTTTATAAACCAAAAATGTTGATATGAGTTGAATTACTACTAGTATTATGTGTGGTGGCACTTTAAACCACTTGGTCATTATTTCCACTCTAGTTATTTATTCATTCATTATTCTAATTATTTATGTTTCATAGAAAATTTGTCAGAATGATACCATTTCATTAAAATATCTAGTCATTGTCTTGTCAACAACATTTTATATCTTGTGTCATGTGTTTGTAGTAACTGTGGCTGAGGATATTTTGAATTTATTGACAGTCCTCAAATCTGATGTTAAGTTTATACATATCATAACTTATATGTGTTTTGGACTAATCATTTACAAGACAAAAACTAATTGGACTAATGGAGAAAATTTAGTCTGGCATATCTTCAATATACAATGGGTAACAGGTAGTTTTCTGCTAGTTTTATTATTACTTACAAAAAACAACACTTTACTTTTCTATTGTAATTATATTCTTGTTTTTTTAAATCAATAAGATAGCATAACCAATGAATAAAATAATATAGATTTCACTGTTAATTGATTTTAACATGGTCTTGATGATCTGGTTTCATTCTATTAGAAGGGTCCAGCTTTCACTATATTATTAAAAGACACTTGTAGGGCTATAAGAGTAATAATAAGCTTATAAGGATATTGACCTGCTAATATATTTTTGTTGATACATGGGGTCAGTTATTTTTGATCAAAACAATATTATTTATACAGACAATTATTCATACAGTGAACTGAGTGAACACCACCTGCTGTTCATAACTCATATTAATTAACCTACATAAATATCTACTGTTAATTATCATAATTATCACTCATTCACCTTTGACCTGAAATTTGACAGTTTGTATTGAGCAGAATTGAGTGTATGTGATGCAAAAGGAGGCCATTATTCTATCTAAATGCTAATAATAATGATTGGTGTTGAAGATATTTGTCAATAATGTTGATAACACTTGATGTCACTTCAAATTGACACATGTCTATAATGTGATTTTTGATCCCCTATTAAATGCATACATAATTTCCAAGACAATCCTATAGCATTACTTTACATTTTCCTTGGATAGATTTGTCACATTTCTTCAATATTTCTATCAATATGAACAGTGCTGTGGAATTTTCAATGAATACTTTCAAAAGGACTAAGGGACGGTTAACCCAAAACTTCACAGAAATAAGTAATTGGTGAGTCTTGAACAATTATTAATCTTTTGAAAATTGAATATAAGACCTATATAACTACATGTAACTTTTGAGTTTTATCATGTGATCAATCTACATCATTATTAAAAGAGAAAATACTGCATGTATCTAGGAGAAAAGATCCCTCTTTTATGCTGACCACAACTTAAACTTTATGGATAACAAACTAAGTAAATTTTAATATTGACAATCTTTTTTACATCTTTGTCCTTTAAATTCCCATTTATTTATCTATAAAATTGTAGTAAGTGATTAAAATTGTCTGTTGCTCAGATATTCTGTATCTTAAAACCTTATTTATTATCTTAATATCCCCTAAAATCAAACATTAATCAATTGACTCTACAATAAACTGCTGTTTAAATAATGTCAACAGATTATGTAATACAATATACATCTTCCTAGTTCAATCAATCCTCTTTTATTGACACTTTTAAATAACAGATGGACAGGAAAACTATTGGTCAATTTTAAGAGATATTTTGAATGGAGGGGTCAGTTTGTGGTCAAATTTAAGTGTAAATTACACTAAGGTTAGTGGAAGTCTTGTGTTAGATATCATAAAGAAAGGATATAGCCAGTATTTTAGTTATTCAGTGAAGCATGAGGACTTTAAAGAACTCAAATGATATCAATAATTATATCAACAATTGGTAGGTGATATATTTTACAGGTCAGTGTCTTAAGTTATTTCATACATTGAATTATTGTTAATATTTGAGTGTTTGTCAGTTCATTAGTTTAATAATATAATAATCAGACCTTTTCGTTAACAATTTACTTTAAACTTATTTATTACTGTACCATGTCATTTAGAAAGGTTCATTTGATGACTTCTTTTTCACTGTAAATATTAAACTCTATTCTTCTAATATGACACAACTAGCTTTGTAAAGTCAGAGAACCATCAGAGAAACTGCACATTGTTATAGAAAGTGAAATGATTGTTATCCATAAAATATCTTTTGTTATTATAGTAATTCACTTATTGCAACAGTATGGATATATTGGAGGTGTCTTTAACAAATTCCTAGAAAATAACCATTAAACCCTTTCCTGAGAGTAAAATCAAACTGCAGATTATTATGTCTTTGCAAGGTTTAAAAGTTGAACAAAACTTTGAACAACCCACATAAATAATTTTTTTTATTTCATTTCAGGTTAAATCGTAATGCTAAAGCTACAAGTGATGTGGATTATCCAGCATATGGTGTAACAGGGCCAAACAAAGAAAGAGTTCCCTCCCCTGGTGATCGTAAATTGGCTCAGAGTGCTCAGATGTATCACTATCAACACCAAAAACAACAAATGATAGCCATGGAAAAGTAAATGAATATTTTATTAATATTGCACATATGAAGAATGGAATTTTTAAAAGTAAACTTGAGTGGTGATAAATGTCCATTGGGATTATTTCCCATATTTATTACTTATTGATTCTTTTAATAATAATAATATTTTAATGATGGTAACATTTCCATTCAAGTCTAAGGTGATTTTGGATCTAATGGTGAAATGAAACATGATGCTAGTGGTATATATATATATATATATTTTTTATTATATTTAGGCCTAATGGTAAGACAAAACATGATGTTAAATTATTATATTTTAGGGCTAATGGTGAGATGAAACATGATGCTAGTGATGATGAATCTGAAGAAGAGAATGAAGAAGGAGATTATACTGTATATGAATGTCCTGGATTAGCTCCTGTAAGTTACCTTGTCTATGATTTTAAAGATTTCTTCAAATCACATCACTATTCCCATAGAATATAGAAATAAAATACAAACCTTTTTTATTATGAATGACCAGAGTATTGTTTTGTATTTTTCAGACTGGTGAAATGGAGGTAAAAAATCCACTATTTAGCGAAGAGAATCAAGTTACAGGAGATGATGATCACAAAGATCATAATTAAAATGATCTCCCATGGTGTCACATGACTATCACATGATCTAGTCACCCCTTCTTTTCTGTATTTTAACATCCCTTTTTGTCAAGTGCTATGTATGTGTTTGTTCCCCTCTTTCTCTGTGATTTTATTGTTAGGTGTAATAATAAAAGAAAATCTTGAAAAAAAATATATTGATTAATTTTGTATTTTCAGTAAATTTTTTAATCAACTCTTTTAGGCAATTGAACACATCATCTGCTTCAAAAAGAAAATTAACATAGGGTAAATTTTGCTCAACCCCAAGTGCATGCTCTAAACAATTATTTACTGATTGTATTTACACTATGTTTTTGTTTTTAAACTATATTATGAATTTAATATTTTAAATCAAAAAACAAATATATTTCTGCTAAAAAAAATGGAACACAAATGCATAGTCTATAGCTACTCAATTATTATCTTCATTTTCTTTCATTTCATCTCATTAATCTGGATCTCACAAACCAAAATATGGGACTTCATCCTTAAAACTAATTAGCTAATATTTGATAAGATCTAGTGCTATCTATTTGGTACAAAAACTTTTGATAAGGCTTTTTAACATATTTGATCAAAAATTTCTGAGTTCTAACTCATATTTAACTCTTTATTGAAATAGCTGTATTCCATTGTGAAAGAGTTGAGTTTTTGGGGATGAAGTGTCCAGTATTATTGTAATAATTTGTAGATATTATTAAGGTATAAGGTATGATTTTATTAATTCAGGGTTAGTTTGTGTTCTCAATAACAACATGTAGTTCATATCTAAATATATATATAATTAGAAATAGTGCTCATGGGTTAAACCTATTTTATAATATATTAAAATAATGGCAATAAATTACTTTTCTATTCGATATTGGAATTTAAAAGAAAGCATTTCTTGACATTATTTTAATGAGAGAAATAGGATCTTCCTGTTTTACAGCATAATAAATTTATTTTGTGTTCTGATGACCATTTATATAATATGTTAAAGCAGACAAATAGCATTAATAAACCTATAAGTGATTTCTTAAAGGACAATTCTGTCTCTTGACCTGTCTCTATTTGAAAGGACCAAACTTCCCTATTTTATTTATTTTACAGAATTTATTCTGCTAAACATAAATATGATATTTGAATATTTTTGAAAATAGAAAAAAACTAATTCTTTTAATAAATCAAAATTGTTTTCTTGTTAAGAATGTTAATATTTTATTTTTTGTTGAAAATCATGGCTGTGAAATCTATTTCCAACAATACTCCATTCCTTTTTGTTGATTTATGACATCATTCCATTTCAAAAGTAGCAAAGGAATTTCAACCTTTCAGGTTCTTTTCTAAGTTTAACAAGTTGTGTGCTATTCTTGGTACATTATAACGAATTATTCTTACTGTGATAATAACTTTAACAAGAATTGAATAACAAACCTAAAACCTAGTGTAAGAGTCTATGTGACTCTATTAGAGAATTAACAGTATAAACAAATGTCATGACAGAGATTATTTACAGTACAGTAATATAAGCTTACAAATGATGTCATAGAAGACATTTTTATTCCAGCTGAAATATTTTAATTGTACAAAAAAAAAAATTGCAAAAATAGCAAAATATTATTTCAGCTGATTTTAACTCTGTGCAATAAAGTTTCAGACTGAAATATTGATATTGGTATTTATTCAATATAAAATATATGTAAATAGAACTTATGTTATTTTGTTGGACTTGTGAAAACCTGCCTATTGGATTCTTTTCAAATAGTCTTAAGAGAAGTTATTTAGAATCGATGAAAAGAGTATACACATTATACATTCATACATTAAAAAGACACTAACACCAATTGAAAACAATTATTTAAATCCAATAGGTAGGTTATAGAGTTGTCTAATTATTGTTATTTATATACTATGGTTAAAGCTCAGAATTAATACCAAGATAACAAACTATCTAAAATATCCGTCATATAATATTAAGATGCATTTGAAATTTATTTAGGTTTTATTTCCATAGCAACTAACCTGATTTTACCATAGTTACTGGTTACTATAGTTACTGTTGTCAAGATAAACAAATATATAGATATTATATATAGTACTTAATCATGTATCTATTCTGGTTTTGTGTTGTAAGTTTTGTTTCATATTGCAAATTGTTTCACTATTTCCAGCAAAATAAGTATTGTGACATCAATATTTGGAAAACTTTCTAACAGACTAATTTGTAAAAATCTAGCCTCTTGTCTGTTGCATATCTACTGGTCAATATGATTATAACTGCAACCTTTTTAACATACAATATTTTCAAAACTTAAGTAATTTAAGATAATTATAAATTGTTTTTTGTTATACAAAGGTCACAAATTTTGTAAATTACAAGGTGATGGATTGATTATTTTAAGAGTAAAATGTTTTGATGATCAAGTCAGATTTTGCACCAATTTGGGAGGAGGCTGCATACAGGTTTTAAGAATTTGGATCACTTTGGTTATCTTACTGATATGGTTGAATTGAATGTAAATTATTTTGGGTTGTGATGGAAATTGATATAAATTAGGGCATTTAAAAGGATTATTTTATGATAATGATTTTAAGTGGTAAATTGTATTATCACTGCTTATATTAATGAATCTCTGTTGTAAAAATATCTTTAAACAGTTGTGATGCAATCTGAAATAAAACTTTATTCCCCTATATGGACTACTATTGTACTTGTTATTTTCTCATTAACAGCAATTCAAACTGGATGGTAAACTGCTAGCAATGTCTTTTAAATGTGACTTGAAGGATTATTATATTCCCCTATAGAAATTCTATTAAGCAATAGTGAGTAAATAGTATCGTAAGTGATGGGGTTTAGTACATGCAGCATCATAAAGGTTTCTGAAAGGGTTGAAATGTCACAGCATATAGATCGGATTTCCAGCATCATTATATTAATAGTCGAAGGGCCATATGAGTCAGAAAATTAGTCCTTAAATAGGTGGATTCATGTTATTTTGACCCTACCTTCTGAGATTAATACAAAAATTTCAAATGTTTCTGCTCGATTTCTGCCATACAGTTAGTTCAAGTTCCCAAGGGAAACAAGTTTTTCTATTCTCATGTATTTGACATGGGGTTAATCCCAGGAACTCATGTTAAGAATCTACCTTTACTGGAGATGACACATTCCTTCAAAAAGCTATGCACGAATTTTGACAAGGTGAACCTGTACAAGTCCTTTTTCATTTTCCAGAGAAATCAGTGTAAGTGACAATAAATACATACTCCAGTTTTGGGACTATAATTGCTTGGCAATCAATTTGCAAGCCTTGCTTTCTTTAGATTTTTTTTTTCTTTTTACCTCTACTTGAAAATGGTTTGGTATTTATGTTAAGGCCAAACATTTTAAATTAGCTAGAATTGAAAATGTATATTTTAAACTAAATTTGTGCTGGACCGAAAGTGAGCTATTGCATGCACTAATTTTGCATCGAGTCTGTAGGTCTTATTTATGGGTTGATTTTCCTCTGATTTTTTGTAGTATATTAATTGTAAGAAGATTTATCTGATACAGTTAAAGATTTAATATGTAAAGTTATTTTGTCAAAAAATCTTCAAAACGTTTCAAAATTTCGGCCGCTAATCCTCCGATCGATCTGAAATCACTGAATATAAACAGGTTGTCTATACGTCATCATTTTTTCTATCACTTCAGGCACAAAACAAAAGATTGAAAAATTTCAGAGTTTGCCTTTTACTAAAAACGGCTGAGATAAACACAGGGGAAAGGTATTCAAGTACAAAAGGGTCGTTAAAGCTACATATATAATGGAGGAAAATGTCGAATGCCAAGCAAAGCAAGTGCTGTACTCAGCTCTAGTGTATTGTTCTTTTTGATTAACTTTGCCTCATTGTCTCTTTCAACATATTATTTAAATGATAAAGACTGTCGACTTAAATTTAACTTGAAAATACGACTTTCAAACAATGTCAATAAGATTAATGCAATAAGAGAAAGGAATCTTTATATTCTGTAATAAGATAGCAACAAGGTCAACAGCCAGCTTATATCACCTGTATCGAGGTTACAAACATGGTTCTCAAGATCACAAAAACTACACAAATTATATGAAAAATATGTGCAATAAAACTAAACATGTTGTATTCATTAATATTTGTCTTACATAACTGGCTGCACATTTTGTTTTCTTTGTTCAATATTCCAGTCTCAGCGTTTATAAAGAAAATAGAAGAGACCGAGAAAAAATCTTCGAATTCCCAGCTTTTTCAGAAGAGCTGTTTGTTTGTAATTGGTGGTAAAAACGTGATTTTTCAAAATATAGTTATGTAGTCTTTAATTAAAGTGCTGATTTGTTAATGGTACTTAGTTATTTCTTTATTAAATTACAGACTAAACAGAAGTAAGAAGCTAATGAAAATAATCAGTATAACAATGTGCCATGGTAAATTTGTTATTAATGCAACATAATATTCAAAATGCACGAAATTCAAGAGTAGTTAAAAAATATATATGTTGACGGAAAGTTTCAGATGAACCAACTAATTTCAGCACTCATCACCAAGTTATCAAAGGTTTTGCTCCGTGAGTTGGACTCCGTTGCAAAATTGGATACAATGGTGATCCTACGTAATGAAACGAGCCCACGTATTAGACTGGAAGTGTCAATACTTTTACTATGTCAAAAGTTTGGTTTCAAATCCGAACAGACGGAGGGTTTACATTGGCCCGTAAATAGAGATAATTAGTATTAAGGAGCAAATATTTTCATACAATTGACTAAATTTGTGGGAATAATTGCTGACGTCAATACGATCTGAAAACATACCCCAACCTGTAATTTTTATGATTCATAATAGCACAAATATGAGCATTACCAAAATCTGTGTATTTTTTACCCCTGGTTAGATCAAATAATGGTGGTTTATGAAAATCAAGGTTGATTGACTGTTTTGTATAAAAGAGTAAAGGTGAGGCACGTGTTGTGAACTAAGAACTTGTTGTTAAGTTGATACATTTGTTTGATATATTATTATCGTAGTGAATGGGAAACATATTTTATGGTTGGTACCACTCAATGAGACGTTCTGCAAATTATATTTCGACATAACAAAAATCTTTCTGGTAAACTGATACTGACAAAAAGAAGTGAACACTTTTATATTTTAAATAAATTTCGATAAATCAATATATTGATATTTTCAATCTAAATTGTGTAAACCAATATCCATTGAAGAGAAACTAGTATTGTAACTTATATTCTCCTGTAGATGTTCTGCAAATTGTATTTCATGACACGTAACTAAAATTTTTTGGTAAACTGATCTGACGAAAAAGTATGTAACACTTTTATTTTTGTAATTAACATTGATCGATGAGAATCATATATTGATTCATTTTCAATGTACATTGTGTAAACCATTCCTATTGTAATTCGAGAAACTAGATATTGTATATTATATATTATGTATTATTCGATTAAAGATTGTAATGTACAATCTGCGAGTTACTTCTTAAGCCAATTCATTAAGAATATGCAATATCAAATATGTTAAATCTGTTTGAAGTATGAATTCAAGCAAATTCAACTATGATAAGAATACTTTTTACCAGGATATTTACGAGGAATACAACACAGTTTATCTGATTAAGATAGCATGGTAGGAAACACATACAGGCTCGTTTATATCTAAAAACTGTAAAACATTATTATTGTAAACAGAAACTAAAACTATGTAATTATTGAAATATAACCGATATCCCGAGTAAGGGCTACCTCACACGTCAGTACGTCAGTGAGTTCGTCACTTCGGCAATGAGTTCGCCACTCACGTCAATGACCCCGTCACTTACGTCAGTGAGCCCGTCACTCCGTCACTGAGTTCGTTACCGTACAATTTTCTAACTTTTGTTATTAATAAGTTCTTAAATAAAAAACGATATTTTGAGGTAGAATTTGAATCAAAACGTCAATAAGTCATGTAAAAATACTATATACAAATTGTGAAATATCTCATTTCCATCAGCAAACGGAAATAAGATACAAGCAAATGAATTTTAAAGTGCATCGCTTCAGAAATCCGCCATTGCGCTGAATCCGTAATTTACGCCAGTCCGTCAATAATTCAGTTGAGAACTCACTGACGTATGAGGCAGCCCGGACATTAATCATTCAGAAACTCGCTCTTAAAATATACGATTTCGTTGAATCCGTTATTGACGTCAATCATTCCTGTGACGGAGTTGCGAACTCACTGATGAAAGTGACGGACTCATTGACGTGAGTGGCGAACTCATTAACGTAGTGACGAACTCACTGACGTATGAGGTAGCCCTGGCGAGGACGGCAATCTGTCCGTCATTCACTCTTGAAATCTGCAACTTCGCTGGATCCGTCATTAAATCATTCGAACTGGCGAACTCATTGACGGATTGACGGGCTCACTGACGTATGAGGTAGCCCTGGCAAGAGTATAGAGAGGAATCTGTCCGTCATTCGCTATTGAAATCCACCACTTCGCTGAATCTGTCATTTGATCATTCATTTGACGGAGTGACCAACTCTCTGACGTAAGTTACGGACTCTTTGACGTAAATGGCGAACTCATTGACGGAGTGACGGTATGAGGTAGCCCTGGCAAGGACAGAAAACTGTCCGTAACTCGCTCTTGAAATCCACCGCTTCGCTGAATCCGTCATTCAACCATTCAAGTGACGGAGTGACGGGCTCACTGACATAAGTGGTGAACTCATTGATGGGGTGACGGGCTCACTGACGTACTGACGTATGAGGCAGGACTGGAAAGAAAGGAGAGGAATCCGTCCGCCGTCATTCGCTGAATCCATTATTTAACCATTCAAGTGACTGAGTGACGGGCTCACTGACGTAAATGACGGGCTCATTGACGTGAGTGGCGAATTCATTGACGTTATGACGGGCTCATTGACGGAGTGACGGGCTCACTGACGTACTGACGTATGAGTTAGCCCTGGAAAGAAAGAAGAGGAATCTGTCCGTCATTCGCTTTTGAAGTCCGTCACTCCGTTAATGAGTTCGCCACTAACGTCAGTGTGTCCGTCACTCCGGCAATGAGTTCGCTGACGGATTGAGCCAATGACGTATTCTTTCGTTTTTTCTCAAGATACGGTAGTATCCCTGAAATTTCTGTTTTTGATCGGTAGCATTGACGATTGACGTCATATGACGGACTCACTGACGTAAAGCTAGTGACACAAACATGCGTGAATCCGTATAAAACCGTCCGTTTTTAAAACGTGCATACGGACCGATTTTTTACGCATCCGTAGGCCTATTGATACTGACACATACATGCATATAAAAACTGTGATAGCGGACGAACGCTCTTTCACGATGGAGGGAGGGAGTCCTTCTCCAGTGACGACGACGATGATTTTATCGTTATATGCAACAGAAGAGAAAAAACGGAGATTTTGGGAACACCCAATTGTGAAGAGAAGGAAAGCACAAGGTGCTTTCCTGAATCTCGTAACGCGAGAACTGTATAACGACGAGGAAAAATTCATGGGTTACTTCAGAGTAACGAGGGAGCAATTTGCTCAAATACTGCATTTTGTTGAACCAGAAAGCTTCACACATCTCTAGGGTTCCACAGGTAAGGGATTACCCTTACCTGTTCTATTAAATTAGCAATTTGTTCTCTCGAAAGTAAAATGCTTGCCGCACGTGGCATTTTGACTGGTGGGATTTCCTTATTTGACGTCATAAAAAGGAATCTCTGCTGCGTTTACGGCCGTAAACCTGGCTTCGAAAACGGACGGTTTGAACATTGTCCAAACGGTCCGTATTAAAAAATACGCCCGCTTTCATTGCGCATGTATGTGTCAACAACATAGGAAACACGTGTGTTGGGAACGTCCGCAAAAACTTGTCCGCAATCACGGTTTTTTTGCAGACGCAATGAATACGGATGCACGCATGTTTGTGTCACTAGCTTGAGTGGCGAACTCATTGACGGAGTGACGGGCTCACTGACGAAGTGACGGATGAGGTAGAATTGATATTGTTAATTTGTCTTTTTCTCTCAGACTAATTGAATGCTATCAACGTATTGAGCTAATGAAGAAAGCAATTGAACGCCACTCCCAATGATGATAACCATTGTTTTTTACTTCAAATCTTCTCAGCCACTTTGGACTCTTTATTACGTCAAAGTCGAAATTACTTATGATCAATAACCCTAGACATGTTTTATAACACAAAATCATACATGCCTAATCTAGAATTTAAGATGGATACCGGATATGATGTCAGTGTCCAACTTATCACTCATTTTTGGTTTTATTTTAAAATTGATTAATTTGAAACTTTCAAATTGAATGATAACAAGATAAACTAGAACTGTGAACAGCTCCGAGCGTGGCAACTATGCGTTATCCCATGGATTTCGAACATTTTGAAACTTCTAACCTGCTAGCTTTCAATTCCGGTACTTTTCAGCCTACAATTGTAAGCGTAAACCTTCCGCTATAGAGGCAATTTTTTCTACTATACGTTTCTACTATCAGTTCCTTATTAGATTTTTGTACATGTCTAAGATTTCGGTAGGATATTTACATAAATTCCAAACCAAATTTTAAGTAGGTAGTAAGATGACAATTTGTCATGAAATTTAAACTCTCTATATTCAAATTTAAACATTATTTTGTAACTTTGGTTGTAATTAACATAGAGAGAAAATTCAAGCTATGTGATAATTTGCTTATTCACAGCTTTATAAAGAGATATTTTTTGAATTTGTATGCAAAAATTTTACAAAAAAATAAATTTTATTAGGGTTATCAGATTATATCATTAGATTAATTTACTCTTTGGCCACCTGTGTGCATTGAACCGTGACTAAAGTGGTCAATAGTTCATCTGTGTTTTATAAGACTTATATGTCTGCTACTCTTCACATGCCTGTATTTGACATTTTTTTTATAAAATCATTTCTATTTAAGATACGAACAAAATTCGAACTGATCAATGACAAGCGAATTTACTTCTTTAACTTGATGCATGTTTTGAATTTGAATGGAAATATTTTAAGAAATTACATAATCAGATTAATTTGTTCCCCAGCTCAGTGATTTGACAAGTAGGTGTGAAAATTTAAACCACCAGTTTTACTGACATGTTATATAACAGCCTTTAACACCCTGACTGATCAATTTGAAACAGATTTTATGAAATAAAAAACCCAAAATTGGTATTTATTTTGTTAATTTATCTAAAATTAATGCTTAAATTTTCATGGTAAAACGACCATGTCGTATATCATTTAAGAGACAATTTAATTTGGAGTCCAATGATGTATACCACATTGATGTGGGATGAATATATTTTATGTTAGTACTGGAGTTGTAAAATTTAATTTTGCTTTTTACGTATTTCGACTTTGGCGAAAACGTATTGTAATCGTTCGGATTATTTTATTTTTTTTTTTTTTTTTGTAATTCTTGGATGAGTTTGCAGACAAACTGGTAAAAGGTGCAGAAATTCTAAATCTACAGTTGATCTTAGAATGATTTCTATTATCAAATAAAACAAAACCGGAAGTTCTATCTCTGACAGGAAGTGAGAACCGGAAGTTCAGGTTTTTTTGCTTTAGCAAGTTTATTTTCAGTTCGATTTTGACCGGATTTTCAGATTTGAAAACTTCAATGTATTTGTCAACTAACAATTATAGGTTTTATGCAATTAGGTTAAATATTTTACCCACGATTTGCAATTCAATATTCAAGGGTCATCGGCAAAAATTTCAGACCGTGATTTCTCCTTTAATATAAATGGTAAAATTTTGAAACTTTACCAGTTGATAGGCGATATGTTTATAATTTTTGAAAAAATGTGAAAATAAAAATTCCACTTCCGGTTTAGCCTCAAATGACGTAATTACGTAACTTCCGGTCTATAACTGCTAGGTGAAAAGTGAAAACTGTTTTATAAATAACTTGTCAATAGTAATTGATTTGACCTAAATAATTAGGTCAAGCTGCCATATCGGCCGCCATTTTGAATTTTCGTTACAATTCTTAAATCCGAAATTCAGACACTACTGATAGACCGATTTTGATGAAATTTAGCACATAGATACAATGGATCATTATCTAACTTTTCTTGGAGACCGATTTTCAAATTTCGTATTTTCTTTCGAATTATTTAAATTTCGATTTTTTCAAAATTAGGTCACTTTAACGGGTACGGAAGGTGTGACCCACTTAATCTATGACCTTGAAAATTCGGTCAAATAATATTCAATATATTGTCTACGAGTAGATATTTTTTAATTTGGCTTACTTAAAAAATTCATAGAGATAAGTGTACTTAAATACAGCAAAAATTGATAATTTTCATATTTTCGCCATCATTAACCGTTACGGAAGGTGTGACCTAATTATTTTATGACTTTGAAAACTAGGTCAAATGATATTCAATATATTGTCTAGATGTAGGTAATTGCAAATTTAGCCTACATAATATTTTAAGGCTCTCGAAATACGTTCATAATTGTAAGCAATTCTAGTTTAAAATATGCTTCTGCACTTTTGGCATATATCCTTTATTGAAGAGTTTTGAGGCTATTATAAAACAGAAAATCTCAAGTCAATGTGTTCATAAGGAAATGTAATATTGCCGTTCAAAGTTTCAAAAATGTCAGAATTCGGTTGGCTATAAAACCCAGAAGTTGATATTTTTCATTCAATATTGTCATATCTATAGACAGCTGAGGTCAAGGCCATTCTATATGGAAAATTTCAAGGTCATTGAAGGTGAGGTCACAAGAAATAGAATTTCAAATTTTCAAAAAATTCAAACGGGCATAAAATAAATTTATGTTCGAAAATCAAAATTCTGTTTCAAACATCCTTTAGATAAGGGAGCAAGGTTTTGATAGATACCAAAATCATACAAATCGGATAATAAATGACGGACTAATTAAATTTTAAAGAAAATTTGCCATTCTCGGAAAAATGGCGCATGCGCAACTAGCAATTGGAATTTTATTCTTCTCGAGGGATGCAAATTATTTTGTATAGCTAATATATACTGTTTTTGCTTACATTCTTGAATTACACGGGATGTAGGGTCGCCTGAAATGAGATAAAAAAAACCGGAAGTCCCCACGCCTAAACCGGAAGTGATCAAAAAATTTTGATGATATATTTTTAATTGTGTTGCGTATCTATCTATATCCTGTAAATTTCAGATCGATCCGAACATTAGAGCCCGAAAGTGTAACATAACCGTCCAAAATTGCAAAATAGTCAGATTTCGATGGGCTATAAAACCGGAAGTTAATATTTGTCATGCAATATCAGCACATCTATAGACAGCTGAGGTCAAGGACATTCTACATCTCAAATTTCAAGGTCATTGAAGGTCAAGGTCACGAGATATAGAGTTTTAAATTTTCGAAAAATTCGAACGGGCATAAAAAAAATTCAAATTCGAAAATCAAAATTCTGTTCCCAACATTTTTTAGATAAAATATCAAGGTTTCGATAGACACCAAAATCATAAAAATCGGTTAATAATTGGCGGACTTATTAAATTTTTAAGAAAATTTGCTATTTTTGAAAACTGCGCATGCGCAACATTCAATTTAATTTTTCTGCATCTCAGGGGATTAAAATCATTTAGTATAGCTAAAATATACTGATTTTGTTTAGAATCTTGAATTACATCGGAAGCAGGGTCGCCCGACATGAGACGAAAAAACCGGAAGTCCCCACGCCCAAACCGGAAGTGATCAAAAAATTTTGATGATGTAGTTTTAATTGCGCTGCCTATCTATCTATATCCTGTAAATTTCAGACCGATGCGACTATTAGGGCCCGAGCTAGCTTGAAATCTTATTTGCATATTATGCAATTAGTCACTTTCGGATTAGCGAAAATTTCATGTTAGATATTCATTTTTGATTCCAGCCCATATAAAAACCATTGGTGAAAACAGAAATAGTCTATCTTTTTCCGTTTGGGCTAGCGAGCTTCCCAAAAAAAAAAAAAAAAAAAAAAAAAAAAAAAAAAAAAAAAAAAAAAAAAAAAAAAAAAATAATCCGAACGAAAACAAAGCGTGACAAATTTTATTTGCCAAGATCAAATACGAAACTATAGCTTCTCTGCACAATTTTTTAATTTTTGGGTAAAAGTTTTTCTTAGACTACCAGACTCCAATTTGTTGATAATTTGATTCGTTTTTCATTTCATTTATAATTTAAAAACTAGTTTATCAATTGGAGATTTTAAGGTTATAAAACAAGCGTGTATTGTGTGATTTCAGCGTCTCGTTTAAATGAATTACCAGTGTAAAGTTCAAAGGAGAACTGCGCATGTTATATTTGATAATGGTGAGAACTAAAATTTTAACAAATTTGTAAAAATGAACAAAGCTTCAATTTCCTGATAATTTATACTTAAATATACTAAATCTACAGCTAAACGCTAAACTCGCTAAGACTTTCAGGTGTATTTAAATTGGGACTATCCTAAAAAACGCCATTAAATTTTTGAATCGAACATCACAGACTAATACAACGTGGGGAGCACTAGAGTCAAGACGACCTATTCATTAATTTCTTTGGAATACGATGGACTAGAATAGGTTATCTTGTCTGGCAAATGCTGCAAGAAACGAATGCGAAATTCTGTCAGATGATGTTTTAAAAAATTAACCTATGCTACCCCTCAAACTTCATTTGTACCAATAAAATAAATGTGAAATGCCATAATACAACAAAAGGAATTGTGTAACAATGGTACTAATGACATTGATTAATGATACTACATGTTTCTTTAAATTCTATTACAACCTAAAACTTGTAGAATGGTACGGGTGTGCCAAATGTAAAGATACAGTAATCAAATCAAACGGTCTACGGTCTAAGAATTTCAGACCTACCGATATGATTCAGATCTAAAAAAAGTAAACATGAACACTAATAGGTAACCTAATGTGGCTATAAGACCAATTATTCTTACCCTTTATCTGGACTCGAAATTTCAAAGTTTATAAAGTTTATTTATCAATTGTTTAATAAGAATTTAAATGATATTCAACTCCATCATGTATCGTTCCAATTCACAACACTTTGAAAGTGAAAGCAGTTTGAATGAGATGTATGTACGTTCTGGTGAATTGTCAAAAACTGGGCGTTAGTTTTTGATTCTGACACGTAAGACTCTACCTCTTTCAGAAATGATGAACATTTGTCGAACTCAATTTCAATGAATCTCCAGATTTCCAAAGTGAATTCAAAGTATAAATTAAATCAATATTATGGACATTAAGATCGTACAAACAGGCTTTATTTTTCCTCTGTAATAAGCCAAGATTCTTATATGCAATATAAGCTAAGGAAATGTATATTCGATATTTATTATAAAACGTTTTTAATTCTCTAGGGTTTAAATGAAATTCACAGGCAGTGCAGAATTCACAAAAAGGAGTAAGCTTCCTCAAGAATCCTTTGACAATTTGAGTAAAAATATAAAAAATATCGACATTAAACTATAAAGGTAGTAAACGCAGATTTACTTATAAATCATAACGCAGCAGTTTACTATTATCAAACAAAGACAGATTGTACGTTTGTACAATATATTTCAAAATATGCTGATCTTTATTCATACGTATTTCATATAAATCATGGAACATTTCCATCAACTAAGGAGAACAGTTTTCAGGTGTTTGTGTATTACATGTATTAAACTGTTAAAGAAGGAATCAGATATCACAATCGTTTAGAAAGGGCAAGCAACACCTGCAGCTATACAATATAAAGGTGCGCTAATTTAAAAAGGATAATCATAAGAGAATGATAGAATACATCTAGTAATTCAGATAAAATTAATGATCAGTTAAAGATGTTTATTCAAAAAAAACGCGGAATGTTACTGTACAAACTTAATCTGATGCAAAAACACAATACCCGCAACCTTCAGTATGATTACAATAAAACTACAATAAAAATCTTTGTATTTGTCACGATGGATAAAGCGAATTGAAATGTCTTTTGAGTTGTAAAAGACTATGGATCAGAAGAACAATAACGGTCTATTTCTAAATATAATAATGGTAATATCATGAGTATATTCAGCGTTTTTTAGCAATTGGTTTCAGTTCTTTACACTTTGTACATGTGGAAGAAAGTGAAAAGTTTAAATAAAAGCTTTACAATGATAAATTTAACCACCAGAAGACAACAAAAAAGGTACTAGTAAACTTCTAGTCTGATTTAGGCCTACTAACTGCATCAGATGCTATGATTAAGACATGTTTCGCTCTGAATAAGCCATTTCACACGTTTATCAATCGCGTTTTAATAGGCTACTAACAATTTCGAAAATATTCAACCTGACCATTGAATACGGTAATGGATGATTCGTTCAATATGTCTTGATGAGAGAGACTACGTTAATCACCGATCAATACTATTACAACAATTCCAAGATGGCTACCCGGTACCAATATTCCTGATAGAAGTACTTGTAAAAGACAAGTCTGTAGATATCTGTATCGGTGTTATAAAAGCTTACACAGTAGAGTATTATTTCATTAATACTTTGGGAGGCAGAGCGTTTTAACCAAAATCTTATTTTCTATTTCTATACAGAAGTAGTGTCAGTGTATAAAGTAGGCCTACTTGCGGGATTCTATATCGATTCAACTAACAGGACTATATGGAATCATCAGTGTAATGACACAGTGGAGTACTCCTTAGTTTTAATTTTCGTACCTCAAGAAAAAGAAATACTGTTGTAAAGAATTTATTCTCGGGAATTAAATTATTTCTTAGAGAACTGTTTACGACGAATACTGGTTGCTAGGCACATGCTTGTGAATATCGTATTTAATTTAGATGTTAACAGTGCAGGTTTCTACAGCAGGTTTCTACAGAGTTCAATTAGGGGTCTAACAGATATAATTTCTACGTCAATAACCATCTAGCTAATCATAATATATTTTGTATATTTTATTAGAACCTGCAGCGGACCTAATAGACAGCACTACAACACATGTAATTTAAATCTGTGCAAATTAACAATTCATCTTTTAGATCAAACGAACAATCTGGTCTGTGTTTAAGTGATTGTAGAAGAAACACATACCTTGTTATTAACATTATTTTGTTACGTATTTGTTCAAGTTGTCTGAAGCTTGGATCTGGGAGGAGAACCCTTTTTTTAAAGTTAATGAAGGATTGTATTTTCTTATAAAGAAATAAATTACGGAGAAAGATAAAATACCCAGTATAATGTGGTAAGTATTATTATATCTATACTGAATTATAAACAAATGTGAAAAAAAACCTTTAATTTATCTCAATATCTAGATATCTGACACGCTGACATGTCCCATAGGAACTTACATTACTGATCGTAACATTACACATAAATAAACCAACAGAACATTGGTATACAATGGACAGGTGTCTTCTAATACATGCCTTTCTCTTGTTCACCATTCCTTTATTTAAGATCTCTACTAACTTCCCGAGAATCTCTAATAAACAAACCATACGTTTAAGTATTCTGACCTCAAAGCTAAACGTTGAGAATACATAGTAGGGTTTGCCAGTTTATACACAAAAAAGTCCTCCCATTTTTTGTTAAATTCTCTGCTTATAATTCAACTTAAACTGCATGACGAAGTTTTTTCTAGCCATGTCTTCAACAGTAAAAATCTAATTAGGTTAATATTTTAGTATTTCAATTCTTTGAACAGATGGTGACCAAACAATGATTGATGACTCTAACCAGGGATATTTGCTAGGTCATAGTGAAACATCTATCTGACACCAGATAAGAGAATAATGTTGCAACGTCCTTCAACGTGGCTAATTCATTGGCAAATGCTCTAAAAGTAATCAATTTGGATAAACCCTAGTAAGACATCTGTGAAATAATTGTTATTCGCCATCTTCAGGATTTGGTCTAATGCTATGATTATTATTACAGATCAAAACAGTTCGTTATATTAAAAGGAGAGAGTATTTTATTTTTTTGATTAGATGATATTTCACAGGCTGTAGATGAGTTTAGAATCATTCCTGTACTTATATTTGATACGATTCAAATAGCTCTTTAAATCTATTATAAATTATATGCCTGTAGATATTTAGACATACTGAAGGGATGTATTCATTTAGGGATGCCATAACAGCTGATATCTGGCGAATTGTTATATATAACATAGACAATCTCGAATTCAAAATCATGGTTAACGAGGTACTATCAGCAGTAGTTTTGAATATTTAGAAGACTAAATCCCTTAAATATTGGTCTTAAAAGAATATCTGTAGGCACTAAATCGTCTTGTGTGGTCAACTTCAACCAGACTAAAGGCAAGGAATATTGAAATAAATAAAGTTGTTGGATATCTCAAGAGTATTGTATTTTTCATGCTTCTAATTATCACTAAGTTCAGTTTACACTCAAACACTAGCAGATTTTCTTCTCAACATTCCAAGCTAATTTTCATATTTTAACTTCCATGTGGAGCCTGACAGTCTCCGTTATAATTCTATAGATTTAGGTACATTACAATGACGTTTTGTATCACCAGCAATGTTGGTATGTAACGGATGATATTACCAAAAATAAAATTATAGAGCAGAGATCAACTGAGTTGCTTTGACGGTCGAATAATCTGAACGTAATCCATCGGGCGTTGGCTTCACATAATCCTCTTGAGAAATGTCTTGTTTCAATGTCATTTTATTTTCCTAGTATGAAATAAAAAAATATCGTATTTGTTATTTTTCATTCGTTACATATTATGATCTTGAATAACGTGTAACCCATCTTTTTCGTGTAAGAACTTACTGGCCATTTAGCGAGCGAAGTTAGACTGCAAAATTGCTCAGGTGTTTCATAGTCAAAATGGGGCCATGACCAGTCGAGGTGGCCCACTGAATTTGACGCTTGCTCGCTAACCCTAGGATCCGTAAAACTCCATTCATTGCATTTTTATCATGACAGTTTTGACAGGGGCAAATTTTCAACCTGTTTTTGGTACCCTGCAGAGTTTCCACTGATTTATTTATTTTACTTGAAGAAAAAAACTGTTTATATAATTCTTATCATTTCAATATATTACGTTTTTAACTTATAAGATGCATGTGGGCTATTAGTCAAAATGAAGAATAGATATGAATAAATCCATCATACGCACGTGGGGATCACAAAAAAAAATACCCATTTTTAATAAAGTGTGATAAAATAAGTATTTTACATAAAGTAGCCTGGAGAAAGGGTCCTGCTCATAAATCGCTTAGTTTTGGTAAGGAAACTTGATATAATTTCATTAATGGGGTGACGATATGACGGAATGGCCAACTTAAAGTCATATACAAATTGAAAACATGTTCTGGGACGCAAGAAAAAATATCACATCACCGTTTTTTGACCATTGTCAATTACATAACATAATAATCTTATCATTTGAAACGCAGGAATCTTAAAATTCTAGATCTGCATCGATATTCATGGCTGCTGTAATGAAATATTCCTTCATGGTAATTTCTGTCTAGTCTAACATTGTGCATTTGCACTTCACCTTTAAAGATATTAAAGCATAACAAATGTGTTTTTTACACATTGTAACATATAAAGGCTTTTAAATGAAATTGAAGGCGATAAAAACCAGCGTGTATTTGACACTTAAATCAGAAATAAGAACATTAAAATGACAAATGCTTTCTTTATTAAGTTGTTATTTTAAATTCAAATGTACACCTAAAGAAATCCTTAACCGGTTAACCTTCAGACTATTTATATCGTCATGCTTTTATTTATCAAAGCAATAATTACATGATTTCGTTTGCTTACTGACGAGAGTGAACATAGAATATCCCCATCCCATCTGATTACATAGATTGAATATAAGTGCTGAGTGTAAGTGTAGAGAATGACATAGCTGGGCGTAAGTGTCATCGCTGAGAGTAAAAGCCGTCTTTTAGAGTGAATGACATCCATGAAAGTTTCATTTCTGAGAGTTTATGTCATCGCTGAGAGTAAATGACATCGCTGAGAGTTAAATACAATGCTGAGTGCTGAGTGTAAGTGTAGAGAATGACATAGCTGGGCGTAAATGTCAACGCTGAGAGTAAATGACGTTTTTAATAAACACCCATGAAAGTTTCATTTCTGAGAGTTTATGTCATCGCTGAGAGTAAATGACATCGCTGAGAGTTAAATACAATGCTGAGTGTGAATGTCATACTTGATAGTTACTAGACGGTGTCTGTACTCCTATATTATTTATATATATTATATAAAAAAGGAATTGTCTACTTATATTTTACAGGACAATGTTGCTGTATATGGTATGTTTTTTACTAACCACAGTTACTGGGTATGGTAACTATAGACTGAGAATACCACATGGTGATAAAGTACCGGACCCTTGTCACCCGGGTAAAATATGGAGAGGTGTAGGTCATGTGGGTGTTGAAGGTGGTGGTGCTAGAAATCCATTTGGTGTAGATTTTGAAAAAGTAGGAAAGGTGAGCTATATATTTCTCAATCCATTGTCGGTATTTGCCAAACCATAACAAAACTAGCAGTGTTATTGATTAAGTTAAAGAAGAGTTTAATCTCTGTCTCAAGTTACTGGAACCAAAGAGCAAGCCCAAATGTGTTCCCAAAACTCTTGTATATCTTTGAAGCTTTAGTTGAATTGGCATTTTCCATCGTTATCGTTCTACCATGCCAATCAAACGGATGTATTTCATACCTTAGATGTTTTCTTAGGGAATTTAGCATCGATTTTACTTTTGGAGAATGCCATATATCCCTGAGATCTACTCACGATTGTAAAAATGTCCCGCTCTGTTTACTATTATCCTGATATTGTTTTTACTAAAACTGATTCTGTCATGGTTTGGCCTTCATAAATGTGGAAAATGTTACTACACGAAACATTATCCTTTATCGTAAGATATTTTAGAAGAAATATACTTAATCGGAAATAGATTCCATTCTTACACGAAGATGAGATCACGACCTGCATTTCCGTTCAAGAATTCAAGGTGGTGTGCCGCATTGATAGAATATGTTTCCAAGGAATTTACAGCTAATATCAAACATCTGAGGGAAGTGATTTTATTGGAAGCCCTATCCAACCAATCATTGAAAATTAAAGATCAGTTCAAATTAAAGAATGTAATTCACGTGAAAAGTAATGCCAAGTAATGATCTCTTTCATATTAATATATTGTAGCACCCATTATTACATGAAATAATCAAACCGAAATTTTTTTCATATATTACATATATACCTTAATTAAAGCAGCTAAAACTTTTCAATATGCTCTCATCAATCAAAATTTATAAAATAATATTTATTTATAATTAAAGGAAGATGCAAAAAATTGTCTTCTATAATGTTTTCTGGACTGATTGCTAAGGTTGAAATCCTTCATAGAAATATTGCAAATAACGTCTCACAAACGGCTGTGATGATCAAGCGGCTCAATCAATCCTACAATCATTCTATAAATTCTTATCAATGTCAAGATATTACGACTTCTTTGACTTCATTAGCCAAAGTCGGGGGTTTTGTCTGGGTGTGGTCGCTAATGTACAATCTAACAAAATAGCTGGATTTAGATAGAACGAATAATGCATTCAGGACGTAGTTCGTCATAGCTTCACATCATGAAGATGGATGCTGTAGGACACCACAAAATGAAGTTTTTAAATGCCGGATTATTGGGATCGTAATTTAATATTTAAACTGAACTGAGTGAAACAGTAAGATATTGTATTATTTCCAACTTAACTTCCTTGACTTTATCTTCAATTCAAACTACATTCTTGTTATTATAACAAAACTGATAAGAGCAAGACGCAATTCAAGGGCTGTCTGTTGGCTTCAAATAACTGGTTATAACATTAAAGTTCTGGGCCAATGTTGAAAGAGATATGAAGCTTGTTTATTCAGAACTAAAAAGACGGCTTCCAAAAGTGCAAAAAACCAGAGTAGATAAGTCTTTTCCGAGTTTAGTAACATGCACTAAACGTATGTCTTAGACATTCTTGATATAATAGTCTACAGGTTATTTCTAATTTGCATTTATTCATATATGCTTATTTTACACAATATAAAGCTGCGCCTCTGTCGGATCTAGGATATTTTGAAAGAATATAATATTTTTGGCACCTTCCGCAAAAAAGCACAAATAAAAACAAAATTTCGCCTTTTTGTTATAACAATGTGCCAAGTTAATGTTTGGGTGACCACGTGTTCAATGTATTTTGGCCATTAAAATATGATTGATTATTGTTAACTTGTAGTTATGGACTAGATTGTGTCGTCTAGATAGTGACGGTGATGGTAAAAGTAATGGCGAGGAACTTGGTGATCCAAGATGTGTATGGTCACCCGGAAGTGTTCCACCGATGTTAAAGAAAGCAATATCCCACCCAGGTAAAAGAGAAGCATAAAGAACCATACATTTGGTCATTGAGGTGTTTGGAGTTTCAAGATAGACGATGGGATCTCTTGTGGTGTAAAATATTAACCAATTATTAAAAAAAGTACTCTCCAAATAGTGTTGTTTTCACTGGTAAGTTGAATGTACAGAATAGTCGTATGTAAAATATATGATTTTTATTAAGGTGTCTGTGAGCCAATGGATAGTCAATTGTGTAAAGAAAAGAATAAATGGTTGGATTGTAATGAAAGAAACCTCAACTGTTCTGTATTTAAAGATCCAGGTAATTCCAAACGTCTAGTTATATAAAATGGTCTACTTGACGGTAGTCAGAACGAAAACATCATAATGTAGTGTTTTGAATATGGATATGCCTTCATAAACTAAGAATAGTGTGAAGCAGTAAAGCTTAAATAAAGAAACCATCAATTAGCTGATGATGATGCTGTATAGTCGCAATTCCAATTCTTTTGATTTTTGTTTTCAGATATCCGGAATATAACACTGAAATTCCAAGAAAGAGTTCCAGTTCCATCAAGAGAGACAAACTATTATTGTATGATATTTGACTTTCCTACTGATCAAGACTATCATATTGTTGCTACTCAACCAGTTTTAGACAATAAACAACTGGCTCACCACATACTAGCATTTGGTTGCGACACTTCCGGTAAGATCCTAATGTCACGGTCAAATGATATATGACGCGTTATGATTTTGAATATTGATAAGAAAGATTACATGTAATAATATGTCAACATAAATTATTCCTTTCTTAGCAAACAACAGAATATTTTCATTTTTTTAGTCCTAATCCGATGCTATAATCAGTGCAGAATCCACAAAGTCTGTACCAATTTCAGAGGTCACTTTAAAATGTGTTTTATTTACGCACTGACTTCTGATATATCAATCATACATCATTAAAACGTTAGAACATGATTCATAGAAATGTAAAATGAAATTGTATCGCCTCTTCGGAAACACTATTCGACTGTAAATGTTAATGTTATCACAAAAATAATATAAATATGGACTAAAATTTCGCTTTTCATCAAGGTTTAGATAGTATTTAATATTAATATTGATATGTTTTATTAGAAATTGTCTTAAAAGGGATACGATCTTCAGATGTTTTACTTTAACTACTGCCTTGAGAAGTGACTATTCCCCCACCTCATCATCTCTCAAATGAAATGAATAACAATAGTTCTTGAATCTTGATTAACCACACTAAGCATCAATAGGAATTCTAGTCTCGCATTTTCTGTTTTAGACAGACTTATCTTGGGTACAAATTATAGGGTCCATTATACGGCTGTATCACTTTTTATGTATCAACAATATAATATTATTCCAACTGCGTTTTATAGTCGGGTAATGATATACTACTCTGTTGTGCACTTTTGTTTTGAACAGACGATTTTTAGATAATCTCATAGACCAAAATGTCAAGTTTTATTTTGACTTTGTGAGATATCTTCTCATCTAAAGATAGAATTTGTTTGTCTTTGGATCATATTATATGTAAATAATATTGTTCTATTGGTGCTAAAGTGTATATATTTAATAGTCTGCATGTTCAATGCTTAGAAGGCTACAATACAGCAATTGAAACTATGATACAGAATATATTTGATAACTTTTGCAATAGAGTGGCAATTGTGAATAACCTTTAGGTCACGTTTCTGTGACTTCATTATTAGAACTGAAAATCTTCATATTTTGCAGCAGAGATAGATGTACCACCAGGCCCCTATCCATGCGCTATGTTAGCTCATCCACAATGTTTAGATATAATAGGTACATGGACAGTTGGTAGTGCCGGGGAGTGTGTTAATGATAATACTGGTTTTAGATTGGGTAAAAATGGTTACAGAAAAGCAGCGTTACAGGTAATTCAATATTTACCTAATGAAGATTTAGTATTTATCAGATCACTGTCGACAGCCATGAGAAGTTTCTTACGGAACATTCCAAGCAACCAAACCGGAAGTTAAAAAATATTGCAAAGTTAGCAAAGTAGTTTCATTACACCAAATAAACATTTATTGTACATTATATTTCCGATTCATTCATTGTCTTCTAATATCCATTGTTCACATTGAAAAATTATAACACCTCTAATTCACATGGCATTCTGTGTAATCAGCCTCTCGTGCGTCAAGACCTTAACCACAGCAAGACAAAGGAAGCATTAAACAAAAGAATAGTGCCGATATACCACTCCATCCCAGGAACGGGTAGTGAATGAGTTTTTAGAATTTTTTACCCCATCATTTCAGGTTCATTGGAACAATCCTGAGAAACTCTCAAATTTAGAAGACGCATCAGGCCTACGTTTGTATTATACACCAAATGTAAGAAAAAACGACGCTGGGATGTTAGTAGTTGGTCAGGATTTTATTCAGCTAAATCCCGCACCTCAGGGAACCACTCAGGTTAAATCAGTATGTGCTTCTAAATGTACCAAGGAAATGTTTGACACGCCCATTTATATTACTTCAGTAATCAACCATATGCATTATTTCGGTAAGTAATCTACCTCAAGATGTATTTTGAATTCATTGAGGAGGGATTGTCCTTTGAAGGGGTGCACAGTTTTATAAACGATTTGAAACATTTCCTCGTGTTAGATAGATAGATGCTGCCGCTGATAAATCTGGTTTGGGCTCTTTATCTACCTGAAGTTTTCTTCTTCTCGTATCTGCTCGATTTTCTTCGCCGAGTTATTTGTTCGCAATATCGCTTTCACGAAGGAAAATGCTATGCTAAATCTAAAACCTGCTGTTTTCACTTTTCAGGACTATCTCAAATAATATCTCAATATAGAAATGGCAGTAAAGTTCGAGATATTACCAATGATTTACTCTACAGTTATGATAGTCCCATTATTAATACGTAAGTATAGCAAATGAGTCCCGCCATAAATCAAACAGGCCTCACGGGTTTTTTCGTTAAGTTTCCTTCGTCATTGAAAAGGGATGATTAGGGAAAAGGCGTCGGGTGGTCAAGTAGACCAAAGGTCCTGTATGCCGTTAACGAATACTGAATGAATGGATAATTTATTTTTGCTGTTCTGACAAGTTACATACAACCTCGCTTGGATTTTTCATTCATGTCAAAGTTTTAGTTTCATGTTTTTCATTTAATATTTTAGATACAACCCGCCAATAGAAATTTTACCCGGGGATGAGATCCACACAGAATGTGTTTATAAATTACCTGTTAGAAATCCGCCTATTTGTCAAGGTGATGGCACACAAGATGAAATGTGTTATGGGTTTATTACCTATTATCCCGCTCATAGATTACGCCGACCGTGGTGTACGACTCGGAAGTCGATACAATCATGTCAAAGACATCTACCTCGATATCAGAATGAAGCCATAGACGGTTGTCCCTGGAAAGAGTTCTTAACCAAAGAGATTAATTCTGCAGTTGTACGTGTAGTCGGTACGTGTTACCATGACGACGTTTTAATAGACTGTAGTGACCAATGTTTGTCCACTCTTGAAAAATACCGAAACCATCCATGTCTTATTGGTGATATTGGTAGTTACGTTATATCAAAGTTACGAAGAAACGAACTTGGTCAACAGTTTTTAAATGCAATGGACATTTGTGATTGCTCAAAAGACTTGGGATTGGGATATTGCGATAGGCTCATAGAACGGGCATTAATAGGGGACCAGCGTAAAAAATATTGTACACCGGAAGGCAAGGCAATATCTTATAAAAAATATCTCACCGGAAACACAGGTCAAGTAATTGTTGACGATTTTGATAATGGTGAAAACTCCATCCAAATTGTTCAGTGTAATATTGTTGTATTTATATGGATATTGTTAAGTGGTATATTTGTTGTTGTATGAATGTTATTAGAGATGTGGTGTACTTCAGTAGATTTCGAAACGAACAGGATAAATCCACTATATACTGTATAACGTCTGTGTAAAATAGGTTTTATAGTCGATCAAATATTGCTCAAGATATGACTGGATTGTGCATATTTAAACATAAAAACGAATAATTGAATTCATCGACCGAATTGGATCCAATACCAGTCTGGCTTGTTAAGTATCCGTATTTAACTACACAAGACAGAGATCCTTACTCAACGAAATAACAAGTCCAGCCAGACAATTATGTTTGTTTTTGGTGTTTTGTTTTTGTTCTTTTTAAATCTTAACTACCGAAGGTGCTATGATTTTCCATTGGATCACTCCATATCACTCGAAGACATTAAAAGGATTCTGGGTCTTAGCATGATTATGTCATTATTCGCAGCAGGTATATTTACTGCTGAATAGAGCTCTTATTGGAGTTTAATTTTTTTTGAATTTTATGTTCTAACCTAACGCCTATTATCCCTTTAATTTCTACTCTGTCACTCTAAAGGAAAATGTATCATCAAATATAGAATCCCAAACTGTTGAAGTTGCTCATCTGCCTGAAGAAGTGCTGTAACGAAAACAATATCTGGCCAATATAGATGCATATATATCACATAGGTTTCATATTTGCTACGAAACATACAATTCAACTTGTATATAGCTTAGTGGAGCTGGTATGATATCATTATGCACATTAAGTAATATTTTTATTATTAAATGGGCTCGGATATCCTTGTAGGATCCCAGGACCTCGTGGTTTCTGAAGAATCGTTAGATGTATATTGAAATCCAAGTTATCAGCAGATCTCATCATTTCTTTTACTGATCGTTGGAATCTGCTACTAACCCAGCTGATTACAGTTAGCAATTGTGAATCAGAAACACACCGCAGACTGCGACACAATGGATACTTCAGATCTTCCATAGTGCTTATACTTAAAAATCTGAATGTTTGGCAGGATTAAGTATTTAGATTGTAAATTTTGTAATCATTTTTATATATTATTAATTAAATAAATATGCTCCTGCAGTTATTTCCAAAATTAAGTCATTGTTGATTCTTCGATAGCCTAGTCATATGATGCACCACAACAGAACTGATCCAAAGTGCTTGTATTTAACTTTCTATTAGAACCGGCCTCCATAAAATCGGAAGCATCTTTCATATCGGTGAGTAACAGTGTCCTGAATGTTAGGGTTCATGCAGCAGTGAGTTTATTTCTTCAAAATTTGCACTAGAGGTGTTAAGTTTATAGTCCACCATAAACTGATTCCATGGTGTTGAAAAAAAAACAAAGATATAAGGCTATATCGAGCCAAACCCATGATAAAAAAAATACATATCGAATGCTTGATATTTTGAATGGGAAGTTTATCATTGTCAATAGGATGCAGGTCTTATTTAAATTAGGCTAAATTTTAACAGGAAAAACGTAATTCATAATTTGATAAGATACGGAAATATACATATTAAACTCTAATTGTAAACATAACCTCTCAGTATTTCACAGTATATGTAGCATTCGTACTTTTCATATACTTTGACTAGAGTATCAACCGCTCCATCTTTACGAAGGTCATAGTAAACATTTTGATGTTACGAAATTAATTATGAATAGGTATTAATATTTAAAATGCAGATATATTGGAAATCATGATACACGAAGTATGTATCTGGGTCATTTCAGTTTAGGGATAAAATGAGTAAAAATAAAAGCTGAACATTTTGGTTGTTTGTCTTACAGACCGAATAGCAATTCATAAGCCCCACAATTTATGATACCTCAAGCTCTTCACCAGAATGTTGCATCAAGATTAAGTGCACCCTGCATGATTAGGTGCAAAAGAGTATGACGTAAAACAGTTTCATTTATCGGCTTAAACGTATCTTTGCTTAGTTTGACTCATTCCGTATGGAAAACAAGCTGAAGTATGAAGACATGAATTTTTAACAATTTCATTTCGAATGAAGTGTGATCATTAGATAAAGAAAAAAAAAACAAACGTTAAAAAGTATGGCTAATACCTGATACCGACCTATCTAAGGCTTTACTTCAGATCTTCCATAAAACGCTCATGAATTTCATGGAAGATTACATAAAATAGTCTTACTTTAGCTTTATTTGAGTCGAGTATGGCTAAAAATTCGAGCGCAGCATATGGTCCTCAGTATTTGTATGCATGAAGCCTTCAAGGAAGAGACAGGCTTTCGTTTAAGAACATTCGCGATCCTTTTCGTCTTCGCGTACACGGCTTCAATTCTTATATTGACAGCTATTGGTTGATAAGAAACGAATAAGGGTATATTAAAGGGATACTTAGCATGAACGTAAAATTATCGTTCTCAAGAATAGTATATTTATATTCATCAGTGAACTTATCTGGAGTCATAAAGTAACAAATGAATTTTTAAAATCTGGAAAACTAAGTAGGCTACCGGTAAGTCATTTTTGGAAAACGCTTAATCAATTTATTAGGCGTTTTCCAATGATCTAATGCATCTTTATGATTTATCTTTTTATGTTATTTATGACACCAGATATTTATTATGAATAGGGCGATTGTTGGCCAAGTTTAAATGTTTCAAATTTTATGTTAATTTTAAACCTTTAAACAATTCTAATGTTCATTCATCCCTTTAATAAACAGTGTTTTAAAAACCCCATATATTTTCAAAACGGTTTTTAAAGTGATACTGCGTCTTTGAATGGACATTAAAATACAATAAATTTAAGATCTAATTTTTTTTTTTAAAAGTTCTTTTGGATTTATCGAGTTATAAAATGATTCAGTTATATTATTTATGACAACAGGTTTATCTTTAACTCTTATAGGCAAAGTCTTAACTTTTAAATTTCATTCTAAGACACAGTAATACTTAAAATATCTTTCAATGACAAAACTCAAGCACACAATTGATCAGCAATAGCTTACGAATTTCCATGAACAATAATTTCGTATACAATTTTAGCAAACTTGAAATGGTTACAATCATAATCAGGTTTTCAGTTTCTTTCTCTTATAAGAACCTATGTTATTTATGATATTGAATAAGAAAGTAAAAAACAGTATGATTAGCACATTTATTACAGTAACAAATTGATAGTTTTTATACCCATATAAGTTTTTTTTTATTATCTTAAAATAGCTTGTAGATAATTCTATCTGTATTTAAAAGCATTAAGACACTTGATTTCTTAGACTCAATAATGTGGTGTTTCAACTATCGCTACGTATGTATAGAAAAAAACAGATGATGGTTTTACTATTTCTAAGAGCTCTTCGAACAACAAAATGTACCAATTGTCGGAAGTTTAACACCACATTAACTGAAATCTGCACACAACCACTATGATTGACTAACTATATAAAACTCTTTGATTTAGTTCTTTGATGTTATAAAAAGTATATCAAAAATACAAATGTATATTATACTAACAGCAGGGAGTTGTCAGGAACAGTTTTTGTACTATGGTGCTTTTAGGACCAAGAGGTCAAACTCTCCAATTAGCATGGAAGGCAAAGATTAACTATAAAGCATCTACAATTATTCTACCAGATTCTACGAACACGATGACGAAGATAAAAATCTTGCGCTTTGCGGGTCTTGTGTAGAAAATATTTTTAAAAATAGCACCATAAATATAGCCAAGTTATACAATATTAAATGACATTAAGTAGTTATGAAACTTCAAATGAAATACATAGCCAATTTTCTTTATGTGAATAAAATTTGTATTGCATAGTCATAAGGAAATGCACAAAAACAAAATCTCATCAGTATATCGTAAGAGAAGTTCTTATTTCCTATAAACAATGCATCACCTATGACATACTAGAAAATTTCTAGACATTGAAGATGAAGAAAGCGAAAATTTAAGAAGTCAATGGCACAAAATCGTTCTGCTTAACTAATAACCAAAAAAAAAAAAACATTCTGATTACATTACAAATTCTGTGTAATGTTTCATATTTTGATGAAAAATTAATCTTATTCTTATAGACTTCCCAATGAGGAAGTTGTGTCAAAATTAAACGTGGGAAAATAGTATTTCAAACAGTATTTTAGCAGTTTTACTGTGCCATGACAACTACTTATTACAATTATTAAAATGTTTCAGTAAAAATCAAAATTTGGAAGGCAGTTAACTGAATATTAACTTCCTTCATCAATATAATATAGAGTAGACTTAAAGAACACTTAACTCTAATGAAATTATTTAATTAGCTTCTTTTTCTGTCTACAATTTCCTCCCTTTAATTTGTCTGGGTTTAGCCTAAAAGATGTTTTCAGATTTCATGAAAAAACTTACATACAGGAATGATTTTATCTAAATCTCTTTTTACTTATACATGCTTCTTAATTACTGATATATAGACGTGTAAATGCGTGGGCAACCTAATCCTTACTTCAAGCCAAAATAACTCTTAATGAAAAAATAACTATTAAATTAAAGATAAATAACATGATGTAATACCAGGAAGTTAAATAATGATAAAATATGACACAAATTATATAATAATAGGATTAAAAAGTAATATGAACAAAAAGTACAAATAAACTAAGGTACTTCCTAATACTACAAATAACGACGCATTATGCATATCAGATTATTTTCAGCGTGGAGAATAAGCTCAGATTTTAACAATGGACACACCGTTTACATAAAGAGGACACTTTCGGATTTAACATAAATTCATATATGAATATTACTCATCTGCAGAAATAATTCTATAAACTTTCAGTAAATTACGTCCTCTGAGAGTTTTTTCCAGAGAAAAAATGGATTACTAACATTCTGACCAAGATTCGGACCAAAACCTTGGGACTAGATTTTTATAAAATAATGAATGAACATAGTTACAATAATCATTTTTGAAATATAGAAGCGTTGGAACTACTATCAGATAGCTAAAATCTAGCGAATACCTAAATATAAAAAAAAACTACAGATCTTTAAAATATGTATAAAAACTAAAGTAATACTAGTAAAATATTAATAGTTATGACAGCAGAAGATACTGACAGCTTTTTAAAACAAATTAGTGAGGTTTTTTAGGTACAGGTGGAGGTTTGTCCCGTTCAGATTCAACTGGAAGCGGCGGTTGTGGTTTATTCTTAATGGAAGGGGTACTGGAACCTCGTCTGGGTAACGCTGGTCCTTCCAAACCCACAGTATTGGTATAATCAGCATATGCTGTCTTTTCTGGAAGAGGTGGAGGTTCGTCCGAGGAAAACGCATCACTGGTATCAGAGGTTACAGTTGTATTGGAAGCCAAACTTAAGGAACTGGTACTGAGGAATTGGTCTGGTCTAAACTGGTTACTTGGAGGGCGTGGACTTTTGTCAGATTCTGGTCGAGGTGGTCTTCTGGCTACAAGTTGTTCGTTAAGCTCAATAGGTTGTTCTGATATAGTACGGTTATCAGTGATAGAGTCAGCTACAGCTGATGCTCGTTTTATCATGTTTCCAACCTTTGACTGAATACTCTTTCCTGGAGATGGTGAATTAGTCTTGTCAGGACGAACCCAAACAGACTGTGTTCTATGACCTGGGGAATTCTTGTTTGGAGTCAGGAGATTCGCGTCAACGGCTGGTGGACTTTGCACAAATTCACTGGATCTAATGCTTGTTGTACTCGCTATTGACTGATTTCTTCTTAGAGATGCGCTGACAAATCCTTTGTCTGCAACTTTGATGCCATACTCTCTTTCAATTATATTGCACATTTCAGCAAAGCGTTGTTCCATGTTGCTATGCAATGGCTTCAGGTCTTCGGGAACCTTCCTACGGTGAATCATCAAGGCTTCTCTTATCAGAGTGACTTGACAGAATGTTAATTGTTTTAGTTTCTCCACCAGTTCGGAATCTTTCTCCATGCTATCACTCTGTAGTATATATTCACCATTATAGAAGACTTTGTACATAGAGATTCCACCATTCACAGCTGGGTCGACAACACCTTTTAATAACATACTTAAATTATCTACTCGTATAGCTGGATCACTACAATGTTGTTCAATGGCTGAATGGATCTTCTTGTTCTTATTTTCGAGTGTTTCAATGGCAGTTTCTAATGGGCTAACAGCGAACGTACATGTTGAAACAACAGGGTACCACCCAACAATGCCTGGTAGGGGATACGAAGTTACCAAATTCGTTCTTTCTAACCACATTTTAGCAATATCATTTGGACTTTCATCTGATTTTCTGGAGAAGGTAAACTTCTGTACCTCATTGACTCGATAATATTTGAGTATCTGCTCACCAACATCTCTTCCTTGGAACTGGTGTTTTAGTTCCATGATTGGAGTTACAGCATTAATCTGTAGATGTCTCTTAGGGGAATCTTTAATATCGTCACCAGGTGGGTCAAGAGTTCTCATCAGTTCAGCATTTGGAAATAAAATTTGCATCCTGGAACTGAAATCCACCAATCTCTCATATTCTTTGCCTCTATAAATAAATACCTTATTTTGTAGAAAGGATGGGAATCCACGGCCATAATAACCAACTCTGAAATATTCAGGCTCTGGTCGCATCTGTTTCATGATGTTATCATACAGTTCTGCCAATCTTTTATGGGTTTTGCTTAAGCTGATATAATCAAAGAGTTCTTGTTCATAAAGTAATGTTAATTCTCGACAGAGTTCTATTCCCTTCTCCCACATCTTACCCTTGTCAAAACAGGAAATAATATCGTAGTACAGTTTCTCTTTCAGTTCTCTGTGTGTCATGGCGTCCGGATACTTGTTATTGTGTAACATTGGTGGAAGGTTATCTTCAGACCAGTTCAACAGTTTAGCATACAACATTAATGTGTAACCAGCCTCAGTAAAGTTATCACACTCCAGATGGAGATGATAAAGCTTATGAAGATATCTAATATACATCTCTTGTCGGTTGATGGCGTGGTAAAAATCCAACAGGTTTACAATACAACTCATTCTGTGTTCTTTTACTTCATCTTTAATGATCAGTCGGTACTCCAGTAGTCTTTGCAACAACTTTCTGACCATTTCCACGAAGGCAAGCCCTTGTTCTCTTACAGTAGAGTGACCAAGACACATGCTGTACAGAATGTCATACATCAGTTCTTGGTACTCTTCATCACCTCGTCCACCTTCTACCAATATATCCAATTGGGTAATCATTTCATTTTCAACCAGATTAAAGTTACCCTGAATCCGGTTGTTGGATTTTGGAATGGGTTGGGTATATTCACACAGCATCATATCAAAGAAGATTGGAATGGTGGCTTTTCTCAGTTCTGTTTCTGGAATTAATGTGACTTCTAGAATTGGTCCGACTAAATCAGGGATGAAGTTTATTTTGTTGTGACCTAGGTTAAACCACATAGACCTAATCTCGAAACCAGCTTCCCTTCTCATGTCCTTATATCTGGATACTATTTTGTTTCTCTTAGCTATTGAAAATCGCTCCAGTTGTAAAGCATCTTGAGTTAAGAAATCCTTGGCGCAATGAAAGAAATTGTTCCACAATTGCTGCTCAAAAGGATTAGAAAATTTGTCATGGATAGTATGGGCAAAGAATCGTAGTGCTCGTAATATTATGCTATTTTGTATCAACATCATTTCAACCCAGTCTTTAGGAAATACACTGTTACCAACTAAATCTTGAAATACCATCAAAATTTCCATTAGAAAGTCCAGTAGATCAAAATTGGTAGGAAAACTTTCAATGTAGCTGAAATAGTGATTTTCACTCATTTGACGTAAAATACTCAACATCACTGCTACACACTTGCCTACTGCTTTAGATTTTCTGTCCATCCCAATAGCAGTCTGGATGACAGTTCTGAGTATTTCACGGGTGACTATACTAATATCACTTTCATGAAGTCCAGTTTGTGGCTGATACAGACAATGCATTATATCACTCAGGACATCAATGCATTCCTCCACCTCTACACCTCTATCCATCATTGTTTTAGTATGCTGAAATATGGCAGTAATTAATACAGGTCTACAATCAGATCTCTTAAATAAATCAGTGTGGACAAGATCATTAATACATTTCATTTTCTGGCGGGACAGTCTATCACGAGGAACATTAGCAATAAACTGTACCATCAGAGTACTCAATTCTATAGGATCAAATACAGTGATAACATCAGCTACAATAGAGCTGATATATTTCAATGCTGCTCCTTGAATGAGGAGAGTCTGATCACTAGTATACATCATCATACCATTAATAGATAGTAACAATCGTTTTAAAGTCATTTCAAATTGCTGTTTACCCCTCCCTTCATTAATCAAGGCAAATAATTGACGTGACTTAATAATAAACTTAAATATATACTCTAATGATTTCATAGCACATAATAAAGATTGCTCATGATCTGACTTTTCATTAGCATTGTCAACATAATATTTCAATATAGCCATAAGTTTATTATACGCCATGGCAAAACTGAAATTAGATGAAATGTATGCATCAAGCACTGGTCGAAATTGGTGATATTTTCTATCAGATATCAAAGCAATAATATAAACAAGAGCATCAAATACAAGATTATCACACAATTCAGAATTTGTGTTTTGCATTAAAATATTAAACAAGGAATCAAGTAAATCTTGTAAAAATTTGACAATTTCTTCACCTCCTTCTTTCATTAGATGTTCAAGATGTTTCTGAAGATTCTTAGTATCATGAAGAACCTCCTGCCATTTCAACAGACCTAACAGATCTAAATTATTGGTTAGTTTAGTAGAACATACAAAAGTTTGAATATAAAATGAATCCTTATTACTATAGACTATACTTCCTGACTTGGACTGAAGGTGAAATTTACCAGTTGTAGGATGATTGGCTAAGCGAATTTCTAATTCACGTTTGGTTGTTGGCAAGTTTAAGTAACCACGATCTTCATGTTTCTTACACTCTAGTTTATACACTAACAAGTCATGAACACAATCTTCCATCGTTGTACCATTTTCATTCATGAGTCTAATATAAGACATAGCAAATGGTTTTTCAGATTTGTCCTTAGCTTCAGCTGAAGATCGATGTTTGAATAAAAATTTTAAATGAAGACCTCGAAATTCTTCTTCTGTTGAACTAATAGTGACTTTCAGAGTTTCAAACCATTTGGGTTTGTCTTCATGATAGTAAACCACTGATTTGTAATCCCCACTCATAGAATCCCCTGAACCATAACTAATCACTTCTTGTAAGGCATCACCTCGACTGTTACACACCAACACTGTCACTTCAACATTACGGTCAGTTGTTTTAGTAGCACTTTTATAGAATTCTCCATTCATAACAGTTACAAATATATCATTCCTCACATCACCTGGCATAATAACTTCAGGGAAACCAATTTTTCTAGCAAAAGAACATCCCTGTGTAATAACATGAGGGAATTCTTCCTGTAAATGATTAATATCACCAGGTAATAACTTCATGGACACCCACAAACCTTGCCCTTTATGATTAATATCTTTAGCTACTATTACTTTCCTAACAACTGAGTCCATGAACTCTTCCCCACATTGTTGAAATGGAATGAAATGTTGTTGGTCCTCATTGAATTCTTTAGTACCAGCAATAATTTCCGAAATATCCATGGCTGCTACACCAAATGGTCTGCGAATTCTTTGAGTATTTTTAGCACTCTGATTTTTTGGATCCATTACACCAATACGTACAATTTGAAAAATGAGAAACACTTTCTCACGATATCTGTCCTTTGTACCAAGATCAGTAAAAACAACTTTAAAATTATTCAGCATATCAATATCTTTTGGCACACCCTCCTTAGTCCACTTAACAACATAATTTTCACTTATAAATTCTCCATCTTTGGCGTCATACAAATTCATTATTATTTCTGCATCTTCTCCAATTTTAACAACAAAGTTTCTCAGCATGACAAATAAATTGAAAGTACTTGGCCATGAAAATTTTGATTCATTTTCAATTTCGATTCCAGCATCTTCTAATTTAATATTTTGGATATTTTCTGCTGCTAAAACATGTCGTTTAAAAACTTCAATAATACTATTTTTGTCATGGTTTAGGACATTTCCCATTTTATCACGAACCACAAGATCCTGATTTAATAGAGCATTCCCAAAGTCAATCTTTTTTGTGACCTTTTGTTGTAAGGCACCCAATTCTTCAATTGTCAATTTACTCGACAAGGCTTTCTGTCTCCAAATCAAAAGTTCATTTAGCATTTCTTTCACCCGATCAAAGTCCTTCCCACGAAGGACATATAACATTTTCCAAATCTGGTTCCATTCCTTCAAAACTGCTGATATTTCTTGGGCCACTGCTGGTTCTTTGGGAGTGATAAATTCCATTCCACCATGTACTTCAGTGACTGATTCCTTAATACTGACATAGGATTTGGGGAAAATTCCATGATCTTTTTTGTTTTTAAGGGCAAAACCCTTGTACCATCCATCACATTCTTCATCAATTTGAAGGGTATCACCAACTTCCAAAGGGAGTTTAAAACGTCCTTGGCCATCAAAATTATATATGGCCACACAGAGTTTGGTCTGTGCGTCTGTTTTTCGCCAGACCGTCATCTTGACTTGTTTACATCACAATTACCACATTAATTTTTGACTAATTAATGAAATTAGAAGCTGAACCCTGCCCTTACTTCAGGAAGGAAACCATTACAACATCACGTGACCTGTCATAGAAGATGGTGTCATCTAAATTTTGGATTTAGAATTTTATCCAAAAAATTGTTTTTGTTCTATCCAAAGAATTAAAATATGTTTAATAAATAATGTTTATGTAACTCGTCACTGGTACAACACATTTTTGTAAATTTGAAAAAAACGCTATTAGATCTACTGCTATGATCGTTTTAATTGGAAGATTATTTATTTCATTTTAAAAATAAAATAATCTCTGCTAGCTTGTCTGATTATTAAGCTAATAAAACATGATATTTCAATGATGTTGTAATAAATAAATAAAAAACATTTCAGAAATTGATACAATTTTAACTCACGTTTAAGAAATTTTAAAGATCCAAACTTCTATTTAAGACGCATATCCGGAAACAAGGAAATCCAATGGGAAACCCCCCATGTGAACTGTTATTCTAGGAATATTCGAGAGCTCAAGACTTCTTTTATTCAAATTCACTTTTAACAAATAATACTTTATACATTAAATTCTTTGAGAATTAACAATGGCTTCCGTTGATGAGGTAAGCTTTTTTTTAAATTTAATGATGCTATCCTTATAATTATACTTTATACCATGTTCTACGTGCAGCACAAATTCGAAACGAAAGGTAGTGGCTATATTACCGGTAGTATTTACAACATTGATTTTACAATTATTTCACCAAGAATGTGCACATGATACATTCATACAGTGTTGTGTAGTAACTGTAGATAATCAGTGAATCATGAATCAAAGATCATTCACATCATTAATTTAATATTAAGAATTTCTTTAAAAACTAAGATAATGGATATGTACTAGGCCTACTTCTTTCTGTATTACATAGCCTACTATTTTTCTCAACACACATACAGGTAAAGTTATCAAGTAAAATCAGTAAAAGGACAGTTCTTTTTCTCTTTTCTAAAATTTGAACTATGATTTTTTTTCAGTTAAAGAAAGATTTAAATGAACTTGAACAATTCAACAGCCAGGCTTCCCGTCAAAGGGTAAAAAACATTTTAACTGTTGAAATTCGAAAAGTAGAGTCAGAGATAAGCAAACAACAGGAAATAATTGAAAAGGCCTCGCAGCCAGCATCAAGCTCTGGAAGTGGTGATAATAAATCTACTGGTGTTATAATCAAAGAAAAAATTACAAAATATGGTAAATATCCTTGTCTTTGATGAGTGTTTTAAAAGAATAGGTGAACTCAGTCCTTCTCCAGTAATTTGCCATTCGTTGCCATGTTAAATCATGAAAATCAATTTTATATACCGGTACCTGTTACTTTTTACCAGAAATCTTTAAAAATTCTCCAGTATGTCACATGAAAGCCTGGCCAATACCTTGTGTCTACAAAAATTCAATATATCATGTCCTAAAAAATTTTGAACTTGTCAAAATGAAAGTAAATCCTTCATTTTTATACGCCCACATATTGCCGTCGCGCCCGTCCGTCCGTCCGTCCACATTTGTTGTATCCACGATAGAGGCTACAGTTTTTATCCGATCTTAATGAAACTTGGTATACATGTATATATTGATGATATCTCGGTCAAGTTCGAAAATGGAAATTATCACATGAATGGTTTTGGAGTTATTGCACTTGACTTAGTAAAAACGCGTCAAATTTGGTTTGTATCCACAATTGAGGCTACAGTTTTCATCCGATATTAATGAAACTTGGTATACATGTATATATTGATGATATCTCGGTCAAGTTCGAAAATGGAAATTATCGCATGAACGGTTTTTGAGTTATTGCCCTTGACTTAGTAAAAACGTGTCAAATTTGGGTTGTATCCACAATAGAGGCTACAGTTTTTATCCGATCTTAATGAAACTTGGTATACATGTATATATTGGTGATATTTCGGTCAAGTTCGAAAAAAGAAATAATCGCATGAGCGGTTTTTAAGTTATTGGCCTTGACTTAGTAAAAACGTGTCAAATTTGGGTTGTATCCACAATCGAGGCTACAGTTTTTATTCAATCTTAATGAAAGTTGGTATACATGTATATATTAAGGATATCTCGGTCAAGTTCGAAAATGGAAATTATCGCATGAGTTATTGCCCTTGACTTAGTAAAAACGCGTCAAATTCGGGATGTATCCACAATAGAAGCTACAGATTTTATCAGATCTTAATGAAACTTGGTATACATGTATATATTGATGATATCTCGGTCTAGTTCGAAAATGGAAATTATCGCATAAACGGTTTTTGAGTTATTGCCCTTGACTTAGAAAAATCTTGTCAAAATTTTAGTTTCGATGCAATAAATCCTCCAATTTTCAGAGGATGTTGATGAAACTTGGTGTGAGCATTGGAATTGATTAGGTCTCAGTTTTTCAATGAATTTTTTTAAGTTATTGCCCTTGACTTAGTAAAATTGCGTTAAAATTCTATTGTGGTTGCAATAAGAAGCTTTAATTTTCAAAGGGTTTTGATGGAAATTGGTGTAAGCATCAGAATTGATAAGACATTAGTCAAGTTTGAATTTCTGACTTTTTTTAACAAATGGTTTTTGGGTTATTGCCCTTGACTTAGTAAAATTGCATGAAAAATATTTGTGGGTGCAAAATAAGCTACAATTTTTTAATAGATTTGATGAAACTTGGTATGAGTATTGAAATAGATAAGATGGTGGTCAAGTTCTAATTTGACAATTTTCCATGAACAGTTTTTGAGTTTTTGCCCTGAAAATAACTTCAATATTAATTCAGTGAATGTTTTTTGAGTTATTGCTCTATTTATTTTTCAAATTCAATGCTGCCAGTGGGCGTATGTTACCTTGCCTGGCAAGCTATCTTTTCAACATCCCTGTAACGTCATGACAATCATGTCTACCGCATTGTGCATGCTCCTGTGAGGTGACACTTACTTTCCACCTCACTTCAACTCTGGTCACAGGCTTGGCAGGTCATCTCTACTAACCACCTGTAAATATTATGTATGTCGAATAAACCAACTGTAATGAATACTCTACAGTAGTCCTTATTGCTTCAGCAGATATCTTAACAATCACCTTGACTGTCCTGTCACTGCACATGAAACGATTATTTTAAGAAATATCCTTCTGCATATAAAATCTCTCATTAGTCCTCTCTCCCAAATCGAAGAAAAAATTTCAGACATTGCAAATATAGACAAAAAATTACTCAAAATGGGCATTCAAATATTCCTAAAGGGACGGAGAAAGAGGATTTCTGGACTAAATTTGTATACAATCATTAGCACAAAATATTTGAGTGGTGTGAGTCAACTTTTCAATTTTAATTCAACAAATTTTTAAAGTTACAGGTAGATAGACATTTCAATTTTTGAACAAATCTTTTCTTTGACCTATTCATTGCTTTATAAACTTTTCTACTACCAAAGCTTTTCTTTTCAGTGAAGTATCCCAATACAACTTTATAATGCAACTTCTGACAAATGTGAGAAGCCCATTGCTTCAATACGGTCCACAGTTCTAGTTTGTATTGTATTCGTCTCTTATGTTTCTATTTGGTATTGCAGGTTGGGATGAATCAGACAAATTTATGAAACTTTACATAACCTTAAATAATGTTCATAATTTGGATAAAGAGAAAATTAGGTCAGAATTCACCAACAAGTAAGTTTTTATCTATATAATCAACCTTGAGTTTCTTGTTTTTATTTTGACAAAACTAGTGGTAGTTTTGATCAGAGGTAATATTGAATGCAAGCCTTTACTGTTTCATAGTCAGGCTATATGAAATTTAAATAATTCCTTTTTTTGATTACCGGTACGTTACTAGTTTATTAAATCATTATTTGAATTTTTTTTAGCTCAGTACAACTCAACGTTGACAGTTTGAATAATAAAAACTATGAATTATATCACAGTCATTTATGTGAAGAAATTGATCCTGCAGCAAGCTATCATAAGGTAAGGAATAACCAACCTTATAGAGTATATTATATATTATAATTGTCACTGTATGTTGAGATACATGCATTCACTCAAGGTTCTTGATTTGATCCTCTCTGAGAAAAGGTCGACCTTTTAATATTTCAACTTGGTTTGCTCTTGCTTAGAGGAATGGATAAGTTGAATTAGACAATATACTAGTCGTATGTGCTATTGTAACATTTCACTGCTTCGAAGCTTCATTTTATTGCCTGAACCCAATCAGAAAATAAGGATGTTCTCTTATTTCTATTTTATAGTTGCGTCAAATGTCATGTGAATAGTCCAAATCATTATTTTCTTTCTGATTAATTTCTGCATAAGTTGTGCTCTCAAGTGCTTATTTGACTTATGAAAACACTAACTAATGTGTTGCACTATTTTATTTCTATAAGGTAAAACCTGATATGGTTTTAGTGATGTTAAAAAAGAAAGAAGTTGGTAAAATCTGGTCACATGTGACTGCTGTAGATAAGAAAAAAGTAGAAAAATCAAAGTATGTAGATCCTATTTGTTACTTAATATCAAAAGTACAGAGCAGCTCTGCCACATTTCAAACAAAAGGGATATCGAATAAACATTCCATACTGGTGATACAAGCCTGTAAATTGATGGGAGAAATTTATTATTTTAACATAGCAGCACCTGATATAGATAAAGATGATCCCAATAATATTATTAAAAAGATACAGTTACTTACCTTTTATTATTACAGAACAGCAGCTGATATAGATAAAGATGATCCCAATAATATTATTAAAAAGATATAGCTAATTACCTTTTATTATTACAGAACAGCACCTGATCTAGATAAAGATGATCCCAATAATATTATTAAAAAGATATAGTTAATTATCTTTAATTATTACAGAACAGCAGCTGATCTAGATAAAGATGATCCCAATAATATTATTAAAAAGATATAGTTAATTACCTTTTATTATTACAGAACAGCAGCTGATCTAGATAAAGATGATCCCAATAATATTATTAAAAAGATATAGTTGATTACCTTTTATTATTACAGAACAGCAGCTGATCCACATAAAGATGATCCCAATAATATTATTAAAAAGATATAGTTAATTATCTTTAATTATTACAGAACAGCAGCTGATATAGATAAAGATGATCCCAATAATATTATTAAAAAGATATAGTAAATTACCTATTATTATTACAGAGCAGCACTTGATGCAGATAAAGATGATCCCAATAATATTATTAAAAAGATATAGTTAATTACCTTTTATTATTACAGAGCAGCACCTGATCTAGATAAAGATGATCCCAATAATATTATTAAAAAGATATAGTTAATTACCTTTTATTATTACAGAGCAGCACTTGATCTAGATAAAGATGATCCCAATAATATTATTAAAAAGATATAGTTAATTACCTTTTATTATTACAGAACAGCAGCTGATATAGATAAAGATGATCCCAATAATATTATTAAAAAGATATAGTTAATTACCTTTTATTATTACAGAGCAGCAGCTGATCTAGATAAAGATGATCCCTATAATATTATTAAAAAGATATAGTTAATTACCTTCTATTATTACAGAACAGCAGCTGATATAGATAAAGATGATCCCAATAATATTATTAAAAAGATATAGTAAATTACCTTTTATTATTACAGAGCAGCAGCTGATCTAGATAAAGATGATCCTAATAATATTATTAAAAAGATTTAGTTAATTACCTTTTATTATTACAGAACAGCAGCTGATATAGATAAAGATGATCCCAATAATATTATTAAAAAGATATAGTAAATTACCTTTTATTAATACAGAGCAGCACCTGATCTAGATAAAGATGATCCCAATAATATTATTAAAAAGATTTAGTTAATTACCTTTTATTATTACAGAGCAGCACTTGATCCAGATAAAGATGATCCCAATAATATTATTAAAAAGATATAGTTGATTACCTTTTATTATTACAGAACAGCACCTGATCTAGATAAAGATGATCCCAATAATATTATTAAAAAGATATAGTTGATTACCTTTTATTATTACAGAGCAGCAGCTGATATAGATAAAGATGATCCCAATAATATTATTAAAAAGATATAGTTGATTACCTTTTATTATTACAGAACAGCAGCTGATATCGATAAAGATGATCCCAATAATATTATTAAAAAGATATAGTTAATTACCATTTATATTACAGAGCAACACCTGATCTAGATAAGGAAGATCCCAATAATATTATTAAAAAGATATAGTTAATTACCATTTATATTACAGAGCAACACCTGATCTAGATAAGGAAGATCCCAATGCTAGTATGATGAAATTATTGCAGAAGATGTATGAGGAAGGTGATGATGAGATGAAGCGTACTATAGCCAAATCAATGTCCGATTCTCGTGAAAAGCAAGGGGCTGGTATGGATCTTGGTTTATAAGTATAATGAAAAAAATGACATGGATTTTAGGTTTCCAAAGCCACTTGTCATTGTCATAAACATTTGGTATCAAAGACACAGTGTTGTGTAAACAATAATTTTCTCAGCCAAAGGAAACAAACCTGTGGTTATATAGCTTATATAATTTTTCTTTTATATATGGACTCAGTCCACCAATTCATTTGCCATCTGTTTCAATGTTAAATCACGAAATTCAACCTTCCATAACTTTTTCCAGAAATCTCATGGAAAACTTTCCAACATGTCACATGAAAGCCTGACCAATACTTTGTTTCTCTACAAATTTCAATATAGCATGACCATGAAAATTTCGAACTAAACAAAATGAAAGTAAACCACTACATTTTATCAACACCCGCGTGACTTTCACTGCACACAAAACCACTATTTTTAGAAATAACCTTTCGCAAATTAAATTTCTCATTATCTCAGTAATTCTGAAAGAAAATGCAATTTCAGACATCAAATTCATAATCTAGACCAAAAATTAGTCAAGAAAGGGCATGCAAAAACCCCAATAGGAAGGGGGAAAGAGGGTTTCTAAAAGTAGCTCTGATTATTAGCATGAAATGTTTTTGTGGTCTGAGTCCTATATATTGATTGTTTAGTTTTCGTTCTTATTGGGAGTTATTTTCCTTTACATTCTGAGACATCTTTATGTTTTATACTCATTTAATAACAGAATATTTGTAGTTGTCTTACAATTTACAGTTTGTTATTGTTAAATGTAACATTAGCAAGATCAGATCTGTCTATTAAGGTCTGAATGTCATTTGAAGATTTTACTTGTAAATCATGACTCATTATGTAGAAGTTCTATTCTGTAGAATACTTCCTTATCATTGCTGAATTATGTTGTGTGAATAAAAATAAATCAGTTATGAATCCTATTGTTAACAACTTCTATGTTTTAAAAGAGAATAAAATATATTTCTGAAACTAGGTAGACCCTATATGGAATTATTGTTGGTTTGTAAGCAATATTGACCCGGCTATAAGGTGAAAGGGTGTCTATAAAACGAAGACCGAAGATGGAAGACCTCTATAAAACGAAGACCCAACTATAAAACGAAGACCCACTCTTACTATATAAAACGAAGACCCAACTATAAAACGAAGACCCACTCTACTATAAAACGAAGACCCAACTATAAAACGAAGACCCACTCTACTATAAAACGATGACCCAACTATAACTATCTGATACAAGATTTAAAGTGATACATTACTTAGGATTGATGTATTTTTCTGATTATGATTATGTCGATTGGACCTTTTCTTTCTAGATGCCACCTGTGTAATACAGAATACAATTGAAGTGAAATCAGGACAAAGGGTTTAGAAAATGTTTAATAGAGCTAGTCATTTTGGCATAAAATGAAGTATACTCAAATTTTCCTTCAATGTCAGGACTTCAAAAAGAATTAGTCTTGGTATCTGATTTAATTGCGTTAGTGGTCAGCGTTAACAATTGTTTGTCCCTTTTGTTTACAGAAAAGTGCAGTAAAAGTCTGTTTCTGCTTTTCAATTGCAGATATTCTTTCTTTCCTTTTGATATGTGATCAGGTTATCCACATTAACCTTCACTTCAAAGGCTATACATTTCCTGTTGGGATAAAGTAAAGATTGGTTGATCTCATGGTCTCTTGGTTTAAGGCTAAACAAAACGATAGGCTATATATATCTTCACTGCCTATAATCAAAGAACTGTAACCAGTTCTATGCCATTATGAAGCTGTATATTTCAGATCGTCTGTATAAACCGCTTGAATAACCGATCACAGACACCCTATTTTAATGATTTATCGGCTAGTATAGGCTTGCTTTCTGCACACTGTAACATTACTTTTGTAAACATTCATCTGCAGAATCCAAGCCTAAACTAGCCGATAAATCATTAAAATAGGGTGTCTGTGTCTGTGTCCGGTTTATACAGACGATTTGAAATATACAGCTTCATAATGGCAGTTCTATGATTATAGGCAGTGAGAATATATTTAGCCTATTGTTTTGTTTAGCCTAAAACCAAGAGACCATGAGACCAACCAATCTTTACTTTATCCCAACAGGAAACGTATAGCCTTTGAAGTGAAGGTTAATGTGGATAACCTGATCACATATCGAAAGGGTCTTCGTTTTATAGTAGAGTGGGTCTTCGTTTTATAGTAGAGTGGGTCTTCGTTTTATAGTTGAGTGGGTCTTTGTTTTATAGTTGAGTGGGTCTTCGTTTTATAGTTGAGTGGGTCTTCGTTTTATAGTAGAGTGGGTCTTCATTTTATAGTTGAGTGGGTCTTCGTTTTATAGTTGGGTCTTCGTTTTATAGTAGAGTGGGTCTTCATTTTATAGTTGGGTCTTCGTTTTATAGAGGTCTTTCATCTTCGGTCTTCGTAGACACCCTAAGGTGAAATGAAACCAGTAAAAACAGGGTTGTATTGTATAATTTTTAATCTTTATATAAGAAGGAGTGTAGTTTACACAAAGGAATGAATAAGAGTTATTTACATTTACTTAAAATAATATAGAGGGGCTTGTTGTCAGAAACATCTTGTCTCATATTGATTGTCTCTTTAATTCTTATCATATAATTGTAAATGAATATTTCAGATTCTAACAAATACTGCAAAACTTTACCCCACCTTTAAGATCTGTATCTGACCTTGGGTTACTAGTATTCCTGGGGGACCAAAAAACACTTTAGGGAGTACAGTACCTGAAAGACTGCGAGGAGTTTACGTTTTTATATCTAAACAACTATAATTTAAGGAAGTTTGAACCAGTCTTTAGAGGTCTGCTTCTGGCAACAGGTCCAACTCAAGATTCATATTATAAAAGTACAATAAGTTTTATCCTTAAAAACCCGTTTTCACAACAAGTAGTCATGTGTTTATCATTTATAGAGGAGGAACTTTCCCAAATCAAACTTTGTGACAGCTCAAAATTATTTTCTATCTCTGAAAAACTATTCAAAATCATTTAACATTCCAATCAAAAGTTCAAATAATTGCCAATATGCTGATAAAATATATCAAATAAAGTACTGGTATTCAAAATTATTTTCTATCCTGAAATGAAATGTTCTGAAAAGTTAAGTTCTACACCTGCATTCTCTGATAAAATACTTCAAAGTAATCCATTGACTACTAGTATATTAAGATTGTAAAATTCATCTGAAGGTGAATAGACCATCTTGCACAATAGGTCACACAGATCGATCCAATAATAGATAATATGTCACCGACTGAATGTCACCAACTGAAAAAGATTCTAAAGTAAACCCTTTCAATGTTATAGAACTGGTTAATGCCACAGATACTGGCTCTTTTCATAGATATTGTTATCAAATTGTGCAAAATCCAAACAGACTAACGCATAAAACAACAAAGCACAAATAAATAGTATTTGTTCGAAAAGTTAACACAAAGCACACAACGCAATGCACACAGTCTTATCATATTTGATTAATGTAATATCATCATTAATGTCAGTAAAAACACAAATCCAAGAATCACTGACACAATTTCTGTTTTTCCAGCACCTGAAACAGAATATAAACCATATATAAAATCATTCTAAATGTTTGACCTAATAGTCGCTTTCTACAAACTTGCTATTATGTATGAGACTATCAATGGCCAGTAGCTATGTATTTAGGCATAGACTTGGACCACATTAATGATGTATTAAACACAATGTCTTCTTTAATGAGTCAAAAACATCTGTAACAGGTAATTATCTTACCATTACCATCAGATATAGAATATCTGACACCTCCTTCTCGTACTCTTAACACTTCATCACACTTCACTTCATCACTTCCATCATCACACTGTACTAATTCATTACATTGGTCATTTATAGGTATACACATTGTACCACTATCACATTTAAAATACGATTCATTGCATATACTCATATCAAAATTAATTGGTGTTGCTGAAAATATATAATATCATATATCTAGTAAAAGGCCAAAATGTTAACATTTACCTCAAAATGAAGTTTTTCCAAGTCCAGCATTCCGTTTTGTTAACTACTGTATAATTGTGAATGCAGTGCACAATGATGTTAATGCGCACCCGTCCTAAAAAAAACAATCTGGCATATAACTCCAAGTGTCACATAGTAGCCAGGTAAGATTAGAAAATGTCCTAGTGCGATTGTCCATCCATAGGACAGTGTGGTTATCTTATCTAGTTTACATTAAAAGGTTCTTACGTGGACAATCCACCTTGTTACAATCTTCTTGTTCCCATTTGAGACCTTTACATGGTTCTCCATCTGATACTGGTTTAGGATTGGTACAAGATCTAAATCTTTTCCTTACTCCACCACCACAAGCTTTACTACATTCACTCCATGAGCCCCATCTTGTCCATTTACCATCGACTATAATATCAATTCTCAAGTAAGTGGATATAATTTTTGTTGTTGACGAAAATGATGTACTATATTTTGGCCATTGCGTTGTCAAAAGATTTTTTTAGCGATGTATACTTTGAAGATTTGGTTGTAGAAGTCAGAACTTACCAGGACAGATACCATTGTAACAGGAATATTTATCTGTCATTGTTATAGGATTGTCAGGTTGGGATTCACCTGTTCCTGGCATTAATGTTCTGGTTCTTTCAATGACACCATCACCACATGTAGCTGAGCACGGTGACCATGTTGTCCACGTAGTCCATTCTGCTGCTTCATTTTCTGTAACCAAATATTCATCGAACATTATAAAAAAGTATTATATGGATATGTGATATTCACACAATACTAAAAAACATAATGAGCATTAGCCCCGATTCCAAATTCAATATCCGACCCCAATGGGTTATTCATTTGATTCAATTATTTTATCAAATCACAAATGGACACACGTTCTCTTATAGATGTCGGGTTTTATTATTTATTTGTTGGATGTGATTAAGTAAACTAGTGGTTTTAATACTTACGAGATAGGAAAGCTATGACCAGTATAAAATAGACAACCAACATTCTTCTCTGAAACAAAAACAACCATTTATCAGTAATTATTGTCAAGAACTTAATTTCTATGTTTCCTTAATTTCAAAAATTTCAAATTGATTTTTAACAGAAATCGTGGAATTTTGAGTTCTAATATGTGAATGAACACATCGCCGAATCCACAGTGTTTATTTCTTAAATCATTGAAGGTTAAACAGAAAATCAGACAGCTAAACCCGGTAGTTCGTAAAACTCAGTGTTGAGAGAAATTACACAAAAGGATGAAGTCGTAAGGAGACATAATGGAAAAATAAAATGAAAATATCCGTATGAGCGAATATTTAATTTTCCGATGATATTATATTATAGACAACTTGCTCCTCTCCACTTTCTGGTAGGCCCATAGCTACAGAGGGGTAAGGTGGGGCAAAAAATTCCCCCCCCCCCCCCCCGATAACCGACCAATTTATTCATTTCAACCGGGACCCGATATGCCCCTCCAGATATATTACTTGCTCCTCCAAACAATTAAGCCTGACTATGGACCTGCCTAGAATTTTGAACGGATTGTTTATATATAAATCATGTTATTAAACAAATGTCAATAAGTTTGTGATATATGAGTCATTGTCTTTAAATGTGAAAGGCTATAGCCACTGGCTATTTTAAAACTATCAATATAATTATGTATTATAATATATAACTCCTTTTACCTTAATTCTTTCAGATTATAAATAAGTAAGAACAAATCCTGGTTTAAATCTGAGATGAGAATAAAATGTATTGAAATTACCGAAGCTTAAAATTTATATATATTTTAAAAAGTGTACTTGGCCTATTACTATTCGAATTAAGATATCTGAACAGTTTTTAAATAAGTCCAAGAAATGTTATTTTGAGGGGATAATATCTATTGCGTAGCTAACATTTAAGAGGCTTTTCGGTCTACCAATTATTCACAATCACACACTGATGCACACGAACAAAGAAATGGCATTGATATCAGTTATATTTTTCTTCGTATTTGGCTTGAGGTGATCTAACTAACACCATACAGTCTACCAGTTCATAGGTATTACCATGACAACCGTGACAATATGTACATGTATTTACTATTTGGTTTAATATATACTCTAAATAATTACCTTTTTAAAAAAAATATTTACAGAAATTTTTTTAAATAGTTTGGCGTTCTAAAAAGTAACGACAAAATACTTTTAGTTTTTCAGATAATATCGGGGACACATTTCTTTAGATTTCGGTCTATATATTTCATTACTAAATTTAAACAGCTAATTTTCCCCTTTTTACCATAATGGTTTGTCTAATTAAAATTCAGTTTAATATGCTCCTTACATCAAATAAACATGTTAAATAATAAATTGTTTTTCCTTTAATTAACATGTTTTGGTTTAGATCCTATTGGCCTGCATCTGATTGGATGTTCAATATCCAAAATATACTCAATTAAAGTGTAGCGCAAAAAAGATGAGAAAATTAAAAGACCTACATTATATGAAGGTTCAATATGAAAACCTTTTGATCATTTCTGAACGTCAAATTCTATTTATAACTTCTTAATGTCAACATCAATCACAATATAGATAATTTTTATTCAATTATAACAAATGACATATAATTATCTTATGTTCCAATAATGTCACGTTTAAACGTTTCATTGCATTTAGATAACATCACGATCAGCACTGTATTGTATCATTCAACATTCAATCCAAAAGGTTTCCTAGTTTCCATTCCCCATAAATAGAGACATATTATGTAAATACGATATGTACATACTTGCACGAGTTCTTTGTACGCCTATATAAAATATACTGTTCTTATTATTATAAGGCATAAAAGTTAACATGTATATTTGATCTTCAATTAAAAATATGTATTCAATCGCTTATTAAAGACAGTATAGTTTATATCTTACTGAAGATAGGTATAATAGTCCAACCTGTATAGTTTATATCTTACTTAAGATAGGTATTATAGTCCAACCTGTATAGTTTATATCTTACTGAAGATAGGTATTATAGTCCAACCTGTATAGTTTATATCTTACTGAAGATAGGTATTATAGTTCAACCTGTATAGTTTATATCTTACTGAAGATAGGTATTATAGTCCAACCTGTATAGTTTATATCTTACTGAAGATAGGTATTATAGTCCAACCTGTATAGTTTATATCTTACTGAAGATAGGTATTATAGTCCAACCTGTATAGTTTATATCTTACTGAAGATAGGTATTATGGTCCAACCTGTATAGTTTATATCTTACTGAAGATAGGTATTATAGTCCAACCTGTATAGTTTATATCTTACTGAAGATAGGTATTATAGTCCAACCTGTATAGTTTATATCTTACTGAAGATAGGTATTATAGTCAACCTGTATAGTTTATATCTTACTGAAGATAGGTATTATAGTCCAACCTGTATAGTTTATATCTTACTGAAGATAGGTATTATAGTCAACCTGTATAGTTTATATCTTACTGAAGATAGGTATTATAGTCCAACCTGTATAGTTTATATCTTACTGAAGATAGGTATTATAGTCTAACCTGTATAGTTTATATCTTACTGAAGATAGGTATTATAGTCAACCTGTATAGTTTATATCTTACTGAAGATAGGTATTATAGTCTAACCTGTATAGTTTATATCTTACTGAAGATAGGTATTATAGTCTAACCTGTATAGTTTATATCTTACTGAAGATAGGTATTATAGTCTAACCTGTATAGTTTATATCTTACTGAAGATAGGTATTATAGTCTAACCTGTATAGTTTATATCTTACTGAAGATAGGTATTATGGTCCAACCTGTATAGTTTATATCTTACTGAAGATAGGTATTATAGTCAACCTGTATAGTTTATATCTTACTGAAGATAGGTATTATAGTCCAACCTGTATAGTTTATATCTTACTGAAGATAGGTATTAAGTCAACTGTATAGTTTATATCTTACTGAAGATGTATTAGTCAACCTGTATAGTTTATATCTTACTGAAGATAGGTATTATAGTCCAACCTGTATAGTTTATATCTTACTGAAGATAGGTATTATAGTCAACCTGTATAGTTTATATCTTACTGAAGATAGGTATTATAGTCCAACCTGTATAGTTTATATCTTACTGAAGATAGGTATTATAGTCCAACCTGTATAGTTTATATCTTACTGAAGATAGGTATTATAGTCCAACCTGTATAGTTTATATCTTACTGAAGATAGGTATTATAGTCCAACCTGTATAGTTTATATCTTACTGAAGATAGGTATTATAGTCCAACCTGTATAGTTTATATCTTACTGAAGATAGGTATTATAGTCCAACCTGTATAGTTTATATCTTACTGAAGATAGGTATTATAGTCAACCTGTATAGTTTATATCTTACTGAAGATAGGTATTATAGTCCAACCTGTATAGTTTATATCTTACTGAAGATAGGTATTATAGTCCAACCTGTATAGTTTATATCTTACTGAAGATAGGTATTATAGTCCAACCTGTATAGTTTATATCTTACTGAAGATAGGTATTATGCTCCAACCTGTATAGTTTATATCTTACTGAAGATAGGTATTATAGTCCAACCTGTATAGTTTATATCTTACTGAAGATAGGTATTATAGTTCATCTGTATAGTTTATATCTCATTTAAGGTGTGTATCATAGACAGTATATATTGCATTAAAAATGTTCTTTTAATGTTTAGTACACATGATTTTATTCCATTCACATTTATAAAGTTATTTAAATTCAAAATTCTGAAATTCTGTATTATATTAATATAATTGTTTATCGATAGTTTAGTTGAAATATTGGCATAAGAAACATTTAATAAAATACATTTGTTTTATTTACCTACCTGTTTTATAACCGTCGACTCCCAATCTAATAACAATACTTTTTTATTACAATTTGAAGAATATAGTTTTAGTTCTGAACAATATTAATGTTAGACCTTTAGGTTTTTCATTAGAATGAAATCACATCCTCCTCATTTTCTTTACACTTTCACTGTCATCACAATAGTCATCGTGGTATCCGGTTTACAAATTTCACTAGTTTACATCACAACCCACAATGACAATCCCAAATATAATCTGTTGGCAGCAGGATCTTAGTGACAATTCTAATACACAAACGACAAAATATCTATCAATTTTATCTTAAACAAAATATTTCTTTTAATGAAGTCTCAATAGGTCTATATTAAAATTATTATACAAAACTAGACATTGAACGTAAAGTCGCACAATAAGACTGTCTCTATTCAAACTTTCTTGGTAATACACTCGTATAGATAATGTATTTAAGATAAACTAAAATAGAATAAAACGATTTACTTACATTGAAGTTATATCTTGACCTATCCAATCGGTTTTAGAAAAACATTAGGTAGCTGTCATCTTGTCCAGTCACTTCAATGGTATGCTCATTAAGTGATTAATTACCTTTAAATTGTCACGGTAATGATTAGATCTGCGAGGCAATTGTATATAAAAACTTAATTCTGTTTTTAAAACGGATCTATACCTTTCATTTAAACAAAACACGATATATTTCCCTTTTAACGAAAAACCCAACAGTAGAGAACTAGGTCATTGAATTTCCCCACTAGACACCAATGTGAGTCCACAAAGACAAAATTCTCATTGCCCCGAGTTTATAGGTTAAAGGTCAAAGTTAATGACATAAATGAAGGGAGTAAACTCGATCTTGATAAAAAAAAAAGTCATTTGCCCACTCCATTGACCGATTAACCATCGCATCAGTAAACATCGCATCTCACTAAAATTTTGAGTTTTAATAAAATTCATAATTTCTCATCATATTCCACATAAATCGGCCGCTTTTCAGCTAAGTGATACACTGAACAGGAAGACAATATTATGCCTCAATCATACATTTGGTTAGGAAATGAATATACAGTAGTATATAAATCAAGTAAATAACAAATAAAACCAATTATCTCCTATAATACATGTTTCAGTATATATAGTATACAGGGAGACATAACATAGTTACGTAAATGCGCTACTTTGTAATAGAATTATTTCAATAATTCATAGTACATTTAGTTCCACAGTCCAATCCAACATGAATGTACAGATATAAGTATATTGTCGAATGGTTGGACTACAAAGCTTTTGAGTTATTGCCTGTAGGACTACTTAATTAACTTATTCAGCTATTCAAAAAATGGTTTTGTTTTAGAAATAGAAAATAAATCAGACAACAAATAAACAGCCGCATCCACCTCAATGTTTAAATATTATGAATTATTTAATAATTTGTCTACAAAGTAAAATACAACTGAAATTTATTTAAACACCTTTGTCGACTGTAAAAGCTTCGTCCATTGTGAATTCTTAATTGCAGACAAAACAGACGCCGAATTTCCATTCCATCCCAAATGATATAATACACACGTATAGCCTCCATCGAATGGGAAAGCCGAATTGAAGAGAATTTCAGTATTCAAAACACTCTTCTGGCAATATGTCTTTGAGAAGCACCATACTTTTCAAAACATTTGGTACATTTAATTGAGATATTTTAGACTTTATATCTTTTCCTAATAACTTTCTGACTGTAAATTTACAACTTCTTAACAAAGAATCTGGTCTTGATGATATTTCTTCCAACCACTTTAATGTGCTTTTATTTGGTTCATTTTTTCCCAGAAATCTGTCATGTAATAGACAATTTAAATGGAGGGGTATACCCAGTTCATACAAAAGTTTGTAATGATCCACTTCTTTGAAAGATAAAGCAAAAACTCGAGCAGTTCGAAACATCGCGTGATATGCTTGTAACTCTCTATTATTAGTCAAAATGTTGAAGTTTATATTTTCAGAAATTAAATATAGAAAAGGGAAAGAAATTCCTTTGGCAAAATATATAAATACCAATGAAAATATTGAAACACCACAATCATCAACAGCATTAATGTCTATTTTCAGATCCTGTACTAAATATCGTAGCATATTCTTCAGTTTATCATAAACTTCCTCGTGCTCGAAGAAACTTAAATTATCCCACATAAAGAATGTATGTAAGATATTTCGGTTGTTTGTACTCAACAAGTGGGGATCACTCCCCTCTTTGATTAAAAGTTGCGCAATTTCCAAATGCATGTAACATACAGCTCTTTTAAAATCTTTCTGTTGATCAAGATAGCAACCTATCGATAAAAGATATTTGATAACAGAAAGATCTACAGCAGAAAATTTACCAATTGCTACTGTTATTGGTCTTAACTGATATCCATCTAAATGTGTTATATATGATGCACCAGCTTCTACAAGTAATTGAATACAAGCCAATTGCTTCTCGACCAATATATTTCTTGCGTCTAAACAAAGCTGAAAGGCTGTTTTTCTATTTCCAAAGTCCCAAAAATCAATACTTGTTTTCCACCTTTTCTTATAAACATGACAGTAGGTGTAAAAATCAACCTTTCTTTTTTCAATATCCGTACTGATACAGTCTTCAATTAATGTATTGCCATCGAGTTCATCCTCATCACCAATATCATAATAGTAATCATAGAAATATTCTAAATCATAATCATTTTCTAAAAGAACGTCATCTTCACTGTCAAGTTCAAAATCAGGATCCACATACCCATTATTACTATAACCTGCCTTGATTATTTCATTGAGGCATACGTCATCACACTGTTTTGCCACAATCATCAATGGCGTGAAGTTGTGACCTTCGTGAACACGATATATATTTTGTACCCCAGCTCTTAGTAACAGTTTCAGACACCTTAACTTGGACTGTTCACTTACATGTTCCCTTGGATTAAGACAATAGAAATATGCAGAATGTCCGTACTTGTTTCTGATATTGATGTCTATGTATTCATATTGTAATAATAACGAAACTGTTTCATAATTTCCGTTATAAACCTCGGTCATTAAAGGTGACATCCAATTACGATTCTCATCCAATTTATTGATCATATCTTGAGTGTTATCTATAAGATTCTTGATGTCTGACAATGTATAGCCATCTATTGTTGCTTCGTCAATCATCATTATTCAATCCCATTCGGCCTTTCAGCCAATCTGTAAAATAAAATAAAAAAATAAAAAAAAACATAAAAGATAAAAATATAATAAGTAACATACCATAATATTCCAGCAAATGTAGCTAATAGTCAAGATCACACTAAAGAAAAAAACCGAAATTCGATTTTCTGACGAAAATATTTCATATATTTTATACAACTCTTGTTCTTCGGGCTAACAAAATCTATGATAGTTACCAACAGATACGAATGCATCATTTTATTATAAACACGATATATCTATAAAATCCATTGGGACATTTCATTCATAGAAATTGTGTATTCCCGCCCATTTTGATGTAATACCTTACCTTCAACCGGAAATTTTATTAGTTTCTATGAAAAACCAGTGCTTGTTTTCATTCAGTCGCGTACAATGGCGCTTGATTGCTGTCATTATACTGTGGTAACAACTTGTCGCATTCGAATCTTTTCTTAAATCCGGGGTTGCAAGACACCGATTAAAATGATGGGAACTAAAAGTGGGCAAAAACAATAGTTCAACAAAGAGTTACTCGTAACCGTTCACCACCGTATAACACAAGTTGGCCTACGTTAAAGCAACGCCGTATACACTCGACCGCGGCTGATGGTTCCCTTACCGTTTCGGAAGTTTTGAGCTGCATAAAATACTGAGAGAGGTGAGGAGCGGGCAATTTTCCACTCTGGCAAAGTTCACCACCGCTCCAACAACGCTCAGTTAAAGTTTGGCACCGGTATATGCAAATTCGTGGACGCTTGTGTCTGTTAGGATTAGAAATCTTGAACGCTGGACCACAGCTTCGCCCAAGCGGTGATAAAAACGGAGTGGTTGTAAGCGTTTTAGGAGCGGACACGGGATTGCTGAAACGGTATCGGGCGTTTTAGCAGCGATGAACTTTGGTTTGGCAAGGAGGTGTCACCGCTAAACCAACGCTCGCTACCATTAAACTAACGCTAGAGCAACGTCAGCTTCAGCAGTGCACCGCTAAGTCAACGACCGTGTTTTCGATTTTTTTTCTCATTCTGTGCATGGTGTCGAGTGTTGTCGAAATTCGGCCATTTGTGTTTTGTTTCAGGTTACGAACTACAGCGTCTATTACTTAGACATCAAGATTTGATTGCATAATACGCTAGCGAAGACAGTCAATCTGAGAGCTCGACTGTAAACAATTTGATTGTGCTTGGAATCGGGACTCTGGTTGGCCAAAGCCAATCAAATGGCTGCATTTACAAACTTCCGTTAAATAAGATAGTGGCTTTTGCAGTTAAGACACAGTTCGTAATAGCTTGACATTTGAAGAAGCTATATTCTACGTACATCTTCAGTAGAGTTCGATAGTCTTGTAGTTATGGTAAAAAAAGTGACAACATGGGAAATACGTCAATGGGATTTTCTCGACATAACTTGCGCTTTAAATCTATTACCTGCTGACTAATTGTTTCGAAAAGGTATGCGACTTCATAATATCTGATATCATAGAGTGGACTACAGGGAGTCTGAGACCTCATCATTTTTTAAATAAAACGTTTTGGAGGATAATAATTTTAATAAAGGAGACAAAACAAAAGAACTAAAATTAAATAATTCATTGATTACTGAAATATACTATGAAAATACGTGAATACGTTTCGCAATAAGATTATAAAATCAAAAGATGCTCTTTAGCATATTTCTGAATATACGAAGTCTTAAGTATATATCAATCAGATCAGGGTGAAAAGGTTTCATGCTTATTTTTTTTAAAGGAAATTAGTTGCAGAACCTGGTTTCTCACTTGCTTTGTGCATAATCTGATGTCAAGATTCCTTGAAAAAACATGTTAGTTTTGGGAAGCTGGAATTAATATTGAACTCATATATGACTATGTTCAAAAGGATTGGCCTATTACGAAACAGAATTGACATGGACATCCGACAATAATTTATTTTGTTTGAGATATCCAAGTGTTTTGCGAATACAACACATGGTTAAGGTAGTTCTGATAGTCTACAGCATGCTGTTGCTGAGTTTGTGGTACTCTTGAAGTGTTTGGAGATTCAGCAATAGAACGAACTGCTGACGCCATATCTGAGTTGTTAGTGATGCTATGCTCGTATGATGCCCGAATGATACTATCAGGGTTTGGGTTAGCATTAAGAAAAACTGACATAGAGCTTTTATTGATACTGGACGATTTTCCTTCCTTTGGTGCAGTATTTAAACCCAATTCGTTTTTATGGCTAGATTTCTTGTGAGAATGGAAATGTCCACGATCATGGAATGATTTGCCGCAGATGTGACACATGTATGGTTTCTCCCCAGTGTGTATTCTACGATGATTCTGTTCAGTTGACACTTGGCGGAATCCTTTACCACAATATTTACATTTATATGGCCTGTTGTCTGAATGAATGTTTTGGTGAACTTTTAGGGTTATTTTATTCCTGAAACCTTTTCCACATACCTCGCATACAAATGGGCGATCATTAGAATGCAAACGAAGATGGTTAGTGAATGAGCCTTTATAATCAAATCCCTTATTACAAGTTTTACAAGTATACCTGAACTTGGCATCAGGTGTGTGAAACTTTTTAACATGATTAGACAGGGATTTCTTTTCATAGAATTTCTTCGGGCAGTCTGGACAGGGATGTGGGAAATAACCATCATGTGATGCCTTAAGATGGGACAAATAAGCCTTATGGGTAGGGAAGACTTCATCACAAACTTCGCATTTCATATCTATTTTGATATTATGGGCCCTTCTTTTATGAAGACGAAGCCCTCCCTCTCCATAGCAAATGAAATCACAAAGATCACATTTAAGTTTGTCCTCTGTGTGACATTTACGATGCAGTTTCAACAAATATTGATGACTGAAAGACTCATTACATGTTTCACATTCAAATGTTGCTTGTGTATTAGTCTGTTCACCAAAATAATCGCCATTATCAGATACATCCAAACCTTTATCTCCATCCTTCCCAACACCGTTCTTCTCGTTGAGTACCTTACTGTCAAATGCAGGCCTTTCCTCTTCATGAACTGTTGTATTCTCCTCTGATGTGGACAAATGACATTGAACTCGATGTTTGATATACTTTTCTTCAGAGCCAATATTAATCTTGCATTGCATACATGAGAAATCATTATGCTTCTTATGCACACCTTCATAATGTCTCATCACGCTACTTTTAGCTGCCAAGGTCACACCGCATATCCCACATTTGCACATCTCTTCATCAGTGTGAGCTTGATAATGCCTCTGTAATCCTTGATAAATCCCCCCGCAAAATTCGCATATGAAACATTTATAAAGTTCCTTTAATTGAAATGACGAGGTTGTCTCTTCACATATCTGATTTCCTTCCGAGCGATGATATTTCCAATAATGACGAATGTATCCTTCTTGAGATCCGGTGAAGAACGGGCAAATACGACACTTAACATTTTTTTTATCCCTATGCTCTGATCTATAATGGTCCAAAACAGACTTATCTTTCCCTAAGACTTCAGTACAAAATCCACAATGCTGCATAGCGTCTTTAGAGTGCTTTTTTATGTGGATATCGAGACTCCTTTTACCGTAAACTTCGCCACAATATTGGCATACATATAAATGAGACAAATCTCTACTAACACCAGTTAAGCGTCGTCTTTCTTCGACACATACATCGTCAGCATCAGATCCATTGTTTTTCTTTGAAGATCTTGAAGAATTGATTTTACTACTTTTAGATTCTGGTACACTTGTGTCAACTATTATGTTACTGTGGTTCCGCATGTAATGCTTTATGTATGACTCCTCAGATCCATTTCTGAAATTTTTGCAAAATCTACAACTAAGTTTTTTCTTACATTTGTGGAATGAACGGTAATGTTCTGAAATGTATTTCCTGTTTGGAAAGTGTTTCATACAAAATCCACAAAATTTAAAATCAGCCAAAGAATGCGTATTGTAATGTTCCCTCAAATCTAGCTGTACTCTTGAGCAGTAAACGCAAATAATTTTACCAGTAAGTGTATTTGAGCTTGCGTCTTCTGGTGTTGATAGAGGCATACAACTGTTTATAACATCATTCTTTGAACAATTTTCTAGCCGTGAATCAACGTTTAAGTTTGGGACAACAGGTGTGTTTGATGACAATCCATTGCTGCCTTGTCCTATGACAACATCGTTAAAGAGAACTCCATCCTGTTGAGACTTAGTGGTTGGTGACCATGTGGGAGGTTCAAAGTCATTGTCATTGTCCCTTAAATCCCCATTAGAATCATCTAAATCAAAGTCAGGTAAACTATTCGAATCAGAATCTTCATCAGAAAACATGTTGGTCACTTCTAGAAGATCATCACCTTTAGGCTTTTGAACAGTTTTACATATCTTAAGTTTTGGAATATCGAATTCAGTCGTTTGTATATTGGGTAGAGGACGTTTTGGAATTTTCAAATGTGGCAAATTATTCTGAATATCTGGTTTGTTGAAAATAGTGAGATCAGGTGTAAATTCTTCTAAGTTTGAATCATTAAAAGCCGATTCGATCTGACGGCAAAGTTCAGTTTCATCATCATCTTCGTCACTAGATTCACCTCCCTTGTGTTCTTTTAAATAATGTTCAATATATTTCTTCTCAGATCCAATAAAAGCATTGCACAATCTACAGGAAACTTCTTTTTTAGATTTGTGTTTCATGGCATAGTGTCTTTGAACGTTTCTCTTAGTAGCCAATTCAATACCACAAAACCCACAAACTGTAAAGTCTCCATGCTTCTTGTAATGGTCTCTTAAAGATTTGTGAATTTCACTACAGAATTCACAGATGTGATATTTTTGTAAATCATCATCAGCGTCATTTTCAGATTCACCTCCATTTCTATCATAAAATTTTGAAATATCTGCTGCTTCTTCTTCAGATTCGGCATAAACTTCGTTTTCTTTTAAAAAAAAACCTTCCCCATGGTTTTCCAAATAATGCTTTATATACTTGTTGACTGACCCTGTGAAATTCTTACAAAACGGACAGACCATGTCCTTCATCTCTTGATGTTTGCACTCAAAATGCCTTCTCACTGTTTCCTTTCTACTGAACTTCTGTCCACAAACACCGCATACAGTAAAGTCTGCGTGTGTCTTATAATGTAACTTCCTTGATAGATGTACTTCACAACAAAACTCGCACACAAAATGTCGTAATTTAGACTTCAGGGTCCCTTTTTTCATATCAAAATAATGACAATTGAGAAAATGATTAATATAATTCTGGTGGGAGCAAACTTCAGTGCCGCAAAATGGGCACTGAATATGTTTCTTGTGACAAAGTTTTTGATGTCGTGATACTTCATTACCATGTGTAAATTCCTTTTCACAAAACCCACAGTGCATTCTTTCCTGTATAGAATGTTCCTTCACGTGGTTCTTCAGCTCACTAATTGGATACAGCTTACAACAATGTTTACAAACTGATAATTGTTCTATTTCTTCATTTATAATTGTTGATGTAGCTTCAGAGAAACGTTTTGTATCAGTGTTTTTTCTACTTGTTCTTGGTGACAAAGGATTAACAGGGTCTTGGTTCCTGTTGTCATATGATGTCGATTCAGATTTTTTAATTTCTCTATTAAAGTTACGTTTATAGGTTATTTGTGCATTTGGATGACTTTCTATGTAATGCGCAATATACTGTTCCTCTGAACCTCGAAACTCTCTGCAAAATTGACAAAACAGGTTTTGGCGTTCTTTGTGAGATTTACGGAAATGACAAGATACCTTATCACGATGTGAAAATTTCTTCTTACAAAATCCACACTGTTTAAAATCTCGAGGTTGGTGAACTGTCATATGTTCAATTAAGTTCTGACTGACCACACCACAGTATCGACAAACACAATTTCTACTCTTACTTTTGGTACTTTCAATATTAAAAGATTTGGTGTTGACAACAGACACACGCTTTGCATGTGGTACTTGTAAAGTTCAAATTCTTATGTACAGATAGACAATGTTTTATGTAACGTTTTTCAGACACTCCGTACCATTTACACAAGTTACAGCTCACCTTATTACGTTCCTTATGACTACTGCGGTAATGGTGCCTTGCAGCAGCTTCTGTCTTAAGTGTTAAGTTGCAAAATCCACACTTTAGACGTTCCTGATACGAATGCAGCTTCAAATGTTGAACCAAATTTTGGACAATATGACAGCAGTTATGACAAACTGAATGTTGTGAGGTAGAAAGGTCTGTAATTTGACGTTTCCGTACAGTTCTATTTAAAATAGCTGATGAACTAGTTGGGTTTTTGTGTCTGCCACATCTATGCTTGGTGGAGTTAGAACAGGTACCATCAGTAACTTTATCTCCACTCTTTACAGGAAAACAATTGTCTTTATCATTTGGAAGATAATTATCTTCTTTATTTGAATGCTGACTAATAATATGCTGGATATAGTCTCTCTCTTTAGTCAATACCATAGAACATACAGTGCAACAAAAGTTTTCTTTTACTTGGTGTATTTTTAGAACATGTTTCTGAAGACTAGAATTATCACTAAACATAACTTCACAAAATCCACATTTTTTGGACATCAAATATGGTGAACTTTGACAGCTGTGTGGTTTCGATGACAGAAATGGAAAACAACAAGACATGCAAAGTGTCAGTTTGTTTAAATCCTTTGTTAATCCAGATAGATATTTACATACTTCTTCGGAACTGTTCAGTTTGTCTTCAGTGTTTTCAACAACTGCTTCTTTATTGTTCTTTAGGCCAGATAAAAGTGGACCAATATCACGCAATTTGACAAAAGATGGCAAAATATTTTGTGATTGTTGAATATCATATGCAGATCTCTTCTGAAAAGTAACACTTTCTGCATTCCATGTACATATACCAACATTCCCCTTGTGATTTGAGGCTGATCGTTTTTCACAGGCACTTATTTGATTGGATGTCACTGAACTGTTTGGATCTGAAGGTTCAGGGTCATTTTTTGTATTGATGTTATAAGATTGGTGCAGCATCAAATAAGTGCTGGAGTTGTACCGTCTGTCACATCTACCACATAAGTACGGGGTATCAATACTATGGGAAACAACATGTTCTTGTAGTTCCATTACAGCAGAGAAAACATTTTCACAAAAGTTGCAACGAAATGGATGATTAATATCATGAGTTAAAACATGTTTATCCAGTTCTTCAATAGCTGTATATTCTTGCAAACAGATGCCGCATTTGGCATTGGAACATTCGGTAGCCATAATTGCTTAGTCGATCTTTCTGAAAAAAAAAACCAATACTATTAATTGAAGGTTGAAAACAGAAATAAGAATATAAGCAAAATTCCAAATATTTGAAATCAGTTCTGAATGCTCAAAAATTGATGGGTAATAAGGTCATTTCATTTTGTTGCAAGAAACAAGGAGACAATAACCAAAAATTGACCATATCATTAAAACAGAGAGTTTCAAGGACTGAGGCAAAATATTCACCAATTTAAACTGCATCAGTGTTTTCATATGTCTCCTAAATGTCTCCTTTTTTGGCATCCCACTATGAAGTTCACAGATGCAGAACTGCAGTAGGAGTATGGAGGTAAAATACTGGGTACCTTATTCATTTTCACAATGTAATTGACCTCTTCCCCAAGTAATAATTAGCAAATCAAAAAATCTAATATACCTTAACACAAGTTCATAATCTATATTGAGCTAACTTAAACTATCAAATGGCATTAAGCTTAAGCATTGTATTTCTGAAAAGATAAAATAAATGACTTTATGCTAAATACAGGTTTAATAACTTCAATGTCACAAACTATGTCATAAGTATAATAACTTGAACCTATCTTAACCAACTTTGATAAAATTGGGACTTATAAATGAGTTTTGTAATAAGCAAAAGATAGTATTGAATTTGAATTAGTTTTGAGAGTACATCAACGATCACCTGAATGAAATATTCAACCTTCACTCATACACTTCTTTACTGTGGTGGTAATTGTACAATATAACTAAGTTTCATTAAAATATGTCAAGAATTGTAGCTTCTTACAAGGCAATAACTCATTATATTTTTCAGTATTAACAATAGCTATAAGTCATATTATATACCGCAGGGCAGATATACTTGTATATTTTTGATTTTCTATAGGGTTCATCCTTGGATCTGGCTTGGATGCTAATTAACCATTTCAGCAAGTTTCATCAAAATCCTTACAGAATTGTACCTTGTAGAGTGTTTACGGGCCAAAAATCAAACATGTTTTAAAGAACAAGCATCATAATTCATACTAAATATATTTCGATTTACTTGATTTTAATTAGAGGGATTCCTTGCGTGATTACAAATACTCAAATACTTGTGCCAAGTTTTAAATTCCATCAAGAATTGTGCTTTCTAGAGTGTTTATGAGCAATTGTGGACGGACTTAAGGATGTAATTTTTATTGTCAAACGAATTCAGATTTATTGCAAATGAAATTGCTTTGGCAATTCTTTTTTTTTTTTTTTTAATGTATGTTTTGATGTCTGATCGTCTCATGCAGATGTACTTGTCTATTCCTTGGTTTTTGTGGTCATGTACTTGATCGCAGATGAATCTGTCCATTTTATACACACGTACTTGTGTATTTTAAAACTAATTGTATGTTGAAATGATATATGGTTTTTGCTGTCATGTACTTGATCGCCGGAAGATAAATCTGTCCATTATTTACACATGTAATTGTGTTTTTTAAAACAAATTGTACGTTGAAATAATATGTGATTTTTTGCGGTCGTGTTTATGGCCGCGGGAACTATAGGCTATATTACATCCATTTTATAAACAAATTGTAGGTTGAAAATCTGTCCATTTCATGCACATGTAGGCCTACTTGTGTATTTTTAAACAAATTGTACGTGGAGTATTGTATATTTATTTTGTGGTCATGTGCTTGATCGGCAGAACATAGATCTGTCCATTTGATACACATGTGTATTTTTAGTATTTCAGACAAATTGTATATTGAGATATTATGTATTTTCGATTTTTTTCTTTTTTTCTTTCTTTTTTTTTTTTTTTTTTTTTCAATGTATTGCCCTAGCGGCTGAATGTGAGACAGGACCATGTCCTTGTGTATTGGGCCTAATTCTGACCCATGTAAAATAAAGAGTTTATTATTATTATTATTATTAATTAACATCCCAGAACAGTTTCTTAGATATTTTGTATCTAATAGAAATTCTACTTTGCCAGTATTTCATAGTTTGTAAAAAAAATGTTATGTCTACCTTTTAATTTCACATGTCTCCCTCTATCGCTAAATTGAATAACTTATCATCGCTGAAAAATAATATTTCAAATGGGGTTGAAACTTGGAAGTGATGGAGGAAATTATGGTAAAAGCTTGAACATTATTAAAGTGTACGTAAAGTCAATTGTTGGACAACTACTGCGAATGTTCCAAGAAATCCAATTCCAATCTTATAATCTTATAATGAACAATGGGCAAAGAAATCATATTCCCATACATACAAGATATGTAAAGATTTGGAACTGTCAATATTGTAAACCCTTGAAAAAACAATATGTTATAACATAGGCTATAAATTGTTTGCAGACAGTAAATTTGCCTCCAGATCGTTATGCTATGGGTTTAATGTTTAAGTTTTTTCAAGCCCCTGTGGTATGTCTACTTTCAATAATATTTGTTCTTTGTGAGAGCACTTCAAATGAATTAATAATAATAGATGCAATCTTGAGTTCACCTCCGAAATTGATAGCACTAAACAATTACCTAAAATCAAACGGATGATATTCACATTTTATGAAAAGAATGGTATGCTACATTCAATGGCTACATTCCCTAGCTAACGCTTGTGTGAAAGCAGCCATATTTGTCGACCGAAACATCTGCCTCGATTCCAGCCTCCGATAGCATTATGGCCAGTAAAGTCGTGATCTGGTGTAGAGGTAGAAAAATCTAGACACTGTTTTATGGTATTTTCAGCAGGTGCGGAACTTCGTACACATGTATTGAAATCGGATTCGCCAAACCCAGATACATATAAATGTAGATATTTCCATCATACCCAATCGACCTACAGAGAAAGTTATGCCAGCTCTCTGCAACAGATTGGGTCTTATAGAAATTGTCGAGATTTTCCAAACTAGTCATGTCTACACATCTGTTAACAAAGCGAAAGATACAGTGAATCCCGACTTAATCATCGTAATAGATCCAGATATTTCGGACTACCATATTCAAAACACAGGGACTTGTACTCCTATTATCTTTTCACAGCCGAACAAAAAGACTATTACCTTAGCAATGAACAAGAAGAAAGAATTCACTAATGTAAATTGTAATTAAATCTTAAATAAGATTCTTTTGATTATTCCGAAAAAATATTTAAGGATATTATTTTTGTATTAGGAGAAGGTCAGAATACAGAGATATATGTTAATGGAGTAACAAGTTAGTGGAAGTGCTGGCTTAGGTTTTGTGTGTTGTAGTCTTAAATTAAAACACTTAATGTTTTAAACCTAAATTACGGTATGCGCACATTTAGGCACAGAATTTTAGGCACGGGTACTTTAGGCATGACCCTTTTAGGCACATCTCTTTTGGGCACTTGGATATTTAGGCACATGAACAATAGGCACAAGACATTTAGGCACATGTAACTTTAGGTACATGGGAACTTTAGGCACACTGTGAAATTTAGGCACATGGACCAGTCAGTGTTGTGTTTTGTTTGTAAGTGATAAGTATTTGTCAGTGCTTTGTGTGAGTGTTTGACAGTTGTTAACCATAGAATACCAAAGGCAAACATTCTACAATGTTGCTAAGTAAAGGGGCATAACTCACCAACCGTGAAAGGTACGATGCTAGTTTTCAACAGAAGGTGACATTTTATGTTTGGGTATAATGCAATAGAAATTAGAAAGAATGGTTTCTATTGCAATCATAAGCCCAAGTCCATGCAGCTTTGCAAATTATAGGGGCATAGCACACCAACCGTAATATTATTATATACTAGCCATTTTTCGAGACAGACGTTTTATGATGATATAAAAAATATATCTAGTTTCATTAAGCACTAAAAAGGTGTCTGCAGCACCTAATTTTACGATATCTCTGTAAGCACAGGGGCACATGGAACTCCATCTTTTTCATAAAAGTGATGCAAAACATGTGCCTAAAGTTACAATGTGCCTAAAATTACATGTGCCTAAAGTTACATGTGCTTAAAGTTACGTGTGCCTAAAGTTACAGTGGGCCTAAAGTTACATGTGCCTAAATGTTTTGTGCCAAATGGTCGTTGTGCCTAAAGTTCATTGTGCCTAAATGTCGTGTGCTTATTCTTCTTGTGCTTATTCTTCTTGTGCCTATTCTTCTTGTGCCCAAAGGTTTGTGTTTAAAGTTCCTGTGCCTAAAATGTCTGTGTCTAAAGTTCCGACATTCTAAATTACACCCCAATAGTGTCATTTCAAGATGATAATAGTGTAATTAGGGTGCAATAAGGTTTATATAATAGTCAAATACGTGAATAGTACATGTTTGAGCTATCTAGGGCGCCAATAGTCAGATTAAGATTTAAGTGGGATAAACTCCTGAAACAGGCCAATAGTTTTGACCCATATTAAGTTGTCTATTAATGATTGGCACGTTTTTTGGAGTTTATCCTTTACATATATTCATTTGTTAGGGAAAGTACATGGACCTGTTAAAACTGATTAAAAGCACTAGTAGTTTAATGAAATAAAATATATTTTGACTTTTCCATGTGGCCATTTTGGTTATGTGCAAATGACGATAACCCAAACTTTAATCTTGGGGATTAAAGACATCGAACATCTTTCTTGTATTCTATGTTAACAAGATAATGGTTGACTGTTTTATTCTCTATGATAAGGTTGATAACAAATGATTTACTCTGTTATAATCAGAGTAGCATGTTGTTTGTAGAAGAATAACAATATTACAACATGTTTCATAATGTAAAACATCAGTATTCCACTTCATCCACAAGTTTATCGAAAATTACCATATTTTTTAAGATTATGTCCACATACATGTCCTAGTACAATGACTTCAATACTGAAAGCTTCGTTTTGTTTTGATGTCATCTAATATTTGAGTCAATTCCTCATCTTCAAAACGTCCTTCTAAACTTGGAATTAAGGATTTTGCCTCATCAGCAGACTCTGGACATAAGTTGGCTAGTGCAGCTAATTCAAATTTATGTAACTTTTTCTGCATCAATAAACTTCTCACTGCAGCGATTGTCTCTCTGTTTTTAAACTTGCTAAATCTTTGACAAGAATTCAATGTTTTCATAAAGACCTGAAATAACAATAGAGAAAAAATGTAGCCTAAACCCTGCAACGGTCTTTGGGCCGTAAAAGATGACCAGCCGATAATAATATCCATGTTAAAAGTGCACAAATAGACAAAAGCCAATCAAATTCATGTGGATAGTTGTTGAGAACAAACATTGCCAACAATAATATTGTGTCTTTAAATGTAAATTTCACCAAATCCTTTATATGGACCCGAAGACATACTAAGAAAATAGCATGAAATTAAAGATTAATTTTTTGTTTAATGACAGAAAAATATCAATTCTAAGCATTCTGTTCTGAAAGTAGTCTGTAAGTGTAGGATAAGCCTATCCACTCCAGTTCTAGCCTTGGCTTTGTGTAGGCTACAAGTTCAGAACCAGTTGTTAGGCTAGCCATTTGTTTTTGTTTTACTCATAGCATACAACTGGCGATCAAACGTCAATTTCTAACCTCTGATAACTCCTGTTCATCTTCTGCACTTTCATTTTGTTGTTTTCTGTGTTCTAACAACATTTGAACTTCTGATATTAATAATGTCTCCGCATTTTCGAATTCTTTCGGGAATACAAGATTTGAAGCATCTTCATCTTGAACTTCATTCATTTGAGCTGCCGTCGCCATATTGTAATTTAGATCGATAAACTTGTTCGCATATATATGTTTATAGATGAAGAGTTAGTTTTTTTTAAGTTTTAAGAACTTAGGCTATATTTTACACATGTTCAGATTGTGTCTTTAGTCCCAGATAAAAACAAAACAATGTGCAATGTTTAGAGTGCCACCTATAATTGCTAGTTCTATATTAAGGCACCTGCTCATGTTTTCGCACATAATAGTTTCTGTTGAAGAAATACCTTTGATTGTCATATTTGTTACATATTAGCCATATTTTAAAAATACTAAAACAACCATATTTAATATCGTTTAACTTATTATTCTATATTTGCATTTGTTGTCAAAATTATTAAATACGAAAATTACTCAAATACCTCATTAGCATAATCAACATGGCGAACGCTTCTGATAGCGTTTGCCACAATGATCCAAATTTTGCAGTTATTTGTTCTTTCATCGATCGATATAGTGATATAATTGGGTTACCAGAAGTAAATTTTAAGGAACTTGAAGATGCACTCGAAGATACAAGTAATCGTATGTTGTAGACGTTTTTATGATCCTTTTTTCAAAGAAACTTGATGATGTTTACAAACAATGGACATCGCTGGCGTGGGATTCCCCTCGGAATCCCCCTTTTAATTTGACGTCATTACCTGTTTATTGATTAAATGTTACCTGTAATTGTCTTGATTGTTATAAGTATCAACCTTTCTCGTTTACAAACTTAAATGTAGTAAATGTTCAAATCTCTCTGAAGTTGACAATGCATAAATTTTGCTAATTAGTCCTGAAATCAATCTGTATAAGGTGTTGAAAATAATAATAACCCACTGGTTTTCACCTTTTAATTCCAGTGATTTCCACTCCTATTAGTAGTGATTTCCTTTTTCATAATATGATCATAGATTAATCAAGATGCTGATTGATCTTGTATCACTTTAGACTTAGAAATGTGTCATGTTTTCATTAGAAGTCATTTATATTTAATTGCTTTGACAAAAAATGATCCATTTGTAGTAACCCAATCAGATAACATATTAATTACTTACAATACTAGTAATGAGGTACATAAATTTGTCAGCATTGTGATTCAAACTTTTTTTAGTGATATAATTAGTCTGCTTAAAACTTGGGGTGAATGTCCTATAAATTGGTTGGAATTGAAGTTGTAACAGTACAGGCTTGTATTCTATGAAAACTATCAAATACATCTTTTTAATCTATTCCAGTGTCTCCTAAGTTGGTTGATCTACATCTACGATTATTACGACGAATGGGAAAAAGTAGTGTAACTGCACAAAGATGGGAAAGATACATTATCAAAGTAAGTAGAAACTAATTTTTAATAAAATCTCAAAAAATTATATAAATTAGAAAGTATATCAATCAATTGATCTGTTATTTCTGTAATTTGCGGTGGCATGGTGGCACTGAGGTACATATGAAAAGTGGAGGAAATGTTTTTATATCCTATTTCGATATAATAGGATGTAAGCTTATAGCCTTGCTTTATATTACAACAATATTTTGGTCTTTTCATCTCATCAAGTGCTGATTGAATTGATTTTGTTATCAATATTTATTTAAGCTCTATTTTGTTTCAGTTTTGTATGAAGTATTCTGAAGTTGATGCATGGGAAGTAGAAAGATATGGTTATGAACATTGTAAAATTGCTACAAAGCTTAGTATTTTGAAGGTATGAATAGTATCAATATTTGTATTGTAATCTGTGTGTACCTTGATGTGGTGCTTCATACTATTTTATATACAAATATAGTATAGTTGAGTATTTGGGTGCTAATTTTTCTGTATACCCATCTGTTCTCACATGTCTAGTAAATGCTTTTGAATCTAAAAATTATAATCTCTTTTTGATACAGCGTCTATACATATTTCTGGAATGAAGAACTTTTTCTGATTTATAACTCTAAACTTTGAGACTGTATTTTAACCACTTGATCTGATAGTGACAGTATCCATGATAAACAATGAATTGTTGCATTATTGTCATTGAATATTTTTTGAAGAAATTATAACCTCTTAAAGATTATAAAGTGTAGAACTCTGAGTAAGATGATGTTTTGTTCTGTTTTGATATATCTAACTATTTAAACATATTGTTTATATGTGTAAGTTATCAGTATTTAAAATAATTTTGTTTTCACAAGTTTTGTATTAATGATATTTTATAGAATTTGTTAGAGAGTCAGTTTGATGGAAATAATAAATTTAAAGATGAAATTAATAAACAAACAGCAGAACAACTACGATTTCATCCTATAGGACGTGACAGGAATGGATTGGCCTACTGGTATTTATTGGTATGTAACTTTATATCTTATACTATGATAGAGAAAGGTACGATTTTATGTTTGTTTTTTAAATTTTATGTGACAAGAAATTAGTATATGAATGAATATCATGTACAAATTTCCCAAATTTGTTAAAATCAGTTCAACAATCATGGCTAATAATGAGTCAAGAAAGATGTTGGTGAATAAAATATAAATCAAACAATACAAGCAGAAAACTGAATGGACTACACATGTCCATGTTTTGAGTGGTTTACATTACACTTTACAGGATAAAGATCAGAATTTATATGTGTATAGAGAAGAACAAGATGATGTTGATGCTACTACATGGCAGTTAGTTTGTAGTACTAGGGATGATTTAGCTGATTTAATACTACAGTTAGAATCACCAGATGATATTGTTGAAACTAGTGGTAAGTAGGCAATACTATTTGTTACAAAATAAACATCACTATACATAATATCAAATTGCCTCACTGTAATTGTGGTATTTTCCATTTATGAGTCTCAGCATAATATAAAGTGTATTATGGGACTTTGTGAGTTGCACACAATGCATAAAATGGAAATGCCCCTGATGCATAGAGTATGACAAATTTGAAATCATCAATACTTTTGTTGGGTATCGATTACAAATTGAATCAATTATCAATAGTAATTGAAATATTGTAATTGAGAAATGTTCTAAAAAAAAGCATGCCACTTTATTATACATTGTTTACCTTTTTTGTCATGGATATTTATAGCATTTGTCAGTTATTAGATTTCTATTAGTAGAGGATGAAAGATCTAATTGGTACTTGGAAAGAAATGTAACTCAAATTTTAAATACATTGCAACAATTATTGATTAATTTAATCTGCTCTAGGCATTACTAACTTATAATTTTAATTTGTTACTTAAATACTGTAAATATTCAACTGTTTAGAAATGGTTATGATATATGAAATAATATTTTCAGGTGATTCTAAGAGTACAAGTAAAGAAGGTACACCTGATATATCAGAAGATAAATTACAACAATTTAAATTAAAATTTGATAAAGTGAAAACAGAAAATATTAAATGTGAACCTCCAACAGAAACTGACAATAGTGATCAGCCCACAGTGGATTCAATTAAAACTGAGTGTGTCAAACAAGAGGGCATTAAAACTGAGGAAACCTCTGTTATTAAAACTGAAATCCATGTTCACAAAGATGAAAAGGAACCAAAAGACATCAATCAAGATAAATCAAAACCATGTGAAAGTAAACAAATAAAGACTAAGACAGCTTGTGAAAATGTGGAAGAAAGTGACAAATCAGATGAGACAAACAAAAGCGTTGAAAATGTTACCAAAGTTCAAAGTGACAGTGTTAAAGAATCTTGTGCAAAAGATTCAGACTCAACAGGAGTTGCTCAAAGCTCAGATGTGAAAGAATCCATATCAAAATCTACAGAATCTAGTGATAGTGAATCTAGTAAGTCTAAAGCTGTTTCTAAAAGTGACAAAGATTTACAATCAAGTAAAAAGACATGTGAAAGTGAGTCTCAGATATTGGAAAGTGATCCTGATAAAAAAAACAAATCTCAAAGTGAAGTTAGTGAAACCTTGGACACTTCATCAACATCAGTTGACAATATAAATAAATCTGACTCAGTGACAGATGACCATGAAACTTCAAAAAAATCTAAAGATGATTCTAAACCAGAAATAAAAAATTCTGAAACAGACAGTGCTAAAAGTTTAAATAATAATTCAAATATAACAGTCAGTGCTTTACATTCAAAAGACACACAGAGGGTAGATAAAGATTCAGAAGACAATGTAAATGAATCTGTTACAAGTGAAAAATCTGGTGATAAATTATATACTGCTGATTCATCACATACAACATCATCTGATAAATCTGATTCCAAAGAAGACAGTTCTAATCAGATCAGTGAAAAAACAAGTGTGGGAAAAGACACTAGTGAAGACAAAGACAGTGAACAATGTGAAAAAGTATCTAAAGATTCAGACACACATGATAAAGAAACAAGTAGTGAGAAGAAATCTGGAGATTCTATTGAAGATGTAAGTAAGAAAATAAATGGTATTTCAGATTTAAGTGAAGAAAGTAGAGATTCTGTTTCCTCCAAGAACAAAGACAGCTCAGTGAAAGTGAATGGAAAAGCAGCTAAAAGATCTGCAGTTGATACAGCTGAAACGGGTGCTCTTGAACCGAAAGAGAAAAAATCGCGAAGTATTAAAGTATCTATTAAAAGTAAAGAAAGGATCAAAAGAGCTAATATACCATCAGGGTCGAGCACTACTGATGAATCTGAAGAGGATGTCCCTTTAAGCTCCATCAGTAAAAATAAACAAGGTTTAAAAACACCAAGCAAGAAAACTAAAAAGAAGAATGATAGTAGTAAAAAGTCCAGTAAAGAAAAATCAGATGGTGAAGATTCTAGTAGTGATGAAGAAGAAAAGCTACGAAAAGCAAAGGTAACTGCCTTCTTTCTTTCTATTATTCTTTGCTGGTCCTTAAACAAAATCCAATGATCATTTAAATTAAGGAATGTCAAGGCATTTTACTTAGTACTACATTCTTTTTTTAAGTAAGATTCTTTTAAAACTACTTATTTATTGGTAATGATTTTTTTCAGAAAAAGAAATCAGAAAGTAGTGAGGATGCTGAAGATGTAACTCCAGCTAAAAAAGGCCGTCAAAAACCAAAGAAGAAAGTAGTGAAGAAAGCCCCCTCTCCTCCAGTTTGTGATGAAAATGATGGTAGGAGGAGAAGTGCTAGAGTGAGATCAAGGAAAATTTATCAGCCATCACCACCAACATCTGATTCTTTAAGTTCAGAGAGTGTTTCATCAGAAGCCTCTTTAGAATCACCTGACGAAGAATCTGATGAGGAATGTAATCAAAAGAAAGGTCGAAATGCGATGAGACAAGAAACTATAAGTATGAATCTTTTATTTATATATTTGTAATCTATAATATTCTTTTCTTAAAGAAAAGTGACCCTTCCCCATGTATAGACAACTATTCTGACCATATTTCTTAAACTTGACTGTAGGAAGAGCAGATCTGTTCTGAATGGGATTTTTGGTGTCTTGTGCTTATTGGTACAGTTTAAAGTGAATTAACATGACAAAACTATTTTTGTAATAAATGTAGATAGTGCAACTTGATTATAACTATAGTTTTAGGTCATGATGTTACAGAACCTGTCTTTAATGATGATACACCATGTTGTAAATGTGGAAAATATGACCAGCCTCAATGGGTAAGTTCAATATTGTAATTAATTATATTATCATACAGTATATATATTATGTTATGTACAGTATATTTTTTATGTATAGTCCTATATATTAATAATGTGTGTCATATCTGAATATTTGTAGATATTGTTATGTGATCAATGTGATGCAGGCTATCATACGGGATGTTTACGACCACCATTAATGTTAATACCTGAAGGAGATTGGTTTTGTCCACCATGTGAACATGTAAGTCTTGCACATTAATTCTGATGTGGGCAATTGAAGGTTGAATATACTTCCGGTTTGAATGGTTGTCCCTTTTTTTTAATTGTGTCTCTGATACTGTATAATTATACTACATCTACTTAGTAGTATGTAAAGAAAGATTTAAGTGGCATTACCGATTTCAAATTAAGACTGATTTTAGAAAAGTAACATAAAATAATATTTACTCACTTTTGTAACATATATGACCCAAAAAATGACAACCAAAAGTTTTTGAGCGCTGAGAGTCTTTATTTAATTCCTGTTAAATGTAGCTAGTACACACTCTCCTTTTAAGAGTTTTAACAGAGAAATGTGTGATTTAGCAAAACTGCCCTTTTTCCCATAACTATTGTTTAGCTTTAAGGTAGTTTGCATTTAACAAGTGATGGTTAGTTCCAATAGATTTAAAATGGAAGATACAAAATATTTTCTGAACAATTGTATAGAAGAAATACATTATTATATTTCATGTTTAGAAACATCTACTAGGAAAGTTACAAGAGAATTTAAAGGGATTAGATTTGTTGTTAAAGAAAAGAGATCGGTTAGATAAAAGGTAATATAGTGTTATGATTGTACTGTTGTCCATGATTAATTCAACCACTTAGGTAACCTAGATATTTTAAACTTATCTTGACAAAGTAAAATAATGTAAAGATATTTAAATTGTAATTTTTATTCCTCAATTTCTTATAAGTATTTTTAAATGTACCGATATGATTAGTGAATGATTTAATTTTGTTTCAGACAAGAACGTTTAGCATTTGTTGGTATTAGTTTAGATAATATATTACATGTCAATGAGGTAATTTATACTATATTGATCAATTTACTGTATTTCCAAGCATACCAGCTTTAGAATCTTTCCTTATTTCATGCTTCCTTTATGGCTCTGATCTAAAGCAAATATTGAACGCAGTTGCTGGGTTATCTTATATAATGTTTATAATTCACTGATAACAGGAAAGAAGAAATAGTACTGTAGAAAAAGAAGAAATTGTTGAGGAGGAAGAATCATCATCTAAAGAAGACAGTGAAGAAGAAGAGAATCATAATTATTTAAGGAAGAGAAGTCGTCGCAGAGCTAATAAGACTAAGAGAAGACATGAAGAGAAGGAAGATCTAGAATCTGACTTACCAGATATTGTGTATTCTAAAAGATCATGTCGTCAAAGAAAAGATGTAAACTATCATTTCGATGATTATGATGAGTTGATAAATAATGCTATTGGTGAAGATTTACAAGAAGTAGAGAAGACTCCAAAATCACCTGTTAAAACCAAACCTCCAGGTGGGATACAGTAACAATCAGATATATTGATTTGATTTTTATAAAAATAGAATAATAGTTCTATCACCATACAGGAAAATGGAGTATTCTAATGCCACCTAATGACCTAGTAGTATTTTGTAAATCTTTTTCTAATTTAAATTGCAAAATATTTTATCAAATGGCCAATGTTTATGCTGAATAAAATGTTTAAAATGTCATGTCTGTATTTGTCTCATATACCCAAAATTGAGTTAATTTTTTATATCTTGAAAGGTTGGAACATGAAAATAAATTACTTTTCAAAAATATGTTAATATATCAATGTTTTCCACAGGTATAAGTCGTGGTAAAGACATGTCTAATTGGGAAGAAGAAGGTGATTTACCACCACCACCAGTAGTAAAAAGAAAGAAGCCAAGAAGATTAACAGGTTTTGAGAGTGATGAAGATAAAGAGGAAGAAAGTGATGAATACAGAGCATCAGAGTAAGCTCTTTTTGTTTTTTTCCTAAATTGATCTTTTTCTCATCCTTTTTTCCAAAACCATGTTCTAAGCAATTTATATTGTTTTTTTTAGTGTATTTATGTTTCCTACATTTAAGCTTTAAACATATTGATATCATTTCAAATTTCACAGATATATGTCGATGATTATTAAGGATTATATTCAATAGTTAAGACTACTAAGTCTAATTATCCTTATATATATTTATGTACATTGTAGTGATTCTGATTCTGATGCTGAAGTAGAAGAGGAGGAGGAAGCTGGTAGTGATGATATAAGTGATGAAGATGATTGGGTACCTAGAAGTAAAGGAACCAGACGCAGCACTAGAAACTCATCTCGTGTCAGATATGAAGATGATGATGATTTCAGTAAGTTGTGAGACAATAGTCTCATTCATATATATATATGTACTCATGGGGAAATTCAAGTAGCATGTAGAGGTAAAGTGATATAAATATAGATTATTTTAAATACTTTATTGTCAGAAAAGCTCTTTCTCAAATAATGACACATTTCATTGTTTTTATTGTTCTATTCTGCAGTTCTAGATGATGATGCAAGTGATACTGGACCGACACGAAGATCTACTCGGCGACAAATGAAGGTACAAAAGAAGAAAAGTAAAGGCAGAAAGAAATATAAATCATCAACAGAAGAAGAAGAAGAAGATGTCGAAGAATCATCAGAATCATCTGAACCAAATATGTCTGATTTATGTTCAGATTCAGATTCAGAGAAGAAGAAAAAGACAACAAAGCGGAGAGTTATCAGATCTGATGACGATGATGAAGACGAAGAAGAAGATAATAAGAAGACAAATAAAAACAATGAAGAAAATAATGATGATGATGGCAAGAAAGAGGCAGGAGGTGATAAGAAAGATGAGAAATCAAGGGAGGCAAAAACTAGTAATTCTGAACAAGAGGATGAAACTTCTGAGGAAGAAGTGGAGGAACCACCCAAATCCAAGAAACTCAAATCTAATGATAGAGAAGAAAGATCTGTGAAGAAACAAATTCCTCGAGCTAGAGGATCCACTTCAGAATCTAAATCTGAGACCGACAACACAGATAAGTTGGAAGAAGCTGATCCTAAAGAAAATGACAAATCGGTCTCTAAAGATGATGGTGTTAAGTCTTTAATGTCTCAAGTACGCACAGCAAGAAGTAAAACAAAAAGATTCCCTACTCCTAAAACCAAAGATACAGATAAAAAGCCTGATGTGGAATTTCAAAAAGCTGATGGTAGCTCTGACACTCAACCCATAAATGTGGACAATGTTTCCAAAGATAAAACAAGTGCTACAGAAGGAAATCCATCGCAAAACCAGACTCCATGTCCCCAAAATACTGCTATGTCCCAAAATTTCCCAACAAATTATCAGAACACTCATCCACAGCAAATGAATCCAGGTTGCCCTCCAGGTTATGGTCCCCAGACATATTCTCAACAAGACCCTGGATTTAATCCAGCATTTCATCAAAGTCATCCAAACTTTCCTCAAGTTCATGGTCATGGTCCATTTCCTCCAACTAGTCACACTACTGGTCAGTTTCCACAAGGTTCACATCCCGGACAGTTCCCACATGGTCCACACACAGGCCAATACCAAAATACTCCAGGACAGTATCCTCACAATATGGCACAGTATCCACCAGGACAATTTCACCCCAACTCATATCCCCCCTTTCAAACTGGTCAGTACCCACAAGGACAATATCAGCAAGGTCAGCCAATGCCTCATCAACAACCAGGACCACATGCCCAAGGACAGCAAGCTTTGCAGCAACTTGAAAATGTAAGCGTAAGTCAGAAAGGGCAGCATTCTGGACCTCCAAATTCCGGGCAACAATCCGTACCAAACCAAAGTCAACGTCCAGTTATGCATGCTCAAGGACAATATTCAGGCCTAGACTCTGGTAATAACATTTCGGGGACTAGCTCCCAAGGACCTCCAGGGCAACATTTAGCTGGACATCAGTCCCCGAGTCAAAGTTCTGTTCCAGAGCCAGATGCAGCACACACAGACCATCAAGCAAATGTTGATGGACAGCACCATGGTTCTAATTCTCAAACAAAGCATTTCGGGTCACTTCAAGGAACGCATCCAGGAACGTATCCTCATGGGCAGCACACTGTTTTACATCCAATGGGAGTACATCCTACTCCACGTGGTCATATGAGAGGGATGAACCCGCAGGCTAACCCCCATTTACATGATATGAAAGGTCAACATCCTGGAGCTTTTCAGGGCCACTTCCGTGGACCTTATCCCCAAAGACATTTTCAAGGACCTATGCCGCAGAACCCATTTCCTTCAAATCAACAACCTCCCTTTCAAGGACCACAACAGTCCTTTCCGCGCAGAATGTCTCAAGAACCATTGACACCAGTAACCCAAAATCCAAATCCAAATGAAAAATTGACCGAATCTGGACACGAAAGATCAGGTAAGCCAAATCTACAAGAATGCTCAACCGAAAAAGACTCGGAAATTATGTCTGATAAACCAAAAGGAGGATTAATGGCAAAAGGAATAATTGATGTAAAGGAGAAGGGTGAAGAAACACCAGGCAACAAAGAAACTTCTGACTCTAATTCAATAGATATAACCTTAGGTAAAAAAGTTACGGAAGATGGGGATGGGCAAAACAAAGAGACAGATATAACAACTAAGACTTCGGAGTCTGATACTGCTACTGCTAAATCCCAATCAGATAATTCGAGTGACATTACCTCGACAGAATCAAAGCCCAGTGATGGTCCTATTCCAGATAGTCCCAGTTCAGTTCCGGTTTCCCAACTCCACGACCACGCTCATAGTCAAAATATTCCTATGCGGCACCCCCATGCTGGATCCTTACCTCAAGGTAATATGCAAGGTCACCCAGGGCCTATGAAATATCCAGGTCCCTATCCATCTCATGGATATCCTTTTAATCCTGAGCGCCCTCAACCATATCCACAATACCCCCCACAGTATGGTCAATATCCACCACATCCTTATTATCATCAAGGGGGACCCTTTCCTCCACAACATATGCATAGGCCTCAAAATATGCCCCCTGTTCATCCACAAAATGAGCAAACAGCTACCCCAAATAATATGCCTGCAATGACATCAACACAAACAAGCAAAGCAACGCCTGGACCCAAAACATCAGGAAGAGGTCGGAAGGGTTTTACCATAGATAACATTTTGGAAAAGAAGAAATCGCCCAGAAAAAAGAAAGCTGAAAAGGGAGGAGGAAAGAAAGAATCTGGTAAAAAAGATTCTGGTAAGAAAGAAGGGGATGAAGAAGAGGTAGAAGATATGGATGATATTATGAACTATGTTATGCATGATGATTATTTTAAGGAATAAATTGGCATTTTAGGAAGTGATACTCTTGCATAATATAGTTTTAGGACAGATGTGCTATTCTGTTTTGAGACAGTACAATTCCATATTTTGTGTGTACCTGTACTACTGTGTTTAAAAGACCTATTGAAGTGAAATGGACGTTATATGCTCCAAAAGTGACATCTTAATATTTTATGGATTTTAGAGTTTTTTCGTGGTGATTGGAGATTTCAGCAAAAACAAAATTTATTTGTAATTAATTAAATAAATTTTAATGATCACACATATCGGAACAAAGATTTATTGTCATTTTCTTTTTTTTCAATTGTTTTATTCATCAGACTTTATGTTAAAAGTTTTTCTTTCATGAAACTTTTAAAAATGTAAATTATTTTCGCAGTATTCCTTTCCATTTCCAATCTTAAAATTTCATGTTTAATGTACGATCAAATGAGGGCTACCGGATGCTTACCTGGAGCCATAACATGGACTCACACTTTGAATCTCACGTTTTAGTACATTGTAGTGAATATAATAAATTCAGCTGTGAAACAATTGTATGTAATGAAAAATATGAGGAAACTCCTAATTGTGCTAATTAAATGTACTTTTTGTGTTTTTATACGCCCACGTTTTAATGTGGTCGTATATTGTCGCCACCCCCGTCCCTCCGTCCGTCCGTCCACAATTGCTTGTGAACGCGATAGAGACTACAGTTTTTATGGGATTTGAATGAAACTAGCTGTGATCATTTATATTGATGAGATCTCGGACAAGTTCGAAAATGGCGATTTTTTGATGAACAGTTTTTGAGTTATTGCACTTGACTTAGTCAAAACGCGTCAAAATTGACTTGTGAACGCGATAGAGACTACAGGTTTCAATGGATTTGAATGAAACTTGCTGTGATCATTTAAGAGATCTCGGACAAGTTTGAAATTTGCGATTTGCGATGAATGTTTTTTTAGTTATTGCCCTTGACTTAGTCAAAACGCGTTAAAATAGGCTCGTAAACGCCATAGAGACTACAGTTTTCATTGGATTTGAATGAAACTTGCTGTGATCATTTATGTTGATGAGATCTTGGACAAATTCGAATTTTTCGATGAACAGTTTTTGAGTTATTGCACTTGACTTAGTGATAACCCATTAAAATTGGTTTGTGAACGCGATAGAGATCACAATTTTGCTGAAATTTGGTGTGATCACTAAGTTGACGAGATCTTGGTCAAGTTCAAAATTGACGATTTTTTGAAAATCTTTTTTTGAGTTATTGCACTTGACTTAGTCAAAACACTGCGAAATGTGATCATTTTTATTGGTGAGATCTGGAACAAGTTCAATATTTACTATTTTTCGATGAACTATATTTGAGTTATTGCCCTAGACTTAGTCCAAACATATGAAAATTAGCTAGTAAAGACGATACAGACTAGATTTCATCTGATTTGAATCAAATTTGGTGTAAACATTTATATTGATGAGAACTTGGATTAGACCTAAATAATGTTAGAGTTTCTGCCGGTGTTAAAACAGAAAATATATTTTAAAGTGGTCGTATCTTGCTAGGCAACCGCTTGTTTTTTCTTATTTTTGTGCCAGTAACATTATTAATGGCCTCAATTGCTTTATGTGGAATATTGATGCTGGTATCGCAAAAGAATATAAATCATATTGTAAAACTGCAACTGAACATTGAAAACAAGCATTTAGTAAGTGATTTGTCACCAGTACATCATATATTGTGATGTCAAATATCATTGTTTTCACAACAGATATTTTGTAAAATAACCAATATTGTATATATATTTTGTATTGTACATATATAAGGAAAGTTATCATGATCTGTGCCCATGTAATGTCTTCTGTGAAGCATTTATAAGATTTGAATTATGTGGTGCTATAAGAATCTATGTTTTATCCACGAAGAAGTTATATGCACGTGTCATTGTGATTGTTCGGTCTTTTTAAAAGATACATTGAAAATTCATCAATAAGGTCTACACTAGTGAACAAATTTAAATGTAAATTTGACTCCCAATATTATTTCTGGTTTGGAAAATGTTTACTTTCTGAACCTCTTCGTGTGACAACTTTCAAGGCACCAAGCCACCATAGTTATACGATTGGCGTTTAAGATATTTGGAAGAGACAAGGTTTCCTTTTATCACATGATCTTGAAATTCATTAACTTAGCACGATTTGCATTTTACACAGTGAGATATTTTATTTAAATTCAATTTTAATTCAAAGTTTTCCTAAATGTATTAAGCTTTTCTGTGTTTATTCAATATATGCAGATAAAATACCAGGGGATAAAATGAAAAAGGCCATCTATGCTTATTTAATAGTAAATATTTTATTTCCTAACGTTCAAGATGGGAAACCCATTATCTGTATCATCATCGATCGATTTTAATAGTATCATAATGCATTTTCTTAAAACAATTTTGTTGAGCATTTTTATTCGTTGTTAACAGTATATTCTTATTGTATGTAAATTGCTAAAAGTAATTTATACTATCTGTTAGTGTCTAGTATTGTTTGTATACTATCTTCTTACCATTAAAATTAAAATTAACTTAGTTTTTTTTTTTTAACTTAAAAAGTCTCATATTATATTTATTTAATGTCGATAGGAAGATGTCTGGTGATGGACAAGATTGTCCCTGGTTTTATTATTCAAATGGAATAGCTCTAAAGTCAAAGTCCCAAGACTTCATTTATTCGAGGCTCTTTCGAAACACCGAGGTCTCTGCTCGACTTGGTTGGTCAACTTGGAAATCATTTCGGAAATGATGATGTAAATGTACGATGGGTGGGAAAAGATGATTTCACCTTTCAAAACTTACTTAGTCTTACTTAGTCCTAATCGAAAAATCCAAAATTCAGCTGATGGCATACTTGTGGTCTGTATTAACAGGAATACTGTTGATAACCACCCCTTCGCTAAATTAAATTACTTTTACTCTGTTTGACATAACTAACATGTACGATAACAGTAGGCCTACAAGAAACCTTCGATATTGAGTTCTTCGGGAGCAATAATTATTGTTTAGGGAATAAATTAATATAAAATAGACTCTTGTGATTATACGTTGTTTTTATTCGATCCTGATGATGCGTAGTTAAAAATGAGTGCACAGTCAAGTACGAATTTGGACATTATATTATAAGATAGACAGTTTCTGAGATTTTGGTAAAATAACGTAAAGTTTAGCCCGTAGACATGATAGGAACTACAGATTTTATACGCCCACATGAATACGTGGACGTATATTGTCGCCCCTGCCCGTCCGTCGGTCCGTCAACATTTGTTGTAGACACTATAGAAGCTACAATTTTATACGGATCTTAATGAAACTTGGTATGGGCATTGGACTTGATAAGACGGCAGTAATGTTCGATTTTGACGATTTTTCGATGAATAGTTTTTGCCCCTGCGTCTATATTTGTTGTAGACACAATAGAAGCTACAATTTGCAATGGATTTGAATAAAACTTGGTGTGAGCATTAGAATTGATAAGACGGCGGTCAAGTTCGAATTTAACGATTTTTCAATAAACGGTGTTTGAGTTATTGCCCTTGACTTAGTTACATCACGTCAAAATTTATTGTTGATGCAATAGAAGCTATTTCAATGGATTAAATGAAACATGGTATATGAATTGGAATTGTTAAGGCGGTGGTCAAGTTTTGAATTTGACGATTTTTCGATAAACGGTTATCGAGTTATTGCCATTGACTTAGTAAAATCGCGTCAAAATTTTATTGTCAGTGCAGTAGAAGCTACAATATTTAATGGATTTCGATGAAACTTATTGTGAGGATTGGAATTGATAAAACGCCGGTAAAATGCGAATATGACTATTTTTCGAAGAATGGTTTGCGAGTTATTGCCCTTGATTTAGAAAAAATAGTGTCAAAATTTTATTGTGGGCGCAATAGAGGCTACTTTTTCTTATGGATATCGAAATCGACGATTTTTTGATGAATATTTTTTTAGTTATTGCCCTTGAATTAGTAAAATCTCGTCAGAACTTTATTGTGAATGCAATAGGAGCAACAATTTTCAATGGATTTTTTTGTGAGCATTGGAATTGATATGACTTTGGTCAAGTTCGAATTTGACAATTTTTTTGATGAACAGTTTTTGATTTATTGCCCTTGACTTAGTAAAATCTTGTTATAATTTTATTGTTCATGCAATAAAGCCTACAATTTTCAAAGGATTTTGATGAAACTTGGTGTGAGCATTGGAATTGATTAGACCTCAATCAAGTTTGAATTTGACAATTTTTCAATGAACGGTTTTGAGTTATTGCCCTTGACTTAGTGAAATTAGGTCAAAATTCTATTGTGGTTGCAATAAAAAGCTTCAATTTTCAAAGGATTTTGATGGAACTTGGTGTAAGCATTTGGATTGATAAGACAGTAGTCAAGTTTGAATTTGACGACTTATTTTAATGAATGGAATTTTTTTAATTCCGAAAAAGCTTGCCAGGCAATGTAATATACGCCCACTTGCAACTTTGATTTTGAAAAGAAATATTTGACAGCATAGTAACAATCATAAATATGAAATATTTAACCTTCAATTACACATTTCTCTTGGTCTTTTGTAGTTGACAAGGATAAAGAAACAATATAGATTTATAAAAATCCTAGTTTCTACTAACTAAAAATAGGACAAGGGCAAAAACCCATATTAAATACTTTTCGATATTTCTGATTTTCGATAGGGTTCATCCTTTTGTGGTTAATTTCTGCTAGGTACGTCAAAATCCGCAAAGGATTGTGCACTTCAGAGTAATTACGAGCAAAAACTCGAACGCGTTTTAAAGAACAAGGGAAATAATTCATATCATATATTAAATATTTTTCGATTTGTTTTATTTTAAATAGGGTTCATACTTGTCTGATAAAATAACAGCATGTTTCGTTCAAATCTGTTAAGATTTATGTCTATAGAGTGGATAATATGTTAATGAAAAAGCGTTATAATTCATCAAATATACTCATACCAAATATCCATCGAGAATTGTGCTTTTTTGAGTGTTACGATCTGAAATTGACAGTGTTTCCAAGAGCAAGGGCAATAACTCATTCTTAAATATTTTTCGATTTCGCTGATTTTTTAAGGAGGGTTCATCCTCGGGTTATCACACTCTCATGCCAAGTTTCATCAAAATCTGTCAAGAACTGCACATTGTAGGATGTTTTCGAGCATTTTAAGAATAAGGGCAATAACTCCTACTAAATATTTTTCGATTTTTCTGACTTTCAATAGGATTTGTCCCTGGGTGATTCCGAACACTCACACAAAGTTACGTCAAAATCTATGGAAGAGTTTTTGGGTCTACATAGGATGATCTGCTAATTTGTGTAATGTTCTGAATGTCAAAAATACTTATAATGATACCGTCATTTGACAGTTTAGTGTTGATCAGAATTTTGGATATAATAAGAAAGAAGATGTTTGAAAAATTCTTTGCAAGCTTCGTGTAAATCATCTATTTTTCACGGAGAATTTTCGTTTGAATTTCTGTCGATCGTAAAATGTGTTGTCCTGACCGTCATAAAAATATACGACTTTAAATTCAATTGAATACGATGCATATTATGATCACCCTGTCTGTCTTACCCTCTGCATATCTAACTCTCTACATTTGGATTACACCCACCATGGAGTTAAAAGTAATGCAGACATTTTATATATTTCTTGGTTGTGTGTTTGGGGCAATCAAAGAGGTGTTCTATTGATTTTAGTGATGACAATTATTAGTCCAAGTATAGCATTTAACTCAATTCATTACATTTTGTTTATTGAGTATCCGGTTTAATCAGACATTAGACTACCCACCTAGAATGAATTTAGCATGGTTAAAACAAGGATTAAAACCTAGTCAACGTTAAAGAATACCAAAATTTAAATTACCAAGATTATATAAACCATTGATTATAATTTAGTCGGCGTTCGAGAATATGAAATTTTTCGTATTCTCAAACGCAGATTATTTATCTGATTACAGAAATCCTAGATTATATTTAGACTATTAGAGAATATGGTCCTTAAAGTATGTTCTATATACAGGGCAACAAATGTTCAGCTAAAGTATGGGTAGAGATTACCAATCACCGGTTAGAGACATCACCTTGGTTACAAATCAATTGGTTAATATCACGTGACTAAATGCCGTCTGCAACGATCTTGGAACCGATCTATACTATGAGGTGACATCATTGTTTCGATTAACCAGTAATATTAGTTCAATCACAATGCTGAAGAAAATAGACTGGTTGATCAAGTTGTAATTCTTTGGCAAATAAGATCGATGATTTCTGTTCAGTTGGAATTACTAGTACTGAAGAGAACCGAAACAAGTCGGTTGCTGTCAGTAGTTTTTTTCTGCTAGAATTTTATTAGTGTTGTTTATTTAGTGTTTATCACAGCTAGATTATTAGTGCATTTTTTGTCATCGTATCCAGTAAATGGTAAGTTATCGACTTTTATTTAGAAGCTCTGTTAGATGGTCAGAATGATCAGTTTGTGGGCTACCCTCGAAATCTGATGGGAAACATAATGATTTCAAACGCTGGTGTGTAACCTCAAACATTTAGTTGACGTTTCTCAATACTTTATTTTCCATATCTGGTAAATTCGATATGTGCTTCACAAGATTAGACTTGCGATTTTGGTCACTGTAACTTTGCAAGGAAAGCGTAAATACTACGTCCACAGATTACTCAGAATACGTTATGGCTGATGAGCACAAGCTATTACTATTGACCTGCATATCTTTCTGAATATAATTCAAATTACGTGGAAAGTTTAAAATAAAATTATGTCATTTATGTATGAATACAACAGTCGAACATATCGATACAATATGTTTTATGATAAGAAGCATCCACTGTCAGTACATGGCAATTCCGTTTTTCTCAATTTGAAAAAAAAGAAATATATCAAGACAAAAAGATTAAACACGTGGGATGATATAGATACATGTACGTTGGAATCAGTTTGACGCCAGAAGTTCATAGTATATGAATACACAATTAATATTTTTTTTCTACATCTATCGTGACTACTACATATTATGGTATAATTCGGTACGATGATACATAATATGGTCTTAAATCATTATTTTAGCTTTATCATTATTCAGCATAGACACTTAAATCAAACAAGTATATCATTTTTAGCGATTTATATTATGACAATGTATGATATTTAAAGCAACAATAATTGTGACAATGTGTCACATTTAAATAGTAATCATTGTCGTAAGGTACCATCTGATAATAATCATGGTCAGATAGTTACTGATTGTAATCATTGTAATATAGCTGATAATAATCATGGTCAGACGGTCAGCTAGTGACTGATTGTAATCATTGTAATATAGCTGATAATAATCTCGGTCAGATAGTGACTGATTGTAATCATTGTAATATAGCTGATAATAATCATGGTTAGATAGTTACCGATTGTAATCATTGTAATATAGCTGATAATAATCATGGTCAGATAGTGACTGATTGTAATCATTGTAATATAGCTGATAATAATCATGGTCCGATACTTACTGATTGTAATCATTGTAATATAGCTGATAATAATCATAGTCAGATAGTTACTGATAGTTATCATTGTAATATAGCTGATAATAATCACGGTCCGATAGTTGCTGATTGTAATTATTATAATGTAGCTGATAATATTCATAGTCAGATAGTAAATGATTGTAATCATTGTAATATAGCTGATAATATTCATGGTCCGTAAAGTTACTGATTGTAATTATTGTAATATAGCTGATAATAATCATGGTCCGATAGTTACTGATTGTAAACATTGTAATAAATAGCTGATAATAATAATGGTTAGATAGTTACTGATTGTAATACTTGTAATATATCTGATAATAATCATGGTCCGATAGTTACTGATTGTAAACATTGTAATATATAGCTGATTATAATAATGATTAGATAGTTACTGATTGTAATCATTCTAGTACATCTGATAATAATCATGGTGCGATAGTTACTGATTGTAAACATTGTAATATATAGCTGATAATAATTATGGTTAGACAGTAACTGATTTAAATCATTGTAATATAGCTGATAATAATCATGGTTAGATAGGTACTGATTGAAATCATTGTAATATAGCTGATAATAATCATGGTTAGATAATTACTGATTGTAAACATTGTAATATATAGCTGATAATAATCATGTTTAGATAGTTACTGATTGAAATCATTGTAATATAGCTGATAATAATCATGATTAGATAGTTACTGATAGTAAACATTGTAATATACATGTATAGCTGATAATAATAATAGTCAGATAGTTACTGATTGAAATCATTGTAATATAGCTGATAATAGTCATGGTTAGATAGTTACTGATTGTAATCATTGTAATATATAGCGATAATAATCATGGTTAGATAGTTACTGATTGTAATCATTTTTATATATAGCTGATAATAATCATGGTCAGACAGTTACCGATTGTAATCATTGTAATATAGCTGATAATAATCATGGTCAGATAGTTACCAATTGCAATTATTGTAATATAGCTGATAATAATCATGGTCCGATAGTTACTGATTATAATCATTCTAATATACCTGATAATAATCATGGTCCGATAGTTACTGATTGAAAACATTGTAATATATAGCTGATAATAATCATGTTTAGATAGTTACTGATTGAAATCATTGTAATATAGCTGATAATAATCATGATTAGATAGTTACTGATAGTAAACATTGTAATATACATGTATAGCTGATAATAATAATGGTCAGATAGTGACTGATTGCAAACATTGTAATATAGCTGATAATAATCATGGTTAGATAGTTACTGATTGCAATCATTGTAATATAGCTGATAATAATGATGGTCAGATAGTTAATGATTGTAATCGTTGTAAAATATAGCTGATAATAATGATGGTCAGATAGTTACTGATTGCAATCATTGTAATATATAGCTGATAATAATCATGGTCAGATAGTTACTGATTGTAATCATTGTAATATAGCTGATAATAATGATGGTCAGATAGTTACTGATTGTAATCATTGTAATATAGCTGATAATAATGATGGTCAGATAGTTACTGATTGTAATCATTGTCATATAGCTGATAATAATGATGGTCACACGATTACTGGATTTCGGGAAAGAGAGGGATTGGTTCTCCCAGATGTGATGGAAGAATAACTTTATTTAGAAATTTGGAAAAAGGGTCCAGATTAGCTGAATATTTTTGTTATGTTCTGATCTGAAATTTGAAGAAATAATAAATGTATAGTACCTATTATGTAAAGATTTTTTTAAGTTTGCTATGAACAAGGTTGTCATTTAAGTTCCGATTTTTGGAATATGCCACTATCATATCAATGGATGTATTTCTCTTAAAGACCCTTATAATGGGCATGAACTATCTTGCTTGCTTTATTGCTGGTTGTATTGAACGGTATGACTTTATGGTGAATATTAAGTCCTATAGGTCTTGCTGTATTTAATGTCTCAATCCAGTGGGTGTTATCTTCCGGGAGGTCAATTTCGTCAAGTGAATGGTCGTCAAGATTGAAAAGATTAGAATTGAGAAAGCAGGTTTTATTGAGCAAATAATTATTATATACTACAAAATGGTACATACAATTGAACACAAATCATTATACCAACAAATGTTTTGTCGGAATATAAATTTTGAGTTAGATATTTTATTTTAATCCCACCTTGCCCAAATGCTCCAAAATGATCCATTAGATTTGACTAAAACTCAGAGCATGAGATGTTAAATCAATTAGAACCTGATATAGAAATATAATTCTCTTAAAAGCTACATTGGTCATATATACCAGTTGATATCAGAATCATCTAGGATTCTTATTGATTTTTCACCAGTGTAAAAGCTTTATATAATTAGAGGTCACTTGACTTAGAGCACCACTAGCTTAGAATTTAAACAGAATTAAATATGTATGCTTATCCCAGTCTTATTTAAAAGAGTTATGACTAATCCCCTATCAGCTTCTTTATGATCATGAAGCCAAATATTTTCATTAATATCTGAACCAGTTGCCGCTATTATACACTTCAAACTTTATGCGGAATTGTCATTTTGGAAAAGTTTTCATCACATATGATAAAGACGAAGTAAGAAACATTAATTTAAGTTGTAACAAGAGTTTTATTATCCACGTTTGTTGATAGTTCAAAATTTAAATTCGTTGATAGGCATAACAGCATTTTAGTGTTGGTCATAGAATATTTGCAGTGATTTTTTGCAGAGACTTCTTAAAATCTCATAAGAAATTGTAGGGTGTTTAAATATCAGGGTTGTGTGAAGGATATATTAATTTGGCCTCTAGTAACTTAAACAATAAGCATTTGCATAATATATTTTCCGATAGCAATCGGACAAAACTGGCTAATGATGCGAAATTGTGAGACAATGATCCTGAATTCGAAAATAATGATTGGGAGGTTCCCACTGGTGTTCATTTATGCCTTTATATTTGATCCACTGTTGCTCTATACCTTCAGTCGTATATCAATGTTGTTATGTGTTTACGCCAATTCTTTTAGCTATGGCTAATTTGCTTTGTGAATGAGTCCTAATAATGTAAGGGATGTATCGATTTTGTTGATTACCGTACAGATTTCATATACCAGTAAAGTAACAACCCAGGAAGATCTATCTGTATTGACGTCATGAAGCATGAATCACCTTGTCTGTAATCCTCATTAATTAGTCTACATGTTTGTTCTCAGATTAAATAACCTCCAGGTAACGATAGAAGCTAACTATTGGCTTTCATTCATAATCTAATATGGCGGCCTTTTGTCATTAATAACCAACTGCGTAGTAATAGAATGGTAATTTCATTGCGATTTGTAAGAAAACGAACCTTAATGTGTATGTCCCATCAATATATGAGTTAACGTAAAGCAATTTGATGATCTGGTGATGTTTACATAAAAACACATTAGACAAAAATAGGTTCATATTATTTTGACTTTCCATACTTCTGATAGTTTAAGAACGTTGACCCTTGTTGTATCCTCTCATTTCATCAAAGATTCTTGCTGGTTGAAGATTGCATTGATTTGTGTCTTGTTTGCAAGTATAATATAAGATTAAATTGATTCTAATTCTAGAGTAATGAGAGGTTGCACCTAGATATTTAAAGCAAATATAATACACATATTTATGAATTTAAAGGATCAATAGGGAAAATCGATTGCCCCAATATCACTAGATTAGGCCCTTTTGTATAAATTTTGAGGAACAAATTATAATTTGTATTGTTAGATGCGAACTATTGTTATGTAGATCCATTTAGTTTCATAGTAAACAACTTTGTTTTAAATTGTCAACATGTCAACTGGGAAAATCAGTTATTTAAACACAAAAAGCAAATATTAGAACAAGATTATATGCAAATATTTGTATTCTCTTTTGACTGTTATTGATAAAGTACCAGCATTCTATCAGATATCTATACAGCTCTTAACAACCATATGTATACTGATTTAGATATATTTATAGGATTTAAATAATTAGTCAAGTCAATATGCTCTTCGATGTTGCAATAATTAAAATTTTCACGAACTCATGTGAACAGTGATCTTTAAATGTTCGAAAATAACCCTAACACTGCCACTGCAAAACTCGCGTAAACCATGCGTAACTTCGGTAAGCGCAAAAACTGCAAAAAGCATTGCGCAACAATATTAACCAAGTAGTGTCTTTATTTATACGTGTACAGTGCTGGAATAGGCCACAAACGATGCGCCTTGCTCTGAAGCACCAAAGTGACACGCTTTGTCACGACCAATGTGCGTCATTGTGATACCGGTAACGAATTCCTTGCAAGTGTCAAGTGCTGGTTTATTTACACAAATTCCGGTAGATTTGGAATATCTCTTTTGTTAATGTTTATAATTTACCAAAACTTAGGCACAGATGCGACCAACTAAGTATTTTAGATCTAATTAACCTGCTTTCTTTATGGAAGCTGGGATCTTTTGATCGAAGTCAAGTTGTAAGCCTATTTAGCAGATACTGACAGTTATTGAATAATCACAGGAAGGACAGGAACTGCGAAAATATGCAATTTCACGTGGGTGTTTTTATCATTCATGGTATCGCGTAAACAAAGTATGATTTCTTTTCAAACCAGACAGAGTTCAACAAAAAGTGTTTGTCACCATCATCACGTCAATATCGTAGGTGGAGTTTTAATCAAAAATTAGTCTTCAAAGATGTGTGTACGAATTTACAAAAAAATAAAAAATAAAAAAACGATAAAAATACAAAGTGATAATTGTTTAGAACAATGGCCATTTTAAACAAAGCCTCCAAGATATAATTTGTATTTCTAGATGGAGAAGAATAAGTATCGATAATTAGTTTTCATTCCCATTATATTGCCTAGAAAACATCATTAGTCATGAACCTTCAGGGGGATCTATTTAGATTCTTATTCTGACTGATGCATTAATTTTCACAAAGATCTCACATTTAAGTTTGTTGGAATTATTAACTATCTTATGCAATGAAGTATATTGGCTGTAGGCTTAATTATATAATTATTGTTTCATAATAGTAATACATCTAGCCAGAAAACAGCGAGGTTTGTGACTTTCAATTTTGTTGCCATTTTTGTAATCCCAAAGAACAAGATGTCGTTTCTAGGTGTTGTCTTTTATATACATGTAATTGGCTACACAGTATTTAGTATAATTGAATGATTTTTTTCCAATAGTGGGCTATATTAAATATATATATTTTGCTAGCGAAATTTTTAATACAGCAAACTAATCTAACGTAACTTTAGAGTTAGAGGTTCAGCTACCAAGTACCAAGGTAGAAAATGAAGAATCAAATCCCACAAACTAACATGTAATATCATCAATCAGTCACAGATGTCTTCAAGAATTGTAAAGATTCAAATCATGACAAGAAATAGGTGATTTATTTTAGCTTTGCATATAATTGAATCTGAAACAAAGGGTTGAAATTAGTTACAAAAAGGATTTATTTCCAAGAAAACATGCAATCAATCATTGAACTTGGCTTGGTCAAAAAACACTTTATAGAAAAGTATTATTGAGATTTTTCAAATTTCTAAATTTTATTGTTCAAAGGAGCATATTAAAAGATGTCCTGTGTTGACCTATCATGTCATGTTTCCTGGACTTAGAGACTTTTCCAAATCAGGGACAACAAATTCAGAAGCCATTTAAATTGTTTCTCATAATTATAAATAATATAAAGCTTGATAAGTAATTAATATGCAGTCTGAATTGGCCCAGAACTGGTGATAAGTTATGAACTACAATTTGCCAAGAATCTTTTGATCCGGGAATTTGATCTATGGAGTATAAAGCCCCTTGACGATCTTCTTTTCTATTATTGTGCAAATTAGATTGATTACTTTCCAACTGGCTATTGAATATAGGATGTTCTGAATACGTAACTAATAAATCTAACCGGCATTTCCTTAATGAGATTCTAATGACGTCTTTCACTAAACTGACTTCATTAAAACGTCGTCGTGGAGATCTCAGTAAAGCCAGTAAATAACGCTTTAGAGAATCAACAGATGACTAATAACAAATAAACTAAACTATACTTCCCAGTCAAAACGTTAGAAAAAGGCATGTCTTGGGCTGCGATTACACATAATGTAAGCAAACTCAATGCAAAAAACCAAACGGACCTGAGCAAATCCTTAGCCCCAAACTCAAACTCAGTAAGCGCAACGGATGGCTCATTAAGCGATTTGGATGCTTTGGTTACGGACAGCTTTCAAGATGCCAAAATGGGGGAACCACGTAAATGACATCAATACTAGGTATTTTTAGTGGAGTCGCCATGCAGACACGTCATGTAGTCATATTTTGAGTTTGAAACCTTGAATATTTCCAGACTGTTTGATTAATACGCTCAAATCAGCCATCACACGACATGAAGCTTCAGGACTTTTCTTCATCCTAAAGCATATACCAATGAATTGAAACATAGGGCACGTTGATTCAGTCATCTTTGTACAGACATATTATACGATGTGGTCAATATATTCGAATGACGTCCGAAATAAGTCTGTCTGGATGTTAAATGAAGAGAACCGGTTCCTTCAGTGATGTGCAGATATTTACTCACGTCTTTTAATAAATATCGACTGATAGAAACCCAGTAATTTATTTAGTGTGGCGTATAATAACAAAGGAAATGGTTTCATTAATTTTGTATTATCATCTGTACAGGGAGATTGCTATCGAGTAAAAGAAATAGAATCTGGAAGGCAAATGAAATATATGTATTGTTTATTAGTTACAGTGTAAAGGTGCGGAAAGACGTTTCTGGTTAGGATATACGTAAAAGATTTATACACAAGGTAGATAATTAATAAGTTAATTACACGGGATACTGACCTGCGAAAAGTATGGCAAAATATCGATCAAGACTCTTATAAGAAAAACATATTATAACATAATACGACCTAAAAGATATGCATCTTATCGTTCGTATATTAACTTCTGTTGCGACGATTCAACCGGTAACACAATAATATTAAATGAAGAAACAACAAAAGGCTCAAAATCACATTACCCAATACTAACTATTCTGAAAACATAGGAAATCTAATTGTACAGGAATAAGAAATGAAGAATACATCTATTAAATCGATTGTCAAGCTTTGAATATTTTTATTTTACACTGGATTGTTTCAAAATAACTATGTTTTTTCTTTGTAGTGCGTCACTACATTGTTTTTCGAAATGACTATTTTGCACAACCAAAACAGCAAATGCCACACATAATCTGACACGATAATTTGAAGCCGATAGTGTCGTTAGTGCTTGAATGTAAAATGACGTATTTTTGTCCAACCGGAAATTACGTTCGTAAACAAACCTTTTGGGGTTTTTAGCCTACCGATCTAATTCTTAACCGATTTTGATCGCAATTTCATTTTGTTTATTTTTTGGGGGGATAATCGCTACAAGATGGCAATTTCACAATATGCGAATTTTGACTTTTGTTCCGGATTTTTTTAAGAACATTTTTACCACTTTTCCAACTTTAGCAATTTATTTCTATAAATTTGAAAATTTAAAGGAAGATAGACATTTGGATTTTGAGCAAATGTCTACCTTCAAAATTTTGATATCACTTTCGGTTTTGACGACATTCGCATTTAAATTTGAAATTCAGAAGATTATAAATGATAAAATCCCGAAAGTAGGGGATCAATCACCATCTTGAAATGTTTGACTTTTTTTAAACCATTTTTTAGGATTAGGGTATAATCCGATTTATGTAATTTGGATGTCAATTGCATCTACAATCGATTGCTAAAAATCGTCTGGGAGCAGTTTTTTAATTTGGATTTAACTTTTTTGTCATTTCCGGTTGATGTTTTGATGTCAGTATAAGCTAGATCTTCCAAAGCTCGTGACCTCGACCTTTGTTCACCTGCACCAAAGTTGTTGCCATTGTCGAGATCTATCCATTGATGTCTTCATATTTGTTGTGCATTGTCAACTACAGCTCTGTCAAGTGACCTTATTTACATAGTTGTGGCTCCTGTCTAGATCTATCCAATGATTTCTTCATTTTTACTTCCGGTTAAACAGTCATTTAAAAGTCGCTATTTATAACTTTGAAGAATTTTTTATCACGTGGCCTTTTTGCATACATGTACGTCAAAATTTCTCTCATTTCTATATTACACGTTATTATATGTTTTTGTACATACATAGTAACTGTGCGTTATTTTACATTGTCTACCTTTATACATCGTATATAATGTTTATCGACTTTTTTAACAGGAAGCTTTTCTTGTCGGTGAAGTATCCTACTGTGAATTCACCCTAAAATGCAACTTCTGACGGTGTCTTTATTTCTCCGACATGCTCCGATGTATCCGAAAAAGTATCCGAAATATCTGAAAAGCCACAAATTTTTGCCACCTCACTGTATCGAGTTCAATCGTGAATTAAATGTTATATCTTTTTAAATTCTCTTTTAAAATTAATTTTCAATGTTTTTTTTCTATAGTACTTGTTAATAGAGGGTTATACAACAATAATGATCAAACTTTGTATTGAACTTTTCGCACTGAGATGTCACATCAGTGAGACAGCTTATATAATTCTTTAACCTCAAAAAATCTATTTTTTTTTCTCAAAATTGTAACATATAAATTTCCAACATACCCCTTTTATAGCTGTGAATTCTACCTTTTTCACAAATATTGCTTATTCACATTATTTATATAATAATTCATAGATACACATTAATTTTTTTCTCTAAGATAAAATATTGCATGCCATTTACAGTGCTGTACTCATCTCTAGTATAACATTGCTATGATTGTTGAAGTAGAACAAACAATCGCCAAGAATAAATACAAAACAAGATTTAAGTGTCTAATTTTTTTATGAAGTGCTCTTAGACAGGATACCCACCTTATTTCTCTATTGTTCTCCAGACAATATTCCTGGAAAATGAGGGAAAAAAGGACAATTGAATCTACAATTTCTTCAAATAATCAATACTATGCAATTTAGTCTTGTTATTCAATATAGAAAAAAAAGTTTTTACTTTCCATGGTTTATGTGTAACATTACCGGTGAAAAACAATCCTCAAACTAGCAATGATCAGACAGAGAGCACAAACTTGAATAAAGCATTTTATAGTTAATCGGTGTCATTAGACAGTATACAGAGCTTCACTTTCTTCTGAAGTCGGGAAAGGTTTATATCCATTGAGTTTCCAAATTTCTCTCAAAAGCCACATTAAATACGCGGATGATTAAAGGTCCAAATGCAATAAGTTAATGGAAAGTGTTTGTTAATGTTTAAAGTAAAATAAATTATTTGAGATAGTAGTATTAATGACTGCAAAGAAGAATTGAAACCTAAATGATAGACAGGGAACTCGAGTAAAGATACAAATTATATGTTGTTCACATCAATACCAGACAAACCAGGAAACTATCCTAGAGAGGCCCGTGCATATTTATTACAGCAAATTTAATAAGAACGGTCAATGCCGGAGCGTCTTGTGTGAGTGACACACATCTTATCAGTAAACATCCTCCTTACCACTGCTATATTATGTTCTAGTGATAATTGATAATCCACACTTTTCTAAATGATGCTTATTCTGGTTATTTTCAAAGGATAACATCCTCTTGTCGTTTTTTTCCCCTAATTGCTGCTACTCAAGTCTTTGTAAACAGTGTGTTCAGATTGATTTGGTTCCAAATTTTCGAATGAATTGTTTTCTGATGACAGTTGCGCTTAACTCGAAGTCTATGAGCGATCCCGGCAATATATTTCTATAATCCGTTTTAGAAAATACCTTTATCTCGAATTGTGTAAGTCGAATGAATCTCACGGTCCCATAAAACAATTATCAATTAAATCAACGCGTGTATTTCGATGTCATAATCTTACCGATAATACTCGCGACAATCAACAACTCCAATTAATCACACATTACTTGCACAGAATTAAGGAAAAGTAATTTTTCTAAAGCCACCTCCCGAAATATTTGATTACAAAACGATTTGAGATACTACAAAGCGTTCATAAATTTGCCAAAAGATATTTTAAATAGGGCGAACTCGGAGCACAACAAACCATCTGGCAATAAACTTCAATTATCCACGTGCTGGAATATGATTTGTTGAGGAACCATTCAAATAGAGAGCTCGCTATCAACCAATCAGCAGTCCCTCCTTGCACATTTCGACAAATAGAATCTTGTACGCATGACCGAAGTTTGGAGAAGAGTGGACAATACAATAGACAAGACAGAAGCCATGATTCTTGACCTTAAGAAAAATCAGTACTGTATGACAAAGCAGACAAATATTACAACACTGCTCAAAGTCGCGTTCGTGTTCGCGTTGGATGCGTTCGCTTTCTCTCTGTGTATAAACGGAGCTTTAATTGTAGGGAAATTGTAAAATACTAGATATTACGGAACTAAATCCTTTTTAAGTCCAACGACAATTGATACTGGATACGAGGTAAAATTTCTGCATCCTTGAGCATTTATTGGAAGGAAAATAAAGCCAGTATGGTATTATCTGATCAATATTGAATGAAGTGAAGGACCAATACAAATAACCGACCTGTTGATAAATCTACTCAAGGGATAAGTCGAGAGTTTGAAAACAGTTAATGACATTGTTTCACTCTACTTTATGTCATCAACATTGTCAAAGCTAATGTTTTTAAAATCATAATATATCCCATCAGATAACATTTCCTTATTTATAAGTCCTACATGTGTCAAGCTTCTTGAACATTCTTCCTAGTTGGAATTAACAATAACAATAACAAGACGAACACAAATGTCAACAGTTATTTGGAATAACTATGAAACTAGAACTATCCAAGATCCATGTGCTGTTTTTACTGACCTGTTTTCAATCCGTTTGTTAATTATTTCAATAAAATAGGTCTTAACTAAATATTACCTTTTCTACCAATGTTTGAAAATGAAAAATACCACATTCGGATTCCAGAAGGGCTTCTTCTTTAAGTTTTATTATAGATAATTAGTGCTGAACACTATCACAGCACCTAGACACTTAGGTTTGTTATATTATTTTTTTCACCACTTATTGCTGTCTGGATATTCATAATGTGCCATAATTTAAATTTCCAGTTTTAAATTAGTTAAAGCCTCACTAATTTGATTATGAAACTTAGATCCAAACGGTTACAGATATATAATATCGATAAAGTCATAATGAAATTAATAAATCACTACAATTCCTTTCAATGTTTTAGCACCATATGTCCGATTCTATTCCGTTACTATAGTGATAAGAATTGAGTGCTCTAGAGCTACTTAATCAAACATAATAACGTGCTTGGATTTTATTGATGACGTCAGTGCACTATGAACAGGAAAAAACTATCACTACCAACTGTAGCCGGTCCTTTTTTTACCGCAAAGCAGAAGATGAGCCAGATTGATCAGATTCGTTTAAAATTAGCATTTCACAACCTTTCGAATACCCAAATTACCTCTGTTCCTAACTCTTTGTATAATTTAGTTAAGCAACACCGTGCATTATTTTGTATAAGAATTGTGAAACCTATTCGACTAATTTACCTGAACGTTAAAAGTAAAAGTAGGAGAAACACCAGTATATTACAGATTAGCCTGGTTTTCTTGCAGATTTTGTTAACACCCAGTCGCTTTCTTTTTTTATTACCTCTCTACCTACATTTTTTAGCTTGGTTCGCGATTAGTTCCGAAACGAAGCTACTTTTACTCCAATTGTATATATTGAATTTATTTACCTTTTACACACCGACTCTCTGTATAATTTATCATGTACTTCTTCTTATTGCAGTGCGTTCATCGAACGCACTGCTTTGTTTTCGAAATGTCTTCTTTTTTTTTTTTCGAATTTCACATTCGATTATTCTCATAGAAGGCAAACAAACTACTAGTTGCTATTGCCTATTCAAACTGCGAGACTTGTATTTGTTAAATGTGAAATGACGTCATTTAGAGCAACCAGACACGAGCTGTGGGCAATGGCGTTTTTTTGGTTTTTGCTCCTTTTTATCTTTATTTTTCAACTGATGTTGACATAACTTCTTTTGTTAGCTTCTTTTAACTGCTAGCTACATAACTGCAGTTTAAAACTGCTAATTTTATTACTTTTGTAGCTGGCTTTTTAAATTTCAATATTTCCTTTTTTTTTCAACTTCTACAATTTTATTGTCATCCATCTGAAAACTCATAGGTAGATAGACATTTTAAATGCGATCAAAAATTATTTTTCAAATTTTTCTTCCGGTTTCGAAGTTATTGTAAAGTTTAAAAATCAACTTCCCGAATTCTTGAGATATTTCAAAAATACTTTTTGCAATATGCTAGAAATAGTCATATAAAAAAAAGAAATGAAAAAATCCGGACCGGAAGCAAAAGATAAGTCGCCATATTGAAATGTCAAACTTTTGTAAAATTCAAAATGGGGCCTCAGGGGATAAAGCGATTTTCGTTATTTTTTCATATCTAATAACTAGAGTCGATTGCGCAATTTTGTTAAGAAGGCGAATTTTGAATTTTTATTTTGATTTTCTTTTATTTCCATTTTAATTTTCTTGGTAATGGCCAAAACTTTTAAGGCCCATATTTCGTGACCTTGACCTTTGGTGACCTTGTGATCTGAACAAGATTTATTGCCCTTGTGGATCTCTATCCACTGATATATTCATTTGTGATTGAAATTTGTGATTTTTATTTTTAAAGAGTTCTGTCACGTGAACTAATTTATAAATAACAAAAATTCATATTGAATCTTATTACAGTTTATATGCTCTTTGTAATGATATATAAAACCACATATTTCCACCAAAAACACGCTTTTTAGTATTTGAAAATTTTGTATTTTCTTCTCCACTAACTGTGCGTAATTTTCTTTAAATCGAAATGGGGCCTCTGGAGATGCTCCGATTCGTGTAATTTTGATGTCTATAGAATGTTATATCGATTCCTGAATCATATTTGGAAACCGATTTTTGAATTTTGATTTTTATTTTGATATTTTAACTGATAGTAATATTTAAAAACTTCGTATATTTTAACCTTGACCTTTGGTGACCTTGTGAGCAGCATAAAAGTAATAGCTCTCCATAAGATCTATCCATTGATATATTATATTTTGTTGTAGGATATATACTTTTCGTTTTATCACCATTTGAAAATTGCGAATTTCATCGTTAAAAGCTGTTTGTTGAATTATGCGTTTGGGCGATCTACATAACACGAGTTTCAGCGAACCGATGATGCTTTGAAATAAAACGACTTATACGCTGTAAAATAACGTTACTGTTCTACGGATACTTTATGGGGACAGTTTTAAAGCGTATATCAAAACTGCTACGCATTCGCGAAGCCTGGGGATCTAGCGTTTATTATTATTATTATATTATTTTAAAGTATTGCACAATAATTATAATTGCATCATGAGCTAAAAAGGTTGTATTGCATAGAAACATGAATACTTGACTATTATAAATACAATTATCATTTACGTATAAAGGAAATAATTCTATTAATTATACGATACATTTCATAAACTAAGCACATAAACAAAAAGATTCAGTGAATGTATCTTACGAAAATAAGTTTAATTTAGATAATTATTTCATCATTAAATCTATTTTTGTCAGTAATTTTAGTTGAGTGTAATCATCTTGGACTTTATTGGTTTAAGATTGATTATCCACACCTACGTCACAACTCAAATATTTTCACTCACAAAACAACAGACTTTTCCCACCACCCCTTCACTTTATCACTTAAGATTTTTTACTATCATATTATGAAAATGTGAAAGAATAGCACCCCCTTGGAATATTTAGTAGTCCCCACTCGGCACCTCACCTAATGTTTTCTATAACCACCACTTCCCTACAGATGTAAATCCAATCTTGAGTAATCTTACAATTAATGAGTTTCCCGATTAATTTATCTTGACCATATACCCATTGATCTATTTGATTATTTATTATCTTGCTATCTTTCTGTGTTTATCCTTTTGCCTGGGACATTGCTCTCTGAGTACTACCTATTTTAAGTTTATTTGACTCCAGTGGACTAAAAACGGTATAACTATTTGAAATTAACTAGGGAATAGACGAGTAAACATCCTGTATTATTGATTTACCTTACCGATTTCTGCATTTGATTGATTAGTTTGTCAATGCCAGCTTTTAGAAGACAACAACTATCAGATAATATATCATATTGTTAGACCTTAGCCTGAGGAAATGTTTCTTTCGGCATAAAGTATTGATATGATTCAGCTTTTATCTTTGTTGGAATTAATCACCAATTCTATTATGTTGTAATTCAGAACACTATTCAGATATGTCATCACAGAATCACAATTATTTATTAATTTACCACACATCATTTCATTGATAAGACAATCTCAATTTTTCGGTATTTCCATCATGCCCTTTAGGAATGATAATCGGTATGTATGTTTTGATCCATTCACTCCACCTTATTCGTGTGGATTCACGGGTGGTTACAGGTTAAAGGACACTTCGATTCCGGTATTTTTTTACATTCGTTTTATTAGTATGCTGGTTTATTATAACTATTTACAAAGACACGATGAATTCTATGAAATTATTCAGAGAGTCCTTTAAAGAGCTCGTGTCATGTCTAATTTGTATTTATTGCAATTAATTATTTTCTAATAGTTAAATGGTATAGGAAAAACCTCAATAGGCACTAGATGATTTTGATTCAAAAAGGGTATCAAATAAATCTTGATGATGTTGTTTTCACCATTTGAAAATCACATTCAAATTTGACCATTTGATTTGTTACAAGAATAAACGTTTCGGAAAGTTGCGTTGAAACACAACTGAAATTGTCTAATTCACTACTACTTATCTTAGAAATGATTTTAAATATATTTCCCTTCGGCTTATACATGTAGAAGTGAAAATACCTTCCTAACTGTCAGTTCGAGTTACACACAACACTTGAAAGTAAATATATCTGTTGTTTCAGACATACTTGACAGTTTCATAGCTTCAGGGATATGTTATAAATAAGTTTTTTTTCTATATTATTTCCAAAAGGATCATTCTTTCTAGGTTTCATTATGCCAGCGACTGGGAGATGTTCTAGTAACTTTATGAATATTTCAGGTACAATTGCTCGCTCATTTAGAGGAATAGATAACCTACATGCAAACTTGATTAATTTTGGAAGATTGCAAATTTTGACTGTTGTGGTCCACGATAAGATCAGATTTAGCTGAAATGACGATAAAATGGCTGCGATTGGTTAGTCGTCGGTGCACTCAAATCGTTTTAAATTAGATATCGATCAATTCATACCTGATTCCGACTGTCGCTAAAAGATGTTGGCCTATTTTGTTACTCTCCATGCTGAAAATTGTATAGGAAACATGATATAATTTTGTGAGTAGGATTTTTGAAAATTATCTATGCAATGTCAAGTCATTAAGGGCTCCAGTAGATTTTTCTCTGCACCTGCACTCATGGTAAATGTTAAAAGAAAAAGATTTATCTGGTACGCCTTCACAATACTATCAAAGAAAGTTGTCTGTTAATGTTCATGATTAGTACAGTCTGAGATTGTTTTTAAAGCTAAGTAGTTTTTGTTTATTTATTTGATGTATTTAGTTGCTTGATGGAACTAAATACATGTATCAACTTGATATGCATGTAGTGGTAACATTACACTTTGCAAAATTGAATCTATTGAACCCATTATGTAAAATTTTATATGGAGACAACATAACAGTATGTCAGCACTATATTAAGTTAATAAACTGTGATTTTAAAATCTGTCTTATAAGTAATTTTAATTGAATACTGAATCTTTTGTGTTGCACATAACCGATTTTAATGTGCTCACAAAGCGTATAATTCTGAACACGTTATTCCCTTGAGAACAGGAAAATAACAATTAAATTTCCACCCGAGAAAACGTTGAAACCATCTTGAAGAATTTTTCAATATATGTTTCGTCATTCATGGATGGTGCCAATTAATAATAAGTGTATTCGTTTGAAGTCGTTTTTGTTCAACAGCAAGAGAATTTTCTTAATGACGGCAATACGAAGTTTCCTATTAATGTCTGACGTAAGACAAAACAGAAAATTCAATAAAGAAAAGAAATTATTGATTATTTGTTATATCCGTATTAAAATTCAAAGCCTATATAGACATTATCAAATTCCTCAATCAAACGTCATGAATATCCAAGGGATGGATACATGTAATTATAAAATGTATTAAAAAAAAAGCACAAAAGGTCAATTTGCCTTAAGGTCAGTCGTTGTCCTTAAGTATAAGATAGTGTTGACAATGCGCCAGAATGAAGTAGTGTTTTCAGCGTTGTTATAGATTTCAGTAATTTTTACAGAACGTCAGAACCATCAAATTGGAGATCAGGGATTTTTAAGATTTTAAATGTTGTATCCATGTGATGTCATACAGTTTCGGTATTTGTGATGAAATTCCTTTCTTATACACTCTCGTTTAATATAACCGTTCTTCGCCCATTTCTTCTGCTTCATTGTTAATTCAACCACCTTTAAATTTGTCCAATAACCTCACTGGAAACTTTCCAATATGTAACGTGATACATGTTGCCGATACTTGGTTTCTGTACAAAAATTCAATATAGTATGACCATGAAAATTTTGAACTATACGAAATGAAAAGTAGACCACTATATTTTATCAATATCCACTATGAAAACGAATACTTTCAGAAATATCCTTCTGCCAATAAAATCTTTCATTATCTTACTAAATCAAATTACAAACATCAAATTCCAAATCTAGATAAAAAAAAAATTGAAAAAAATCCCCCAAACTCCAAAATAAAGGGAGAAATAGGATTTCTAGAAATGACACGGACTAAATAATGCAATCATAAATGTGTTGCTGGACTGGAGACCAAAATGTCCCTCGATTCTTTTCTTTCTCCTTTTACCAATTATAAGCATTTTCTGATTTTAAGCTATGAATTTCACAATGAATTTTTTCTCATTGGGCTTTTAGAAGATAGATATTAAGAAATAATTCAATTAAATTATTATTTTTTTCGAAGTCTTCTAGGACAATCCGATAAAAGATTTAATTTCCACTAAATTTTAGTTGCATTATTTCAAAATCTTTGAAACGTATCGCAGTGTGAAATTTGTGTGGGATCAAATTGCAGTATAAAGGCATCCTTGGTCAAAAGGATTTGTATGTTGAAATCGATTGGTACTGACAGCTATCCCACAATAATTAATCTTACTGATATCTTTGACTTTTCCACTTGATCCGTTATTGCTCGCCCACGAAGATAATTGTCGATTCTATGGTACTGGTATTGCAAAATAAGAAATGTACTTAAGGAGGTCTTTTGACTTATTTTCATTCTGTAGACATAACATATGTTATCGCGTAATCATAATTCAATCCGACTGTAAAATTCGATTCAATTACTATACTTACTGTATTGCTCACAATTATATTTTCAATCAATTGCTTTAACGGTGTTTCAGAATATGTCGCCCACGAAAATTACTGTTGGCTATATCAGAACGGATTAAACAGGAAGTATAAAATAAAGTACACAATATATAATTCAAATAAAGCCAATATTGAAGGACAACTTGATTTTACCTGCTTCTATATCTACTGAATCTTATTGCGACAATTACGTAGTATACACGTATTTATTCTTCGTAATATGCATCTATGTAAATACTCAAGAGGTATTCTAGATTGTGAAAGCCAACGCAGAGGCGATTTCGTAATTTTCATTTTCATAATTCGAACCCAAAACACCAAATCACCTAGCAGTTAACAATTGAACTGTCATTAGCATTTTAAATCGAACTGAAAGGAATTCGTTAAATTATGTCATTAAAAAGTAGTTTGAAAAGCTACTCGATCATTGCCTAAAAAGCCGAACACAATTGGTTCAATCTACTAACAAATTATGGATTAAAAACGTTTTGAGTTCAAAGTCTTATATCAATCCGATCACTGCTATTTTAACAAGACTAATCAAATAAAATAACAATGATGATTATGTCATTACAAGCAACATTAACCGAGTTTCAGAATGGAAACCCTTGTGTAATTTTATTATTTTGTATAAATATGTAGATTCCTGAAATATGTTTTGGCACGTTTCTCAGTATCATATGGCTATTCGATTTAATAGAAGGACGTTGATTTTAAATTCGCCACGCTCTGATCAAAACAATTTCAATGTGTCTGAAATCAACTGTATTTGGATTTTTCCTTATCATGCTATCCTTAAACCATTTGATAATGCACATTGTCTGATGAACAAAATTCACGCTATTATAAGTTTCAGTGAAATTTCAGATAGTAAAAAGATAAATTCGTGAGATAATGAATTATTGAAATGTTTTTCGTTTTAAAAGTTATTGTAAACAGATAAAAGATAATTATCAAATCCAGTAAAAGTTGGTATAATTAATACAATTCATGATGTCTGAAATCCTTTCCCACATTGTTTAATGTTTAAGTGTATTTTTGAGTGGAGGTTCGATTTCTGTGTTATCATGTCTTGTCTGTAGGCTAACAGTTCAAATTGACGATAGAAACGATATCACTTGTTAATTCAACAAGGTTTAAGTGGAATGTCGGTCTTCAGAATTATCTTGCATTTCTTCCAAAGCTAATTAATTGTGGTTTTCAATCCCCCTGAAAAGGGTCATAAAGACCTGCTAATATTGGATATGTAGTATCTGAAGAATATTCAGATATTCAGAATTTAAGATTATATAACCGTATATTACATTACTGAAGTGATTCAGAAGTAAATGTGCTTGCCCTGAAGTGCTTATATTCCAAACATTGGTTTAACTCGTGTACAGCTAGGAGTATAGATTTACTATACTCCCAGGTGTACAGAATACCCTCGAGAATATCTGTAAAATGGAAGAATATTTCGAAATAAGAGGAAATTGGGAGTGGTCCCTTTGGTACAGTGTCCATGATGAAGACATAGTTGTGGTAAAAAAATTCAAGGAGAAATTCCAAAAGTCGGCGCAAGAGTATTAGGTCGTGGTGGTAAAAGAATGAAACCTCCTTCCCTGTACATGGTCCTATACGTGGTGGCTCATGGAAATTGGGGTCCGCTGCATTCTAGTTTGGTCTGCGATTTGCGATCTGTTTACTACCCCACGATGTTATTTTACTCTCTTGGATCTCTTCCATGTTTCGAAAAATTCAAGAGATTAAATTTTAAGCTTAAAAAATGTTCTTAGAATATTGATGTTGTAGGTCACGATGACAATTTTGTGTTCAGATAAATTCATATTCTCTGTTCATGCGAACATAAATAATTATAGCTTGACATAATAGAAGACTGGATTTGACAGCATAAATATAACTTTCTTGGGGATTTCAACTAGCACTGTACTCACATGAACTGCCTCGTATAATTATAAGTTAAAAAAAACGTTGAAGGAGTACCAAGTTAAACATTAATTCACAGCAGGCTATTAGTGGGGTTGCTGGTGCTTTACACCTACTTCAGTTATTAATAGCCATTTTCAAATAAGAAGCAATTTATCATAACTGGAAAATAAAAGAAACTTCAAGTCTAATAGAATTATACTAACGAAGACTACTAAAAGAGGAAGGGGGGAAATAATATGATTCATAATTCATAAATGTTATGGAAGCAGTTTGTTGACATTTGCTAAATTAGAATTTATCACGTATGTAGACATCTGAAGTTTCTTCGAATACTCTTCTTTTGTCTTCTTCTATCAACGTTTTGTCAGAGTTTGAGAGTGAGTTGCGATAAACTAGTACCTATCCCCTGATGTGAAAACCTTACAACTCGCGGGAAATGATGAACATATTTTGAATACAGTAATTTGTCATAGAATTGACGAGAAAAAAAAGACATCTTTGAACCATCCCAGGAAATTGAAATGATTGATAACATGGTATATCATCGGAAAGGAGTTGTTAAGAATTTTTTCTTGGTCTCAAATCTATAACAATGTACTCATAAATAACGTAAGACGTAACTTAATATCAATATCCATTTTGGATCAAACAGGATAGAATATTAAAGCCTGCAGGTGTCTGGAAATTCTAATAATTCTAATAATTTAGTTGGATCATAATTGGATTTGCATCATTACAGGGTTATCTGTACGCATACCTACATGTTATTGAACTGAGAATTTTCTATATATATATATAAAACAGAGGTTTTTTTGTAAACAATGTGCAGAGTTATATAATATAAATTAGAATTTTGATTATATAATTACACAAAATAAATGTCACATTATAAAGGAAGTCTAGCGCTTTCATCCATCATGGGACTTATACACATATTATTTTCCAATATTTGGCGAATAGATTTAGCCAGCTTGTGAGTGCAATGTTACAAGTAATATTTATCCAATTACTCTTTTAGATACACTCCATTACCTTTTCTTTGATGATGTTAGAACCGAGAAAAGCGTGGCTTGGATATATATCACACAATTTACTCGATAATGAAGGAATTCCAAATAATAATGATGATATGGATACATGTGTGGGGAGAAGATCTATAGTAATGGAACGTTATATAATGGACACTATAATTTCATCTCTATTTCTCAATCATAGACACATTAGTATTCAATAATGGATTGTTCAGTTTTATTAATGGTGAAATTAATTATTTAACGGTATCTTTGAAATCAAAAACGAAAAAGTGCCAAAAGATATTAATTTTCTGTGTTGATGACAAACCTTTTTAATAAATGCTTTCGCGATCTGCATGCATAATAATATGTTACGACAATCTATATTTTCAATTTGTTTGAGCATTCGAAATGTCTAAAAGCACAATGAATAATTTAACAATCCTATGAATTGCGTACCGATATCGTATATCTATTTGATGATTAGATATGGAATTGAATCTGTTCCGTTGTGTATTAAAATATAAAAGATAAAACTCAGATAATCGACTAGGTCAACCTTTTCAACTGTACCTATCCACACAGAACACTATGAAATTATTAACCTTTGTTTTTCAATGCATGTCTTCATTTGTTATAAATATATTATTAGTGTTGTGCTCACCATGTTATACTGGCCTTTTAGTCAGTTGACGTGGCTGACTATCAGCTTCTAATCACGATATAATTTACCAATATATATCATCTAATGTATTGGCGGTATGGATAACCATGGCAACCGTCGTTGACGTTATTTCTTTTTTAGCTTTCCTTAACGTGCATAAAACAAAGTGCCATATATACACATTTACATCACGAACTGTACCCATTAATAATAGATGTGAACATGTATTTTCTTAGAATGTATGGGGTTCATATTGATATTATAAACAATAATACACATATCACATGTAGCAGAACGAATAGGGTAACGGTTGATAAATAGATCACGATTGAAATGTGTAGATACAATCGATGGTGAAAAGCTTTGAAAATATTGGTGACTTACATTATTTGTGTTGAAAGCATTATTAACAAAAATAAATGTAGTACTCCAAGTGAAAGATTACAAAATAAAGAGGATCACCCTGGCTCAATGAAGCTTATATCATATTACCTAGCATGAGGATGTGAATCGTCTTGTCGTTCATTCGAATTAAAATATTTACTACACGCATGTACAGCCCTAAACAATTTGAAACCGAAAAAAGAGTTGGAGGTAATTGAATGCGATGCTCTTGCCTCGCCAATGAGATTTTGCTTCATACAATTGTTGATGAAGAAACTTTGTCGTGAACTATCTTGTGACCTCACTGTGCTATTTGCATATAGACCAGCTTAACCGATCAGTATGTGCATAGTATTCGCATGTGGGTCGATGTATTTCAAACTAACTTTTCAGATAATATAAGGTGAACTTGAATCAATCTTTCTTCGGGCTTTAATACACTTTCATTAGAATTAAATTAACTTTCACATAAGCCAATCCCAGTGAGTTGGCTACAAACTGTTCCTGATAATGACATTGCTAACCCTAACTGTGAAGTTTTATTCATTGTGAGCCAAAGTGGTGCCATACTACATCAAACGACGAATGATACGTAAATTCTCCAATATGTTGTAGATGTGCTTCAAGGTCTTTCGATAACTGAGTTAATAGTTAAGTGGCAGATTTTGAATTAAATTCTATGTTATCATGACCTAACTAATTTTGTACCAGAGAGCAGTCTGAATAGAGACAGGATGTACAAAATTGAAAATGGCGATGAGTATTTCATTAGTGAAATAATCTGATGGTTTTGACTATATTAAAGCCAAGTTATACTTAAATTAATACCGTTACAAATAAAAACTAGTCTATTTTGCCCACTTTTATTATCTAGTATTATGATTTTCAAAAACCTTTGAAAATAAAGTGCAAAAATTCAAAAACAAACACAAATCACGAAGTTAAACTAATTTCCATATTTTACGACTTAAGACAATTCCTTATTGAACTACTTACTGGCGTCTCTAATATTAAAAATATAATCATTAGGTGTGTAAAATCCTTTCAATCACGATTTCTGAGCAAAGAGGATGCTTGTGGCAAAATTTCGTTTTAGTAACTTGAATATTCAACCATATTTTGAGTGCGGTTGTTCACATTTTTAAAGTCAATTCTTTGATATATATATATATCGATAAGCTACATGTAGGCATTGAAACACTACCTTAAAACTAATGTACTTCTTGAAATAACTTTTAACTTATTATGAATGGCCCTATATATATATATATATAGCTTTAAGGTAGTGTTTCAATGCCTACAAGTAGCTTATCGAGTTCTATCTTGATGCATCATGATGCAGCATGATACTTTTCTGTGAAATATTAATTTAGATCAAATATGTAATGGGCGTCTATAGTTCCCGAGAAGTTTTAAAACAACTAAGTCGCAAGGAGACATCATGAAACATTATTAGCTTACGATATTTCAAGATAAAAGATTATCAATTTTGTCAAGTTTATAACAGGTGAATTCCTGATGGCGATAATTAAAAAATAATGTGCAAATTACTAATCGCTAAGTAGTATGACTTCATTTTGTTTTGTTAGTGAGGAATATGAACCAATAGTTAATGTACTGTGTGAGCCTAACTGTTGTCTAGAATAGTTAGCCTGCGACCTTTGAATCTGTTCTATCTTTTGTCACTGGCTTCGTCAAATAATTAAATTGGTGTACCTTGTTCATCTGTGACAAATCCGTGTAATTATCAGCATTAAACCTCCAGGATTTCATTATGTATATCTCAATAGTTAATACTTGTATTCAAATACGTAATAGGTTTGAGTTAATGTCTATGAACTATGGTTAATTGATTATTTTAATTATCAATCTGATATAATGTTAAATTAATTATTGTCACCAATTCACATTTTTTTGTCTTTTCAGTATTGGTATTATTAACATGTTTTCTTCAAGACCGCTGAGCGCCATTTTGGTGGCAGCTATATTGTGTAATCATGGATACGCCAAATCTGTACCATTAAAAAGACATTCTCGAGATGCGGATCTATCGAGAGCAATTCAGATTTTACAAGATCAAAGAGATCGACTTCAAGAAGAAGATTTCAGAAGATTGGCCGAGAGTGGTATTGATCTTCAGGCTTTAGGATTATTAGATTCGGAAAACGGTGAAAACGATCCTTTATGGCTATCTGGTTCCCTTGTAGATCAGGAAGACACCGAGGAAGTCCCTGTAGATGAAGACATTCCAATACCAGAGGCGGAATCGGTTCCAGGGAATGATGATGTTGTGGAAACATCAAACGAGGAGCTAGAAAATATATTTGATCAAAATGAAGGTCCTGAAGCAAAAATAACCAAAACAGAAGAGATCATTGAAGACGAAATACCATCGAATGAAAGTGACTCTCTTGACTTAGATGAGGATTCTAAACTTTCTGACGACGAGTATCAAGCTTTATTAAGAGCGGTCGAAAAATTACAAAAAAATTCCAAAGATAGCAATAGAGCAAATGAATTGGAGAATATGAAAAAGAAACGTACACCAAAAGAGGTGGTTAAAGTATCTAAAGAGGAATTAAATGGTGTATTTGGGGAACCTCAAAATGATTCGGAAAATAATGATTCAGATAAAACCGACATGGAAACTGAACCCGATGTACTGAAGAGATCTCCATCAAACACTGCAAATATTGAAGAAACACTACCGTTAGACGATTATTGGCTTTTAAATAACTATCTAAATTACGACGATTCCCGAAAGAAGAGATTTATCCCAGAAAGGATGCCAATAGAAGATCAGCAAGAACCAGATGAATTTAATGGCGATAGAGAAGCTATGATGGCTGAAATCGAAAGATTAAGATTAGTTAACCACTTAGAAGATTTAGAAAACGAAGCTCTTACGGAAGCATTAAATCAGGCAACCCAATCTCAAGAAGAAGGATCCGTTTCACCAAAAGAATTCAAATCTTTGGAAAAAGCCATCAAAATAGAAGAAGCGCTTCAAACACTAAATCCGTCTGCGGAACAACTTGCTTTCATAGTTCAAGCTTTAGCTAAGGATGTGTTAAAACGTGCTGAACCGGATTTTAAAAAGAAGCGAATGGATATAGGCGATATGGATAATGAGTACCCTGTATATTCAGAAGAAACAACCAAGAAACGTTCTGGTTACAGAGATGACCAAGGATTGTGGTATGATTTCTCAGCTAAAGACAAAAAGAGTAACATTCAATCTCAAGATTTGTTGGATTATTTAGAAAGCCAAGTTGAAGGTACGTAACAATTAAGATAATTTATTCACTGAGGTTAATGCTATTATTATATTTTAACACCGCAGGACATTTCTCTATATGCCGAAGTTGTGCCAGGAAAACTAGAACGTACTAGTAACGCAGACCTACGTATCTTTTTATATGATATACATTTAAATATACATTTAATATATCAAATCAGAATTATCTTGCCAATTCTATATATATATATATACATTAGTCCGGACTAGAAACGAGTCACATATTTATAATACTAGAATATTTAGTGCATACGAGGCCCACATTATAGCTTGGCTACCTTCAGGGAGGGGGAAGCCCACCTTAAAGTATATTTCTGTTTAAACACAGGTTGAAACTCCAACAATATTTGGGCATGGTTCAAGATATCATTAATATACATGATCACAGCAAATTTCATTCAAATCAGAAAAAACTGTATTCTGTATCACGTTCAAAAGCCAATTTTGATGGGTTTTGACCCAGTCAATGACATTAACTCAAAAACAGATCACTGTTTGGAGATAGTGATCTAGGTTTTCGTAACTTGTACTAAATCCATTGGTATTCCAATAAAATATGTTTAAACCAACAGATCACTGAAAATTCGTTAAAAATTTAAAAATTGGATTATTTAAAAATGATTATTTCAGATGAAAATTCTATCCCCTTATAACGTTGTCTTTTTTACACTTTTCAACAAAGGGGAAAATAGGAATTTTATTTGAAAAATTATAACAAATTTTAAGTAATAAAAGAAAAATTCCCATTAAATCGATGAAATGTGTTTTGTTACTAAAATTTTGAAGGAAAAATAAAACTGTTTAAAAGAATATTAATTTAAGTTCTCGGGAAATTTAGTTTTTTTGGCCCCCTTTTTTCCAGGGAAAATTTTTTTTAAAAAAGAAAGTGTTTTTATTCCCCCCTTTCCCTAAATTTGAAAACAAAAAAATTTGGGAAAAAAATTTAAGTGTCTTCATTTGGGGGTTGGAATTTTTAATTTAAAGGGCCCCTTAATTTTTTAATAAATGGGTACATGTAAAAATTTTTCCAATTTTTTGGTTTAAAAAAACGTTTTTTTGTGAGGCCTTAAAAGCAACCAATTTTCTTTTGGGAAAAATTTTAAAAAGGGCTATATTGTTTCATAGCTATACTCTTCACCCTCGAAGAGAGTTTCGTGATGTATTATTTTGTAGGTCAAAATTTGTAGGATGTAAATAAGGTTATCCCGACTGAAAACTTACCATCTGTCAGTGTTTGAGTTATAAATCAATTACATGTAGATTAATCTTAGTAAATAAGAGCAACTTCTTTTTTACAAATTACACTGATTAAAACTTCACAATAAAAACTCAACAATCTACTAGAGACAATGTCCCAGGTAACCTACAGAGTAAATTCAGAATGGCTCGAAGGGAATTGCTTGCAAGTGGTTACGCTAGTTCTTAAACTGCCGGTAATCATTTTAGATTCTGAAAATAAATAAAAATTTCTACTGGGTGATTGATTCATATGAATATTTTACCAATTTTACCATATTGTTGATGTGATAAACATCCTCATGTCTTTTCAATGGATTCCATTATTAGTAACATTCTTATTATTACAGGTAACCAAAATAATGAAGAAAATGAAGATATAGAAAATGACGAGACTGGTATTGTACCGTATATATCTGATGACAAACAAGGTAGATCTACAATTTTAAATGATGCATCCCTGAGTATGAGCATGACTGCATTGCAATTGAGTATAAGTGGCAAGAATATCGCCTGTTCATGTCGAAACCACAAAAGGTTCTCATTTAACAGTATGTGTATAATTTTTACTGGATGGTAAGAGTATTTAAAATTCGTACCCACATTGTTTCCATAATGACATACTCTCTGACCATAAAAACTCATGACCTATGTCCTATCCAGAATATGCACAACTTTTATTGGAAAAGAGTTTACACAGTGTGTCAATCTCAGGTGGTCTCAGGTGATTTCAGGAAGGTTAAAGTGTCCGTTAGTGACGCCTGTCAAATCTGTTTTCAGTATAATATTGTTTTTTGCATATCCATCTCGAGTATCATAACAATGATTTTAGTATGAAATTAGGTCGTTGTCCAAAACAAGATAATTATAAATGTTTATAATAATTATTATGATATTGTTTCAGAAACGTGTCCAGAAGTAGAATCATTTACTGATGGCTGTGCCTTTGCTGATTATTATGGATTGCCTATAGATAAAGAAGCACGAGAGTTATGTAATAGATATCAGATATGTAATACATGTGTAAGTATGATTTTGAAAGGAAGTTCGTTTATTCTTATACTTGCGGATATGTGTAAATAGGAAATTTCATAGAAAAACAACCATCATGAACATCGTGAAAGTATTAGTGTTTTGCATCCAAAAAACCTTTTTTTCTTGTTCGAAATGGTTTAATATGTAATGATTAATAGGGAATGAATTTTATGATATGTTAATCAATTTAGTTTAGGTTTCAGACAAAATCAATTTACACTTCAAGTTATACTTGATTTGAAAGTGAATATTTTCATCACTTTGTAGGTGTAGGCTATCTATTTGACTCTTGCCTACAATTGATTCCTTTCAATCAGCCAGGTTCTCAATTTAATCAACTTGCCCAGCTTGTAGGTTCTAAACAACTATTATCAAAGCGAGATTTATGTCAAGATACGATGGTATAATAATTTGATCCTCAGATTTAGTCTGGATAAACATGGCAGTCGCGTTTATAGCTCAATTATGTGTAGTCCAGCTATACAAGACATAATATTTTGGAAATAAAAATTTATTACGAATACAAGACTCAATTTAGGCCTCATGGTAAATTACTAATATTATTCAGTAAATTACTATTTCAAACACGTTCTTATAGTAAAACGTGATCTGATGCGGAAAATAATTTTTGATGAAATAATATAGATAGGGAATAAATAACCCATTTGTCCTTTTCATTAGAACAAATTTAGAATCTATTCAAATAAACTAGGATAATCATATAAAAGCTGTCAATAGGCATTGTAGAAATGACCTTCAAAATGTAGGTTAAGTGTAGAGTTGTTGATATTTTCGTTTACCGAAAAAAACATAAAGAGATATGAGGCCACTTTTGTGTCCAATAGTTGTTTATTATCGGTCAATTTTTCTATATCAGCGTTTGAAACACCGTTTTTGACAAAAATCCCTGGGTTTATTTAAATCGTGTGCTTACTTGTAATGAAAAAGTCTATATAAAGAAAGGTGTTCATTTCACATATGGCTTTCAATGGACAATTTTTGTTTCGGTCATATGGAGATTAATCACTTATTGCGACATTGACTACAAATATCGCACACACCTCTTAGTCGACACCAAATTGAAAATAACGTTTTATTTTTCATGAAGGAATTATATATGAAATTTTCTTAGACGACGTCTTATGATCAATGTAAATTAGATTTGTGTTAAGTCTTCATTTAAAATGAAATTTCATATGACATTTAATTTGGCTGTGAAAATGTTAGTATTCACCCGATTCACCTATTGTTAGCTGCCCCTAGCACGGAATTGTTAGTGTCTATTAGCGCTAGTAGCAATAACAAAGGCGCCTTTCGCCTTCGGCGGTAATTGTTAGTTGCTACCAACAGCTAACAATATAATAATCTCATGCACACTACAGGCCAGAGAGGTTAACAATTATACTGCTGCAAACAAACTGACAAAGGTTAACACTTTTTATATACAGGATCTACTTCTAGCCCTTCTATAGCTACTACCAGACTTACTTCTAGACTTCCAGACGTATTTGTAGCTATTATATAGCTAGGTACCACATGCTAGAATCACAGTCATATTTCTTATTGGTGAGGTTGAACTAGAAGTTCACGGACATGTACTGTGGTCGGAATGGGGGATTATAATCAGGGGTGACATGGGCAGAGGATAAATTGATGGGAAAAGTAGGCCGGGAGTGGGTATAAAAGATGATGGGAAAGGAGAAAGATGTGAAGACCGTGGGAGGGTGAGGAGATAGTGTGCAGAACATGGGAAAGAAGGATAAGTGTGCGGGTTAGAATGACAGACATAGAGTGAAAAGGGTGGGGAGGGCATAGGGTGGAGGTGGGCTAGGAATACAGCCACAGAATGTGTGGGTGGTGGTATAGGCACAGGGGATAGTGTGAAGTGGGTGGGATAGGTGGATTAGAGTAGGTACAATGTGTAAGAAAAGGGGAAAATATATCAGATTGCAGATAGTTGACTGAATGATAGCAGGAAGGCATTAAAGGGGAGTGAGAGTTAGGGGCTTACAGAAACTTGGGGGGGGGGGGGTGCGGAGTTTATAAGGGGCTTTCTCTTAAATTGAGAGGTACTCATTGTACCTCCGTGCAATGCTTCGAATCACAGTACTCCGAAGACTTATTATGGACTTGTTACAAATTTAATGAATGGGCAGAGGAGAAAATTTATATTGGGTTTTGAACAAAAATCATAAAGAGTCTCAATGGTCTAATAAAAATGAGAAATAAAACTGTAGAGAATTACTTCCCTTTATATAAAACGTATATACAAAATTATCATTTATAATATATTATACCAGACCTGCTATAGCTACTACCGGGCCTATTATAGCTACTACCAAGTCTATTATAGCTACCACCAATCTACTTTAGCTACTACCAGACCTACTCTATCTACCACCATGCTTACTATAGCTACTGCCAGGTCTACTGTAGCTACTACCAGGCCTACTATAGCTACTACCAGTAGACCTGGTAGAAGCTACAGTAGACCTGGTAGTAGCTATAGTAAGCATGGTGGTAGATAGAGTAGGTCTGGTAGTAGCTGAAGTAGACTGGTGGTATCTATAACAGACTTGGTAGTAGCTATAATAGGCCTGGTAGTAGCTATAGCAGTTCTGGTAGTAGCTATAGTAGGTATGGTGATAGTTATAGTAGGTCTGGTAGTAGCTATAGTATGTCTGGTAGAAGCTACAGTGGACCTGGTAGAAGCTACAGTAGACCTGGTAGAAGCTAGAGCTAAAGTAGACCTGGTAGAAGCTATAGCTAAAGTAGACTGGTAGAAGCTAAAGTATACCCGTTGGTAGTGGCTATAGTAGGCCTTGTAGTAGCTATAGTAGATCTATAGATCCGTGCCATGAGCAGCTAACAATAGGCGAATCCGGTGTAGTATTAGACAAATTAGAGCTAAAAAGATCTAGATCACTTTCTGCCTATCTTAATACTGTATCCATGTAGTTAACCATATCGTCTTAGCAACCATCGACTTCTACAACACATTTTCCATGCGTATGCTCTATCATTTATACAAACACACGCCAGTTACAATCTTGAACATAGAAGCCCTAGAAATCTTGCCCCATCTAATCCTCGGACATTATTCATGAGTATTGGCACGTTAATGGTCAGACATAAAATGTCACTATTCATGAGTTGTTCAGAACCATTTTAGGATCACTGATTTTTTAATATTTTGCCAAGACAAAAGGCAAATAAGGCAAAACGTGTGGTATCTATACATAGCTAAATTATTAACGATACCAGATACTTTACCTTTTCTTTCTCCTGTTCTGTTTTGTAAATAAATGAATGGCGCATGTGTTACATATCAATTAATACCTCGTGATTTATTGCTTTTTATAAATCGTTATTAAAACATCACGAATGACAAGAAATTGACTTTGTATCACTAAGCTATTGTCGCTTGCCCGTTCTTAATAAATAACAAACCGTATTTAACCCCTAATAGTTAAGTATCATTTGACTTCTATTAAATTTCTCATGTCTTTTGGGAATATCTTCTAGAAAAAAGAAAACATTAACTGAGACTTACAAATGTCTAGAAAAGATCTATATAATATAACTAGCCACTAATATTGGATAAATAATTACATTATCAAACCTGCAATGTTGTCTCTAGAGAATTAGAATTGCCTCAATAATTGTATTCGTTTCTTATACTGAAGATTGTTCTCGCCAATAACGAATGGAACTAAATTTGACGATAAAGCATGATAAACAAAAACTTGATTTGTGAGGATTAATTCTCTTTTCACCTCGATACTGGATAATATCATGGAAGAAAACTGAAAAACATTGTAATATTGTGGTTTAACTGGCGAGAAAGATAGTGAATATTGTTTCAAATATTGATCGTCATCAACTTGTGGTATTGGTCACAAAACGACTCTTAAACATTTTACTAATAGTTTGCTGAAGTGAGCATAGTCCACTACGTTAATAAAATTTTAATTTCACCTTACCTACCACACACTTTATTATATAACTTATCCTATCTACAGCAGCTTCACTAATAAACCAATTGTTTTATTTTTTTGTATTTCGATGGTATTGATATTTAATGACCATTCTGATCTCTGAGAAATGTTATAGACGTAGAATGTATCATAATAACATTAGAATCTTTTTCATACATTGAATTATTAATAATCTGCTTTTTTCCTTTATATATGATACAGATATATGACTTTTATTTTTAAAACAGTTTCCCAAAACATTAACGTATTCATTTGTGTTTTGCAGGGTTCAAGTTTTGGATTAACCAGTGACTGGTGTGATAATACTTACAGGGAGGTCTACAGTAGTTTGTGTGAGGAAAATAGCGAATGTGTTATTGAAGCTGAACTATTTTTAAGGACAATGAAATTAAAACGTCGTTTTATCACACAACAGATCTGTATGGACCAATGTACTGCTGAATATATCGGCATCGTGTAACGTCTGTAATTATTGGATCTGTGTGAACAAGATGTGTGACCTCTTGTCCATTTTGTTTAATGGCAGTACTTAATCACTGTGACTACGCATAAGTCAAAATAATAACTTGAAGCACTCAAATCGGTAAAGAAAAAAGACCCCATTCCCTTTAGTTCGGAAGTAAAAAAGCTTAAGAAAAGATGATATGAGATATTTTGATGAATCAGTGCTACAAGTTACAATTTCTGCTTGTGCTAGAAAAAGAAAGAAAATGGCTGGTATTTTAAGACGGAGTTGTATAAACTGATACAAGCCGTAGTTTAAAAGAGATTGAAGTCATTTTACAAGGGTTATCTATTTTATTATTTTTGTTAAAAAATATTATAGCATTTTATCTTGTTTTTTCCAATAATTTCCTGTATTTATATTTTATTTATATTTATGCTGTGTTTATTTTATTTGAATCACAAATATAACGTTTAGAGTTCACAATATACACGAAGAACAATTATTTAATGGTATATGGAGGTAAACTGCAAATCATAAACATATAGGTAATAAATCTAGCTTGACCACTGCAAATTGATAGCTATACATTACTTGGTCAACTCTCTTTTTAGAAATAACATCACTAATGCACACGAAATGCAATATCCAAAACATTTAAGACTCCACAAATTCTTTGTTATATGATTTATTACACTCATTAACAAATTAATACAATAACAATAAAGTGCAACATTTGTGAAGTAAGTGAACAAGTAAAATAAAACAGGAAATATGTGCGCTATTGTTCGTTTTAATTTATATTATTAAATCTGGTTTTTAGTCTAATACTCAATATGCTTGACATATTTGTTATTTGCATTCTGATGTATTATATATATCTTTTTTGTTACAATGTTATTCAGGATTATATTTTGATGATCTAATCTGTTGTGCAAGTATACATTTTAATATTAGTTTTCTATTTCCATGTGATTTCGTGACTCTAGAATATTATTTCAGATTAAAATGCAAAAATGCGAATGGTATTTTAGTGCAACCGTAATATTCTGCAATATCGTAATTATAAAATTCAATTGCTATATTAGTCTTCAAAATTGTTGCGTATATTGTTGTCAATCCATCAAGAAATTGCATGTAAACACTCTGCAAGGCACAATTCTCAGAGAATTTTAACGTAACTTTGTGTTGGTATGCGTATTCACCCAAGGATTAACCCTTTTGAAAATGAGATAAAAATTCTTGAATAAGTTTGATGAAAGTTGGCATCAGTAATTGCTATCACCCAAGGATGAAATCTATTGAAAATCTGATAACCGAAAATATTTAATATGATTTACTGCCCCTGTTCTTTAAAACGCGTTCGATTTTAGTCTCATAAACACTCTACAAGGCACTATTCTTTACTGATATTGACAAAACTGGGTGAAATGGTTTCTTATCACCAACGGATAACCCTATTGAAAATCAAAAATACCGAAAAAATATTAAATTAGTTATTGCATTGTTAAAAGGTAAAATTCATGATTTTAACGAAACTTGTGTATTATTGTAGGCCTACATTTATCACCCCAGAAAAGAAGTGTTTGTCTGAAGGTTGAATGTTCCATTCCAGTGATTGATACTGTACTGTCAAGTTTTCGTTCAAATTCAATGCTACCAGCGGGCGTATATTAACTTGCCTGGCAAGCTATCGTATTTAATGCTTGGACACAAAAATAAGGACATATGTTCTGAATTAAGAAGATTGTTGACGAATCTTAATGTTATTGTATCTTCGCACATTCACGTACTATTGTTAATGGTGATACTTCTTCTGGATAACACATTATAAATCAAACAATGCCATTATCTTTAATTACTAGAAATCCTGACATTCCTAAATGAAGAGTGATAAATAAAATATACTGATAGAGTCTATTGATTGTTGTTTCATTGATATGTTTATTTGTTGTTATTGTCTATTTTACCAGTTTTATGTTGCCTTCCATGGAATAAAAGTAGAAAAAAATCTGTATTTAGTTGTATATCAGTCTGATTGGTATCATTTGATATGCATTTGTAAAGCTTCATGGTTTATTCATATTATTATACTGTATATAAAATGCAGTTTTCAGTCTTTCTCTTGTCTAGCTCATTATCCTGGCGATCATGGACAAGACCGAGTGGACCTTAATTACCTTCAGTTGAATTTCATGAGAAATCTTTAACATACACAAGCCATTGCAGTGGTGATTCGGGTTTCTGTCCCATATCTTACACTCTTAGGAAATGTACATTCCTAAAATATGATTGGACATATTGAAATTAAACCACGGACTACAAAACATTTAACCACACCAAAGGACGAATTTGTTCAATGTTGTTTACGTTTCGGTATTGAGTGGTGTTAAAAGGCAAATTGACAGATATTATATTGATTTTTTTTTTGTTTTTTTTGTTTTGTTTTGAAGCATTTCAAGATGTTTCATTATCAAAGCGGATAAATATGAAAAATCTTTCACTTAATGTTTCGAATAAAGGGACATAACTATCACCACTTTTGATAATACGGATTCCAGTAAAACATTTGCGGCTGATGATTGTTGTTTTTCGAAATCCTCTTTCTCCCTCTCTTTCGGGGTTTTTGAATGCCCATTTTAACTTATTTTTGGTCTAGATTTGGAATATGATGTCTGGAATTGCATTGTCTTTCAGAATTTCTGAGATAATGAGAAATTTAATTGGCGGAAGGTTATTTCTAAACATGGTGTTTTTTTGTGCAGTGGCAGTCAAGTGGATGTTAAATAAAATATAGTGGTTTACTTTCATTTTGACTAGTTCAAAATATTGAATTTTTGTACAGAAACCAAATATTGGTCAGTCTGTCATGTAACATATTTGAAAGTTTTCAAGGAGCTAAAAATCTTAAAAAAATGTATGGTAGCAATTGCTAATGAGCGAAACATCAAAGATTAAAACAGCGACTGTTCATAAGCTAGAATTAAATCGATTTTGGATTATGTATAAGTCCTGCAGTATTCCATAACGCCGAGGTTGAAATAATGAATAGCCTCTTATCAATGTATAATAAAGTTAACATTGACGATATAATCCTACACTCCTAGGACGTTTGAAGAACTGTAAAGCCATAGGAGAATGAGTGAAATAGATTGCCTCGCAACCAAATTAAATTCTATTACAATTTAAATGATTACAAGGAGTTAAATGTCATGGTCATATCATTTAGCTGAGCAAAAGCTGAGCAAAACCGAACCGAGAAAAAGGCAATGCCATAAAATGATATCTCGGAAGAATGTTAAGTAATTAGATTGGTATGGTTGCTGAGGTCTTTTAGGCTGCGTTTCCACCAAATTTCACGTTTCACGTATCACGTTTCATGTGTCATGCAGGACACGTGACACGTAACATTAAAGGTTTCCACTGGATTACTCATCGAACATATCACATGTCACATGTCATTCTTTCTGTGTTCGCCATGAGTGATGGTTCATACTCATCTGAGGAGGAAATTCTTACTCTATGTCTGTTGTACCGGTGAGAATTGTGTTGCCTCATCTACAACCAATTGGTACCAACTACAGAGAAGCTATATCTGGAGAGGAGAAGCTCATTCTCACACTTAGGTAAGCAGCCAAAAGATAAGATTTGATTATGTTTTATTCAATCAAACCATGAAAGTAAAATATGAACATCAAATGGAAACACTGCAGTTAGCTATATTAAAAAAATATATATTAACGAAAAGGTTACATATCTTATGCAGAACATTAATTAGAACTATTTGGCACATCAAGATAACAATAGGATGTTTGGGAATATTTTGCCAATTTCCACAGAACAATCACCATCAAGTTCGATCTTTGATCAGTTTCAATTTGGATTATTCAACAACCCCCAAAATGATTCTGGGCTGTAAACTGTCCCAGTGCTGTTGGAGATCTCATTGGAAATTCTGGAGGTATTCATATTGTTGGGTGGCATGACTTGTGTGAAGTAATTTGGTTGGATTACAGGCTGTGAAACTTCTATCAAATCGCTCAAAACCTTAAGCTGGAACTCAATAAATTGGTCTTCATTGAGGGATTATATTTTTGGCATATATGATTTGAAGAATATCCCATTCTAATATTTACCGACGTCTCCCCTGTTTCATTCATCAAAGTTCATTAAAAGCAGGGGTAATGTAGATGAACAGTAGTTACGATGTTATCACTAAACTTTTCGTCTACATTAACAAAGATAGTCGGCTAAAAATGTTTCAGTTTTGAAAAAATGTCTGGCTCATTACTTACTGTAGTTTTCATATTTTTGCATATAACTTGGAGCTAGTGATTTATTTTTTTTGATGAGGGAGTGTTGAGAACATGTGTTAAAACTTATGACGTTAAATATAGTTCTATTAACCCTGTATCCAGTCAATATAATTCTGTTTTCATTATATTGATTCCTTAGTGCAAAATTACAGATACTAGGCCTAAGCCATTCCATATGCCACTTTAATATCGCGCCTATCACACCTTGACACCTTGACATCTATAATCCCTTACACTCACAACCACACACACGAATCTCTTGCTGCCCAATCAATTCCTCTTCGTCAGAGACGAATAAATGAAAACAATAAATCTTTTTGCCTAGTAGACTACTGCAATTCGAATCATAGCATCTGGGACTTTTTTCCTAGGCTCTAAAGGTAACAATGACCTATATCTATGTAGGCTTTTTAAATGAATAAAATGTTTATTGGGAAAGCTTGTTCTAGAGTTAGAGCTATTATTGAACTCAGAGGACCTACATTCAAATAACTGAATGAACACTTTCTTGATTGATATTTGATGGAATAAATAACATTCTATTCACTAAACATTATCACCAACATGCACGAATATTATAGTGAACGATTGATTATAAACAATGATGTATCAAGCTCTTGAGGAGACATCACTTAAAATTAAATTAATCTGTATTGTATTTGGAACAGTAGGCCTAGTGACAAAAGCTAAAAAATAGCGTGTTCATTATCATACTACAAAAGCCAACTTATTAGGCCTTTTCGGGGTATTTATAGGCCTATTGTATTCATTGAAGCCTAGATTTAAAACTTTTTCTGATAGTTGACCTTGGCCTAGGCATATAATAGGTCTAAAAAAATTAAGTGCCAATTCTTTATATAATTTAGATGAGGCAATAGCGTGATAATGAACTCATCCGCTTTAACTAAGACTATCAACTCATCATAACCTGTGTATGAAATAGCCTGGTAGATAGACAAAGCTTGTTTTTAATTTGCGTCTAATGGAAATGCACAACAAACTTTCAGTCTATCAAGAGACCGTCCGTTTTTTATTAGAAGACTACTTTCAGTTTGGCAAAACGTCACTACCAGAATCTATAGTCTGTATCAGAAATGCTAACAACCATCAGCGCCGCTTGTCATCACAATTTCAATGTAAACAATTATGAAGGCAGGTGGCGCTGTTTGATATTCAAGTGATGTATTTGTTGATATGTTTAGCCACATTTGTTGGGCAAGATTTGTATTTGAAGAATTGTTACCGAATAAAATATTTGAAAGACACTTGTGTATTTTAATTTAGCTTTAATAGTAAAAGTAGAATTATACTTATACAAATTTTACTTGACAAATTGTTGATTTAGAGAAACTTAAACAAATATCACAAAATGACTAACAAGTAAAGGAATAAGAATTAAGCATTACGGGCTATAAGGATTAAGGATTAACAAGTTTTAATATTGGACTGTTCGTTCTTCCATACAAAGTAGTTATAGAATTATAACAGAGTGAAAAAACTAAGTGCTATAGTAGCTGTAATGGTCAAGCTGAATGCTACTCGAGCACATATTCTGTCAATTTTACCAGCATCATAGGAAGATTTTTTATGACTATTTTGATCATTACACTCATTTGAACCATCGATTCCATCATCAACTGTGTTAGGTTTAGGGAAACAGGGACACATCAATACATTTTGATCCAATTTATTAAACCGACGAACTATTATAACACAGAGAAGCACGTAAAGACCACTCATGAGTTGAGAAGCCACAATATAAAGAGATAAAATAGAAATTGACGTTGAAGTTTTCGCTAACATCTCTCCAATAACACCAAGAAACACTGAATAAGACAAGAGTATTGTTACAGCCGTGGATACTTTTTCACCCGAATCAGCTGGGATAAGGAACACTACTGGATTCAATAAAGACGTAGCCATGATTGGTAGCATGACATAGGTGACGTAATAGCTCGGGCGGCGCGCAATTACAAAGGTAAAAGTCAAAAGTGCAATGTTTGAACGTTCTCCTAATACATGTCCATGCGAGAGAATGTCCCATTGTCCTTCTCCAATAATTTTGATGTCGGTGGACACATTCCGAAAGTATGCTTCATGCTTGTAAGCATTTAGTGGAATGATATACATTTCGCAAGATTGTTGATCAAAGGGGAATTTGGCAACATCAAGAAAACAACGAACGCTAGTACTATCTATAATATGGATAAAGACAGTCCCATCATGAGATACTTGAACTTGAGCATTACTATCAGTGATTACATGGTCTTGCTCTGTTCCAAAATTGATTTTGATAATGGGATGCCAAATTTGACCGATATCCAATCTAAGAGAGCTGATGTTTCCATAGTTTGAATTGTCCCAAGTCATTAAAAAGTCTTCCCATTGAAACTGTAACCAGAGATCTAAAAGCACGCTTTGAGATTCTTCATGCACTTCTATATAGTTTCCAATAGAAATGGAAACGTCTATTGGTAAAGAATGGGAAACATTCTGTAGAGGAATTTGGGAGGGGTTGTAGAGTGTATTATCTGTTAGATGATTTATCAACTTCATTTTATTTTTATAATAATCTGAACTTGTTACTATAGAGAAAAAGCATAAACTCCACAAGAACGTATACCCTATCATATTGACAATCATTTATATGCCGAGAGTCTTTACTGTGGAATATTGGTCCAGTGAGTGTCACCAGCTGTTTCGCTGGATGCCCGTTGTTGATAACTGTCTAGTGACTGTTGATGAGAATTAAACATCTAATACACTAGTCGATAACATGATACCGAATTCACAGAATTAGTATTATACGTAGGTAACGTAAATTGAAATAGAGTCATAGGTAAACTACAGTCAACTAGCATTTGCATCTATATTGGCCTAGCGTCTTCGTGTTCGTAACATTGACCATTGCATAAATCACACGAAAAATTGTTTTTTACTTAATCCTTTAATAGAAAATATAAAAAAGCGTTTGATTTTTTGGCCGTTGATAAACATAATCTTCGTTCGATATTATCACATTGAAGTATATGGAGTATCCTCATTTAAAGAAACATGTCCTCCACAATATTATCTTTTATATATTTCAGAAAAAGAACACAATATTTATATTTTAGATATCATTGACTATTATTTATACTCTTGATGTTTGTGTACCTAAAAAATAAAATCATTTTAAAGATAGATAATACTCTATAAGGGACTATATGTTGGTCATAGTTCGGTGATCACCTTATATTAAAGGTAATTTCTTTTTTCATTTTTTTAAGGTCAAAATCTCTTTTGCTTATGTCTCTGAATACTTTACATCAACATCTAACGAAATGTGTACCAGAAAGTAGTTTTAACTGAAAAAACTACTTTAAGTTTTAATCGAAAAAAAAAACTGTTCAAAAAACTAAAAATATTGAATATAAAGCCAGAACGTTACATTAATTATATTAAAACAATTAGGTAGCTCAAGTAAATATATGGATGTAAAGAGCATCTTTCGGAAATATTTTCAGGTATAATTTACGATGCTTTTGATAATAAGAATCTTGCAAACTCTACCTTTAAGATCAGCTATTTTCTGGACATACAAAGAGATAATACTACAAAGTAAACCAGATTAATAAAAATTACGATAAATCAGGACGCGATGCGTCTCTCCACCTGCTTGGATCTTTGTATTCGAATAGCACTAAAAACAAGACAATTGAGTATTTACATATACGTACTTACCTTAGATTTATATGATAAAAATATATAAAAATATAAATAAACAATGCCTAAATTTTAACTCCAAACATTGATTACGAATAATACAGGCAAGCGGAAATTATTTCCATTTATTGATAATTTTTTTTATCTAAATTTACACTATTCTTAAATAAAATGTAGACTGATTGTAGTGATACATCCGTTCAGTGGATACTGTATAAACCAAATAGAAGTACACAGCGTGTTATTATTCGTTTTATTATTTAAACCAATCACTATTATAATATACACTAGTCAGATTTAAATATGTCTAACGGACCATAAATTAGTATTCGCAGGTCGTTTAATCTCTATAGTGTCATGTCATTAGTTAATAAAAATCGAACATAGAAAACTTCAAATGGTTTGGTAAATATTGTTGCATAGTTACGAATGCCTATGGGAGTGTTAGACACTAAAGCTAAACGTTATTTTACATTAGTCGCAAATTGTTTCGAAAGTATTTTATACCAACGTTATTGTATTATAAATACAGAAGAATAATTGTAAAAGATCTATTTCAGTATGTAAATATGAAGCTTGCTTCATTTTTAAGCCAAGTGAATAACGAATAACGAACAAACTCCACATGTTATTCGTTATTCGTTTTTAATAACGAATAACGAAAAACAGAAGAAAGTTTTTTACAAAGAGGTTAATGTTTATCCAGGCTTAAAATTAGGAGAACGACGCCTGAAAATTGGACTGCAAAAAGGTTAACAGAAGCTATTCCCCAAAACGCAAAAAAAAACAAAAAAACAAAAAAAAAACAAAAAAAAAACAATAGCAAAATAAAACTAGAATTGCTTACAATTATGAACGTATTTCGAGAGCCTTAAAATATTATGTAGGCTAAATTTGCAATGACCTACATCTAGACAATATATTGAATATCATTTGACCTAGTTTTCAAAGTCATAAAATAATTAGGTCACACCTTCCGTAACGGTTAATGATGGCGAAAATATGAAAATTATCAATTTTTGCTGTATTTAAGTATACTTATCTCTATGAATTTTTTAAGTAAGCCAAATTAAAAAATATCTACTCGTAGACAATATATTGAATATTATTTGACCTAATTTTCAAGGTCATAGATTAAGTGGGTCACACCTTCCGTACCCGTTAAAGTGACCTAATTTTGAAAAAATCGAAATTTAAATAATTCGAAAGAAAATACGAAATTTGAAAATCGGTCTCCAAGAAAAGGTAGATAAAGATCCATTGTATCTATGTGCTAAATTTCATCAAAATCGGTCTATCAGTAGTGTCTGAATTTCGGATTTAAGAATTGTAACAAAAATTCAAAATGGCGGCCGATATGGCAGCTTGACCTAATTATTTAGGTCAAATCAATTACTATTGACAAGTTATTTCTAAAACAGTTTTCACTTTTCACCTAGCAGTTATAGACCGGAAGTTACGTAATTACGTCATTTGAGGCTAAACCGGAAGTAGAATTTTTTTTTTTCACATTTTTTCAAAAATTATAATCATATCGCCTATCAACTGGTAAAGTTTCAAAATTTTACCATTTATATTAAAGGAGAAATCACGGTCTGAAATTTTTGCCGATGACCCTTGAATATTGAATTGCAAATCGTGGGTAAAATATTTAACCTAATTGCATAAAACCTATAATTGTTAGTTGACAAATACATTGAAGTTTTCAAATCTGAAAATCCGGTCAAAATCGAACTGAAAATAAACTTGCTAAAGCAAAAAAACCTCAACTTCCGGTTCTCACTTCCTGTCAGAGATAGAACTTCCGGTTTTGTTTTATTTGATAATAGAAATCATTCTAAGATCAACTGTAGATTTAGAATTTCTGCACCTTTTACCAGTTTGTCTGCAAACTCATCCAAGAATTACAAAAAAAAAAAAAAAAAATAAAACTAGAATTGCTTACAATTATGAACGTATTTCGAGAGCCTTAAAATATTATGTAGGCTAAATTTGCAATTACCTACATCTAGACAATATATTGAATATCATTTGACCTAGTTTTCAAAGTCATAAAATAATTAGGTCACACCTTCCGTAACGGTTAATGATGGCGAAAATATGAAAATTATCAATTTTTGCTGTATTTAAGTACACTTATCTCTATGAATTTTTTAAGTAAGCCAAATTAAAAAATATCTACTCGTAGACAATATATTGAATATTATTTGACCTAATTTTCAAGGTCATAGATTAAGTGGGTCACACCTTCCGTAGCCGTTAAAGTGACCTAATTTTGGAAAAATCGAAATTTAAATAATTCGAAAGAAAATACGAAATTTGAAAATCGGTCTCCAAGAAAAGGTAGATAATGATCCATTGTATCTATGTGCTAAATTTCATCAAAATTGGTCTATCAGTAGTGTCTGAATTTCGGATTTAAGAATTGTAACAAAAAGTCAAAATGGCGGCCGATATGGCAGCTTGACCTAATTATTTAGGTCAAATCAATTACTATTGACAAGTTATTTCTAAAACAGTTTTCACTTTTCACCTAGCAGTTATAGACCGGAAGTTACGTAATTACGTCATTTGAGGCTAAACCGGAAGTAGAATTTTTTTTTTCACATTTTTTCAAAAATTATAATCATATCGCCTATCAACTGGTAAAGTTTCAAAATTTTACCATTTATATTAAAGGAGAAATCATGGTCTGAAATTTTTGCCGATGACCCTTGAATATTGAATTGCAAATCGTGGGTAAAATATTTAACCTAATTGCATAAAACCTATAATTGTTAGTTGACAAATACATTGAAGTTTTCAAATCTGAAAATCCGGTCAAAATCGAACTGAAAATAAACTTGCTAAAGCAAAAAAACCTGAACTTCCGGTTCTCACTTCCTGTCAGAGATAGAACTTCCGGTTTTGTTTTATTTGATAATAGAAATCATTCTAAGATCAACTGTAGATTTAGAATTTCTGCACCTTTTACCAGTTTGTCTGCAAACTCATCCAAGAATTACAAAAAAAAAAAAAAAAAAAAATAAAACTAGAATTGCTTACAATTATGAACGTATTTCGAGAGCCTTAAAATATTATGTAGGCTAAATTTGCAATTACCTACATCTAGACAATATATTGAATATCATTTGACCTAGTTTTCAAAGTCATAAAATAATTAGGTCACACCTTCCGTAACGGTTAATGATGGCGAAAATTTGAAAATTATCAATTTTTGCTGTATTTAAGTACACTTATCTCTATGAATTTTTTAAGTAAGCCAAATTAAAAAATATCTACTCTTAGACAATATATTGAATATTATTTGACCTAATTTTCAAGGTCATAGATTAAGTGGGTCACACCTTCCGTACCCGTTAAAGTGACCTAATTTTGAAAAAATCGAAATTTAAATAATTCGAAAGAAAATACGAAATTTGAAAATCGGTCTCCAAGAAAAGGTAGATAATGATCCATTGTATCTATGTGCTAAATTTCATCAAAATCGGTCTATCAGTAGTGTCTGAATTTCGGATTTAAGAATTGTAACAAAAATTCAAAATGGCGGCCGATATGGCAGCTTGACCTAATTATTTAGGTCAAATCAATTACTATTGACAAGTTATTTATAAAACAGTTTTCACTTTTCACCTAGCAGTTATAGACCGGAAGTTACGTAATTACGTCATTTGAGGCTAAACCGGAAGTGGAATTTTTTTTCTTCACATTTTTTCAAAAATTATAAACATATCGCCTATCAACTGGTAAAGTTTCAAAATTTTACCATTTATATTAAAGGAGAAATCACGGTCTGAAATTTTTGCCGATGACCCTTGAATATTGAATTGCAAATCGTGGGTAAAATATTTAACCTAATTGCATAAAACCTATAATTGTTAGTTGACAAATACATTGAAGTTTTCAAATCTGAAAATCCGGTCAAAATCGAACTGAAAATAAACTTGCTAAAGCAAAAAAAAACCCGAACTTCCGGTTCTCACTTCCTGTCAGAGATAGAACTTCCGGTTTTGTTTAGAAATCATTCTAAGATCAACTGTAGATTTAGAATTTCTGCACCTTTTACCAGTTTGTCTGCAAACTCATCCAAGAATTACAAAAAAAAAAAAAAACTAGAGCCGTAAGCCTAACGGCACTGAAGCAGTGCGTTGCATCCAGGGATTCGTTCGTTAAGCAAAAGACAGAAAGGGTTTATTAAAAAAAATATATGCATTATAAATGGACTTGGATTTCATAACAAACGCTCCCATACCTCCCCCCCCTCCCTTTTCCCCCTTTCCCCTCTTTGCCCCTCCCCATCCTTGGCTCTCATCATCAATTAAGAGGGATAAAAAGTTAAAATCATTATAAAAATGGAAAGAGGGTCGTATAATCTAAAATGATATCCGGATCGCCGAAACTCATATTTTGTAAATCGCCCAAACGTAGAGAATAATATCCAATAGGTTGTTTTATATATTAAATTCGCAATTTTCAGATGGCGATGAAACCAAAAGTACACATTGTACAAAAAAATATCTATGTAGCATTGGATAGACATTGTCGAAAGCTATATACTTTGTACAAATCAAAAGGTCACTAATGGTTTAAGTTGTCGTAAGTCGCCAGGGTATAACATTGAGACACCACATAAAAGCGCGGCTTAACATTTTAAAATTTATATTTAATAGAGTTTCATCCCTTAGACCACTATTACACTCAACTGTATATTATTGTTGCATAAGAGATAAAATTTAAAATTCTAAGGGTTGTAATTTCGTTCCAAATATTCCATATTTACATCACCCACAACAGGAAATAAACCACAATTCCATTTATTTAACATATATAATAACTTTTGAATCATTTTCACTGGAAGTAGAACGATTAAACTATAAAATAAATTCGGATCGCTGAAACTCATATCTTGTATATCGCGAAAATACAACACACATTAAACAGATTGTTTTATAGGAAAAATTCGCAATTTTCAAATGGCGATAAAAGCGGAAGTATACATCTTACAACAAAGCTTTATATATCATTGGATAGAACTTCTCGAGAAAGGTCGACGTCACAATATACGACCGTTCAAAGTTTTTAAAAATTTAAATCGTAAAAAAATCAAAATCAAAATCAAAATTCAAAAATCAGTTTCCATATATATTTCTTCACTCGGTTATAGATTCTATATACATCAAAATAACACAAATCGAATTATCCTCCGAGACCCTATTTCGATTTAAAGAAAAACACGCACAGTTAGTTTAGAAGAAATTACAAAATTTGGAAATTTTTAAACGCGCAATTTTGATTAAAATACCAAGTGTGATATATTAATGGAAAGGTGAGATTACGCGTAAAATGAATATATAAGAAATTTTGTCCTATGTAAATTAGGTCACGTGATAGAGCTCTTTAGCGTTAAAATTCGTGATTTTTAATTGGCTGCAAAACCGGAAGTAAACATCGGACAACAAAAGTGAAGATACTATTGGGTAAATATAATCAAGGGCAATAACTTTTGTTCAGGTCTAAAGGTCACTAAAGGTCAAGGTCGCGAAATATGACCTTTTAAGTTTTTGACAATTAATGGAAAATATCAACCGGAAATAAAAGAAAAGCAAAAACGAAATTCAAAAATCCCTTCCCATACTTTTTTGCGCAATCGATGGATGTTTTTAGAAAATATAAATTGATGAAAATTAGATTTAACCCTGAGGCCCCATTTTGAGTTTTACAAAAGTTAGTCATATAAAGATGGCGGCTGATCAATTACTTCCGGTTCGGATTTTTTTAATTTAGCATCATTTAATAGACAATTTTAGCTAATTGCAAAAGAAATTTTCTAAATATCTTCAATATTCCGGAAGTGCAAAATTCAACTTTAAAAGCAAATAACTTCAAAACCGGAAGTTATATCGAAATTTTGAAAATTAATTATCGTTCGCAATCAAAATGTCTATATATCTGTAAGTTTTCAAGTCGATCGAAAAAAAACTGTAGAAGTTAAAAAATGCTAAAAATTAAAAATTCAAAAAGTCAGCGACAAAGTTGGGAAATGTATAATTCTTAAATTGCTATCTTTTAGAACTAAGTTCAATGTAGTTATCTAAAAAAGAACGATCAAAATCGGATAGAAAATAAAGCCGCAAATTGAAAAACAAAGAAAAACTTTGGGATGTGCTACGTCATTTCCTGTTGGAAAAAAATGCATCAAATCACATTCATTAACATTACTTTCACGAGTTCTACAAGAAAATCTAAAGAGTGAATTCATAGCATATGTATTTTTGGCTGGGCGCTCTGGGAAGAATTCGAAAAAAAAAAAAAAAAAAAAAAAAAACATTTCGAAAACAAAGCAGTGCGTTCGATGAACGCACTGCAAAAAAAAACTAGAATTGCTTACAATTATGAACGTATTTCGAGAGCCTTAAAATATTATGTAGGCTAAATTTGCAATTACCTACATCTAGACAATATATTGAATATCATTTGACCTAGTTTTCAAAGTCATAAAATAATTAGGTCACACCTTCCGTAACGGTTAATGATGGCGAAAATATGAAAATTATCAATTTTTGCTGTATTTAAGTACACTTATCTCTATGAATTTTTTAAGTAAGCCAAATTAGAAAATATCTACTTGTAGACAATATATTGAATATTATTTGACCTAATTTTCAAGGTAATAGATTAAGTGGGTCACACCTTCCGTACCCGTTAAAGTGACCTAATTTTGAAAAAATCGAAATTTAAATAATTCGAAAGAAAATACGAAATTTGAAAATCGGTTTCCAAGAAAAGGTAGATAATGATCCATTGTAACTATGAGCTAAATTTCATCAAAATCGGTCTATCAGTAGTGTCTGAATTTCGGATTTAAGAATTGTAACGAAAATTCAAAATGGCGGCCGATATGGCAGCTTAACCTTATTATTTAGGTCAAATCAATTACTATTGACAAGTTATTTATAAAACAGTTTTTACTTTTCACCTAGCAGTTATAGACCGGAAGTTACGTAATTACGTCATTTGAGGCTTAACCGGAGGTGGAATTTTTATTTCACATTATTTCAAAAATTATAAACATATCGCCTATCAACTGGTAAAGTTTCAAAATTTTACCATTTATATTAAAGGAGAAATCACGGTCTGAAATTTTTGCCAATGACCCTTGAATATTGAATTGCAAATCGTGGGTAAAATATTTAACCTAATTGCATAAAACCTATAATTGTTAGTTGACAAATACATTGAAGTTTTCAAATCTGAAAATCCGGTCAAAATCGAACTGAAAATAAACTTGCTAAAGCAAAAAAACCTGAACTTCCAGTTCTCACTTCCTGTCAGAGATAGAACTTCCGGTTTTGTTTTATTTGATAATAGAAATCATTCTAAGATCAACTGTAGATTTAGAATTTCTGCACCATTTACCAGTTTGTCTGCAAACTCATCCAAGAATTACAAAAAAAAAAAAAAATAAAATAATCCGAACGATTACAATACGTTTTCGCCAAAGTCGAAATACGTAATAATCCCAACGATTACAATACGTTTTCGACAAAGTCGAAATACGTAATAATCCGAACGATTACAATACGTTTTCGCCAAAGTCGAAATACGTAATAATCCGAACGATTACAATACGTTTTCGCCAAAGTCGAAAAATAAAATAAAAAGAATGAAAAAGTGAATAACAGATAGGTTATCAGGTTTAGGAGAACGTCACCTGAAAATTGGGATTTATAAGAAGAAACAGGGGCTATGATATATTTTGTTATTCGTTCTTTTGTACAAGAGGGGGATATTCGCTTTTCGTTATTCTAGTTCGTTATTCGTTTTTCGTTTTTCGTTATTGCAGCACTTCTAGATGTTTAAATGACTTGGACTTTGAAAATTGGGATTTATAAGAAGAAACAGAGGCTATGATATTTGTTATTCGTTCTTTTGTAAGCACCAAGAGGGGTTATTCGCTTTTCGTTATTCTTTTTCGTTATTCGCTTTTCGTTTTTCGTTATTGTAGCACTTCTAGATGTTTAAATGACTTTGACTTTGAAAATTGGGATTTTATAAGAAGAAACAGAGGCTATGATATGTGTTATTCGTTCTTTTGTAGGCACCAAGTGAGGGATATTCGCTATTCGTTTTCGTTATTCGCTTTTCGTTATTCGTTATTGTGAAGATTTTGTTAAATCTAATTTTAACTATGACCTGTAGTTCTTGCCGACCCGACCCGACCTGACCCGACCTGACCCGACCTGACCTGACCTGACCCGACCTGACCTGACCTGACCTCCACGCATATTCATTAGCTTGCCTCGTTTTGCTAACAGCCTCACTTGCCTTGCTTGCCTTGTTGTGCAGTTGGCGCGCTAAGCCTTGATCGTTTTATCATTTTTAAAAGGTTAATTTCTCCTACAATATTGATGTCATCCAGCCGTAGAAAGACTGTGAAAGGAGTTAGAGTAATGGAGAATATTTCTGAACCAACTGGGGAAACTCTTATTGACGGTAAGACTGCACAACTTGCAAATGAAAATGTCCACACGCCTAGTGTGCTGATCACCGATAGGCCTATATCTAACATGGCGGCTGATGTCATCGTCGCAAGTCAATACCCTGATCATCTCAATATCACGGATGTTACAGCATTGGAAGAAGAGCTTCAATCTCTTCAAAAGCAAAGACGGTATTTAACTCTACAAAGACAGATATCGGCAGAGAGAAAAGTCGTAAAGGAGCTTGAACAAGGTGACACTCTCCAAAATGAAACACCTCATGCAGTCGAGAATGGATTTGAATTTGAAGCTACTGCCTCAAGCACAGTACCAACCTCAGCCTCAGGTGAGCTTGAACGATTACTCAAATCGCCAATAGTTCGTGAGACGCAAAGACAAGCTAGGCCTAAAGCCTTGCAGATTATTGATTTTCTGTGGGTCGATTCTGTTCCCCAGTACAGTTCCTACTCCTTCGGTACAGACAGTGGTATAGAACTCCGTGTTGCTAAGAGGAAGACCCTTGATAGAGTAACCATTGAAGAATGGGGATATGCCAACAACCAAATTTTATTGGAACTTTTGAAACTGAATCAATTTGATACTGATATAAAGAATACAGAGAGCATCAAGCTTTGGAAAATTTTGACTGGGGCACACACCGTCAGGATATCCGGGAATTCCAATTGATTCTTAAACGCGACCATCCCACAATCCCTGCTTTTCAAGATGCAAATGTCAGCGACCGACAGAATAAACCCTATCGGGTTGGTGCAACGCGCTACACGAACCAATCAGATCGACGTAAAGGACCTTTTCTTAGCGATGGTCGTGAGATATGTAGAAATTTCAATAACGATAATTGTAACCGTGGTGACTGTAGGATGGCACACAATTGTGCCCTGTGTCTGTCTTCGTCTCACTCAGCAGTTGGACATACCCACTCGTCAGCTATCCCACAAGCAAAAAACTCCAACCGCCCCAAGGATGGGGCAGCATCATTTTAGGCACCGAAAGCATAGCACATGAGTCGCGTCGAGATAATTGCTTAAATTACAACGCATGGTGTCAGCTTTTACCTGATAATTTCAAAGACAGAGACTTTTTGCTTGACGGCGTACAAAACGGATTTCTTCTTAGCAACGTTTATGGGCCCTATAAGCCTGTCGATCGCAAAAACTATCGATCGGCAACCGCTTACCATGATCAGGTTGAAACACAAATCTTGCGTGAAATTGAAATTGGCAATTATGTTGTCACCAAAGTTAAGCCTGTTATTGTCAGCTCTTTGGGAGCAATTCCCAAACCGGATGGAGGAATTCGTATTATACACGGATGCCAGCAGACCTGAGAGTATCTCCCTTAACTCGTACACGTCGGATACATCTTGCTCATACATGGACTTGCGGTATGCGTTAGAGTTGATTAAGCCAGGCAGTGTCTTAGCTAAGGTAGACCTAAAGAGCGCGTATCGGTCAGTGTTATGTAGTCAAACTGATCACCCTTTGACAGGATTACAATGGACTTTTAAAGGTTCTGATACTCCTACTTATATGTTCGATCGCAAGCTACCCTTTGGGCATTCCCGAAGTCCAATGCTTTTTCAAAGAATAACATCTGCCGTGTGTGAGATTATGCAAACCCGTTATAGTGTGACATGCATTGTGTACCTTGATGACTTCCTGCTTATCGAAGATGATTTCGAGAAGCGTAATACAGGGCTACAACTCTTACTTATAACCTTGCGCGACTTGGGTTTCAATATAAACTGGTCTAAGGTAGACGGTCCAGTCAAGCGTTTGTTTTTTTTAGGAATTGAAATTGACTGTGAGCGCCTTACATTAACCCTTCCGCCGTCCAAACAAGCTGAACTTTTAGAAGTGTGGCAAACCTTTTTGTATCGCAAACGCGCTAGTGTAAAGCAACTAATGTCCTTATGTGGAAAATTGAATTGGGCTAGCCAAGTAATTAAAGGAGGGCGGTATCCATAACAACAAAATATTTTGGGCTGCCTGTTTGCTTGGATTTTTTGGTTTTCTTCGACCAATAAATTTTCTAATTAAGGACCATTTTGATCCGACGGTTGATATACAACGATGCGATGTCCAGATTACAAATAGAGGTTTAATTGTTCGACTTAAAGTTACTAAAACAATTCAGTTTCGCACCAAAGATATTTTTGTGTTATTGCCATATATGATGTCCTCTGTCTTCCAGGAACTTCGCTTTCTCCGCTCTTTTTATTGCAAGATGGCTCATTCTTGCGTTACCATGCCTTTTTGTGAGCATATTTTGCATAGCATCGGGTTAAACTGCAATCCCTATGGCGGGCACTCTTTTAGACGTGGTGCTGCTTCCTGGGCCTCCTCTGTCGGTTTAAGCGACGACAATATTAAACTCCTGGGTTATTGGTCAGTGAGTGCTTCCAGCGCTATGTGCATTCGGATCTGCATCTTCGCCAACAGGCATAGTTTTTCATGCTCAATCCCTAAAACACTTTAAACAATTGACACTATGTCATTAACACAAGAACGTGTGGGTTTGGGATTTTATGTTGTAAAAATGTTTCGATATTTGTTTTGATATGTATTGTATGTAATCAAAATCATTGTTCAATTCCTTGTTTTTATTGCATTGGATTAATACATGAAAATGTAATAAATGTTTTAGCCATCCAATATTTTAAATTTATTAAATTGAACAGCTATTGCAATTATTGAACGAAGGTAAAGGGTTAAAGTAGCACTTCTAGATGTTTAAATGACTTCACGTTGTGTTTTATATTGTTTTATTATTTATTATTTAAGGTATAGATCTTCAAAAGGGTATTTAGAGAGATACCGGAGATTGGTGGCGGCGAATCCTCCTCTGTTCTGACATCCGGCCCAGGCTTGACAGGCTCACTTATACCACGACCTGAACCCTGGATGCCAACCATGCAGGCTATTGGCTGGCGTAGCTCAATGCAAACTGTCCACTTCAAACATGCATGCACAGTCAGCACTAGATTTATAATCGTGATATTCGCTATTCTTTTTCGTTTTCCGTTTTTCGTTTTCGTTTTCGTTATTCGTTATTTGTTCGTTTTTCGTTATTCGTTTTTCGCTTTTTGTTTTTCATTATTCTTTATTGTAGCACTTCTAGATGTTTAAATGACTTTGACTTTGGAAATTGGGATTTATAAGAAGAAACAGAGGCTATGATATTTGTTATTCGTTCTTTTGTAAGCACCAAGAGATGGATATTTGATATTTGTTATTCGTTTTCGTTTTCGTGATTTGTTTTTTCGCTATTCGTTATTCGTTTTTCGTTTCGTGGATAACGAATAACGAACAAACTTCACATCTTATTCGTTTTTCGCGAAAAACGAATAACGAATAAGATTCGAAGTTTGTTCGTTATTCGTTATCTAATCTAATTAAAACTCAATTAGATAACCGTCAACTGTTTCCCTGTCCCTAGAAAACTTGTGTAAACAGCGTGAAGGTTTTCTCTGTGATATTTGGGGGCTCACTCATAATAATAATAGATTCAGTGTCATCATCTTGACTTACAAGACACTATAAATCAAGCTTATATGCAAAATACATTTCATTGTAAAATTAATATAAAAAGTAAAACTTAAATCTGGAATCACAGTTTTATTTTTTTCTAACATTAAAATATTTTAATATACACGAAGCAAAATGTGGTCAAATACGTTTGTTAGTCGTGAAAAATCACAATTTATTTACATTATTAATGGTAAACAAAATCAGGTTTATTAAACTCTTCTGATATCATTGTAAATATTACAGTTAAATATAAATTGATCTTTATTTTCTACTTCCTCATTGTTGCATGATAAAATTTACTTAATGAGAAACGTTCGGTGTTGTTTGGTCTAGCTTACCTATCCGTTTCAATATTCGTAACGGTAAGAAGCCCACTCTTAGCTGAGCCTAAACACGTCCCTGACTTCTGTTTATATTAATCTCTACATAAAGCTCTGTACCAAATTCAGTTTTGTACATGGGAAACTTCAGCCACCCCATATCTACCATCGCCGGTAAATTGTTGATTCCTTTCTCAAACCAAGGGTGTATTTGCATAAATATGAACGATAATTATATAGATATCGTAGTAAAATCAAACAGGTAAATTCCTTGTTATATGTTAACAAAAGCGTAAGTAAATGTCAATAGAATAATGTTCAATCATTACAACAGTGAATATCGATTTTATAATCGGATTAGTAAATAATCATTTATTTTGATAACATGTCATTGCTTTGGGAGTTATCTCCCTTACAGGCCCATTATCAGTATTAATAATGTTTATATATATGTTTTGTATTATTGTTTTATTTGCTGTTTCTACAATTGTTATGTGCAATGGTTTTGCACATTTATATATATTTATTTTTGTCATTTAAATAAATGGCCATTATCAATCAACTTGGTTGTTGGTTTTATTTGGGCGAGAGAGACGGGACAAATCATAATTTTAGTGGCAATTAAAATATATTTGTTGTCTTCTGGAGCCTTATAAGATTAATCAAAGAGGAGTTTAAATTTCTGATAATAGAGGAAGTTGTCCTCTTTTACTTTGGCGCCTTCAAGGTATAGTCTTTTTTTGGCGCTCAATAAAAAATTTGTTGACCCGCTCTCCCTCCCAGTTTTTCTTGTTTGGATTGATACTTGCCATTTATTTAAACCTTTGTCGGGCGCTTTAGTGACCCCCCATTATCAGTATTAATAATGTTTGTATATATGTTTTGTATTATTGTTTTATTTGCTGTTTCTACAATTGTTATGTGCAATGGTTTTGCACATTAATATATATTCATTTTTGTCATTTAGATAATGGCCATTATCAATCAACTTGGTTGTTGGTTTTATTTGGGCGAGAGAGACGGGAAAAATAATCATTTATTTTGATAATATGTCATTTCTTTGGGAATTATCTCCCTTACAGGAAGTATAGTTGTCCCGCTATCTATGAAAGAAAAGTCCTTTTATATGAGGAAAATAACACCAGAACGTGTCCGTAGGCATAATTTAATTAGTGTTCGTGTATTTGATATATTCAAGAGTATTGTTGTGTATGTTCTGTAGGTTTCGGTTACATGCAATGACTGTTTTTTGATATTTAGAGTAAAACTCTTGCTGGTTAATTTGTTTCTGAATAAGGTCAATATGGATGCCGCCTGATACAATCAGTAAGATCACATGTAGGTTTTCAAATCCTCAATTTGGCTTAGACTTGTATGGAATTAATATTACCCTTTGTTTATTTCGGTAATCACTGCAATGTTTTTTATTGACATGGTTCCATGTTTCACTTGTCATAGTCATACCTAAAAAATCACAACGGATTTAGATGATTTAAAACCTTGCAACCCAGTTAAAGAAGAAGCGTAACGGATTGGCGAGAATTTCCATAGTTGCTGATTCAGAGTGGTTCATTAATTTACTATAGGTAATTTGGGTAAGGGAGATAACTCAAGGCTCTGTAATTGGAATTGATTCAAATTCCATAAATCGCATCATTCAGTCCATGGAAAACATAAATTTAATGATGATAATCTTTATTTGCTAAATTTTAAGCAAAGAATTGACAGCATAACCTAAAGATAGATTGCCCAGCAAGGAAATACATGTATCCGCCCTTTTAAGTTCTGTAAAAATTATTCAAACATTTTTACAAGCTAAAAATTGAACGCGTTGTAAAGAATAAGGGCAATAATTCATAAAACATATTTTTTTGCGATTTTACTGATGTTCAATTATGGTTTATCCTTAGATTTTAATAAATATTCACACCAAATTTTGTCAAAATCCGTCCAGAAATGGGACTTCTAGAGTGTTTTCAAGCAATTTTCTACGGACGGTAGGACATGGGTATTAAAAATCGACAATTGAAAATATATTTATAGTAATAGGTAGGTAAAATGGCGTCACTTAATATAAATTCATGCGAAAGATCGTGGCACATAGAAACTTATATACAGTTTTATAGCAGAGTGAAAAGACCGACTACTATAGTAGCCGTATTTGTTACGGTGAATGCTACAAGAGCACATATTCTGTCAATTTTAGCAGCATCATAGGAAGATTCTTTATGACTCTTTTGATCATTAAGCTCATTTGCACTATCGATTCCATCATCAACTGTGTTATGTTTAGGGGAATGTGTAGAAACCAAACTTTTATCGAATTGTTTAAAACGACGAACTATTAAAACACAGACTAGCACGTAAAGACCACTCATGAGTTGAGAAGCCACAATATAAAGAGATAAAATAGAAATTGACGTTGAAGTTTTCGATAACATATCACCAATAACACCAAGAAACACTGAATAAGACAAGAGTATTGTTACAGCCGTGGTTACTTTTTCACCTGAATCAACCGGGATAAGGAACACTACCGGATTCAGTAAACACGTAGCCATAATCGGAACAATGACAAAGATGACGTAATAGCTCGGGCGGCGCCTAATTACAAAGGTAAACGTCAACATTGGAGTGTTTGAGGGTTTTCCCAGTACATAACCATGCGAGACAATGTCCCATTGTCCTTCTCCAATAATTTTGATTTCGGTGGACACATTCCGAAAGTATGCTTCATGGTTGTAAGCATTTTGTGGAACGATATACAATTCGCACGTATGTTGATCAAAAGGGAATAAGACAACATTAAGAAAACAACGAACGCTAGTACTATCTGTAATATGGATAAAGACAGTCCCATCATGAGATACTTGAACTTGAGTATTTCTATCAGTGATTACATGGTCTTGCTCTGTTCCAAAATTGATTTTGATAATGGGATGCCAAATTTGACCAATATCCAATCTAAGAGAGCTGATGTTTCCATAGTTTGAATTGTTCCAAGTCATTAAAAAGTCTTCCCATTGAAACTGTAACCAGAGATCTAAAAGCACGCTTTGAGATTCTTCATGCACTTCTATATAGTTTCCAATAGAAATGGAAACGTCTATTGGTAAAGAATGGGAAACATTCTGTAGAGGAATTTGGGAGGGGTTGTAGCGTGTATTATCTGTTAGATCATTTATCAGCTTCATTTTATTTTTATAATAATCTGAACTTGTTACTAAAGAGAAAAAGCATAAACTCAACAAGAAGGTATACCCTATCATATTGTCAATCATTTATATGCCGAGAGTCTTTACTGTGGAATATTGGTCCAGTGAGTGTCACTAGCCGTTACGCCTGATGCCCGTTGTTGATAACTGTCTATTTCAAAAACTATCTGTCGTGACTGATAATAATTAAATATCCAAATCACTAGTTGACAGCAAGATACGGAATTCCCCAAAAATCGACCGAATATTTGTACGTAACGTAAATGGATATTAAATTCAGTCATAGGTATACGACAGTCAGCTAGCATTTGCATCTATAAGCGTCTTCATGTTCGATCATTACATAAATTACACACAAAAATGTTTACTGAATCCTGTACTAGAAAATATAATAATGTCCTTTAATTCTAAAAGTGTTTGATTTTTTGGTCGTTGATAAACATAATCTTCGTTGATGATATTATCACATTGAAGTATATGGAGTTACCTCCCTGTTTAAAAACACATGTCCTCCACAATATTTACCTTCGAGTTTTGCTTCAGGTTGTTATAAATACTATGTCAAAATATTTGGTAACAGATGATAGGCAGTGCTATGATTTTGATGTACCTGAAAAATAACATCATTTTAATTCTGCGGTATATTTCAACGACATATATTATACAGTTTAAGGACTATGTTGATCACATCATTATAGCATCATCCACTTTGTTGACACAATAAGAATTACACTAAAAGACAATACAACTTTTTACGACATTAAAGGAACCGAAGCGTAACAATTAATGTTTTCGTTTGTCGACCTTCTACTATCTGTTGGTTCGAAAATAAAGCTGATGCCACGACTTACTTCGTGAAAGTAATAAATTGAACTACAAACCTATGTTTAGTATCCAACTAGTACAAAGCGTACATTTAATGTGATATTTTGTTCATAACCACTGGTTAAATATTCCAAACGGTGATTAAGAATACAGGCAAACGGAAATCATTTCCATTTATTGATAATTCTTTTATCTCGATTCTCACAATTCTTAAATAAAATGTAGACCTACTGTTGTAATACATCCGTACAGTGGATACAGTATAAACCAAATCGGTTTACAGCGTGTTATTATACCTTTTAATATTTAAAACAATCACTAATGTGATATGATATATGGACAGACCGTAATTTAATATTCAGGGCGAGTAATCTTCTTAATAGTCAATACTCAATCGAACATGGACAACCACGAATTAGTTGATAATATAGTTACGAATGCCTATGAGAGTGTAAGACGCCAAAGCTAGTGTTATTTTACAGTTGGTTATGGTCGTAAAATCTGAAAATTCACTTTTATTGCTTCCGTTCACTGGACTCGCTTATAGAAAAATCAGAAAATGGTATAGCAATCTGACCAAATATCTAAACTCTAATATCTATTTAGAAAGAGAATGTGATATAAAATTTATATAATATTATTTTTCTTTTTTTTTTGAAAAACCGGAAGTGATGTATTGCATATTGTGAACTTTGGAGTCCGGGGGATTAAATGTGAGCTAATTTTCCTCAACTTTTCCTTTTATGTTATTTGTTATAATAATAAACTCTTTATTTCTCATGGGTCAGAATTAGGCCCAATACACAAGGACATGGTCCTGTCTCACATTCAGCCCATGGGGCAATACATTGGAAAAAAAAGAAAGAAAAAAAGAAAGAAAAAAAGAAAGAAAAAAAGAAAAAAATCGAAAATACATAATATCTCAATATACAATTCGCCTGAAATACTAAAAATACACAAGTACATGTGTATCAAATGGACAGATCTATGTTCCGGCGATCAAGTACATGACCACAAAATAAATATACAATGCTCCACGTACAATTTGTTTAAAAATACACAAGTACATGTGCATGAAATGGACAGATTTTCAACCTTCAATTTGTTTATAAAATGGATGTAATACATAGCTCCCGCGGCCATGCACACGACCGCAAAATATCACGTATTATTTCAACGTACAATTTATTTTAAAATACACAATTAGATGTGTAAATAATGGACAGATTTATCTTCCGGCGATCAAGTACATGACAGCAAAAACCATATATCATTTCAGAAGAAGAAAAAAAAAAAAAAAAAAAGAATTGCCAAAGCGTCAGTGCATGTGCTGCGAGCGGGCTACCCAACCCTACTCCATTTTTATGTTCTTATTTTCTATGGAGGGGGAGGTAGGATTTGTCCATGCTCAAGACCAGCTTTAAGGATGTTTACTCATCCCCCAACAGTAATAATTTAGATTTTCAAAATGGTTCAAGTTAGGCCAAAATAGAATTGTTGGTGGTGATATACCTGTGAGAAAGGGAAAAATAAAATTAATAAATTACTTAAATCATTAAATCATGGAGAAACACAATTGTTAAGATAGCCATCAGCAAGTAAGCCTATAGTTGGTGATAAGAATACCCGTGTAACAGGAAGTATGCTTATGTTAATGAAAGATTACCAAGAATCATCCTTCGAAAAGTCTTAAAATCTGATGCTGATTTAATATTTTCGTCTAGACCATTCCATAAAATTGATCCTTTGTATTTAATACTTTGTTTAATCAAATTGATTCGTTGTTTTTGCACCACAAGTTTTGAATTTATGCTATATTAAGGCGTCTGTTTATAGCTAAAGAGGCTTGAAAGGTAGGAAGGAGACAAGTTGTTCAGAGTTTTATACATAAATTCATACGAATTAAAATTATGCCTGGTTTTAATGTAAAAAATATTAAGCCTTTTAAGATTCAGTGAAAAATCAGTATTATACTTAGAACCAAGAATTAATTTAAAAGCAATTTTTTGTTGCCTGTGTAAAATATCGGCCGATGCAATGTCGTGCGAATCCCAAATAGTTGAACAATAATCCAAATATGGTTGAAAGTGACATTTATAAAAAATAGATCTATATTTTTCAGGCATGATCTTTCTTAACTGTCGCAGTTGAAATAACTTAGTATTTAAAATTTTAGCAACGAACTTGCGGAGTCCATGAGAGATTTTGATTAACAGTAACACCTAGTAATTTAAAGTTTTCAACTTGTTCAATAAATTGATTATTAAGTTCAATTGATAAATCTGATGAATATTTTCTTTTTTGAGAAGTTGTAATTAACATACATTTGGTCTTATTTTCATTTAAAATCATTACATTAAAGGAACACCAGTTTAAGATTGCATCAGTATCTTCTTGCAATTTTAATTGTATGTCAGTAACCGATTTTCCAGAAGTATAAATCGTAGTATCATCCGCAAAAAGATCACAGTTAGAGTTAATATGCAATGGCAAATCATTAATATAAAGATTAAACAACAAGGGACCTAAAATTGATCCTTGTGGTACTCCATACTTTATACTGCGAGAAGACGAAAGAGTTCCATTGACGTAACAACGCTGAGTACGATTCGACAACTAAAAATCACTTCAGGTGACCCCACTTCCGGTGTAAATCAGAAATGTCGACAAAAAACGTTACCTAATATAATAAATTTGCACCTTAACCAAGAAAAATGTTTATTGAAAACTCTTATAATTTATCTTAAACTTTGTTTGGAAGACAAAAAAAAAAAAAAAAAAGAAAAGAAAATATCAGTCTCTGCTCTTGATCGTGACCTTCAATGACATTTTTATGCTGTACTCGGCTATAGAAAGACTGACATTATATTGAATAAAATTAAATTCCTGTTTATAGCCATACTTTGCACCAGTAACATCCCAACTATTGATCACCCACGCTGAATCCTTCCTTGGTGACCGTGTCCAACATTTAGTATCAAAGATTTCTCCATCTACGGTTCCAAAGATGTTTTATTTCCACATTGGTTTGAGTCTGGGGAATCTATCCATAGGCGAATTGGCCATCTGCCAAAACGAAATTTCTACTTGTGACTCAAATCGCCCCCCTCCCTTTTAGAAATCATAACTTCAGACACCCAGTCAGCAACCAACCTAAATAGATTCAACAACCTTTTGTACCATGCCTTCTTTCGACATGATATTGTTTTCAGCCAAGTATTCAAAAGTCTGACTGGAATCTACCAGACAATGCTATTGACCATGATATTATTTGTAAATGCGACAAGAAGAAGTTTCTCAATACCCACCGATAAATGAAAAGAATAATCTGACCATATTTGAATAATGATCAGACAATTATATTCTACAAGAGTGACAAGACAGTTACTGTGTCATTTAAAATCGCGATAACTACGTTTTTGAATTAGAAACTCAATTAACACAAAACTATATCTCGAACTAGATCAACCAATATTAAAATTATTACTAGAATTGCTGACATTTATGAACGTATTTCGACAACCCTAGAATATTATGGAGCTCAAATTTGCAATTGCCAACATCTAACCTAGGTTTTAAAGTGAGGAGATATTAGGAAACATTTTCCGTAGCTGTTAAAGATGGCGACAAATATGAAAATTATCAATTTTTGCTATGTTTAAGTACAAATATCTCTGTGAATTTTTTAAGTAGGACAAATTAAAAAACACCTACATGAAGACATTATAGTGAAAATTCGAAATTCAAAAATCGCTCTTATAGAAATGTGGCCAATGATCAAATATATCCATGTGCTAAATTTCATCGAAATCGGTCAATCAACATTGCATGAATTAGGACTTGAAAAAATGTAACCAAAATTCAAAATGGCGGCCAATATGGCAGCTGGAGCTATTTTTTTAGGTAATATCGATTACTATTCACAAGTTATTCATAAAACAGTTTGAACTTTTCACCTAGCTTTTATAGGCCGGAAGTTACGTAATTACGTCATTTGAGGCCAAACCGGAAGTTGAAAAATTTTTTTTAAATTTTTTTTTAGATTGAAATCATATCGCCTTTCAACTAGTGAAGTTGTAAAATTCCACCATTTATATGGCAAAATAGATGCTAGAGCAAAAAAACCTTCCGGTTTTGTTTTATTTGATAATAGTAATCATTCTAAGGTCACCTACGAAGTCAAAATGTCTGTACCTATTACCAGTTCGTCTGCAATCTCGTCCGAGAATCACAAATAAAATAAATAAACTAATTCGAATGATTACAATACGTTTTCGACTAAATCGTCGAAATACGTAATTAATATTAAAGAAACGTATAAAACATTAACAATATCATAATAATGTTGGTACAAAAATGCTTTTCATCCCATTCTATCTTAGCTATGTTGGTGCAAAGTCTGTCAACGTTACTTTTTTTATAACCTAATATTCATAAACAAAAATACTTATTCCAGCGAATCTTTCCAAATACATTGACCAGTTTCTTAACATTCGTCTTAGTTGAAAGACGTTCTATAGAATTTAATTTTAGATAATAATACAACATACTGCGCTATTTACTTCTTGAGAAGCAATAAGTTTTGTAAACGAATAACAAATCCTCTTTAGACGATGATCAAAAAAGCCTATCTCATAAATCCAAGTTCTGGTCGTACGGAAAAAAAGAAATTTTAGATGTATATTAGAGAAATGCCTAACGCGAAATTACTTTAATTTCAATGAAAGAAAAATTATCTTCAAACTTCTGGCACTGAAATTGGTAATGCGAATATCTTTATGTCTGAGTGGGAACGGGAAATCTCATTATTTTTTTTTTCAACCTCTCTTTTATTACAATATATTCTTTTTAATTGGACTGAATCATTGGCAAACTCTTTAAGGCATTCCGATATCCTAAATAATCATTACCCCTCTAAAATTAAAAAAAACATACAACATCTTTGAATATACATGTAGCATATCTAAAATACAACTGTATTCAAAAGACAAACCCAAACAAAACTCGATATTAAATATACATTTTAAAAATACTGAGACACCCCCTCCCCCCTTTCTTCGTCTAACGATTTCGTTTCTGTACCACAAGGAGGTTCCAAGTTTGTACCTGTGAATTTTTACTTGAACATGTTTCTAAGAAGGGAGGGTTATCAAAATTGGTACCAAAATGGCGCCCGCTCCAAGCAATACAATTTGACCTATGTAAATACCTGCACGGTTATAGGCTATAGTGGAATAGGCCTATGACTATATTCAAAAACAGTCTCACCTGAAAGAGATTAAACTATACCATAAAACAGACTTAAAGTTAACAATAAAAATCAAACCACCAACCTCTGCTATGTTACAAAAGTTATGTATGTATAATACTACTTTTTAACACTTGAATCTCAAATTTCGAAGAATTTTCAGGAAACCTCTGTGTTAAATTTGAAAGATATAACTCCGCCCTTCCTACCACGTGAGTTATACAAGCCAGCTATCTCTTCCGTTACAATAAACTGTTTTAACATATATTGAAGATATGAAAAACGGTGAAATTTTCGAACATAATGAAGTTCTTTGATGATACAATCTTAATATACCTCATTTCCTTTAAAAATGCAAAACCCAAAACCCCGTTGTGTACTCACCCCGGTGAAAAGTCGAAAAATTAAATGTTTAATTCAGGACTTTTCACCCCGGTGAAAAATCGAAAAATTTAATGTTTAATTCGAGACTTATGACCCAGGTAGAAAGTCAAGTTTAAAATATAAAAGTAAAAAACACTACCATATTAGAAAAATTGCATATTGTAAATTTGATGGCGTATACCAGCCACCGTAGTTTTTATAATACATCAGTAAGTTTAAAAAAAGAACATAATTACTAAATTGGCCTTATCAGAAGTAATTGCTCTTTCTAACCTCTTTAACGTTAACCTGCCTCACAAGGATATGAGTGAACTGTCTTAAGGGTAGAACAGAATAGAAGACTGTAGACAGCCCAATGTTAATCTGTTAGTTATACACCAATCTTATTCCATCATATTCATTTAGCAAAAAATATTTGTATTCTGTGTTTTATGGTTTAATTGAATTATATTTGCACTTAAATGTGTATTTTGTTATTAACAGAAAGGATATATACCGATTTTTAGGGTCGCCGTAAAAGTAAAAGTGAGTGCCATTCGAGCACATATTCTGTCCATTAACCAGCATCATAGTAAGATTATTTATGACTTTTTTATGTGTATTATCGTTGATCAAAAAGGAACTTGGCAACATCAAGAAAATAGCGAACGCTAGTACTATCTATAATATGGATAAAGACATAATATACTTGAACTTAAGTATTGCTATCAGTTACCACACTACCATTCTCCGTTCATAAGAAAATCCCAATCCTGATATGCCAAATTTGAGCAATATTCAAATTCTTCTGGCTCATCACTCAACAAATAAATACCTAATCAAACCTGAAAGAGTGAATTCTTGTTTTGGAAGACAAACTTTTGCCTTTGCTGCGGTAGAATTGCGAAACACATCTGAAATTCCAATAGAACTAAAATCAAGTAATCCTGTCGAAAGTTTCAAACGAAACCTTAATACTTTTCTCTTTAAAATGCGTTTTTCTCTAATTGACGGGGTAGGACTATGGTGTTATATATTATTCGTACTAAAATGTAACAAAAGAGCAACTTTAGTTTGAATTTTGGACATTATTATTATTATCATTATTATGTCATTATGATATATATATATATAATATAGTGGTATGGTAACGAAAGATGAACGTTTTTTTTTTACATTACTTCAAGATAATTGTAAAATAAATCTAATCTATTGAGAATATAAACTTCAATCTATATTTGTTTGTTGAGTGTCAAAAAAAATCTGGTCAAAAGTAATAGACTTCAAACGTCTAGGTGGTTTGAAAAGAATAAGCATAGACTATTTCGCGCGCGACACCCGCCACTACTATATAGGTCAAAATCTTGAAATACAATGGGATCAATTTATGATCATAAAACTTAGTCAAGATACAAGAAGCGTATTTGTAATTTTTTCTAGAGGTAACATGACAAAAATATGTTTGATTTCTTTGTGCCAAGTAAACCTGCCTAAGCTATTTCAAAGTATAAAACTCAAACTCCAGCCGGAAAATCTTGCAAAGAAGCATAATTATTTCCTTCGAAATGCCAATTACTTGCTAAAATATTCCCCGCCAAATATGATATACTTTATAAATATTTTGTAAACTAAATGATTTACTCTACATTTTCCATTCAATGGAATAAAATTGCTGATTGAACACAAGTGCAGAAACGATTACTCGGCTGTATGAATACTTTTGTATAAACCATCTATGAAACATTTTAATATTTTAGAACACAACATACAGCATAATGACCACAGTTACAAAAATGATTAGAATTTCAAAGCAAATGCCTAAACACCAATCTGAAATTGTCGAACAGCAACAGGGTTTTTTGTTTGTATCGTTCAAAGTTTCTTCTGATTGAATTAAATTTTTTGTACGAATAAGACAGCAAGTCATATTATGGTCTAGATTCTTACTTCTTCTCATAAAAATAACAGATATAAATATATAGAGACCACTCATGAACTTTGCGAATGCAATATAGAGAGATAAGACTGGAATTGAATTAGAGGAGCGGGGCAATACATCCGTTATTAACACCAGGAAGATGAAAAATGATAAATTCAAGGTCACTGCTGTTGTAATTCGTTCGCCCGAATCAATAGGGACAAGAAACACTATCGGATTGACTACAGCTCCACCAATTAATGGTACTATGATATAGGTCAAATAGTAGGCTGGCTTACGGTTGAGCTTTAAGTCGACTGCCACCACACTTGTCTCCCTATCTTCAAACACCCGTATCAAATGATCTACCAAATCCCATTGGCCACCCCCCATATGTCTCAATTCACTTGTAGCATTTTGAAAATATGCTTCATGTAATAAAGCGTTAAGACTAAAAATGTAAAAGGTACAGAGTTGCTGATCAAACGGGAATTTTTCAACGTTCAGAGTGCAACGAAATAACGTGTTCGTAATGATGAAGCTACTAACTACCCCATCTTTAGTTACATTAGCTTGTGCACTTCCAAGGAACATTTTAGTATAGCTATCCGTACCGAAGTTAATCCTAATTTCAGGATGCCATATTTTGGTTACATCAATTCTTGTACTTAAAATACCATCATATGCTAAATGGCTCCATGCTAGTAGTTCGTCCTTCCATGATAACTTTAATCTAATATTCACTAAAACACTTTGGCTTGTCTCGTGGATCTCAATGTAGTCGTCTATCATTACCTGTATATCTATAGGAATAGATGCATTTGGGTAAATTGTTGGTGTCAATGTTGGATTATACTTGTCCTTTTTTAGTAGATCCTTAAGAAGTTTTAAATTGAAACCGTAATGAGTCTCCTGGAAGCCATTTGACACAGATAAATGTGTCAATATAACACAGAAAACAGAATAAATAATTCCCCTAAACGGCATGGTGCTGGTCTAGATCAACTCTTATTTGAGACTTGAAATACGCCACATTATCTTCGCCTTTAGGTGTTAAAGCAACATATGGAAACATAAATCCTACTCTCAAACGATACACGATTTGGTAATTGATTTTTTCATATAATTAACTTTAACAGTATAATAATAATAAAACCTAGTTAACTTCTATACCATTACAAAACAAATTGGGATAATTCCCTTCGAATTAAAACACAAATGTCTACTCAATAAATATCAATGTAAAACTGAAATCGTGATAACTTAGGAATAATGTTATAAGTTTATTTTTATGAATTGGCCCGGAAAAAAACAAAGTAGTTTAGTGAATTAATGTTTGGAAATTTAAAGAAATCATTATGATTATATTTATTTCTTGGGGTGGTGACGTAAAACTCAATGCTTTGTATTGTCCATATTGGTTCACAAAATGTATTATCGGTCCTACCTGGATTTTGTTTTAAAGATATGGCCTCAAATGAGTTTCCACAAGTAATATGGAACTTTAATGATATTCATAGATATTTAACATTACAAAATGCCCGCAAAAGTTGCCACTTAATTTCACAGATCGTTTTTCTATAGGATTAAAATGACAAATGATTCTATCTACGCTCGTTTTTTTTTGTGGGTGTTTTCTTAGAAATATCTTCATTTTCTGAAATCGTAACACTACGTATAACAATTAAATCTGTTGGTATCCCAATGTTTAATGATAAAAGGCGAACAAGTTGTCACCAAGTCATTAAATCATAACAGGATTTCATAATTGGAGGGTCCTACATTCGCAGACAATGTTCTTGTACATATTATTTATATACATACGTAAATCATGTGAACAGGCAATCTAGTACAGGTGGATAGTTAATTATGGTTATAATAATAGTTACATTACATGGGATTCCAACTTGTCAAACCAGAGTTACACAGCGAATAATATTGAGAAATGCATCTCAACAGACTTGTAGTTCCATGGGAGATATAAATATTTATTTAACATAAAGATTTCACGATACCATGTGATATTAGCAATTCCATAAGCCTAAAATTCAGCGCGTCTCGTACGTATTTCTCAACTCAACAAGATTTAAGGGCACGACATTGTCAGTCAAATGTTCTTGTACAAAAATATACCATATTATTAGAATATATACCATATAAAATGGCGTTGAGGGGTATGTTATCTCTGTACAAATCGCTAATGATTCGAAAATCCGATCATTGTACCTTAATCTCACACTTTGAATGATGTGATTTTTGATGAGTTCGAGTACTTCTAAAATCTGATCATGGACGCAAGGAGCAACTCTCAACAGACAATGTCTATTCTCTCTTTTGAAATAATTAATTTCATACATCTCAAACAATGATTTGCGCAATCTCATTTAAAATGTTCAACGCATAGCATTGAAGTAGAACAAGGTCGTCGGAATTAAATCCCCATTGAGGTGTCACTTTTTTCCCCGGGAAATTATACACCCGATACACCCGACGCAAATGTCGTTGGTCTGTTTATATTAATGCAAAATTTATTTGATAATATTATGACTTCTTGCTGTGTACAGATGTTCCTGTTTAGATATCTATTTTTGTATGACAAGCCATTTACATTAGTTAAATTTAACATGTCTGAATTGGGATAAACATATAAATCACAAGATAATACGGACTGGTCAAGGATTGTCAACTGTCATAACATGACAACTTCATAAGTAGAAAACGTAATTAGCCACACTTAGCATATCAAGTCTATAATTAATTAACTTTTTTCTACCAGTCTAGAGCATTTCCGAAAATAATTCAATCTGAGAAGTTTTTGATGCTGGTATGTATAATCAAGAATATGGCATGAAAAATAATTCATTCTAGTCACAAACTTCCAAGTGCGTGCAATTCGGCACTGAAAGGGAATATAAAACCATTAATTATCCCGCTGCTAACTTTGGCACTTTGGTGTTTAAATTATACAATTTTCACAAAGTCCTCCGATATTGATTCCTATTGAGGGTTGTTAAATTTCGAACTTATGAACCTTTAAACGCCTCGACGACGGAAACTAGAAAGCAATAGATTTACAATAACAGATACAACCAAATATAGGTGAAAAATTGGGATCCTTAACGAGAATATACAAATGTAATCTAAATATCTAAAAAGAACAATTTTAGTGGCTTTTTACTAATTCGGTTGGAATTAAATAAATGAATAATATAATCTAAATGTTTTGGGCGGATAAACTATGTCTCATATCCTGTAAATATAACCGGTTTTTATTAACATAAACGACACTCCAACGCCAGAACCATTATTTAACATCGCAGACTAAATCCGTGTAGTGACATAGAAAAACCAATATAGTTCACCATTTATGCATAATATTCTAGGGAAAGGGGTCAATTTGCGCACAAATTCATGTTTTACAAACTCGTCTGCAATCTATCAAGCACATGTTTGAAGTCCAGTTGACAACAGTAATCAAAAGGGACTTAACTCTGTGCCCTAAGGCTTGGGTGACAATATCTTGTTATTAAACTTAAACTGGTCTGCAAATCTTGATTTACCAGTAACAAGCCTAATTAGTATTAATGATTAATGTGCCTGTGTTTTGACTCGAGTAGTACGGGGAACATCCCAACCATTAGGACCTACCTTATTTTTGGTTGACCACTTCTATCTGTAACATTTCGGTTGGATGATGGTGTGATTTCTTTACCTTTCGTGAAATAATGGTGGTTTGTTAATAAGGGATATTTAGTGATATTTTATTTCATATACCTAATACTATTCTAAAAAACAATATGCCGCGGAGTAACCAGTGGCTACGCAATGCACAATCATCAAACGACAATAATATTTGGCACACAAAACCACAGGTAAGAATTTTCAAACATTTCTTACTTTCCGTGATCCCTGTTTGAAATATTTTAGTGTAGGTTGTGGACTTTGAATTTAATATTAAAACAACAAGCGTTCATGATATATCTATGAATATTCTACATTTTTATCAGTATAATATTATTCCAATTGCTTTACTTGACAACTGGCGACATCTGGAGAAATCTAATTAATCGCTTGATTTAGTTGATTGACGACTGAATAATGGCTATTACCGATGTCAGTTGCTCATTTGCCAATAAATTGGATTTTGTCGCAAACTTGTGTACCAGTTTTCTATATGAGCGTTACTCTCGTTGCACCAGCAACGGATATCATACTGTGAAGAATAATTCATAATCTCAAAGACACAAAATTAAATTCTCGAATGCCAAGAAAATTGTATTACAGTTATTTTTTTTTTCGCCTAATACGAATTAATAATTATTATAGCGATACGTGTTTTCAGTTCTATTCTATTCTATTCCAGCGACAGTGAAATACTTATATATGATATTACAATTATATAATACAATTACTAGTTGATATTTTCAATCTATTATTCAAAAGCGATTTATGCATTGTATACTATCATTATCTTTCATGGTTATTAGCAATATCAATCATATCTGCATGCATTTATCAGTCTGAAACTAACACTGGCTCTCCTGGGAGATCTCCAAATGTTATATGGCCTTATCTCGTAATAGATAGTCTTTGCCACTTAATATATTACAAGTTTTTATACTTTTAAACTGAAAAAATCTGCGCACAAATATTCTTCTTATTTTAACAATATTTTACTATTAGTTTATGACTGTATAACACGGTAAAAATTTACTATGGAAATAAATAACGGTAATACATCTAAATAATCATGTTCAAACATGTTATGAATCTGCAAGCATTCGTGTCAATGTTCAAATGAATGTCAATTAATAACGTTATAATTTATCATCACACTACTCTTATTCAGATACATCAAAAACAACTGACTGTTTTTCATTGACATCACTAGCTTTTTAAATTCAGCTAAAAGGAAATAAAATAGTATTGTTAATGGAATTTTCTACTTGACTTTGTTACATCTGAACACTTATTGACTGATTCTAAATGTCTTTAATAAATATAATGAAGACCGTCTTTTGATGGCAAGAAGGAAATAAAACACAAAAATCGTATATATCTTAATCTGACTCTTCGCTGATTGATCAGTTTGTTAAATGTTTACATCCTGTACAGACAGTATGGATTTTTTACCTTTCAATATGCTTCTTTGTGTCAAATGAAAATAGGAAACTGTTCCTTTTAGAAGAAATTTGCTTTTTTTCATGAAACACTGTCTTGACCTTGAAGTTGATTAGTTTTGACCGTAGAAACGATTTCTCCGGGTTACAAAAAATGGTCGGTTTTTGCTACTACAAGTTAACAAAGGGGATGGTCCATGATAATGCTTCGTACGATTTTATCATTTATTGTTCAGGCGATGTGTCGATGTATATAACATTACATTTATTCAATTCACATGAGTTAAATATCTATAACGATGCTGTGTGAAATCGTGCTTATTGAATACTGGCCTTCACCCGGGATCCGGAAGTGCGCGCAAGATTCAATTGAAATTGTTTGATGCGTTCCAACCACAGTTCTTTTCCACTTACCGACATTCTGTGACATCAATGACTGTACTGCATGCATGGTTTCATTAATTGCAATGTATATTGAAATATTTTATGTTTCAGTATATAAATGGACATGCACCTGCAGACAATAGTTTCACGTTAACGCGTGAAAACGAGAATGGGCGTCTGTCAAAAAGAGGAGTGCACTCTGATACAGCAAGTTTAATAACCAGAAGCTCTTGGACGTCAAGGAGAACAGAAAAGAAATCAGCAAACAGATGTTGTTTGATATTAATGTTTATAATTGGTGCCATTATAATAGCAGCTGCAATAGCCTGTCTAGTTTATTTTCTACTTGCCTCAAAACATAAAAACAACGCTCACTATGGTAGGTATACCTTAATGTTAATTGCATCAGCTTATATGAAATATGAAACGTGCAATGTTATCTATGATTTCATTGAACCCTTTGGCACTGTTCTTGTAAGAATTAACGCTTTTTTATACATAATTGTCTTTTCTTGCTTACGCTTTAAGCTCACGTAAATATTGTATTTAAAATAGAAATCCGTAAAGTAATCTATTTGAAAGCAAAATATCTATAATGGGCAGTAAGGGAATTATTTATGTCATAAACTTCTAGACTGAATGATCTACGATAACACTATTGGAATCATTTTTTGTCTACTTCACTTATTTTGTCGACTTGTGAACTTCTGATTATAATGTTTTTATATATACATGTCGGGTTTATCCTAGTGATTTTCAACAGACAGACAACAGGGCCGAGAAAAAGCGCTATAGTTTCAGTTCATGTAATCTTTCTATCGCAATTCAATGATAAAGTTTATTTGGACTGGATAACTTTCTTGAAAGTACGCCTTTAATTTCGCTGTGTTTACATATTCGTTAACCTAATGTGGATAGAAAACGTTAAGCGTAAAATTATCTACTACAAAATCATATCCAGTGCAAAAATGTATCTATCCAGATATTTTTTATATAAATTACCATTTTTAAAATTGAATATTCAACGCTTGACCATTATTGATATTGATTCTAGGCATTTAATTCTCAGTTCGACACTGATCTTTTAACGTTTCCGTCTATGACAATATCTCTAACGTATTATATGAATGTATTTATTAAAAAAAATTGCATAAACTTGGTTTGAATTCTTTATCTTCAACAACAACAACAACAACAAAAAACGAAAAAAAAATACACACTATCAGATGATCGTTATTTTACAATTAACAATACATTTCCATTGAAAATAATGGTTTCAGTCCGCGGGTAACGTTTTTTAAAATGAATTTTTAAAAGTATCATTAAAAGTATAAAACGTTGTAACAACGTTGGCTGAATAGATTCAATTTTTGTCTTAAATTTGTAAGCAAATATAAAGTCAACTAGGTATCCTTTTATTGAATTTGACTCTCAATACGATGTCCCTCCAATAGTAGAGTCTGATGCAGAAAGGAACATACGCTGGTGGTCACGGTGAAATGCAAGTCAGAATTGTCAGAAAAGTCCACATTCTCGGTATTTATTGATAAACCTTTATTCCAATAAACTTTTCATTTGACAGGAAGGAAAGAAGCCGATGTATCTGTACGATTACTCAATAAAACTTACACTCCAGACATGGCTAATAATAGATCTGCTGCATTTAGAAGTGTGGCTGTTCCTTTTTGTGATGCGGTAAGTGTTCATTGTTATGTTCTTGGCCCTCAATCGTGCTTTCCAATAACCAAGCCAATATATCAAGCTTAGAAGATTCGTGTATATATCACAATAAATATAATGATATAACAAACATATTAAAATATAAAACCAGCTTATTGAGATGGTACGAGGGTTTCTTAAATACAGAATGAATAACGCGCAATCCAGTCTGCACAGTAAAAAATATATCCGTCAAAAAACGTAAAAAATTCTGGCAGCAAAAATTACCTGGAAATTTAATTCCGTTTTCATTTTTTCTGTATATTTACGGACATTCTGTTAAAAAATAGAAATTCTGTTAATTTACGGAAATTTAGAAAAACTGAATTAATTTTCCAGGTAATTTTTGCTGCCAGAATTGTTTACGTTATTAAACATAAAACGCAGTTAATCATCAATTTTAATCAACTGTTAATAAATAAGACACAAAAATGGCTACGTTTGGCCAACAATGTACAAAAATGAGTTGAAAAAAAATCTTGAGATAAAACTAAAATTTAAAAATGTTAAAATGGTGAATTATGAAATAAAACACTAACATAATCATTCAGATTAAGATATTTATAATCAATATTAAACCCTATGAATTCAATTGGGATTCATGTTGAAATGAATTCTCTGATGTGAAACAAAACTACCTATTCTCAAAGTAATAAACATTATACACTTGAACATTAAAACATTAACAGCAAAATATTGTCATAATCAAAATAATACCACTAATTTCAATTCAGTTCTCTTCTAGCAACTTCTACCTATTCTCAAATTAATGAATATTATACACACATAAATATGTTCTCTGCAAGTAGCAGTAGTTGTCTGGTCTTTCATTTTCAATATAATCTGAAAAAACAGATGCGTTCTCAAGTAATAGGTCAAGTAACAATGTGCCCAATTGCAAATATTGTCCATGAAATCAAATCAACACAATAACTTTTATATAAGAAAAGTCTGGCACCCACTGCCAGGAAACCTTGAATGGCAGAATACAAAAGTTTGCAATGAAACTTTCATAATGTCTAGGCAATCAATTCAGAACCAATAGAACTTATCCGAGATAACATCAATGCAGACTAGAATACCAATTTTATCCAAATCTGGAAACAATAGCCTCTTATGCTTCTTAATTGCCTTTTGCATATCTGACATAAATACATTTAAAGTTTTTATAATATGATAATACCTGTGGACTGTAAACAATTGCAATTTTACAAAAAATTTGAAAAAAGTAAAGCACGTCTCTTCCCGTGGAACAACAAAATGTCGCGTGACTACGAAACATTAGTACGCATGCGCAAAGGACAATTTCTGGAATTTTGTACGTAAATTTTCGGTTTTTTATAAATTAGTCCGTAAATTGGTGGAAATCAGGAAATAATAAACTGACATTCACCACATTAAACAGAATGTAAGTATTTTAACAGGAAAATCTGTTAGAATAATCTAAAATCTGTGTTTAAATGCTTTTTCCTGAAAAACTCGCGTAAAAAAACGTAAATAAATGCTAAAATACACGGATTTCGTCTTCTTAAAAATGGATATTTTTTACAGTGTGTTAGTCTGAAAACAATGCTATTTTTGATAATTATGATCGAACTGTTGTCATCACTTATATTTCAGATGGATGATTATTTTCAAAGGAACTTTTCAAAGAATTACAATGGCTGTAGAGTAATGGAGCTCAGGTACTTTTATATCCCAAGGCATGAAACCTGACCTCATTTTTTAGAAAGGTCATATTGAAGGGAAATATATATATATTTTTTTACAAGTAATAAAACTAATATTAAATGAAAAATGTAGATTTTTTCATCTAATAGCCGATTAAATTGATATGTATCGCTAGGGATTGAAAACATAAAATAAATATATCATGTTCATTAATGAATCAAGCGGCAATCAAGCCACATTTTAAAACCCCTACATTTCATTACTTTGGAAAATGATTATTATTTATGTTAATTAAAAAAATGTTACATTGAAAAAACGTTACTACGAAACCTTTCATATTTATTTATGATAATTTCAGAGATATAGCTGCTCGAGAAGATTGTGCCTGTATGATGAAAGGAAAGTAAGTCTACCACCTAATATTACTTCGGTAGAAAGTAACCACAGTTTGTCCGATGAACCATTTCTACGATATCATATTTCTTTGAATTTTTCTTATGCTTGCTTCCCTCATTTCACTAATTGAGTCAAAGTCATTCAATAAGAATCATTGTTAGATTCTACAGGATTCTAGACTTCTATGAGGTAATTAAATCAGGCGAATGCAATCATCCCGACGTACTATATATATTTCTTATCTTTTCAGACATGGTCTAGTAGAAGTTTTATTTGAATTAGATTTTGATGGTGATGTTCGCAATGTGAGTAAGAAGAATATATTAGATGTGATATGGGGTAATACTAAACGTATACCTTTTGAGAACGTGGTATATCGTCAGATTGATGATTATCTTATTGACATACATGTGGCTTGGGATGCTTCTAACAGTGAGTATTCATAATAACTTACGACTAAACTTCCACTTTATTTTCTACCTTTCTACCGTCTCATAATTAATGTACAGTTTAATAATAGTAATAAGCAGTTAACTACGCAGCTATACGCAAGCTATATGCTACGTATAATACACATGTCAAAGGAAACGATGATACATTGTAATAAACATCGTCTATAGAGATAGTTGAGTCATTTAAGATACCTTGTTTTTTTTTTGTTTCATGAGATGAATGCTATCAACCGAACTATAAAATGATACAAAATATATGATACTCCCACACTCCTTAGTTTCATCTGAATCGTATAATCCGACGGTACTTTATATAAGCAGTTTTTGTTTATGAATATGAAATTATATTTAGAGTTTAAATATATGTTTTTTTTTGTCATAGATGGTATAACAGCTGACGTAATGATACCAGTATATAATTTAACTTATACTGAAGATCTCAACTATCCCAATTCATCAAGATATAGATATCACGCTGACCTTTTCTGTAATGATGTGAGTATCAATTCCATGCTAGTCTGTACGATTCGTGCTTTCAACAGCTAGATGACCTTATCACTTAGATATCCGCAGTGTGAAAAAAAGAATTATTTGGTTCGCTGCTGAAATTGTTTACAAAGTAGAAGATTCGACAACAATGCCATGTGCCTGCAATATAACATAAAGAACTACACTCTTGATAAACCCCTTTGTTTTTTTTCCCAGATTGACTCGTTCTTTAGGGGCAGTAAATTTAGGAACAGATACGTTGGTTGTAACATTGCTAAGTACAAGTAAGCCACTTTTCAAAATTCAGATATAAGGCCCTGTTCATCTCAATGGCCGCACATAAAAAAAAACTGTTTTCTTAAATAGACCTACTGATAAGCATCGAAAGAACAATCTAGACATTGATATATTCTTAATGAAATGCATTTTTAATTTTCAAAGTATCCTTCGTGAAGCTGATTTATAAGCGTGGACTGTATCATTATTTCAGTATGTTTCCTCTTGGGTTGGATGTGGAACTTCTATTTAATGGAAATGAAACTCATAGCCTACAAACCGACTTGATCAAGATAATCATGGACTCTGCTAAGAGTATACCAGTGTCCAATCTGAAACTTAAACTGATTGGTGATCTTCTTGTAACTCCGTGGGATATGGATTTTGAACTGAATCCTGGTCGACCACTAACCACAACTCCTTTACCAACAACCAGAATCACGACAACACCTACTGTTCCTACTGTACCAGGTAAACTTATCTCCCAAACAGAATGCCAGTCAATCACTGGGATGGAATCTAAAATAAAATATTAAGCTCAAACTCATCAAATGAACTCATCATATCTTCAGACTCTATTTCAATATTTTTATGACTATTTTCAGGTATTGAAGTAGATAAAGTGTTCAGATTATATAATTTTACCTACAATCCTGGTCTTCAGTTTCCTCTATCACCACAATTCAAAGGAATCTCTATGCCATTCTGCAAAGATGTTAGTTTTTTTTAATATAAAATCATCATTTAATAGTTTGAAATGATCATCATTTATTTATCAATTATCTAGTTCATCAGTAAAATTTAACTTTAATATAATGAATTTGATAAATTATCAACAAATTAAGGTTTGCAAAATTTTTAAGTTCTTATATATACACTGACAGATCTGAATACCCTTAGTTCGATAGAGATGGTGATTTGGTAATTCTTTTATTTTTGTTTTCAGTTTGAAAGATTACATCTATTGGGAAATGAAGGAGACCATTACTTTTCGTGTAAGGTTTATGGGTTTGGGTAAGTATAAATGTAGTTTGTGTAGGCATGCATGACAGAGGTTTGATATGGGGGCATTTCCCGATAATCTGCCTAGATTATTTTAAAATAGAATGATATAATACAATCAAAACCTTTAAAGGAAATATTCAAAAACAAATGGAGCAATTTAATATTCTTTCTATATTTCAGAGAGGATCCGAATTCTATCATTTTCTCCATAACCTATAAAGGTATAGATCCTACTAATCAAACAATAATAGATGTCATAGAAAAGAGTGCTCCAAGATTTATAGAGAAGGGAAAACTTATATATCAAGTTGGAAACGTGTTTATTATTGCAAATGAAACTTACTACATTCCCACTAGTCCGACAACACCTAAAACCCAAACAACACCAACAACTCCAAGCACACGTACACCTTTTATACCAACTCCAACGCCTGGTAAATATGACTTATAGTTTAAACCTTCTAAAGGGTCAAATATAAGCTGTGTGTGTTAAAGTTGGTGACATTATTAAGTATAATATTCCCTTCCGTCTAATGGTGATGTTATACGCATGTACAAATTAGGAATTTTTCTTTTCTTCATATTATATACTATGTAGAAAAAACAAAAATTAGTAATTTAATACTATAACATAAATAGTTTTTTTACACACTATAAATTTATATAATGGTAATGGTTCTATGTACTATTTATAAAATTATTAAAGCATGTCATAAAATCTGCTACCATAACGTTGAAAATGGGTATTTAAGTTTGTAACGGCTGTTGGTGAAATTTCCCTCAAATTAACATAAGCTATGTTAACACCATTTTTAACCTATTTATTTCACAGCCTCGTCTTCCGTTGCGTCACAGGAACTGTCTTCTGATATCTACCTGAAAAGTTCTTCTTTATTATTTTCTGACAATAGCTCCTGTGGTTTGAGTAACACAGCTTGTTCTATGAACATCACCTCTACAATATACCCAGTGCAAACTTTTACATCTAGTATTGAAATACCCACTAACATAACATCAAGCATTGTAACTAGCATAGCTACACCTGTAGATTCAAGAATAAGCAGTAACGTGGGAAGCCTTATTGATAGCACGGAAATTTCCAACAGTTACTTGACAAGCATAGAAATCATCAGCATGTTTGGTGGTGTAGGAGGTTCTTCGTTATATAGAATAGAAACGGGTAGTCAAGAATTAACAAGCATGGAATCGGACATAGAAGCTAGTAGTAGTATATGCATGGAAATAGAAAATAGTTTAATGTTAACAAACCTGGTAGCTAGTAGTATGATATTAACGAGCATGGAATCAAGTGTAAGAAACTAGTAATGAATGTTCTAATGATATATCGTCTTCTATAGAGATAACACCACCACCAACAACACCTATGACAACTCCTAAATTTACAGGTTGGTTCAATACAACTGTTAGTCTCTTCTCTAAACGCATAACAAAACAGTACAAATGATAGGCGTCATCGTTATTTTTGTTAAAATTGATGTTTGATTTATGTATAAAAAGGTTCTATCTTGAGAATTTTTACTGGGAACTGAGTGGAGATTACCAATTCGTTCTGTGTTCAATTAGTTTTGAGCAAGAGTCACATGATAAGTAAACTATAAGTTTGCTAACTCCTGATAAGTTCCAAATCCAATATTTTTTTCAGGAGTGACATTGGTTGAGTTGTTCTATAGATTGTTTGATTTCCCATACCATCCAGATTATAGAAACAGGAATTCTCTGAGATTCCAAGTGTTGAAGGATGAAACATGTAGACAGGTATGCAGCAGGGTTAAATCTTTTATCTTCTGAAGAGTTTTCCTATTGTATTGTGTATAATACAAACCTATACAATCCATATCCAGATTCATATTCAATCTCAAAATGTTAAAGTGTATGATGAACGATTTTTAAAATATACGCAACTATCTTACTAACAGTAAAACGTGCTCGGATTAAAAGAACTGAAGTAACACAACAAGATTTCCAAATGCCCTAAAAATGTCATCATAATAGCCGATGGTGGTGATAATATTTTCATATTTTAGATTATCAACTATATGAAGATGAACAAAGCCTTGGACTATATATTAGAGAACTGTGATATTTGCATTCAGTAAGTAACACTTAAAATGACTTTTGTTGAAAAGTATGGATGTCAATTTTTATGAATCTTTTATGGCATATTGTACTACCCATGTTACAAATTACACTGTAATCCATTACTTTCCATCGTATAACAGACTTCTTATTTGAATTAATTCTTTGGTCCGCGTTTATAATCACCCATAGTTGTATTTTGTTTTAAATAAATGTATTACAGCGATAAAGAAAAAGTTACCTTCAGATTAGTGTATTCAACCACACGTCCAGAACGTTTGGCAAACGTATCGATGACAACCTTAGAGAAATATGCACCTAGCGCTGAAGTTTGGCCCTTTAAGCTACTTCGTGTTGGTTCATTATATCCTATTGTCGGATCTGGTTCTAATAAAGAAGAAGTGGTAACAGTCATTGACCCAATATGTTCTGATTTTCCAACACCACCGCCAACACCTACCACCACTCTCCCACCAAAATATGGTAAGTATGGTCAGTCACATTCGATATATCCATCGTAAATATAACTCGTCAGTGTAATAGTTTATAAAACTTGGTACATCTTATAAAATATGTAACCAAGTTGGGTTTTTCACAAATGACATGATGGTTTATTTCGTTTTAAACTTACATATAACTAAAATATGACTATTAATCTATTTAAAAAATTCAGATACAACTGTAGCTAGGGCAATATATCGACTGTATAACTTTACCTATAGACCAGAGTTAAACAATAGGTCTTCAGACTACTTCCTAATGCTGGAGAAGAATTTCTGTGACGACGTAAGTAAAACAACAAATTAAGTTTATTAAGAGACTCGATATACAATTATTTTAAAGAGATATATAATTTAAAACTGCACTCTTATAGAACGGTAAACTATATTTTTTTTAATCATTTGAAATAACAAGAGACATTATGAAATTAATGGAGTTCAGTTTACATTAATCAAAATCATTGAAATCGAGTATTGTTCTCACGGCTGTATTTGAAATGAATTTAAAGTAGTTCTAGATTGAATGTTGGTTGTCAGTGATATAACGATTGTAAGACATGACGTGTTATTGGTGAGAACACGTACTGATGAGTATCCTGTCTTAATTCTAGATTGACCGGTTTTACAAGGCCAGCTTTCTCTTTCTCACTTATCAACATTGTCAGATAAATAGATACGGGTAAGTTCATTTTATAATTTGACCTTATTTTACATAACGAATAAATTTTCTTGCTGCAATGGCATGAGTAACATAATAGCTCGCTGAATTTTTCGATCTAAGCTCACCGACAAATGAAATTCAGACACCTCTGTGCAATTTATCGGTGAAATATTATATATTTTTAAATTTTTCTTTAGAACAAATCCAGAAGATGTTGAATTTGATTTGTATTTCTATGCTGAGATATCTGATTCATTGAAAAATGATATCGATTCAGTTCTTAAGTCGAACGCTCCTCGAAAGATTTTTTATCCTCCTGGTTTTCAACAAGTCGACACACTGGACGTTGGGGACTTATGGCTAGTCTTGAACAACAGATCGTTAACTCTTATTCCAAGGAACTGGACAAAACCAGAAGATACGTCAACTACCATTGGTAAGACATGAATTCTACCGATTTCTTTTACATTTTATGACATGATTGAAAATGGTTCGATACTAAAATATACCCTTCGGAACCGTTGCATACACCTCGTCTAAAGAGAGCTCATACAGATAAAATGTGGTGTTCATTATAAAACCAGTCTGAACCTCAAAACGAAACCCGAAATCAAAATAACATGTTGATGAAAAAAAAAGAACTCTTTCATAAAGGGATTTAGTCACAATTGTTCGACGATATCTTAAATGTAACATTTAAATCGTGTAAATGGCTCAAGTTACAGATTTGTTATTTTAAACTTGATTTTATTAATCTTAAAATAATATTTTACATTGCTCTTTCAGCACCAACAACACCAATTGACCCACTAGCTACAATTCCTATTATAAAATTTATCAGTAAGTATTTACATTATTAAACTTAAAAATGAGAATGAAAGTTGATTACAATTACAATTTGCAGTTAGACGCCTTTGATTACTGCAATTCCACTTAATCTATATGTTTGGTGACGTCAATAATCAGGAAGGGCCTTAAGTGATGAAACTAATTTAGCGATAAGCGACGAGGAATTGCAGGAACCACAGATTTGCTGGTAAACACTGAAATGGAACAAATTGTGTCCCCGAAACACGTACACATTTAGAAAAACTCTTTAAAATCCTTTCAAGTGTAATATAATTGTATAGTACACTGAGCCGTTCATACCATGTGATTTATGGAATCCTTCATGTGGATCAACAGGAGACATGTTTATGACAATCTGCACATCAAGACTGTCACATATTCAATTATTGTATATTAATTACCGATCTCATATTACCCACAATGTTAACTTGAATGGTTTCATTTCCGTTGTATAGGAAAAGCTAAAGTAACTATGGGATATCGTCTTTACCAATTCCCATTTAGACAGGAACTATTGGATCGTAATTCTGTACAATTTAAATTTTATAGAGATGCTTTATGTGAAGATGTGAGTATTTGATCATAGTTAGTCTTTTCATTTGGTTAACATCGATCATGATGGAAGAGTTTACACATAATGTCAAGGTCATATTTAAACAAAGAAATCTAACCCCTGATCAAAAAAAGTCTTGTAATGTCGCAAAATATACATATTTACATTTTTGGAATTGACCTTTATTGTCGCAGTATTCCTGCGAAATTGGGTGATGAAATGTTTGAAAACGAAGTGCGCAAATGATAATGATAATGCGTCTTTTGTTTGCAGTTAGCCAAATTATACTCCAATACACCAGCTTTTAAGTTATTGTATGAGACATGTGATTTAGAAGTATTTTCGTAAGTTAACTAATACAATTTCCATTTACAAATATTTCACCACTATTTTACAACTGTATATTAATGAACTTATTTAAACATGAGTTTGTATAGATTATTCTGATGGAGTAGAAAAATAATTTTTTCAACCTTTCATGCGTTTCCAGTGTAGATGGAGATGATAAGTTCTCAATGTCATGTATTTAGTGATGAACACTATTTGTACAGAAAACTTTCACCTTGTCTGAATTTCTTAAGATATGAAATATAAATCTGTTTTCAGTACATCCCCTGATTCCATACGTTTTAACCTGATCTTTAAAACCGAAAACTCTGAACTGTTAGAAGGAACGGTGAAAGACACGTTGGAGAACTCCCGACCACATATGGACATGCCTGGTCACAAGGTCATTTTAGTTGGTGGAATGTTCTTCATTCTGAAAGACTCTTACGCCTCCAAGTCAGAGTTTATTGTACCATCAACAATGTATACTACAGCTGTACCAGACATAACACCCACTCCCCCAGTTGTAATTACATCAACTATAGAAATACCCCTGATTTATGGTAGGTCTCCTTCTGTATAGTATGTTATACAACCGTTCTTAAATGGGAATAACAAGTTTATGCTTCGAATAATGTCATAAATGGGTATATCTCTACCTTGTGGACTTGAACAGTTCCATCTTTCCAACCCACACCATCAATTATTTCAAAACAGAATTCTTCGCAAAGATTCTGGAAGATTCCCGCATTCTGATGATTTTATTTGATTGTAGATGCTACAAATGTGTACTTAACTTATGAGGTTTACAATATGACAGACTGGTTAGATCTGTACAATAGAAATTCAACATTATTTAAAATATACCGTGATAGAGCATGTCAAGATGTAAGTATATGAAGTATATTATATGGTTACATCTGGCACTGAGAGGTTTACAATAAAACCATCCATTCCACGTTGCTTTTATAATTTCTAGTTTTTAAGTGAATGAGGAACATCTCATACATAACACAACATTCGATGAATCTGTGTGAAGAACACGGACATTGAAATAAAAAAGACAGTTGCATGTTCAACATTAATCTGGTATCTCAATACAATATTATTTAAAGGGAGATAAGAAGGAAAAGTTGACGATTCAGTACAAAGACTGGCAATTCATTTGCCGTCTGTTTCTATGTTAAATCACTAAATTCTATAACTTTTCCAGAAATCTCGTTAAAAACTTTACAATATGTCACATGAAAGCCTGGCCAATACTTGGTTTCTGTACAAAAATTCAATATAGCATGACCATGAGAATTTTGAACTTGTCAAAAGAATTGATTAAATCCACTTTCTGTAACTACACGCAAAACAACTATTTTGAGAAATTTCCTTCAAATCTCTCATTATGTTACATAATCTTAAAAAAGTGCAATTACAGACATTAAATTCCAAATCTAGACCAAAACTTAGTAAAAAATTGGCATGAAAAAACTCAAAACGGGAGTGAGAAAGAGGATTTATAAAAATAGCACAGACTAAATTCATAAGCATAAAATGTTTTAGTGAAGTCCATTTGCTGCCTGAGAGAAACATGTTTTATTTTTAATTTATATAACGTTTTTTGTCGGGTCAACTTGATATGTGAAGTGTTTAAACAATTTTAACACATTGATTCGTTTTATATATTCATATTCATGTTTTTCAGTTGAATGAAATGTTCAGAGATCAAACTGGTATTCTTTATTTGACTTACAAAGAATGTGATATTGCAAGATTTGAGTAAGACTTATTCATCTTCATTTCTTCGGTGATAACGTTAACTGACTGTTTCTAGCATTGTATCTCTCTATGTGAAGTATTAAGCACACAGTGGTCATAGGTCGATTGAAGAGAAATAAATTCATGTATATCAACATTAATCCTTTTGTTTGTCACAGGCCTTCAGATTGCACGTGGTATTTTTTGACTTTTACAGCCCGAATCCCTTAAAGACTACGTTCAGATTGACTTTCAGTCAAATGATGAGTGATCAGCTGAAAGATACCACTAGAAGGACGTTTGAATTCAAGGCACCCAAGAAAACAGAAAATGGCTACCTACTTATTAAAGCTGGTGATATGTGGTTGATATTGAACAGATATGAGATTAGTCAGTTGCCAACAAACTACACAGCACCACCTACACCAACATTTATGCCCACATCAACACATGTCGTTACGTCCACGATCTCGTCAACGTCACTGACTGATAGTTTTCCTACTATTTCTCCATCTCCTACCTATACTGAGATGTCTTCTACGCAAACACCAACCCCACCAACCACACCGCCTACCACAACTGAACCACCTTTGTTATATGGTATGTTGCAGTTCGAACGCTTCCAAAATTTCCTAAAATTATAAGATTTTGATCTGTGACGCGGTAGCTCCGTAAATTACGATTACATAAAGACTTTCTTTTTAATTTGTTCCGTATAAGAGATTTAATCATCATTACTCAAGTTCTAGTAGGTAAATTTATTTATGTAGATGATTGTTGAGCGAAAAAAGTTGTTTGGTCACATGAAAACATAAACATGTAGTATTTCTTTATTTTAGATGCTGTATTGGCCAATATTACCTATCTATTGTATAACTTTACTCATACACCACAACACGACAACCCTAATTCTTATGAGTTTAGAAAGGAGGAACAACTATTCTGTAAGGACGTAAGTATGACCTAATCTAAGTATTTGTTTATATAAGTATTTAGATTGAATAGAGAATAATGAAACAAACATCGAAACATTATATATATTTCAGGTAGATAAAGTATTTAGAAATGTGTTTCAATCACCGTTTGTTTTCTCCTATAAAGAATGTCGTGTAGAAGCTTTCGGGTAAGTGAACATTCTAAACCTAATCGTTGTTCTGAACGGTTGAAATCCGTGCAGTGATCAAATTTCTTTGCGAGTTTCGAAAATGATTTAAAATCTACCCAATTTACGCGACTTTGATCCAATGTTTCATTATTGTATGATTACAGAAAAGATCCAAGCACTGTAAGATTTCACTTGATATTGTCCGAGGAGATGAAAGATCAACTCAGAACATTAATACCAAACACTCTACAGAAAATAGCGCCAAAGCTGAACATTTCAGATTATGAGGTGATGGACCTAGGCGATCTTTATCTGGTTATAGGACAATACATAATCTCTGTTACACATCATAACTATACCAAACGTTTCACTGATCCGTTAGTTATAACTACACCTTCTACGACTACAACAGAACGAGTAACACCTAAACCAATCGTACCAACCACTTCTGGTCCGCTAGTCTTTCCTACAGGTTAGTTAACAATTCCTAATTGGTGACCAATGGATTAAATCATTGCATCTGAAGATGTCCTTTCCTGAAATTCCTTACATGTAGGCAGTAAGAAATACTTCTTCGTATAACAGCTAAGAAATTCATTATGATCTTTACTTTCCTGGTTTTGAATTGTGGTAAACTGGTGGTCTCTTTTCAGAATGGGTGAAGATGCAGTTCAATGCTAATCTATATAACTTTACTTGGTCACCAGAACTAATGAATCCAGATTCTAGATTGTTCCGAGAATTGGAGTTACAGTTTTGTAATGATGTAAGAAGGTTTTCATGTTTTTAATATGTAATGCGGTGGAAACAATTGGGCAAATTTAATATAATTCGTATGCGCCTACACTTAGTGGTGTGAAAAAGGCAATTGCGAAATCTATGTAACTGAAATTGCATAAGATTCTACTTTTTACAAATAGTGTTGCTTTTCAGATAAGTCGTTTCTTTTCCGGTAGTATGATGTATACAGCTTATAGAGGGTGTAAAATAGATTCATTTACGTAAGTTGGAATATTTTTAATGTAGATACACACGTTTAATTGTATGAGAAATTCATCGCTGCATAGGCATATTTTACTACACCACTCTCACTGGAAGTAATAGTATAAATTCAGACTTTTGATGCCTTTGCCTATCCATCTCTACCAAATGATATCCATGACGATGATTAACCAATATGAAAAATAAATTTGAATTCAATCTGAAAGGTTATACTTTGCGTGATATTGGAATATAAAAGTAGTCAACCTGTGGCTTACCCAAACATTTCTTTGTTATTTAAAAAATTCAGATCCAACCCCAATGAAATCAATTTCAAGATAGGATTTGTCAGTCCTCTGTATCCGGGACTTGGTACCGATATCGTCACAATTATTGAACAAAATGCTCCAAGAATAATGGTACAGGATGATTCAACTTTGACAGCTGTGATGGACATTGGTGGTATATTTTTGGTCTGGAAGAACTTTACTTTCTACATAGTATCACCTGGTGGTTTTACTTCTTACTGGATACCCGAATCTACTGTGACACTTCCAACCACCACTACTGAACGTAAGCTGATCAATTAGTGATTCAAACCCATGCATTATGAATTATAGTCTTAAAATGCCAGACATGCATTTTTAGTCATTTTTTTTCAATTCAGTGTAATTAAATGTATGCGTCTCACCAAAACGTTCGGGTACCTTCTTGTGCTGATGTTGTTTCATTGAATAATGATTTGGAATATTTACCTTTTTTTCCAGCAACATACCTTTTGAAGTTATCCTTCCAAGTATTAAACCGAACATTTTCAAGAGGTCTGGCTGATAAGAATTCCCCAGAATTCAAATATCAAGAACAACTTTTCTGTGATCAGGTAATGTAACTGCTATGCATTGTTTTATTAATCACTAGTTTATTATAATAATGTCCAGAGAATTCTTATATTGATAAATAACTTTATTAACTTGTCTTGTTGGTATTAAAGAAATACCTGATGATGAATTTTCGGTAATTTCAGATCAGTGAAATGTTGACAACTCATAGGTTCAGGTTCCCTGATTACAGAAAGTGTGAAGTCGATGCTTTTGTGTAAGTTTTTTGGATTCATTCTCCTTTTTTACCATTCAAGTATCTTTCTGTTGTGTACCAAAGGTCAATTTGCTATCTACGAACATTTCAAATGCATACATGTACATGATAGGTTACATAATACAGAAAGGGGTTATAAGAAATCAATCATTTATTTTATTCAGGGACGATCCTTTACGAGTAAACTTTAGTTTAGCGTTTATTGGTCAACAACCAGAAGAGATGAAATCTCGTGTTATAGGAATCATTGTAGAGGGAGCTCGAAGAGTTAGTTTTAATGATTTATACGCCTTGTTGATTGGCGATTTACTGTTAGCCTTACAAGGATTTACTACCAACATACACGATCAAACTAAACCAGATATGGGCCTCATTGATCCTTCTTTTGATTATGGTAAGTTGTAATTTCTTTTTTTCTGACAGTAATAACTAGTACTGCTATCATAACGAACTCGTTGATTCCGTACCCTTGTTACTCTCTATATATCTGAATTAATTCAGTTTGACTACGGAGTGTATTTATATTTTTAGATGGGTTGTTGTATAACTATACGTTCTATCTGTATGATGGAAACTGGACACAAGAACTATCAAATCCAAGCTCTGCGGCCTTCCAAAATGCTGCTTCCAGATTCTGTAATGATGTAGGTATCAAATTTAACCTAAATACATGCAATATTCATTATTTTTGCATCACACAACCCAATTAAACCGAATCCTCTTCATTACACCACACAGCAATCTTTACTGCTGCCAAAGAAGAATATATATTGTTAATGCTTGCATGCTTTGTCTTCACTAGTCAACTTTTCAAAAGGTAGTTAATATTAAAATGTTCAAAGTTTCAAACCAATCATTCACCCAAAGGAGGGGTTTCCTTTCCTTAATTTAAAATCAACTCTGGTGGAGCTTCGCGTAAAGTATAGGGAGAGTATTAACCCTTTGTTTGACTCTAATAATCGTTATATAGATATATATATCTTTAATGTTTTCATTGGATTGTCCGATGGACGATACCTTAATTGTATTACATGTACATGCTTACAGATTGATGCTATCTTCAGAAGACATTATCTTAGTGAAAGATATTATGCTTGTGATATTGAGAAAGTTGGGTATGTCTTTTTGTCTAATTTTTTCTCATCAGATCACATATAATATCCATTCTAACTATTAATTACAATGACAAAAGTGAAAGACAACAACACTGTCAATCTGCAAGAGGTTCGGCATATCACATCATCTTAGAGCATCATTATTATTTTAATCCACTTTCTAATTCCCTTTTACAGAGATTTCAACACAAAGGATGTGATAGTGAATATTGTACTGAATGGTACAGTGGATGTTGGTGATATTCTTGTGTATGACGTCATAGCCAGTAATGCTCCAATGGAAGTGCTTAATGGAATCAGATGGTTAAGAATTGGTGATATGTTGTTGTACGCAAACTCAACCGGAAGTGTTCGATATATCAGATTCTTGAATCCCCAAACTAGACCACCAGTCGTAACACCGGCTCCAGGTAAAGAGATTTCGAATGCTCCTAGTGAAATAAAGGTCAGGCTAAAGATCCAAATAAGGGTACCCTATGCTTACATCTCTTTGATAAAGTCACAAAATTGGAATCCACCTCCTAAGGATCTTAGAATCATATGTTATTACGAAATCAATTCGAATCGGTTGTTAATGAAGGTTGCTATGTTATTTTGCAGAGGTCAGTACATTCCTCCACATCTCCTTCGATTTGTTAAATCTTACCTACTCCACTGCTTTATCTGATCAAAGTTCTGGTTTATTCAAGTTTTATTCCAGACCATTCTGCGCTTACGTAAGTATAATTCATCTTCATTAGCCACATTTGAATTTCTGTACTGTAACAGTTCTACTGAAAAGCATTTGCCGTTGATTATGTAACCCAGTAATGATTAAATAAATGCTTTTTTATGATTTCAGTTGGATCGCGTTTTAACAGAAAATAATCGCTTCCCCAGTTATGATAGATGCACTGTTGAGCAATTCACGTAAGCTTACCTTTCATTTTACATTGATTTTATAATTACAACAATACACTTTCAGCATTAGAATGGCATACAATGGAGGAGTTCAATATTGAAACAAAGGATTTCTTAACTACGGGGTAACGGTATCTTTCTATTGACAAAAGAAATATAGTATTAGAAAATGGAGCAAGTGAATACATACAAATTTATTTTTTTCATTTATTGATTTATTAACTTTTACTCTTTTTGTAGGAACAATCCAGTGTCAGTGAAGTTCAACTTGAAATTTATGGGAACTCAAAGGAAGAACTTGCAGAGTCAAATAACTGGTCTACTTGTGGAAAGAGCACCACGAGCTTTGATTAATAATCAGATTGGTTTAGTTATGGGAGGACTGGGCATTTATGATCGTTCAATAGCAGTAGCTCAAAGAACAGTAACTGGTAACCCAGTTACTGTTCCAGGAGGAACACCATTCCCTTACCCAACACGACCATCACCATCAAACCCGCTTGTTACACCGCCTACTATGAGTAAGTATCATTAAAACTGTAAACTACGCCCTCTAAAGCTGTACAGGAATGGATTATAGTGCGTAGTGTTTACTGTTAAAAACTAAACAAATGTCGAATGTCAAATTTGATGGAACAGAAAAAGAGATCAGAATGTAAGCTGTTTGTCGAGGATCATTGCATAGGTTGTTTATAAGACCTTTACATTTTATTTCAGCGGAGACTCCATGTATTGGCAGTTCTTCGATATTTGTTCCTCATCCGAAAGATTGTGATAAGTTCTATTTATGTAGTAATGGACAAGGTGTTGAGATCGAGTGTGCAGCTGGTACAAGATTTGATCCTAATATGTCAGTTTGTGTTACTAAACCACCTGGATTTGTTTGTACTTTATAAACTTTCAAAACAAAAGCCTTTGAAGTTGATATTAATGCTAAAATTTGTATCGTCTGTAGATCATTAAGATGTCAGTAGTCTAGTACATGTACTTCATTTAGTTTTGAATGAACAAATACGATTATTTTTAATTTTAGCTATATTAGATACTGTTAAAAACAAAAATTTTGATTTGCTATATAAGTAAATGTGAGAAAACAGATTTTTTTAGATTTTAACACAATTACAAACGCGGATCTTTGCAGTTTGAGAAAGACTAACACTATAATTATTAAGCAAGGGATCATTTCTGTACTAAGATAGGCAATCATAAATTCGGGTGGGCATAATTTAAATGGCTTATTATGAAGTATGTCATCGCTGACAGTATGGATGATGATTGAAGGAGCGGACAGTTTGGGACACAAATGTCTTTACTACTTTTATTCCTATATTATAATAATACCTAAGTGACGAGAATTTGTGAATAATTTTGTGATAATTTGATTTGTTTTGTACGGTGATTGACATAGGACGTATGTATTACTTCTGTCTCTTCGTCAACCGCAATCGAGAGATAGAAAGGCCTTAAATTTCTAGTAACTAATAATACACATGTCCTAGATCAACCACCATGACTTTGATATTAATGCAAATGTAGATATAAATTGTACAGAATGAGTTTGAAGCCTATTAGCCAGACAAAATCAATGCCATCTTTTATTTTTGTTTGTCAAGGAAATAATCAAGCAGATGAGTTGACTTGAAATTCATTCTATCAAAAATATGTTACATCAATTTTATATGGATATATTTTGTATCATTAAAACTTTATTTTATGAACTCGGTTACAGACTTACGTTTAATAAGGGGCTGAGATACTTGTGACACGAACAATTTACAGATATTAAGGGAGGACAATATAATGTTCAAAAACCCGACTGCACTGGTCGATTTACCTTCCGGTTTATAAAATGATATTCTAAGCATTTCATACAATTTCATTCGAAATTCATTTTCACACAACGAGGACATACATCTCGTTTAGGGTGTTATAAGATATGCTCTCCTTTTAAAGCACTGGCAAATGTCATAAGTAGAGACTATGCTATGAATTTCAGTCCACATCATTTTAAATTATCTGCTTCTGGAGAAATTTACAAGATAAAGCAATGATACAAAAAGCAAAGCGATTACTTCAGGGAGATAATTGAATAATTTACCGTGTACAAGAATATTATTCAGATTTTTATTCATTTTGTAAGCTGTCACTAAACGTTAGGTATAGATAGGAAATTCATCTTAGAGTTCTTTATAAAATCGTCTCACGATCACAGAGGCATTTTTGGCTGCAGATTTGTGGTGACAAAAGGTATAATTGGATTGTCCTGACGGATATATAGACCGTGAGGTACAACTGTTTGTTATTGGTCTATCCAGAAACTCTCCCTTTGTAAGCGCATTGTTTTAGGTTTGGTTGCTGTAGAAACCTTATCCTTTTCTTTGGGCATTTCAAGAAGATCTCAATAGAACGGTAGGTTGAATTAAAATGGTTCGCGATTAGTCTATCTTTTTTATGGGGTTTATCAAAGCAATGACCACTTAAATGAGTACGCAACGCGTTTTGGGTTTAATAATAATAATAATAATAAAAACTTTAATGACAAGGGTGAAAATTAGGTCAAAGGCCTCTTTACAATTTTGCCCTGAAAATATTCGTATTTTTTACAAGAAATTAGGTAAATGATTTTTTTTATACATTCTTGAAAGAACATCCGTTAATTCAAACATTTTACCGTTTTTCATATTTAAATAAAAGTGAGAAACATGTATATATTCAACACCGAGAACTTCCATATGGTACAGAACCGAAACAGTTAGGTAAGGTCTTTCTTGTGCATATTCTATTAAATTTACAATTTGCTATTTGATCATGACAGAAAAGGTATGCTTCCGATAGAACATAGCTTTGAATAGAAGTTGGTGTGTGTCTCGGTTTGAATACATTTGTATGCAAGACATTCATGCTATTTTCCGAGATGTTTGCTGTAAGTTTATAGAAGGTTGGTGATTATTTCGAAATTCTCCCAAAGGTTTGCCAATGATTCTGTCCAAATAATAAAAATATCGTATAAAATCCTTCCATAGAAGAGAGGTTGAAAAAGGGTAATGCATGCGTTCCCATTTCGCGTGAGGCATATTTCTAATAAATCTAAAATATCTTTGTCTGGACGTTCGGGATTGGGGGTTTTCAAACAGCGCCTTGGGTGATATTAAACAATTTCAGCAAGTTTTGTCAAAATTGGTCAATAATATTGTGCTTTGTAGAGTGTTTACAAGCCAAAAATTGAAAAGATGACACACAGGAAACCAAAAGAAGATAAATAACAAAATTATGGATTTTTTTCAACATTATTTACATCAACAGATAATATAAGCACTTCAATACACAATTAAATATCTACCCTAAAATATTAACGATAAATGCCTCTACGTGTACGCTCCAGTGACTACCTAGTCATAGGGTAATACCACAGTAACATGCACACATTTTATCACCGGTACGAGATACAGGAACATACATACAAGTCTTTATAAACTGCCCGTTTATACATATATTCTTTAGCCCAGATGCTTACATCGTGAGACTTCCCGATGCTTTTCCAAACAAGTTACAAGATTTAATAAGTAAAACATCAATATATGAATATCATGGACATACAATCGCATCAGTTTTCCTAACACAGCTTTGTTGTTGGTGGTCCCATACCAGATTATGTAAACATTTCTGAACAATTTCCCTTTCGGCCTCACAGATGATGAATTTTGAACAATCTGTTGGATGAGGGAAATATCCTCCATTTAGACCTTTACACGGTCTGAAATCTGGACAAGGTAGATCTGAAGATGGTTTACGACAAGCGTTTATATTGGGATCAAACACCAGTCCTCCGGAACAAGGCATCTCTTTACCGACCTTGTGCTCACAAAAGATGTATTTGGTACAATCATCTGGATGAGGGAATATGTGGCCATTTGTGGTATCTGTTTTACATGGTTCTCTATCATATGCTAAAACATTAGAGTGACAGAATAAGTTTACTATTCAAAAATTGTGGAAATGTGAAAGTATTACGTTTTCCCTTTTATGTTCCACGGATGTACTACGTCATGCAGTGCGAGAATAATAATTTTCCCTGAGTCCACCAGAGCAAGATATGAGAATATGATCTTATGCCAATAACACCTGAAATTAACTAACCAAGTAAAAATTTATATCATAAAGTGAATTATAGTTTTTGTTTTTAAACCAAATCAGTTACCTGGTCTAGTAGGGTACGGAACTGTATTAGTATTGCTTGTGGGCTGGGTTGGTGATGATATGGATTCAATATTATCTGGTCTTGCTTGTGCTTTTGACGGATCAGGACAAACAACATTTGGTGATTTCTTGGTGCACACCTTAGCTTCCCAGTCATACAGTAGTCCCGATTGACATAGTGTCAAAACTGATTTACCATGAGCACATTGGAAAAACAGGTTACACTCAACAGGGTGAGGGAAATAATTCCCCTCGTGATTACTACATGGGTCCCATTCGTAAACTGAAAAAATGGATACAAAAAATAATAAAATTTTAGTGGGTCCAGTATCTAGAAATTGTGTTCTTTATCTCACTCTTATGCAATTTTATGAACAAGTGATTTTGCCCCTTAAAAATATATCAAATCGATCTAATTCGCCCCTGGAGATCTTGCTTATCTGCTCAACACTAATAAAGGCTTTTTGAGCTATTTGTATTAAAACAAATTACATACTTGGCGCGGCAGTCCGGTTCTTTTCTACTTCATTAATAACCTCTGGTGGTATGGAAGATGCTTTGAAGATTGTGGTATTGGGACAATCAAACTCGGGAGTTTTGACCACGCATACATTCTTAGTAAAATCAAATACCATCTCACCACAATATAACAATACAGACTTGTTATTCTGACATTCATAATATAAATTACATTCCGTTGGATGTGGATAATATCCTCTACCATTCTTACCATGGCATGGATTTTGGTCTTTAGACGTTTCTGAAATACAAAATTTAATCCATGACACATCTGACGCAAAGAAGGTTGAAGGATGCAATTACTGCTGACGCGTTTCTGAACCCTGTTTTTCTAAAGATTTTGTTTTATGCATTGATTTATTAAAGCGGATTTCAAAGAGCAAAAAGAGGAACAGATACATACCAATAGTTGTGCGAATAGGTTCAGAAGTTGTTAGAACTAACGGAGTTGAAAAGGAATCAGAATACTTTTCATTTTCTAATTTTATAGTTTTACGATCTGGGCTTGATGCAGAAGTTGTTTTGGAGGTTAATATTGAAGATGTAGGATAAGTTGTTGTTTTTATTGAAGCCGTCGACTTTTCAGATTTTGAAGTCGTTGTTGCACTTCTTGTCGTAGATTGAGTAGTTGTTGAGGTCGCTGAAGGCACAGTTGCGGTCGGGATAGGATTAGTCGCTATGTCCTCTTGTCTCCTAGGTGTAGGGGTGGTTATTCTAGGATCATCGAGTACTATCTTATTAAAATTTTCTGATTCCTTTTTAGTCTCTAGTTTGATTTTAGTAGAAGCTAAATCTATAGTTAACTGGTCCACCATGACCAGAGGCGAGGCTGTACCAGGTGAATTGGTTACTGGGGCTTTATCTTGAATAACTTTTATGATTAGTTCTTCTGGCGTATACCGATCATCAGTGAAGAACAGCGTGAAGTTAATCTTATCATTCCTAAATTATACAATAAATTGGTTATGCGAAGAAGCAAACAGCTCTTTGATCAAACGGGAGAAATCGACAAAGGTGAGTTGAATTGAATGAAAGGTGTGTCATGATTTGACTATAATAACGATCAATTTTATCTTTCCTCTTGTCCCTTTCAACTAAAGATAAAGAAAACACTTGAACAAGCTCCCTTTAAAAACGCCATCGTTTTCAACCAGGTTAAAGGTTTTAACATTTCTCTTCTCAAAAATCACAGTGCTTTTAATTACTAGTACTGGTGTAATTTCTATATTAAATACGTATTTTAAATTGATCTTCTACTCACCGCAATGATATCACTTCACAACCTCTATACACCGTTCTCAACTCACTTCCAATATAAAATTTATCCATCTGAAATAATTTTGTTTACGGATAAAACCATATACCAAATTTGTATTCATACTAATCGTGCGACTTCATATTTGATTAATGATGTTCGGAACTAATAACATGGACCAGAAAGAATGATCCTTTTCCAATTAAAGTCAACAATAAGATAAGGATTCTGGAATGCCAATGTTCCTTAAATCTAATTCGAGATCGTCAATTCAATTCTATCAGATGTATTAAAGGAAATAAATCACCGACTCTTAAATTCGAGATATTGACTTTCCTAATCAAGGCATAGTGTACTAAGCAGTTTGCCTCGAAATATGAAATGTCTGAATTCAGTTAACTACTGTCTTAAATACAAAGGAAATACACATCAGTATACTTACTGTTTTACAATATGTCACTGCCATCATCTCTCTTTGAACTGATGACAGTAAGTTAATATTTTGGTTTCTAATTGACATTTCTAGATGTGCATGTAGGAAGTCTGTAAAAAAGTTAACACTACCGTTTATGATGGAATGTTGTCAATTTGCTACAACTACAGTTCCTAATATCGAGTTGAGGATTCGACCCTTGATGCTGCAGTATAGCTAATCATACTAATAATGTAAATGTTCCTGAGTAGAAAACGGATTCAACCGTAAACCTACAGAAAACACAGTCACGATAATGTTGAGCAAATGGGAAGTAGAAGTAGAAAATGAACGTCTAAAACGATCATAATCTATTCGTCATAATTTTGATTGAAATACATATGATTTTGTTAAAAAAAATTGCTACACTGTGTCATTCTGACAGAAATAGCTTTCTTTACATAATTTGATCAGGTATAAAATCAATTTCATAAATGCTCCCACGCTGTTGAAATCGATGAAGATAAATAATGACAGTTGAGGTTGTTGACATTATGAGTGATGTGAAAATGACACAATAGCGACATATAATTCAAAATTTACTTATATCACCCCATATATGGCACGTGTCTTCAATACACATTATTTACACATTCAGTGATATATTAGAGGGACATAATTCCCTGAATTATTCGCTTAATCGACATAGTTGATAGATATAGAAATCTATCCTTCTCGTCATCAATAGTCATTTACATAATTATATACAAACGACAGGAACCACATAAAATCGATAGTCAAAACTGAGTTATATTTTTGAAGCAAGTTTCATAAATTCGTTTCTTTTGAATTGTAAGCCAGAAGTATTTACACGAGTCGTGTCTGCAACTGAAAATTTAGCAAACAAGCGACAAGAACATATTTCTATATAGCAAATAATTCAAAAAATAACTAACAAAGCAGTGAGTTTTAAAAGGACCCACATAAAAAGATTTTTGGTAATTAGTCTTTAATTGTTGCTTTAATGTGAATCTTTGTTAATATGGACTTTGTATTTGAAATACAAAACATGTTTTTGTGTTTGATTTAGTTACTCCCTATTGAACATAACAGGTATCCAATTTGCATTTGTCAAAGACATAAAGTAATTTTAAAAAACACCTTCACGTCTGAAAATAAATTTGTCGCCTAAGATGTTTTTTAAAAACTAAATATAGCACTTTTTGCCCGTTAACATTTTTATTGAGACAAGAACGATTATCATTACTCAATTATATATTTTATGCAGTTGCCTCAAGCACAACTAGTCATTTGTTAAAATAGATCAAATATGAAAATACCATTAATTTGTTTGATACGTACCAATTTGTTTGTCTTGGGTTTCTGAAAACAAAATTAACAAATATAAAAAAAAAATACTGCATAGATAAGAGCACGTAAATGGAATATTAATCTATCCATTTACCTCTTGGTATGGTATGTAAAGTATTGGTAAGTAAGATTCTAAAATTGCCTTCAGGCAGTACTATCTACTATATGTTTTAGTCGCCAAGGAACAATTTTAGTCACCACCGTACTTAAATATGGGTTTATATAATCACATTATACATGATAATAGATCATAGTGCCCAATTAGGTTTTAATTTTAAAAAAAACTTTTTGAATTCATCATTGCGGGCAAAATTAAATGAAGTTCTAAATTCTACAGTTCTATGCTTTATTGTTATTTAAGACAGACTACGTGTGAAGATTTAAACATTTTCTAATGGTCTAATATGTCATTATAGATTTGACCTGGCTGATAAGACCTATGTTATATAAATTTCACATTAGGCATGTCCGATAAATAAATTGAATGATGTATAGGCCTAGAGCTGTTTTTATATGGAAGGCATATAGTGTCTAGTACAGTTACGGTTTATGATACAATTCTTAACGCATATAACGAGGAAATTATACCATTACTGTTATCATTGGATTTCGGTAGCTTTCAAGTTTTAAATAATAGGGTTGATTAACTTTTAATGTAATGGATTAATTAATAAATGAACTTTAGGCCCATATTGTAAACTGGGGTACACAAATTATCATAAAACAAACGTTCCAAGTACAAATTTCCAAGCATTAAAAACGGTGGATTTCTCGAAGACTAGTCACATAGAACCCGTGAAATATAACGTATTTAGTTCCAAATTATATTAGTAGCAAATTATAGTGTAAAGAAATAGGATATAAAACACTTGTAAATTTTCACCAGTAAAATTTACAGTTATATTATATCAGATAATAAAATATTTTGTATGAGTATAGATTAGGGATTGTCTAACTTAGCCTTAGGCTTACATGTTTTATATAAGGAAATATCAGTCCAATTTCCATATTTGTGGTTAATGGAGCTGATCATCAATAGTCAATCATATTTCTAACAATTTGGAGACAATAAAACATTAATTATTATGTTCATTTTTGGACAAGTTGTTAGTTGCGACAAAGACAACTGATGATAAAAGCGGCACAATCGACGACTTTTTATAAAGTTTGCGACCTTTGTACATAATAAGAGTTAATGAAGGACCTATTGATTTTGTTTTAAACCACCACTCAGAAAAACCCTTGCGATTTTAGATGTATAGATTTTAGATAGCCATGTATAAAGACGAAGCAAAGTTTAATATTTAGACCTTACTTTAAAGCAATCTTTCAAATTTATGTTCTCCAATTGTTTTTGTCAATCAGAATTCTCGTTTCTTACTTATTTTAAGTAAGTTACTATTAAAAAACTGGGTGTAAGACAAGGATAATGCCTTAACTCCTTCCATTTAACCATGGATATTAACGAATTGTTAATGTAACAGTTTTACTTGACCCCTGTTAGTTCTTTACTTGAAACGTCTATCCGGGGAGTATCATTTAGGGTCATGACATTTGTATCCAAAAGTTCGCACGTGTTCCTAACATGCTTTGGACAATATGAACATCTTTAAAATACACCATTGGTAACTTCCGTTTTGAAAGTTTATGTTACCTTGTTAAACAGATTTACTTGACGAATTAGAGTTTGTGACTCTGAATTAGTAACCAGTTCTTATATTCTATTATCTGGTAACGTCATCTTTCTGTATGCATATAGTAACAATTGAAATATCTTAATTTAGATAAAAATCCGATGTCTGGTTTATCGACACGTAAAGGCTTCAGGGCTTTTTTTACTTTCCGAAATGCAGACATAGTCGAGGTCTAGTATGGTATAGCTTTTTCATATTTTTTTTGTCTAATTTCATTCTGACACTGGGTATTCGTATCTGGAAATAAGTTTGGCTGATCAAGCATGAAGCAAATATTTTTATAAAACGTAATTGGAATAAAAGAAAATGTGATTATTGTTTTTATAGGTTTGTAGTGATAAATGAAATTACACAATATTTATAAAAAGGATGGTTACCTTTTAAAACAGTTGCAAAATAAACTGCTATTCCAAGACTGCCAGCTAAGGTTATAGCTAAAACACACATTATCACTGGTCCAAGGATTTTCTTTAATCGTCGAGAGGGTGTTTCTAATAGTTCTACGGGGATCTCAATTTTAGCAAAGGGACTTGAATCGCTGGTGGGTGATGATGGATATTTATGTATAGGTTGTTTGACTATACTATTTGTTTCACTGGCACGTCGAACACTGTCTCTATCACTTGGTGAAATACTTTGTCTTCTTGAATTGTTTATGTTTTTCCTAAACTCCGATTTATTCGTTGACGCAACACTTACAGCACTGTGACTACTACGACGTCCTTCACTTTTCTCGCTACGAGTGTCAGAGTTCACATCAGGAGTGAGAAAAGGGCTTGCACTTGTCTTACGTTTGGTTGGAGGTTTGGGATGAGCCGCGTCTACCAAATCTGGCTCTGATCGTGTTCTAGAAGGCGGATTAATCCCTCTTTGTGGACGCCTGGTTTGCTTTCCCGAGTCTACCCTTTCTGAAGAGGCGAGAAGATGCTCATTGGAACCATAGTTCGGCGACATAAAAATCTGTCGCCTTTCACGTTGTTCAGTCAAGTCATTAACACTTCTATTATATCTTAGTCTTTTTGAGTACGGCTCATCATCATTCCAGCTATCCTCAGGAATTGTATGTAGTCCAATTCCGGGGGAAGGGGGTTTTCGCGGTAAAGATACAGAACTGTCATTATTATTCTGGTAGTTAGAATGCCATCGAACAGGTTGGAATTTTAACTGAAACGAAAAAGACAACATATTCTATTTTGTTGAATGCATCAGGGGAACTTATAGGCAGAAACAAGCTGTGATCTTACAAAGACTTAAGCTAAAACTGTCTAACAACTTCTTATATGACAAGATACCTCTTACAGGTTCTACTTTAGGTTTGAGAACATTCAGTTTTTAAATCTTTAGAGCTGTATACAGGGGTAGATTCTTTTTACTTATTAGCATATCAACCAATACTACTTCAGTAAATGAAATAAATGAAAAGACCGTCTGCTTTAATCAATCATAACGGTAATCATGTTTTATTATAATCAAGACATTTATTGGGGCAACACATGACGTGGTTACCCGGAAATGGCCGAATAATTTGCATAATGAAATCTCATTCTGGTTAACCCTTTCCATATTCGATGTCTCGCCAGATATATTTCTTGTTATTAATTTATTTTAAAAGGGGGGTTTGTCGTCCAGTGGCAATTTGAGTCAAAAAACAAGTCCCATTGTGTTTTAACGCATCCAGGACTTAGAAAAACATTTGTCAGAGTCTGTATTTGGACTAAGCACCAAATCAAATCTCGACATTTATGCTATTACCTACGTCATATTATTCTACGATGGGTTTCTTTACCACAAAATTCATTTTATTGTTTGCGATGAATAATATCGTTATAAGAACAAGAATGCGGTAGAAAACGATAATGCAATCTTATCTAAAAGATAAGGTGATTGCGAACAATTTATTATTATTCATCGTGTCAAATTCTGGAATTTAACGGTTATTTAAAGAAACATTGCCATAAATATTTGAGATAAGACTGAATAAAACTACCTTTAGGCCGTTTGAAATGGGATAATTTTATGTCGATATTATCTTTCTAAACCATCTTTACACTTACTAATATCTATAAAGCTGAATACCCGGAGCATTACATTTCTATATACGCCCTCTTACATCAGTATACGTTAATACCGCAATAGCCGGTTTGGAGCCTCTTGCCACATACCAACTTAACCAATGACATTCTCGTCATGGTCAATGTTTGTATCTATTTCATTGTGTAATTTAATGTATCGTATAACTGAAACAGCCTGTTTTATTTTATCATTTGTAGCAACTTTGCTGGTCCCGATTCAAAAATCTTTAAATATACTCTTTAAATTTAGAAGCAGATAGAACAGATAGACAAAAGACAGATCTAAAGTTTATATAACAAGAAACATTATTATGAATAGGCCTATGCTACTTCTCATTAATTTACACGTCAATTGTAGAATCTAATATTGTTCAATCTTGAAAAGAGTACTATTTGTAATCACTAACCCCGTTATTTTAGATTATTACATTTTAAATATTGTATTACATAAGGTGGGTTTAAAGCATAACGACAGTATTGTAATTTGTATTTGGCACCTCATATCGTCTTCCAAGGAAAATATATATATATTTTCATATATATTTCCCTTCATACTCATGTTAAATTAGATATTAAATAATACATGCATGTTCACCTTGTACAGAACATCGATCAGTCAATCAATCAATCAAACTTTGTGATCACGTGGCGATCAAATGAATTCGAATATTGATAAACGGTACTAATATGACACGTTATAAAGAAATTAAGTTGAATACGTAAACCTTGAATACGTTTAATATGCTTTCAAAAATATATCAACAAACTCCCACATCTGCAGACTTATTAACCGACAAAGCCCCACCAACAACGGCTACCAGACTCGTACTAAAAGTCTTATTGACTTCATCTGCTTCCACATAGCTGCATTATCATCGACCGTATCAATAATTGAATTCAAGTGATGCAAAGGCCAAGCCAACTAGCCATATGGCAGTATGTACGGTTCTTACAGATGTGCTTCCACAACCCTACTAACTGAACTTAGGTGCTTTCACAACCCAACTGGCTGCTTCAGGTGCTTCCATAGCCTTACAGGCGGATTTCAGGTGCTTCCATAGTTCTAGTATCTGATTTCAGGTGCTACTATAGTCCTACTATCTGATTTTAGGTGCTATTATAGTCCTAGTATCTGATTTCAGGTGCTACTATAGTCCTACTATCTGATTTCAGGTGCTATCATAGTCCTACTATCTGATTTCAGGTGCTTCAATAATCCTACTATCTGATTTCAGGTGCTAACATAGTCCTACTCTATCTGATTTCCGGTGCTACCATAGTCCTACTATCTGATTTCAGGTGCTACCATAGTCCTACTATCTGATTTTAGGTGCTATTATAGTCCTAGTGTCTGATTCCAGGTGCTACAATAATCCTACTATCTGATTTCAGGTGCTACCATAGTACTGCTATCTGATTTCAGGTGCTACCTTAGTTCTACCTATAAAAATGTTTTTATTATTATTACCATGATCAATAATGTTCCTATGGAAACCAGCATTCCTCTTTTGAACTTTATTTTTAAATATTTCATATTTTTCAAATTAACTCCAGAAACAATACTCTCTCACAAGAGGTTAAGCCTATATACCTGCGCCTGTGCTTTCGTAACTATAATTAACCGTAATGTTACAACCCACTGATTTCAGGTGCTTCCATAGTCCTATTCTTTGACTTTAGGTGCTACCATAGTCCTACTTACTGATATCTGGTGCTTCCATAGCCCTACTAACTGACTTCAGATCCTTCCATAGTCCTTCTATCTGATTTTGGGGGATTTTTAACAGTCTTACTTACATGGCAACAGGACATGAGTCAATCCACAATAGGCTAGGCTAATACGGAGACATTTACTGAACTAAAAAACCCTTTTAATAGGCAAAACTTGTCCAGGTTGTAAATGTGTTGTTTTTTATAGTAGCCTACACGTATAATGTTTACCTGCCATTAAAAATATTACTTATGTTTTTAGTTTGTTGTTTATTATTTTTCATTAACATCTTAAGTACACCTATATACAATTAAGTTAAAAGAATAATGAAATTTTACACAATTTTCATTATTTAGGGGTTAGTTAAGAAGCCGGGGAATGAAATGCAATATGTAATGAAAGGAATTTAAAAAGATAGAGGAAGCCTGTCTGTGTCGATTTCAACGATGGAGCTGTAGAACGGTCTCTTACGGCTTCGGTACTATCTTATCATCAACTACAAACTGAATCACCTTTTATTGAAAGCTTCTAAACATTCAAAATACATTACATTTATCTCGATCTCGATGGACGGCCGCAATACAAGAAAAAGATTTTGAGCAAAGTAAAATTGGTAATGTGAAATATTAATGAGGTTTCTATTATAATTCAAAAAGTTAAAATGGAAAAACATTTACATTTTGTTACGCTTGAAATCCCGCGTAGATGTTTTGGGTATAACGCAGCTTACAAGTTATTCAAGTCTTAACCCAAGACAGACAGGATTGTTATGTAATAAATATAACCGGGTGTTGGCTCCTTCCTTCCTTCGAAACTCTGCAACATGCGTCATTTTGTCAGAAATTAATAGACGTACATTGCTTAAAAAACCATTGAATTTGGATCTCACTTTTCAAAAAGGAATCCATTTAAATAACTACTAAAAATTTTCAGTACAAAGGGTTGTATTAATCAAATTCATGTTTAAAGTTGTTGATATTAAACAATGATTAATGAAAAATTCAAGCTAAAAAAAAGGGGAGAAAGTACCTTTATGAAACATTCCTGGAACTTGGTAACACGTGGAAAAAGGAGAAATCGCCTCATTCGGTCAATTTTTTTATCAGCTGGAATCTAAAGTTTCATCCAAGGTGCCAAGTTTAAATTTACGTTGAGGTTTCATTGTAAACGCTTACTCTTCCTATTATAGAACAAAACTGTTAATAGAGTGTTGTATAGTAATTAAATGCTTTGAGAGGGTAACTTACCGACTGGTTTCTGTGGTCGTACCAGGAACTGTCTGGTATTAAAGACTGCGAACGATGTAGTTTCATTCCATCATTAGTCGATGGCTTCAGAACGCTGCTATTTCCATCAGCATTTACCCGATTGAAATTATCAAAGCGACTAACCCACGACGGCACCGCCATTTACATCCAGTCAAAAAAAAAATCCAAAAGTTTCTATATTTACGATGTAAAATATTCCACTGCCACGATTTCTTGTAAATTCATTGTTGAGATAGAGTCCACAAAAATCCAAAATTATATCCAAGAAGTTAAACAAAAATTAAAGTCACCCTTTAAGTATTTCCAATGGTCTGACGTACGAAATAATGATCTTATAAATGAAAGTGGTAAAACGAAGAGCTGATTAATGAGGAAAATAAAGAGTGAAAGACAATCAAATTATGAAGTTATTGCCCCGGGTTTTTATAAGATATGTCATTGCCATAGGCCCATCCCATTTAACTCCTCCCATTCTATTCAATATGGACATGCTATAACAGTGTAATACCATTGTTCAACAAATGGTATGTCCTCACTTCGTTTCACTCTACTATTGTTTCACAGTTTTATGGTCATTCTGAATTATCGAAGTTTAATTTGAAAAGTTGAATCAAGATGCCAGACAAAATCTCTTGGGGGTAGTTACTTGGTGATTGTTTAACATTATAAAATACGAGCATCGCAATTTCGGATTTCAATACAGCATTGAAAATATATAATATGATCTCATCAAATTTATTAACACAGTAATCTTAATAACTTAATATTGGGGACAAAAATATCGATCTTTTGTGAATACAACTTATCTCCGTTGCCATATGAATTTCTAATGTCTTTGTGTATAGGAGTAATTTTGGGTTATACCATTACTTCAAATCCAAGCAATTTAAATTTAATTACATGTATGTTAGTTGAAAATTGACATTGTGTTGACATTTCTTCCAATTGCATTTTACTGCAAGATGCAAAGATATCAAAACTGTTTTTTTTCTTAAAGATTTAATGGAAATTCCAAATGAATTCCAAAAGTAAGAAGGTAGTCGTAGCATTGCAAAGTCTTATATGATTGTTCATTGTGGAGTTTGAAGTCCATGAGACGGTACCAACGGACTCTTTCTGCCATTGAGAAACCAGATTAATCGCTTATGTTCCAAAAAGTATAGATCTACAAAACGTAAAAAACCATAAAACTTCATAAAGTTCCATTCATTCTTGTATGAGCGTATATAAATCTGGTAAACATTATTTCGAATGCATGGAAAGAGAAAAGTTTAAATATCACAGAAGCTTATTCCAAACTTTATGGAACTGTTAACGTGCATATTTTTTATCAAAAATTTTTTTTACGCCCTACCTTTCTGTTGGTTTTATTTGTTACTGACTAAAGACAACGCTTTGCAGTTGAAATGAAATGAAGAATTTCCAGACAAAAAGTTTCTTGCAGATGGACTTAATTACCTAGGACCTTCGAACAGTAACCCGGTTGGTTAATTTCCCGATCTGAAGAGCTAACTGACAAGGAATGTTGACAATAATTTTCGGTGAAGTCGGATTACAGGGAAAACTTTTTATCAAATAAGACACCCCTTTCATTCTTGAAAACAATGTACACAGCAACAGAAAATTAGCAGAAATAATTTACAATAAGTTATGGTGTTTATTTTTCTTTTAAGTAAAATCAGTATAGGTAGAAAGTATTTTCTTGTGTCAAAATTTATGTAAGTTCTAATTACTGAGGCCATGACCCTAAACACACAAAACATCATACAACTACAGAAACAACCGAAATAAACATACATGATAAATGTCAGCAAGAGTAAAATTTGATTTATGTCCATCCGTATATGTATAACAATGAGGACCGCCCTAAACATTAAGTCTATCCCTTTTACTAATACATTTATCCACTGTAAATCCATATTTCCTGGGCGAATTTAGGAAATTGAGAACACGACGTAGATAAGAAATCAAATAGTTAAAATTTGTATACTATTTGAATTTCCGCTACAGTGGTGTGATCCAGTGACGAGGGTTGACGAACTTATCCTTTGATGGTGTGGTGGCAAATATCTCTTGTTGAGAAATTGGAAGAAGATTTCCACATTTGATATTTAAATAGCCTTATTTCTATTTGAGAGATATCGACACATTACTGTTTGTGTTTCGTATTTTACTCAGCATTAGTATAAATATTCGAAAGGTGTATCTTTATTAGGGAAAACTGTTCTTTCAATCATACTAAAATTACATTTTCAACGCCTGATGTTGCAGTGTTTTGTTTTGTTTTCATCTTGGTCAGAAAGGGTTTTCTATATATTTAAACAAATAACTGATAATAATATCGCTGCACTAAATGAAAGTATAACTGTGTTAACGCAACTCGTCGTATTTTGAATAATTGCCTTCAAACAAATGCATTTCCTACATAGTTCTTTGAAGTAATTTTAAAGTCAGTATGAAACTATTTATTGACACCCGATTGTTGAACTGTCCATATTATTGTAGACGTGTAGGACCCATTAAATCTGCAAGATATGTCTGAGTATTCCTGTTACACTGCGGATGAGATATTTTGGTGCCACCTTAGACGACATGCTCAAATTGCAGATATCATGACCCACATCTTAGATAAGATGTCTAGAGAGTAAGGATTAGTATTTACCTCTGTCAATCATTTGATTGACACATTCGATCTAATCTCTTGTTATTCTTAGATACATATTGACATATCATAACTTGGCATAAACTATGTCATATTGACTGACATGTGTCAGTGTTGTAATTCTAATCTTTAATCTTTGAATATCTTGTACTTATAAATTTCTAAAGAGATTGAACTGTCTATAGTATTTGATTATAGGGATTAGGTTTTGATAGAATACAAAGACTATTTGATTTGTAAATATTTTTTTGAGACAAACATTTCTGTTAGACTTTAATTTTGAATAATTAAAAAATCAAAATCTACGAGCTATTGGAAAAGGAAACATTTCTAGGGTTTTGAGGGTAAACAAGAGGTGTGTCTCTGAGACATCGAAAAAAGTAATTAATTTTTTTTTTTTTTTTTTTTTTTTTTTTTTTTGAGGTAATTAATTGATATTCCAATGATAAGAAATAAGGGACATCATTTCGTAACAATGAATTTTATACAATTTACATAATCATTATGTTGCAAAATGAATAGAACCAAAAGGTGATTGATAAAATTGATACAATATTTCTTATCCTGTTTTGTCTAACGCCCATTCAGGTAGAACTGCCCAACTTGGAATAGCTGATAGGCTTGCTTCACCTTGAGGAACTTCATTCCAATCAATTGGTGTTGGAGTTCTAAGGCCATCAAAAGTTAATGGTGTTTCATCGGTTGGTCTGGGCTGGAAAGAATCTCTATACAGAGAAAATGTCTGATGCTGTGATGCATCTGTATTTTTCATAGACTCTATTACTTCGAGTTCTTTTGTTAACCTTGCTATTTCATCTTCCTCACGAATAAATTCCTCAACCATTCGATCAGTGTTATCTGAGGATTCTTTTATTGGTTTCAGATCTTTGCAGTCACATAGATCATCATCATCTTTATTGAAAAAGTTTTGTGCTGAACTATTCGATGCTGATGCTTGGTGAGGTTTACGAACTGTATCATTATGTGCAAGATATTCACGCATTCTTATCTGATCACGAAGAGCTTGCACATCCTCTAACGAGTGCAAATACCGCGTTTTATATTCCGAATGCTGGTCGGAAACATCTTGAGATTCAGTGGAAATATCCGAATCTAATTCATCAAGTCTGTGATAATTTTGAGACGCTCGCTGATACTTAAAATAATCTAGATCTTTTTGAAACATATTTTCGGTTGAACAACTTGGCAAATTCAAATCACCAACCTCGAACCGTGCTGATAGGCTATCTTGAGGCTGGATTGAAGTGGTGTTTACTAACTGATTAACAGTTTGTTGGTTTTGTTGAGTTGGTGATGTTGGTCTGGCAACAGTTTGGCTAGCAGACTCTGTTGAAGTAGAACCTCTTAAAACAGAGGTAACTTCCCTACATGTTGAAATACAAATGAATAAAGCTCCTGAAAAAAAAAGTATCATATCATACATAAATGCTAATTTCATATTTGGTGAGATATTGTATATCTTGACAAATATTCAATATAACTGGAGGGGTGTCTCAGTCTCATCCAGATAAACTAAATTTAGGTAAGTATTACAAATTAGCACCCTCAAATAGATACAGATTCAAAAATCGGAAGCAAGAAATGTTGAGTTTATCAATTCTATGCGAACCAAGAAATGCTGAGTTTATCAAGTCTATGCGAACCATGCATTTTGGGAATTCCCTACAGTATTTTAGGTTCCAGATTTGGCACCATATACTCACAGGTAAATCAAACAATAAAAATAAAGTACAATAGATACAGTGATTGTCCAGTAACTATACTTACCTACATATAAAATAATGATAACCAATGATAGAACCACATCTATACAATGTAACAATTCAATTTCTGAAACAACAGACATGAAATATATGTGAATTGTGTGCTATAATAGCATCGACTTGAAAAATTCAAACTTTCTGTCAAACGTCTTCGGTTCTAGCAATTCCACGAGTGTTGAACAGTGACTATTTCTTTTCACTAGTCACTAAAACAAATAAATTATAATCGCACAAAAAAAAAAAAAAAAAAAATGATAATAAAGTCTATCGGCTATAGTAACTATACAAAACAGCAGAAGTCCGGTTGGGAATTGGTACTACACGTCAATATACAATATTACTTTAGAAAATCTATTAACAATTCTTTTAAGCAGAACCCCAGGAATTTGAGTATTTAGATTTAATATGAAGCACGAGGAAAATTTAAAATCACAATCCTAAATAGTTGGCTATGATTCGGGAAAACTCTTAGCATTATTAGCACTCTCCCGTTTTCCTGTCCGATGTATGGCCTTTTCTGGAACTTCTAGCGTCTTTATAGGAAGTGTTCCTGATAAACATTCAAATTTGTTGTTAGCCTAATTATTATTTTATTAATTTCTATATTCCAATAGAATCTATACCAAGTTTGTAAGAAGCTAAAATATAAGACAATGACTTACTTCTGCTATACTATTTATAATTTTACATAAGTAATTTTTGTAAACAATTCGGTCAGATCCCTTTCAGCTGCCAAATGAACATTTAACTAATATAACTGCTATAGGCTATCTGTGACGTTGTTTAATTGTTTCATTTTTTGTATACCGACACCATAGAAAAATTAAGGACCGACACTTAACACAAGACCAACGAATTGAATTACAAGATGAATATCTTGGGGAGTTAGAATTTGACAAATATCATGGATTAAAGTGTTCAGAGAAATGTGGGGTACCTATCCGACGCCTATTATTTCAATAATCAAATTGAGCCCCAAAATCAAAAGCAATTGAAATTCCAGATTCGACACTCCTGCGAAATTAAAACAGAAATTTGAAGACGAGTGGAAAAAGACAAAAATAACAGTTGGCAGTCAAATTATCAGATGAACGTTCTGACAATATCGGACGAAACGCACCAAAAATATTTTGATGTCCCATTCCTTAGCTTTTTAATGACGAATCCACTTTACATTTAAAAGAGGAAAAATTTCTTATGGACAATGTTTTAGCGTTGAGATAATATAAACGTACAATAATATTCCTTAAGGGGGTTGACAACCCTAAACCTATGTACAAAAAATAGATGATTTCAACCACTTCTTTTCCACCTATCTATTTAAATATCAATGGAAAGAGGGGACTTTCAGCTATCCAAAAATATAAAATTTATTTCTTTATGACATTTCAACTTTAAGAAATAGGGTATGAAAGATGAACGAAAAAAACGTCAATTATTCCCTTAAAATTAGCATATCTACTAGGCTATTTAATATAGAAGGTTGAAATTTTGCACAACGCAAGTCTACATGTATCTCTACAAAATTACGTTGGCTTTTTGGAAAATTTTGTTTTGTTTTGAAGATATTGATAGAAATCAAAATTTTGCGAGTGCATTTACGAAAAATTGAATTTTTAAAAAACTATTCATTTTATAAAAAAAAAAAAGCCAACGTAAAGTTATAGAGGACATCGTAAGCTTTAGCTGAAGCCAAAGTTTGTAAAAATCGGATAAATTGTAAGCGAGATAATTGCAAACACATGTAAACCTTACGTAATTAACGATCATGTTGTTAAAAGATTGTCTTTCATGCTGTAGAAATCTTTAAGCACCTTTTAGGCATCGATATGCACCGATATCCACACAATTGGAGTGCTAAAACAATGGATTAGCACATGTCAAAACACCCCTACCCACCAATCATAAAATTTTCTTTGTTTACATGTGACGTAAAGATTTATGGGACATCACCTGACTTCTGGATTCTCCCGATACACATTTCTTACTTCGCGTGCCGATATTAACAATAACTGACCGGCATACGTAGAGAATGTTTATTTAGCCGATGACGTTGTAATCACAAACGTCAACCATAGAACTGTATACTGTCAGTATACAGTTCTATGCGTCAACTGACAACGTAATTTGAACGTCTACATAGAGGAATACCCCGTTTTGTTCTATAAATAGATTATCTTCAAGGACGGATATCAGACGAACTACTGAACCGATTGAGCTAAAATTTTTACTAGATGAGTTTCTTTTAATGCCAAATAGAATGGATATAAACTTAATACGTTTCTTGATTGAAATACACTTCGAAAGATAAGGTTGTCAACCCCCTTAAATATACTTTCAGAGTCATAAAATGCCAGCTTTAGATAAATTATAAACTACTTAATAGGTTCATAGTGGTTTATGTGCGAATTGTGTCAAGCAATTATTCCCGTTGTCTTCCCTTGCATATATTTTTTGTGTCCGGAATCAGCTTAGAAGCAATGATGGATGAAATATCATAAATTTTAATTTTAATTAATTCCCAATTCTTTTAGTCTTAAAGCTAACTGCCCATGAGCTAACCATTGGCTTAGTTTGATTCGAGATTTTCAGAACTTTAATTCTATTCTTACAATTTATAACAGTGTTAATTTCATCAATCACATAACAAAATCAAATAAAGTAAGCTGTCTAGATCTCTCGTGAATTTTTTTAAATAAACCTCCATCTAAAAAATATTGCATTGAAATGACAGAATCTGGACAAGTAGGTTGATAATAGCTTGTAACATTTTTCAAAAAAAAAAAAACAATTTCTGATCTGTCCTAATGTTGATGACTGCATATGTTTTCCTTGTCGATTTAATGATTTCTGATACTGCAGTGTTTTTATTTTACAATACCATACCAGTATATATACATGATTTCATTATTAAAAGTATCAAAAGATGAAAACTGGTTTGGATATTTAAATTTTGAAAGAAAACATTGCTGATAAAAAGAAACAAAAATCACCATGAATTTCCACTGATTTATATTTCATGGTGTTGATGAGAATATTATAAGTCCAGCAATAAAACTGTACAGAAAACACAGCGGAGATAGACCTTATGAATGTGATATTTGTGGAAAATGTTTTTCTCAGTCATATATTCGCTTTATTAATAAAGGATTAAATACAGGAGAAAATATATCTAAATGTAGGCCTAGTATTTGTGGAAAATCATTTGGCAGTTCACAAAGTTTAAATCTACATATGAATTATCGTAATAATTGGTCTTTTCCTTGCTCTTATTGTGGCAAGTCATTTGTGAGACAAACTCATTTAACAATACACATACATACAAGCGAGTGTGAAGTATGCTACAGAAAATTTGCTCAGTCAAGTCAAATGTTGTACCATTATGAGAACTCATACTGGAGTGAAAGTTTTTAATTTTCAGTGGTAAATCATTTTAGACCAATTTGACATATAAGAAACATAGTTCACCTAATAATCAAAAAACTGGTAATAGTGCAAATGTGGTCACCACAATATTGAGAAGACTTTTACAAAACTAGTTAATATGCAAATTTTTTTAAAACTTTTTAATACTAGTATTGAAAATTTGATATATTTATATGATTTACTTTATTGTCAAATAAATTTAAATGCTCTATGATGATGTATAGGTAGTGAATAAGAACAACAACAATCCATCTCATTTCAAGGATGATTGCATATATATTAAAACTAATAAACCGACCCAACAGGATTGTGCAACAAATATCCTTGCTTGACTGTATACTTTCAAATGGCAAGAGTTTCTTCATTATCAAGTAAAAATAGACTCCAAGAGATAGGTCTGTTGTGGTTTATTTACCAACTTGTTTATAAATAGTTTATCACAACTAAGGATTACTTTTGAAACTATTTAATAAATTAAACAACATTAATAAATGACACTAAACTATAATAGAATATGTAGCCAACTCATATGGACGGAATTATAAAGATAGCTAAGTGAAAACGTAGAATTTGAAATAAAACCAATCAACAGTTCACATGGACGGAATTATTTAGAAAAAAAAAAACATACATATCACTATGAAAACAGGTTACAGAACAGTCAGTTGGAATGCCCAATCTTATTCTGCATATATTATGACAGCTGTCTCGTAACTGAATGTTTTGTAAATAAGACATAAATATATATCAACAGCATGGAATTCTTAAGATTCAAGATTTTACACATAAATCAAAGCAAAATTATATTAATATGTTATAATAAACAAAGAAAAGTAAAGTCCTGTTTTTAAATTGACAATGTTAAAGAACAAGTCTATCCTCTTCATGGAAAGTAGGTGGTTGTTCCATATAACCCATAGACATACCACCTCCCATTCCACCTACTGCTCCCCTGTCAGCACATTGACGTTTACATTCCATCAATCTAGATAAATCTTTCCACATCTTAACTTGCTGTAAGTTTGGTTCATGCATTTCTCGGATAGTTTTCTGTTTCTCTCTTAAACTTGTACCCAAATTACTTTGTTCTTGAATCTTCTTACTGAAGACATCTCTGCAAAATACAATCATTACAGGTAGGAAGCAATCCAGATTCCAATATTAAGTTATATATTTTTTTTGCCTTTGAGTCTGACTCTAAAAGGAGAAGATGTTTCAGCTCCTACACCGGAGAACCATATGTTCAACTAATATATATAAATTAAGTATATCATGTATCAGGTTGACAGAGAGTAAACATATTTATAATGATTGACTTCAAAATCAAACCTGTCAATTCTACATAGAAATAGACCTGGTATTTTTCCTTTGAAAGTCAACAAACCTGTAAGTTTTCTTTCGTTCATTAGGATCACTTGAAACATAGGCTTTCATTTCATCATTTATTCTTTCTTGTTGTTTTTCCATGATAGCAGTCATTCCAGTAAAATAGTGATATCTTGATTCTTCAGCTTTCACTTCTTCACGATAACCTCTCACTTCTTGTTCTAGTTTCTGCATATTACTTTCTAGACCAGCCTGAGCTCTATCATATGATGCTTTTTTATTATCATATTCTGGTTTCAGTTGCTGGAATCAATGAAAAGTCTCTTAACAATCTATATGAGATAATTATGAACTAGACCTTCAATCTCTCGATAAGACAATAAACTAAAACTCTATGTGTTAAAGAAAAGTACATCTTTCTGTCTGTTTACCCTAAAAATATTGTAATGATAATCCTTCATGAAGCTAAAAAGTTAAAAGCATACCTGCATTTTTTCTCTCAGTGGTCTAATTTCACGTAGAACCGGAGCAAAGGTACTACGTTTATGTTGTATTTCCATATGTAATCGCCTAACCATCTCCGACATATCTTCTAATGTTTTACCTTTTACATCATCGTAGTCACTCTTCATACTCGACACCTTTTCTAGGTTGTCTTGTGTTTCACGATAACCTGATACGCCTTTCTTCTTCTCCACTTTAGACTTTAAAAATATTAACAAAATATGTTTGATATTGGTTTTCTTATCAAAATTTTCCATTTTTGGTTCAAACGATAGGACACTAAACTCAAATTGGTTTTTAACTAATGCTGATCTAATATGATCAAAATTGTTGCATTTTTTTAATAAATAAAAGAAAAGAAAGAAGATTGCTTTAAATAGATCCTTTTGTCAAGGTATTAGAGTTCACGTCCTAGCATACTGTTTATAGCACTTTATTTCCATCCTATTTTCTAATTTCACATCTGATATTCAAGCACCAAATACAAACCCAACCTACCAACTGTGCATTAACAGTATCCTCTTTCTTCTGTAGAATTTCCAAGGTTCTAGTTAAAATTCCAACTTCAGCCTTTAATTCAGCAACTTCTTGTCTTCTCTTTTTATATAAAGTACTCTTACTTCTTAATTTATTCACATATCTTTTAAACTGTAATATATAAATCATCGGGAACAAATCTTATTATTTAACTGAAATATCAAATCTAACACAATAGCCGTGCACATATAATATTCACTCACGCATACATAATCTTACTTCTGACTCAAGATAAAGTTAGAACACTGAATCAAGAGGTAAAGGACACTTAGTAATAACGTACCTCTTCTCCTTTCAAAACTTCTCCACCATCAGTGTTCTGAGCCAGTTCACGTTTTTGGTTGACTTCTTGAATAACTTGACTATATTCTTCTCTCGCAGCTCTTAGATTCTCAGCAACTGATTCTTTCTTATGTACTATAATGCCAGCCTAGATAGACACAGTTCTTACATTTCAAATTATATAATAAGGTATTTATTTTAACTATTTGAAACTGGATATGAACAATTTTTAGAGGTCATTAATTTTATCAAAAATTAAGATCATTCAGAGAATATGTACCCAATAAGCTATATTAACAATATGGTTACTTGTACACTGAAATTAGATTAATACAAGAACTATAATCACATCAATATTATTATTAATAATGTTACCTGTTGCTTAAATAGAGACAGTTTATCATCAGATGGATCTCCAGCTCTCATTCTTTTCTCTATCAATTCATTTACTTCTATATTTAATGACTGGATCTACAATGCAAATATACTTCACTACAGTAATCAATTTTTGTCTCTTTAATCCACTATATTTGGGTAGAAGTAATCAATAATTTGGCTTAACTTCATCAAATATTCTTATTATATTATCAGGAACCATAGATGTCTGACGCAAATCAATTCGTTCTGCCACTCATGCTCCTCATTTTTATGTGGAATAATTGACACCTTACTGTTTGTGAGAAGATCGAATTGCATTGAATTTTTCAAAAGATAATCAAGATATTTTGACCACTGCCCTTCATGGCAATTGAAAAAATTACAGGATTGGCTTATTCCGTTCACTTGTATATGTCTATATCTCATAGGTCATTACCTGTTGTTGAAGTTCATTAAGATCAGACTGTCCCATAGCTGGTTCTGATACAACTTTCTGAAGATCTTGAACATTTTTCTTCTTAGCTGCTACATCTTTAGGTATTTTCTCTCTGACTAAATAATTATTAGTCTTAGTTTCTTCTTCTAACCTTTCTATTAAACCTACAAAATACAAACATTTTTATTATATTATGGTATCCTCACAATTTCTTTTTTAACAGATGTTTGTTAATAGCAGATTTAGATAGAGGGGGGGGGGGGGAAACTACTATCTCGTAGTTCCGGGAAAGCACGGGCCTAGGAATCAGACCTAATTTTTATTTCCTCGCACCGATCGGGATTCGAACCCACGGCACCTAGTCGCCTAGCAGACGACAATCCAACTCGCTAACAACTGAGCCATTCACCACCCTATTTAAATTTAGGTTAACCTTCTGCTTAGAATGAACTACATGAATGTATTAAAGGAATATCAATAAAGAAATTTGAAAGAAAAGGGATTATAAATTAAGAATATTGAACATACTTTCAGCTGTAGCCCCAACACTAGCTTGCTGCATATCTTTTAATTGTTGTTGCATTCGTTTGATCCTTTGATCAGCATGTTGTATCTTAAAATCAAAAAAATGTCATTTTATTCATTTCCACCTCTATATGAGACTTTTTCTGCTGATATCTAAGTAGTATTCAAAAAAAAAAAAAAATATACTAACCAACATCTGCTGTTCTTGTTTCTGGTCTCCTATTTTCTTTTCTCTATCTCTCTCTACTCGTAACATTCGGGCTACATTCATCATTTTTTGAGAATTAGGATGAGATTCAACCTGAAATATGAACCAAATTCCTCCAGGAATAAAACATAAGTATAAGATAAGATAAAGATAATAAACTGGGGCCTTATTCATACAATATTCAAAATACTAAATTCAATAATATATTTAATAAGATATTTAACACTACCTCCTTTAAGTAAACAATAATTTAGAAGTCAGCACACACTCCCTCCTTAAATAATTTTTAGAATTAGAAAATAACCTTTCTCCTGAGTCTATCAATTCTCTTGTTCAGTTGTTCTTTCTCTTCCTCCATATTCATGATATCTTTTCTGATTTCAGCTGTATTATAGCCAGATCCTTTTAACTGTTCAGCTTGCTTATGCAGTTCTTTAAACTGTTCCATCAAATCTTCATACTATAATAGTTAAATAATGAAATGATGAGTACAAATTCCATTTCTGAAGTATTGAAGTCAGTGGTACAATGGGAGAAAACCGATATTGGGTAGATCCTAAAAAGTACGAGCAAAGATGTGTTCTGAAGAATCAAATGTCTAAATAGCTCTAAACTGTTTTGTGGTATTAATGAAAGATTGAACTACATTTAATTCTATATCAGTGATTTAAACAAATATTAAGGCCAACCTGAGGATATAAGATTGTGACTTCCTCATCTTGCATAATATCAGCTGGTATATCTATTTTAACAAGATATTTAGCCAAGTAGGCACGTTTCTGTAGTTCTGGAACTCTCTGGAAGATCCATTCCAGTATAGGATAAATTACTGGCTTTTCACCCTGTACAATTCCACTACGGAATGAACTTCTGAAATTTCAATATGATAAGAACCAACTAAATTAAATTTTATGAAAAATTGCTGATGCAAAAAAAATATCTATTGTAAATTAAAAAATCTAGGGTAATCATAAATTAATAAACATGGATTACATAAAAAACTGAAATGTATTTTAAGACAATACAGGAACATTGTGGTAAAAAATTTTAAAATCTTGTTGAAAGAAGCATTCTTGATTAAAGGAGCACTTAAATATTCAGTTTATAGAAAACCTAATATCTTTTAATACTAATAGAGAGGGCTTTTCTACTATCTTAGACAGAAATAGAAATTTTTTTTTAAAAAGATGCTGTCAGAAAATGCTGACTTTGCAAAAGATTCTGAAATAGGATTTTGTAAGAAATTTGCATATGTCATAAAATCAGAGAGAGCAGCTGGACTTAAAGAATTATTATCTAAATTGATAAAGAAAAGACAGATATGAAAGAAGCTATGTTATATCTACAGATATTATATCAACCTCAGATAGACTCAAGTAACTTACTGATCACTGAAATTAATAATCACAGAATGAGTTAAAATAATGTATCAAGCAAAATTTAAATTTGTTTTTAACAAACATAATATAATGAATGTTTAAGTGGGACAAAATTCTTGAACATATTACTCAAGCAATAATCACATTTTCATGCTTACTGTGTTAAAAGATATAACAAATCCAACTTGAAACAGACAAGTATCGGAAATGTAAGAAAAATTGTTTACAGAAAACAAATTAAGCTTAATTTTATGTCTAGAAAGAACATGTTTGCAACTTGTCACTGGCCAGAAGAAAAAGATGTGTCAATGCTTACAAATTTCCGCCAGCATCAGTTGGTGGTTTATATTTTAATACACGTAATAGTTGAAATATTCTTATAGCTGTTTGATCTGGTGTTTCTTCTCTTATATCTACTTTTTGCTGTAGAATTAAAAATGTACCAATAACCTCATTAAATCAGATCATCATATTAAGTTCAAAGATATTCATAGAAAGGCTACTTGAAAGAAATTAAATGGGAATGCTTCCGTATTTTTTTCTTGGCCATTATTCCCGTATAGTAACTATAAATACAAATATCAAATTGTAGGCAACAAATCTATAATACTGATAATGACATTATATTATTTGGTCATACTAAATATGCATAGTGATACAGTATATTATAAGTCATAGCAGACCTTTTTAGAACTAAAATCAAGTTAAATTCAGCACAAACATGTTTAAGTTTGGATCTTTACTTGGATGTTTTGAGCTTATTATCCAGCACTACAAATGAACAGACTTCAAGTTTATCCCTTGAATGATTTTCTCAAACAGCATCAACAGTGTGTAATACATACCTTTGGATCAATAACAGACAGCGTATCTGATAAAACTTGTAATAGATGCTGTGGTTCTAAAGCATCAAATGATATCAAATTATAATTCTTATTAAATGGTGGTTTGTTCAGTTCTTGAACTATAAACTTAAGCTGTTCACTCATCTTTATTCTTCAATTTTTCTAAACTTCTGAAATACAAGACAGTCAGATGACCTAAATATGCGATGTCTTTAATTCGGCATGATAAATAATTTGAATGTACAACTTTGCATACTTTCTCATTTCCACATTTTATATATGGGTTATCTCTAGATCTACTACTGTTCTAGTAGTAGACTACCTCAACCTGCAAAAAATTTCAAGAATCCTCAAATTTAACATGTAAAAATGGAGAATTTCAGCTAACACAAAATACCACAATTTTATTCCGCTCTAAAGAAATGATATGAAACACAAATATCCTTATTATTATTCTTTTTTTGTAGAAACTTGAGTAGGCCTAAGTCAAGTGCAAATTAAGTTTCATTTTAAGTTTGACTTCAAATAGGCCTAGTCCAAATCAAAAAAATTAATGAAAGTCATAATATTTCTTCAAACCTTTGGGAAACATAGAATTTAGTTTTAGTCTTATCACTCTTTCAATAACAATTTTATTAGACCTAGTAGAAATTATTCTCGTTGCTGTATGTAAACAATCTTTCTGCAAAAGAATTTCAATCCCACAATTCATCAATTACTTATGTACGGATTGTTTCAAGATTCTGTATGCTGAGAGCCAGTTCGTTTACTTTGTGGTCTTGTTTGGGCAGAATCAATGTAACGAACATACCTTCGAAAAGTGAAAGTAGCCATGGCGGGAGAAATGTTTAATAACACTGTAATTGTTTAAGAAACAACCACAGTTCAGTCTTAAGAATTCGTTTCATACTTTTTATATTCAGCCCTGTCAATTCATAACCAACAATGAAATGGCAAATTTTTGTCACCATAACTCTTGACATCAACTTTACCTCTTTCAGGTCAGGTGTCTAATGGTATAAAACAAGTCACATATTCAGCATCAAAATGAGGTTACCAAGAGCTGTCTATAATGAAATAATTGAAGATATTTTAAAGAAATCACCTGATTGTGATATTTTGGATAAACATAAAGGTCTAAGTCTCAATACTTTGACCAGCATTAAATCTCTAGAATATCAACGTAAAATGAAGAAATATCATTATTTACATTATAGTCAAGAGGCTCAACAAGTCTATTTTGATAAGTATTTACAAGGAATTTCCAGTGGACAGCAACATGTTTTGTTAACTATAGCGGAAGATGCCGATTTGTCACCTGCTCTCCTTGCAAGAATAGTTTTAGAGAAACAATTAGCATCGTCCGAAAATGATGTAATAGCTTCCCGTAGTTTTGTGACCCAGTTAATGAAAGAACCGAATTTAATAGAAGATCCAATATTAGCTAATGAGATCAATCAGTGTATTTTAAGTGATGAATTCTATGGTCCAATAACAGACAGTGTTAAACACTCTATTGGTTTTGAATATGAGTTTAAGCTGAAAAGAATATTAGAAAAGCTTGGCCATTCTTTTATAGGTAACATCTTTTAAGAATATTAATGTTTAATTATATTTTTGAATTATTACTATCTATAAATTTCTTTTGCTTGTGATAATTTCACCATCTATTTTAACCACTATTGAATAGTCATCTGAAAATTTGATTTAATATCTGACGTAGCTCAATTCTTACATTTCGATGCACTAAGATATCCCTTTGAGGTTATTATTGAGATTCTTGTATGAAATTATTACTAGTGATTCATGTTAATAAGAAGTGCATGTGAAAGGTTTCTTTCTTTTACTTCTATTGAAGTGTTTATTTCCAGGTGAAGAGCAAATGAGAGTAAAAGGTTATGATAAAACACCAGATGTTAAATTAGAAATACCTATAGCTTTTGATGGACATGTTGTTAATTGGATTGAAAGTAAAGCATCATTTGGTGACGATGCTAGCCATAAGACTTATCTTAAAGACCAGTTCTGGAGTTATTGGAATCGGTTTGGACCAGGAATGGTTATCTATTGGTTTGGATTCATTGAAGATCTGGACAATAATCAAGAAAAGGGAATAATTTTAAGACATGATTTTCCTGAAGATATTGTTACCATGAATCCTTTGGGATGTTAATGTTTAAAAAATTTAATATTGATGCTGTTTTCTAATTAGGCCGGATATGCTTTTCGCGAATCAGTATAAATTATGCTATAATATCACATCTTATTCTCCAATAAGGAAAGAGAAAAAAACCTACTTCCATAATGATTGTATCCCTTTAAATAGAGTTTTTTCCCTTTGTATCTGAACATTTTTTGTGAAATTGTGAAATTTATCCTATTGCAGCTATATCTACCTGATACAACAAATAGACAATGTCCCTTCAAGTCTCCCTTTAATTTCAGAATAAACACCTTATGTTCATTGTGATAAGAAAAAATCAAATGCTACTTTTTTATTTAACGAGTTTATTTCAAAGAATAGCACAGGAATACTTCTTGAATAAGATGGCAATGTAAATCCATTGCAGAATTCAATCAGATACCATAATTTTGATTGTATTTCTTTTAAATTATTACTCTCAACATAATAGTGAAGAGATTTATTGATGAATTTTCTGATGCATGTTTTAATCCGATGACTGGTTTATGTCTAAATGGCATAACATGTATCTTCAAGCAAAACACTAACAACAAAAAAAGACTACCAAATGAACAAAAAAGCAATTAGTCAAAATATGGTCCATTCTTGTTCAGTTGAAACAGATTATTTTAAAAGACATCAGTGCCGTCACCCAAAAAAATAGAATACACACAATCTTTCAACAAAGTAATACATATACACTAACAATAAATGACAATGAAGAAACTGGAACTCAATGATGATTATTTATTCTTTTTGTCCATATTTAAACTTTCTTTAATTTGTTTAACAAACTGTTCAAATTTCTCAAAATGCAACGTTCCTTCTTCATCAAAGAAATTTGCAACTGATCTTTGTTTTTCGATAGTCTGAGTTTTCTTGGTTTTACCGTCTTGAAATGATATTTGTAGAGTATATATGTCATCATACCTAGAAAATATTACAAATTAACATTTGGATTGACAAAAGTGAAATCTAGTATTAGTATAACTATATACATATAACAGAAAATAGTTTAGAATCGGTAAGTAAAAAGTGAAACTCATTTCCTTGGAATTTACCTATAAATAATTATAGTCAGAGCTTTTTTATTATCATGTTAGATATTCGGTTATGTGATATATCTCAATTTGTATATATGTACATGATAATATCTTGAATATTACATAGCTGAACTAGACCGAATCATCTTGTCTCTCACTGCATTCAACAGAGAGACAGAAGACCAAAGTGTAAAAATATCGTGAAATAGCGCAACCAATTTGGTTGCGTTGAAATATTCGCCTTCCTGAGTTTTTTTTTATCGAAAAGTTACAATTTTCCTGTATATAAATAGGTCAGCTACATACCAACCCCCTATTTGACAGAATAAACCACTGATTGTTGACTCTAATCTGAGTTGAAATATTCAAGAGTAGAGCTATTTTGAATAAGTCATTGAAAATTTCAGCCAATCAAAAGACTTGTCTCAAAAAATTTGATAAAGATGGCAACTTTGATTGTGTAAAAATAGCCGTCTGATGAACATTTATCGAATTTGCACACAATTATATAATACCATTTTGATGAAAGGTACCATATTATCCCACAATTATCCTTTACTTTACAAAATTTACTTCTTTCAAGGGTCTAAAGGAAGTATTACAAAATTTAGTGCTTCAACAGGCTTGGTCGTCTGTCTCTAAAATACGTCAACATGTAGGTCTATAGCTGAAAATAATGCATAACTGAACTTACTTTTTTAGCACTGATGATAATGTCCATACATCATCTGGATCTACACCAGCCTTGTCTTTTTCTAATGCTACTAAAAATATACCCATTTCTTTATAGGTCGTATAGAGTGTGAGTATACCCATTAAAACAAAGTATCTTGATATCAATGTAAGGATTAAATCAAAATCTATCATGTAATTAAAGTAATATTTGGAGTTATTTGCTGTAACATCTTTAGAGACTCATGGTCACTAATCAGAGAAGGTGGCCTCCACAAGCACATGAAGTAATATCTTAATTCTTTCCTGTATATCTAAAGCCAATCAGAAGACCTGTTACCAAAAATTGAATATCTTAAAGGATACGATAAAACACAAACAATGAGAACAGGTTTTGATTGTGGGAAAGGTTTGAGATAATCCCATACTAGAGCAAACATAGCAAATCCTACTGCTATAGTACATATAAATAATCTACCATCCATTAAGCTAGGACATTCTTTCATTTTATATCCCTTTTCTAGCATCACCTGAAATATTCACATGAAAATCAAATTCATTAGTATTACCATTAATTACAAAACAAAATATGTCTAATATCACAAGGAAAATTTTCAAGATAAAATATGATTGTGAATGTGGTTCTTCAATTCATAGAAATATTAGTATTAAATTTCTTGTCTGAATCATTGAATCTGAATTTGAGAAATAAAGAAACCAAAAATTTTAAGTATATACAAAGACAAACCTTTTTAGCTGCATCGTCCAATGAATTCTTAAGTGCAGTTCCATCCCATTTATCTATTTTAACTGGCTTGTCATCAATACTTTCGTTATTCGACATCTGAATTTATAGAATAAGATCAAATGGAACTTGTATTGACTTTGATGAAATGTGCTTACGTCTATACAAAATACTTAGAAGTCTCAAATATAAAATGTGGCTTCAAAGTAAATTTTTTTTATACACTTTATAGTGAGGTGTCAAATTTAACATCGAGGAATCTCGAGATAAAGGGAAATCATTCAGTATGTATTGAAATATTATCTAAAAAATCAGACCTGAATATTATTATATTGTCCTCAATAGGAATATCAGTTAACTCTTAGCCAAAGTGATTTAACTCAGAAACAACTTTAAGTTAACTCAGAGAAACTTTAAGTTAACCCAGAGCAAATATATTAGTGAAATAAAGGGCACTGTTTTAGTTTTTTCCCTTTTCAAGTGTTGTCAGACGGAAATTTCTTCCGCTATATTAGATAATGGCAAAATAGCAGGGAAACTTAACTCTTTTGTATAACAAAGTGTAGTTTGGCTTTGGTTTAGGAAAATGATGAGGAAATTATCATCTGAAAGAAATCTGCTAGAAAAATGATATTAGTAATTCATAGTAATAATTTCACCAACGTGATATAAAATTGATTTCCTTTTTCGCCTAGATCTAGCTAGATCTATTTTTAAAACTCTTAGCCAGATGATGGGAGATTGTTTTATGTATGCCGATGACAACAGTTGCGTTGTAGACTGCAAAGGCTGCAGTGGTATTTTAGAATGACACCTACTGGTAAGCAAAAATTCTTCAATGTCATTAAATAATGTATTCCAATATCTAGATCAAATCACTGAAGTAAATTCTTACCTTTGAAATCACTTTTAGACTTGTATTTCTACAGATGTTTTCTTTTTCGTCCTCAACCGGAAGTTATCACCGACACGTTTGTTAAGTCTCTAAACCAAAGTGGAAAGTCAGAGATTGATTGTTATACCTTTTCCTTGGTATAAAAGCTGCATAAAAACGAGTCTAATTAGTTATCTTGCATTTTGAAATAGATGAGTTTGGAAATTGACCGAAAACAAACTTTTATGAAATGAGGTTGATTAAAAATCAGTAAAGATTATATTAAAATCCAATACGGACTGTATTTGGATTTCAGATATCAATTTGAAAATCCTTAAAATCCGATGCTACCGTATAATAGTATCATATTATTAAAAGGAATAGGGAATAGAAAATCAAATCAACAAAGCACAAGCTAGGCCAAGATAAATTTTCAATAGAAGGGACATAATTATCTCTATGTAATGTATCGGTAATGGTTTGTTCCCTCTTTGGCAGCTGCAGAAGAATGGAAAAGTTTATGTTTCCAATCACAAGAACAGAGGCCTTAATCTAAAACTACAGAAGCCACACAATCGACTCGAAATAAGAAAAAACTTCGTGCCATTGAAACCTGGAATTCACTTCCTGACTATGTTTTTCATCACCACCATACTAATACATTAACCAATCTGAACCGAGCTTGGAAACATATGATAAACATACTAATACATTAACCAATCTGAACCGAGCTTGGAAACATAAAATAAACAAATTCAATCTATGATAAGCATACTAACTAACATTAGAACTATCATACTGGTTTAATTCATCATGAAAACAAATGCGCGCTCACATGTAGCCTATAATACTCAATATTGGACGTGAAAAAATAAGAAGAATGGTGGTCAAGAAGCTAACAAGCATAATTTTAAAGACCGATACAATACATACATGTTTCGTGCACGAGACCACGTTTTACTTGTCATTCAAGGATCACAACCATTGAAGATGATGCAAATTGGTGTTTAGTGTGTCAGTTTAGCGACATATAACTGCTGTTTTAAAAGACACCAAGCGCATGACTAAGTTACCAGAATATGTTAATCATATATAGAAGCGGCTCCAAGCAAGAAGAATTAGTTTTCATTTTTTTTAAATTATCCTACTAAAACTAAACTAAACAATATTTTATGAAATATAAACGACGCAGTAATCCTTTACAGGGATAAAATAGGTCTTAGAATGAACATAAAATTTAAAATGTTTAAACTTTGACAATAAGAGCTCTCTATTCAGAAAATATAAGCTGCCATAAATAACATAAAAAAATAAAAATATCCACAAAACTTAGAAATTACCTATAAAGATACATTTGATCATTGACAAACGATTAATATGGATAAAGCATTTTTAAAAAATGAATTAGTTTTCCAGATTTTTAGCAATTCTGTTTCTTTATGACACTAGGTACGTTCACTGATGAATATAATATACCTACTCATATTGAACTAAAATTTCGTGTTCATTAATATAGATTCACGAAGCCAAAATATAATTCAACGGAGGCAACTATTTTTTTTCTCGGTATGTCGAATTGCTTCATATACGAGGGTATGTATGCAGCATCTTAGTCCCAAAGCATTGTCTCCTTCAGAGTTGTTGATTCGTTATTCCATGCATTCACTCCAGGAATAAACGACGATTCGGTATGAGAGATAGGCCCCGAAGATGTCTAGTTTGCTTTCAGGGCTCTGAATTTTGTCTTTTTGAGGTTGGATGGATTATAGGCACATAAATACGTTTAGAAAACCCACATCTGCGGAGGTGTGGAAAATATCCCCAAGTTTTAGCCCGTAGTTTTTCTGACCGCACTCCACCCGCGCCAGCCATATCTGTTCAAATAGCTTGGAATAGAGTATGCAAGTTTCGCACTACCCATATCAGTTTAGAGAAAATTAAACAACAACGAAAGAAAAAAAAAAAAAAAAAAAAAAACTAACACACACAATTGAAGCGTTTTTTTATACATTTATTCAAATTCATTATTAGCGGATAAATAATCATCAGCTGACACTTTGGTTGGATAGTTTGGTCAAATCATTCTGGGTTTTCAACGCTACCAGTTACATGCTGGCTAGCACCATCAACATACATCCTCTCACCACTAATAAACGATGATTTATCACAAGCAAGAAACACAATAGCCCATGCTATATCTTCTGGTACACCACCACGTCCAATTGGGTGTCGTTTTTTCTCCAATCCCAGAAACTAGGAGATAAAAAAATGGAAAGAATTATAGTGAATATGTTTCGCAAACTGGTGAATTTACGAAAACAACTAACCCATGGTTTTTCCCTTTTCCATCGCCAATGAAGGATCGTGAAGAACAGTTTACGAAGCACGCTGCAATTATATGAAATTGAATTTTTTTTAATTCTAAAAGGTATAATTCATAATTTATATAAATGTTATTTTATCTATATTGTTGTAATTCAATGGTTTTTGTACATTATTAGTCATTTTACAGTATAAATTTAATGTGAGATATAAGACACGGACTTATATTGCAACACGTTTCCAGTTAATTGTATAACTATATACGGTACATCTGATGTTTAAAATGAATCAATAAATGGGTCATTAATATTCTTAACAATGTCACAATTTTGTATCAAGCGATCAAGTGATATCAAAACAAGTTGTTCACTTTAAGCATTGTCTTATTTGGGCACAAAGTGATATAAATGAATTACAGAGTATTATACTGATTTACAGAAACATTTTTTTACAAGTTTGAAATACTAATTCGAAATAACTTAAGTATAGATGTACATTATGCGAAGGTTTCACAACCAAGTAGTAACTTTACTTTGTTTATGAATTTAGTTTTTCAAATTGAATTTCTTTCAATGTTGTACTTACATAATTATAGGTTTCGTCTGACAGACCAGTGGGTCCTCTTTTCTCTAAATTACTAACCACGGATCCTGGGCTGAAAAAATGTATCATTTAGCTATCGTGTTATTTTTACCGAGTAAGGCCTATTCTATTTCAGGTTCTTTGAAGTCATTTGTCTGCAACACCTGACGAACTTTCAGAACGCTCATTGCATAGCAAATAATAATGGAATATCACAACTACGCACGGATATCAACATTAATAATATCATATTGCCATGAAGCTGCATAACTGCATTGCCTATACTAATTTCTGGTGGGATACTTCCAGGCGCAATAGGGAACACGTGACTTACTTGACTGAATTCACTCTAATACCATGAGGTCCCAATTCTACAAATGAAATAAATATACAGTTTAATATTTCGACCTGTCTTGAATTGGATTATATGAACTCTGAAATGAACATCCTACTTCAATCCTGTCATGAAGTTAGGCATCAACCTCAATCATGAAGTTAAACATCAACCTCAAAGATGAAGTTTAACATCAACCTCAATCATGGAGTTAACATCAACCTCAATCATGAAGTTGATCATCAACCTAAATCATGAAGTTAAACATCAACCCCAAACAGGAAGTTAGACATGAACCTCAAACATGAAGTTAGACATCAACCTCAAACATCAAGTAAGACATCAACCTCAAACATCGAGTTAGACAACAACCTCAATCATGAAGTTAAACATCAACCTCGAACAGGAAGTTAGACATCAACCTCAATCATGAAGTTAAACATCAACCTCAAACAGGAAATTATACATTAACCTCAAACAGGAAGTTAGACATGAACCTCAAACATGAAGTTAGACATGAACCTCAAACATGAAGTTAGACATCAACCTCAAACATCAAGTTCAATATCAACCTCAAGGTTGAGGTAATCTTCAATCACGAAGACCAACAATTATTGTGAAAAAGTTAATCTGTTTTTCCACCAGCCTACATGTTGCATCGATATAAAACCAAAACAACATACCTAACGCTAGACATTTAGTAAACATGTCAACTGCAGCTTTCGTCATACAATAAACACCATACATTTGTGGCACCTGAAAGAATCAGCAACCAATCTGGAGAAAATACGTTTCGGGGTCTTTATTGTGGGTTACTATCCATGATCGGATGAACTAGTTCTATAAATCTGTCGAAATGAAATGAAGTTTTACGTCCTACTCTTCTGCACCTTATGGGCTAATGAAGACGGGCAACGCCGTGCAGTGTGCAATGAGGGAAATTTTGCCAGGACAGCGGCATTAGCCTACTCTTTTTGCGATTTCCAACTGTCGAGGGATCTTTAACGAGCACAACCTGTAGCACACGGGGCCTCGGTGTATTGTCCCATCCGAACGACTAGACGCTTTTTCCGAATATAAATCAGTCGAAAGTCCAAATATATAACATTGTTTTCTAATTCGAATCGATCTTTAGTGATATAACAAGAGGAAACATTTTAAGGAAATAAATAGTATTCATACCGCCATGGTTGAGAATTGACTGGAAACATTGACGATATTACCTGAAACAGTCCAAGTACATGTCTTTTTTATCTAAATCTCTAAATTGGATATAATTGGAATTTACTTATCATCCAACCACAGTTGGATACGCCTAAATAGCAGCTTTGAATAGATTTCAGCACATGATAGTATCCAACACTTACAATGGTTTTCAATGAAGTCCAGCACTGAGGATTTTGAATCATCACTAAAAATTGACAGGGATCATATTTACTTCACAAAAATCAAACGCATCAATTTGTATATTTGTTGAGCTTGTAACATGAGCTAGCTTTAACAGCCCCAAGCCCCATCCCAACATGTCAAGCGAAATGATGTTAATCGGTGACAAGTGCTCTAAAGGGGTCGCTTAAAGTTGAGTTCGAAAAAAACCCCAAAACCACTCAATTAACCTGTACACACATTAAATTAGAAAAAAATAACAGCAAAAAATAGTTAAAAATTAATTTTAAAAAAGTATATATATAATAAAGGTAATTTGGTTTTAAAATAAATAATATTTATTTTTTGACGACTGAATTCCACATACATGCCGAATAAATAAATGATGAAACATACCCTTTGATTTTTTAAGGTGAGGAATAGCTTGCTGTGTTAAGAAGAATTGAGCTTTTACATTGGTGTTCATCATATCATCATAATATTCTGGTGTTGTAACAGACAGATCTACCAGGTGGCATATTCCAGCATTATTTACCTACAACATTTCAATCAAGATTAAGCTGATGGTGTATAAAATTAATCAAACTTTATCTTAGGAATAAGGAGAGCCATATTTCAGATGTATAGTAGGAATAAGGGTGAGATCCTTTCTGATGAATTTCCTCTCAAATTACATAAAGCATTTACATATAGTGCTATCTAATTAAAATGACCTAAAACTTATTCGAGATCAACTTAAAACTTCATTGGGAAAATATTCACGTTATTTTAAATGGAGATTGATAATCAACATACCAAAACATCCAGTTGATTGAACTTCTCGATTGCTTGTTCGATTAACTTCTTTCTTACTTCGTAGTTATTTAAGTCTCCCGCAAAATATACCACCTAAATAAATTAAAGGTACATTTTACGTCATCGTATAAATTGGTATATAATATTGATTTCCTTCTTCCTTAAGCTTATCTAATAATACCAAACGGCAACCTATTCTGTTATATCAGACTTATCATCTATAACAAACCAAACAACCAACTACTTTTAATTGATTCAATGTTGTAACCCGTAGGATTTAGAACAATGAGTTTATAGTCATGAGCCAAAATCACTGATTTCAATGAGTTGAGTTTGTTCACAAGCTATAGTCTAGGAAACCCATTAAGTTGTTTGTAGCTCGATGACGTACGTTTTGTTTAGGGAGGCCAGTGGCAATACATCTTTCTTGTACCCTTTTCAGATTTTCCTCACTTCGTCCACTCAGCACCAGTTTCGAACCATATGTAGCAAACATAACAGCCGTTCCTTCACCTATCCCAGAACTTGCCCCTATAACGAAGATTAAATTATATTTCTGGCATGGTCGAATGCTTTCGGAAACAAATTCATTTGCTGAACATGTAAGAGAAGAGAGATATGAGCAATACAGCTTTTTTTTCCTTCCCATTTAATTTAAAATGTTTTGTATAATTAATACTTCCTTCACATGTACGATTTTTCTCATACACGAGTTCCTACTGATCGTTAACTCATTGTTAACCGTATGTATACCTTAAAAGACTTAGGGAAATAACTGTCCGTAAGTAAAATCAGTCTGTCTATCATTTGCGTGCGTTTCTATGTCACATTTCGCGAACTTTCAGACCAATCAAAAAATATTTAATATGAGTTATTGCTGTTGTTCAAAAAATATCGTCAGCCTTTGTTTTTGAATTCTTTGTGGACACGATAGGGAGCTGTTTTCTGGATGGATTTTGATGAAATTTGGCGTGAGTCTTTGTAATTACCCAAGGATAAAACCTATTGAAAATCAAGTTAATCGAAAATTATTTACTATGAGTTATTGCCCTTGTTCTTGAATTCTTTGAGGACACGATAGAGAGCTTGATTCTTGATTGGTTTGGACAAAATTTGGTGTGAGTGTTTGTTATAACCCAAGGTCGAACCCTATTAAAAATCAGACCAATCGAACTATCTATAATATAAGTTATTGCCCTTGTTCTTAAAAACGTGTCTACCTCCGTTCTTGAATTCTTTGTTGACACGAAAGAGAGCTGGTTTCTGAATAGATTTTGATGAAATGTGGTGTGAGTGGTTGCATCACTCAAGGATAAGCCCTACTGGTAATCAAACTAATCGAAAATAATCTACTATGCGTTATTGCCCTTGTTCTTGAATTCTTTGTGGACACGATGGATAGCTGGTTTATTGATGGATTTTGACTAAACTTGGTGTAAGTGTTTGAAATCACCCAAGGAATAACCCTATTAAAAATCAGACTAATCGAAAAAGAAAATAACCATGAGTTATTGCCCTTGTTCTATAATTCTTTGCGGACACGATAGAGAGCTGGTTTTTTGATGGATTTTGACGTAACTGTGTGTGAGTGTTTCTTATACACAAGGATAAACTCTATTGAAAATTAGACCAATTGAAATACATTTTGATGAAACTTATTGTGAGTGTTCCTAACCACCCAATCACCCTTTAATTAAAAACCAAGAAAAATCTTTCATTTAACGATAATTCTTGTCAACCTCCCGGACAAATTGGCTGGCATTATAAATGTGGGCGTATTACGATGGCGCCATCACTATTTTTTAAATGCTGTCATACAGGAGAAAGTCTTAAAAGAAACTGAGCATAGGGAGCATTGAAATCATGCATTTTGCAGCAGGAACAGTAGACTGTCGCGATGAATTCAGCTTTTGTCTGAGCATTATTTAACTTTCGTTGATTAGCATTGATAAAAGCTGTTTACTTTTCATTTTACATGTTCATGTATATTGATTGTGACGCTTGGTTGCACTTTTAATGCTGTGTTCATATTATGTATGTTTTGTATTATATTCTTGCTTGTAGTCTAATTTTCTCTACAAATAGCTTAGCTAAAATTAGATTTTGAAATATTCTTTGGATAAATTAAATCTTATAACACTGATGTTTGGCAATTAGAAAATGCATGTAATATATTAAACGTCTTAAAACTCTTTTGTACCTTGTTTCAGACCATGTTCTTACAGCAACGTTTGGATATACATAACGTTTGTATACACGAACAGTTTAGGAACATGGTTTCTGACCAGGTCGTCTGTATCAAAATATAAATTATTATTTGTATATATGGTTCTTCTGAATATGATGAATTTGTAGATGGAAAATAGTTATTGGATTGATTCAAAATGACTTAAAAAATGTGACTGTCTCATGAAGTCGAAGTGCTCAGACAATATGCAGAAAAAAACCTCAAGACTCTGATTTATGATAATGTTAAATGGAGCTATTTAACCTACCGGTTACAATGACAACTTTATCCTTTAAACCTTCCATTTTCTGGTCGTGACTCAGTGACTACTTAGCTATATGGCCTACCTATATAACCTATAAAAATAAATTGTGCAGGGAGGGTTACTGATTTAGCTTCTACCATCCAGTCTTACTTTGTCTGTACCATTATATGAATAAAGCTCATGGTTCAGTGAACTTAGTATACCTTTATCACGACTGATCATTAAAGTCTGAAGGTATGAGTATGCGATCCAAATATAGGACTGAGGCCACTATAAGGACATTTTCTCCCTCTCATTTTCAACTAATTTTTGGTCTAAATTTGAAATTTAAAGGGATAATAGCCGTTAGAATACACTCGTCCTACGGCTAATGTTTGTGTTTAATATTGACTATTGGTTAAATAACTATGCATCCCACACATGATAAATTTTCAACAAGCGAGAATAAAACTACATTTAGATTTTTTCAAAAAAGAGAGCAAGCGACGACTCCATTCTGTTTGGGAATAAAAGCGTCTGGGAAATCATTGCGGGAAATCTATATGTTAGAGTTACTTCCCTTTATATACAAATTTGGAGGAAATAAAGATAATAATAATTACAATTTGAAAATCGCTTAATGGATGTATAAAGCGTTTTATTATTAACTACTTGATTTTGTGGATTTATCGAATTATAGAGGGAGTTTGATGTATAGTGATGACGCAAGGTAAGTCCACTGATAGATATATACTGTTATTTGTCAAGTTTGAGAGAAATTAAAATTTTATGTTTCTTCTAACGGCTTTTATCCCTTTAATGTCTGACACTTTCTTTCAGATTTGGTGAGATATTAAAGATTTCCTATGCGGAAGGATATTTCTTAAAATAGTCGTTTTGTGTGCAGTGACAATCAAGCGGCTGTTTATATTGGTATATTCTTTAGCATTGGGATGTATGTACTCAGTCCACCAATTCATTTGCCATCTATTTCCATGTTAAATCACAAAATTCAACCTTCTAGAACTTTTTCCAGAAATCTCGTTGAAAATTTTCTTATATGTCATATGAAAGCCAGGCCAATACTTGGTTTCTGTACAAAAAATCAAAATAGCATGACCACTAAACCACTCCATTTTATTAACATCTGCTTGACTGTCACTGCACACAAAACCACTATTTTTAGAAATAACCTTCCGCCAATTAAATTGCTCATTATCTCAGAAATTCTGAAAGAAAATGCAATTTCAGACATAAAATTTCAAATCTAGACCAAAAATTAGTCCAAAATGGGCATGCAAACACCCCCAAAGGAAGGGAGAAAAAGGATTTCTAACAATCATTAGCATAAAATCTTTTACTGGAGTCCGTATGGTGCAGCTATGGTGAAAGCGGAAGATTAAGTTAGAATTCTGATTCTCTGTATAATGTATTTCTTAATTGCCATTGCGGGAAATGTATCTTTACTTTTAAAATCACACAAATCTTGTCTTCCTTTGCTATGCAAAAAGAGAACTCACATTAAATACGAAAATATTAAAACGCGAATTCGGATGCCGTTTTGTTGACGTTATTAGCGTCACATGTCGAGAACTCAAGAGAAGTCGTATTTTCGATTTTTTTTCTAGGGTTAACGAATGAAGAAATAAAATAAAATGGATCTACTTTGATTTTGACTAGGTTAAAGTTTATAGTCATGAAATATATTGACCATTCCATTTGAATTTTTGTACAGAAACTAAATATTCCAGGCTTTAATGTGGAAGGAAAGTTTTCAATGAGATTTCTGGAAAAAGTTATAGAAGGTTGAATTCGTGTTTTAACATAAAAATAGATGGCAGATGAGGACTCAGACCAGTAAAACATTTTATGCTAATGATTGTATCGAATTTAGTCCGTTCTATTTTTAGAAATCCTCTTTCTCCCTTCCTTTGGGGGTGTTTGCATGCCCATTTTGGACTAATTTTTGGTCTAGATTTGAAATTTTATGAAATTGCATTTTCTTTCAGAATTTCTGAGATAATGAGAAATTTAATTGGCGGAAGGTTATTTCTAAAAAATAGTGGTTTTGTGTGCGGTGACAAGTCAAGCGGATGTTGATAAAATGTAGTGGTTGACTTTCATTTTGTTTAGTTCAAAATTTTCATGGTCATGCTATATTGGATTTTTGTACAGAAACCAAGTATTGGCCTGGCTTTCATGTGGCATATAAGAAAGTTTTCAACGAGATTTCTGGAAAAAGTTCTAGAAGGTTGAATTTTGTGATTTAACATGGAAATAGATGGCAAATGAATTAGCGGACCAAGTTCATGAATTACTGGTCCGTCACTACAATTTTGAGTTATTTCCCTTCTATAATATTTTCATTGCGACTTCAAAATTTCAAGATGTTGGTTTAATCACCTATCATCAACGTATTCCATTTATAACGTTTTAACGTCCACTGACATCTGTGATGGAACTTTAATATAAAGCAAGTATTCAAAAGTTTAAATAATTGGGAATTGTAGATTGTAACATTGCGGTTAAGCGTTGTTACAAAGGCACAGGTACAGGTATGTTGGCACATCCTCAAGAGTTTTGTTGGTGCAATTAGTTGAACAATTAATTATATAAAATAAAAAATAAGCTGAGATCAGCAATGTGCTTAACTTCGACATTTTGTCCCAAAGCTTAGAGGCCATTTTGTATTTGAATACCTTACCTTTTTTGTTACGTCTGCTAACTTTTGTTTTAAGTTACTCCTTTAGTACATGGTCAATAGACTATGTTTAGAAACACTTGCATAGTTCTAATTAGTCCGCATTACAGATGCATGTATCGTTCAGGCGCGCTATGAATATTTGGCGTGACCAGTGTTTCACCTAAAAATGTTAAACTATCATGGATAAACTTATAATACTTCTTACAATATTATCATAGCATTAGAAAATTCCCGATTGCCAAGCACCAGACTTTTTGATGGTGATGTATAACCTTTATTTTTTCGTAGTGAAAAGGTTTTCTTGGAAAATGCGTAGAGATAAATGTAATTCAACTAATCAGAGTGGCCCGTTTACGGACCATCGTCATGGATGGTTGATAGGCCAGAGCGTGTCAAGAAATAAACAAAATAGCCGTTTGCTTCCATCTTGTTTTGAGCGAGATGAGCGATTTAACACGAATTTGGTGTTTAAATAGACATTATTTTAAAATTTCATGGCTATGGAAAATATAACGGTACAAATGAAAGATCGAAATTTGTTTCCTATTCTTACTTAGTCTTGCTGTCTGTCGATCAAGTGAGCCGCCGCATCTCGGTGAGTTTTTAGCTGGTTAACTTCTTTATATTTAATACAAAGTTGGTCGGCATCTGTACCGAGGGATATCCTCTGAAACCTTCTTAAACTGCGGACTCTTTATTCTAGAAAACGAAAACAAGGCAATGGATCTTTAGAAACATTAACTATATGAAAAATATTAATAGATTCCAAATTCAAAATCGTTCTATTATTAAAATGATTCTATGTGACTGTTCATTTTTACATGCAATACATTTGCACTTGCCAATTTAAACATAATACTAACACACCGTCCACCAGATGCATTGAGATGCGTTACATTTGCATTGAGTTATGTCAAACAGTGGTTTAGCGAGAGTGACTATTGTCATCCAAGCTATATCGAATCTCTGATTTGCCCCGATGTTGTTTGAAGGTGGCATGATCCTCTATTGTAGAAGGAATTTTTTAAAGACAGTAGCTTGATAGTATACCTGCAATTACTTTATTGGGTTAAAACAAAGATGGCGGTGTTGATGGTGAATTTGACACTGACTTGCCTTTAAATGAACTATGAAATTCCGGCGGGAACTTTTTGATCACGAAGTCTTCAGTATGAACTCTTGTTGTAATTCCATTTAAATTGAGCGACTTTTGATTTTATAGTGCAAATGTTCAAGTTTAGAATATGGACTAATATATACTGTATTATTTTCAGTTTGGTCTAGCAAGCTGTCATGGTTGAAATACATGTAGGTGAAAAACAAAGCAGACAAATTCAACAAAGACCACCAACTTTGGTCATTATGATAAAAGAAACGTCCGTGTGTCGTCCATTTATACCTTTATTTATAATTTTGCTAGGTTTCTGAATACGTAAAGAATTTAATAGAAACCAGAATCCAAACACACTCGATGAGAAATTCTAGAGCCGTTTGGATTTACCTAAGTCTCAATGATTCCAAATAGAGTGGTAATCTCTGAGGACAAGCGTTCACAATCCTTTAAAGTAGAAAAGTGGGGATATTTTCAAGCCACAATAGAGCATTTTTTAAAATTTATTAGAATTGTCAATAACCACAAACCCAACCATCGAATTAACTGCTAACGAGAGTCATAGAAGTACAAATAGATAAACTGTCTACAAAGGAGATTTTATAGCAGAAACTGGAAATAATGTGTATTTTAAGGAAATTGGTAGCTTTAATATGAAATTTAAAGCACATTTTATCTGTGCCATACATTTTCTAAACAGATACAAGTGTTGATTAAATCGAATTTGCACAAAATTAATCTAGAACGTGAACCCCTATTCAGTACACTGCAATCTATATGGGTCTAATCTACAGAATGCCTTCAAAATATGACCTCTTCTCCCTATCTTGCACTCTAAGAATATTATTGGGTTCATTTTATAAAATAATTATTCAATATATTGATTGCCAAAATGGCACTGCAATATTTCTAAATGTTATAAGTAGTAACATCGCGATTCTGTTGATACTTTTACCATTAAGCTTGGTACACATCTTACAGTGAAATAAAGATACCAGATACTCAACCATAGGCTATCTGATTTCAGAAACAACATGAGTATTGTAACGACTTGAAAATAAAGTTTAATTGAATCTATTCTTCTTAAGTTTATCATCAATATTATTTTAGCTATCATCTTCTATCTGCTGTAATTTATTAATAAAAACCATGAATCTCAGACCACATTACCTACTTTAAACACGATCAAATAACTCTTACTCTCACCAAATCAACGTCTTCTGTCTTCTCAATTTACTCAAGCTTTATCACAATTGACCATAACAAAATTTCCGGGCCATCGGGACACTATACAATGATCACGAACGTCAAATAAAGTCTCTTGGAAGCAAGACTTGAATTGAAAGTTGTGTCCATTCTTCTAGGGTTACCCTATTGGCCTCGCAGAGTCTTTATCCACAATTTGTCTGTTAGTCAGCCAGCAGATGTGTTGATACAGAAAGCAAAAGGCATATTAATTTTACATTCGACTCGCCTCCAAGATTTTCTGTGTTTATGTTCGCTTTGTGTGTTATAGCGTCAAGGGTGTTCAAGAGACTAAAGATAACTTTAATGTAATTAGCCTGTCTCTTCTTTCGTCTTTGATTTGAGGGCAAGTGCGTGTCCATGCAAATATTTTAAAGTGATCCAATTTGCCGAGTATTATTTCACTGTAAACTTTCTATCTGGCAATTTGGTTACTGTAATAGACTATTTGATGGATGCTAATGTATGGCCTTTAAATTAACATTTATTTTTTTGTAGTGTTTGGAGGTTTCAAATGGATGATTAACCAATTAGACAAGCACGAAATAGCCATAGACTGGATTCTCTATTTCTTCCTCAAATTTAATTCGTTAACAAATTTAATCTGTAACCTTTACTGAAGTCCACCATGCATTTGAATTTCAAGCTCACACGGAAGGAAGTGTACAAAAATCACCTTTACTAACTTGGAAAATAGCTCCTAACTTGCTAGATATGTGTTTTGCTTTTTGCTATTAGAATAAAAGGTAATAATAAGTGTAAATTTAATCAATTGGACCATTGGATTCAGGCATAAAGCACATGGGTGTTATAGCTTGTGCATCTAAACACTATTATTTAAATATCGTTGGATGTTTTTAATCCTATAAATATAATATACATTATTGTGAGAAATTAAAGGAATGAACTAAAGGGGAACACCGTGGGTCGTTAAAAAGTAATTAAAATGACTGGAAATAAATATTCCAATGTAATTAAATCGGTAGAAAAGAAATAATATTTTTTTCAGTAATCAGTTTGAAAGGTTTGGTATTCACTTAATTATTGGTAATATTGAATATTTGAATATATCGTGACTGGGTCTGTTTTACATCCCAAATGGCATGTTATCGTCTGCTAATCAACTGATTATCGCGCCATTTTCTTGTTGTGATCACTTCCATATTGCCTGATAATGTATTGCTAATTTCCATCAATTGTACAAAAACAGATATATTATTGGCTTCAATTCCATTGGGATATTGTTCATTTAGGTAATTAAAGTGCAAATCGAATCCAACTTTCACTCCTGTCTCTGTTACAGTTTGAAACTGGAACCCCAAGAGTGTGATTGAAATCTTATAGAATATAAAATAATTGATTACATTTATTTTACCTTTAATAAAGAATAAAATATTTCCATCAATTATATTTTAGGAATAACTTTGCTATTAAAAAGCGAGCACCCTCGTGTTGTAGATGTTCAGAACCATCATACTCTTGTACATCAGATGTGGATACATATTTTCATCACTAACAAATAATCTTGTACATCTTGTACATCAGCTGTAGATACACGTTTTAATCACTAACAAATAATCTTGTACTTTAGCTGTAGATGCAATTGTTCATCACCAACAGATACTTTTGTACATCTTGTACATCAGCTGTAGATACACGTTTTAATCACTAACAAATAATCTTGTAATTTAGCTGTGGATGCAATTGTTCATCACCAACAGACACTTTTGTACATCTTGTACATCAACTGTAGATACACGTTTTAATCACTAACAAATAATCTTGTATTTTAGCTGTGGATGCAATTGTTCATCACCAACAGATACTTTTGTACATCTTGTACATCAGCTGTAGATACACGTTTTAATCACTAACAAATAATCTTGTACTTTAGCTGTAGACGCAATTTTTCATCACCAACAGATACTTTTGTACATCTTGTACATCAGCTGTAGATACACGTTTTAATCACTAACAAATAATCTTGTATTTTAGCTGTGGATGCAATTGTTCATCACCAACAGATACTTTTGTACATCTTGTACATCAGCTGTAGATGTACGTTTTAATCACTGACAAATAATCTTGTACTTTAGCTGTGGATGCAATTGTTCATCACCAACAGATACGTTTGTACATCTTGTACATCAGCTGTAGATCCACGTTTTAATCATTAACAAAAAAATCTTGTACTTTAGCTGTGGATACAATTGTTCATCACCAACAAATACTCTTGTATATTAGTTGCATATGTTCTTGATCATCATTAATCATTAACCGATACTATTGTACATGTACATCTGTGTTGTAGATGTATAATTTGATCATCACTAACTGCGGTAGATGTTATTTTTTTTTTATCAAATATGGGGCCTCAAAATTTTTTTTTCCTTATACCTATAAGGTGCTGGTGGTATTGTGAATGTCAGGGATGGATTAAGTCATCAATAAAACATATATAATAACTTCAATAAGAGTTGAGTATCAAGTATAAGATCTGTTTATAAAATCTATAATTAAAATCTTTCGTGATACCCAATAATAAGAATAAAGTCCGATTGATTACAATGAATATTGAAATAGAAAAATACATTAAACGGAAAACGACATCAAGTCTTGAGGAGAAAGGAAAAGAAAAGTAGTAATTAACTTATAACATCAGACAAAAACCTCGAGATCGTGTCAGAAGGCAATCAAGATTAAAGATGAAAACTAATTAATGGTGGATAATAATTAATGAAGATTTAATTAATTTCTGAAACCGATGCTTATTTCAACATCTTATTTTACACTCTCGTCACTTAAGTATTGGTCTACTCGGTTTATATTAATGGAAATTACTTAACACTACCGTCAGAAATGGATTCTTGTAAATAAACACAAACAACATATTATCCACCATCGTATTCTATCAGTTAACTATTCATTATACACAATATTAATATGAAACAAACATAATTAGCTATATGGACCCAGGAAACTCCGGAAGAGTGACCATGACACTCGCCATAGTTACCCAGTTTGACATACATTTCTACTCCAACAATAATGCGCTGTGCCATAATGTGTTCGATATACCATTGTCAAGAGTTTTTCACATGCATGGCCTGTACCACGTGTTGTCTAATAAGGGTTAATTTGAATATGCCATGTATCCCATTTTTCAAAAGGAAAAAAGATGTTCCAGCTATCCTAGTACCCTGTTGCCAATGTTACTCGACCTCTTAAATATTTTCGGAAAGAAGCTTTACTCACACACAACTTACAAGATGTCAGTTAAAATCAATGCTATTTGTTAGAAAGTAAGTCATTTGTAATATTCTAGTGAGAGCATTTAGTCGATTTTGGATTAACTTTCGAAATTGAAATAATCAACAATAGACCTAAACTTATTTATAAAGTTAAAGATTACTTTTCGATAAATATACAAGTTCTTTCAATAGAAAACGAACAAAGGGCTTAAGAAAAAGTTTTGTATTAGATTTAGCGGGATTAACTGGTGGTAGCATATGGTACTGATTTCCAATAAACAATTCACATGAATTAATTGTATTCTTTTTATTTATTAAAAGTTTATTAAAAAGTGACCTTCAAATACTTAACACAAGGGTGACATTCTGTTTTTGAGATGCTAATATTGTTTGACTCAGCAACATGTTTCTTTAACAATGGCTATATTTGCTGACTGTAGAACTTATACAATAATACATCATTGGTTTCCGAAACATTTTTATATTGGTAACGAAAATATCAAATCCTGCATAGCTGTCTTCGCCTCTCCTGTAGTGATTTAAACGGCCATAAGTATCTCCGACATATCTCCGACAACCCGGAATGCATTTGTGGTCATCGATTTGAAGACTTCTACCACTATCTGTTGAAATGGCTCTAACATTAGATGCACGCCGTCGCTCTATTCTACTGCTTCAACCAAAATGTCTTCCTAAATGACTTACTTTATGGAAGCGGCAACCCATAAGAATCCTCAAAAATATTAACCCAAACGCTTTTATTTTTCCCATAAGAGAGAACGTGTGTGGCTTATAAACTTCTAAAGATTCTCAAAATATATAGTAATTTTTAAAACATATTGTATATACGCTTTTCCTTTCAAGTTTTAACTATTCCAATCTTTGATGTCTTGCTTGAAATTTTTGCTGTATTTGGAATGGGGTTATATAGGCGAGAGCCTGGTCTCCAATCCTATTCATATGTATATTTTGAATAAAATATTGTTTATAAATAAAATACATCATTGGTCTATTAAAACCTCTTATAAACAAACTTCAAAATTATTTTCTAGCTATTGGAAAGCATGTTAACAAAACAAAAATTGCTGTGTTTCAGATTGATATATGTTTATGATAGGAGTAGTTTTGAGTCAACCTTTTACAGATTTAAATTTTAACTCGAGCGTTTTAAACTCAATTTACTTCAAGGTGGTTTGACCTAACTTAAATTCTCTCCCTTTATGTAAACTGAATGACAAAAAATTACAAATATTTTTGAAAACATATCTTGGCTGATTTTAGCCGTGCATGATAGGATTAAAATATTGACATAATTGAGGTTGTAAAATATTACGTTACGAATACCTAGCTCACATTATTTCATTAGACAGAATAATTAAATAGTGAAGAGGATAGGTTGCCACTCGCCGTGATGTTAACGTCGTCGAAGAGTTAAGTTGGTGGTATCTTATCCTTCAGTCTGTTATTTTTGCAAAGCTATATCGTCAAGTAAAATGATTATAATAAGGCTGGTTTCACTTGTTTAAAAGGTGGGTAGAAAATGAGATTAGAGTAATTCGCCTCTTTCACATGACGAGTAAACTAAATACAGTGTCAAATGCTTCTGTTTACATAAAATCTCGCATTTCCTCGCAAAACGTGCTCACGTGGGTTCCATGTGATCTTCTAGCCGCCATATGCATGCAGATTTGAATTATATGATCTACGTTTGGTTAAAATTGGGATTAAATAAAGGATATATCTTTAAGTGAAAACTAATCTGACATTGTTCAAAGAGACAACCCTACTCATTGAAAGGTCAATTGGATATATAAAATGATATTAAACGATGAAAAACGTTTCAACATCTTAACTCTTGTAACTTTACTCTTGTGAAATATCTTTTTTATCATGTTTAAAGTTTAAATCTTCGCTTCAATATAAGGGTTTATTTTAGATTTGTAAATTCTCAACAAAAAAGGGATTATATAAATGCTATTATTCCCAATGCCTATAAAACAAACCGGGGGCCGGGTGGTTCAGTGAGTCAGATGCTTGCTTGCTAACCTGGTCCTGAGTTAAATCCCGACAAACTTTCGGATTTTTCACTCTGGTTTAACCCTTGTCAGTGATACAGGTCGGAGGGACTGATATGGAAAATCTGGTAGCCTCAGTTGAATGATTTGTACAAAATCGCAATTCTAACTTATAGCTGAGCTTTGCACCTATTGGTGGTCAGCTTAAATCGATGTGATAAAGAGCTATAGAAAGGAAATAACTCTTATACGGCTTTTCAAACAAAAACAATTGTAGCACGTGATCGCAATCAAGTACACGTGCAGAGCCTTGACTGAATTATTTTCATTCTTATTGATGATTCGGAAAAACATATGGTAGTCATGTGACTTTCTCTTTGTAAAAATGGCTATAGGTTAGAAATTTAATGTGTTGATATTAATACCGACTTTAAGTTGAATAGGTGTCTAGAGCAGATATCTATAACAGTGATGTATTCTATGTATACAAAGTCCTTGCTACTTGTGTTACACAATCTGAAACTGCTGACTCTTTATTTGTAACCTGGCAAGTTTTCTTAATCGAATTTGAATGCCATTTCACATAAACTAACGTTAAATGCTTGTCTATCATACGGAGTATTTATAGGCGACTCCCTCTAAATATAATTAAAGTAACTTTAGTTCTGACCCAATTTTATATAAATATAAAATGAAAATGAAATCCATAAACTTTACAGATTACCCTGATTATATACTGTCATATATATTTGAATAAGAGTAGAGGCTCAAATTCACATAACATTTCTTATCGAAACCATCCTAATATCAACATACTGCGATATATTCCATAGTTACAAACGCTTTCAAGTCTATGACAATATAGTCATGTATTGACAAAGTGGTCCTCATTTAAACGCCCTAATAATTACGATGTACCACCTAAGGCGATTCAAATTCTTCAATAGAAATGTAAAGTTATTTTAATATTTGAATCTCAACAAAGAAGAATATAAATTGTGAAATATACACTTTCTTCAACCCATAAAACATCATTTTCTTTAATAGACTGTATTTTACAAGAAAAACAAACAGATGAAAAATGGTTAATAATTCGTCTATTGAAATGTATTGTGAAAACAGCACGCCTTCAACCCTTTAATACCACTGTTTATATGTCAATAGTAAATTGTGGCCAATGAATAGAAAGTTTGGTTCTTATCATAAAATGGTACAAGCAGAATAGAGAAACACTCAACATATTAAAAAGAGACATCTCAACTCTATATGAAGTCAGTTTGAAGAAATAAGACCACACAGTGGCTTTATTATTCCTCTTAATACGACGAATTTAATAAAACGTTAGCAAGTTTATCTTGGGTCTACCCTATAGACCCTTTAACACATTTCATGGCGCCATTTTACGTTTATATAAATCTATTTTTGTTTTTATTTCTTTAAGTTGTTTCTGAAAGGAAGATACGTTTTGAATGAATGGGATTAAACGTGTGCTTATCGCATATACATGAGAAATCAGATTTGTTTGTCCACTGGATGTTGACCATACTACAACCCAAAAAATGCTTTGAGGTTGATATAACCATACAACTTCGGTCGAATGCGATCCCATAACAGGGATATTTCAATCCTAGGAAAACTGCTGCATTTTCGATTCAGCCCCATTGAGTCTGTTCACCATGTGTAACCCAAGTCTCGGTTTTCGTCCGCGCCACCGCCGATTCAATAAAACTGGTTACAAATTTAGACACACTCAGGCCATGTTACTACAGGAAAGTTTTCTATCTTCGCTTTGCGTCGTCTATCACTTAATTGCTAGTATTTAAAACAAGTTTCCCGTGGATTCCACCAGACATATTGCCACAATCTTAATTATACTTCTAGTATAAGGAATGGTTTTATCGCAATGGCAGACTCGGATACTTATTTCACACTAAGCATACAGGTATATTATGTTGCTTGCAACTTATCCATATAAAATCTTTAGGCGCTGATGTCCCTTTGTTTTAACGAAATTCATTCTTACGTTCTAAATCATAGTATCTTCATAAAGTAATATGAAATAAGATTATGAAGCTGGTGGTCTACCGAAACAAAATGCCTCTTGACCATCTACAGTCTCTTGTGTCTGATGTTTGCGGAACGTGCTTAACTCGTACTCTTTAAGCCTCTTAAATATCTAATATTAAAAGATAGATAAAAGACTTGAAGTATATAGATACACCAAATTACCACAAAACACAATATATTTATCTTAGCTTAAATTATAGAGTATATACTTGATGTAAGCTCTTGTCCCTTTGATCAACCCCATTGATTGTCCTTTAAAAATAAATATCAGTTCAAAATGTAATTACTGTGCGAGATTTTATTTTAAGTTAAAGTCAAAGACCAAAAAATGCAAAGTACAGAGGTACAGTAGCCTGGCAAGTTGTGATCAGATAAGGTATACCTAACGTGAATATATTGAATACAGGGATTTCTATGAAACATTTCTTGAAAATGACAACAATATGATGATCGCTGTAAGGAAATTGGCTCAATGTTTACGATAAAATCCTATTTCGACAGATATGTCAAAAGTTAGTGTATTGTCATTCCTGTGCGAATTATATTGTGGTCACAAGATACATACAATCCCTCCTAATTTAGCGATAAAGCCTTGAACTAAAACTAAACAAAAAGATATCAGAGACTTTGAGAAATTTAACTGTATACCTGTGGACAACAATATGATAGTTGGATGCGTCGTAAATCAATTTGACCGTTTTCATCTTTTTCATCAAGATTTTAAACTAAATAAACGGCCAACCTTCACTCAGATAGCCGCACAGTATCCGAGACAGAAAATCATGGTCCACAAAGACTGCGCTTCCGTTGTTAGATTCGTTTCCTGAGTCCGTGATTTTCTTTATTTTGATAAAATATTGAGAAGATTAACTAGGATAAAGGAAAGAATTGCCAATTAAAAGGATAAATTTATTTCCCATCTCTTGATAGAAGAAAGAAGATCACTTAATATCAGTGTCTCTAGAATGTTGTCTGTTAAAACAAATAGCACCAAGCCTTGTTGTTACTCGCTCGGAATTTAAAAGACTACTATAAAGAGATGCTAATAACAAATAACATTACGATAATTCAATTCAATTACTTAAATATAAGTTTAATTTTCTGTGAAATGTGTAATTAGTACGATTCAACTTTAAATTTATCTAGGTAAAAGTTTTCAAGTTTCAATATTTTTTTATAATCAATATTTTATTTAATACATCAATGGGATAAGGGAACAGGCATACGACTATGTAACCCTTCTCCATAAATATATTTCCATATAAAATACTTGTAAATTGAAAAATATATAATATATGTACACAAAACTCAAACGTATTTTCAGTTTTAAAGACATTTATGGAAATATTTGACTAAGTTTGCAAATATTACAGGGGATAATAATAATAATAAAAATAAAAATGATAAAAATTTAGAATCGGTTTGAAAGAGTAATGAAAGTTTGGACATTTCTAAAACTTTTGAACTAACTCAAACTGAGAGTCTGTTCCTTTAAGTAAAATATCTTAAGTTCTTATTTTTATTGGTAGCTTATTTATAGACTGTTTTGGGCGTCCAAATGTAAGGGGAAGTGACTGAAGTATTGTTCGGCGTTTTCAAAATAGTGACCAAAACACATGCAAGGTGTTCGAAACGCGACGTAGAACTTTAGGGCCATTAAGATTATTACAGGAAAGTCGCAAACTGCAGTGCAGTATTTGGTTTTTGGGAGTATGATTGTATTATATTGTCATGGGTTTTGAGTGAAAATTTGAAAGCTGATATAGAGTTGATAAATTTTTGATTTATCTAGGAATTAATTCCAATCCCAATAACTGCGATTAATATGTTTGGTTCATAGATATTAATATTCAAGGGTGAATATTATAATTTGCTGTATAAACAAGTCGCTAAATGTTTTAATGATAATAAGCTTTTATTCTTCCACATATGAAGATTAACAATGTTTATACAGATACACGAAAAACAAAAACACATTTTTACACGAAAAGGGTGACATTCAACTAGGACAGTTTAACCATAGTGCAGTTCTTTTAAGAAAGAGTTAATAAAATATAGTCTTAAAGTAGTTACTGAATGACGTTATAAATGGGGTTTATATTATGTAATATAATCTTAAATCACTTAATAAAAGGAAAAAAAATTATTTCAAGCAACCAGTGTCTTTTTCTTTTGATTTTTCTACCCCCGACCACGCCCATGCCATTGAAACGAAAATCATCGGAAAACATCGGAGATCTCCGGCAATGACGTCATCTCAGGAACGACGTCGACGTGAATAATGGCCGATCGTGTTATTTACATCTAAATCATTCCTGCCAATTATTGTTTTTATGGTGAATAGGTGCGTTTTGTTTGGCTGCAGTGCCGTAGCAGACCGTAGAAAAGGCATATCTCTCCATTCTTGGCCACAGGATGAATGTTTTCGTCGACAGTGGACGCGATTTGTCAGAGTAACCAGGAAGAACTTCGAAAATCCAACGCCAACGAATAAATCCAAGGTGCTCTGTTCTCAACATTTTAACAACGACTGTTTTGATGTAAATAATTCGGATGCTCGGCTCGAAAGTGAATATCAGACAAGGTGAGTGCCTTTTTTTACAACCAAAAGCCTAGGGGCCTATTGCAACAGGCGAAAAATGTCAAAATGAAAATCAACACCATCACTCTGCAGCTCTTACGAACATCCAGACAAGTTGACAGCTGTCCAGAGATTTCAAGGCTTCAAGCGCTACAACACCAAATAAATTCAGTGGACTTGTTGGAGAATAATCACCCTTATCAAAAAAAGAAAATATAATTGATATGATTTAATTAACATCTATTTTTTGTCATGGCATTACAACATTTCCAGCCTCCTTGAAACCAGAAAAAACTGCATATTCCTCTAGGCCAGGAGGCATAAATTCAGCACGAGTCCTGGAAACTGCACAAGATGGCAACACAACCCGAATGTCTCGTCCAAGGAACCCCCAACACCATCTCACCAACTGTCTGTATCCCACATGGCACATTTGCTTGTGGTGAGGTCCATTTACAGCCTTATGGCCATACTGATGCCTAAACTGCAACCATGCCACATTTAGCACAAACACATTCAAACACAGTACTGCAAAACCAGGGTGATTGATTATACAGTCTATCCCTTCTTCATCAAGCTTAGCACACAATTGTGGAATCTCCCTGCAGCATGTACACTCCTCCTCAGTGAGCATCATCTGGCATCCATCACATTCACACCTGAAACATAAAATAGGAGAATTGATCAGATATATGTCAAATGCCTGGAAATGTCAAATGAAATGAATTGAGTTTTACGTCTTAGGCTACTCTTCTGCACCTTTTTTGGGGCTAATGAAGACGAACACATGCAGTGTGCAATAAGGATGAAATTGACGGGACAGAAAGGACACCGACATTAGCCAGCTCTTTTTCGAAAAAAATTGGGTGGGCAAAAATTAGTCTAGACTAGGACTTGAAAATATTCCCTAACCCTATGGAATAGAAGTATTCTGACATCATTCGCAATATTGGTATTCCTGAAGATTCCATGGACGTCACTGACACCATTGCAGTTGCTACTACTAACCGATACAACATCCCAACTAATAGCAACCAAACACCTAGTCGCAAACGTCGCCCTTCATCCTCGTCTCCAGACCCAGTCCAAGGTACACCTAGAAAGACTACAAAGATTTCTTCAACATCGAAACCTGTACCACTTATGTCTTTGACATTGCCTTCTACTTCCATGCCTTCTACCAGTTCTTCTTCTACAAATAACCGTTTCAACAACTTCTCATTAACTCCCACGTTTGCATTTGCTTCCAACCCTACAACTAGTGCCACTTCTTCTACTACATGTACTACCTTGTCTACCATACCCTCTACCAGCTCGTCGTCTATAGCCTCTATATACTCGTCTACCAGTTCGTCGTCTACGGTTACTATCAGTACTTCATCCATATCTTCTACCTCCTCTTCTACCATGCCCTCTTCCAGTTCGTCGTCTACGGTTTCTGTTACCACTTCATGTATACCTTCTACCTCGTCTACCATTACTTCCACTGTTTCGTCTACCATAATCCCTGTCATTCCTTCTACCAAACCAACCCTTCCCTCTAATAGTTCTTCATCCAAATCTTCCCCTTCATCTCCCAATCTAGCTATTCCATCTACCAACAGTTCCCTCCAATCTTCATCTCAACCATGTTCACCTCTTTTAACCTCTTCTCCATCTCCTTCCCGACAACCATCTTCGCAGAATTCTAAATCTTCTCGACGTAAAATAGATTATGATCCCAAACCACTACCAAGTCGTCACGCCAATCAAAACAAAGACTCGTGGACATTGCCTACTGTTTCTAAACCAGTCTTAATCCTAGGATCGTCTAACCTCAATCGCATAGATAGAACTAAAATCAAGCCAGATACCCAAATTGAGTCTTATCCAGGAGCCAAGATAGACCACTTAATCCAGATTATTAAGAAATACCAAATTCAGAGACCCTCTAACAGCATTGATCCTGAGCACATCATTTTTCATGTCGGACTTAACAACAGAAGTGAACCCGCAGAAACCATCCTGAAAAAAATGTCTAATCTTATTTCTTTAGTTACTTCTTCATTTCCAAACTCTCTTCTCTACATTTCCCACATACCTACAGCCCATTCTTTCCAACTTAAGAACAAAACAGACAGCAAAAATCTGGAGAGATTTAATAATATGATCATCAACAGTCCTCCACCAAATACCACTATCATTCCTCCAGCCAATACAATCATCAAAGTCAGAGGCGATGATATCCACTGGACACCAATAACAGCTCAATCCATCTATAGCCACTGGATGGACTTCATCACAGCTTCTTCAGCACCTTTAAACTAGATGCGGGGGGTCCCAATACTAGTCTCCAGCTTGGAAAAACAGTTGTCAACCTAAGTTCAAGAATTCTCTCTCCAAATGAACAAAAACTACTAGATAAAGGTCTTAAATTCGTACCCTCTAAAAAATCTTCATCACGTATACCATTAGTGGAAGCCACTAAAAGATTTCAGAGAAATTTAAAGTTGAACTATTTCTATAGAAACACGCCTTCTCGTGGTCCGATCACCAAGTTTGTAGAAAAATCAAAATTTACGCCTGCTGATAGCTGTATGCACAAAGACATTTTAGATACCTTTCAGGAAATGGATAATGAAGTATCTCGTTTGCCTATCGTAAACGAGAAAGCCAACCTCTCTCATGCGGAACGTACTGCTTTGAACGCTCTAAAGAAAGACAAAAATATTGTTATCAAGAAAAGCGATAAGGGAAGTTGTTGTGTGATCTTGAATAGGCAGGATTATGTCAATGAAGCCGAATCACAATTAAGTAACCTTGAATATTACACTCCTTTAGACAATCCGATTTACATGGAAACTACCAAATTAATAACAAATATTTTGAAAGATTTACTTGATAAAGACTACCTTAAACCAAAGCAATTTGATTATCTGAAGCCCGACAAAGAGCCCCGTCAAAGACATTTGTACACCCTTCCGAAAATCCACAAAAATCCCGAAAATGAGTGGTTTTCACCCAATAAAATTCCCAAAGGACGGCCAATAATATCTGACTGTGCAAGTGAGTCTTATAGGGTCTCAGAATATATAGATCACTTTTTACTGCCACTAGCTTCAACACATCCTGCCTATATCAAAGACACAAACGACTTCGTTGAGAAGATAAAAACGCTTAAAATCCCAGCAGATGCCTTATTAGTTTCTTTAGACGTTCAAAGCATGTATACTAGAATTGACAATGAGTCTGGATTGCGCGCTGTAAAGCAAGCATTCGAGCGGAAGCCCGACCCTGATAGACCGGATAAAGAAATCCTAGAACTGTTAGAAATTTGTTTGAAACGGAATGACTTTATTTTTAATGAAAAAATTTATCTTCAGGCTTCAGGAACTGCCATGGGAAAACGATTTGCTCCCTCCTATGCAAATATTTTCATGGCAGAATGGGAAAGAGAGGTATCACTTCTCTGCCCAAGACTACCAATTTTTTATGTACGATTCCTTGATGATATTTTCTTAATTTGGACTCATACGATTGACGAATTTTGGGAATATTTTAATATTCTCAATAACCACCACCCATCTATAAAATTAACCTCCAATATTAGCGAAAAGCAAACTGATTTTCTGGACACTACAGTTTTTAAAGATACCAATTTTCATGAAACCAATCAATTAGATATTAAAGTTTTTTTCAAGCCCACCGACACTCACCAACTTTTATTCAAATCGTCTTTTCATCCGAAACATACTTTTTCTGGCATTATTAAGTCACAAATCTTGAGATTTCACCGAATTTGTACGCGTAAAGAGGACTTCGAGGAGGCTTGTTCTATTGTCTTTCAAAAACTACGCGAACGCGGCTACTCAAGAAGATTCTTGAGAAGTATCAAAAGTTCCACATTAGCTGAAATCTCAGCTAAAAACGACTCGAACCTTTTACCATTACCAAATTCTTCTGTTCATCCATGTAATACAACCCGCTGTCAAACATGTCCATTTATTTTGCCCACTGATTTTTTTAAAAATACACGTACAGGTGCAATTTTTCAAGTTAATGACAAACTTAGTTGTACCAGCAGTAACATCATTTATCTTATCTCCTGTACAAGATGTAGCCAACAATACGTCGGCGAGACAATGAATTCGTTAAGGGTTCGCTTTAATCATCACCGATCTGACATCAACCTCAAAAAAACAAATAAAACAGTATCTAAACACTTTAACCAATCCAATCATCAATTAACAGACCTAAAAATTATTCCAATAGAACAGATATATGAACAACCTGGTATGAATACTAAGAAAGTTCGATTAATTCGTGAAAACTTTTGGATTAACAAATTACAAACCATGCATCCGTTCGGCATGAATATCCAAGTAGACTTTCAGATTATACCCTTGGTTATTCAATACAATAGTACAGCTGGTCAAGTTCCTCGTATAATTATCCACCTCTACAAACAATTGCAAGAAAAATTCCCAACAGTTTTTACAAACGATTTAGTTGTCGCCTATACCCGAAATAAAAATTTAAATGATATCTTGGTCCGTGGTAGATTACCTCTCCTTTCTTAGATTCATTTCTTTTCTCCTTATTTCTGATGTAACCACTATCTATAGAGTGCCTTTCCTCGTCATTATCTTCAACATGCTTTAAGGCTATGTCCCTTTTCTCCCTTTTTTCCATTAATTTTTCATTTTCACAAGTAAAAAACATTTATTATAATTGATATTCCTTTGATATTAATGTTCCTGTGGGAACCAGTAGTATTTTTTTACATTTCAGATTATAAAGATTATAGATGATTACTTGAACTTTTCATTCCATTTTTTTTGCACAACTGCACATACAATTCCTTATCACTGGAGGTAATGCCTACATGCCTGTGCCTGTGCTTTCGTAACATTGCTTAACCGCAATGTTACAACCTACAATCCCTATGGAATATATACAGAACGAAACAAAACATTAGGCCTATTCAACGACTTCCTAATAGGGCCTATCGGACGATCCCAATGTGGTCTGTTTTGAGTGCAGCGACAAAAATAATAATCCAAAATGGCGGATATGATTTTCACATTTTCTCTCCTTGCAAATCGGTAAAGAGTTACAATAAACGAACCGAATAGGGTGCTTATCTGAATTGAATTTAGTGCAGATATGTTGTGCTATGGATACAATGTTAATTCAATTGATGCCAACGCATTATAAGTTCATGATTTTATTCTTGTCAGTTGTCAACAATCAATCGGCATCGATGTCTATCCTAACTAGGCCTAGTGTTGTGTTGTAGGCCTAGCGTCTAGTCTAGCCACATCTATCAATGATTTTGACAACCACGCCCGAAAGCCAGAGGTTCAACAGTAGCACAAAATATTACGTACCAATTGAGGTTACCAATTCTTGGTGTTTGAGGTGGCTGCCCCACCGGCGCTGCAACATGCTCTGCTGGAAGAATAGGCCTAGGTGGGAGAGGGTCGAACAAATGCGGCTCCATTTCCATTGGTCTTACAGCGATTTCACGGTCATCATCGCTTACATTGCTGCCTATGCTATCATCGGAATCAAAATCAACAATTCCGGGAAAAGCACTGTCCGACAAATCAGAGGAATCACGGAAACTATCAGTATCAACCGTACTACATGTACTATCACTGTCAGCCATTTTGCCTTCTCGGTTCCTGAGATGACGTCACGTCATGTGAAGCGGGTTAATTTTCGTTTTCGGAAATCGCGAGAAAGTCAATTTTCAAAAGCAGATTTCTCTAAATCTACTCAATGAATCAAGTCGGGATTTTTTGTGTACCCTTTCTAGGTGGTATATTTACTATAATTGGGGGAGAATAAGCTTGTCTAAATGGCGATCAGTTACTACTTTAATTTTCGAAATAAATCTAGTTTTTTCAAAATTGTCGGTAAACATTGTTGGATTAAATTTTACGAGCTCATCTGTGCACTGGATACTGCTTTACTACAAATAAAGCATAATGGAATAAATCCTTAAGCTTGCTGTAAAAGAACGTGTGTACTGTTGTTAGCTAGATAGTGGTGATTGTATTAATAATGTTGTTAGTAAGATTGTGGTGATTATATTAATAATATTGTTAGTTAGATTGCGGTGATAATATTTATAATATTGCTATAAGATTTTGGTAATTGTATTAATAATATTGTTAGTTAGATTGTGGTGATTATATTAATACTGTTGTTAGTTAGATTGTGGTGATTATATTAATACTGCTGTTAGTTAGATTGTGGTGATTATATTAATAATATTGTTAGTTAGATTGTGGTGATTATATTGATAATATTGTTAGTTAGATTGTGGTGATTGTATTAATAATGTTGTTGGTAAGATTGTGGTGATTATCTTAATAATATTGTTGGTTAGATTGTGGTGATTAAATTAATAATATTGTTAGTTAAATTGTGGTGATTATATTAATAATGTTGTTGGTTAGATTGTGGTGATTGTATTAATAATGTTGTTAGTAAGATTGTAGTGATTATCTTAATAACATTGTTGGTTAGATTGTGGTGATTAAATTAATAATATTGTTAGTTAAATTGTGGTGATTATATTAATAACATTGTTAGTTAAATTGTGGTGATTGTATTAATAATGTTGTTGGTAAGATTGTGGTGATTATATTAATAATATTGTTAGATTGCGGTGATTATATTAATACTGTTGTTAGTTAGATAGTGGTGAATATGACTGTCAGGCCTATTAGTTAGATTTTGGTGATTATATTAATAATGTTAGTTAATATTTTTAGTTAGATTGCGGTGATTATATTAATACTGTTGTTAGTTAGATTGTAGTGATTTTATTAATACTGTTGTTAGTTAGATTATGGTGATTATATTAATACTGTTGTTAGTTAGATTATGGTGATTATATTAATACTGTTGTTAGTTAGATTGTGGTGATTATATTTATACTGTTGTTAGTTAGATTGTGGTGATTATAAAAATGTTGTTAGTTAGATTGTGGTGATTATATTTATATTGTTGTTAGTTACATTGTAGTGATTATATTTATACTGTTAGCTACATTGTGGTGATTATATTAATACTGTTGATAGTTAGATTGTGGTGATTATAAAAATGTTGTTAGTTAGATTGTGGTGATTATATTTATACTGTTGTTAGTTAAATTGTAGTGATTATATTTATACTGTTAGCTACATTGTGGTGATTATTAATGCTGTTGATAGTTAGATTGTGGTGAATATATTATGACTGCTAGGCCTATTAGTTAGATTTTGGTGATAATATTAATACTTTTGTTAGCTAGATTGTGGTGATTGTATTAATGATGTTGTTAGTAAGATTGTGGTGATTATATTAATTCTGTTGTTAGTTAGATTGTGGTGATTATATCAAAAAAAGTTGTTAGTTAGATTGTGGTGATTATAATAATACTGTTGTTAGTTAGATTGTGGTGATTATATTAATACTGTTGTTAGTTAGATTGTGGTGATTATATGAATACTGTTGTTATAATAAACTCTTTATTTACATGGGTCAGAATTAGGCCCAATACACAAGGACATGGTCCTGTCTCACATTCAGCCCATGGGGCAATACATTGGAAAAAAAAGAAAGAAAAAAAAAGAAAGAAAAAATCGAAAATACATCTCAATATACAATTCGTCTAAAATACTAAAAATACACAAGTACGTGTGTATCAAATGGACAGATCTATGTCCAGGCGATCAAGTACATGACTACAAAATAAATATACAATACTCTGGACACGTACAATTTGTTTAAAAATACACAAGTACATGTGCATGAAATGGACAGATTTTCAACCTACAATTTATATAGTTCCCGCGGCCATGCACACGACCGCAAAAAATCACGTATTATTTCAACGTACAATTTGTTTTAAAATACACAATTACATGTGTAAATAATGGTCAGATTTTTTTCCGGCGATCAAGTACATGACAGCAAAAACCATATATCATTTCAACATTAGTTTTAAAATACACAAGTACATGTGTATAAAATGGACAGATTCATCTTTCTGCGATCAAGTACATGACCACAAAAACCAAGGAATAGACAAGTACATCTGCATGAGACGATCAATCATCAAAACATACTTATATAAAAAAAAAATAAAAAAAAGGATTGCCAAAGCGTCAGTGCATGTGTTGCGAGCGGGCTACCCAACCTACTCCATTTTATGTTCTGATTTTTCTATGGAGGGGGAGGTAGGATTTGTCCATGCTCAAGACCAGCTTTAAGGATGTTTACTCATCCCCCAACAGTAATAATTTAGATTTTCAAAATGGTTCAAGTTAGGCCAAAATTGAATTGTTGGTGGTGATATACCTGTGAGAAAGGGAAAAATAAAATTAATAAAAATTACTTAAATCATTAAATCATGGAGAAACACAATTATTAAGATAGCCATCAGCAAGTAGGCCTAGTTAGTTAGATTGTGGTGATTATATTAATACTGTTGTTAGTTAGACTGCGGTGATTGTATTAATGATGTTGTTAGTAAGACTGTGGTGATTAAGATGTTTTAATTGTTGTTAATTTTAATATTAATGTAAGATAGATTCTGGTAATTAATTTCCAAAATGCTGCTAGTTACTTGTGGCGATTTTTAAATTGTGGTGATTATTTCAATTATGTTGTATGTTAATCATTGATACTACAAATAATGTTCAAATATCTTACAGAGAATTTCTCTCTAAGATTCGTCTAATGAGAGATAGTATTATAAGGAAGATTTCACTTGATACATGAATCAGTTGTCTATCATATTCACGTGACGTCACGCTAACTATATCAAATAGAATGTTTTTTTTATTGTTCATCTGATTTGAGTGAATAAAAGAAAATGTGCATCATTTCTCCAGTGATCATAGTATAATTAATTATTAATCATGTCGTTATTACGTGCTGTTAAAATATCTTATTTAAAATATATGGCGATTCTGGATGCGTAACGTTCTTTTTGTGCCTTTTTATTCCATAGTTCGGTGTATTTATGATTTGTCTAAATTATCCTGAGGAATTGCCAGATATACACTCATCACGCACCTAAAATAACAACAAAAGTTACAATTTAAAATTTCAGATGTATTAGCTGTAGCAATGACCACAACTGTCCAGGAAAACCCTTTTATGCTGCTTGAATAAATGATGCTTTTACCGCTGTTTAATTCTAAGGTGATTAGTAAAGAAAGTTTATGAGAGTAGTGACAGTTTTTATTTCAATTTAGTACCATTCTATACACTGTACCAACTTCAGTCACATCATAAAACTATCAACGCTACATTCACCCAAACAAAGCTGAAGTACTCTACTACCCAAATACTACAATAAAATGACAAATGATGTTGTCACACAAGAATAAAGAGGGACATATTTTAAAGGTTTAAGGGGTTTCGCTATCAACTTGTTATAACGACAATGTATCTCTTCGCGACCGTAACTCCGAGGGATAATTATGGGTTAGCGGGCAGTCAGTCGCGACAGCATGTATTTACCCTACTAAATAATCGTTCACGGCAAAACAGCAAACCACAACACAAAAACGATTTTACGTCACACATAATATACTTTAGAAAAGTGCATTATAAAGGAAATATACTTGTGTAGGACGATGAAATGTCAAATGGAGAATGTTTGAAGACGTTTTCTGTATAAATAATATTATAAACATTATACAATTTGTTTTTTTATTAATGACCATGTGGTGCTAGCTTGTTGTTCTGTTCAATCGTTGCCCTTGACGATCGACTTTAATTTTGGTTAATAGTTTCAGACTGATTTGCTTTATTTATTTTATTTTAACACACGAGTTAAACATAGGTCTGAACTGGAACTGAGTTCTCATCTATTGGTGAGTTCAAAGTATTTGATGAAACGTTTTATAAAATACATTAATGTATCTATTACATCTAGAGTGAATTAATCTAAATCAGAGAAAATATATTCCAATTGAACCATTTCTTTATGTTTATTTCGCTTTATAAAATTCCTTCAAACAACTTCAAATGCATATCAAGATGGTATTCATATAGTCTTTAAAATCGTATTTCGTTTCCCTTTTGTACGTGAAGCAGGTGAAATTTTCATTTAATCAACAGCTAAAAGAGAAAAAATCTGAGAGCATTTTTCATTTCTAACGGTAACTATGAATTATTAAATGAACCAGAAAAGGTACCAGTAAATATAAAAAAGGATCCTTATCAAATTACCATCAAAATAAATATATCCATTATCCCAGTGCTGAAATATTCATAAAGTAATAAAATATATTGCATGATGAAGAAATCAACCATGTTATTATTATGAGAGCTAATAATGTCATTAAAGCGATGATAAAATCGTCGATAGTCCAAAGACGCCCCTTGTGGAATGGCATATGGCCCCACAACAACTTTAATCATTGCTTGCATGTCAACGTACAATAATCTCAGCTAACTTTCACTCTTCGATTGCTACAACAATAGGTGGATGCCGAGCTTAGTTCAAAGTAGATTTATCGTTGCGTTTAGTGTAAAGTTAATTAATTTAAGTTAATTAAAAGCCATTTTCTTTCTATTCTCACCAATTAATCATTACACGAAAGTGATCAAAAGCTATGAAATATTTAATGGCGAGATAACTGGGTAGCTGGTTGTTCAATTATTCATTCCATTAGAGAGGTGGGGTTTTTACATCTACAATAGATATCATAGATACAAGGTAAACAAAGTTGCCGTTAGTCTTGTCTTGTACGAGGAGATTCCCTCGAAAATAGCAGTGATTATTTACCAAATATAACGATCGGGGATAGATGTCGAGTCACTGTGTGCTTACTACAACTGATGAAACACAATATACTCTTCTCTGGGTGTATTGCCTCGCCGCATTACTAATAATAATCCTGAAGTATAAAGAATCTGATTCCCCTGTAAAAATATGTCCCTTGTTCTAAATGACTGATATACATCTAATATATTTGACTATATATTAGGATTATGGATAATGATCAGCTACTTATGAAAAATAATATCAACATTTACACAGCAGTTTATCAACCCAGAAGAATACAATAAGTAACTATATTATCGTTTACTAAACGGTCTGCCAGCATTTATTATAACAAAAGATGAACAAAACAGGAATTTAAAACCGACCAATTATTGTCACGTTGTTATGGTTTGGTTGGTGTAAATTTCATATTAGTAACAAAACTGGAAACGAAGTAATTAATCGTCTTATATTTAAAAGGTAATATAGATGGATTGTATTTTGAGGCGACGTGAATCTTATCAGTTCATCGCTGATCCTCCCATTCGTCTACAATCTACCACTTTAAAAACTTACAAAAAGTCGCATCCTAGGTTGTAATTAAGCTCAAAACAGTTCTTCACGTATTCTTAAGTATTGGCTATTTGCTAGTGTATAGGAAATTACCCTTTGTTGTATGGATTCATGCAATTGTCTACATGCCTCAATTACCTGATTATAGGCTTAAAATAGACAGCTCTAGTCAGTAGCATGTGACCTTGTTCAGACAGCCATAACCCCCTTTAAGAAACAACCTGACATAAAGTATATCATACCCAACTAAAAGTCATATCATCCCCACTTGAAATCTATCAGTGAATAATGAAGCTAGGCTTTACACGTGGATTAGAGCTTCTTTTGTTCTGTACTCGACGTCAATTTTCTTTCTTCCTCTTAAAGCATTTTCATTACACATAATAACATAGCTTCTATTTTGTTAGTTAGACACTTAACTGTTACTTTTGACATTATCTTCGAAAGAAAAATATTTAAAAAATATGGTACATTATTTAAAGCGTATAAAATCATTCAACTCCCAAATAATTATAGAGCCGTTAAGCAATGATTGATGTGCACGTCTATGGCCAGTGCCTTATGTCAAGGTACAGAGACGTATGATAAAGAAGAAGCTTTCAGCGCCAAATTCATTCATGGGTATTGCTTACAGTTTAAACAGTGAAATTGTTACTGCAATGTATTTGTGGTGGTTTCATATTAAAAATCATGGATATATAATTAATATTATTCTGCATTGATTATTAAATAACTTTATTATATATTTATGTAGTTTTGATATTCTTATTATTGTTAGAACCGTTCCTCCATCAACTACCAAAATTACTTCCTTTGAATAATATACATAACAGACATGGTTCTTATGCAAAACATACAATGTTTCCACATTTAAGGTTAATGTTCTTTAAGACAAGCACACCAGAGGATGTTGAGATGATTATGTGACCGACAAGAAAGAAGTCGGAATAAGACTTCAGTGATGATAGGGTTAAGGCGTTACACTACCTATCTGATCATTTACAAATTATTATACAAAGAACAAGGGTGATTATTCACAGGCAAGATGAAATATTTTCATCGACGAGCAAGAACTTCTCACACAAATATTAGAATCAGTGGTGTGAAAACCGTAAACGGCGTATGCATTTATAATCTGGGGAAGGCAACAGAAAGCGAAAGGAGTAGCAAAAGTGCTTATCTGATAAGGGAAATCACTCTTTTTGGTGTGAAATTAACGCGCTCTTCCAATAGAACAGGAAAAGACCTACAGCCACTGATCTCGGATCCTGAGGAACATATAGTGAGCTTTTTATACGACATATAGAAATAGACGTAGGTAAAGAAGCACTAGATATATGGATAACTTGTTTACGCTACATGTATGAGCATGTGAAACGTTGAAATTGATAAATATCAGAAATAGTAAATCCATATACATGTATTTAGTGCTTTTTCATATAGTGAGCTGTATGTTGACAAATCGAAGTGACAAAGTAATCACACCCAATTCGGTTTGATACCATCTTGACTACAAAAGTTCCAACAATTAAATAACTGAAGGATTACTTGAGAGGATAATTTACGCGCCATTTTACTGAAAGCAAAAATAATATTCTTTGTTTGGCATATGCTGACACCTTTAGAAAGAAGTGACTCTATTAAAAAGCTATTTATTTATAATTCATATTGAACTTATTTCCATCAAATAAATACGATAAATATATCTTAATCCCCATATTAGAAACTTTATGGTGACTTCAATACATAACTTTGTACACAATAAATTCTGTCCCATTCAAACCACTTAATACCTGTGTGAACATTTCAGACTGAATACATCCTTATTTGTGAAAAATAAAAAGGCGATGAAAAGCCTATTTTTACGGATATAGGTATATTATGAGGTTCTTAGATATTTGTGTACATACACCTAACTATACCTATATCAATTTAATACGTTTAAATATTGCATTATAAGTGAGAAATGTATCGCCAAAAGGTGATACGTCGCATATTCATAATCAATGTATCGGAAAATTAACCAAAATGCAAAGTACCTGATGATCTAGACACCAGTCGAGCAGAACAATGAGTCTTTTGTGTTTAATATCTGACACAATATTTGATAACATTTTTCTTTTCTTCTTATATTATTTAGTCTTTTCTGACACAAGATTTAATTCGCATATTGTTTTTCTGATAAATTAATATCCTTTATTTCGCATAGTTGACTTATTGAGGTGAAAGCGCGTCCTTAGACACAATATTGTTTCACATAATTCAACAGACACAAATAGAGAGCTAGCAATAATCAATTCCTCCATGTGAAATTTACAAATTTTGACTAGGATTGAGTATTAAAGTACTTGTTAAAACATTTGATAGGCTAAAATTAAGCAACAGACACGTTCTGTTTGTTTAAAATATCGTTTGTTTGATGTTATTTTGTGAAAGTTTATTATTGAAATGCTGTCATTTGTTTTTTATTATATTTAATATTGATACAAACGATTTTCATTTCAATATTTCAAATGGTGATTTTATGTTAAATAAGTCATTGAGGAAATTAGGAAAATTTGCGAAATTTCCTCCATTCACCAAATACCCATGATTATGCAAAATCATTTGACATTATTTGTTACTTAAACTTTTGTTGAGGAATATAAAAAATTGATTTTTTAACACTATGTTTGTAGCTTGGATTTAAGTCATTATCATTTGCGTCACAAATTCTCTGGAACAAAAGTCACATATAAAAATTTTCCTAAAACTTTAAAGCAAATTGCAGGTCTATAGGGGGACCAAATGAATAGAAAGGAAAAATTAAGTTCCCTCCATACCACAGAAAGAACACATAGCAGAAAATAAGAAATGAAATTAGGTGTATAGACATAAACGTGGTGACGACATGAAAAGTTGTATGTCATCTAGAATGAAGGTAGATATGAAATTGAAATAGGATATTAAATGAGGTAAGAAATTAGATAACAAAAGATATATATTTAACTGAAAGAAGATATGAAATGAAGGTTGATGTTAAATGAAGGTGGATATTAAATGATTGAAGTTTATGTTAAATGAAGGGTATATATTTGAATGAAGGTTGATGTTAAATGAAGGTGGATATTAAATGAAGATAGATAATGAAGGTGGATGTTAATTGATGGAAGATATATGTTAAATGAAGGTAGTTTTTTAAATAAGGTGCTTATTAAAAAAAATTAAGGCTAATGTTAGTGAAGGTCGATGTTAAATGATGGAAGATATATGTTAAATGAAGGTGCATATTAAAAAAATTAAGGCTAATGTTAAATGAAGGCTGATGTTAAATGAAGGTGGATGTTAAATGATTGAAGATATATGTTAAATGAAGGTAGGTATTAATGAAGGTGCTTATTAAAAAATTAAGGCTATTTTAAATATGAAGGTGGTTGTTAAATAAATGGAAAAAATTTTATGTTAAAATGAAGGTAGGTATTTAATGAAGGTGCATATTAAAAAAATTAAGGCTAATGTTAAATGAAGGCTGATGTTAAATAAAGGTGGATGTTAAATGATGGAAGATATATTTTCTAAATGAAAGCTGATGTTAAATGAAGGTGGATGTTCAATGATGGAAGATATATGTTAAATGAAGGTAAGGATTTAATGAAGGTGCTTATTAAAAAAATTAAGGCTAATGTTAAATGAAAGCTGATGTTAAATGAAGGTGGATGTTCAATGATGGAAGATATATGTTAAATGAAGGTAAGGATTTAATGAAGGTGCTTATTAAAAAAATTAAGCTAATGTTAAATGAAAGCTGATGTTAAATGAAGGTGGATGTTCAATGATGGAAGATATATGTTAAATGAAGGTAAGGATTTAATGAAGGTGCTTATTAAAAAAATTAAGGCTAATGTTAAATGAAAGCTGATGTTAAATGAAGGTGGATGTTCAATGATGGAAGATATATGTTAAATGAAGGTAAGGATTTAATGAAGGTGCATATTAAAAAAATTAAGGCTAATGTTATATGAAGATGGATGTTAAATGATGGAAGATGCTGAATGTAGGCAATAAATGGTGAATATTAAATCTTTTTATCAAATGAGGATTGATGTTAAGAGTTAATTTTTAATATGAAGGTAGGTATTAATACAGGTAACTTTTATATGAGATGAAATATTTTAAACTGAAGGTATATGAAATGATATTGGCGTATTTATTAACTAAATGATCAATTATATGTGAAAATAAAATAAGTAAGAGATAAAAAAAAATTCAATTTTTGGGAGAATTATATTTTTAAGTATATATAGAGATAATTAGAAAATAATTAAAAATTTATAAGAACAGTTTAGCAATATTTATTTCATTCACCTTGAAACTGATTAGAAAATTCTTTTCAATTTTATTTAATAGACAACATAAATTTGTTGTGTCATATGGAGCCAACAAGGTTTCTTTATCGGCATCTGTGACCATGATTTAAATGTAGCTATTATCTAGAAATATAATTTCTTTTTGTGATTTTTTAAATTGATTGTGTTGCTGGTATATTCATATTATCTTTCTTTTTAAAACTCATTTCATAATTTATAGTTTATTGAATGTCGGTGTCATTGTTCCCTTTAATGCAAGTTATAGTTAATGTTACTTAACATATAATTTTCAAGACCATTTATTGAAAGTTTATCCTATTGACTCTAATTTCTTGAATGTTTGTTTCAAAATGTATATAGTTTTTATGTTGGTCCAAACTTTAAACGTGTAGCTTTTATTGTTACATTGAAAGGAAATACAGCTGTATTACGGTGCTTCGTTATTCAACATCGTTCTGAATTGTTTTCTCTGTTTGTTTGTTCTGTGGAAAATTTATTTTAATAGTCAAATGCTAGTAACAGCTGAATTTCTTAATAATTTTTGGAGAGGAGAAATTGCGTTAAAATATATTTTTTGAGCTATTTACTAGTCCGTATTTTGATCATTTACATCAACAATTGTCTATCTAGCCTAGCCACGTTTGAAATCTTTTTTTTAAATATTGGTAATAGTTACAGAAAATTTTCATATTGACGTGCGGGTATATTATAATTACCCTGTAAGTAAGTATTAATTGTAATTATGTGAATGATAGATGTTAACTGAACTCATTGACAGTTGACTATGATTTAATATCTAATAGTTGCTAATATTGCCCCGTATTGAATTTAATAGTAATTTTGTTTCAATTAATCTTAAGTTCTTAAGAAATTTTATAGATTTTATATACTGCTAATATGAGGGAGACAATTTCATAGACAGTTTCATATATTTAGTGAAATAAATCACAGAGCTTAATTTTTATGTAGAAAACACATGACATAAATATTATTGTAAATTATTTAATGCATGGACGAATGCATTTTGATTCGTAATAATGTAGGCTAATAATATTTAACGACAGAAGAATATCAATGTAACTGATGTTTCCTAAAGTCATTACATTAAATCCATGTTTGTTTGAAAAATCCACAAACAAGATACAATTTTGAACAATTTTTTCGATATGGCCTTTCCCTTACACCGAAACCCCTAAAACTACCATGGACCCAACCCCAGTCTTTTTGACTATGTTGATAAATATACAAACTATCAGTAGATTTATCATAAATTTTATTTAAAGATTCAAATTTAAATACAACACAATACGATTGCTCAATAAGTCGTAATTACAATTGTCCTTGTTTCATGTAAAGTTTTTACAACGGCAGATTCGTTAACAAACACCTTATAATTTCTGTGAAGTTTTCACATAATAATATTATATTGTCTGTACTATAAATAATCACAATTATATCAACATCGAACATCCTTCATCTCCTATAGCACAAAAATCAATAAAATATTCGAGGATAGACTCTCGAATAGCACAAAAATCAATCAAAACTTTATACTATTCTCTAGCGTAAAACCTAAGAAAAGTAATGAAAATCAAATTCACTGTCTTTGATACAAGCACTGGTAGTTTAAAATAAATTAAGTTAAATATAAATTGTGCACTATGATGATGAATAAGAAATTTTAATTACGCGATTCACTAAATATAGAGGAACTGCTCGAAGTTGGAAGTGAATTCACATGCTGTTGAAGCCCATGGATAAACATCCGGGGAAGTAATGGGCGTTGGACCTGTGCGAAAGAGTTTTCTCCATTTCGGAGGTAAAAAGCGTCCACATTTGATAATATACTAGCGGCTTGTGGGTGATAGTTAAACCAGTATGGGTTTTGTTGAAGCATTCGTTGAACGGCAGCATAGTTTCCTGCTTCAGCCAGCAATTCTAAGCCGACTGCTGTCTGGCGTTTCCATTTCGTTCTGAAAATGAAACAAATAATGTTTTTATTTCAACATTGTACATCTGCTACCAATTTAAGTAAAAAAGAATATTTGAAATAGTTCGAAATCTCATTATGTGTATTGTCATCATTTCTATATATGCTTATAAATACAGTAATGAAGAAATTTGCCTACCTTCTGTTCTGGTACCATGTTTTAACTTGAGTATCTGTTAAATTTAATTTTGCAGCCAATTCCATTCTATCTTGTACACTTAAATATTTTTGACGTTCAAAAGTCTTTTCTAATGAGCTTAGTTGATGATCGGTGAAGGCAGTTCTTGCTTTACGAGGTTTTTTACCTTTCAGAAGAATTGGTGCATCTGAATTTCCACTTCGATCATCATCGTCATCACTAATATCTAAAAATATATTAATATTCTGGTTAACAATTTGTCAATGTAAAGAAAACATGCCTTGCTTTTATATCGTTTATGATTTAACAAGTGAACATTGGTCAATTTAAGTCGAAATATCGCCTCTGCATGACACCATCACTAACTTGATACGTTTACAAACATCTGAGGTTGCACTACATTAAAGGCTAATGCTATCAGAATTGTATTCATTTCTCCTTTATTTTGTCTTTAAACAGGATTTAAATATATCAATAAACAGTTGAAAACTTATATAACAAACTGTGTATATATATATATGGATAAATGGGGTCAAAATTAAACAGGAACAGAACTCGCTCCCCAGATTAACTACATGTATAATAGAATTAGAATTCCTATGTTAATTCCTGCCGTCATGCTAACAGTATATTTCAAAATGTTGAATTAACTTTAAAAACAAGATTTTATTTTCATATGCCACGATTACCTTATTACTGACACTGTTAATTTATTATCATATATATATATGTTATTTAATTAATACCTTGATTAATTTAATTTATCATTGAAAAAAATGTAAAAAGTTTTCATTATTTTGTTTTAAATTGCATCTCATTATAATTCACTTTGTATCCGAAGATTATTAAGTACATCAGAATGTCTCCTGAATAAGAATCCGCTAACGGTATAGAAAATGAACATGTGTTATAGCCTAAGGCCAGAGATAAAACAGCAAACTGTAACAAATGGTAGTGATGACTTCCACAGATAATGATATTTTTTCTTGTTCACTTTCCTTAATTACTATTCATTAGATGCTCTTTTCAAGCCAATTAAATGATTTTTTTGACTTTGTAATTCCGTTTGTTGATTGTATCATTATAATAATTGGAATTGATTGTTATTAAAGAAAAGTTAGGACAAGCGTGTTATTTACAAACAGTAAAATTAATGACTGACAAGTCTTATTTTTCTTATTCGATTAACTATTGGAAATAAAATGAATTTTAATTTTGTTTTTGTTTTTTGAAGCAAAAATATTTCAGATTTGAAAAAAAATTCAGTATATTATTGATGCATATAGGCTACAATACCGAACCATGACTTCAATTTGACTAGCATCAATTGATCTAGATCCCAAATTTATTTCATTGCTTATAGTTTCGTTGAATTTTAATATTTTGTAAAAAAAAATTATCACCAATACTTAATACTAAATCATCTAAATTGTCGTGTAATAAACATTTGATTTATATTTCATTATGTACAAAAATATATTACCGTTTGAAACGAGTAACAAGAACTTGTCAAAATATATGGTAAATAAAAATCTATGATTTAAATTCTAAATATTATATACGTGTGAAAAAGATCGTATTTTTATTATAATAGATATATTTCATGTGAAGGTTATATTTTTGCAAATAATTTAAATAACAGTTATAAAATATCATATTATTTAAAATATATAAAACAACTGTTTTATGAGAAAGAACCTAATATAATTAGATTGGGACATTGGTCTTTAATTTTATAAAATCAAAGTCAACAACAAATGCATCTACAAACATATCTGCATAAATATATCGAAAAATAATAAATCAATTTTTGACTTACCTACATCACTGTCATCTTTTTCTGGTGAATTTATGCTAAATCTGTCTCTAACGAAAGCTGATCGTTCTGAAATTTGCAGAGATCGTGGTGCTTTAGGAAATATATCATGTCTTTCATAATCACCAAATGTAGGTAATTTACGTCTATTTGTATGAGGAGAACTGAGAATGTCTGTGATTAAAAACGATGGTTTAGGTCCTGGACGAACAATAGGTTTCACTATTTCTATAACCGGACTTGTGTCTCTTGATTTCACAGAAGCTGGTGACATTTCACATTCAGATGGCTGCAATCTTTCTTTACATTCTGCCTCTCTATCTGTAGGTTTTTCATGTCGCTCATCTTCACTATCTGAAGCGGCTGTAGATTTAGGTGAATGCATTGAAGGTGATCTGGGTCGTTTTCGTTCAACTGTATCCATGTTGATATCAGATGCGTGTCGTTATCCAGTCTCTTTTTATAAAAACTTCATAAATCTGTGATTGAGTTCAGTACATTACATGCAATTTTCTATCCAAACTTCCACTCAATAATTTTGCACATAAAACTTAATCAGTCCTTTAAATTTCGTCTGTAGGGGGTCCAGATTTTTTCCGCTTCGCCACTTTTCCAGTAGAAATCAAACTAGTTTTTTATAGTTAAATGCACTCTGATACCTTTTGTGTTTACTGCACCGTTGAAAAGATGAAGACTTCTCACTGCTTCTCGCTTCAAGGCTCGTGTGTAGTTCACAGTTTACAGGTAAACCCTCGCCTGCTGCGTATCACCTTTATCATTTACAATTTGATTTGAAAACGACAAGCGGATTACCTGGTCAATTCGGTCAGATTGTTGAATTTTGACAGGTAGGTCGGTGTTCTTTTGTGCCAACTACTCTTGTTAGCGATGTCATATGTTTTTAATAGACGAGAAGTGGATGTGGAATTGATCTCCTTATTCTTATTTGTGTATCAAATATTCACAAAGGTGTCAACAAGACATTCAACCAATCGCTATAAGTTATTTGTATTGTGGGAGGGGTATGAATATTGAATTAAGTAAATCTTCGGTATTGATTGGTCGATGTAAAGTTTAGATGGTGACATATTGTCAGTAAATGGTAATAATGACTAACAATTGATTTATATGGTTGTAAGTCAATGAGGCGTCGATTTCTTCAAATTCAGACAATAAAAATAACAAAGTTTGACGAATACTGGTAATTACTTCACAGAATTAAAACAAGATGAAATTCAATATTCTTGAAATGGTCTTTTCTCTTGTCACAATCAAATAAAATAGATTTAAATGTGGCAAAATGTGAAATATTATAAAGTTAAAAAGAGAATCTGGGTTAGTAATAAACATTTCGTGATTTTCTTTCCAAAAACGTTTTTTTGTTATTTTCATTCCAAAACCAGTTTGTATTTCAAATTACTGCAAATTCTTATAATAGTTGTTTACAATAATTCAAGATATTTCTATATAAATAATTAAAACAAATTCTAATTTACAGAGCGTTAATTTCTTTTACAGACAACGAGAAAAACCTAATCACCAATTAATTAAATTAAGAAAATTGATGGGGCAAGAATTATGGTTGAATACATTATGAAGTGGAACTATTGTTTGTGTAAATACATTGACATATGCTAGAAAATAATATGAATATATTGACTAACGGTGAACGACAGGAGACGGTGGCAAACATCAAACGAAACTGGTCTATCCTAACGGTATTCGCATAATGCAAAATGTTTTTATGACTATTAAATGTTAATTTAAACATATGGTGCTAATATTATCATAATGATATTATAATAGTGGCTTCTAACATTGACAAATTATTGTCTTTAATTTCTATTATTTACATGATTTAGTACTGAAGAAAATTCTCTGTAATTCAATTCTTCTACCTTTGATAAATGATTCTACAACACGAATATCCCTTTCAGACTGTTTCTAATTATTATCAGGTAGAATAAATTTCAGGTGTTACTGTTTGATTTTATCAAATGAAAGGAATAAGAAATTTTATGATAATTACCTAACAAATACATTTTTATATATTTGTGTTATACTTTATTTCAATTTAAGAAAAGGGACATCCGAAGAATTTATGTTCAATTCTAATTCCATGGAATAAAAATAGGTTTTAATATTTAAAATAATAAATTCGTTTCCATCACGTATGTTTCATTTCACTGTTTACTAGAGTGTAAAAGAAAAAGTTCGATGTCTTAAGGTGTAAAAAGATTGTCAAGGTGTAAACAGATTGTCAAGGTAAAGCAGATTGTCAAAGTGTAAACATATTACTAGATAGTCATGATAGATTAACACCTATTGATTTGTAATCTGTTTAAGATGTAGTCGAATTTATTACAAAACATATATCACAATGCAAATAAGAACATAATCAAATCATTCATGTAAATACCCGTTTAAAAAAAGAAGCATCACAAACTGAATTTACAAATTCATATACATAAGACAGAGACTTTAAATTCGACAACTTGAAAATGGTTTTTGTCACTTTTTTCACCTGCCTATAGATACAATTTCAAGTGCAAGTATGCAATAAGTGGCTTGGCTAGATGTGCTTTACGATGTAGTGATTTGCGCGATTGTGTGAACAAGTAGGTTGTAGATAAATAAACGTAAGGCATCTTCACTGGTAGTGGAATAATATGCTCATTAAAATAACGAAATGAGAGGCCAGTTGATGATAATAGATATCAATTGCGCCTCTCAACCTGCGACAAGTAAATTTTGAATAAAAGTAAATCTTGATTTTTAATTAAGATTTGAACAAAATATCATAAACCATTGAAGATAACCACAAATAAAAGATATATATGATACATAATAGATGAGAGAAATCTTATAAAAATAACCTGATATCATGACTACTGGTCATCAGAGACTAGGTGAGAAACAAACACTCACCTGGCTCTTATAAATAAAATAACACACAGTATCGAATTACTCATAAATAAACTGCCATTCTGTACGATTTCACTCTTTTTGCCTTCACTTTGGCTTATCATGGGCTATCATTAATCATAGAAAATATGAATAAATAATCAAATTTAGTTAATTATCTTCCTTATTTCATTAATTACCTCCCTTACTAGATTAATACCATCTCTTACCTCGCATAAAAATACAATGTTTAATTAAATACCTGACAAAGTTTTGAAGTGTGAAAAGAAGGATGGAACGGATATCTATTGTTCACCACGGACCCGTGTCTATAGAATTTCTCATACATGTAGTATAACTAGTATTAATTTTCAACGAAAAGTCAGAAACGCGAGAGTGACAGTATCATCAATGTACACATTACAGAATATAAATTAATAACATTTTTCATAATAAAAAAAAAAACTGTTCTAGGTGTATATTTTATTTTTTGGCGGCATGACAAGGTCAGAGAGTGTTATTAATCTGTTTAGTCTGAGTGTATTGGTCCCACATTTTAAAGTTCCTTTAGAATCCAATTAGGAAAGCATCGTTCAAATTATAATTATATATTATTATATATAACATGAGGCTTCATCACGGTGAAATATAAACAAGTGTTACATCGACCTCTTTGATCAACATGCAGATGATGTTGCATTAATCTGATAGGTGTCCTTAAAGCTACCGTACACCTGTCATAAACATATGGTAACATCAATTATCTTTTATTAACGGATCAACTTATTAAATCAACAGAAACGTTAAAACTGATAGATACTTTTTACCTAATGATAATTAGTTATTAATATATAGTTTGTTAATAGTAATGTCAAACTCAATATTTTAACATAGAGCTGGATGGCCAAGTTTTTTGATTCAAATTATCTCTCCATAACTGAAAGTAAGATGTGAAGCAGACTGGTTCATCTGCACGGTATACCTTATAATGATTGTCGGAACCTTAGGTATATTGTTTCACTTCATCAATCTTCGGAATTTTCGTTGCGTATCAGCTTATCACTTCACCACAGAGAGTGTACAGAGACTTCTAGAATACCCCATTCACCTATTGAAAGACTTGAAAAGACACTAAAAATGTTCTGTATCCAGTTCTCATTTGTGATCAAATTACTAAAGGTCAATATAATTTGTATAGGCTGCATTCAAATGAACACAATCAACTGGACGCTGCATTGTCCACTCAATCGCTGACCGACAGAATTAAACATCATTTTATTTTAAAAACCAACACAGTTTAATTAGATAATATATTGTTCAAGATTTTGAAGTTTGGATTAAATTGTAACCTCCTCATTGAATTAAATTATCTCCAACCCTGTATGGAAAGGTCCGTTCGTAATAATATTGTTTCAATCAAGGATCTATTAGATTTGATGCAGAGACTTACAACAGATTGAATACGTTCATTGTGACGAGGATGTAGAATGATAAATCAAATGGTTACAGTGAGAAATGTAAATAAATTGAGAATCACTCGGGATCTCGAACTGGTTATATAATAAAAATCACCACGATTGAAATATTATTTGTTTGTTTTTGAAGAATTCTAAATCGGGCAATAGAAGGTTTAACCGTTGTGCATGTCAGTCAAGATTTCGTCCTTTTAAATTACATTTTGTTTTTAAACCAGTTATCTCCTAGTGATATATCAAAGTTGAACATGAAAAAGCAGATGAATTTGCTAATGAATTGTGTATCTTTCTTATTTAGATTGCTTTTGCTTTCAAGGATGGGTAACAGCATCAGAGTTATCACTTCTCAATCTGTGAAATTTGAATTGGAAAACTACGGCAACAATTTTGTTCCGAAATGAGCCAGCTTCAACAAACGGAATCAGAAATGAATTCTCACACCTGGTATAATTGACGACATCCAATGTAATCAGTGACAATCCAGGTTAATCGCAGTTACTGGTCCAATGTCTCGGTGTGAATGCCTCATTGAGGACCGATGATTATTTTTTGAATCGTCAGTCGACATGCGCATAAGCCCATCTTTTATAGTTTTGAATGATCTGACCTCAAGCATGACATAAGTCTTTAAGGTAATTAGTCAAATTGGCTCATTGTTTTGTTCAAAACATAATAACCCATTGTTCATGATAAAGACTCCTAAATATAACATAATCTACAAATCAATTATTTATTTTTGTCTAAATGCATGAGTGTTTTTGGAAAAATGGAACAGGAGTCAATAAATTGTTATAGAAAGTTCTATGAAGAACATCCAATTCATATGAAAAATTAAACACAAATGATAAACTTGCTTCTTTTTCAACTTGAATAAATACAGGCTAATTGTTGATGTTTCTATTACCCTTATTATAATACAGTTTGGTTCCCTGGTAAAACATTTTCAGGAAATAGACAGAATAATAGAAATCATCCACCCACTGATCAAAGGAAGTAACCTTTTACATGAATAAATATATTGATGGTTTCTTTTTATAAAATTGCCAACAAATGTTTACATCAAGTCAACCCCACTTTTCAGTAACTTCCTGAAAATATTTAAAGCAGGTCATCGTGATATACGGACATAACTACTGTGTATTTTAACCCACCTGACGAACGTTTTGTATGGCAATATTTCAAATTCGAAATTCAAATATAGAATATGTACCTTACAAGGAGTGGACTGCGGTCTGCTAGAGGAGATTCGTAATGGGAACTGCCTAAATTAGTTAACCAAAACCATCATCGCTTGAAAAGCTAACTTAAATCGATATTCTTTTTTTCTTATATTTTGAGAAAGAAAGGAAGAGTGTCCATATAATGAAGAATTTTTCATGCTATTTTTTGAAGGATGAACACTTATTCCTATAGTTTAACTAACGTGATTAACCTGAAACTAATTTTGAAAGTTTACATGTACATGCAGTCAAAATACCTCGCGAAGTGCTGAAAAACTTTAGCACAGAACCTCCAGACAGATGTGTGTGGTATGGATTATTTATAATCTTGTTAATATTTTATCAATGTCTTTTATATTAGTTTATAAGATATTAGATATCAAAATGAGATATTACCACAATGATTATTATTATTAATATTAATAACCCGATTAAACGTTATCTTGTGTTACCAGTTAATTAACTTTTAACAGGTTTAAATGTTCAAAACGTCGTATACCACATAAAATATGAATGCCTGCCGATGGGAAGCACTAAAAACTTCTAAAAGACCGAGCTAATATATATAGCTAGTCAACTAAATAATTGTTAAAGAAAAGGTATTCTCATATTCCAAGTACATGTATTTTTTTTTTTTTTTTTGGACATCTAAGCTATTTCCAAATGCAATAATTATTTGGATATAAAATGTATACATGTATATCCATAACTCGTACTTCGCCTTTAAAAATATGCCGAAATGCCATCAAAAAAGGATGTATAACTGAAATAAAGGATTTTATTGCACACATCCTATCACAAACCAAACTGGCTATGATAATATGCTTACTATTGAAAGGAGAAAAAAAGGTTCACAAAGATGTTAGAATTGCCTGTTATATCCTGAATGTACGTGCGTGATAAAGAGTTTGATGATTGACACTTAAGCGATATATTGAAATTAATTTTGACTAATTAGTGCACACGGCACGCAATACTTTCAGTCAGGAAAATAGTAAAGTGTGAATTAATTGGAAAATTTCACGCCACAAGAGATTTGAAGATGTAAATATTGAGGTAGAATTTCTATGTTTTATTGTAGAGAGTAATCAGTATTTAGAATGAGTTCTCATATAGTATTAATAACTACAGTCTGTTAATCAAGCCATGTAATAACTACCTGTCATATTCCAGGCATTAAATACACCAATCGAGCTACTTTACATTCATTACTTAAAACACCAGTTTAACGTTTAAAGGAGATGGACAGAAATAATTAAGAAATGCTGAGACAGTATCTTTCCTTAAATTGTATTAAAATTATTTCAATGATTCAAGAATGTGATGCGCAGATGTTTTTGTGATTTTCAATATATTCGGAATTTTGAATGACAGAAGTCTTTTAAAAAAAAAGTTTACTATAGCAGAGAATTCTACAATGAATCTGAACAATTTCAATGACGCTGTAATTTTGTAAAAGACAAGAACATTGCAAATATTTTATCTCAGTGAGATGAGCTTATATCATTTTTTATGTTCCACATATTTTGGCTACTGATGCCAAGCGTCGTCATTTAAGGGGCAACTGAAAGGGACTTGCGACATGAATAACCATATATAGTCCTTTCTACCATGGTGGCATATACGTGTATTGCAATCAAACTCATAGAGATGAGTGTGGTTGAAAAGAAACCAGGTTACTATTGAGTTCTAAAATGGTGTCATGATACCATTTCTTCAGGAAATATCCACCTTCGAGAAATCTGATCATACACTATATCCGACGAACCATTGTCGGTTTCTAAGATTTCATATATATAATAAAGTTTAATAGTTTCCTATACAAGTTCATTAGAATTCATTTTATTACAATGCTCTAAATGAAAAATCCAACTCTAGTTTTTCTACTAAGATAATCCAATTTATTTATTTCTAAAGAAAAATTCCGAATATATGAATAAATTATTGCTTTCAATAAAAATGTATTTGATTTTCCAATTATGAACAATATTTACTTATTAAGAATTAATTTCATTTGGTTTTTGCACTTAATAATAAGGGTGAAAATGAGAGGAATAACTTACCGGGGATCAACGGGGCTCTAAGAATTGTCTGTGTTTCTATAAGGAAATCTTGTGGGGATCTAAGAGGTTTAAGTTATTGAATATCGATTTTAATAATCTTTTCTAATATTTTTACACCATTGACAAATAATAACAAGCTATAAATGACCAGATTCTATTGTTAATACCATGTTATTATCACAAATTATTACTTTTGAATGAAGTCGATTGACAATAAGGCGTGCTTAAAGTATGTATATCTTAGAATATGAACAGGTTTCTTATTGTTACTAAAATATAATAAAGACTTAAATCTGGTGAATTATCAATAAAATAGTCACAGATTAGAATGTTAATTTAATTATTTATACATTTCTGATTTTTTATTGGTTTCAAGGTGAAGTTAGGGTTGAGGATATCTAAAACAAATTTCTTCTGCTTGATCTTGAGTAAATTTATACAGATAAATTGTCCACAATTATCATCCTAATAAAGATATTATTATCATTAAAGCCCATGCACTATCAAAAATAAATTCGCAACAAACAAGTTTAGTTCATTCCATACGATGTTTTCCAAATGGTTAGTATTTTATAAATACAAGAAAATAATAATAATTATAATGCGAATTTGAGAAACTAAAACTAGAATATGCCAAGTGTAAGCTGATGTAACATCTTGGTTCAGCAGGTCTGAAAATAAAATTTCAAAACCAAACTTTTTCTTTTTTTTTTCAATTCTTAAGATTCATTAAGATTATTTAAAATCAATTTATATTACATTTTTTTCGAATTCATAAAAATCATTCAGCTATGAGTCGCTGTACATGCCAAATACTGAAACCATAAATTGAACTTAAATAGATTGTTTTTTTTTTCATTTACATTTGAATGGAAAGAAATATAATTTAATTCTGTTAAATATCAATATCCGTGAATAGTTTGGAAATTATTATTATTTGAATAAATTAGGAAACTGAACAAGTCAACAATTGTTACAACACGTTTCAATTTCACACTCCAGTTTATAAATTAATACCATTATTATTGTCAGTACAAACGGATCGTTTCTTTTGAAAAACTATGTTTGACAGGGGGTGAAGAAAGATGGACGTAACGTTTCAACGTATATTGCAGATATTGCTTTACACTTTTGTTCATAGATTCTTTGTCAATTTTATAGAATTAAGTTTGTCTTCAAGTCACACAGACACATGGCATCGTCTTGAACTTCAGATTTGCTAGAATCAAAATCTTGACTGTCAATGCTTATCATCGCTTCATTCTTCAAACAAAGCTCTTATTTATCAGTTTGGGAATCAAGCATATTGTGGACTGAAACTACAGGTATCGTAAACTAAATTCAGAAATCTCAAGTGAACTTTATTTTAATGTGATAATCTGACAACCAATCAAACAAACAAACAAATCTACAGTTGGACCAAGTCTTATACAAATATATATTTGAAAAATGATGAAAACCTGTTGTACCGCATACTCATTCATCAAAATTGATTTTATTTGATATATAGAGGATGTTACAACTTAAACTGCCAGTCCACGAAAATTAATGACATTATTAAAAATGCATTGAAGTGTAATTCAAAAGTGATAATTGTAAATTCGAATTAAATCGAACAATTTGTTGAGTTTGTTTCAGACAGTTAGCAAGAAATACAATACCATATTAACATAATGTCGATATAAGAAAATTTTAAATTCTTCGGGCTGTAGGCCCTATTTAAAGTGATTAGGTCGAACTGGTATAGCCAAAATTCATTGTGTATGTAATAGCAAAGTTAAATAAAGTAGAGCTACTGCATATGACTTTCCAATTAGACATACAATATTCTATAGCAAAATCTTCATCTTTATCATCAAGATTTTTGTATTTTAACTAACAATTTAAACGAATCTAGTGCATATATTTAGTTATAAAACAACCACCAGCAATATTTTTTTTGGTCATACCATGCTTTTACGAGGTCAATCAGAGTTATACCGACTATTGACGGAAACAATAGTTGAAAATGAATGTTTAGAGTTTCTAATTTTGATTCTTTACCATGATTTATGCGCTGATATGTCTATTGGCCACTGTATCGTGTCGGGATCGGGGACATAACAGTGCGCCATTGATCCATTCATTAGGAATGCTTGTAGCTATAACTGTTGATCAGCTAAAAGGAGACTTTTCGAACTACATACCGAGTCGCTTTAAAAGTTTGACTTTAAGACTTCAAAATGGTGACAGCTTGTATTGATATTCTAATCTTTAACGTGTTAGTGTATTGAAAATATTCACATAAATTGGATATATTTAATTTTATGACAAATAGATATAAAATGTAGAATTTATAACATGTTATTGAACTGAACATTGGGTATTAGGCGATGAATAAAACATATACTCTGTTTCATTATGTCACTCAAACTCACTTTAAATCAAGTAAATTTTAATATTCCTGTTTTCAGACAGCTGTTTGTATTAACCCTCAGCCATTAAGAAAACGCGACTTTGTGGAAGTTCTACTCTGGAAAAAAGAAAGAAATGTTAACAGCTTTAAAACTGGCAGTATTTGCGGTTATATTTTGGTGGTAGGTTATAGTTTTGTGTAAGAAATGGAATACTGTATCTTGTTTTTCTAGGATAGTCCCTGCAAAAATGAAGCCCAATCGGCTCTCAACCTGTTTACAATACACTTTCTTTTGCATTTGATAGATTTCCAACCTCAAACGCCATATGTTTTTAGAAGGGCTACAGTATGAATTTAACAATTACTATATTTATAATAATGATATCGTTGAAGCATTAGAACAGTTAACTATGAAGAATGATAAAGCATACTTTCAATGTTGCTTAGTGTTCAATACTTTTGGAGTTCTGAAACCCAGCATTATAACAGATGACAATTCTTAACCGATTTTTGTCAACTAAACTAAACATTATAAAACTATAGAATTTTATAAAATAAAGCAGTCGTTTAAACTTTATTCAATATCGATTAAGCCTCAGTGTGTCTAATATCTATTGATATATTTAAGTTGAATATAAATGATTAACAGTATTTAAGAGTGACATTATATACTGAAAATCGAAAGTATGATCTCAATATACAGTCAAAATGACATACTTGATTGTTGTCACTTAAAATAGTATGCGTTTTTTCAATAGATTAATATGAAATTGTAGTGGTACTATTAATTCAATTGAATATTAGAAAACAGAAGTTTATGACATCTTTCAATATTTATTGTCACATTATAATGAGACATATTGCAGCGCTTGGATTTCGAAATATTCAATATTTGTTCTCCATTTAAAAAAAACTACATGTATGCATATATATAATCCTTCAATGACATATTAGAAGCATATAGGTATAGATAAATATGACAATTATATGGATAGATATTTCTAAAAAATATATATATATATGACTTTCCACGTTTCAATGTGGTTCTAACGCCGTTATCAGGAATATAATCAACACTCTCTCTCCATGCAAGATTTTTAGAATTTGAAACTTAAAGGCTGAAATCGTCATGACTTTGCTCATAACGTAGAAAATTATGTTTTCATCGTGAATTTATCAGACAATGAACATAGCTATAAGTATTTTCATCCAATGAGCAATTTTCAAATCTTATCTGAAATCAGTGGTCAGTATTGCAGGAGCTGCTCGACCACACCCTTCTCGTTTCATCAAACTTTATAAATTACCAATAAATCCTTTAATTATTGGTCAGACCGGAAAATCAAGATAACATTTCACAGACACATTATTGATGCTAATCTTCTGTTAAAACATGTGATAAATATCGTTTAATACAAAAATTCACCTCTATCATAGTTTCAAATCATATGGTTTATCGTTTCATCAAATATTGGGTTGATTGATGACAAAATTAGCATGTTACTTTTTACTAATATGTTACAAATAATGATAAAATGATGCCGCGATATAGGTACAAGTCTCAATTTCTTAGCATTTGTCTGGCAAAGATGCTTATTTTTTGTTAAGAAAAAGGTTACAAAGTATTTTATATAAGAATAGGAATACAAATTATCCAGTTAAAATCACCGAATCAATTTAATTGTTCAAAATTTGTCTGGGGGAGAACCTCTTCAGACCGTTCACGATAGCCTTGGAACCATATTTTGAATCGCAATCTCGAACGCTGCCCCCCCTTCTATTCCTAACACAGAAATGAACATTTTTTTTTAGAGTAACTGAATAGTATTAATACCATAGAAACTTCATGAATTAACGTGTTGGTTATTTCTAGTTCGTAAATAACTGAGTATAAGAAGCAGGCTAATAGTTTAACAAATGACATTTATATTATTTTAAGTCCTAAATGATACACTGACTACTGTTTCAGATACGTCACTATTTCCCCGTCAATTCACATCTCGGACTATCACGAGCAGTCATGAATTATTTCAAGCTGAGAGCAAATTATACGTCATAAAACGTTTAAAAAGGTAGAATGTCCAGAATATGGTCAGTAAAATCAATAAAAAATCGATTTAGAGGATATTTATGTTCATACTGTAACTAGAAATGTCATAAATGTCAGTCATTAGCTTTCATTAGCTTTCTGGGCGAAACATCACTAAACTATTTGTTACAGTTTGTTGTTGAGAAGGCATACACTTCAAACCCATATAGTTCTCATGTTTAGTACATTAATAACTTTCGTTTTCTTGTTAGATAGACCAACACTTTAGTAATATCAAGTGCTAAATTGCGCTAAAGCTCAAATAAAAATAATATATTTATGCCAGTAAGCAACTCATGTCGTTACAACATAACTCGTTTCTATTCTAATATATCTTCTAATACATTGTATTTATTTATCTTCTTTAATAATGAGTTTGTCTAAAATCATAATGAATAACTCGGTAGGGGTTAGCGAACAAGGTTTTGAATTGGGAATCGTAAACGGGATTTAAATATAAGGCACATTCTCTAATATCAATCGGAAAATCGGCCGGATTCACGAGATTGATAGTGCATACTTTTTCCCGTCTGGCATAATAAATTGACCTGCTGATTTGACCGATGATGAAACAGAACTCAACCCTAATCTCATCATTAAGGAGCTCAAAAGTGTTTCTATTGAGTCATAAAGAATCTTAATGTGACTGTTCGTCTGGTTACCTTAAAATTATATCTTAACTGTATAATACGTGGTGTTTTACTACGGGTAATTAACATCATCGCGGATAAACATTGTAAATCGCACTAAGTATATAAATAACAGGGAACAAGTTTATAAAACTTTACACCATAATGTTAATGTTGCTATCAGGACACTTCATCTTAATGCTGTATCATCTTTACTATTTAAATCAAGGTGGCGGATTGATAGAATTCAAGATGGCGGCTCAAGATATTTAAGTAATGAATAGAATGATGATTACTAGTTTTAGTTCACAAGGCTTCGATAAATCGCTTTATTTGATATTCTCATTTGAAAATCGTTAAATATCGCTGCTGGATTGTGTCCTGATTAAAATTAATGTTGGTTTCCGATCGTCTAAATCTTCTAATGTTAAAGGCACTTTGAAAATACATAGTATTTCATCAAAAACATATGTAACAACAGTGTATGAAAAACGCTAAATTATGTGCTCGACGCCTCTAAATGAATTTCAAATCTTGATATGGAAATTGTTTTGAATTTCATGGTTTGTTTTAGGATGTTTTGACCATCGAAAACAAGGTTCATAAAATTACTAACTGTAGGTAAATTAATATCAAGGTTGATTTTAAGATGTAACTGGGTTATTTTTGGAGAAATTCTGTATGCCCATTTTTTGACTGATAAACACCCTAAAAATGAATACATTTCTGGCGAATTGAAAAAAAGGAATGAATAAATGGAAATAAATTAAACCTGTGGAATTACATGCACAGGAAATATTACACATAATATGTTTCCCCAGATAGTTTTGGTGATGGTAATGCAAAAAATACTTCGGAGTTAAGCCAAGACATTCAAACCAGAAGGCGTATCTAGACGTTATCTTTATTATTTATTTCAAGTCGGAATTATGTAAAATGCATTATATTAAAAAGGGTAGTGGAGCTTAAAGAATATTGTAATGGATTCTTTAGGAAATAACTTTCGTTATAGATTTTTGAAAATAATATGTTTAATTGTCTGATAAAATATATATTAAAAATATGTTTAATATCCGTTCAGTTTCCTTCATTTGAAAAATATAAAAGATGTTTTATAGAAACAAGCAGAAATGTTCCAATTGAACACCTATCTTATTTTTATCACGCCAATTTTAATCAAGTGAAACAAAATAAAATCTTGAACAGTAACTTGAATTCATTTCTTTATCGTAACTCATTACTTTAAGAACAAAAACTGAAAAGAGAATTATTATTTTAATTTCTTGAATTATGATTGAATGAATAGAAGAAAAGAAAATTAATCAACGTTTTTTATGTATTCAGAAACTAGAAACGTGTAAGAAATGTTAATAGAATAAATTGTCTTGATTAAGTTCAGTTCACACTAAAAATCGCCACTAACGAAACTTTGGTGGTACGAAAAACGTACATCAAAAGTGGGTTAGACTATTCAAACTATAGATTTTAGCACACACAATCCTCCCCGTGGAACATTATCCGACTTCTATCGTTTCTTGTGACTTAAAACAGGAAACTAATGATTGTGACATGACTAGTGTTGGGTTTTGCAAATCATGCCACGATACGATATTTATCGCGAAACAACGGTCACGATAAGATACCCATCGCGATACAAGAGCCAAGTTACGATACTCATTGCGATACAACGGTAACGATACGATACTCTTAAGTGATTCCAACTTACACATCCCCTCTTTTATTCATAGATTAAGAGGTATCGTCAAGTATCGATACACTAACTCGCAATATCAATCGACTGCAGTGTGGAGGTGACTTCCAGGAATATTGTTCAGTTTCTTGCTACGAAGGATTACTGATTATAAGCCTTTATCTTCACCTTGCCTGACCGTACTTAATTCTATTCATCTCACTAATCAATCAATCAAAACACACGCTAACTTTTCTTACATCTACTTAATTGAGAGATCAGTACCTTAAAACGACGTCGTTTTCCTCAGAAAATTGAAAAATCAAAGGCTATTAAGGTGCGCTTTATTTGCTCCATTGAAATCTAGTAAGAGAAATCTGTATTGATTTAACTATAAATGTATATTTAAGTACCGCTTCTCTCAGGTATGGCATCACGTGACCCTTGAAATCCATTCCTTCCGGAAAAGAGCTGATAACAGCAATTCATTCCTTCCGTAAAGCTTCCGGCGTGAGTGTAAAAGAGCGTAAAAAGAGAGAATTAAGAGGCCGGCTTTATTCTCGTACTTCCTAACGTATAGTTTAATTGTGAAGAGAATTGTTGTTTTAAGGTGATTAAAGTGTTTCTCTTGTTTTATCAATTCAATGTTTATTGTATAAAGAGATAGAATAGTTTAAATTGGTAATCAATTTTCTATATATTGCATTAAACATAACAACTTGTATCTAATTTCAATCCAATTGGTCAATGGAAAGACCAAATTTTAGAACATCGCTGAAAGGTACCAATTACAGAGTGAATCTAGGTCTTGGTAAGTGTGCTAGGGAAAGCATCAGAGATAATCTCTTTATCCTTCTGGTTAATTCAGTTAAGTTTTCAGATGTTGAACATTAAACTTTTAACAACAGGTATATTTGAATTATCAAGATATTGAAAGAAAGGTTATGACTGAAAATTGTGATAATACAGTGAATAGAAACTGCTCAAACGGCTTGTATTACGCAAGCGTCGGATAATATCGAGGGTAAAGACCAATATACTTAACTGGAAATCTGGAATTATGAGCACGTCAACACTTACTTAGACATAACAATAATATCTGATGGAAAACCCTAATTCTAACAACGATGTACTCTGAACGAAAACATACCAGTACCATAAATACCATTCAGCGTGTCAACAATCTGGAAAAGTTCCTTTAATGTGTTTCTATTTTGATTATCTAAAATACAACAGAAACCGTCAGCCTGTACTTTAAAAATCGATATTCTTTTCATTAATACTTATTAATCACGTCTTTAAATACACAGAAAACACAAGTATTTATCATATTAATTTTATCTTTAGTTCTTTCTCTTTATTTCAATTGACTTTAATTTGAATAATAGCCATGTTGAGATGATTGAAAATGAAAAGTCAAATCGATCATTCAGGAATAAAATATCCGATTTCCTTCAGAGAAAATCAATTGTAAACATAATCTTATTTTGAGAGCAATTTGATTAAAGAAGTCGAGCAAAAGAATCGTATTCAAAAACAATAACAGACCAAACACATAACATACAGTCAAACTTCCACTAAAGGTCACTTGAATACAGCACAATCCTTCACTAAATATACGCCATACATTTTTCAATTCTGAAAAACACGTTGATGCACAATCTTCAATATAACACAAAATTGACATAAAAATAATTTACATAAAAACACATTATACACATAATTTCTAAAATAGCACAAAGTAATCGCATATACAATTGATAGTATGACACAGAGTAATCACAAACTCAATTTGCAATATAGAACAAAGAAATCACAATATAATTTTAAACAAAGTCATCATAAACACAATTTACAATAAAAAAAAGCTAATCACAAACTTAATAACAATAAACAGCTTACATGAAATACCCCCTCCCCCCCCCACCTAAAAAAAAATTACAATATTTACGATTATGTAACATGATACATAGTTTTCTTTATCGTATATATGTTTTCAATTCAAATTTTCTTCATCAGACTATATCAAACATGACCCGTACTAGTATTATTTAGTACGTGCAGTACAAGAAACCCATCAATGGCTCACCACATATTACACAAAGCAAAATCAACCGATGCATTCCAGTGATATTCATTTCATCCACGGAAATTTTGAAACCCGGCATTTGAGAATTTACACAGATATCAATGTTAACGTGGCATTTTTATGAAATACAACTGGAAGTAGAAGAAAGAGTCGTCGTCAATACGACGTTTTAACCAATTTAAGGCAGACTGTTTCAGATTATTCTTTATGTTTGTATGTTTTATTGAAAGTGCGTGCCAGATGATATTTTATTACCATGTTTAAAAAGGCAGACAGAATATAAACGAGCAAAATAAGAAAATGAAAGTAGAAATCTATCTCCTCTCGTTAATCTGTAAAAGGAAATCACGAGCGTGATATTATTGTTTAAATGGTAATGTTAGTGAATTAAGGAAAACAATAAATCAGTCATTTAGTCGCCATAACGAAATCAGATTCCAAAACACATCGTCTTTAACTGACAACATTGCATGCGAGTACCTAGTTTATAGCTCTAGTGGAAATCGAAAGTCTTTCTTCCGGTAAAATATCCTCTAGATGTAACTTTCTTTAGCCAACGTCTGACATTTCCAATGTATAAAAGATGTAAATTCGATCGAGTGTCACTCGATTTCTCCATTTTCAACACGTTTCTTTTCCTATTAAACTAGCGCATAAAAAGACAAATTACTCGTAAACAAGAATCATATTTATCCATCAGTATTGATAAACAATCAGTCATCTAGAACTTACTTACGCTTCATCTAACTACGGTTTCAACAGGTCTTAAATTGCCGCCATTAATACAATGAATTCTGGGAATTGCCGGAAATTGGTCTGTGTGGCGGGTGTCACGACATTAGACCTTGGTGATTAGAAAAGTAATAACTTATGACTATAGAGAAAGTTGACTTGTGTAGATATAATAAGGTAATTATTAAGCAGATAGTTTTCACTAAGAAAAGATTTTGAATCATTGTCTCGAGCAGGGGTCGATTAATTGATACTAAAGAAAATAGAGAAATTAGGAGAGAATAGGAAATCGATGGTTATAATTCGTTTCTACTTGAATATACAGACAATTCAATTGACGTGTATAGAACCCAGCATTGTGAGAAGTTTTATTGTATTGTAAGTGATTGAAATGAAGAGGTAATATAAAATTTAACAATAGAATAATAGACTGGTACAATACACCCATGTTGAAAATATTTTAATATCTGTCATACACAGAAACACGACGTTCCATATGGTGACATACAATTCAAATCAAAGTAATTATTGTAACAAATTCTAAAGAAAAGATAGAAATTGAGATTGTATTGAATGTTGGATGTAATCGTTCACCTGGGGGTCAACTTTCTCCCAAATTAAATCAATATTTAAATATTTCTCACGTTATTAAGAATATTTTAAATTGAGCATTGATTCGCTTGCTAAACTCTTGATTATAATAGTATAATATCACTTGAAACATGCGGAAATTGAATTTCATTTCAAATTATGTGCCTCATTTGCATTTAATCTTCTGAATTGAGGAAATTGAAAGAAATTTAGAAATATTCATAAGAAGAGGATAAATATTATACAGAAGGGGAAAATTTAAACAAAAAGTCTTTCACAAGCTTATCCGCTTAAAAATACAGCTTTAGTTTGAACTGAATAAAAAAGAAATAGCATCGAAATATTCAAATGTTTTAAAGGCTTATATTTGGAATGTGGATACAAATGATCGATTCTAGAGAGTCCAATATTGTTAACTTAGTCTTACATGGGTAGAAGGATAATATATTATCCGCTTAAAGTAACCATCTAGCGTAGATTAAATTTTGATGCTAATAACATTACTCAGAATGAATATAGAATTTGATTTTTAAATACCTAGATATTATAGAAATCTGTATTAAACATCAAAACGCGACATAGCACCTCAAGACGCATTACCAATACACTATTTTAAATTTTGTATTTGGGGCTTGGTTGCTCAGCAAGTTGGGCGATTGCTCGTTATTTGCAATTGAATTACCAAACTTGATCGAGATAGTTTTATTTAACGTAAAAAGGAATTCATGAAGAACATCAAACATAAGGTATCAAAAGTTGAACAATAAATTATCAACTCGGCGAATATCAAAATGGAATGGGAGTAATCATTAAATCAGTCAATCGTTTTTTTTAAGCAACGAACAGCCTTTGATGAATAATTGAAAACTGTGTCTCATTATAAAGAATATTAGAACCTGGACAATATGTTCCTCCCCGAAATTCTAAAGATTTAAAGCACTCTGTTGTTAGGAACAAATGTTTGCTGACAGATACTTCTCTTTGACACGGAATAAAATATGGTAAAAATCGACAGGAAAATATGTTTTTGAAAATAAGCAGATCATATTAGGATTAAAAACCAATGACGTCATTGTCTTTTAATGGGATATTATACAACATTATTCATACGTCAGGTTTCATTGTACCACGTGACTATCAAAATCGTCTGATACAGATTAATTGAAAAACGAATTCATTAGATTTAAAAGAGCATATGGTTGACACGTGATTACCACAAAATTAAATAATACGAAGTAATCTGTAGTATTCATTAGGGTAAAAACTATCTAGAAATAAACGAGAACACAGGCTAATCATTTACGGAAATGAAAATTGTCTTCAATTCATTTGTAGAAGTGTAATTAATTTTAATTTTAATGAAATGATATACTTCAGGATAATTCAGTATTATATCAATAACAGTACACTTTGTGTAAAAGTTATATTCTTCATATAAAGAAGTTATATTTAGTGTAATAATAATAAACTCTTTATTTTACATGGGTCAGAATTAGTTTCAATAAACAACGACATGGTCCTGTTTAACATTCAGCCCATCGGGACAATACATTGAATGATATAAGGAAAAACGATGCACTGATATTTAAAATATAAAAGTACGTACAAAGTGGGCAGATTCATGTTACCATGGAATAGTACCTTCCTCAATTCTGATGCTGTTACCAGTGCTTTCAACAGTAAACACAAATATTGTGTCAGACATCCTATGTTAGTACCTGGTTTCCATTCGAGCTACTATCTTGTCAGAAATGAAAAATTTCACAACCATACGTTTGAACCATTATTCAGAAAAGAAAGCCTTATTGTAGCAATAAAGTATGAATACTTTTACATGTAGCCTACATTTCAAAATTACCACACACTCTTCGAACATTTCTCCATTCTTCATGGAAATGGTTTAATACAGAAAAATATAATAATTTACGATCATTACACCTTACAAAATTATAAATTCTGTAAAATTTGATAACTTTCAGTGCAACAGTTTTACTGGCTTGAGTCGCTTTTCTATAACGACCTTGTTCCTTGGCATTAATGAGAACACATTGGTGAAAAGATCGTCTGCAAGAGTAAAGGGAAATAACTCGTTTTCTGATTTTGTCTTTCTAATTCCGTGCACGAGGTAATCAGTTGATTAAATGTTGAAAGTTTCAACCAGAAATAAGTAATTAGTACCTTTAGACGAATCAATTAGTGGAAAAAAATTTCCACAACAATGGGTATTTTGCGTGATTTCGGACGTCCCAAGAGACCAGTAATCGCCGAAATGGTCTTTTATATACACCAATTGGTATAAGATCCAGAAGAAAAGCAAGTATTTCATGAAGGCATTAATTATTTTCAACAATAGTAAATAGTTAATTTGTTGATCTAATGATCCATTATTGAATCTATTTTATTCAATTAAAGTACACAGATCACGAGAAAAAATAATGAAAATGTTTAAGTCAACAAACAAAGTGTGTAGATTAGTCATTCTCTTATAGACTTTATTGCATTTAACTATGATTGAGAGGTGTTAATTGAAATACAAAACATGCAAAATAGAATAAGATGTTTAAACTGCCAAAATTGTTTCAAAAGCTTTTGTGACTACGTATAGATTCACGTAACAGCTATTTCAGTCTGTTGTAGATTCAAACGACCTCTATAGTGTGTTGTAAACTCATATTAACATTTTAACAGCATTGGCTTGAGTTGTAGATTCCAAGGACCTTTTAGTGTTATATGGGTTCATAAACCTGTTTAGATTAAGTCCGTCAATCGTAAAACGTTGCTCTAAATGTTTCTATAGAAGGAATACCACTGCTCCGCATCAAATTAAACTGATAAAGAGTTTGGAAGCAAGCTATTGATTAGGTACAGTGAAGATATTATAGTACTTCTTGTTTTAAACCCCGTCTATGATTCTAATACTTTGCTCAGTTTTGTCTATCGTAAACAAGAAAGAAGCCCAGAGGGCAGGTTAATAATACATGCTTTTAAGTAGTAGTTGCAGAATTTAGTGACTATAAATAGTAATCACGGTGTCTTAATTTGGCATTGGTTCCTTTACAACCCGAACTCTTCAATATATCGATTATTGCAAATCTTATAATCTACACCGTGATTACTTGATAAATACAACAAATGTACTAACAAATGGTCAGTTGGTCAGTTATACATGTTTAAGCTGACATGATCTCATACAATTGCTCTATCATTATCTCAATTAAACCAATAAGAATCTAGTTAACAAACAAACATTATCTTAATTACACCAATAGAATTACAGTTAAGATAGTATTTGAACATGTATTACTGGAGATAAGTCACGTGTCCTTGTTAAAACCACGAATTTATACCCGAATCAAAGTGATAATCGAGTGTTTGTAATCGATATATTTACCCACTATGTTTAATTTGTGATTTTCACTTAAAATGGAAATTCCTTCAACTACAACGGAGATTTTCCACAATTGATCATTTTAGCCACTGAGACCAATCATTATCAGTAAAGCTGAAAGTAGTTTATCGAGTTACTCATTGACCACTATGATGAATTTGTAGTAGTGACATCGACGGCTAATTTCAGCACTCTTTCAAAGATAACAGAAAATTCAATCTCACTAGACAATAAACGGATGCAAATCTCCAAGTTTCTTTCCATCTGGCTTTAACAATGTTTCAAACAAATTTTAAATAACTGCATTTCCAAAATTCATCACCAAGAGAAATTTGTCAGCAGCGTTTTCCTATTACTCCAACACGGTGAATACAAAAACAGGATAAAAAAACCTATGAAATTGTTTGGAAAGTTCTAGTTTGGGGAACTTGATTACTATTTCAAAATACGCTGAAATTCAGATCACAATGATATAAACTTTTTATTTTCAGCTTTCGTTAACAAAATTTCTTCCTTGAAGAAAACGTTGTGATGAAGTAAATTGCATAAAAAAAGCAATAAAAGACAATTTTGCAGTTGTCAATAAAAGTTAAGATTAAATAAATAAGCAAGGGAAGTAACGTGAACTCAAAGAGAATGATATATATTAGATATGAAAAGACTGATAACTACCAACTCTAAAGAAATCAATAAGCTAATATTTGTATTTAAATTGGAACAAATAATAGAAGAATAATTGTATAATGTTTGGCAAGACTAGAAGATTGTCATCATTTAAATTCACTCTATTATCGGCCTTTTATATTCCTTTCGCTTAATGATTCCGACTTTCTCTTGTTTCTCTCATTATCCATGCCTCACTGAATTCTCATTTCTTTAGAGATCGAAATAAACGCATTTCTAGCAATCGAATAAAACAAAATGTGACGGGAAGAGTTTGAGAACTAATAGCCATTCATAGACAATCAGTCGCGCCTAGCTGCCCAATTTGTCAACGCAAATTCAACGATACCAACTTTGTCTTCCAATTATGTTGTAATTTGCTCGCCTTTACTGGATCTATTGGTCCTATTAGTTCGACCCTTTACATGTGTTTCGGCGATTAGCCAGAAACCTAATCAAGTCGTTAATTTGTAGAATTGATGTCCCTAAAGACAAGATGAAGTGAGAGAGGTTGTCGAATCAAATTAGGACTAAATTTAACTGAGTGGAATCCTGTTAGAAACAAATTTGATCTAACAAACTGTTCCGGTCAAATTAAAGGTTTCAATAGGGAACTGCTTTCAGTGATCGTTTGTTACTTCGAACTGCCTCCATCATTCAGCAGTACTAGGAGCCTTATAAATGGTTCGCAGCACAAAAAGCCCCCCCCCCCCCAAAAAAAGACGTTAAACTACAAATTGTAGCTTAAGAAATGTCGAATAGTATTGGATTAAAGCATTCCAAACTCTACTACTTTATCTACCACGATAGTGAACAGAACAGTATAGTACTTGTTCTGTCTTAATGAATGTTTTCCATTGCTTAAATTGTGAACAAAGATTTGTCACAAATGTTAAAGTAACAGTACACCGGTACTGGGTCTAATATGCTTGTGAATTATACATGAAGTAATTTCCTAAAAATGATATTCACTTCTATGTATACTCTTGAATTTGTCTTTAAAAGTTAATTAAAAACTACAAATTTTATTGTTTAAAGTAGCTGTTGGTGTTTAGCATCAACGGCCGGATTTTTATAGTTAAGGTCGGTTAAGGTTCAAATTTTCTAATGAATTATTTTCTCAAATCTGAGCTAAAGATTTTTCGACCTACCCAATACCCAGAATTCTCCTATAAAATGTAATTTTTCGTGATCTATCTCTGCTCAATCAATGGTTTAAACGTAACAATATGTTGGAACACGCAGGTTCTTTCATTTCTTGATCACTTGAATGAATAAATGGGCCTACTTTTTTCTTGCAACAGTAAAGTCTTCTAGTAGAGCAAGGCAACATATCTGAGAAAATGTTGTGCTTACTATGGAAGTAACTATACTCATACATACCAGAATTTATCGGACTATGTCTTTTCGGTCATATAATAGGTATAAATTCTCCAAGTAATTATTTGTGACTTTATCAAGTGATATTGGTAGCAATCATTAAAACCAATTACCTGCTTCTTGCAAAAGCTAAATGATTTATTTGTCTTATTTTACGCCTAATTACAAAAACATATTTCAACTAAAAGTATACTTCCGATTGGATAAAAGTGATATTTAAAGGGAACAAAACACTTCTATTGAATAGAACTTTCCATAAAGTTCTCATGACAAAGAGTTTGGTCGAAAATTGCGAGCTACAAAGTAATTACTAAGCGAATATTAAATGCTTATTGATTGACGAAATGTCAAATAGCGAAAATACCACTTAAAGTACATAGTGGATATAAATTGTGTGTATTTTGAAGAAAGTAAAGACTAGAGAATCAGTTACTATATAGATAATACTAGACTGTAAATAAAGACTAGATAATCAGCTACTACATGATATAGATAATACTAGACTGTAGATAAAGACCGGAGAATCTACTACTATATAGATAATACTAGACTGTAGATAAAGACTAGAGAATCAATTTCTATATAGATAATACTAGACTGTAGATAAAGACTAGACTAGAAAATCAACTACTATATAGATAATACTGGACTGTAGATAAAAACCAGATAATCAACTACTATATAGATAATAATAGACTGTAGATAAAGACCAGAGAATCAACTACTATATAGATAATACTAGACTGTAGATAAAGACTAGATATTCAACTACTATATAGATAATACCGGACTGTAGATTAAGACTAGAGAATTAACTACTACATTTATATAGATAATACTAGACTGTAGATAAAGACCAGGGAATCAACTACTATATAGATAATACTGGATTGTAGATAAATACTGGAGAATCAACTACTATATAGATAATACTAGACTTTAGATAAAGACCAGAGAATCAACTACTATATAGATAATACTAGACTGTAGATAAAGACTAGAAATTCAACTACTACATGTATATAGATAATACTAGACTGTAGATAAAGACTAGAGAATCCACTACTACTTGTTTATAGATAATACTAGCCTGTAGATAAAGACTGGAAAATCAACTACTATATAGATAATACTAGACTGTAGATAAAGACTAGAGATTCAACTACTACATGTATATAGATAATACTAGACTGTAGATAAAGGCTAAAGAATCCACTACTACTTGTATATAGATAACACTAGGCTGTAGATAAAGACTGGAGAATCAACTACTATATAGATAATGCTTGATTGTATATAAAGACCAGAGAATCAACTACTATATAGATAATTCTAGACTGTAGATTAAAGACTAGAGAAACAACTGCTATAAAGATAATACTAGACTATAAATAAAGACAAGAGAAACAACTACTACATGTATATAGATAATACTAGACTGTCGATAAAGACTAGAAAATCAATTACTATATAAATAATACTAGACTGAAGATAAAGACTGGAGAATCAAATACTATATAGATAATAATAGACTGTAGATAAAGACCAAAGAATCAACTACTATATAGATAATAATAGACTATAGATTAAGACCAGAGAATCTACTACTATATAGATAATACTAGACTGTATATAAAGACTAGAGAATCAACTACTATATAGATAATACTAGACTGTAGATAAAGACCAGAGAATCAACTACTATATAGATAATATTAGACTGTAGATAAAGACCAGAGAATCAACTACTATATAGATAATACTAGACTGTAGATAAAGACTAGAGAATCAACTACTATATAGATAATACTAGACTGTAGATAAAGACTAGAGAATCAACTACTATATAGATAATACTAGACTGTAGATAAAGACCAGAGAATCAACTACTATATAGATAATACTAGACTGTAGATAAAGACTAGAGAATCAACTACTATATAGATAATACTAGACTGTAGATTAAGACTAGAGAATCAACTGCTACATATATTTAGATAATACTAGACTGTATATAAAGAACTAAAAATAAAACTATATAGACTACCTAATGTAATTTGAGCTTTTAACTTAACTATTTGAAAATTTGTTATTGATAGGTGATAGGTACCGTTTGCATTCGTTCATACATTTGACATTTGTTTGGGAAAATGAAGAATTAAAACTTATTCGACATCGCTTTTAAATAAATTTGTAGTTATTCTGGAGAAGAATAGAGACAGAACGCTTTTCTTGTTTTAGATGAAGGCAGGTGTAAAGAAAAGTCAAGTTGATTTTTATCAAAGTTGATCTTGACATTAATATTACCCTCGATAATTCTCTGCAAATGCAAACTAACAGACGGTAAGATTTTATCTAATTATTCCTTGTATTCAACTGAGCCAATTCACTGTTATAACAACTTATTAACGAGGCTACTTAGATCTTTCAAATTTCTTTCAAGGCAGAAATTTCACATTTATTTTCTGTCCATAGAATTTAGATTACATTAAGTTAAAATAACGACAAAGATATAAAGCAATGACTAAACTGATATCATTCATCATTCGGCTTTGTGACATACATGTATACAAAGCGAAAACCTGAGTATTAAATTCGTTCGTATACAATGTTGACACAAACAAAGCCAAAACTAAAACGATTTACCTTATCCAGTTTGAATATAAATATTATTTTATTATGATATTTGTTACATCAATATAGCCCTGTGCTCAAAATCCAAATGTAACCGATTTCAAGTAAATCATTTCAAAAGTGATTTTTAAATATAATTATTCATTTTTTAAATTTTTATTTATTTTAATTAGTTTAATTCCTTTTTTGACAATGTATAAGAACATATTCTGAAACACTTTGTATTGTACACAACTGGCAATGCGAATCTTGGGTTATAAATTAGTTTATTTTAGAAGGGATGTGTCAGATTCAAGACTATATTTATCATGAAATAAAGGAATTTCTTTATGTGCGTGAAGAGACAATTTGACTGCCATTATTCAATGGTATTTAAAATATGACACTCTATATAATCGATGTAGCCATTCATATTCTTTATGTTCTTTTGTGCACCTAGAAGATAAATCTCCATTTAATTTATATCAATTTAATCTTGTGTTTCAAGTAGGAAATGTAATATTTAAATCAGTATCATTTTCAAACAGCAGATTTACTATGGTTATTCAACTGTACGAATTGTTAGACAGATAACAAGATAAGTTTATGTTATCTAGGTTCTGATTACCCTAAAAAAGTCAAACGTGAAACAAAACGACACACTATTTCAAAACGATATGTTTTTCAGCAATTATTGTTTTCTTCACATATCGATCGTACGATAAGTCAAATTAGATGATAAGGTTAGGGTATATGTAATATAAGAGTGTTGATGTGATTGAGCAGTATTTGAAGATTATAGATGGCCATCGATATGGTAAATAACAACCCTTTGAAATCGAACTGGATGTAGATGCATGCAGAAAAGTAACTTATCAAATGACCAGTAGGCGATACAGAAACGAATTAAAGTGTAAGTCCTTTTCTGGTGTTTAATTAAAAGCCTACAACTCTTCTAGTAATTTAACTCTTGGATTTTTAAGACTTGAAGTGGTAATAACAATTTCTTAAGGTTTATGCCCTAGAATTATTCGAACAGATAAAAACATGCAACTTTGGAAAGTGAGCCTGAATTCCACAAGAGCATTGCAATTGAATAAAGGCCTTTCACACATTTATACTGTACGGGGCGGCAGAACAAATGTCTATAACTTAGATTTAAAATCATCTAAGTAAAAGAAGTCTTAAGCCTATTCGTTTAGATTTAGTTACTCCTTGATGATGATAAATTCTCCCTTTTGTTATAAGGGAAATGGATAATTGAAATAAACTCAATCTTGATTGTTCTTGATCGTGGTGGAAACGTACAGCAATCAGATTTGCACTTCTTTAATGAATCACTTAAACATTATACAATAGAATCGGATTAGATTTATTTCCACAAATTTATTGTTATTTGCTTCAATTCTCACATTTTACTCGCATCTATAATTCTTTAAATTCCATTGTTGATATGAGTTTTCGTTTTTCGTTCGTGAATGTCCGGTGTGAAATTCAAACGCGCTTTTTAAACCGGAAGTGAGAAAGAGAAGGGAAACAATTGCAGACGTTAGACAGCGGTTCTCAATCAAGAATGGAACAAAGAAACTTAGTTGTTGTCTGTAGAAAGGCAGTTGTGATTAATTCTACGACACGTCTATATTGTATCAATACGCTTTAGATACAAATATGGCTATATCCTTTCAATTAGCTTATAATAGGCTTGAATAAAATGATTGCCGTTTCACTATTCAGCACTCATTAGACGAACAATCAGCTTCCATTACCGTCTAGTGAATTTCTTAATAAAGACTTTTATTCTCTCTAAGAAAATAAGGAATTCTAGTTTAATTGTCGTTAGTGCTCCATCTCAATAAATAATAATGTTTTCATGAGATTGTCGTTAGTTTTCACTCATGTTTAAATTGAGTAGATTATTAGATACAATAACAAAACGATTCACTCAAATAGAATAATTCACTTGAATGTTGTCTTCATTTTCTTCATAATTCAATCAAATCGTTCTCCGACTAAATTATCTCATCAACATGTCTCCTTTACAAAGAAAAAAACCATCATTAATTTAGGCAATAATCTTTAAATGAATGATTGTAACCATTTTATTTGGATTTTAAATTGGAACTGATTGATCCCGAAGGCTAAGATAATTAAAAAGAACAATGTTAATATGAACTGCCAACACTCTTTCAACGACTGACAACACCTCAACACATGGTGATGCTAGTAGTGGAGAACACTACATCAATATCAATATGTATGATGTCGTTATTAAAGACGCACAATGTTGGTCAACAGCTCAACAACAATTCAACATTTAACTAAATAAAATGGGAGTTTTACGTTCTTCATAGACTCACGAGGACGGGGATTAGGGAAATTTTGCACCGATTTCGGACTAATGTTCGATCGATCTACATCACTAAAAGTGAAAATGGCAATACATGTATACTTATGTTTGTTAATACTCCTCGTCAACCTCAATGTTTTACTGAAAGTAAATCTTTTTTACAGTTTTATTACGCATTCTGAGCTAACTCGTTCGGTAAGTATTGTACAAAATATGTCGACTAAAGTCAGTGAATTAATTCCTTGCTGTACCCGACAATCTATTTCATCCTTAGCTACCCATGACATTTATCTGGATGAAATTCCGACATCTGTTTCAACTTCCGGTGTAGGTGATGAATTTCGAGCTACTGAGGCAGGGCATGCTCTTGTTTAAGAAACAATCATCTCACCGCGAGACTGTGTTTAGCTTAAGTTTATATACAATTATGAAGAATTTCAAGGTAATTTTGTGATATGTAACAGAAATTGATATAAAATATCTCGATGACTGGATCTCTTTAATTTACACCATATCAGATAGGGTTGTTTAATTAATCGCAAAATTTAATCTCTTAGCGTCAACTAAAATTTGCTGTTTTGCACTAGTTGTTTCTTTCTTATTTTCGTCCAACATTCCATGGACATATCTGAATGGATAGATAGCAGTAGGTATTAGTAAATAGAGTGTACATGTCAGTTTCTACTTTTTAAAGATGGATGTGAGTGTATTTTATGAATGAGTGTAGTGTTCAGTAAATAGCCAATATGGATGCAATTTATTCATATTATAAAGTGTATGGTTCAGACTAATAGCAAAATAAAGAAGTTGATATTCAGAAATTAGAATCAAAGCTTCTACAAAATTGTATTTAAGTATCATTTTAAATATAGATTATGCCATATGAATATTCATAAGATTGGGCTGCATTTCGTTTATGAAACTGTCATCCTATTTGAGTGAAGACTTAGTTTCGTTTAGAAAACTGTGTTATTCGATCTGACTTGATGTTATTCTTCGCCTTCAGAACCGTGACAAATTTTACTAAAAGATTTAGACATTAAAACCCCAATAAAGTCGCGTTTTATCTCATCGTCTTTTGTATTTCGTCAATCTTTCTACTGCACCTGTAATATCACACTTTCTCGTCACAATGGTGGAAACCCGAGACTATCGCTTAATCTCGCTTTATCTCGCATATTTGAGACGTGACAATCTGTGTTTTGATATGTGTAGGTTTAAATGAAGAAGAAATGAGGAGTGATTAATTTCATCAAAATGAATCTCTCTGTCACATTTTGTGAACTAATAGCTGTTAAAAAATCTGTAATTAGAATGTAGCCACTGTTGTTTGTTACATTACTGTCCATTATAATAATCAGATATCAGTGTGGTCCTAGTTACAGTATTAACTGTCGGCTACATTAAACATTGGTTTTAATTTGTTTAAACATTATTCAACTAAACTGACTAAACGTAATCAATGAAAAATGTTAATATAAAGTTTATTTTAAACATAATATGTCATCATGGCAGGTGTGTAAAGGGGTTCAAAAGGCATATCTTTCTTATAAATTGGTTTACAATAGTACCGACAGTAGCGTTTATCAGGAGGACAAGATTCAGAAATAAAGTCAATGAATGATGAAGCAGCGGTTGAGAACTAAGTGGTTAGCATCTACAATTTGCTACAGATTAATAGTATATGTATATTATACAATGCTTAATGTTACTAGTAAGCCCTAATTCGCGGTGACCCATGCTCTCGAATCGTTACATATGAAGAAAACCCCAAGATCTTGTCGTAACAGCATCAATCGATTATTTAATATGCTCTCAGCAAATTAATACTATAAGCAGATAAAGTGGTAATTTATAACTAATATGTCTTCATGACGTAAACTTTCAATTTTACCGAATATTCTGGTAAGACACAATGGAAAGATTTGGCCTGCAATAAAGTATACTTTAGTCTTTAGTATTCATTAGATTGTTTGTTCTGGTAAACTTTCCCACGAACGTATAGAAACATTTAAACCTATACATAAGGTGTATAAATATCATGTTCATATACTATAGTTGCTATACAACTGCGATTTCGTATGTTACCCAGTAACGAATTAGTTCTATGAGCATATAATTATCGACAGTGAACATCTTGAATATTTCAAATTTGATCGGCGTCTTGAAAGAGATTTCTGAAAACACCATGATAATTTAACTATCGGCGACAATTTTCATTTCTTTTCAACGTTTAAAAACCAATTTCAAGATTGAAATTGATTCTTTAAGATGTGTTGTGAGGGACACTGATGTCCGAATGACCTTAAATAAATTAACAGTAATACTCTATAGGATCATTTCAAAATTCAATACCATTGTCAAGCTGAGGAATAATATGGATTGCGTTTAGTTTTGGAATTTAACAGACCAGAAGAGAATGGAGAATTTTGTTAAGAAACAAAGTCTGATAGTTCTAAGCTATTAAGATATGTTAATAAGCAACTATTCAGCTGTCTAATAATATTAACTTCATCCATTCAGTCAACCAAAGTTATGTCATTCCACAATTTGCACCAAGCCGTTACGTGAAAAGAAACTGAACATGCACAAACTCTGAGTGTTATTGGAAGATTAGTAATGAAATTTAGCAATGAGTAAATCGGCTTAAGAAAAAGGAGAGAGTTTAAACATCTCAATATCCTCTTTTATATTAATTTCAACTACCGAAACACAATGTTCAGGACTATTGTTTAATTTTATTACGATGAACCCTGGGCGACCATCTTCTCCTTCAAACCCGCCCAGACATAACTTTATCAATAGTAGAGGTGAAAGGAGTGCGCCCTGCGGGGCAATGTTGGGTTATGCCATGATGTATTTACTCGATGACCACTACATCAATTACCCATTTCTTTAAGAATAACTGCTCATTCAGGTCACCTCATTCATAGACTGACTGTTTAAAACGAGTGTTAGGGGTGAAATGGATCAGGGTAATGTTATTGTCCTGGGAGACAATCAATGGAAGAATTGTTTAAATCACTACTATTCAACATGGTAACTGACACTATTTTATCATTAATATCTGCTGTGCAGATCAACTCATTTACCATGCCAGTGAAGTTAATATGTGTAAAATATCGGCTTTTGTTCCTCGACTCAACAATCTGTATTATTTCATCGGGTTAAAAAAAGGAAAGTTGGAGCGAATAATATGTGGACAAACTTCTGTCATTTAAAGATTCAATGATGTCATAATTAACTTGATTTCTACTCTAAATACCCAATAATACGCACAGATTACTATTTCATCAGCTGTCAGACGACATTTAATAAACGTCAATTTTTATTCTCTAGTTAGTACATGTTTTTTAATGGTATAATTTGAATTACAATCGTTATAGATATGTGCTTATTTGGGGGCGAGGGATTTTTTGAAAAAAGTTTGACTGAAATAGAATTTCCTATTTTGCTGTTCCACTATAAATGTATTGAATAATAAGGGAAATACATGTAAAGGGCGCTGATTATTTGTCAGTACTGCAGTATAAACGGAAAACTGTTTTACGAATTCGAAATTTCGACTTTATTCTGTTTGATAAAAGATAAAACCAAATACAAATCCTAGATATTCTTCGTTAACATTATGAGCTTTAAAGGGATACTGCGTAATAGTATGAACATACACTTTTAGTTCTCAAGAATGTGCAATATAGGTATATATTCATCAGTGAACTAACCTGGTTTCATAGAGTAACAGAATCCCTTAAAATCTTCAAAACTCACAAAACCCAGCCATTTTGAAAAATGGGATATTTTTTTTATTTTTTGATATCAATTATGGCAGCAGGTATATTAACTGCTGAATAGAGGGCTCTTATTGGCCAAGTATAAAATTTTCAAATTTTATGTTCATTTTAAGACCTAGTATCCCTTGAATAAATATTATAGTCAATCTGAGTTATTTCTGTTAGATCCATACAATATTTTAAAATCAGTATGGGTTGTTCAGTAGGCTATAAAATATATATAAAATATTGGCTTTATGACCTAGTATACAAATAAAATCAAATTTGTCAATAGAAATAATGATCTATTGTTACTGAGTACTTCTACTTTAAATTACTTATTTATTTTATCAGTTAGAGTCAATAAGGACACGCGTCTTGTCATATAGTACCTATAATACAAGTGTCACTTAACAATAACTTTACCATTCACAACTTCTTTATTCAAAATACTGACTATTCTTAACTTCATTGATAGAGACAATTAAGGGGCGGTAACTATCACATTACTTCCGCTAGCTTTTCGACTCTCAAGGAGTGATCTATATAATAATTGAATTATATAAGATTGTAGGAGATGTCACCTATAGTTGGCTAAGTCTATTATGCTACAATTATCTATATACCAATTGAAAACTCTTCAAAAGTCAGCCATACGAAGCGATTTTTTCCAAAGATTAATCAAGCTAGGTTGGCATCAAGTAAAAACACTTTAGGTGACTAAAGCTGCCACATTTTATATTTTCTGCACTGTGAATTTACAAGTCATGGGTGGGATAACTGTTCAATGTTAAAATAGTACCTTTCCTACATCCAGTTCCTACTTAGTTAGTTATATCATTTTACACAATTCTTAGAGAAAAAAAATATTCACATTGTATTTGATAGACTTTATCTTGAAAAAGTTTGAATTTGTAGATTTGTAGTAAATATATCTTATATCTAATCCTAAATTGTTTAAATGCTTAACAAATCTTTGTTTATAGATGTATGTCTTGTTTCTCAACGCTAATCATACATCCACCTTAATGTAACAAGGAAATATTAAAAAATATTACAATTATGTTTATTGGTTGTTTTATGGGGTTACGTTTGGTATTATTTGACTAAATATTATACAGATATCATATAGCTAAGGTATCTCAATTCCTGTTATCATAGAGTAAAATAAAACAATTTATCGTTGCAAAATACATGTAGTTTATTTTAGGCAATTCCAGGGTTACCGATATTGTGACATTTTACTAAATATAATACTGCATTATATGTTAAAATCTCGAGGATGAAATTTTTTGCTAGACAACGTGGAATGCAAATCCCGTTTTGGCTTATGGATAGTATTATTGTAAGGTTTTTCTTATACAATACTGTTTAGATGGTCTGAAATCTTATTGACATGGACCTTAAGCTAATTTAATTACAACGACAGTGTTTAAATGATTCACCTCAATAATGGTAGAATATTTGTGTGAAGCATATGAATCCTCAATCCTATGCTAATAAAGTATTAAACATGAATATATAAATATATCAGTCCTGTTATAAACATTTCGATATATTCATGTGCGACACTGTACAGGCTTTTTTCAAAGTTACTCTAGCAACAATTTTTATTTCATATGATTTTTTTTTTTTTTTTTTTGAATAAATGGAATAAATGATTATGTTATCCAAAAGGTTTACTGTACACAAGTTCTTTTATAAGAGTATAATATCGACACTATAATATACGTGTGAAAATCATATCAATAAAAGAACAAAGCAATGTCAATATATCATATAAAAGATATGATTAAAAAAAATAGCAAATTAATAATTGAAGACAACATCTCACGCGCTTTTAGGTGACAAATAGCTCCGCCTCTTACAAGTCTGATTGGTTGTGGTGAATTTTTGATAGGTTTTATTCACGCGATGTATAACAATGGCGACTCGTCAATGTTTCATCTCATCTTGACGGACAAGTATTACTGATTAACTACTATGTGATTTGCAAACAAATCGAAGTCAAATTTACGACAAACATCATTCGGTTCAGCATTGATCGATTCGGAGAACTGCCTGCTATAATGGCTGACAAGAAACAACGATAATTTACCGATCACTTTTATTGGACAAATCTTAGTAATTAGATTTAGGAGAAAAATCTCTACTAATTTTGTCTGTCATTTAGTTTTGACGTTTTACTGGTCGTTAGAAATTAGATTATTAAGTGAGAGTATTTGATGGTGTGTTTATCGCGATTTTGTCATTTAACAGAGAGTGTCAACAACATCATCTTAGTCTAATCAGATCTAGATAGAAGCATCATAACCAATCAGCATGGAAGACAAAAGCTTTACAAATTCTGATTCGGAAACGGATGTGTTAAAAACACCAGAAAGAATTGTGGCCCAGGCATCAGAAATGGACAGATTGCTGAATTCAGAAAGAATTCCAAATCCACAAAGAATGGTACAAGGTGATTCAGACAGCGATGATTCAGAAATAGACTGTGGTGAAAAAGAGACAATAAATTCTAAAAACTTAGAAAAACAAACAGCGAAAATTTTACCAGTGACTGTTAGTAAACCATCATTTTTAATTTCTGATATATTATCTGATAAAGGACCTAGTCGTAATCATACAGCACCTTGTTTTCCTCATAGACGTCATTTGTTTACTAACTCTACCTTTCCAACCTCTCTACATGACAGTCATAGTAAATCATGCAGTGAAACTGATCTGTTACTATCTAGAAATATATCAGTTGATAGTGACAATGATATATCTGAAGGTAAGACACGTTTTTTTTTTCAATTCCAATCTTAGGTATACAGATTAAATTCTCTTGCCAGTAGAATAATTGCTTCTGAATACAAGACAAACACTGAATTGTGTTGTAAATGATATTGAAATTTAGATGATTGTAGACCTTTTTTTCATATGATTTGTGCTGATCCTTAGAAGACAAGTAGTGCTCCGTAAAAAACATTATGAATATTTTGCAAAAAGTATATACGTGTGTCTCTATATTTTGCAAATATTTATTGTAAATAATAGTTTATTTCCTATTTTTTCAAAGGTGTTTTTGATATATCTCCTTTCTAAAATACTCTTTAAAAAAGCAAATTGGTCGCTTTATTTGAAATATTCTCCAAAACATTCTGTTGTTAACAAAATATTATGTTCTTATCATCATTATCTAGTAATGGTTGATATTGTTTAACAAGCTAATAGTCAAAATACTCAATTATTTATAATAAATAGAGTCAAACAATTAAACACTTTAGATGTTTCAAATACTGTCTAAATTATTTAGTAAACTCTTGTATTGATTGTATGGTATAAAATAACTATTTACATTTAAGAATGTATACTAAGCGTAAGGGAATACGCAGAATTATCTAAAACACTAACACAATACTTTACTTCCATTATCTATTTTCATTTAAGACGTTTTTTTTTATATAAAGTTTGGCATGTCAAGCATGCTGTAAATAGGAAACCGCTTTTAGATTTGAGTGTAAATTTTTAATGAACCCAGACTATTCTAAAACTCGTTTGAACAATGAATATTTCTACGGCTATTGTTCGTAATAAAATGATTCTCCTTATTTTGTTAACTTTATTATTGATCAGTTCCATTATATTTGAATCGTATCCTATAGAAATAAGCTGCAATGGATACCAAAATATTCCAAACATGATAAATTGCACTCATGGAAAGTGAAAATAAGTCAAAAACAAAATGCAAAGATGAAAATAATTTTGCCTCTTTTGCCCCGGGAATTGTAGAATAAGGGTGGTAATTAAATAAAGTGAAAGAAACCTTATTGGGTTAAAGTAAGAATTCCAGAATCAGTAAAACCGCGCATCAAACAAAGATTACCATCTCTTACATGAGTAGTTATAAATGAAATAAAATCATCAAAATAAATAAGCTATTGTGTTAACCGTTTAATTTAGTGGTTTTCTGAATTTTTGTAAAAAAATTTTCTTATATTTGATAGTCTTAAATAAATTTCTGGTTTATTCTGAAGTTCTTGTACGAATTTGTAAAAAATGTTAAATCATTATAAAGATTGCGTGACAAAATTAGTTGAGGTATTGACATGAGATGAACTTCAAGTTTAAAATTACCAAGTAGTTAATCGTGATATATATCTAATACTACATACAGCCCAGACTTCTGTACATTCATAGTCGCCAAAAAACTCCTTCAGACAATGACTTCCACAGATCTGTTATTACCGGGTGACTTCAGAAGTTAAATAAGTCAGTAAAAGAATAAATATTTTATAAATAAATTATAATCACTAAGGTTTAGGGAACAATTTTGAAAGAATACAAGTGTTTAGAAAATATATCATTAAAATTATAATTTTAAGGTTAATCTGTCATTGAATAGTGATATTCTATCTGATGCCAAATTTAGATAAATGTTTCTTCTTTAACGATAAAATTTAGGAGTTACGTGAATCTGATATAGAATCTATCCATCGAATATCTTTTAAAATTCTTTCTAACTGTACCCATGTTGTGATTCGGATATGATCTGTGCTGGCAACTTTGCAAATAGACTATTTCAACGATTTCAAAGAAAATACAACTAGAGCCCTTTATTTTTAACATTTTAAGATTATTTTGGGCCATGTTATTTTATACGAATAACAAATTGAAACCGATGTTTTTGTTATGTCTTCTTTCCTTTTCTGTGCAAAAAGCATTTTTAATAGTAGTAATATCTTTAACATTTTTAAGGGGGTGAATAATATTGGTGCTTGCTATAGAGGAGATCATTGAAATTATACGAGAATTGAAATTATATACATCATGTTTTATTGCAGGAGAAGAAAGCGAGAAAAGCTTTACCAACTCAGAACATCCGACATCTTTATCCAAACATAAAAAGGCAAGAAAAGCACGAACAGCGTTTTCAGATCACCAACTTGGTTCATTAGAAAAAACATTTGAACGCCAGAAGTATTTAAGTGTACAAGATAGAATGGAATTGGCTGCAAAATTAAATTTAACAGATACTCAAGTTAAAACATGGTACCAGAACAGAAGGTAGGATTTAGTAATTATTATGGCACTATATGGAAATATTACTTTTGATTCTGATCAAATTACTAATATATCTGAAAGACTAACAATGCAGTGTTTATTTGTTCGTCATGTTAGGGACCCTTTTAATTGTTTCCGTAAAATTTTACGTTTTTTGTTCTTGATCAAATACGTTTCCTTTTAGTTTCTTTATTCGGCTATCTTAATATAATGAATTTCTGAGACCAAAAATATTTATAAATATGTTACAAACCGCGGATTCCTATAAGCAAAAATAAAAACCGGCGATGTGTATTTATGTAGTTTATTGATTTCTGTACATATTTGGAAGTATATATAAATATGTTTGAAAAAATGAATAAATCGAAATAGCTATCGAAATACGTTTTTTTTTTAGTGAAATTTGTTAAGGATTAGGCTAAAAGTTCAGAAGGTTCTTCCTACTTAAATTATATTATATATTATACAATATCAGAATATTAAAGTCGTATTTAATATGGCACAGGCGAAAATTACCATAAAAGTTCAGAAAAACAGGGCATGTGTTTTTTTGGTGAAAAGTATCTGGCACGATCTTGCACAATCATGTGCATGATTTAAACATAATAACTGGGCATACAACTATGATTAAAGATATGATTCAAAGTATTTCAACTATTGAGAAAGCTTTCTACTTGATTTCTTGCTTTATCAATATGTATTAAGAACAGTTCATGCTGAAGTAGAAGATGAATAATACTATAAACTATAATTTTAATATTTACTTCTAAAACCATCCAATATTCTCTATATACATACTCAATAGCTTTATTGATGATTTTCAAATGGAGATGCGATATCTATCATCCGATTGATTGTTGAAAAATAAACCTGCGGGGATTCTTTCAGTAGAGAATTTTAAAATCCAATTTCAAGAGTTCAACGAGTGTGAAAATGTTTTTAAGTGATGTAACAAACTACAAAGACATGCTCTTAAGTCCGATTAAGATGTTATTGAAGTTCGTGGGTCGAGATCTAATATAAGAAAAGGGTGTATAAAAGTGGTCCCATTTGTAAGATGATACGAGTTTATTTTTATCATATTAAAAAACATACATCGATATAACAAGACTTTTCACTGTGCGTTATGTATACATTTATTCAATATTATGATGGCTCTATTTACACAAAAGTCTCCAACAAGAGCACAAATAACCGCAATGTTATCGTATTGATGGGTTTGTACAACTCGTTTACAACTGCCCTTAGTTTAGGGGAAAGTGGGTGTATTAATTATCATAATTGTCATTGCAGTTCTGTAGCTACCTTACCTGAAAGGCGTAGTAAATTATATGCTTTGAAATTCTTATTATTATACGAAAATCTGTTGACTTTTGATATAATATATGGATATTCGTCGAACAAATTTTGATATTTTTTCAAACGAGAATGAGCAATCTTACAGAACTCTCATCAGGTGGCCCTTAACTCTTTAATAAATAACGAATTGTCCTCTACTAAATACCTTAATAAAGAAGCGTAAATAAAGATACAAAAGGCGGATCACGAATATATTTTAATATGGCACGAAAAATCTTCTAGATCTAATCTCTGACTAAACATTACACTTATATAATTTTATGTAGAAAAAGAAAATTGTTATAAAATGAATTAAAATAGAATAAAGCAGGTGGATAGGCTAAGATGAAAGGGAGTTTTTAATTATTAAACGGATTTAAAGAATAAACTTTCTTTATTTTCATTAGGAGAAAATAAATATAGCAGTAAGAGTTATCACCACCTTGTAACCCTCTACAATCTCGGTGGGTGGCGCTGCTCTATCTGGCCACTTTATATTGCCAATAAAAACTTTCCACCCAAACCCACAAAGGAATAAAATTACATCACTTTGTTACGAATTCTCCTGGATATTAGTGTTAACTCATCTTTTTATTTCAATTCAAACATCTGATCAAAGTTGAAAAGACATATAATCGCCCTTTAAAAACACAAATTATAAAAGTGACAAGTTTAATATGTTCGAAAGCAGACCCACCATCACTAAATATAGTCTACTAATTAAATCACTTCTAAACAATATGTTTATTTTTTAAGAAAACGTTTTCATTAAATCTTAATACAATACACTCGTGTGATTCTAGTTTCCAAGTTGAAGGTATAATAGGTCTTAGAAGGAGCATAAAATTCCATTTCACCCAAACATGGCCAATAACAGTATATATCTATCACTGGATTCACTTGGTGCCATTACTATACATCAAACTCCCTCTTTAAATCCACAAAACCAAGAACTTAATTACAAAACGCTCAATACATCCATTAAGCGATTTTTGGAATTGCGAGAAATCCGTTGTAATTATAAAGGGAAGTAACTCTAACATGGGGTTTTCCCGCGTCCTAGAATTCACCTCAACATCGTCAGGCATTGTACAGTATTTGGATTCACAGAGGACCGAGAAAAAGCAATTCATATGATTTAGAATGGATATTCCAACATTAACACAATTTTTAACGAAATATTAATCTCTGGGAATAACCGGAAAATGATTGCCATAGAGCGCTTGTCCATGGATGGGATGTTGTTTTTCCCGTTGTAGGCCTATATTTGATTACCCAGACGCGCTTTTTCTCAAACAGAACGGATTCATCGCTCACTTATTTTAAAAATTCCGGATACATGTATAGTTTTTATTGTCGCTTTTTGAAAATTGATAAAGTGCGGGATGCATACTTATTTAACCAATAGTCAATATTAAGCACAAATATTAACCGTAGGGTGAGTGTACTGTAAGCCCTATTACACCGATAAAGTTATGTGATTTGTGATTTGTAAATTAATTGTTATTAATTACAAAAAATATACTAAAGTTTTGATTCTTAACTGACTTTAACTTTTCAACCCATATGTTAATTTGTAAATTCTGACTATATGAATTATTATAAATCGTTCGATAATGGCACCAGAAGGGTTTAATGGTTGTAATTTGACTGCTTTTGAATTCATGCATAAGAAACTTATAAAGTATTCTTGTTAACCTTGTGTCGTAATTGGTCGCGTGTTGAAAATTTATATGACCTAATAATATCCTCTTTATTCATAACTGGTTAATAGAGTCAATTAGTGGAAGATTAGTTTATCAAGTCCTATATCTTCTCATCTAAACGCTGATTAACTAAATATCTCTTTAATGACGTCCTCGATTTGTTTAATGAACTCTCCCCTAACTGTTTCTTCTTTATGATCTGATCTATTAACCAAACCTTCATTACGCTTGTCCTATTCCGTTAATTCCGTACATCGTAATCGGAACTATTCAGGCGTTAACGTCTATCTCCGCCATTCAAATACGACGAGAAGGCATATGGTGATAATACAAATACTTTATTTATAACGGGTGTGATGTTTAGAATAGAACAATTAGTATTTAAATGACAAGAGTAGTGTGAGATTGTTCAAACTTTGTTGGTGACAGAAGTTTAGCCATGGGGCATATCTCATTTAATCTTATACTAAGAACATCTCTTTTACAAACAAATGAACCGCCAAGTCAAAAATATGCGATAGTTAATCATGTCGAATGGTGTATCCACAATACGCGTAGCACTATATATTATGATATATAAACATGGATTAAACACTATAAATGAAACATTTAAAATTTTCTTTGATTGTTGAAATTTGATTTTCTCTGATACATTTCATACGTGATGCTTTAAAAAAAAAAAAAAAAAAAAAAAAAAAAACCGAACGCTATTAATGTCTTCTGTACGGATATTCGGAATCAGAAATGAGTGATAGAAATAACTGTTATTTAAATTTATCATTATATCTTGTAACGGATATATCTGTAATCTTCCAAGCAAATCCTGACTTGTTTAATAAAAAAGGAAAAACGGAATTTTCAATAAATTGACTACTTAGAAATAATTAACTGTCTTGTCTTATAGGGTTAGAAAGCTTTTAGAAGAGTTTAAATCGCTACCTCTTCCCAATGATTCGAATGACTGCTTTCCTGAATAGACGATGTTCAAGGATCTGACACAAGCCTAATCAAAGACTGAGCCTAAATAAAATGGTAATGAAGCGACAAGTTGCGCCATTTGTATCCAAAGAGAACTAGAAACGATGACTGGTTCCCTTAATACACACTAATGAACTGAAATGAAAAAGGCATTAGAAAATCATTGGAACCAATCACTTAATTTTTTGTTAAGTGATGCTATTTTCTTCCCTTTTCGCTCCCCTTCATTTCTCGCTTTATCGCGTCGTTTGCGAAAGTTCTACACGTCTAGGTTTTGATGTACAAACAAAACAAAATCATTCAAAATTTACTTCGAAATACCATCTTACAACAATTCAAAAGTACATGTATTTTCTTCTGTCAACAGTTAAGAACAATAGATTGATCTTCTTCACTGAACTTGAATTCATGAAAATTGAAGTGACTACACAGTTGGTCAATTAAGTGGAAAAATCTGATTGTCAAGAATTGTCATATAAAATAAAATTCTATATATTAAAATATATTATTAAAATTATAAAAGGCGAGCAAAGTTGAAAGGAAACGCTACTCATGAAATTTGTAGTATTGTCTTTAAAAAGGATGCGGATCGGCTTCAGATTGTCAACATTTCCACACTGAATCTGAAATGAACTGGAATTTTAAAGACAACCTAATCGAATCTAAAGTTAATCTGAGCAGTCTACGACTCAACAAGCAGTCTAGACGTGAGATATCGGAATCAACGACCATCCAGTTCATAGCAGTTGCAAGAGATCAGTTCTCAAATAAGTCCTCTGTTCATATTAACAGCAGTCAGCGATTACTTTTTCAGATGTTCATTTTTTAATTTCGTATGTATTTCAGAACCAAGTGGAAGAGACAGACAGCTGTTGGTTTGGAATTATTAGCTGAAGCTGGAAATTATGCTGCTGTGCAACGAATGTTACAGTCAAATCCTTATTGGTCATCCTATCACCCTGGTACTTCAGCCATGTTTTCTAATATGGACGCTCTTTATTATCGTCATGGGGTTGGTTCACTCCCGGTTTCTCGACCAGTTATACCACGCATGTTTATTCAAGGTCTCCAACAACATGTTAGCCAGATACCACCACCACACTGAAGTTGTATATAAATCATCAAGACTTGTGACGTAGATGAAAAGCGATCGAAGTAGACAAATCTATGTTATCGTTAGATATTACTATACAAAATATATATTCTATAATATAATACGGCTATTAGGAACGTATTCAGCTTGTTGTCACCATAAAATTGAGTGACGCTTCTTCGAACTACACCGGGTGGACCAGCTTTGTCGAAAAGAATTCCAGAAAGTCTGAAAAGGGAGGATCAGTCTCGTGACCAGTATTGTCTATAGCTTTTATACAGTGTTATGATTTTAATACTTAATATAATAATGTAAATACAATGGTTTTAATTGTTATTAATAATAAATTGTCAATTATCAATTAGCTGTTTATAATTTGCCTATGATGCCATAACTACTTAAATAACAATAATTTAGCCAAGCCATAGATGCTTACATCAAAGTCGATAAGCGATTGCCGATTTGCAAGAAACAGTTAACTGGCGACCTAAATATATATTTATGTCACGACTGTTAACAAAATAATTTACTTTGTCAGCGATGTTTCATCCTGCTTACACGATACTACCCTTTATACCATAAATTTACATGAAATGCCATCCCTTATACAAGAATATAAAATTGTCAGCGATGCCACTCATTTGTAAGAGAATCAATTGTCAGCAATGACATCCAAACGTACACTATAGTTAATTTTATCAGCAATGTCTCTTTATGTTAAAGGAATATTGATTTGGTCATCGATGGTACTTATGGTTACGAAACAATAAAATTGTCAGTTTAACCCTTAGCCATAGTCATAGCAAATTAGATAAGACACAAAATATTTGACAGTCATGCTATCAAATATTAGGCGATGAATTTGTCAGCCATGCAACAAATAGTATGCAATAAATTTGGCAGCAATGCCATCAAACATCATACGACAAGTTTGTCAGCAATGCTAGAAAAATGCGATAAATTTTTTAGCAAATGCTAGGAACAATAACTTTGTCAGATATTTAAGACAAAAAATTCTCAGCAGTGTATCAAATATTAGAAGATAAAATTGTCAGCCATTCTGTCCAAAATTAGACAAACCATTTGTGAGGAGTGCTAAAACATTTTGAGCAAAACTGTCTTACCGATACTATCAAATGTAAGACGTTAGCGTTGCAAAGTAAGGTGATATATACGCCCACAAGCAGCTTTGATTGCAAACACAGATCATTGAATGTTGTCTATTTACATTTGGTTCATGATTAGTCTAGCTAGATTTTATATTGGTATCTATAGAGAATTTTAGGGACACTTTTAATGTTATTATTACTTAGATTTTATATAGGTATCTAAAAAAATTGTGAATGCCAATGGAAAAGAGTGACAGACAGGGTGAAGAAAAATTAAGTTCATACTACATGTGGGCAAATAAAAATAAAAATAATCCATAAAAATATTTTGCCTGAAGTGTGAGCATGGGTTGCACAATATAGCTAATAGAGTGAAACGCTAAGTCGGGCACGATATTTGGGTGAAAATTTTTCCGATCATCATCAAACTCGATAGAGATGATCTTCATAATGACATTGATTCACGCAATAAAAGTCAAAAGAATCCGTAAAGAATTATAGCTCGTAGAGTGCGCAGGTGAGCTACCGACAGACCGACGACGGGGTTTTTTACAATAATATCAATTTATGGGCGTTTCAAAGTGATTTCCAATGTTAGACGATATATTTGTCAGCAATTCTATCAAATGTTAGTCAGTAAATTTGTCAGTAATTCTGATGTGAAATAAAATTTTGTTAGCAATGCTATCAAATGTTAAACGATTTGCCAACAATGCTGTCAAATGCTAGGCAATAATTTTGCTAGCATGTGCTATGGAATGTTGAAAATTTTGTCATTGTTGCTTTCTAATGACAGTAAATTTGTAAGCGATGCCACTTATCTGCTAGAAAAGTCTGTCAAAATAGTTTGTCAGCAATGTCTCGCGACACAAGCTTACACGAGTATAATTACAATTGTTAAAAATGTCATCTATTATTTCCAAGCGAAACCACCAGCGCTATATTCTACAATATTGCTCACTTTATTTAAGGTCATAAACCATTATATCTAAACGTTATGAAGGATAATGTAAAAACGCCACTCGATTTCGCTGAAAGAAGGGACGTAACTCAAGAAAATAACTAATAAAGCCTTACTTTCGGTTATGAAAATGTTAGGCACAGGATTAAAAAAATATAAATGAGGGAGGGTTCTTTAATCCTTTATATTTAGTTGATTTAAAGAAAAGGGTAGTAATGTCTTCAAGGTATTTCAAGGGTGTTTTCGTACATTGATTAGTATTTATTATAAGTTATTGACAAATGTATAAGTTATGACACGAGGGACGGAAGATTGTCTAATATTAGAAACAGGGATTAACCGTCGCTTAATTTCACTTTTAACATGATTTTGTAGCCAGGGAGTCTATAACATACTAACTGACACTTCTATTTGACTGAATAAGTTACCAGACTGTTTTTATTCACATGATTTAAGCCTTTTTCTTCCATGTCTTGTTAATAAGGACCATTTAGGTTATGTAGAAGGTATTTCAGGGTTCAATCCGTACGTATTATTGTACGTATAATCTTCTGTTATTCTAATAACTACATTCACAGTCTGTTAGTCATGTGTTTTTTAATAGGTACATGATATTCTTATTGTTGAGCAGCGCCGCCTGATCGAAATACAGTGACTTTCGGGGTCAGTTTATTGAATTATGAGTTTATTAAAAATGTTCTGAAGGTTTTCTTCCGTTTCAATATGGACTTGATTACAAATATACCATTGGGCTGTCATAATAACTTCCTACCCCACATCTCTTTAAAATAGATCGTAATTCTTCAATTGGAAGGTCAACATTTAGCTTTGACTGATATGACAATTGTGACGTATGAAATATAAGGGGTTATCAACCCGTAAGATAATCCGGTAAGATACTCCAGAAATAGAGAAAGTGAACTATAAAATGCTCTGCTAGATGTTATACCCCAATACAACTGGCTCGGACCGAAAGAAAACAGAACATATGAGGCGGCTTGTTCAATTACTGCAGTTTAGAAACTAACTATAATTAGTAACCGTGTCGGTCTCACTCATTAATTCTTGATATAAAAAAGCACTCTATGGTCGTTTCAGCAATCACAATAATAATAAGCTGATTTGAATACAATTGTTTTATTCATAGTTAAGTTAATCATAATATTTTTTACTACCCCATCACTCCCGATTCCTCTTATTGACAGAATCCCCTTTAGCTGAAGTGTTGCTATATTAGAACATAAGGGATAATAGCATATACCCTTCCTTATACCAAAAATAAAAGTCATAACCTAGAAGCGTAAACTGCTACTTGCTGACTAAAAAAATCTAAATAATAAAGTCCTCACTAAAATATCGTCATTTTCGGCTACCAGAGTTGTTGCTTGAACAATATTTTCTTTCTTTTGATACTCCAATAATTGGCATCGGTTTCACATAGTTCACGCCAACGTCTGATAACCTCTGGCTCCTTTAGTGGTTGTGAATTTGAAACGGGTTCTTTATCGATGATGCATTTCTTTAGATCATCAGCATGTAGGATGAACATTCTTCCAAATTTTTTTTTTCTTTCTTACAAGATAAAGGAGCCAGTTTCGTCAACATGTGTGACTCGACATGGGTCTGGTAGACAGGTAGGGTGAAACTTATATGTTTGTGGTAATTTCGCAATAATGCATGGTCACCAACTTCAAATAAACTTCGGTGACAATATTTTGAGTCATTAATTTTCTGGGCCAGTCTTTGTTTTGCGTTTTTATCTGAGAACCAGATACAGCCATCCTAGGAAATACAGTTTGATGACCATAACGAAATAGGGATGGTTGGAGGATGGAGCTACGTCAATGGCTCGATGAGGCGTATCTTGATAATTGACAAGAAGTTGTGATAAAGTTGCCCTTCCGGATTGATTATTGTAGTTGTTAAGTTTCATTGTTTTTCCAAGTGGTTACATAAATGTTTCAACGGTATTGGTAGCTGGATGCCGTTATGGAATCTTTTGAAGAGTGATTTCAAATTAAAAAGTGGACCTTTATCGGACAGTTGATACTCTGAATTTTCGAAAACGAGGTAAATGTACGCAAATGCTGGTAAAACCTTGCTTATCTTAGTAGATGATACAAATTAAGATACTGCGAATCGTGATGCAATATATGTATTCAACAACCACGACATGATGTGATGATGGCATTGGCCCAAATACAACTGATACAGTTTCCCAGCATGAAAGAAAAAATTAGGCCGAAGGCGACGCTCAATACCACTTTGAACAGGATGACTACCTATGGTAAAAATTTTGGGAGGACCATACGTTAACCCTTAAGAAGTATATTGTTATTTGAAATGGTGAGTTCGTGTAGAATCGACTTTAATCCCAAAAGTTTCTCACTTGCACCCTTGGTATCCATGTTTGACCGTCAACGCATGTAATGTGACATCGGATGATGTAGCGGTAGAAAACTTTCCCAAAGAAATAAAGTCAATGACAGGAGTGTCATAAAGCGTATAGAGTAAATTATTTAAATCGTTAACTTCATATTTTCAACTTCTAAAAGGTATTTGAGAGAAGTGGCATTTATAGATAGATAGTCAATTTGATAACCCTAGTCATTTTGGTAAAGTACTCGAAATCGAATATCTTGGTGACGTAGTCTGATACGTTCAGTGCAAATTAACCAACGTCGATTTCCATTGAAGACAGAACACGGTGACTTGTTATCAGTAACGATAGGTTTCAGGTGCTCCCGCCAGATAATTTCGAAACTAAGACCAAGAGCGTCCAAATCTAACTGGGGATATTGGTTTTTTTTTTAGTGCGTGGTGCAAATGCTAGTGGTTTAGAAGTGTCAATGCTGCCTCCCTGTGCTAACATACCACCTAACCGATTATATTAGCATCTGCGCATATGTCGCAATGTCGGGTTGTTAAGATGAAAGTAGCGTAACAGAACATCTTTATGAAAAGCATTTAAAATGTTTCTATTAATACTGTTCATGTTCAGTTTTCCAATTAAATCGAACACGTCCTTTTTTTAATTCACGCAAAGGAGAAGATCGACAAGCAAAATTAGAAAAGAAATCAGAGTTTGATTGCATCATACATAAAAAAAAACCTGATTAACTGTTCTTTGCTTGTGGGTGCTTTCAAATGCTCTTAAGAAGATACTTTTGAAGAGTCTGATCGCACGCGGAGAGCAACAGTTATTATACCCCGGAAGCCAAGTTCTAACTGCCAAAAAGCGGATTTAAAGTCAATTTGGGGACTGACTTTAATATCTTCTTGTCTTGGTATAAGTAGATTCATAGACTGACGTTGCGAGCATCTGAAGTTACCCGGATTTCACCAGAGGGCTTAAGTGTGATATCAGCACAACATATCCCAGGGAAAGGTTGTTAGATGTTTTTCTATTATGTCATTTTTTATCATCTCAACAATAGCAGCATTTACACGATCATTTAGGTGATAAGCTACATGTTGAGAGGGTTCAGTAACAGGTTTGATGCTGGCATCAACATTCAGTTTTACTTGATGGTGTCGTAATTTTCTTAACCCAATGAAATTTTCTGGATAGTGGGTCAGGATCTTCGACGAGGCGAAATTTTTGAAAGGTCATCAGCGGATTTTTCGATGCTATGTATAGGAACCGGATATAACATGCCATTCGACAGGTACAAATATGGAACCCAAATTTGATTGAACACATAGCAGTTCCATGTACACCAATAGGATTCCTCATGTAAGGTCTAATTCGAACTTTTAAGGGTACCGATTTTTTAAGTGGATTACCACAATAAAAACAGTTGAGTACACTTTGATTATGAAAGTGTTTTTTTGCTGATCTGTCTAACTGTTTCGATCTCGAGAGTGAACTATAAGAATACTGACAAACTCTATTTAATGTTTCGCCTAAAATTTTCATTTCATGTCACATTTGAACGCACAGTATTTAGCTTCACTTTTAGGCCGATTACAAAAGAATGTTTTTACTTAAATACACCTAAATCCATTGATCAGTCTTGGTGGTCATTATAATAAGCTAATTTGAATTGTTTTATTCACAGTAAAGTTCTAGTTAAATGCAAGTCGTAGATTCGTTAGCCTTTTGAACACTAATCCTAATATTTCTTACTCCCCTATCTTCCTCAAGTCCTATCACTCCTGATCCCCCTTCTTGCCAGAATCCCATTTAGCTGCAGTGTTGCCAGATTAGAGCATAAAGGATAATAACATAACCATGTTAAGATTTGGTTTCATCTGGTATCCATGTCGATCTATATTTTGCGAAAAAAAAAACAGCAAGAAACGAATGTAATATAATATACCATTGGACATGGTTTATCCTAAATATCTTTTCAACCTTTGAACAATTTCAAGAAAAGATTTTTGTTAGAAATTAAGAGTCATTACAAAAAATTCTTACTCCGTGCCTTTGTTGTTATTCTGTAAAATTTCTGTACTTCAGGTTGGTATACTTATATTTTGTTCTTGACTATGTTTTAAGGTTCCTCTTTCTCTTCGAGTTGTAATGTTTTGGGTTTCTTTGTAAACATAGGATCTTGATTAACATAAAGGACTTCAAGTGGTGTTAGCTTAATTCCTGTAAAGATTTTCTGCATACAAATATAGTCACAAAGTAATTCGTAAGAGCATATCAATTAATATTTCGTAGTAACTGTTGGATGATTTCATGGACATTTCTTATTTGAATCATATTAAAATAATTGCTGTCGGTTATCAAGATCATGACATGAACACCAGTCCACTGAGAGCTAAAAAATTTTCTATTCCGCCACTATATTTACCATCATTATTTTGATTTAGTGTGAGATGTCTGAACACTTAATGCAGTTTATTGTTCAAATTTCATTTAAACATTTGGTAGAAATTAATTTCGATATTGCATCTTCTCTACTCCAACACAAAACATATTGGATTTTTATTGAAAACCTGTCGTTGACTTCTTTTGTAAGCTTTATAAACATTTATTAAATATTAAACGGGAAATAGCACTAAATGATTGGTGTCGTTCGGCTCGGAAATAGTTTAATCTAGTGGAAAACCTGATCATATTTAAAATCGACGAGACGTTTAGTGGAACGATATTATTGTTTAAATATTTTACGTCGTTTAAAAGCCAGGCTTTTTGTTTTCCACTATACATTACTCTTGGGGTAAAAGACTTTTATCCACATCAGCAAATCACCATTGTGTACAGAACCAAATCGAAATCATGACAGAACGTATGTTATATATTATTTAGGCTCCATTTGGTCATGCCGTAAGGGGCCTTTGTAATTTCTTAATCGGTCTGTGAGATATGTATAGACAAGTGAAAGGCAGGGATAATAGTATATGATGTTACGTTAAAGTGTTTTTCGAGTTCTGCTTCGACTCTCCACAATAAGTTTTTAAATGATAGCTGAAATACAAGCGGTGGAACTAAGGCCTAGTGAATTATTGAGCAGTATTGAGTATAATTCCATTGAATCATTATAAAGCTCTGTTTATTATTCTGTGTACTGTTGTCGATGACGTTTACCATTATTATTACATTTTTGTTACAAAATGAAACAATGGATTACGTATATGATTTTAAAAAATAACAGAATTGAAAGAATTGAAAATATTTGTATAAGCATAATCTGAAAATTTTTTTCGGTGCCCTTGCTTTTCTGATATCCGTGGCTGTCAATGCAGTTGGGAGCTTAATCTTCGAGTATCATAACTACATGTAGATGTACATTAATTGTGATTAATAATACTATTTAAAACGTTTGGCCGTTAACTCCTGGGTTCCAATTCCTGTGCTGATAAACTCAACAACTGCCAAAACAACTTATAGAATAACATATTGCTTAATGCAAATGATATTTAGCGGCAAACACTGTTTAAAGACGGATATCAGTATGTAATACGTAACGCTGTCCTCAGACTGAGATACTTAATAGTTAACATTGTCTATATATTGAGATACTAAATAGAAAACGCTGTATATAGACTGGTATATAATAGTTAACACTGTTTACAGACTGAGATATTCAATAGTTAACAATGTCTAAAAACTGATATATCCAATACTTCATCCATTTTGCAGATTGAGATATTTAATAGTTAACACTGTCTATAGAATGGTATATTATATAATAGTTAATTCTGTTTAAAGACTCAGATATTTAATAGTTAATACTGTCTCCTACTGTGGCTGGTATACGGCATCAAATTTACAATATGCCATTTTTCCAAAATGGTAGTGATTTTTACTTTTATATTTTAAACTTGACTTTCTACCTGGGTGTAACTTGAATATTCAAGTTAGTAACTTGAATTTTCAAGTTAGTATCTTGAATTTTCAAGTTAGTATCATACGATACCCACCCATTCCAACTAGCATACCTCCTATCATACCATACACACCCATTACAACTGGCCTATCATACAATCTACCAATTCCACTAATACCTCCCATCATACCATACCCACCCATTCCAACTAGCATACCTCCTATCATACCATACCCACCCATTACAACTGGCCTATCATACAATCTACCAATTCCACTATCCATATCTCCCATTATACCATGCTCACCCATTCCAACTAGCATACCTCCCATCATACCATACGCACCCATTCCAACTGGCCTATCATACAATCTACCAATTCCACTAATACCTCCCATCATACAATACCCACCCATTCCAACTAGCATACCTCCTATCATACCATACCCACCCATTACAACTGGCCTATCATACAATCTACCAATTCCACTAATACCTCCCTCATACCATTCCAGCTAGCATACCTCCTATCATACCATACCCACCCATTCCAACTAGCATACCTCCAATTATACCATGCCCACCCATTACAACTGGCCTATCATACAAACTACCAATTCCACTAATACCTCCCATCATACCATTCCAACTAGCATACTATACCCACCCGTACTAACTGGCCTATCATATAATCTACCAATTCTTTTAAGCAAACCTCCCATCACATTATACCCACCCATTCCAAATAGCATACCTCCCATCATACCATACCCACCCATTCTATCACACAATCTACCAATTCCACTAAACATATCTCCCATCATACTATACCCATAGTGGGTATTGTATGATGGGAGGTATACCAGTTGGAATGGGTGGGTATGGTATGATGGGATGCATGCTTAGTGGGATGGGTGGATATGGTATGATAGGAGGTATACAAGTCGGAATGGGTGGGTATGGTATTATGGGAGGTATGCTAGTTGGTATGGGTGGGTATAGTATGATTGGAGGTATGCTAGTTGGAATGGTGGGTATGGTATGATAGGAGGTATGCCAGTTGGAATGGGTGGGTATGGTATGATGGGATGTATGCTTAGTGGGATGGGTGGATATGGTATGATAGGAGGTATACAAGTCGGAATGGGTGAGTATGGTATTATGGGAGGTATGCTAGTTGGTATGGGTGGGTAAAGTATGATTGGAGGTATGCTAGTTGGAATGGGTGGGTATGGTATGATGGGATGCATGCTTGGTGGAATGGGTGGGTATGGTTTGATAGGAGGTATGCCAGTCGGAATGGGTGGGGATGGTATGATGGGATGCATGCTTAGTGGGATGGATGGGGATGGTATGATAGGAGGTATGCCAGTCGGAATGGGTGGGTATGGTATTATGGGAGGTATGCTAGTTGGTATGGGTGGGTATAGTTTGATTGGAGGTATGCTAGTTGGAATGGGTGGGTTTGGTATGATGGGATGCATGCTTAGTGGAATGGGTGGGTATGGTATGATAGGAGGTATGCCAGTCGGAATGGGTGGGTATGGTATGATGGGAGGTTACTTAGTGGAATTGGTAGATTGTATGATAGGCGAGTTGGATTGGGTGGGTATGGTATGATGGGTGGTATGCTTAGTGGAATTGGTAGATTGTATGATATGCCCGTTGGAATGGGTATGGTGTGATGGGAGGTATGCTTAGTGGAATTTGTAGATTGTATGATAGGCCAGTTGGATTGGGTGGGTATGGTATGATGGGTGGTATGCTTAGTGGAATTGGTAGATTGTATGATATGCCCGTTGGAATGGGTATGGTGTGATGGGAGGTATGCTTAGTGGAATTTGTAGATTGTATGATAGGCCAGTTGTAATGGGTGGGTATGGTATGATAGGAGGTATGCTAGTTGGAATGGGTGGGTATGGTATGATGGGAGGTATTAGTAGAATTGGTAGATTGTATGATAGGCCAGTTGTAATGGGTGCGTATGGTATGATAGGAGGTATGCTAGTTGGAATGGGTGGGTATGGTATGATAGGAGGTATGCTAGTTGCAATGGGTGGGTATGGTATGATGGGAGGTATTAGTGGATTTGGTAGATTGTATGATAGGCCAGTTGTAATGGGTGGGTATGGTATGATAGGAGGTATGCTAGTTGGAATGGGTGGGTATGGTATGATGGGAGGTATTAGTGGAATTGGTAGATTGTATGATAGGCCAGTTGGAATGGGTGCGTATGGTATGATGGGAGGTATGCTAGTTGGAATGGGTGAGCATGGTATGATGGGAGATATGGATAGTGGAATTGGTAGATTGTATGATAGGCCAGTTGTAATGGGTGGGTATGGTATGATAGGATGTATGCTAGTTGGAATGGGTGGGTATAGTATGATACTAACTTGAAAATTCAAGATACTAACTTGAAAATTCAAGTTACTAACTTGAAAATTCAAGTTACTAACTTGAAAATTCAAGTTACTAACTTGAAAATTCAAGATACTAACTTGAAAATTCAAGATACTAACTTGAAAATTCAAGATACTAACTTGAAAATTCAAGATACTAACTTGAAAATTCAAGATACTAACTTGAAAATTCAAGATACTAACTTGAAAATTAAAAAAAAAAAATTGAATGGCCCTAATACGCTTCCGTAGGGGTGAGTATACAACGGGGTTTTGGGTTTTAAATTTTTAAAGGAAATGAGGTATATTAAGATTGTATCATTGCATCAAAGAACTTCATTTTGTTCTTTTTTAAACTTACTGATGTATTATAAAAACTATGGTGGCTGGTATACGCCATCAAATTTACAATATGCAATTTTCTAATATGATAGTGATTTTTATATTTTAATATTTAATTTTTTGACTTTTAACCGGGGTGAAAGTACTTTCCATCTGGGTGAAAGGTCCCGAATTAAATATATAATTTTTCGACTTACAACAGTGTGGAATATACTTTCTACCGGGATTAAAAACTGGTATATGAAAACTGATAGTTAAAGTTGGTTTCCCTTATTTTCATATATATACATTTATATAATATAATTGGACCGGTAATACTTATATCAATAGAAAGTAGAGGTGTTCTAATGACTGGGAAAAATACCAGATGGTCCCACAAGTCCTTAATTAACTCGTAATTAGGCTATTTATGACGGGATTTCCCTATGTAGGGTACTTCCATAGGTATGTACGTCAAGTCTCAAATGTAGCTCAAATGTCGTTGATCTTTTTTTTGATGATCCAGTCTGTTAATTCGATACATAACCGGACGCTGTGGTTGTTAAGTATGCACGCATGCGTAATTGCCCACATTCCTTAATATTTTCCACAACAACAGTGGCATTTTGTTGTTCCATTTATAATATCTAGCAAAAGGCAATAAAACGTTTAAATATCACTGAAAATAAAATACAAAATCAATTCTTATACACCTAAATTCATATGAAGTCATTTAGTCACGTGAACAAACATGGAGTCTAAATTTAGCGTTTCAAAGCAGATCAGAGTCAAATAGATTCCACAAGCATTTCTACGTCTACATAGGTCTTTTGAACATAAGAATACATGGATTATTCATTAGAAACCCCAATTAATCAATTAGTAAGCTTAATTTGGCTCCAATTAATGATCAAAACCAACTTTAATACTTTTAATAAACTCAGATATTTAATAATTAACATTGTTAACAGACTGAGATATTTAATAGTTATCGCTGTCTTTAGACTCAGATATTTAATAGTTATCGCTGTCTATAGACTCAGATATTTAATAGTTATCACTGTCTATAGGCTGAGATATTTAACTATGTTAAAAGATAGATATTTAAAAGTTATCACTGTCTATAGGCTGAGATATTTTATAGTTAACACTGTCTTAATAAACTGGTATTACTTCTTCACAGACTCGGATATTAAATAGTTAACACTATCTTCAGATTGAGATATCGAAAAGTTAACATTTTCTTAAGACTGACATATTTAATAGTAAACACTGTTGACAAACTGAGGTATTAGATTTTAACACTGTCTATAACCAATAGTTTAACACTGTCTATAGACAGTATATTCAATAGTAAACACTGTTTACATGCTGAGATATTAAATAGTTTGCATTGTCTATAGAATGGTATATTCAATAGTTTATACTTTCTAAAGACTGACATATTTAATAGTAAACACTGTTGACAAACCGAGATATTAGATTTTAACACTGTATTTAACCAATAGTTAACACTGTCTATAGACAGTACATTCAATAGTAAACACTGTAAACTGAGGTATTAGATTTTAACACTGTCTATAACCAATAGTTAACACTGTCTATAGACAGTATATTCAATAGTTAACGCTGTTTACATGCTGAGATATTAAATAGTTTACATTGTCTATAGAATGGTATATTCAATAGTAAACACCGTTTACAAACTGAGATATTAAATTGTTAACATTGTCTATAGACTGGTATATACAATAGTAAACACTGTTTACATGCTGAGATATTAAATTGTTAACACTGTCTATAGACTGGTATATACAATAGTATACACCGTTAATAAACTGAGATATTAAATTGTTAACATTGTCTATAGACTGGTAGCCTCTATACAATAGTAAACAATGTATTCAATAGTTTACATTGTCTATAGAATGGTATATTCAATAGTAAACACCGTTTACAAACTGAGATATTAAATTGTTAACATTGTCTATAGACTGGTATAAACAATAGTAAACACTGTTTACATGCTGAGATATTAAATTGTTAACACCGTCTATAGACTGGTATATACAATAGTATACACCGTTTACAAACTGAGATATTAAATTGCTAACATTGTCTATAGACTGGTATATACAATAGTAAACACTGTTTACATGCTGAGATATTAAATTGTTAACACTGTCTATAGACTGGTAGCCTCTATACAATAGTATACACCGTTTACAAACTGAGATATTAAATTGCTAACATTGTCTATAGACTGGTATATACAATAGTAAACACTGTTTACATGCTGAGATATTAAATTGTTAACACTGTCTATAGACTGGTATATACAATAGTATACACCGTTAATAAACTGAGATATTAAATTGTTAACATTGTCTATAGACTGGTAGCCTCTATACAATAGTATACACCGTTAATAAACTGAGATATTAAATTGTTAACATTGTCTATAGACTGGTAGCCTCTATACAATAGTAAACAATGTTTACATGCTGAGATATTAAATTGTTAACACTGTCTATAGACTGGTATATACAATAGTATACACCGTTAATAAACTGAGATATTAAATTGTTAACATTGTCTATAGACTGGTAGCCTCTATACAATAGTAAACAATGTATTCAATAGTTTACATTGTCTATAGAATGGTATATTCAATAGTAAACACCGTTTACAAACTGAGATATTAAATTGTTAACATTGTCTATAGACTGGTATAAACAATAGTAAACACTGTTTACATGCTGAGATATTAAATTGTTAACACCGTCTATAGACTGGTATATACAATAGTATACACCGTTTACAAACTGAGATAGTAAATTGTTAACATTGTCTATAGACTGGTATATACAATAGTAAACACTGTTTACATGCTGAGATATTAAATTGTTAACACTGTCTATAGACTGGTATATACAATAGTATACACCGTTAATAAACTGAGATATTAAATTGTTAACATTGTCTATAGACTGGTAGCCTCTATACAATAGTATACACCGTTAATAAACTGAGATATTAAATTGTTAACATTGTCTATAGACTGGTAGCCTCTATACAATAGTAAACAATGTTTACATGCTGAGATATTATATTGTTAACACTGTCTATAAACTGGTATATACAATAGTATAGACCGTTTACATGCTGAGATATTAAATTGTTAACACTGTCTAAAGACTGGTATATACAATAGTATACACTGTTTACATATTGTGATATTAAATTGTTAACACTGTCTATAGACTGGTATATACAATAGTATACACCGTTTACAAACTGAGATATTAAATTGTTAACACCTGTTTACATACTGTTTTTGTAATTAAAAAAGTATATTAAAACTATTTAAAAGTAACAAAAAAAGTGAAATTTTAAAAATTGTCGATGACGGACTCACATGTAAATGGAAACCTGTGGGCGTGTAAAACTGAACTAATGAACCGAAATTCGCATAAAAAAAAACTTATTATGTACATTTGATTCTAATTTATAATTCCATTGTAATAGTTATAGTATGAAATATGATATACTGTATATGACTCCCGAGAATATGTTTTAAAGAATATTATATACTAAATACACTAGGGAAATAAACATATTGCCAAACATGATTATCCATCTTAAATTTCATTTTGTCACTTAGTGTAAAATTAATCTCCTTTTAATATTTCAAAGGAAATGTCTTTGAAAAAGTCAAGAAATTACTGGGATGAACCTATGTATATTAATTTTTTTCCTTTTTTTTTTTTCGATTGACTTGTTTTTTTTATTGGGTTTTATTTTCGTGCCAAAACCTGAAAATCACTATTTTCTAATACTAGTTTTTTATCTGATTATTAAGGGATAATAGGTCTTAGGATGAAAATAAAAGTTAAGTTCTCAACAATGATCAAATATGAGTATATATTCATCAGTGAACTTATCTGATGTCATAAAGTAAAATAATCTCTTAAAATCTTGAAAAATTGTAAAACTAAGTTATTTTTTAAAAACGCTTTATCAATTTATTAAGCGTTTTTCAATAATCAAATGCATCTTTATGGATAATTACTTATTTTTTTTTTTTTTTTTTTTTTATATTTTCTTTTTATGTTATACCTGGCAGCAGATGATTCAACTTGTGCAGCCAAACTGACATAAGGTTCTATGATTGCAATACATGTATATAAAATCGTAATATTTATCATCTCACAAATTAGGACTTCCCTGTGTTGCTTTTCTGATTACAAATATAATTGAGAAAAGTATTATCAGCACTAGAGTGAGTTGTAATATAATATTTCTTACAGTTTTAATGAAATAATTTTCAAAGAGTAAGCTTGTGCGCGTTGGAACAGTCTTGAACAATAGTTTTGAACTACGATGAACTGAGTTCTGATTCCATTGATTACAGTTCAATTTCATTACTTTAAGTCATATTATACACATAATAACTGATGAAAACTGTAACACTTATCATACAATTATATCTCTATGGCGTGAAATTAACCAAACGACGCAATCAAAAGTGTGCTAAGTGAATGATAATCCGAAAGGTTTATTAGTAGTCAGAAAGTCCATTATCATTGCTCGCACGAAATGATAAAGTTGCCTACCGTGACGGATTATTAAGCATCATGAATATGGTGTAATATCTAGGTAATTTCATTTCCAAACAACGCCCATTAAAATGTTTTATATTTGTCTGATAACCTAACACAATGTTAAATAGGATATCTTGGGATGAATAACTTTTCTTTCGTCTCATTTTATTCCGGTTCATGGATTTGTACCAAGTCAACTTTTTTAAGTGACCCACTATGCATACGAAGGCAGTGTTATTTCCCACGAAGATAAAGCAAAGAATTAAGGGGGTTTTTGTAACGATGATTTTTCATACACGTCTCGCATTGAAGCATAATGGGAAACAATTTAGGCTAGCTGCTGATGTTCGTGTGTTTGTTAAAACATACGTCAGTTCTTAAAGTTAATCTACCTTAACCAAACCTGCGCAATTCTTTCTTTTGAATTTATGCAAACACTCTCCCCTTATTGTTCGTTTTTAATATTGAAAAATATAGAAATGCATGAAATCGTTCAAATTTTTCAGAAGTGTCAGCGTATTACTATTTTTCTTTGACGTTTCAATCAATTGCACTGAATCAATTTAATATTGGCTAAATAAAAACGAGAAACCAGTTAAGGTTGTTCATTTTACAAATTTCCGAAACATTACCATTTGCCCTTGACGACAGTTCTCATCTAACTTTCTGCTTGACTACTCTTCAATTTCCGGTTTTAGCGCGCGAAAAGTGAGAATCTCTTTATAGCTTCTTCCGGTCCATATTTACGATATAATGTATCCATTTAGTGGTGAGTGTCTTAAGATAACGCTCATAGCGTTTCCGCGAACAGCTGATTTATCGCCTCGACGATCTTTAACCTTCCAATTAGTCAAACAAAGAAGAACGGATTCATCACGCTATTCTCTTTCTAAAGACAGTTAATATCTGATTCTAAACTATAACAGCTACCATGTGATTGTTAAATACCTTAGCATCGTATATAGCCAATTCGTTTGGAATTTTCGATCTTTCTTAGCTTAATGCTTAGGGCATCTGATTTTGTTTCGTAAGTATCATTTTTACGTATACTGATGTTACACCAGTATGATAGATGACTTGATCAACTGAAGTTTACACCAAAAGAGTAGATGTGTGGGTTTTTTACAAAGAGAAAGAAATCTAAGATTGCGTGAAAAGCAATGATTTAAACTCTTCAGTGAGTGAAATAAATAGTGGTCTACTTCCGATCTAACTCATGCATAAAACGAACTAGTTTTAGTTAGGAAATGAAGAATTTGGAACGTGATGGCCATCACGAGGTCTCTCATCGACTCGCTGCATAATTTTAACTCTTATTCTGACAGCTTCCTTTTTCCGGCAAAGGAAATTAGTGAAGCGCAGGCGCAGGATATTGCATTGAATGCATGACTAGACCAACACGTCATAAGTTGATGTAGCGGTTAACATGACCAGTATTTTGTTTTGAAAACATCCACACTTGTCAGTATCATATTTTTATGTGAAGACAAAGAATTTAGAACTTTAATGACAGTAACAACACAATATTTAATTTCGTTGGATTATGTGTCGCATAAGATTTAACGCTAGATTTATATTTATTTTATATGTTTATGAGTTAATATGATTTATACCCTCTTTCATATAAATTAGACCAGTGTGTCACGAGATCATTTGGCTGGGGAGCATTACTTTAATCTTATTATATCTTATTATTTATACGTTCTATGATGTATGAAACTGAGGTAATTGGCGTAAAAAAAAAACACTGTAAACAAATTTATCTTGAATACACGTATGCTAGTATGGAATATGACTGCTATCACAGTGTTTAGCATTTGAATCACCAACCTGTCGGTTGCTTGTCCCTTGTTCAAAAGAAGTGTGCCTTTTGCTGCGGGTCTGGGCCAACGTTTCTGCATGTAGACTTGCATAGAGACAATTACATTTAAATCAGACATATGTAAAAATACAAAACATATATTTATATACATATCATAGAGTTACATAATAGAACATATATGATAGGGGCATATTAAAAAAAAGGAAATTGACGATCCTTTTCATAGAAAACTAAAAACAATCTGTATATAACAGGCACTGTACTGCTCGCCCGTTAGGTTATTATTTTTTCTTATTGAGATCAGAACAGAAGAAAAATAGCCAGCAGATCCAGATCCTTTATCCGAATGTCTTAATACAGTATTTGTTCCACCCTAGGCCTGTACATCTGGAAAAATCAATCCCTCCCTTCCCAGAAATATATTAAATAACAAGTTTCGGTTAAACCCGTATATGGAAATCCAACGAAATAATTTGCCGGCTTAAACAATCATGTTAAACCTTAAGTGAAAACCTGACCGATGACTCTCTCAACCAGCAAGACCTGAGCTGGATAAAAATGTTTGAACTGTCGGGTACAGGGGTACCAGCTAATCCACTTTACTCTAGTACCAACACACACTTCATACGACTACCGTCATCTCACTATCAATATCACTTCCACCAACCACAATTTATAACAAAAGTAGAAGGAAAATAGATTAACAGAACCGTACGCCATTACCTTATTAAAAACTACCTTCTAGATTTAAATTATTTTGACGTGGAATCCGAATGTAGTCAAAAATTCCTGAAAAATGTCCACGTATTTAGACTTATTCTGATTCTACCTCAATACTGAAAAAGCAAAAACAAATTCTAGGTGAGAAAATCTTTTGTTAATACTATAAGGGATGAATTTTACTCAATGTAGTCTCAAACGTCTTGATTAACTTGTTCAGTGTTCTACATTTTATTTCTTGCGTTGAAATTGGATTATTGTTGTTTGGGTCTAGGAGTATACTAACTAGTCTGAAAACCTTGTGAATATTCATGTGTCCAATACTTGGTTTCAGTACAAAATTTCAATATAGCATGACCATGAAAATGTTGAACTAAACAAAATGAAAGTAAACCACTACAATTTATCAATATCCGCTTGACTGTCACTGCACACAAAACCACTATTTTTAGAAATAACCTTCCGCCAATTAAATTTCTCATTATCTCAGAAATTTTGTAAGAAAATGCAATTTCAGACATCAAATTTCAAATCTAAACCAAAAATTAGTCCAAAATGGGCATGCAAAAACCCCCAAAGGAAGGGAGAAAGAGGATTTCTAAAAATAGAACGGACGAAGATCGTTAGCATAAAATGTTTTTGTGGTCTGAGTCCGAATGTAGGAATAACTTCCTGATATTATCTCCCTTTCACATGATAATTTTCTCTCAGATAAACAGACACATTTAAATAAACCTTAATGTTAACTGATATTGAGTTTCCGGGTTTTTTTTTTACATATCCCTTGCAACATTTGTTTGTTTTACGTATTGGAATAAAGGCATGCGTATTTATATACGCCCAAGTTAAAACGGACAGGGGTGACGACAATAAAAGACCGCATTATAATGAGGGCGTATATTGCCGTCACCCCCAGTTCGTCCGTCCGTCTGTCCACAATTGGCTTGTGAACGCGATAGAGACGAGAAGTTTTCACCTGATTTGAATGAAATTGGTGTGATCATTTATATTGATGAGGTCTTGAACAAGTTCGATATTAACGATTTTTCGATGAAATGTTTCAGAGTTATTGCCCTTGACTTATTCGAAATCCGTCGAATTGGCCTGAGTGATAGAGACTGTAGATTTCATCAGCTTTGAATGAAATTTGGTGTGATGATTTATGTTGATGAGATCTTGGTCAAAATTCAAATTTGACGATATTTCGATGAACCGTGTTTTAGTTACTGCCCTCACTTGACTTTTTTTTTTTAAAAACATGTCAAAATTTGTTTATGAACTTAACAGAGACTATAGTTTTAGAATTGAAATTGATTAATAATAAATACATCATACGTCATTTCGTCACACACTTTTGTTAGCAATTTGATTTTGATCAACGTAATTTGGCCACAATGGCGTTTCCACTAACTCCTAAATGAATGAGATGTGACACTCGTGACCCTTTTCTGGTGTACATTGTGAATCAAACAACAGTATAATGTAATTTTGTAGACATAGGGAAACTTCCAGAGCAGACATTAAACTTGTATATTCAAACCCTATATCAATCGAAAATGGGTTTCAAGGGACCTTACTACATTCGACATATTAGAAATTCAGACAACACGAGAATTACACTACCCACTTGAATTCACCGGGGAACACTTTGTTTTTTAAAGGAAAAACTTATTTATAGTCAATTTAAGTGTGCTGAATTCTGAATTCGGTTATTTTCTGCAAGCTACAGATTTTAAGCAATTTCAGTGACAGCCACAAATCCATTTATTGTTAATAAAGAAAGAAATGTGAATTTAGATCTAAATACACTGTTGTTGGTTGTGTCGTATTTTCCCGGAAGCATTGTTTTTAGAAATATCCTACATTCTAACGTTAGATAAGCGTTATCATAGCTGATAAAAGTTCATCAATCTCTGTCTGCATTTTAGTTAGACAGGTATTTCCGTTTGTAACTTTTGCGTTTGTACACTTCCTCTGAGCAATCCCGTTCAATGCCCCAGCAGTAGTCGGCCACAATACATTTGTCCCAGCGTCAGAGGTAGCGTTCTTCCATGATATTTAGGTCTTGATTGAATCGCTCCCCTTGTTCTTCACCCACAGCCCCAGGTTGTCAAGGAACTGATCAAGGTGGTTGATCAAATCATGAAGCTTGATGCCCAAGTTACACCCACGATAGCGAAAAGCGAGAAGCATTCTGTTCACTGCCATAAAGAATAACCATGCTGCCCTCTCGGTCATCTTAACTACAAAATGATCATCACGAATAAAGTAGTGTATACACTACAAAATTTCTGCAACATTTTTCCAGCATTTATGATTACAATACCAATGTTGGAAAAATGTTGTCAGTGTTGTTGCTTGTTGGAAAAAAGTTGGAAACTTGTTGGAAAATTGTTGTAAAATAATTGCCAAGGTAATTTTTTACAACAATTGTTGCAACCTGTTGGAAAATTTTGGTCAATGTGAACAGAAAAAAAACAGGTTTACAACAATATTCCGACATTTTTTAAACAAACATCAGACTGATCATGTGACGCTGAATTGTGGTCATGTGATTAACAAAATGACAAAATTTTCAAACATGTTGTTAAAATGTTGCTATAGTGTAAACAGAGCATGTTGTAAGAATTGTTGTAAGAAAGTTGGAAAAAATGTTGCAGAAATGATGTAGTGTGTACACTCCTTAAGGGTCTGTGGGCCATCAAACACACCTGCTTTTGATATTCTCAAATGACAACACTGGTGATGTTGTGTGGGAAACATTCACCAGTGTGGACCCAGTATCTGTCTCGTGCTCGGCTGTCCCACATACAGAGTTAACATGGACACTGCTCATGATATTTTAAGAACTCCTTGACCATTCTGATGTCATCATTGTCTTCTCGCAAATGCACCGCCCCATAAACATTGTCATTATGTAAGAGAATACACTTAAGACTACGTTTACAACTACTGTCTAAAAAAGAGATTCCATTCATTTGGACAATATTGAGGAACACCCTATTTCTTTTAGAAGTACTTGGATATTATGGCAGTAAACAAAGTGTCTGTCTTTTTATTTACTGTACGTTCACAATTACACAAACCTCAAATTGCATGAAAACTAGAGCTTGTAAAGAAAAACAAATCAGCGCCTAAAACTCCTTTAGAATCAGTGAAAACATTCAATGCAACCGAAGTGTCTCTTCTAATTTACTCTTACATAGCCTAATTATGAAGCTTAAAGGTTCGGTATGGTACCTTGTATGGGGAAAAATTTATTTCTTGTAGAAGAATACAAATTTCATTTCTCAGAACTTCATTCTGAAACAATAGCCCATATAACAGACTGATTATGAGTATTGGTCATAGCATAGTTACAACCGACTACACTGGGGGGTTCGGTCAAATCTATTTGTAATTCTATTTTGTAGCTATACAATTGTTCGACTTTATGGAAATTGAGAGACAGACACAAACTGTTGTGAGTGTTAAGCTTATTATTAATCATTTCATAGGATAAGAGACGCCATTCCCAGGCCAAAAAAAAAAAACCACACCGAAAATTAATAGAGCAAGAACTCCAGCCTGGAACTGGATTTAAATAACTCCACGAGGATATTGCGTTTGTAACTAGAGTTATATACACAAAACGTGTATATAGTGCGTTGCATCCTGGAAAGAAAACGCGCCTTTCATTCGCATCATGAAAAAGATCTGATATTATAAATCCCCCCTTATGTATAGGGCTAGGTTTCGAACAAATATTTTTTTATTGAGAAATGGGGATAATAGGTCTGGATCTGTTGGATGATTTTCTTCTGTTCTTATCTGAAATTAGAAAAAAAATAATAACTCGCCCAATGAGCGAGAAGTATAGTACCTGTTATATACAGATTACTTTTCGTTTGCTTGTCTTTTTTGAATTAATCTGATCAATGAGAATTAAAACGAGTTCGTAATTTGTTCTTTGTTCCTCCGACACATGGTTTGGGACATTTTTTACATGAAATTAAGTATAGTGCAGTAGTGTTTGAGTAATGAGTTTCTGATTAAGATGTTTTGCATCTGCTTGACATACATGGGGCACTCCTTAAGTCTAGAGGTTCTTCGACTCTAAGTCTATTTTTAGCTTCTATCTGTGGATTTTTTTATGTTTCGTAAAAATCGTTTAAAGTATCCACGCTCTTTCAGTTTTGAGAAAAGTATCGTTCAGACATGGTCGAAATCAGGATCTTTTGCAAAGTCGGTGAAATCGTAAAACTTGTGACTTAATTATACCAGAAAATGTATGTTTTGGATGAAATGAGCTTTTATGCAAAAATTGATGACTGTCAGTCTCATTGAAATATACTTTAATACACTGTAAGTCAATTTTCCGGAAAATTTACGGCAGAAGTGCTGGCAGCTAGTTGCCAATCTTTAATTGTAACAATTAGGGAAAGTTCTGTTAATTTATTTTTTACAGAATCCTGTGAAACTTACGAAAAAAAGTTTGTCTATCATTTAAGAACAATAATTGTCCGTAATTTTACGGAAATTTGTAAATGTAACAGGAATAGATTGACAATCAGCAAACGGCACATTCACCATTTGACCAATCGTATGTCAGTCCCAGAGACTTTTATTTTAGTGAAACAGAGAGAAGTAATGAAAAATAGGAGTAAGTTCTTTCTAGGGCATCCTTGAAAGAATTAAGTGATTTCTTCCACTTGTATGTAGTATTGGACTTTTGATACTATTTTCAAATATTCAAGACCCAAATCAACACTGACAAGCCAATTTTTTCCTGTCTTCCAAAATTGAAAGTTTTAGCAATCTATACTCACATCAACTTTTAAGATTAGACAGCTGATATCTTCATGGACATATTTCAGAATACAGGTCATCAGTTGACTGAACGTCAGATGCTTGTCACTGTTTTGATCACTGGTAAAAAACTGATCCAATCTGTTTTTTTGGTTTTTTTTTTTTTTTTTGGTCATACACTTTCAGTAGATCAATTCCTGTCAAAAGTTTAAAATGAAGGTAAATACACTCTTTTTTAAAAAGAATAGGCCACTCTATCATGATTTCTTTAACTGCCTTTCCTGAGTTGATATGACTATTCTGTAAGGGGTAAGTTTCTTTCAGTTTCAGTTCAATTGAAGTCCATTCCAACACCAGACTTCTGGACAATTCCAGTTTTCCTTCCTAATTTCTTCCACCCAATCAGCATTAGCCACAGATGGGCTGAAGTTGAAACAACCAGATGCATCTTTTGATGTAACCAACTTTCTGGTTTCTGGAGTTTCTCCCTCTTTAACAACACAATTTTTCTTTTCTTTGTAGATTTTCCTCGATTAAGATTATCATTATTGTTGATTAATTGGTTGAAAATGCTGCTATAACTAGTGAAAACAACCTGGCCATCTAATTAATCCCTGAGAACACCATATAATTCGTTTTGCAACAACACGAAGTTGTGATGATGTGATTCTTTCTAAATTTTTCCCTCAGGTCACTAACAATTGTTTTAATGAATTGTCGTCTTTGCTCTTCCCTCTGTCCAGAACCATTTCAACAGTTGGAATTTTTTAAAACGATTTCTCCATATCTACATATTCGACCAAATCACGTTTATTTGCATGATTAATTGATCTGACTGGTTGTGACTGTGAAAAAAAAAACTACTGGTACTGACACTATCGTCAGAAGTCGAAAGATCTGCTTCTGAGTTGAATCCTTTAAGATAAAAACACAAATGATATTTAAAATTATTAATGATATTAAAAAAAAACTGTTAGGGATATCTCATATATCTCTTTGTATAAGTAAGTTTTATATTATATATTATATAATATAAAACTTACTTATACAAAGAGATATGCGAGATACTTTTACAATAATGTGTGGGCGTATACAAAGCAAATATAGCTTTACCATAAATTTTTAAACAGAAAATTTCAAGCGTATCTTCATTTTTTCGTGTCCCACAATGCCGAAAATAAAGCTAGTGTGGTGAAAAGATTCCAACGTACTTTAAAACAGAGGATGTGGCGATATTTCACCTACCACAAAACTGAACGATACATCGATGTTTTAGATCAGCTGGTTCAAGGTTACAATGCAGCTGTACATCGCACTATTGGCATGGCACCCAAAGAGGTGACAGTTCAAAACGAATGGTTAGTTAGCCAACGATTGCCCAAAGACATTCCCAAGAAAAAACACGACATCACGTCGACTGTGCGGTTGGTACTCGACATACAGAAAGCTTTCGATAAAGGATATTGGCCCAACTGGAGTTCGGAAACTTTTCAAGTCAAACCCAGTGTAGAATCCGGTTATAGATTGATTGATGGAAACGGCGAACCTTTGGAAGTATCGTTTTATCCCGAAGAATTACAAGAAGTGAAGGAAGATAGAGAAGAAGCTTACGTGATTGAAAATAAAAATCATAGAACGGCGCGGTAAAAAAAATATTGGTCAAATAGAAAGATTATCCCGCTAGTTTCCTGGATTCCTGGAGTGCCCGTAGAGTATAAATAGAAGACGTCAGACACATCGGAGATTCATGATGCAGGACGAAGCCACATCGACAACATCCAGCAGACTATCCCGATCCTGGGCTTGTCTGGGAAGGATAGTGCCTCAAGCCGAAATTGTATTTTATTGTCAAGTGATCTTGGTCTACATCGTTGCAGGTATTGCTTTGTCTCAACTCGCTCTGAAACCCGAAGGACCTCAAACCACTTTGTGGACGTCTTTGTTATCCAGCAGTTTGGGTTATTTGCTACCTTCGCCACAACTGAAGAAAAATAAACGACTTCTATCTCACCCTGCCTAGTGACAGTTCCATGGGTATGTTTCCGGACAACACACTCTCGACGTATCGAACCTACTTGAATCCGCCTACTAGTATTCAGTTGAGTCATCAAGAATGGGAGGTGGGTGTGGCGGCTCTGGCGTTTCCCACGGACTGGTACAACCTCACGGATAGGGAAAACAAAATGAGATTGAAAATCTTTCCTTGGAAAATCATCCCTGGAATGGATACCATCAAGTGTGTTAGCGACCAATGTTTGGAACCTCCCGAGTGTGACACCGTCCCCAACAACGACGAAGGTTCGATCGAAGTAGAAACTCATATGGAAACCAACACGTATAGAAATATGGAATAATTGTTAAATGTACTGAACGTGACCATGCATGGATTATGGAAATGTAATGAAATATATATCTACCATTTGTACGCGGAAAAGTGGTGGCCAAACTTCACTTTAGAAAAAAAACCATGACGTTATTGGGCGGAGGTCACATTCGAGTGTATCGTGGAGGGGTGGCTCCGACAACGCGGGTCTGGATTTTTGTCTGGTTTAATGAACATGGCCAAAAAGGGTATTGTGACGGCAGGAAAATCTTTATGGAGTGCGGGTAAACAAGCTGTAAAAGTTAACCTTCCTCAAGTTGGACAAGAAGTAATGAAAGTCGTTCGAGGCAAGGAAACAATCAGTAGAGGACTGAAAAACATACTTCAAACTGTTGGTTTTTCTTAAGTAAAACCCCTGTTTATGAGCTATATATACTTACCGCCATTGAAAACTATAAGCAATATACCCGGCTTGACCCACAATAGCTGCCCGAGATAAAGGAAAGAATTTCCTTGATTACCTCCCTTTAATCCCACATGCGCACAGCACGCCGGAAGCCCGTTAATTCGGGCAGGTGAAACACCTGCTTTATCAAACTAAGAGGCCGAAGGGGAGGAGGGTGGGCAATGGCGGTAAGTATATATAGCTCATAAACAGGGGTTTTACTTAAGAAAAACCAACAGTTTATTTCACTATATATACTTACCGCCATTGAAAACTATAAGCAACAAAAAGAATTTGTAGCCTACTCAAGGGATGAGGGAAGGCCCAAAACAAACCAGAAACCCTCTTAAGAAAGATACTAAAATATAAATAAAGTACACTCCCAAATGCGTAGACATTAAAAAGAGCATCACATTATCTTCTACGGCTTGACTTGGCAGCCTGTAATATAGCACCTCTTGCAAACCGGCTGTCATCTGTAGGAACATCCTTTAGATAAAATGACGTAAAGGTATTCTCTGACTTTCAATGAGCAGCTTTCATCACCTCTGACACGGAAGACCCCATAAACAGAGCCCAAGAGGAAGATAACTTGCGTGTGTCATGTGCTCTGACCTGGTCCAGCTCCAACTTCAAAGATTCATAGACATGCTTAATTAATGATACCATCCATCTGGCAATTGTATCTTTAGATGCTGCTCTAGAAACTCCCTTCTGGTAAGTCAAAAATAAGGACTCAATAGGAGACTCAGATCCGCTTTGAGAACGTCGAGTCTTGTTTCTATCAATGTAATACTTGAGTGCCCTATAAGGACACAGCAGCAAATCCCTTTCTTCAGTAGCATAGGACCTAAATGACGGAATAAAAATGGGACTCCAAGGATTGTTAAGCCTCTGGGTTTTTGCAAGGAAATTAAAATCAGGCAATAACCGAATACCATGCTTTTCAAAACGTATATTACCTTATAGACAAAGCATGCAGTTCGCTTACTCTGGAAGCAGAAGCCACCGCCAACAGGAAAACTGCCTTCCATGTCAGGAATTTGAACATTCCCTTAATAATCCTGGAGAGAATTGAATGCGTACCCACTGTAGAGCCAACCCAACCTTTATGACAAGAAGAAATGGCAGATCTATAACCAACAATGGTTGAAAATTCTAAACTTCTTAACAACGTGTAAATAAATAAGAAAATCTGACACGTCCTTTACAGTAGCCCGAGTGGAACTGATTGACCGTTCAGAACACCAATCCTTATAAAGCCGCAGTAGAGCTGCATAGAGTCGTTTAGTTGATGTTCGTTGACACTTGTCCAAATATTGGGAAGCTTTTTCAGAAAGCTCTGTTGCATCGCTTGATTCCCTGAAACTTTCCAAACAGCTAGGTTCAGTGACCGAGGGTTTGGATGAAGATGCTGCCCCTTTTTAAGAATGTCGTCCTTCAGAGGTAATTTTAAGGGAATGTCCACTAGAACTTCTAACAGCTGAGGAAACCATGATTGATGTTGAGCTACAGGTGCTATCAATAAAAGTACACATGTGTCCCGTCTGACTTTTGCCAAAACCTTCGGAACCAGAATTGGCGGAGGAAATGCGTACGCAAACATTCCTGTCCAAGGGAGGGACAGAGAATCGCAACCCCAGGCTCTCTGGTCTGGAAATGGACTGCAAAACACAGGAAGTTGTTTGTTTGCATGTGTCGCAAAAAGATCGATATTGGGTTCTCCAAGGCGATTGAATATCCTCTGCACTGTCTGTCGACAAAGGGACCATTCTGTTGCATGAATGGGAGCAAACTGTCGACCCCGAGACAAACTGTCCACCAGGCAATTTCTGACCCCTGGAATATGAGCAGCTTGAAGGACTATATGATGCTTCAAGCACCACTGCATCATGTCCCATAGCAGAAGGCATAGTTTGATCGATCGGGTCCCCCCCCCCTGCTTGTTTATATAAGCCACTACCGTGGTATTGTCGCAACGGACTAAGACTTTCCGATCCTGAACCTGAGAGAGGAAGGCCTTAACGAGTTCCAAACAGCTTGCATCTCTAATAAATTCACATGCTGGTGTTTGAGTTGCCCTATCCACCTTCCGGAAATGGTTTGATCGTCCAAATGACCCCCCCCCCCATCCCCAAAGGGACGCATCTGTCCATAGAACTACAGTGTGTGGCAATGGTTGAAGTGGAACACCCTTGAAAAGGTTTTTGCGATCCTGCCACCAACTCAAATGAACGAGAAGACATTCCTGGATAGGAATCATTGCAAAGAGGCTGTGCACATGAGGGCGCCAAAAATACATAAGATAAATCTGTAATGGTCTCATGTGCAGCCGAGCTAGGGGGACTATGTCTATACATGAGGCCATAAGACCCAGCATGCGAAGAAACATGAGAGCTTGAACTTGAACACTGGATAGAATTGAAGCAAGAATTTCCTGAATTGCTAGGAATCTGTCTTCTGAAGGGAAAACTACCCCCATACATAAGTTGAAGCAAGCACCCAGGTAAGAAAAATTCTGGGATGGAACAAATTGGGATTTTGTCACATTTACCACTAAACCCAGATCCACCAATGTGGAAAGGGTGTTGATCAACTGCTATCGTAACAGATGTGGAGATTGACTCTTGAAAAGCCAGTCGTCCAGGTACATGAAAACATGTACCTGATTCGTCCTGAGATATCCTCCCACCACAGCCATCACCTTTGTGAAAATTCGTGGAGCTGGGGAAAGCCCAAAGGGCATTGCCCTGAATTGGTAATGCCTGTCCTCTATGCAAAACCGAAGGTAGGCCCTGTGAGGGGGAAAAACTGGGATTTGCAAATATGCGTCCTTCAGGTCGATCGAGACGCCCCAATCGCCCTTCTGCAGAGCTTGAATGATTGATCGAGGGGTTTCCATCTTGAAATGCTCCTTCTCTAAAAAGACATTTAGGGGTTTCAGATTTAAAATTAGGCGGATGCCCCCATCCTTTTTTGGAACAGTGAAAAACGTGCTGTAAAAGCCTTGGCCCCTCTCCTGATTGGGTACCCTCTCTATAGCACCTTTTTCTAATAATTTTATTACCTCTTCTAATATAACTGACATATGATTCTTTGATAGTGTTACCCTTACTCCGGACTTTGGAGGGAGCTTTACAAACTTTAGACGGAGTCCTTCCGACACTAACTCTAGAACCCAAGGATCTGAGGTTATCTTCCTCCATCCCTGAACAAAATTTTGAATGTGGCACCCTACCTGGGCGTCAACCTGCTGTTGCAAAACTAAATAATTTTGATCCTCTATCTGAGGATTGCGAATATGGAATGGCCCCTCTACCTGAAGGGTTTCGGCTTGATCCAATAATATAGGATTGTCCCTTAAGGCTTTTAGGGACGAAACCCAGCCTGAAAATTTGACTCGCCCTTCTTAAAACTAGAGCTCTGGGTCTTAGCCCCATTATTTGACTTCTGTCCTTTGCCCTTTGAATTTGAAACAAGGCGGGGCTTCGTATTTTTGTGAGTCTCAGAATTATCATCATCTTGAGACAAAATCTTTCTCTTCAGATTCTTAGACTCACGGGGATTTCCAGGCATTTGAGAATGAAAGGTGGAACGTCGAAGATGCTGGGTTTCACGAGCATCGCGTAAATTCTCTGCACTATCATGTAACACATCAAAGAATTTACCACCAAACAGATGAGGCCCCAAGGTGGATAAGGTTCTGAGTTTATTCTCAGTGCTATCATTCTTAAAGTTCATCTCCTGAAGATGTACCTTTCTTCTGGAGCTCACTGAATTCACCACTAACCGAGAGGTAGAAAGCCATAGAAGCCATAGAAGCCATAGAAGAGAAAACTTCCAACAAGGCCTGAAGTCCGTCATTGAATTCAGCTTTTTCCCCGAAATTTTACTTAGATAGGAGATTATCAATGTACCATAGGACACTGTCCTATAAAGTAAACGAGACTGCACATCAACTCTCTTCATTTCAGAGTCATGACGATGCAAAGTCTTATCCTTGAATCTGAAACCGTATTTGCTGGACGAGGCAGAAGGTTTCCTCGGAGCGGAAGAATTAAAACTAGCTAAGTCTTCTTCCGCATTGGCATCTAATTTTGGAACTGAACAGAAATCTGAATAGTGAGAATTTGTAATTTGAAATCGATCATCATCCTTGGCCCTAAAAGCACGTAGCGTTCCCTTTGCTTGGAACTCTTTGTCAACCAAGTGCAGGGATTCCAAGATGGATCCATCCAAAGGCAGACGGACGCGATCTGTCCTACTTGATTTCTTACTCAATGATGATGGAACATAAGAGGTAAACTCTGAATTTGCATCTTTGGATTCCTCAGAAGAGATCCCAAAGGAAACAGCCATTTTCCTGAGAAAACTAACCCAAGGGAGGCTGTTATTGACTTCACCTTCGCTAAATGACACACTGTGCTCAGAATGTTTAGACTTTAGAGATGCATGTGAAACTGCATCATCCTCTATATCTGAAAAATCAGAATCATAAGCTCTTATGGATAAAATATCCCCAGCCTCGTCCTCAGACTGGACATCGGTCTTTGAAGACGAAAGGCGATCAAAGCGCTTAGCCCTACTCACTCTATCTATCGAAGAACTACTAATAGGAGCCTTCGTAGCTGTAGAAGTACTGCAAGTAGCAGCTAAACTTGCGACAGGTTCCTGCAAATTCCCTGCAAAGGAACAAGTAGAAATGGTAGTAGATTCCACATTTTGTCTGAAGACTGAAGAGGCAGCCTGCATTGCCTCACTAATTCTCGCAGCTATCAAATTCATAAAGGCCTGTTGCTGTTGGCTCATAAAGGAAGCCCTTAAACTCATCGGCCATCCTGGAGATTGAAAATTACCCTTCATATTTAGTCCAGGAAAGGGATTCTGTACACCGGGTCCTGAAAGAGTGGCATCACTCTGTGGGCCACTTGGACTAGAACTAAGTCTATCAGAGGTTGACATGCCAACAACTGCTGTCGTGGGTGTTGAAAAAGCATTCCCCGTAAAAGGATTAAAATCAACACCTTGAACATACGTGGGATTTATGTCTCCCGCAAGGGAACTAACCACGGAGGGAGCAGAAGTTTGTGAATTACTTTGACTCAAAACAAAATCATTGTTCCCCGTAAAGGGACTCGATTCGTTGCCACTAGCGGAAATAAAAACTTCAAACTCTTTAGTCACGGTAGAAGAAGGCATTTTCTTCTTGGACTTCGAAGTTTTTTCAATCATACGTTCGATCTTCGCACGTTTATCGACCGACCAGTCGGCACAAAAAACACAAGGAAAAGAACCATTACATACCCGATGACGATAGCACTCGTCATGGTCGTCCAAACTGTTCATCCGTGCATTGCACGTCTTGCAGACTTTAAAATCCGACATAATTCCAGCGAATTCTCGTTTAAAAACTATCACACTATTGTAGACCAACCAGCCAGTATGGCTGCCCGAATTAAACTGAGGTACACATGGCGCTTCCGGCGTGCTGTGCGCATGTGGGATTAAAGGGAGGTAATCAAGGAAATTCTTTCCTTTATCTCGGGCAGCTATTGTGGGCCAAGCTCGTCCTGTCAACATCAAAAAACGAAAGAAAGATATCTTCGGTGATGAATTCGTCCATGATGCGTAAAGATTCTGTCCCTGTGCTCCAAATGAACTACAACAACTCTTTACCGTACCCGACGCCCAAACAGCGGTCACCAAAGTCACCAAATTTCGCAAATATCCTCTGACCAGCGACTTGAACCACGATGGTCCATTGGAATTTTTTATTCCTTACGGATTTCATCGATTTGGCCAACATTAATTTGTATCCGAAGTTGAAAGTCGTCAAAGAAGATGGATCGGCCGTAGGTGCCACTCAGAAGGTTGGCTCCGTCAACAATTTCTTTCACTCCTTGTTATAGGATGTTAAAATGCGTCTGGGAAAAGATTCCGATACGTTGGTGACTGCGTCGTTGTCCAACTATCCCTATCGAGCCTACATGGAGAATCTTTTGAGTTTTGAGTTTGAAATGCAGTCCAGACTACATGTTGCCTACAAGACCGTTATTTGTTGGACGGCGTGGATGTAAGAATTCCATTGGAAAAACAACAAAAACAACGCATTGCCGAACAGCTGCAAACAAACAACGCCAAATATACACTTAAACGAGTCGTTGTGAAAGACATCAGCATACCAAGCCGTCGCCGTTTCACGTCTTAGATAATTCATTCATCAACGAAGTCTTGCCTAAGCGTCTCATGTTGGGTTTGGTAGAGAACGATTCTTACGACGGTAATGCGATCAAGAACCCATTCAGGTTCCATCATCATCGACTTCAATACATCAAATTGGCGAAAAATGAGAGTATTTCATGGTTTCCCAAGTGAACAAGCCACGACCTCATATTTAGATTTGATGAAACGCGTGGGAATGCTCAACAACAACTAAGATTTGGACATGTCTTACAACGACTATATAAAAGGCTACACTCTCTTTGGTTTTGATTTGACCAACGACCAGGGAGCAGATCAACTCAATTTTCATCCCAAAAAACGTCTGGAACTTTGGTTTGGGAATTAATATTCGAAAACGCACCTCAGAATCCACTCATTTTTTTGCTTTTTGCCGAATACGATAATGTCTTTTAACCAGGAATCAGTAACAAAACACCAAACCAATCAACTATCCTGTGGCATATGTTGTTAATACCGACGACGATAATCAGCCCGGTAAACACTGGACAGTTTTTGTGTGTAATAAAAACCATTTCGATTTCTTCGACTCGTATGGATGTCCCCCAGAAATGTATGGTAAAGATTTCGCCGATTTTGCTCAACGTCAAGGACCCGTGCGACACAACACACAATGGATTCAAGGATTAAACAGCGTTGTTTGCGGCCATTATTGTTTGTTTTACTTGTGTCATAGATTTCACGTACCCGCACCCTATGCTTTATCGGTATTTAAATCAAATCTTACCGAAAACGATCGTTAAATGCATACATGGACCCATGATCATTTCCCTTGCTTGAGATTTGAAGATGGCCAAACATGCCGTAGCTTTATGACTGTAAATACGTTTTAGTTGATTATTCATTGTTCAAAAAAGTTAATTGTTTATTCTTAACAATTTGTTAATTTTGTTATTTGTTTATGGTTGATGTTTATCGATTTTATCCAATCAAAATCCCTTTCCGGTTTCCCCACTGGTAAAAATCGCAGTCATTTGTCCTTTGACTTTCATTTGCAACATGTCAGCCGAATCTATGGTTGTTGTCAAAATCATCGAACAAGATGACAATCCCATTAAGGTATATTACCACAATGGTAAAACGGTCATCATCACACTAGAGGAAATCTTTATGAAGAACCAGCGATAAACGAATGCCAGACGCCAAGGCGAAGGAGAGTCGATCCAGGACTCTTAGCCAGCATACGTCAAAGGCTTGGCCGAGTTCGTCGAAGGCTCTTCTAAGGTAGACTTAGTATTTCATCATCAAAACAGCCCTTTTCAGGGCTACCTAATCAAACTAAAAGAGTGTTTTTCTCTTTTCTTTCCACACGATTTTCCCGGTGTTTCCCTCAGTGATAAATGGCTTTCCCATGATTTTTTCCCCTTTTCACGGAATGAGGATTTTCCCTATAGTGGAGTTTCCCTCAATGATAAAGGGTTTTCCCATGAATTTCACCCAAGGGTTTTCCCAAAGGGTTTCCAAGGGGATTTTCCCATGACTTTCCCGCGATTTTTCGGGGATTTTCTAGGGTTTTCCTCATGACATCAAGGGGTTTCCCCAAGGATTTTCCCAAGGGGTTTCCCCATGACGTCATCTCCCTAGCAACCCTAACTCCTATTACTGTTATAGCAAGAAAATTATTTTGTTGGTTTTTTAGGATTGCGAGTGTCCCTGTTAGTAGCCTGTGGTTAAGTTGCTACCGGGTCAGCTATACGATGTACGATCACCTCATAACAAATGATAATTCGGCTTAAATTTACCCTTAAATTGCACTCCATACAAGAATAATTGATGCTTTTTAGACACAGAGCATCCTAACTAACAATTCTTGAAACAATGGTAGTTCTCCGTGATCGAATGTACACGGCGTGCTCCAGAAATTCATACTATTTAAATTTCTGATTTAATTGAACCTTTATCTAGGTCAAAGTTTTTAAACATACAATATCAATCAGAAAATCAGGCATGAGTCGAATAGTTATAGTGGACCAGTCCTGATGCAGAGTAAGAACAAGTCCTGGAAAGCCCAGAAGCATTTTGTCTGCTTTCTGTACAGTGCACTACGTAACTTAAGCGCTAAAAATCTGGCCAAACCCGCTCCTCTAGGAAATATCAAATTCGTATAGGCCCCAGATGTATCACGTTCAGGACCGGTTTGGCATTGGGCAAGATTTGTCAGACTAAAGTTAGGTCCACTTAAACAGGGTGGTTCATTCCGGACACCTGTTAAATGGTGTAGCTGGTCCTATAGGTAAGGGAATAGGTGTGTTGTGTCTGCTATATGCTTTCAATCGAATCAAGTGACTGCGGCTACAGCGATCATGTCTGGTTTCAAATGGTTTGCCGTCGGTATATCGTGTATTGCGGGTAAATATGAAAATATTACATCTCGGATTATGTCCCTTGATCAACTCAAATGCCTCATTGTGTATTGGAGACTTAAACATACTGACATCTAATATTCAAAATGCATGTCAATTTATGTTACGAAAACCTAAAAACCATAAACCTCAACCATCATGGTGGAATAGAAAATGTTCTGAATTAAAAGAAATAAAATATGACTGCCTTAAATGCTTTAGAATAAGTAAAACTTCAGATAACCTTAGTTCATATCTAAATAGCAAATGCAAATTTAGAAATTACTGTTACCAGCAGAAGGCACTACATAAACAAAATGAAATTGATGAACTTGTGAATATTAATGATAGTAATGATATGTGGAATAAGCTAAAGCGTTTTAATAGGAAAAGAAATGGTAAAACAAGTAATTGCATAACCCATCAACAATGGTTTAATCATTTCAATGAGATGTTGACACAAGGTAATAATTGTACTGATAATGAATTGGTAGACATAGCTCGTGAAAGTGTTGATAATATGGCTATGGTCACTCACGACATTCTTGATCAGCCTATATCTGCACTCGAAGTAGTAAATACACTAAATCTTATGAAAAATGGTAAGTCGCCCGGTGAGGATGGCCTTATCATTGACATGTTCAAATGTTCAAAGGATGTTTTAATGCCATATTTACTCTCACTCTTTAATAGGATCTTAAATAAAGGAGTTTTCCCTGAACAATGGAGTAAAGCACTTATATTCCCAGTTCATAAGAAAGGTGATAATTCTATATGCACAAACTACAGGGGGATATCATTACTAAATGTTATGGGGAAAATATTTACAAAATTGATAGCTGAAAGATTAGTCAAATGGGGAAACAATGAAGGCATCTTCAGGGAACAACAAGCCGGGTATAGGCGTTCTTATAGTACAGTAGACAATTGTTTTACACTATCATGTGTGGTTCAAAAATACTTGACAAAAAGTAAAGGTAGAATGTATTGTATCTTCATTGATTTCTCATCAGCCTTCGATTTAACACAACACCCATTGTTGTTATTTAGTCTTGTCAAGTATAATGTTACTACTAAAATTGTCAGATTATTATATTCAATGTATTGTGGTATGAAATCATGTGTTCTAGGTGATGATAACTCTTACAGATTATTTGTACCATTGGTACTAAACAGGGTTGTATGCTCAGTCCATTCCTTTTTATTATGTTTCTAAATCAATTCATAGATTTATTAGAACGTAATAACTGTCAAGGTATATTCATTGATCAAAATGAACCGAACATTGTTCAGTTGCTTTTCGCGGATGATATTGCAAATGTGTCAGATACTGTAGGAAATCTTCAAAAACAAATTAATATCCTTAGTCAATTTTGTGATGAATATTCGATGAAAGTTAACATCTCTAAGACCAAAGTTATTGTATTTAGGAGAGGTGGGCCCTTGAAATCGTATGAAAAATGGTTTTATAAAGGGGAACAACTTGAGGTTGTTCAAGGCTACAAATATTTAGGAATTGTATTTACTCCAACTCTATCTTGGTATAAAAATATTCAAAATTTATGTACCTCAGCACAAAAGGGTCTTATTCTTGTAAATCGCTTTATTAACAAGTCCAATTTATGTTACAAAAAAGCACTATATTTGTTTGATCACATGATTGTGCCTATTCTGACCTATGGCGCTGAAATTTGGGGTTTTCAGTCTTACAAATCTATTGAAAGTATACAGTACCAGTTCTGTAAGAAACTACTTGGAGTAAAAATATCATCTCCCAATCAGGCTGTTCTAGGTGAATTAGGCCGATACCCACTATATGTATTATTGTATAAAAAATGTATCAAATACTGGCTTAAAATCTTAACAATGTCAGATGATAGATATCCGAAACGATGTTATTCGATGTTGTATCAGCAGCATCTAGCTGGAAGAGAAAACTGGGCAACAAAAATCAGAAATTTGTTATACACTTACGGTTTTCATTTTGTATGGAACAACCAGCATGTTGGGAATGGTATTTATTTCTTGCAATTATTTGTCCAACGTGTGAAAGATTGTGCTTCACAAGAATGGCATAGTGAGATAAATTGTTCATCCAAACTTATGTTTTATTGTGAGATAAAATCAATTCTGGAACCAGAACTGTATCTGGATGCAATCACCAATAAACAACATAGGATAGCCTTTAGTAGATTTCGTTTAAGTAGTCATATGTTGCAAATAGAAAGGGGAGAAAAAACTAACATCCCCAGGGAATATAGAATCTGTCCATTTTGCCTAAGCATATATGGTTTAAACTGTATAGAAGATGAAGAACATTTTTTGTTTACATGTAGATTATACCATGAATTGAGATCAAAATGCAATGTTAAGCACTGTCTGTATGCTATTTCGACTTTTAAGCAAAAACTAACATATAGTAAATGGCTACCCCAAATTGGTGAATTTGTTTATAAGGCATTCCAAATAAGAGAATCTTATGTTAATACGCCAGCATTTTGATGATACTTTTTATTAAGTTATAGAAACCCGTCATGTGAAAATGGTTTTTGCTGCATTTAATCTGTATGTATTTAGTTATCATAACCATTTATGTATATCATGCACTTTGGGCCACAGGCCTTATATGCTAAATAAAGATTAGAAACTATAAACTATTGGAGACTTCTTTTACCATGAGATTGTCCTATTCTTATTTCTATGTGGTGTTTGTGGTTCTTCTGAAATTCTAGGCAATTTATGATTATCATGACACTTCGACATGTCATTGGTTTATAGGCCTACCATCTATAATTATTCAAGAAGATAATAATTATATACTAACCGAAAAACTAGAAACTGGGATCTTTTGAAGATTGGCCTCATAGTTATTACCCTCGAATCGCCTTTAGCTTGGTATCAGGAATATACTTTTCATAATAAAAATATCCTATACTAGTAATCAGTATTAGATTCTTAAATTTCATTTTGGATCAGCCTAAAAGACGAAGTATTCCGAACTAATAAAACCCACCACTGTGATTATAGTGGAGCATTTTAAACATTACAAATGGGTAAAGTCGCAGAGACGTTTCGTAGTATTTTGTTGTTTTCTAATAACAGTGGAGTTTCTTTTTTGAGGGGGACAGGGAAGATCACAAGTTTAATGAGTATCTGGTTTAATATCTGGGGATGTTTGCCCCCTTCGACAATTCTGTGGACCTACTTGGACCCTCCACAAATGATACCTAGCATTAATTGATCAATTATGGATAACTTTTCCTTCAAAAGTTGCCTCATGTTTGACAGAAAAAACAAATAAAAAGCAGCATAACATTTATATCCAAGATATTAAAGCAATAGTAATTATGATAATAATAAAACCTAAACTGAAAGTGATAACTAAACATTAGTAAAGAAATAAAAACGAATTCATTATATTGAATGTTATGAAGGAGCGGTTTATAACATTATACAAGCTAATACTCTTATCGTCAACTAAGCTTTCGTGGTCACGTTTTTTTTTTTTTCAATCTTAATGTTTTCCTGCTGGATCATTTGATTCCAAATTCCTCAAGGGGTAATCGTTTATTTCAATAGTGAAAATAAAGGTTTAACGTTTTTGTATAGCCAAATTTTTCATGTTATGGTTTCTGCGTAAAAACGTAAAATAATAGCTGACATGCACTAAAAATAAGAAAGAAAAAATCTATTATTTTTTGGCACCATCCTTAGGTTGATGGGTGTCGCTTTTCTTCTCGTCGGTCGAACTTGATATCCCACTCTTGTCTTTGGCTGGCCGATCTGTTGAATCTTGTACTGTTTCGTCATCTTTCTTTCTCTGCTCAGGTGGAATATAGTCGACAAGGTCTTCTTCATACGCTACCTCAATTCTACAGCCACTGTACGTGTCTCTCGACATATTGATATAAATGCAATCTTCTGAAATAAAATGATGCTTTTTTGTACTTCCTTAGACAGTGAAATGGGTATATCATTTTTCTAGAATGCATGAATCGAGCGCAAACACTATAGATTGGACATAACGATAATTAATTCATACCTTACCTCTGCTGAATCGCTGAATCACAGTGTTTGAGTTCTGTATGAAATCCTGTATCTCAACCTTACCGCTTCTATGCAAGTTCTGACATAATTATATTTTATTTTAAGAAGGGGTTTTCCAAAAGAGAGAGGGGGAAAACCCACAATATATCCGTATTCAATGTAAGGCAGTTTCCTATGGCGCTGTACGTGATATTTTCTGCATATCATTTTCTTTCGTATTTGTCCACCAATTCATTTGCCATCTGTTTCAATGTTAATATCGTAATTCAACCTTCCATAACTTTTTCCAGAAATCTCATTGAAAACTTTCCTATATGTCACATAAAAGCCTGGCCAATACTTGGTTTCTGTACAAAATATAGCATGACCATGAAGATTTTGAACTAAACAAAATGAAAGTAAACCACTACATTTTATCAACATCCGCTTGACTCTCACTTCACACAAAACCACTATTTTATAAAATAACCTTCCGCCAATTAAATTTCTTATTATGTCAAAAATTCTGAAAGAAAATGCAATTTCAGACATCAAATTCCGAATCCAGACCAAAAATCTAACCGAAAATGGACATGCAAAAACCCCAATAAGGAAGGGAGAAGGAGAATTTCTAAAAAATAAAACGAACTAAATATACAATCATTAGCAATGATGAATCATGTAGCAAGTAACGTTATTTTATCTGTAATTTTAACAGAAATATTTTACAGTGTATCTAGTTTATTAGTCTATGTTATGGGATCTTCTTTGAAGACAGTGGTATCAAGCAAATCTATGCTTTTGTGACCGACGAATGGTGGTTGTTGAGAATTTCAAAGATTTGCCAAAACTGTTCGATAGAATAAGTCCAAACCATGAAAATGTCACCTAAAAAGCGTCATAAAAAAGTGGGTCTAATGGACAAAGGGGCAATACCTCACGTTCCCATTCTGCCATTAAAAGGTTTACGTGCGAAGGAGCGAATCGTTTGTCCATGGCTGTACCTGACGTTTGTTGGTATGTTTTAAATATCGTTGCAGCTTAGAAAATGAAAGTGAAATTTTCTGAGAATGGTTTGATAAGCCCTAATATCTTCAGATGAACGAACACCATTACCATTTGGATGTAAGAGCATACGCGAGACAGAATTAAATCATTCGACATTCTATACACAATCCAGAATGTAGGTAGTACTGCTGCCGCACAAAAAAACTACTCGATCCGGAAAGTTATAAATTTTGAATGCAGGTAGCCAGGTAAATTCTTAACACAGATATAAATAGCTCAGTTCTTCATTTACGTCAAAATTACAAGGTCGCTCCGACAAGGATGCCCTAGTTATTGTATTCAATGGCAATTCACCCTTTGCCTTCGAAAATCCTGCAAAAATAGTTCATCATTGGCTTCAAAATTCCAAACTTACCATCCCAAATTAAACTATTTCAGCATGCAGACGATATTTCGGCCATCTCGACATCACCAAATTCACTCTCATAAATCGTGAAAACATACCTTTTCTGGAATAATTAAGTCACAAGTTTTACGATTTCATCGAATTTGCACAATGTCTTCTGATTTCAACCAAGCCTGTGCAATTGTTTTCTTCAGGCTTAAGCAGTGCTCCATGTATGTCAAGCGGACGCAAAACATGTTCCTTTATGAAAGAAACTTTTTAAGTAACTCTACGAATAAAAGATACCCGATCCAGGAGCACCGTGAGCACCTAATATGTGAAAACTCGAATGTAATATACTTAATTTCATGCAAAAAATGTCCCAAACAATATGTGGGAGAAATAAAGAACAAATTACGAACTCGTTTTAATGCTCGCAGATCAGATATTAATTTTAAAAAGACAAGCCTGTTTTTAATCATTTCAATCTTGACGACCTTTCACTTGATGATCACACCCTTACCCCAAGTGAGCGCATAGAAAGTGACTTGCCCGAAGATGAAACTACAAAATTCCGTCCATCTAGGAAAGCCCATTGGATTGAGACATTAAATATAGCAAGGCCTATAGGACTTAATATTTACCATAATGGGGCAGAGCACCTTTGTCGTCCCCCTCCAATACAACTAGTAATAAAGCAAGCAAGATAGTTCATGCCCATTATAAGAATCTTCAAGAGAAATTCCCCCATGTCTATAAGCAGAAAATGATAATGGCTTATTCCAAAAAATTAAAACTTAATTGACAACCTTGTTCATATCTATACAATCTATACTTAATGGGTACTATACTTCTTTTTACTTTTTTAAAATTTCAGATCAGAATAGAACAGAAGAAAACCGTCCAAGAAATCCAGATCCCATTTCTCAATAACATATTTGTTCCACCCTATGGGACATCTCGGAGAACCAAATTCACTCTCTAACCTCCAAATTCCTAATTAAAATTCAATTAAAATCGTTACTTTCGATAATTCTTATCAACCTCTCAGACAAATTAGCTACCATTATAAATGTGGGCGTATTACGATGGCAATCGCTATTTTTAACATTCTAAGAACAAAGTCACCACCTATTTATCTTTAAACTGTCTTCTTCAATACAGCCTGTTACATTGTTCCAAATATCAAACCCAGCACAGTATCTATTTTGATTGGATCAAAATTCAAACAAACCAATTAAAAGTTCAGAATTTCAAACCAAGCAAAATCTGAACTGAACTATCTGAGCACAAATCACTACCATCCAATCGTGTCATACAGTGATTTTAAAAAGACACTTTTCACCCACACTATTGTTTCAACATATTCAAATCTTTACCTAACACAGGGAGTTTAAACCGCCATTAAGGATATCAACAAGAAATAAGTTATATGTAGATGTTTTGGTAAGTAACCTTTGGAAAGAGTCGTTTTGTTTTATATTTACTACTAAATCATTTTTTTTATGTAAATATGAACCCCGAAAACCAAACCATTAATTTTATAAAACAGAAAACAATAAAATAAGCCATTATAAGAATCTTCAAGAGAAATTCCCCCATGTCTATAAGCAGAAAATGATAATGGCTTATTCCAAAAAATTAAAACTTAATTGACAACCTTGTTCATATCTATACAATCTATACTTAATGGGTACTATACTTCTTTTTACTTTTTTAAAATTTCAGATCAGAATAGAACAGAAGAAAACCGTCCAAGAAATCCAGATCCCATTTCTCAATAACATATTTGTTCCACCCTATAGGCTGAACATCTGGGAGAATCAGATGTTCTCCCTCCCTTCCCCGAATTTCAATTAAAATTCAAGTAAAATCTGTCATCACTTACCGATAATTCTTATCAACCTCTCAGACAAATTAGCTACCATTATAAATGTGGGCGTATTACGATGGCAATCGCTATTTTTAACATTCTAAGAACAAAGTTCACCACCTATTTATCTTTAAACTGTCTTCTTCAATACAGCCTGTTACATTGTTTCAAATATCAAACCCAGCACAGTATCTATTTTGATTGGATCAAAATTCAAACAAACCAATTAAAAGTTCAGAATTTCAAACCAGCAAAATCTGAACTGAACTATCTGAGCACAAATCACTACCATCCAATCGTTGTCCACTACAGTGAGCTTTATCTGAACACTTTTCACCCACACTATTGTTTCAACATATTCAAATCTTTACCTAAGCAGTACAGGGAGTTTAAACCGCCATTAAGGATATCAACAAGAAATAAGTTATATGTAGATGTTTTGGTAAGTATTATTTAGTAAAGAGTCGTTTTGTTTTATATTTACTACTAAATCATTTTTTTTATGTAAATATGAACCCCGAAAACCAAACCATTAATTTTTTAAAAGCCAAAACTAATTATAAATAAAGCATATTATAGAAACATTTTCAGGTGTAACTTTTGATCATTTGTTTTAAGTTATAAAAACGTCGAGATATAGTTTTATATGTTTAAATGACGTTACTAGTTTTCATTTTTAAGTAAACAATTCTTATATTTCTTTCCATATCAACACAATTTGAGCAAAACAGGAAGGCTACAAAGAAGATCCAGTGGATAATTCAAGCAAAAAATTGAGAAAAGAATTAGAATACACAGAATAATGAAAAACAAACATCAATTGGGAATTGTAAGTGTTCTTTTATTTCAATTCTGTGAGGAATTTACTAGTGGGATTAAAATGTACTTTTCTGTTGCTTTTTTAAAAGAGATAAAATCTAATTTTTTGGAGGGAAATTGAAGCTTTAATATTGCCAACATACATCAGAATTTGGATATTATATTTTTATATCCAGTGATTTTAATTTCCATTTCCAGATGGAAACGACGTCATCTACATTAGAACCAACCAACTGTTTTTAGCCAAGATCTTTTGAACGTTAAATTTATCATCTGATAAAACAGAATTCTTGAAAGTAAACAGAATTCCAATCCGCAGAGAATTAGAGTCAGGTAAGAAGTGATATTCTTTAATTTTTAAATAATAAAACAATATACATATTCCAATACCAATAAATTGATTTGATACTTAATTTTTTAGTATTATAAAACCACAGGCAGTGGATGAGCTGTCAGTGAGGTATTTTACCGTTTGATCACTCTGCCTGTACTACTATAATATATCAAGACACAAGGTATGCAGCAAAATCTAAAAATGTCAGCTACCTGCCTCCGGAAAAAAAACCTTAAAATCACACTATAACGTATTGTCCACGATTGAAACTTCACACACACGACCAGAAATGGTTCTCCTTTCATTTCCGACAAAGCTTTAGATTTTGTTGCATACCTTGTGTCTTCATATATTATAGTAGTACAGGCCGAGTGATCAAACGGTAAAATACCTCACTGACAGCTCATCTACCGCCTATGACATTATACACTCACATCAGTACTGCAAAATTTTCACTAAAGAAATCATTATACAACATACTTTATAATGCTAATGCCTGTGTCAGTAGGCCTACTTCAGGGATTTGTCTCGGTGTCAGTTTTAAACCTCAAATACCTAAAGCTCAATTTCTACATCCAGACAGACAGGAATGTATTTGTGGGTCTACTACTACTACTACCTGCTAAAATGGCTCTTACATTAGATGCATGCTCGATTCTATTTCGGCCAGAATTCGTAAATTTCAAATTACTTTCATACAGAAAATAAGGCATATTTTGATATGTCCACTTTTTCCATCTATGAGCTTTTAATCTTCTTAAGAAGAAGGTTTGTAGCTTCCATGATTATTATTATAATTTATTCCCTACGTAACCTACATAATTTCGTGTTTTGTGTCATGTGGCTTGAGCACTGCCTCTTGTCTGTAAGACATCTAAGATGTAAGTTAACAAAATTAGTTTCAGAGTAGTTTTCTTCCATCTCCAGGTCCTCCATAGTTTTCTAAGTAACTAACATAGTTTTTGAAGTAAATACCATAGTTTTGCATGTTAATACCATAGTTTTATAAGTAAATATCATAGTTTATCAGCTGAAACCATGGTTTCTAGGTTGACACCTTAGTTTCTCAGTTGAACCTTTAGTTTCTCAGTTGATGCCATAGTTTCAAGAAATTTCCGTTTTGAATCAGTTGAAATTTAATTTTTATTCGAAGTTATTTCACGTAATTTAGCTATAAAAGTTCTAAATTTAGCTCTTAAATAATGGTTTCTAGAAATTAGAAATGAGTAACTCCGGACTTGTTGCTTTTAAAATCGACTTGTTTGTTGGTGAATTCTTAAAATTTGGTTCTGGAAAATAAATTAAAATTAATTAGTTTAGGTGTTTTGTTTTAAAATAGGTAGATACAATTTGGTAGATGTCTCATTTTCATGTAAAACATTAAAGGGCGTTCTTTTTATGTTGAAAGCCGAATTATTTCTTTGTCTCAAATTTATGAAAACTTCACATCAAAATCTAGCCAAATGTGTCCCTGAACATATTTAAAAGATGTAACTTAAAAATTCACTAGTTAATTTAAGTATTTAAAAGTTTACGTAAACATCCTTGATCTATATTGTTCTTGTTAGGCGTAAGAAATCTACTGAACAGATTTAAGTGAAATAAACGTGTAATTAAATTACAAAATAGTACTTTCCATTTATCATTAACCCTTTTACGACATACTTTTTATAATTCTGTCGTCCCTGTGACCGAATGGAATGAAAATAAAGAGGATATATAGTTTATACTTTACAATAGTAGAAATTGAGATACAACAGAGTTTTTCCTTTGATTTCCAAAATATAACAGGTTTTTATTTTGTCTTGAAGAATTTCAATTTATTTCAGGTTTAAAAAGTGATCTTATGTTATTGAGCTGACTGTATCTAAGAATCATACCTTAAGAACTGAATAGGTTTAGATGTAGTTGACGTTTAGCTTGAGGAGAAAGTGTTGCACAATCCATATTTAATCACAATAATAAAAAAACCTTATTAATTAGCATCATTGCTGATAAATAAAGTTTTGAAAATAAATGTAACCAAAAATATACCTTTGATCATTGATCACGAAGGGAAGACAGTAGATTCTGGTTGAGATTAAACCAGGCAGGTGTGTGGACTAGGTCTTAGTCTACGATATCTAGGACAGTCTATAAGGATCTTAAAATAACAATAAAGAAGCCCAAAGAGGTATAGGAGCTCAGTCAACAAGCTCCGGATCTTGGTATCTAGAGATGGTCAATAAGACCGCCTGGCCTTGATCTTTGAAGTTAGCAACATCATCTATTGCTAGTAAGCAATTGGTTCTACTACCAAGGACTTGGTTCTAAAAGCTGTACATCAACCTAAAAGTTCTGCCTTTAATGCAGTCCTGAAAGCTGAGCTACTTCAAATCCCAGTTGACCCCATCTAATCCCTCTGTATTCGTGTTCGAAATGAAAATTATAATCACCAAGTTGTTATTAGAAGTCCTTTTCTAAATTTCCAGAATGAAATAGAAAGGACTGGCAACTTGGTTTATATCTTGAATGTCTTCCCTTCATTTGGTTACAAATTATCTTTTAAAATTGTATCATTTAGTTTGGCGGTTTGAACAATAAATGCTGTTACTGTATTAAAAAAAGGTTTTGTGCAATGCTTCATAAAATTATACAAGTCTCTACACTTGATCATCTGGTACTTTAAAGGGTATTTCTTAGAGAAATCTAGTTCAGACACAGAAAATCCTTCTTTAAGAATTTAGATTTATTCCGTTTTACAAGACAAAGTAAAAATATATTAAAAAATAAAATATTTATCTTTATCGTTGTTGTATAAAGGAACATCTGAGGACTGATTCTAGTCTGTCACAATTTCTAACGTAAAGATATTGCCTTTCTCCTTATTAACTTTTATTTCATTCAAACACAGGTAGAAGATAGAAAAGTCAAGGAATGAATAGGAATCCAGGTTTTATATGTATTATATTTTGCAACAAAAGAAATTACATTATATAGTTATTATTTAGATCCTCTCCTCACCTTTTTTTTTTGAGATTATTGATAAGAAATAAATCTCACATCCAAACAAATGTCTAAAATCAAGGCAATAAATCAATTTATTAGTATATTTTTATGTAATATATTTTAGATCAAAATACCAAAAAAACTAATAACAGGTTTATTTTGGAAAACTTGAAAGTAACTTTTGATGATTGATCACTATAGGGAAGAAAGTAGATTCTGGTTGAGATTAAACCAGACAGGTGTGTGGAGTGGGTCTACGATATCTAGGGCAGTCTACAAGGATCATAAAATAACAATAAAGAAGCCTAAACGAGGCATAGGAGCTAAGTCAACAAGCTCTAAAGATATCTAGGACAGTCAATAATGACAAATTATTATCACCATGTTGTTTTTAGAGGTCCTTTTTTAAATTTTCAGAATGAAATAGACAGGACTGGCAACTTGGTTTATATCTTGAATGTCTTCCCTTCATTTGGTTACAAATCATCTTTAAAAATATGTCATTTAAATTGGCGATTAGAATAATAAATGTTGTTAAGGTATTAACAAAGGGCTTCATGATGGAATTTACTTACGTAAGTTTTTAAAAAAAATTTTGGCATGTAACAATTAATGCTAGGTTTTTTTAAGTTAAAAGATTCAGATAAGTCCAGGGACGCATTTCTGTAGGTTTTGGTACATGGCATTCATAAATTGAAGCAAGCAATTGTTAAAAAAAAATTATAAATATTATTTCTGAATAGTGAGACTTTCACTACCTTCTTATTACCTTCTTATGATGATGAATTTACAATAAACGATTTTTGCTCAATACCATTTCGGCCAAGGTTTTGAACAGTGTTAGTAATAAACCATTTTACTCCTTGTTTATTCAAAGCTTAATGAGCACCACGAAGTGAGCAAAAAAAAACCCAAGAATCCGTTGATTTAGCAGTGTTCTAAATCTATTCTATTAATTTTTACATTTAATTTGACTTTCTTTGAATCTCTGAATAAAAATTTGGTGACTTTCAGGAAAACCAAGATGGCGGCTAAAATATCAAAATTTCGTTGAGGTAAATGCTTCTCACTTTTTGATTCATGATATATATGCATCGGTATCGGTTTTGTTGATATTCATGCATTTTTCGCAGGGGTTCAAATTAAGAAAGACATGTCAGAAGCCCACTGGGGCCCTAACATACAATTTCTTGGGGCCCAGAAATAAAATAGCCATGTTAGATTTTAAAAAGAATTCAGGAGAATTCGCGATGATTCGAAAACGCATGTTTACAGGCTATAAAAAACTAGAACCGTTAGACGGTACCAAGGCAGTGCGCGTCCCTTCTATTGCATGGGTGAAACGTTGCATTTATAATATCCAATTCCATAATAATAACTAGACCTGTTTGTAACAATTGTGTAGCTTCCGAGATATTTAGAATTTGTTATATCTCCTGCCATGGCTGTCATTTAAAATAGAACGTAACCACGCCTACTCAGTATAATGACTTGTTTTGATTGGTTGCGATACTTAAACTGGAAATGTCAAATTTGTCTTGACCAAACGATAAGAAATTAACACAATTTGACTTTTTGCCCTGTTACATTATCTTCTTAACACTTCTTGTAATATTTATATCTGTTTAATTAGTGTGTAAAACAAAACGTCGAAAAAACAAATTTGTGGTCTAAGGGACATAACACCTTACTTGATATTACAAATTGATCTCGGATTAAATTAACTTTCTAGATCGTTGATACTTTTAATTTGTTTATTTATCAATCTTAATTTAGGTGTAGTAGGAACATTAGATCCTGCAATTTGTGGCAAGTTGCCATGGTATAACATAGAGACATCAAATTAACAGCGCGGCTTTACATCTTTAAGAGAGTATTTTATAGAGTTCCGTCCCTTATACCACTAGTCCTCTCAACTGTACATTATTTTTGCTTAAGAGAATATCATTTAAAATTCTAAAGGTTGTCATTTCCTTCCAAATATTCCATATCATACATCGCCCACAACGAGAAATGAACAATCATTCCTTTTATTTAAGATATATAATATCTTTGAATCATTTTAACTGGATTAATTTTTAATCGTAAAAAAATCAAAATCAAAATAACAATTCAAAAATCAGTTTCCATATTATATATTTCGGCAATAGATTCTATATACATGTACATCAAAATTATGATTGAATTATCTTCCGAGACCCTATTTCGATTTAAAGAAAAATACACACAGTTAGTATAGAAGAAATTACAAAATTTGCAAATTTAAAACGTGCAATTTTGATCAAATATCAAGTGTTATACACCATTGGAAAGAATAACTAGACCTGTTTGTAACAGTTCTGCAGCTTTCGAGCTATTTAGAATTTGTTGGTCTCCTGGCTGTCATTTAAGGATAGAATGTAGATTGATTTTGCGATTATTGGGAGAGATGATTTATTCATGATTTAACACGTGACATTTGAGCTTGTTAATAGACTGGCAATCATTAAGGTTTGTGATGTAAAAATATCTGGGCTTAACCACGCCCACAAAGTCCATTGACTTTGGAAACTTCAACTGGAAATGTCAAAATTTGTGAATTGACCGTTTTATAGGAAAAATTCGCAATTTTTAAATGCCGATAAACCGAAAGTTTACATTTTGCTATAAAGCTTAATATGTCATTGGATAGAACGTATCACATATGTACAGGTATAAAGATCGCCAAAGGTCAACGTCACAATATACACCTTCGAAGTTTTTATAATTTTTAATCGTAATTAAATTAAAATCAAATTAAAAATTCAAAAATCAGTTTCCATATAAATTTCGGCAATCGGTTATAGATTCTATATACATGTCCATCAAAATAACACATATTGACTGATCCTCCGAGACCCTATTTCGATTGAAAGAAAAATACACACAGTGATGTAAAATATCTGGGCTTAACCACGCCCACAAAGTCTAATGACTTGTTTTGATTGGTTGAGATACTTTAACTGGAAATGTCAAAATTTGTGTCTTGACCAAAAGATAAGAAATTAACACAATCAGACTTTATGACCTGTTGACTTATATCTGTTTAATTAGAGTGTAATTTTATTCTTAAACTTTTTCGCAATTTTTATTTATACATATTGATTTATATATTGCTTGAAAGCTGGGAATTTGCACATTATAAATCTGTTCGAATTTTGTTTTTAAGTTAAATAGAACTAAATATAAAAAAATATGAATGTTAAAATCGCTTATTTTCTACTAGGCGTATTTTCATCAGTTTTCGGTCTATAGCTAAAATAAAGATATTGTTAGAAAGCTGATGAAAATCACATCACATGCACAATTGTGCAGAAAAATAAAGGTTGCATATTAGTAAGTTAGTCCTCTTCGTAACTTGCGGAGAATAGGGCTGCTACAGACGTTCTCCATCTCACTCTGTTATGAGTTGTTCTTTTTGCTTCATTCCAGGTCTTGCCAATCCTTCCTAGCTCTTCCAGTCTTATTCTTTTCAAGCTATGTAAAGGTCGTCCTTGTCTTCTATGCCCTTGGGGATTCCAGTCCAGTGCCTCTCTGGTGATGTTGTTTTGAGATCAAAAGGATGCATATGGTAGAGTTCAAAAGTTATGAACTTTCAAACGGAAGTCAGTTTTAAAAAACTTTGGCAGGACCTGGTCCAAAGACAAATTTGAAATTGAAAAATATGCCATTAGAGGACCTAGATAATTATCCAAATTATATTTTAAAACAAGTCTGAAAAAAATAGGATTAAAAATTGCGGATGAGTATTTTTCCAATAACTTGCATATTTCAAGATGGCGATCAAACGGTTAGAAATTTGCATATACGGCATACATACAAAACGAAGATATTGATGGCACTAATTCTGTGTAATAATAAAATTGCAAGTTTGTGCAAAAATTTAATCCGAAAATTCCGATTTCTGTGATTTTCTACATTTTTTTGGTCATTTCGGACGTTTCCGGCTAATTTCGGAAAATGTTTTATCGGAATCTTTAATGATAATTTTTTGTCTACTCATCTACCAATTTTTGTGAAAAAATAAGACGTAAATTAAAAAAAAAAACACGTGCTTTTTCATAAATCACGCACAATTAATATAGAACTAAGAACAAATTTTCAAATATTAAAAAGCGCAATTTTGATCAAAATATAAAGTGTTATACACCATTAAAAAGAATAAATTACGCGTAATAAGGACATAAAAGAAATTTTGACGTATGTAAATTAGGTCACGTGCTAGAGCTCTTCGAAGTTAAAAAGTGCAATTTTCAAATAGCTGTAAAACCGGAAGTTGACATTGCACAACACAAATGAAGACATCAATGGATAGATCTCGACAAGGGCAACAACTTTTGTGCAGGTCACATGGTCACCAAAGGTCAAGGTCACGATATATGAACGTTGGAAAATTAGGCACTGAGTGAAAAAAAAGAACCGGAAATGAAAGGTAAGCTAAATCGAAATTCAAAATTCGGCTTCCTAAGAATTGTTAGCAATCGATTGAAGATTACAAAGACATCAAAATTACAATTGTCCGATTAACCCCTAAGGCCCAATTTTTCACTTTACAAAAGTAAGTGGTTTAATGATGGCGACTGATCTGTTACTTCCGGTTCAATTTTTGTTAATTATAAAATCATTATGGGTTAATAGTAACTAATTGCAAAAAAAAAAATTCAAATATCTTTAGAATTCCGGAAGTGAAAATTCGAAGTTTAGCGACGTATGACGCCGAAACCGGAAGTGATGTCGACATTTTGAAAACAGATTTTTCTTGACAAGAAAAATGTTTATCTAACTGCAAATTTTGATTTCGATCTAATGAAAATTGCAAAAGTTAGAAAAAGTGTTAAATTTTAAAATTCAAAAGTCAGCAACAAAAGTAAAAATTTCAAAATTTTTAAACTGCTATTATGTAAATCTAAGTTATAAGTAGTAAATAAAAAAAGTCCGAACCAGATTGGATAAAAAAAATGAGCCGTGAGTTAGTAAACAAAAATAAAATTTGTGACGTTCTACGTCATTTCCGGTAGAACAAAAATGCGTCATTTTACATTTAAACAACAACGAGCACTAGATTACGTTACAATATCACGCCAGATTGTTCAAGACATTTGCAGTTATGGCTGGGGAGCGTGACCAGAAAGAGACAAAAAAAAAAATAGTCATTTCGAAAACAAAGCAAAGAGCACTGCAAATAGTCATTTCGAAAACAAAGCAGTGCGTTCGAAGAACGCACTGCAAAAATAGTCATTTCGAAAACAAAGCAGTGCGTTCTTCGAATTACTGCAATTACAAAAGAAATATTTTAAGAAACGAAATATTAAAATTTTCCAGTCTCCAATGACAGTTTCGTGTACGCCTTGCATAAAATTTCCATTATCAAGCAAAAGTAGTCCAAGAAAGGTCGCCACCTGTGCAACCTTTACCAGGATTTTAGTCACCCAGTGGTGAGTGTTAATTTATGTTATGATCTGCTTTAGCACCATAAATTTCAAAAACCGAAAACCCGAACAAAATATCTTTAAAAATGTGTATAGCTAATGCAGTTCAAATATTGCTGTAAACATTACAGTTTCTGCACAATTACGTAAAAAAGCAGTGCGTTTTACTGCCCTATTTTACCAACCAAAACATATGTGCTTCTGAAAACTGAGGTCTGTCATGTATTTCCCATTGATTATATTTTTGGTCCTTTCAGACTCCCTTGAAAAGAATTCATAGAAACTTACTTTATTTTTTATAAGGGAGATTAATATCTGTGGGTTCCTTAATGTCAGACCACAGTTAAATTGATATATTGTTCTGAGAAATTTATGCTTAGGAAATGGTGAGTTAACGGAAACAATACTGTCAGGATTGTAGCTCATATGCCTGAGAGTACTGTAACTATGCAGTTGGTCGGGCAGTAGCCTATTTTACTAAGTGATGTTAATGGTAATAATACTGAATGTTTCGAATTGATGGTAACTGTGCTGTTGTCAAGATCTTTGCTTATTTCACTGAATGTATTGTGTTCTTGAGAATAATACTCTCAGGATTGTAGCCTATTTTACTGAGTGTATGGTGTTTAAGAAAATAATAATGTCAGTATTGTGGCATATTTGCCTGAAGGTATAGTAATAATATAAATAATACTGTCAGGATTGTAGCCTATTTCACTATGAAAGTGAAATCATTGCAGGTTCATCCGTACAGAAAGGCGATCTCCCGTCCAAAATTATCAGACAGAAGTGATTGTATGATGTCTTCATTTATGAATATAAATAGACATAATCTCTCATAAACGCATCTCGAAAAACTACTGGCAAATTCAAGATAAGTCGTTTCAATCAGAATCAATTACATTATAGTAAGTAAGTAAGTAAATATTTAATTTCAGTGACATATGTACATTGATATATAACAGTGGTTTTCTGGCATGTAGAGTACACCCGGCCAAGTGGGCCTATAAGTCACTATAATAATACACGATATTTATATAATAAATTTAACGAGAACATAGATAACAGCAGGTGAGCATTTATGTGATCAAAATTAGCTAATATTTACAATTATATAGATAACTTTACTTTCAATTGTATAATATTTGACGACGTTCGTAGAATGCGTTAACAAGGTATTTGGCTAGTTTGCGAGGGTAGTTATTGATAATGTCACACATCATCTCGCAGATAGGTCTTTGGGACTCTTTCTCAAATACGTCCCCAAACCAGCGGAATCGGTGGTTTTCATATTGTTCACATTTCAAGAGAAAATGGGTTTCATCTTCGATCTCACCGTTACCACAAATTTGACACAGTCTGGATTCCAATTTCTCTCCAACAAAGCGTCCAGTTTCAATTCGAAGAGGTAAGACACCGCATCTAAACTGAGCCAGTAATGAACGTTCGTTTCGTGTTAGATTTAGTTTCAGGTAGGTTTCCTGTTCGAATGGCGATTTAAAGGTAGCGTATGTGCGTAGTTTTGGTGACGTGTGAATTTTCTCGGACCAAGAGTTATGGACAAATTGGAGTATTTTAGACGTAATGAGATCGGCTTCAACAGGACGCTTATCTACAAAATAATTGAGCAAATCTAATTTTTCAAATAACAATCTCATATCTGAACACCAGTTTCTATTGTTACCGGATTTAATGTAGTCGTATTCAAAAACACACTTTGTTAGTCTATCATCGTTCATTCGGAGTAATCGGTTCCAGTACGCGAACATTTTAGTCCAACGACGTTGCAAAGATGCCAGAATACCGACATCACCGGATATAGCTAATGTTGGTGTGAACCGATGAACGCCTAGAAGGTAACGAAGTGCCCTGTTTTGGACATTATCGATAGATTGATAATTCTTGTGGCCCCAGATGACACAGCCATAGTCTAAAATCGGAGTAACACAGGCATTGTAAAGCTTAAGAAATGTCTGGGAGCCGAAGTCCTTTAGGCAATGAACTTTGGAAATTATACCTCCAAGGGCACGCCCGGCTGCTGAGCTGAGGGTGTCAGTCGCTGTCATGAAGTTAAACTTCTCGTGTAAGACTACTCCGAGATATTTATATTTTTCAACACTATCTAAGTAGTTCTCTCCGACGTGGAATCTGAAATTAGATCTTAATGTTCTACCCCGACGGAAGTGAATGCATTTTGATTTCGAAATGTTAATCATGACTCGCCAGCTTCTGCACCATGTGTCCAGTACGTCTAACATTCTCTGTAGGCCATCTTCACTTAGAGACACAAACACAATATCGTCTGCATACAAGAGAATGGAAATATTTGTATCACCCATTGGAACGCCACCGTCAACATTGTTTATATTAGTGACAAGGTCGTTGATGAACAACGAGAATAGTGTTGGAGATAGATTGTCTCCTTATCGAACTCCAGAAGTACAGTTGAACCAGTCAGTATATGCTCCGTTTATTTTCACACATGCCGTAGTCTCAGAGTAAATATTTTGAATTGCTGTGTATATCTTACCATCCACATTATTGAGTAGCAGTTTGTATAATAGCATATCCCTGTTAACAAAATCGAAAGCTTTTTTCAAATCAATGAAACTTGCAAAAAAACATTAGGATTGTTTTTAACTATACTGTTCAAAGCGAATAGGTGGTCATCACTTGATCTCGATTTTCTGAACCCATTTTGCTCATCAGCCAAAATGTCAAGTTCCAGGTACTTTGACAAGCGTATGTTAATAAGATTACTGTAGAGTTTTGAGACACAACTTATTCCCCATTATAAGTCTACTGAATATGTTACCGACCATAACTATAGAATTGAAAGTAATACTATGTCGCCATGGAGTTGATACCAATCCGGCCTACTTTTTGATAATACGGTTACAAGTTTCATTAAAATCTGTTAAGATTTCTTCACCTTTTCAAATTTACTTTTATATTTATAAATAGGAAATCGATCTCCAACTTTGAATTTGAGTTTATGTATGTATGTTAATTGACTTTATGAAATCTGGAATTTTTTAGCTTCGGTATAAGAGTCACTTTAGGACTTTCTTCTCGTTTCAATAGGGAGCATAAACTAGTAGTCTGGGAGCTCACAACGGGTCATTCCACCCCATTGAGCATAGAAGGTTTGACACTTCAGACATATTGCCTATAGGTCACTTATCACAAAAAGCATTGTCAGCTGCATAGTTATTGGTGGGTGTGGTCCCCACCCACCCCTGAAATTGACCAAAAAAGATCACTTTACACTTCATTCTGCACAAAGATAAAGGTTTGTCCACATGATATATATGATATATTTATTGAGAAAAATGCATAGCTGACAAAATAACTCGGGGGTAACCCTAGGTCAGCCCCTCAAAAAACACCCCTAAAAGGGGAAGATTATATCACGCCACCTACATAGTAGACAACTTGAAGAAATATAATATTCAATAACTGACAACGTCTAACTCAACCTGTGATTGCCAAATTCTACCAAACGATCAACGAAACCAAGACCAGAGTAACCATATCCTTACCAACTGAAATGGAGATTGATCCACTAACACCCGCACCAACAAGAGTCACCACCATGTCGAACCAGACACCTAAACGAGCCCGCAGTTCACCATCCCCTAGTCCAGCAGATTTTGGTAAACGTTCTCGTAGAGAAGGTACCCCCCTTCTCTTTTCCCTTTCAGATTCCTCGCCTACACCATCTGAATCTTCACCACGTGACCCAGGTTCGGTCGACCTTGCTTCTTTCTGTAAGTTTTTGGATCAACAAACCACCCCGAATTCTCCAACCAGGTCAAGTCGTGTGCCCAGACCATCTCCACCACGAACCAGATCTCAGTCCGTACCCAATGCCACATTTGTAACAACTACCAATCCAGTACCTATCACCCCGTCGACAACCATTATATCCGCTACCAAACCCTTTTATCACCAAACCAAGGACAAGTCATCATGGAATCTACCTGCTCTACAGAAATCTACTTTAATTATTGGGTCCTCAAACCTCAACCGAATTACCAAAACAGCTCCAGACACCGAAATACACTCGTACCCTGGTGCCCAAATCCACCACATCCAGTCCATCCTTGAATCTTACGACCATGATCATAAACCGGCTACGATCATTCTGCATGTAGGCCTCAACAATCGTGACCAGCTAGCCAAAACCTCATTTAACCAAGCCCAGAAATTAATTTCGACAGCCAACCAAACCTTTCCTAGCTCCAAGATCATCTTTTCATGTATACCTATCTCTAATAAAATCTCTAAGAAAGCCCAGCAGAATCTTAAGACATTCAACGATATGATGATGAACTCCGACACTGAGAACGCAACAATCCTGTCACCCTCGGAGAAGAATTCGAACCAGTTGATAATCTTCATTGGTCTCCGGAAACAGCCAACAATATATACGTGTTTTGGATACACCAGCTTCAAGCACCGGGTAAGTCTTAAACTAATTACTGGGGATAAAAACTATTGAGAGGCCGCCGCTAGGCCAAACCGTCGTTAACTTAAGCCGAAAAATTCTCACACCCCTCCAGCATTCAATCTTAGACCGTGGACTTAAATTTTTTCCGACTACCTAACCTTGATTATCTTCAACCGTCTATTCAACGATTTCAACGGAATCTCAGTTGCACATACTTTTTTCGAAACCACCCTCCACGCGGTGCTAGAACAATGTTTATTCCTAAATCCACGTGGAAACCACCTAAAACCGCTATCCATCCAGAAATATTAAACGTATTTACAAGTATGAATAACCAAATATCAAATCTTTCCATAACACACGAGAAGCCTAATCTAACGCGAGAGACACTTATACACTTTGCCGAAAATTCATAAGAATCCAACCAAGGATTGGTTCATGCCTAATAGAATCCCTAAAGGCCGCCCGATTATCTCTGACTGTGGTAGTGAGTCTTATGCAGAGTCAGAATACATCGATCATTTCTTACTACCACTAGCATGTCAACATCGAGCCTACCTTAAGGACACAACTGACTTTGTCAATAAAATAAAAAACCTCAATGTCCCTTCAAATGCTATTCTAATTTCAATAGACGTAACTTCTATGTACACCAATATCGACAACACTTCTGGCCTAATGGCAGTTCGCAAAGCTTTTGATAGAAACTCAGATCCAGACAGACCCGACGATGCAATTCTACAGCTTTTAGAGATTTGTCTTAGTCGCAATGATTTCACATTTAATGGTAAAACATATCTACAAACCTCAGGTACAGCTATGGCCAAACGATTCGCCCCTTCATACGCAAACCTTTTCATGGCAGAGTGGGAACGTGAGGTATTACCCCTTTGTCCATTTGACCCACTTTTCTATGGACGCTTCTTAGATGACATTTTCATGGTTTCGACTTACTCCATAGAACAATTTTGGCAATTTTTTGAAATCCTCAACAACCACCACCCGTCCATCAAACTAACAGCCAGCGTCAGTCACAAAAGCATAGATTTTCTCGATACTACTGTTTTTAAAGGTGATTCCATAGCAGAGACTAATAAATTAGATATTAAAGTATATTTCAAAGAAACCGACACTCATCAACTTTTGCATAAGAGCTCATTTCATCCAAAACAATTATTCCAGAAAATGTATAAGTCACAAGTTTTACGATTTCACCAAATTTGCACAAGGTCTTCTGATTTCAACCAAGCCTGTACGATTGTTTTCTCAAAACTGAAAGAGCGTGGATACTCTAAACGATTTTTACGAAACATAAAAAATTCCACATTAGCACAGTTAGCAGCTAAAAAAAGACTAAGGAGTGCCCCATGTATGTCAACCAGATGCAAAACATGTTCCTTTGTAGTTCCATTTAATACAACCAGTAATAAAGCAAGTAAGATAGTTCAAACCCATTATAAGAGTCTTCAAGAGAAATTTCCTCATGTCTATAAACAGAAAATGATAGTGGCATATTCAAAAAATCAGAACTTTAATGACAACCTTCCCCGTTTACTTCACATTTTATCGCGGACCGATAACGGAACGCTTTTTCGCGGCCTGGTGTAAAAGGGGTTGTAGTGAGCTCCCAGACTACTCTATAAGGCGATTGTTTGATGAGACAAAGGGGTTTTTGATTCGCAAAAGTTTGTTACAAGATGAGCTAACTGGTAAAGGTGGTGTAACTTGTAGAGATTATCATTCTGTGTCGTCCAGTTCCGAAAATACAGATAAGGGGTGTTACTTCTGTCACTTTATAGATCGGATTCGAAGTCAACATTTATAGTGTGAATACGCGAAGTAAACACATTTGATCATCCTAATTTCGTAAGTGCGCTGAAAGTTTTTTTTTTGGGTTGCGAAATTTGCGGCAATTTACAATGCTCATAATTATGATGAGCTAATTGGTAACGAACGCTTTGGTATAATACATCCATAAGTTGCTAAGGTTCATGTAGACGGGATACTGCGTCCGCGATAACATTTTCATCTCATTGCTCAATTCGTACGAATTCTAGCTCAGACGTCGCTCCGAAAATATAAATGCTGTATTGATATATCAGCTTCGTCACGAACGCCAAGGTGGGCGCCAGTGTGGTGGGCAAAATTGATGGCTCGGTTGCGTTGGTTAAAGATTTTAAAGAAAATTGTGATCGTACTGATGATAGTGAAGATTATTCGAAAGGTGGAGTAGCAGTCAAGGAAGAAGTGGAAGACGGAGTTCATAATAACTTAAAATTGTGCAGATGTGTTTAAAGATAACCAATCTTGTACACAATAATGGGCATTAATTAAAAGGCAAAGAAGACAATGTCAAATATAAAAGAATTTTTCTTGAAATATAACTAAGGTCGACCTCACAAATAAAGGATAATGTTATGCGATGGAATTTGTATCTAAACGTGAATCGATAACTTATATTACTTAATTGACCTATATACAATGTAGGTTAAACGATTTATCTGTATAATAAACATAGTACATATCGACCAAGCTATTGTTCAGCCTATGTTATCATTGATTTTATCAGGGCCTTTCACTTCCTGTCTTCATTGTTTTTAACAAGTTGCTACCAATCCAGCAGCTAGCTAGCTTATTAACGCCTCAAACACCCAACATTTTACTGACAGAAACATTGATCTGAAAGAAATCGGAGATAAATTTCTCATTTGCCAGGTCTGATTGTTATGTCTGAATAAGTTACTATTCAGTGAAACTACTTCAAATCTTAATAGATTGACAAAAATTAAGTAGCATTTGGAATACTATAGTAGGAACTGGTTGATTTTAAAAGGGTTGTAAGATGTCTGTGTATGCTCATCTGACTCTCAATTACTATTTACAGAAGCTATTTGACCCTTAAACGGCTATACAATGTAAGCAGGGAAGGTTTTTCTTAATCTATGAAAATAAGATATTCTCATGGCCTTGAATAAGTGTGATATCATAAATGCATTCATTGACCTTGTCTGATAAGCAAGGTTACATCCTAACACATACATTGACAATATACAGTAGAGGTCACCCCTTTTGGATTATTTAAGTCGACCTAGTTGTGAGTTGGTATGGAGAATCAAATAAATATAAAAATCCACGATAGAAATAACTTAGCTACAGCTACATATCCGATGTTATTCATTGATATATTTTTACTCATTATGTCTGTAATGACCCAGATGAATATTATATATATATTTGAAATTTATTATAGATATATATAGATCTGCAACGTAGTTATCAAAAGTTGTAACACGAATGGAATATAATTGCAACTTTGTGTGTCATCTCCACTTCACCTGCCTCTTTACATCAATTCCTTACTATGATAAATTTCAAATTATCTAAGCATTTAGATTTATAAGAGCGATTTTTTACTAGTAAAGTATTATAACCTATGTAGCGGCTATTCAACCAAAATTAATCCACAACAAAATATTTAAAAAAATAGTATGGATTGGATAACAAAAGGAATATATAATAGCTGTCAATTTGGTTGATTATGTTAAGGATTACAGATATTTGACTTGCATATATAAACTGTTTGTTTTGAGGAATAGAAGGCTATAGTCCAAATGTTATATTGGGAATTAAAAGGGTATATCCTCACTCAAAAAGGTTTATTTCAAAAAAAAACTTCAAAATTTGTTATGATATAAATAATATCGCAAGGTTCCATCGGAGATAAAAAAAAAAATTAAGTATTTTTTCATAAGGAAGGTAATATAATATTCATTGCTAATACGATCTCGTGCAGTGTAAGTGTTGGCAAACTATATGTCACAAGTTCACTGTGATAAGTGCATCAACTCGTAACTAAAATTCACGTTTCGTTTCAAGATTCTTATTGACCTTTTTTCTAAACTTTAATGATTATTGTCCTAACTGTGTATTAATTATTGTCCTAAAAGTTTATTGAATATTGTCCTAAAAGTTTTCTGATTAATATCCTAATCTTATTTAACGATCTCCAAAACTTGAACAAAGTTAACTATCCGAGATGTGTGAAACCCGCAACTGCTTATAGTGGTTCGCTTATCTATTATGGAACAAATCAAATGGTTAGAAGCTAGATTGGTATCGGCGAAGACAAGAGTTGCCCCTCTTCATCAAACTACCATACCTAGAACTAATGGCAGCTTTGGTATCATCTAGACCAGTTAAGCTGTGGTCGGACTCCCAAGTTGGAATGTTTTGGTTACGATTTGAATCCGCCGTCTTGAAACCTTTCGTTGGCTTTCTTGTCCCTAAAATTCAGGCTGCATGAGGAATTGATAGATTTAGATATTTGCAGATGATCTCAGCAGATTTTTTTTTCTGTTTAGCAATTAAATGGGCGATGGATGCATGGGCCTCCCTTTTTTAAATAACCTAAATCTGACTGGCCTAGAGACTTTAGGGATCAGTTAAAGCCAGGTGCAGAATTCAAGCATCCCAAAATCTTATGTCCTGTCACCAAATTAGCTTATATGATCGATATTTGTAGTTTTTCCTGCTATGCCAATTGGTGAGAGATATATGCTACTGGGATACGATGAGCTTCACCCTGTTTTACTCCTTCCAGAACAGAGTATTGTAAAACTATTATTTTGAATATTAGAAAATTAATGCTCTGCGACTAATGCTTTTACACTATTGTAAAAGCTTCTCCTACATAGCAATTTTACATTGTTGCTATTACTAAACCATTTGTGATAAGGCTACTTTTTAATCAATAGAGGTTTTAGGGTGTTTAACATTTGAATATCAACATAAGAATCTGCCATTAGAAGTTTGAAGTTTTATTTATTATTGGTCAAAGGTTTTACGACATTGGTATTAAAAGTATTATGATTTATCATCATAGGTATTAGCTATTTCAGCAGATCATTATAGTTTTGAACAAAATTCCCTGCCATAATTTAGTGACCCAAATGACTGCCCAGGATAAAATGGTTTGGAGTTAAAGCAGAACAGAGTATCTATTGAAATACCTGAAGGTCCCTACTTAGAAACTAAAATCTACATCAACGATTTGTCACTAGATTCTTTAATAGATTTGTCAAAGAATACATTTCTACATTGATGAAGAGATCAATATGGATTTGTGAAAAAGCGACAAATGAAAATCGGTAACCTTGTTTTGTTAACGGACCCTAATATACCACGCGGTAAATAGAAATTATAAAGAATCATGGAAGTGTATCCATGGAACATATGGGATAGTGCGTAATGTGAAGGTTAATAATAAACATGGAGAATTGGATTGGTTCGAATTAGATGATTCTGTGCTGTTGGATTGGTTGTTGATATATCTTTATATCTGGTCGTGAGAAAATAGGAGAGAAAGGGTGGGAAACTTTCATCAATGAAACTCATAATCGTTGAGTGAGATGTAGTTAAAAGTGTAAAGGAACTTTAAGGAACCTATTTGTGGCTGAAGCCAAAACATTCTGAATGGCAGTGGCGTAACCAGCGAGGGAGTCTAGACCCCCCCCCCCCCTTGCCACTCGCTTGCAAACCCCCCCCCCCCCAATGAGATCAGTCGATGCATGGTGTGGAATAGATGCGTGTGTAAAACCGGTTATAAATATAAACTATCCCTAAATATTGTTTACGTGATTGCTTGATTGTTTTCGATAAGTTCAACCAAAAACGCTTTGCAAAATCGGAATTGCAATTCCAGTATCATCGGCGGCTTGCGAACGCAGCTTTTCTTGTCTAACGCTGATAAAAATTTATTAGAGGAATGCAATGACAAACACTCCATTGAGTGATCTCGGAGCCTTGCATATTGAGCGAGAACTCACTGCGTCCATAGACCTAGATGATTTTATTGACAGGTTCTCAGAGCAGTACTAGAACGTGAGGATAAAGCTCTTTTAAAACAACTAAAAAAAGAACGATAAATACTATCTATCTGTCTATCTATCTACACGGCACTTGGATTGTCTTGGGAGCCCCCCCCCCCCCATTTTCTTTCTAGTAGCTGCCCCTTCTTGCCCCCCCCCCCCACAACGACAGTTCAGTGCGTTGAATGAAGACATCCGACAGCGACACATAATTAGACAGTTGGGAATTTACTAAAAGTTTATCTAGTATATCACGTGATTTGGGTAAGATGCGCTGTTCGACCGCAGTGGTTTAGCCAATAAAACTAGGCCTATACATAAACCAGAAATTCCCAGTTGCGAGTTAATTAGATAATATATGCCGTGTGCATTGTAGTAGTAAACATTTTGAGTACAAATACAGGAATCGGCTACATTAGACAAAATGGCCTCCAAAAACCAACAAGCAGACGTAATAGTTGTTGGGGGTGGATTAAGTGGCTTGTCCGCTGCGAAACTACTCAAAGAAAAGGGACTAAGTGTTTTGTTGTTAGAGGCTCGTGACCGTGTCGGTGGTAGAACATTTACAGTTCACAACGACAAAGTTAAATATGTGGATCTCGGTGGGGCCTATCTTGGTCCAACTCAAAACCGTTTGTTGCGTATGGCTAGAGAATTTGGTGTTGGAACATTTCTGACGAACGAAAAAGAAGACATGATTTATCATGTGAATGGTCGTAGCAGGCGATTTAGAGGAACCTTTCCTCCTGTCGGTGGATTCTTTGCTTGGATGGATATGAACAATTTGTTTCGTACGATGGATAAAATGGGGGAGGAGATTCCTTTAAATGCTCCATGGAAAGCACCACATGCTGAAGAATGGGATAAAATGACAATACAACATTTTTTTGATAAACATGTTTGGACAAAAGGTGCGATGAATTTTGTACAAGAATTTGTTAAGCTCAACGTTACTTCTGAGCCATACGAGTCCTCTCTTTTATGGTTTTTATGGTATGTTGCTCAATGTGGTGGCACAGATAGAATTTCCTCCACGACAAATGGTGGACAGGAAAGGAAATTTGTGGGTGGATCTCAACAAATCAGTATTGGTATTGCCGACAAATTAGGTAAAGATTGTGTATTTTTAGAAAGACCAGTGAGTAAAATACAACAAGATCAAAATGGTGTAATTGTTACGGACCACCATGGTAATAATTATAGTGGAAAGTATGTCATTATAGCTACCCCCCTTCCTCTTCAAAATAAAATCATGTATGAACCACCACTACCTGGGTTACGTAACCAATTGATACAGAGAATACCAATGGGTTCTGTTATCAAAACATTTATGTACTATAAAAGACCATTCTGGAGAGAAAAGGGGTTGTGTGGTTCTGCAGATATTGATGATGATGGCCAACCTATTGGATTTTGTTTAGATCACGTTCACCATGATGGCACAAAACCCTCGTTGATGGGATTCATTCTTGCTGATAAAGCTAGGAAATATATTGAAATGACGAGAGAAGAAAGAAAAATTAAAATTGCTCAATTGTATGCCAAAGTATTTGAGAGTGAAGAAGCTCTTCATCCAGTCCATTATGAAGAGAAGAACTGGATGGAAGAACAGTGGTCTGGTGGATGTTATACAGCCATGATGCCACCTGGATTCCTAACTAGTTTTGGTAAAGAAATTCGTCGGCCAGTTGGAAGATTGTATTTTGCTGGAACAGAAACAGCAACTCAATGGTCAGGTTATATGGAAGGGGCCATTCAAGCTGGAGAGAGGTCTGCTCGGGAAATTATGTTCGCAATTTGGGTCGACTTCCGGCCAATCAAATCTTTGTGGATGAACCTGAAGACCAAGAAGTTAAACCAAGGCCGTTTGAAAAGACATTTTTAGAAAACAACGCCCCCTCTATTCCTGGATTTTTGCGTTTAATGACATTTACTACTTTATTGTCTGGTATTACTGCTGGTGCTTTCTTCTATCATAAACATGTCAAGTAAATTGGGGTTTTATTCTTCTTTAACCAGTTTCAACTAATTTTCATTGTGGGACTTTGCTGAGTTTGTTTTCGGGTTGTCAATTCTTTTTTTTTTTTTTTTTTTTTTTTTTCGAAATTTACACACCTCACACAGCTCGGGTCGCAATAGTTGCAGCATTTTCACAACTTCTCCAGGCCTTCTGTAGTGGCAACGTTTCTAATGAATATAAATTGGAACATTTTTGCAAAACCGGAAGTGCTGCGTTGCAACATGTATAAAAAGTCGGTCAGTGGCTCTAGAAGTCGCAATTTGTAATCGATTTTCTTCGGGTTTGCATTTTTTGAAACTTGTAATAATTTCCAACAAGATACATGTAGCAGTTTAAAAACTTCAAAATTCGAAAATTCGTAGCACACAATTTTTTGCCGTATTTTTCAATTTTTGCAACTTTGTTGTTTTTAGTGTGATTCATCTAAAAAAAAATGAGCATAAAAAAGCCCATAAAATGATTTTCAAAAAGTAGGTCAAAATTTTTGCGTCACTTCCGGTTTTTGCGAAAAATGGAGTTTTACGTCCGGTTGAATAACTTCCGGTTTTATTAATGTATGAGATTCAAACTTGAATCATCTGGGGAGCCATCAGTTATACAAAAAAACGAAGAAAATAAAATCAAGGCCGCATGCGCAACTTTCGCCGCCATTTTGATTTTCCTGAAAGTGAGCGATTTTTATTCAGACATTATGGCTAGTCCGATTGAGATGATTTTGGCGTCAAATGAAAGAACACATAATTGTAGCCAAAACTGGGAAGCCAATTTTTGCAACATCCGGTTGAATTTTTTCAAAGTTTGGGGGCTTATTTCTCTTGATCTTGACCTTTGGTGACTGTGACCTTCAGTAGGTCAAAGGTCATTGACCTTGGCTATCAGTTGATACTTTGACCTTTGACCTCCGACGTCTACTTCCGGTTTTATAGCTGCCCGAAAACAGCAAAATTCGCAACTTTGGGCTGCTCTAGAGCGTGGCCTAATTAATTTTAGAGGGTTATTTTTTCAGATTCTTAAGGCGCTTTTTGTCTTTTTCTAACGATATATAACAAAAGTTTGTCAAATGAAAATTGAAGTTTTTGATTTTTGAAAATAACAGTACATTTTGCCGTATTTACGTTTGTTTGAAATGTATGTGTGTATATCTCGTGATCTATTAGATGTACAAACTTCAAATTTGTACCGTGAATATCCATTTTGAATGTGATTAGATTCACGCTAAAAAAAAATGAGATGGGCGTGGCACATCCGGGTAAATTTCGAATTTACCCTTTTCATGGGTCAGCGAATTACGTCTGTAGGAAAAAGCGTTTTTTTTCTCGACAATAGCAAACCGGTTGATTTTTTTTCTAATTTTGGAAGCTTATTTCTCGTGAACTTGACCTTTGGTGACCTTGACCTTTAGTAGATCAAAGGTCATTGACCTTGTCTATCATTTAATACTTTGACATTTGACCTCCGACGTCCACTTCCACTTTATAGCTGCCCTAATACAGCAAAATACACTTTGGACTACTCTAGAGCGTGACCTAATTAATTAAGAGAGTTGTTTTTCCCAGATTCTTCAGGCGCTTTTTGTCCTCTTTCCAACGATATATAACAAAAGTTTTTTTGATGAAAATGTAATTTTTGCAATTTTAAAATTAAAGTACATTTTGCTTTTTCGAAATGTATGTGTGCATATCTCGTGATCTATTAGATTTACAAGCTTCATATTTGTACAGTGAATATATATTTTGAATGTTATTAGATTTACGCAAAAAAATTGAGATGGGCGTGGCACATCCTGGTAAACTGTTAATTTAGCATTTATATAGGTCAGCGAATTACGTCAGTAGGAAATAACGTTTTTCCAAAATATTCTTCGCACACGGATACCTCGTTGCTTTGGCCATATGCTCCTAGAAAATCAGATGTTTCGGCCTGTCTGTTGCAATTTTGCGACATTTGCAAATTCCCACTCTGTGCCACAAGTGGCTCTAGTTTGTATTTGTTTTATCAGATAGCCACTATAATATTTAACAATATATATTTGTAATTATGTAAGTAATTTTATTATTTTTTTTTTTACAAATAAAAGTATGTGACAGCTTGCAGTAACGAAAGGCTTACTATGGGCAATTGTTACGGATCACTAATTGCTGTTGATTAAATTATTCGCAACAATGTTCTACAGGTATTAGCCATTTAAGCATGCAAACAATTTTTCATATAACAAAGTCAAAGCTGACTAGATGTACATATTTACCTTATTCCTCCAAATCTACACAGCCGAGGTATTATGTGCCAATTGGTGTCTTCCCATTCCCACTTGGCCCCTTCCTAATGTCCATTGAACCATTCCAGTTTCGCCCCTTCACCGTTTCCCCTATTCGATTCTTCCTGCTTTGAAACAGGAAAAAATCTTATACTTAATTTAAATTTGCAATGACTTTATTCTTTTTTATGTTAATTTGCTTATAATATTATTCATATACAATTTTAATTTTTTAAGCCTATTTCGTTTTCTTGTTTTTTCTTCATACTGATTATACGAAAATATATCAGGATCCAATCATATGGATATTATTAAATAACTTGCGACGTGTCTATGAGGGTACTTTCGTCTTTATCAAGCAATGATGAATTCATGTTCGTAAAGCATCGTTTGGATATATACATGAACCAACCGTTGCTTTCACCATCCCAGATTCCTGACCTTAGAGACTAATAACCTCCCTTGGCAAACCATTCGTCACTAGTAAAATAGTATCCAATAAGTGATCTCGTAACATGGTGGATCCAGTTGTTGCCGCAACTGTCGGCCTACGGTAGGCTGACAGTTCCTGCCGACCTGAGATGGCTTACGACGCAACTAGCCTCCTTGCGACTGTCGGCAACTGAGATTCAGCCAGATCCAATGAGTCGCGCATGTTCTACTCTGGCCTACGAGTTCCATGTAGTTGCCGACGATCGTAAGCGATCGTAGCGACCGGAGTCAGACCTACTCCGCGACGCAACTGAGTTGTAGATATTAGCCAATCAACGCGCGCTTATTTTAGTCCCTGCTTGGTGGCGTTAGTATCTCAAGTCAAGCAGAAGTCAAGATGGCTGATGAATGGTCTGACGAGCTCGAAATTAAATTAATTTTAAATTAATCTTTCATAGATTACACGCGTAGTATTTCATGAAGTTGTTGTTCTTAATTTATACGAGTTTTTCATGAGAATTGAGTGAAATAATCATATCAACACTGAAATATGGGGTTAAAATATGACTACAGGTAGTCGAAGTACCAAGGAAGCGTTGCAAAACTTTAAATAAAAAGTTAAAAATGAACACAAAACTTACAACGTGACGTTTCATGGGCGCCGCCATGTTGAAATGTATCACATGGCCGACCTGAGAGCTCCCATTTTATCAGTTCCAGCTAGATGCCGACAATCGAGGAGCGTCGCAAGCCGACATAAGCCCATCTTTGGGAACATTGATGTATTAGAATAGAAGTGCGAATTGGAGATGGCGGAATAAAAAAAGGAACAAAACAAAAAAGGAGCTGATTGGAAAGTGATTAATTAAAAGAAGCAAACTTTGGATAGATTGGAGCGATAATGGGGATAACCGAACGAACTTGGCCGCTTTTGTTTACGACAAGAGATAGTTCTTTAAAATACTTCATCCAACAAAGCGTTCCATCACAATACCCTACGATTGAAAAGCAACTTTTATCAAATTAACGATGTGGGTAATGCAGATAGTGAGGAGAGTAATGATAGATGCTAATTAGACTTCAATGAACAATTATAAAGGGACAATCTATTATCTAGAATAATAAGTACAAATAGTATTCATTAAATGGCAAATGTATCAGCTTAATTGCTAGCATGTTTATCCAAGATGAATATATACGTGTTGTTCACGATGATGATGAACTAAAAACTATGTGTGGATCGTTCAATGATTTATTTCGATGATATCTGTTAAAAATTTACAAAACCAATGATACGATGTGTCGATGTACATAAAAACTAATCAACTCATAATTTGCACGGACTTTTAATGACGTCACTCATACAAGGTGGGAATATCTAGGAAACCCCAGGGAATCCCGGCAATCGGGTAACACCGTTTGCTTACATTCGGGAAACGAAGTATGATTCTGAACATACTCCCCTCGTTGATGAGTCAACATCAAGAAAAGAGGAAATTAAGTAAAACAACTAAAACTGTTAATGCGATGAAATGTTAACGATGTAAATTACTATTCGATAGTGTTTAAGTTCCGAATTCTCGATATAAGTCTATATAGGTTCCAGAACAATATAAATGTTTTATGGTACGATGAACGATGTTAGAACAATCCACGATGTCGATGAAAGATGTTTTAGGATTTATCCTCGATGTCGATGTTGCTAAAAGATGTATTCGATTTCCTTCGATGTCGATGTAAACGATCAATCACTCCGAAGCACTAGTGATATTTTTTTTTTTTTTTTTTTAAATTACACTCTTATCACCCCGAGCACTGGTGATAAATACTGGTTTAACTCAACTCGAGCACTATTGAGCAAACTTTTTAACACTTTTTTTCTTTTTTCTTTTTTTTTTTAAACATTAAAAGTGAACACAAACAAATAATACTACAATTTACACTTCCAATGGACACAGACGATTTATATTGCGCTTGAAAACTTTATCTCCTACTTTGATATCAACTACTCGCACATGCTTATCTAAACCCGGATATATCTTAACAATTCTGCCTAATGGCCACTTTCCACGAGCAGTTTGCGGATCAATTACTAAAGCTAAATCACTTTCACAGAAATCACGATGTTCGGAAAACCACTTTTTTCTAGAATTGAGTGTGGGCAAAAACTCTCGAAGCCAACGTTTCCAAAATGATTAACAAGATCTTGAATACGTCGCCACCTACAGCGAGGGTTAAACGGAGTATTGTCTAATACCTCAGGAGCCAACTGACCGCCAGCTTGACCGAATAAAAAATGGTTCGGTGTCAAAACGGGTTCGTCCGAGGAATCATTACCCTGGTAACATAAAGGTCTGGAGTTGATCAAACCCTCTGCATTTACAAAGGCAGTTTCTAATTCTTCGTCGGTTATATCGGCTTCACCTATAACAGCCTTTATAGCACGTTTGGCCGATTTAATTAAGGATTCGAAAACGCCACCAAAATGTGGGGCTAAAGGCGGATTAAATTTCCATTCTACGCCACGATTAGCCAACGAATTTCCAATTATTTTTTGATCAAGTAAGTTTTTCAACTCCCTATTTGCTCCAACGAAGTTAGTTCCGTTATCCGAAAGTACTTGAATAGGTTTACCACGGCGACTACAAAATCTCGTAAATGCGCATAAAAATGAGTCAGTGTATAAAGCCCAAGCCATTTCCAGATGGACAGCTCTTGACGCCAGACATGTAAATAAACACAAATAACGTTTACATCTAATTCTACCTCGCCGTTGTTTTGTCATAAACGGACCTGCATAGTCCACACCTACTCGCGCGAATGCACGCAACGGTGTCCCTAATCTAAAACTTGGTAAAGGAGCCATAAGCTGCTGTGCAGGCTTACTTCGCCTTCGCTTACACGCATTACAAGAGGATTGTACAGCTTTAACCAAGTCTCTAGCTCCAAGAATCCAAAATTCTGTGCGGAGCTGTGAAAGTACATGAGAAACCCCTGAATCATGATTTCCGCCATCGTGTACTGACTTGACCACTAACCGTGTAATTTCATGCTTCGATGATAAAATAATAGGATGTTTCGATTGGTATGATAAATGTTCGGCATGTTGCAAACGCCCATTAACGCGTAGAATTCCTAGTTCATCTAAAAAAGGATTGAGTATATTTAACTTTGAATCCGACTTAACACTAAGTCCCTTCGAAACGTCCTTAACCTCTTCAGAAAAACTATCTAATTGGGCTCGACGAAACCAAATTGTCTTAGACGCGGTTAATTCTTCACATTGAAGAAAAGGAGTGTTTATTCGGTCATTGATCTTACGACAGTTCCGAATGAATCTCAAAATCCACGCAGTTACACGTACTAAAGTGAGCCAATTAGAATGTCTCGATGGATTTAGTCTTCCAAAATCGAGAGCTTGAGGAGCTGCGAACGAAGTCGATGTATCCTTTTTGTTTCTTATCTCTTCCTTAGCTTCCGGGGGTTCAAAATGCGCAGAAACAGGCCAGGTAGAGGGTTGTGAACACAAATATTTTGGACCGCCCCACCATAGATTACAATTTGTCAGTTCTACCACGGAAAGTCCACGGGTGGCAGGATCTGCGCTATTAAGATTGGTTGGCACCCAACGCCATTGATGTGGATCAGACGATTCATGTATCTCTCCGATTCGATGCCCTACGAATGGCTTATATAGGCGCGATTCTCCGTGAATCCAAAATAACACATTTTGACTATCGGACCAATAAGTAACATTTTGACTGTCAATAGAATGTACGTCACAAATCGTTGATGCAAGTCTAAGTCCTAAAATAGCGCTACATAGTTCCAGTCGTGGAATAGATAAAGCCTTCAATGGCGCTACACGACACTTAGCCGCAACAAGTACGACTGACAGCGATTTGTCTTTATACTCACTACGTAGATAGCAACACGCGGCGTATGCCTTACTTGATGCGTCCACGAAAACGTGCAAAGCCTGATTTACGACAGGAGATTCGGCTAAAACGATACATCGAGGTATGCTTACACTTTTAAGTAAAGCCAAGTCCTTGAACCAAGTATCCCATGGATCTTTTAAGTCATCGGGAAAATGGGGTATCCCAGTCTAGCCCTCTAATCCAGGTTTCTTGTATGCCAATTTTTGCTCGTATAAGAAATGGCGCTAGAAAATTCAGGGGGTCAAATAATGACGCGGTTTTAGATACTATGTCTCTTTTTGTCCATTTTATATTGGAGGGTTGTTGAATATCAAAGGTAAATATATCGTTCTCTGCATTCCAGAGAATACCTAGCGTTTTAACGGAAGGCAAATTATCATCGCTAATCGAGAGTTGTCCGACACGATCTTGCATTGGGATGTCACTTACAACTTTTGGATCATTCGAGAGCCATTTTCGAATATCAAAGCCGGCCTCTTTTAATAAGATTGTAAGTTCACGGCGTAATTGAATTGCTTCAGACGTCGAGTTAACACTGTCCAAAAGGTCGTCGACATACATAGAATTTAAGACTGAGTTTGTGGCTAAAGGAAATTCTTCTAAATTACGATTTGAATGTTCGCGCAACACGGCCTGAGACAAATATGGAGACGAACTGTTTCCAAAGACTAGGCGGTTATACTGATAGATCTTAATTGGCGATTCTGTCTTCAAACCTCTCCATAAGAATCTATGAAAATGTCTGTCTTCTGGTTTCATTTCGATTCTCAAAAACATTTCAGAAATGTCGCCTGCTAATGCGATAGGCTTGCTTCGAAAGCGAATTAATACATCAAAAAGCTCGCGTTGTAATTAACACAGTTATTTAGCGAAACCTCATTTAATCCGTTTTTGCATCGAGCGGCCGCATCCATTACAATGCGTACCTTTGTTGATGATCTGTCCATTTTAACCACTGCAAAATGTGGTAGATACCACGAAGGTCTGTCAATATCGCAAGGTAAAACTTCTTGAATATAACCTTTACTTTCATGATCTTCAATAATAGAACAATATTGTTCTGCAATTTTAGGTTTACGAATCAGAGAACGCTCTAAATTTTCTAAACGACATCTGGCCAAATCGTAATTTGATACTGTTAGTAAGTCCGTCTTATTCGAACGCCAAGGAATTCCAACACAATATCTGTGTTGATCAGCATTATAGGATAACGATTTTTTTGTCGACAAAATAGCTTCATTTTTCAAAGGCGTGCGTAGATTTTTACTATTAGTCTGAACACCTGACATTTCTATTTCCCACATTTTTCTAAGAAGCGAATCTAAACCTAATGAATTATCTTGCTGTACATAAAATGTTTGCGCATAATGAATTCTAGAATTTGAGTCTGTGCTACGTATCGGACTAACCGGTCCAACACATGTCCAGCCTAAACAGTTTAAGCGTGCTATCGGTTCACCTGGTTGGACAGCGATTTCGGTTATTGACATATGAACTTGACCAGCATTCAGACCAATCAATAAATCGATGCGGGATGGGCTAGCTATTTCAGGAAAAGGTATTCCACGGAGATGTTGCCATTGTTCTGAATGTTTTATCCAATCTACCGCGACTAGACCACCTGTAACGTTAGGAACAGAATATGCCTCTAAATTAAACCTCGTCTTACCATCTAAACTACTAACTACAAAAGACACTCGTGATGTTCTAAGATTTTGATTCGAGCCACCTAAAACGTCTACATCTAAAATAGTCTTTTCCCCGGAAACACCGATTTCATTCATCGCAAAGTTACTCACATAACTGTCTGTCGAGCACTCGTCTATAAGCGCGTTTAACTTTAGTCTGCGATTGTCTTTTTCGATGTAAATAGGTACGACACGCATAGCCAAATTATTGTTTTTAATCTGAGTATGAGCGCGGGTTGATATGTGAGTATCTTGTGCTGAATTATTCGTCGACTTATTATGCTGGCGATAAAATAAGGGTTCTGAGTTAGACTGAGCAACATCTTCCCGAGATCGATGTAACAAAGAATGATGTGTACACAAACAGTCATCAATGGAACACTGTTGTACATTTCGGCATCTCCATCCCCTGTGGGTAGGACTAAGACATCTGAAACACAAACTTTTTTCTTTGGCCGTAGCCCATCTGCGCTGAATATCATACGATTTAAATACGTTACAATTTTGAATTCCGCGATCATGATTTTTGTTACACTACAACCGGTAATTCCGAATTGAAATGTTTGGTTTGTAAGTCTTATGTCTTTGATCTTTACTTTGACTACCGGTAGTGTTTTTATTTCTAGAAGTATTGTTTTTATGAGATGACCAGTTATTTTCTGCACGTGAGGAATTTTGAGAAAACCCGTCTGCCTCTTCGCGTGCTTCAATGCGGTATCTAACCTCACCTGACAACCACTCATGCAACGAGATCAAAGTTTCTTCTTTTTTCTCTAACCCAATCCAACGTTTAAAGTGTGCTAAGTGTTCAGATTGTAATTTTGACTTCGTGACAGAAAAAAAACATTGATTCCGTTTTGAACTCTTCAGTTCTGCCGCTATCTTTAAAGTGGCACAGTCTTGATTTATTTGGGACAATCATCCGACAGCCTCAAACACATGAAATCTTTTGCTTAGCTAATCAGAAATAGTCTACAGAGCTTACCTTTGAAATTTGAGCCTTCAAATCCATGTGTATCCATAATAATCCTTGTTTGAAAATCATAATGTCTTAAGATATTACGAACGTCCTGCCATATTGGAAAACGGTTCGTCTTGATAATCAAAGAATTATGAATAGACTACTGCGCAGGCCCACACTGACAAAACAAAAAGAAAGTAATTACAATTGTAGACTTTGTCAACAGGACACACAATTTTCAGACTGACTGGAGACCAGCCGCGTACAGCACGGAAAAAAAATAAAAAGTGAAATTTTTTGTTTGAGGTATATTTCAAGGTATTTTGCGATTTTCTTGAGTATTTCTGAGGACTGTTTAAATGTAACAAAGTCCCAACACATCCCCTAAAAATCAAGATTGTGCCCCTTTAAGCGAAATTATACAAAGTTCAAGTTTATCTACAAAATCTTCAAAGTTTTTCAAATCGGCAAAATTTACAGGTTTAGAATTGCGAATATCGCTTAGTTGAATCAAAATAGCCCTGCGTGGGCCGCCAAACTTTTCGTCTAACCGTTTAAGAGCTCCGTCAAAACCCATGTCAGAAGGGGGGAATCCTTCAACTGATTTAAGGGCCTCTCCCTCTAAATGTTGACGTAACTGCAAAAGTTTATATGATTTAGTGCTACTAGTTCTACCAATGCATTCAACAAAAGTTTCTCTAAACAAGGGGTAATCTCTCTTATCGCCACCGAATTTAGGGATTGAAACTCGATTAAGTTGCTGAAACATGTCTCTATCAATTCCTACGAATTCACTGTTACCGAAATTGCTTGCATTTCTTTGCTGAGAAGTATTTTCTGAATGGACTCTAGGCGACGTGGAAGTGTCCTGAGTTTGAGCAATATCAATTCGATTGAACGTACTACTATCCCTTGATTTTTAGAAGAATTCAATTGAACGTGACAAAAGTTCTCTGATACTTTTATCATCCTGCAAAAGTTCTAATTCTGGATCGAACGTGTCAGGATCGATGTCACACAATGAATTGAGGACATTTAAGGCCTCGTCTTGCGCTTTTAAAACATGTTCTAAAGCATTACGAACCTGGCTCTCCTCTGGATCGGGGGAGCATAAAAGGCTTGTCAGAAATAGTTTTGATTTCGTCAACTGCGTCTTTACGATACGTTTTCTTCTCTTTAAATCAACCAAAACGTTCTGCTGACTACCAGTCGGTTGCTGATTTTCTTCTTCTAAAACATCAGGATGATCGTTGTTGCTGGGCCCCGACATTTCAATGAAACAGTTCTTGTCAAACTTTGTGTCTGTGGTACGATGAATAATTCCACAATAATTACATACGTTTGACAGTAAAATAAGTCCAAAAACGTAAATAAACCACGCTCTGGCTACCATATGTTCACGATGATGATGAACTAAAAACTATGTGTGGATCGTTCAATGATTTATTTCGATGATATCTGTTAAAAATTTACAAAACCAATGATACGATGTGTCGATGTACATAAAAACTAATCAACTCATAATTTGCACGGACTTTTAATGACGTCACTCATACACGGTGGGAATATCTAGGAAACCCCAGGGAATCCCGACAATCGGGTAACACCGTTTGCTTACATTCGGGAAACGAAGTATGATTCTGAACACGTGTAATCGGAACTATTAGTGAAAGGGAAATAACTTACTTACCAAAAAAATATTATTCATCTGACTACATTCAATTCTAAATATTTATATTAGAACAGTAGCCTAATTATACATATAAATTACTTATTCAAATGCATTGTATGACACATACAGCATTTCACTTGACATGTCAAGACCAGACGGATGTTGTTGGGTCCTAACTCGTTTCCAATCAACAGGCTAAACATTTCTTAAGAAAATATAATCATCAAATTTGAAAATGATTTTATTAAACCAAGAGTAATCCCTGTCAGTTTTAGTGGTGATTTGAAATTTGTGCAAAATTCAAGAAAGTGCTGGCACTACAACAAGCGTTCATTTGGATTTATCAGCCATGTGGGCGTTGCAATCTTTCAAGACCTTTAATTACCTGGTACGCTGTTGTACCGGTAAAATTCCGCACACTTGTATCTAATTCTACCTTAATACATCTTGACAATTTCAAGTTGTTTCGATCTTCTTACTTATACCTTGACTACAATAGCCACTATTCGTGTGTCACAAATGCAGCGATATGATTGTAAACCATCATGGTTTTGCATTGCGTCGAGGGCTTCGATTGGTATCCAATCATATTGCACCATTAAAAAACATCGTGAGGACGACTTGAATACTGCTTTTTTCGCTCAAGAACCACAACTTGAATTCTAATTTTCAAAAAGGGGGACATTAAGAATAATACCTTTGATACTAAGAAGGTATACAATCTTGACATTGATCATAGATCACTTTTGTAGGAATTCGCAAAAATACTCGACGTTCAGTTCCATAAAAGCCCATCCGATATGGCTTTGGCAGTCATAATAATAATAATAACTTTATTCAGTGATATAAGGTCATAGACCCATAATACATTAATACAATATATAATATTCTCAATATGTATATGACTAGTGTAAATTTATAAATATATTGATGATTGATAACAAGATGAGAGGGGGGGGGGTTGTACAAACATTTTCGTAATAGCAGAACTGCCTCTATATATTTGGCGACTGATAATAATAACGATCTATCTGTTGAGGTACATATATGGTGGAAAAGGTTTACATCATAGTAGTGAAATGATGAAATGATAAGCATTTTCGTTTCCACACTCACATAAAGGACATATTGGGGTCCTACAAATACCTCGCCTATAAAGGTTTTCTGTCGGGATAGCAAATTTAAACGCAGCCTGGTAATATTTCTTCTCAATTTAATACCTATATGACATGTTAAATAAAATTCTTGGCTTAATTCAAATTTAAAAGAATTGTACTCGGTGAGACTATCGTGTGACATGACCTTAGCTGACCACTCCTGGATATTTATATCCTTGAGTCTTAATTTCACAGATTGCAAAAATTTATTAACATTTCCAATGTTTTCAACGTAAAACATAAATGCGAAGCCAAGAGAAAATAACAACATTCTCAGATGAGTTACCCAAGTGGTCCGACTTAGATTTCGATCTAATCTTTTTAACATCAGGTAAACCTGTTTTGGATAACGTTCAATTGACATATTAACTAAGGTACACCAATATTTTACACATGTTAACATATAATAAATACTTAAGCTGAATCGGCCACACTCACCAACAGCACCATCACTAGATGACGATTTGTGTATGCCTAGCACATATTTACAGACATTTGTATGGACCCGTTCTTTGTCAGGTCTATATTGAAAGCCCCGAAGTTGTGCACCATACAACAAGATAGGTTTTATAATAGAATCAAAAATTTTGAGGGAAACATGTGGTAGAGGGTGTCCGATTTTTGAAATAAATGATTTAATTGGTATAAGAGCCTTTTCTGCCTTCAGGGACAGGTTTATAAGGCACATTTTAACCTTGAAGAAAATAGGATACCTATAATAGCAATAATAGGTTACACATTGGAGTCTTACTCCTTTAAACAACCATTTTTCAATAGACTTGATAACACCACCATTTCTAAAGACAACAATTTTAGTTTTATCAATATTGACAGATAATTCAGAAATCTCACAGTTGGTAAAAGCAGAAAAGGATCGGGCTCAAAATACACCCTTGCCTGACACCTGTATGACACTCAAAGGAAGGTGTTATTTGGCTGCCTAATTTGACACAGCTCTTAACTGAAGTATACATATTTCGTAGTGCATTATGCATTTTGCCATGAAGGCCCTTGTGGAAAAGCAATTTCATGAATTTTGCCCGATTTAAACTATCAAAAGCCTTGGAAAAATCGACAAAGAGACAGTAAAATCTGCCTTCGGGTTTTGAAAGGTACTTTTCCACAAGGCCACTCAAAGTAAATATGTGATCAAATGTTGAGTAATGTGGCCTATAGCCAGCTTGAGCTTTCTCATACTTATTATAACATTCCGACCAGTCTTTTAATCTGCAATTTAAAACCGATGCATATAATTTACCAATATTATCTAAAAGAGATATACCTCTATAATTACTAGTCTCACATTTATTACCTCTCTTGTACAATGGTACTATCATGGCAGTAGACCAAGAACTAGGGTAATATGAGTTTGAACTAAACACAGAATTGAACAATTTTGTTAGGATCGTTGTAAATAGGGATGGTGATGATTTAATGAGATCTATACAAATTCCATCGGGTCCAGGGGATTTCCCTGCTTTCATATGTTGAATACATCTCAAAACCTCATCTTCACCGATTGGTTCATTTAACATGTCATATTCACAACCATCAGAATCATCTGTGTAGTCAAAATCAAAGGCTTCCGTAGTGATTGTGTCCGATGTATTATTCAATAAACCTTGAAAATAATCAAACCATTGCTTTGGCGTCATCCCAGGTAAAGCTGTTGATTTTTATCTTACAGAACTAAGTGTTTTCCAAAATTTAGATTTGTCATTAATGTCATTCAACAAATCTGAATAAACCTTTTCAGTATGTTCACGTTTTTTGATTTCACATAGAGTCTTGAATTCCTTCTTGGCTCCTTTATATAAGCTCAATGATTGTTTAGAATTCCTTTGTCGGAACTGCTTCAAATAGTAAAATTTATTTGTTCTAAGATCGACACATTGTTTATCAAACCATAAGGGTTGACTGTTCCTATTTGTTACCTTATTACTAAATACGTTACTTTTGGTACAGTCTTTGATATATTGCACCAACAACTCAACAGCATCATTCACATTCACTTGTAGCTGGTTCGAGAACTTGGTGCTGAACTCATCAAAACCATTTGTAAATCTGTAAATAAACTTTTCGGAAACAGTTTCACATACACCTTTTTATTTCTTTAATTCTTTTGAAAATATTACATTCCAAAGACAATGAATATTAAAATTCGGCATGCATGTTTATATTCAAAAGTAAATTTAAAATAATCAGATATTGAACACGAAATATCAGCTATCATGCAATCTATACTACTTCCTTGCCATGATTAAACAAATCTCATCGTCTCAAATCGCCAATATCAACTTCTCATCAAAATACATGATCACATTAATTTTTATTCAATCCGATAAAAACTGTATTCTCCATCGCGTTCACAAGCCAATTTCGACGCGTTATGACTATGACAAGTGCAATAACTCCAAAGCCCTTCATCGAAAAATCCTCAATATCAAATAGGTAACAAATCAAATAGAATATTTCAGTATTATTTCATTTACAGTTCAAAAATATTTTAAGATACCTTGCCAGGCAAAGTAATATACGCCCACTGGCAGCATTAAATTTGAATAAAAACTTGACAGAACCATTACAATCACCGGAATGAAATATTTATATTTTTTTATTTTCAATAGGGTTCATCCTTGGGTGATAATAAAAATTTCAGCGAAATAAATTAACCCTTATACATATGCAATCTAATGGAACTGTATGAAAAACACTCGATTCCAACTAAAAGGCCATGTAAAGTTCGATGTCCGCTGGCTTGGTTTTTATAGGTTTTACTTTAAAACGGTCACGGAATTCAATGAAAGTCTTCAGCGAAAAAATGGTGGTTTTAGCCCATCCCCTGTTTTTCAGACGATCTACTATCCTCTGGATATCTCCGCGTTACAGGACTGGATCGCCCCACCTACAATTGCAAAGGAAAGGTGACACATTGGTCAGTAGTTAAGCATCGTTCGTAACTACATAATTTAATCATTAGGTTCATTTAGTCGGAATGCTGCGTCCGCGATAACATTTAACGTTCTGGTACGGACTGAGCAATGAGATAAAATTAATGACACGCAGTGATCCAAAACAAAACTAGCAAACAGATCATGATAACCTAGTTCCGCGAAGAGCCCTTATTTATAACACAGTGGTAATTTTACCAGTCGTCATGAAAATTTTTTTTTGTTTTTCTATAATTGACATCACCGCATTGCAGATAACCCCACGACTAAGGTTTCTGATATATTTATGTGCTGGTTCTGGAATAAAGGCATGTCTTCGAAAAAATTTCAAATTTCATCTTCTAATTGAGAGTTTTTACAATTGTTGAGAGAAACAATTCTATAAATTGCATCATTCGAGGTAATTTATCAAATGGTTATCTGCATTCCATATCCCAAGTATCGAGTATAATCCCTAAATATTGGGCCTTCTGTTGTTTTTTGGAAATAGGCACACCTAATCTTTGAAACAAAAAGAACAATGACTTTATTGATGACTTTAACATATCAATGAGTATATTAATAGCCATGTGTTTCGGGTTATTTGTTTTTCTTGCGCGATTGATATTATTTCCGTAAGAATCTGTCTTTCTACGTCTCGCTAAATTGCACAACTGAAGAGTAGTTATTGTGGTGTACAGTAACATGTGGACCGAGTTTGTAACACAAGGAAAAATCATTTTAATACCGTCCAGAAGGCCTTTTTAAAATGAGGGAAAATAACTTTATGTGTGCTAATTCTGGAGGTATGCCATTTTTTTGATAAATTGTGCCTTTGATTAGTATTTTGATGAGAACCCAGGTGGTCCATAACCTGATAGAGCCGAGTGGGTAAAAGACCAAAAGAGCGCACAATTATGTATCATCTGACAATCAGGGCGAATGGAAATGATGCTATTGAAATTGGGAGCCGTGGTGGCTCAGTGGGTTAGACGCTGCCCACTAACCTGGGTGTCCCGGGTTCAATCCCGATAAAGGTCGAGATTTACCTTTGGATTTTTCAGCCCGTTTTCCCCTGTTCAGTGATGTAGGTCAGAGGGAGTGACATGGACAAAAAAGCGTCTAGTCGTTCGGATGTTACAATAAACCGAGGCCCCATGTGCTACATGCTGTGCACATTAAAGATCCCTCGACAGTTGGAAATCGAAAAAGAGCAGGCTAATGCCATTGTCCTGGCAAAATATCCTTCATAGAACACTTCATGGCGTTGCTCGTCTTCGTTAGCCCATAAGGTTCAGAAAAGTAGGACGTAAAACTCTTCATTTTCTTTTTTGCTATTGAAATAACTACATATTTTTCGGCCATCCTGCAAATTTGGACCCTTGTTTCTAAAATAAGAAACACTTCAAAACGAAAAGCTGTGCTTAAACGACTTTTAACTGATGGCAAATTAATATTGGTGCGCTAATAAGTGGGAGCTGTTACATTTTCACGTTTAGGAACTCCTGGGGATCCTGTTCTTCTCTGTATTCTTTGTAATACTGCAATACAGAGTACCAGTGATGTTTTGACGCCAGGCGATGACTATCAGCAGTAAGTTGTACCTCCTTGAGGCAGTTGAAGGCTCTGTTGCGTTAGTTATCTCTTCTGGTACAGTTTCGTTAATGTTTTCGAATTCGACATGACTTGCGCCTACTTTCTCTGAAAATTCTCTTGAAGAACTGAGAATCTGACGCTGGTTCTGTAAGGCTTCTAATGCGTCTTGTAGATTATCGATTTGCTCCACGCCTTTTTGGTGATTGATCTGGCATCAATCGAAGAATTGTGTTCAACGTCTAGGCCAGGCCTTCTCAACAAACGGCGCACTAAAAAACTTTGACGCTCTTCAGTTTCTGTTACCAACGGTAAGACTATATGAGCCTTTGATACATACGCCCAATATATGGGATCCTGGTGACTCGCCTTGACAGCCCCCAACCCTCCACCTAATAATTCCCAGAAATACCACAGTTTACCCCTTCCACTTACATCCTACAAAATGAAGAGATAAGTGGCGCTGGTGCTTCAGGAAATTATCTTGATGCCTACGGATGCCTCTGGGTTTAATGTGGTGGTTTTTTGAGGTTCTGTTTTTGAGTATATTGAGTATACTAGTATATAGTCAACATTAATTTCACTTCCAGTTCCGGAATGCTGATGTTCTCCGATTTTATAATTTCTGACATATTCTTATCAGCATTAACATGTTTATTCGGTCCTTTCAGTGGCATTTCATGAACAATGTTTGTTTAGATTTATAAAATAAAGTAGGCTTCTACGACTGGGCAACGAGGCAGCAGATGCTGTTCAAGGTCGGTTTATGCTAATGTGAAGGTCAAAGATCAAACGGAATTTATAAATCTTCACTTAAAATAGTGGAAAACGGTATGCTTTTTAAATGTAACTTTAAGACGTAACGAAATGGCTCATATTTCACTATGATTTTGTCAGGATTTAAACAAGTTGGGCATATTTAGCACGAAATGCATTATTTATAAAATGCTTCAAATCTTTTGTTATCAATGATCTTAGCAGACAGTGTCTCAATGTGTGGTGTAAGTAGATAAAATTTATATTCTCTATCAAATGCGACCACTGCAATGATTGATCACCAGAGGTTTTAAATGAAATTGTGGATGTACTGATGATAGTGAAGATTATTCGAAAGGTGGCTATTGCAGTCAATGTAGAAGAGGGAGACGGAGTTCATAATAACTTAAAATTGTGCAGATGTGTTTAAAGATAACCACTCTTGTACACATTAATGGGAATTAATTAATCATGTCATGATACAAAATAGACCACAGTTAAATTACTGTTATAAAAGGTTGTCGAGAAGTAATAACATAACGATTAGCGGGTATTACAGTATTGACATATCAACTCAATCATAATAATTGACAGTAAGACTGTACAGGAGCATGTCACTGTTATCCGATATTAATAATACTTGAAGTACGTGTACAATATATATGATCCTGGGTAATTAGTGCGTTGAGTTGGCACAGATTGGTATAATGCAATCCAACGTCCCGATGACTTTTGAAAGGGTTCCAAATAATTTTAATTCCTAGAATTCTTTAGTAAATGGTAAGGAAGAAAATGTCAAATATATAAGAATTTTTCTTGAAATAAAACTCAGGTCGAGCTCACAAATAAAGGATAATGTTATGCTTATAGTTGGGAAAATTTGTGACAGATCAACAGCAATTCTACTCTGTTTATGTAGGCCTAAAGAAATTATATATAGAGAAGGAAATTTGTACGTTGTTACCAAGGTTACGCAAATAAGATTTAATACTATACTAGTACTTATAAGAGAACATTGACACAAGGAACGGTGCTATAAAATCATTAGAGTCAATAAATCAAAAGCTATCAAAGACGATAGAAATTGCATCCAAACGTGAATCGATAACTTATATAACTTATTGACAACATTTACTTAATTGACCTATATACAATGTAGGTTAAACTATTCCTTTCAAACAGAGAACCTATCGACCAAGCCATTGTTCAGGCTATGTTATCATTGATTTTATCAGGTCCTTTCACTTCCTGTCTTCATTGTATTTAACAAGTTGCTACAAATCCAGCAGCTAACTAGCTTATTAACGCCTCAAACACACAACAATTTACTGACAGAAACATTGATCTGAAAGAAATCGGAGATAAATTTCCCATTTGCCAGGTCTGATCGTTAAGTCTGAATAATTTACTATTCAGAAACTACTTCAAGTCTTAATAGATGAAGTATAGCATTTGGAATACTATAGTAGGAACTGGTTGATTTTAAAAGGATTGTTGGATGTCTGTGTATGCTCATCTAACTCTCAATTACTATTTACAGAAGCTATTTGAGCCTTAAACGGCTATACATTAATGTAAGCAGGGAAGGTTTTCTTAATCTATGGAAATAAGATATTCTCATGGCCTTGAATAGCTTTAATACGCATTAAGTGTGCAAACAGAAATGCCTGCAGTGACCTTGTCTGATAAGCAATGTTACATCATAACACACACATTGACATATACAGTAGAGGTCATCCTTTTGGATTATTAAAGTCGATCCAGTTGTGAGTTGGTATGGAGAATCAAATAAATATTAGACAAATCTGACAATTTAATTTTTATATCATTCATGGAAAGAAAGCAAAATCCACGATAGAAAAAACTTAACATCGGATATGTAGCTATAGCTATTTCATATTTTTACTCATTATGTCTGTAATGACCCAGATGAATATTATATATATTTGAAATTTATTATAGATAGATATTGATCTGCGCAACGTAGTTATCAAAAGTTGTAACACGAATGGATTATTAGCGCAACATTCTGTAATCTCCACTACACCTGCCTCTTTACATCAATACCTTTCTATGATAAATTTCAAATTATCTAAGCATTTAGATTAATTAAAGCGATGTTTGAAAGATTATATGAGTAACTGTGTGTTGATAAAGGCCTCTTAAGCGGCGTAATTAATTCCCAAATTCGTGAATAAAGGCAGTAGAGTTTAGTCAATTACAAGCGCCGCTTAATCTATGTCAGGTACCCATAAAAACCGTTTGCCCATTGCACTTACAGAGAGCTGAAGATTTAGATTGGTACTCATTACTGGTTTAAAAACGTTGAAAATTGAAAACAATTTAACTGTTTCATAAAAGATTGTTATTCCTTTGTAAAAGCTATGTACATACAAAATATTTGACAAACATGTGAATTGGATAAAAAAAAAATCATACAATAGCCATCAATTTAGTTGATAGGCCTAATGTACAAATTACAGATATTTAATTTATAAACATTTTTATTTTTAGTTAATATATTGGCAATGTTTTAGGGAATTGAGAGGCCTATTCCAAATGGCTATAAATATGGGCATTGTTAAGGGGTTGGAGAGGCTATATTCAAAAGGTTGTACCGGCATTGTTTTGGGCTATATTCCATAGTATGTAATATTGCCATGGGTTGATAGTCCAAAAGAAGAATTTGAAACTTGCATATAATCGCAGATTTCGAAAGGAAAATTTGTTATGATATAAATAATAATATCGCAAGGTTCAATGGGAGATTTTTCATTCATTTTCAAATTTTCATTGCTAATACGATCTCGTGCAGTGTTAGTGTTGGTACACTATATAGTCACAAGTTCACTGTACTAATTGCATTTACTCATAACTAAATTTCACGTTCGGTTTCAAGATGCTAATGGACCATTTTTTTTAAACTTTACTAATTAACGCCGTAAAGATGTACTTATCATTGCTATAGATGTTTATTAATTATTGTCCTAGCTGTGTATTAATTATTGTCTTAGAGGTTTACTGGTTGTTGTCCTAAAAGTTTATTGGCTTGTTGCTCCCTTATAAAGTCAGTCTGCCCCCTATTTGTACCCCTAGTTCCAGGAGGCTGGCTCCGCCACTGACTAACGACCATGTACACGTTTTACTGTGTTCATTTTCCGGCATATATATATATATATATAATATCAAGATATCTTAAATGACTGAGATTATATCAATGCCATAAAATAATACTTACTTCCGGACCGAAACGAGTTTGATATTGAAAGGCATCTGCCTCTTGGAAACAGGATCAAATTTCATCAGACCAAGCTTCAGAATTCATTAACAGTCTTATTATCTGAAATATACAAAATCGAGACAAAAACCGTCTGCAAGGTCAGAATTGATTAAAGTCTGGGGAATTCAATAAGCATGAAATCTTTGGAGTCAAATTGGTTTCATAGAAGAAAATTGATATAAAGGATGAAGCAAATATCAGGTTTGTTGGATTACATTCGAAACTGTTGAATATTGTTCTGTGTTTTAAAAATACTCTCTGAAAATCATTCGTTGAAAAATTAATGGTACCGTTGATCTTATGGCCCGCTATATTATAAAAGTAATGTTTAGTAGCGGAAAATATGATATAGGCGTAGAATAATGTTAAAACCCATAATAGAGACAAGTGTGATTTGATAAACGACCCAACTGTGATGATATAACATTTCGGGATAACTGTGCTTTGAAACATTAAATTCGACCTGACATGGCTTTGTACTTCCTACGGTTTTTGTTGAGCTACAGGCCATTCATTTTATTTCTGATATGTGATTTGGTCTCCAAATTTAGTTCAAAGTTCAAAGAAAGGGCACAACGAAGTGTGAGCTACTTCTGACCTTTAATTACTAGTAAATCATTGGTGCGTATTAACAGCTTTGTTTAAACCATAACCCACTCGATTGGCGTTGCTGAAAAGTCATATGTGGATGAATATTTTGATATTTTGTATTTCATTATCATTGAAACTCAAAAACAAGTGTAAACGTAGGATTAGAATATTTTTTAGCTTTGTCATTGTTTAACGTACCTCTTGAATCCAAATTAAGTTTTATCAAAATATATTGCAGCGCAATCAGAACACAGTAATGGTTGTTAGGTTTTTTTATTTTTGGGATAGGGTGGGGTTGGGTGAGCGGGTGAAGATAGCGGTTTGTTCGAGGTATTTCAATTGTATAGCGTGACTTACGAATGTTGATGAAACTAATTTGAAAGAAAACTGTATTCAGTCACAATGAGGCCACCATTTTCGTCCTTTAATTATCTTCAATTCAACATGGAATTAAAAAGAAAACAGGAAGCCAAGAGATGTAGCTCACGGCGCTATGGTGTTATAACTACGGAATCATAATTGGTTTAGTGCTGTATTAACTCTCTTCTGACACTAGCCACCTGAAGCTCTCTATGATAGAGTATGAAAAGTGGAATAATCGACGAATATATTACTGATATTGAGAAGAAAACGATTATTCCGACGGTAAAAAAAAACTTAACATATACGTCGGTAAATAAGTTCAAAAGCTAACACCATAATATCCAATAATCAGTATTGACAGACTTTAGTCCGATATAACATTAATGTCTGTCTGGCCACTACCAATAATGTCTTTTTAGTCACTACCACAAATGTCCGTTTAGTCACCAGAAAATTTCGGTACCACTAATAAAGACTGATATGTCAATACCACTAAAGTTTGATATTTCAATACCACTAATAAAGATTGATATTTCAATACCATTAATAAAGACTGATAATTCAATACCACCAATACAGACTGATATTTCAATACCACTAAAGTTTGATATTTCAATACCACTTATCAAGATTGATATTTCAATACCACTAAAAACTGATATTTCAATACCACCAATAAAGACTGATATTTCAATACCACTAAAGTTTGATATTTCAATACCATTAATAAAGATTGATATTTCAATACCACTAATAAAAACTGATATTTCAATACCACTAATAAAGACTGATATTTCAATTACACTAATAAAAACTGATATTTTAATACCACCAATAAAAAATTGATATTTCAATACCATTTATAAAGACTGATATTTCAATACCACTAATAAAGACTGATATTTCAATACCACTAATAAAGACTGATATTTCAATACCACTAATAAAGACTGATATTTCAATACCATTAATAAAGACTGATATTTCAATACCACTAATAAAGACTGATATTTCAATACCACTAATAAAGACTTGTATTTCAAAACCACTAATAAAGACTGGTATTTCATTACACAAATGTCTGATATTCCAATATTTCTAACGTTTTAAGGGCCCGTGATCACAATATAGTGATATGGTTATAAATGTTGTTAATAAATCTGCAACATTAGCCTACATGACCATACGATGTCTGATACCTTAAGATCATCGGAATGATTTAATGGAGGGGGATCGTTGCCAAAGTCAAACTTGAATTTAAGGCCTCAATTTTACAGTCATATTTCAACATTGCACATGTACGAAATTGTAAGCAATCATTTAGGCACACTTTTGTAAGCACACCTCATTTAGACACAGTACTTTAGGCACACGGTCAGATAAGCACTTGTCATTAAGGCAAAGCCATTTAGGCACTCTTTCAATTAGGCACATACTAAACAAAGGCACACCCTTTTTAGGCACACTACAATTCGGCACACTGTCATTTAGGCACTGTCATTTAGGCACATCTCCAACAGGGCACACCTTCAATTAGGCACATATTCAATTGGGCACACATATATTCGGAATATGAAGTCTAAATGACTGTGTGCCGAATTTTAGTGTGTCTAAATGAGTATTTGTCTAAAGTGTGCCTTAAACGCTGTGCCTGAATAAAACTGTGCCCAAATGACATGTGCTTATCTGACCGTGTGCCTAAATAAAGTGTGCCTAAAATACTGTGTCTTAATTAGGTGTTCTTAAAAAATGTGTGCCTAAATGACAGTGAACCGTACATAATACACCTTTCTAAAATCAACCACAGAGATATTCATAGAGAGAAAGTTTAAATGTTGACTGCTGTGAAATAAACTTTGAAAAGTAAACTATGAACATTTGTAATTACTTTGTAATAAGTAGATTGACTTGTTGAATTTAGAAAGGTGAATTTTGTACTTGTGTCGTGTTGAAATATGACTTTGGCCTTGATTTCAAGTTTGACTTTGTGAATACTTCTGGCAACAATCCCCCTCGATATGATATGACCTTGGTAGACTGTTCTATGAACATGTGAAAATGCTGGCAGGCTGATATCGTACCCTCGTTAATTTAAGATGGGTCACGAAAACCCTTTTTATTAAGTTATTTTAATCTTACGATAAAAAAAAATACATTATATCATGATCACAGCGATTCTCATCAAGAAAGAGCGATTTCTCGTGATCGAAAAGGAAATTGAAGTATTAAATATTTGTGTTTTTATCAACGATATCCTATTAGTTCTAAATGGTGTAGCGATTAGTGGTAGGTTATATTCATAGCCTTTTGGCGTCGTGTAGGGTATACTGGCTTGACATTTTGTCCAATAACAAACGACTTTTTCTTGTCTGGAATGATAAAATGATTTTCTAAGCAGTCTTCAGACAATATTGTCTGCGTCACAAGTTCAATCACATTTGATATTCATAGCTTTTTTGAAATTGTTGATCATTCGTTATGAAATGTTTCAGTGCAAATCTTAACCTTGAATTATGTTTGTATTACGCGTGATATACAATATTTGCACATTATTGCAAGGGGTCATCACAACATGGTCTATAATTGCATTCGATATGCTTTCATAAAGCTTAGATATTTCTTTTTTATAAACAGTAATTTATAAACAAATTGAAATCGATTGGGCAACAGGCTAATAGCCTATATAAGCCCTCTCGAGCTTAGATATTGGAACAACGGGCTTATATAAGGCAAAGATATAGGTCAATAAGCAGAAAGCAAAATGGAAATATCAATTGTGTATCTTTAAATGTCTACACGATAAAACTTGGATAGGAGAATAAGTCTAGCAAGAGATTTGATAACATGTTGATAGTTTAGCCAAATCGATTGAAATTCCCAGCTGCCTGTCTACTATACAGAGCTATATAGTATATCACGTGACTTGGGTAAGACGCGCTGTTCGACTGTGTAGTGGTTTAGCCAATATAACTAGACCTATACATTAACCAGAATTTCCCAGTTGTGAGTTGTAGTTAAATAGAATATATAATATATGCGGTGATCATACTGTAGTATACATTTTGAGTACAAATACAGGAATCGGCTACATTAGACAAAATGGCCTCCAAAAACCAACAAGTAGACGTAATAGTTGTTGGAGGTGGATTAAGTGGCTTGTCCGCTGCGAAACTACTCAAAGAAAAGGGACTAAGTGTTTTGTTGTTAGAGGCTCGTGACCGTGTCGGTGGTAGAACATTTACAGTTCACAACGACAAAGTTAAATATGTGGATCTCGGTGGGGCCTATCTTGGTCCAACTCAAAACCGTTTGTTGCGTATGGCCAGAGAATTTGGCGTTGAAACATTTCTGACGAACGAAAAGGAAGACATTATTTATCATGTGAATGGCCGTAGTAGACGATTTAGAGGAACCTTTCCTCCTGTCGGTGGATTCTTTGCTTGGATGGATATGAACAATTTGTTTCGTACGATGGATAAAATGGGGGAGGAGATTCCTTTAAATGCTCCATGGAAAGCACCACATGCTGAAGAATGGGATAAAATGACAATGCAACAGTTTTTTGATAAACATGTTTGCACAAAAAGAGCCATGAATTTTGTTCAAGAATTTGTTAAGCTGAACGTTACTTCTGAGCCATACGAGTCCTCTCTTTTATGGTTTTTATGGTATGTTGCTCAATGTGGTGGCACAGATAGAATTTTCTCCACGACAAATGGTGGACAGGAAAGGAAATTTGTGGGTGGATCGCAACAAATCAGTATTTGTATTGCCGACAAATTAGGTAAAGATTGTGTATTTTTAGAAAGACCAGTGAGTAAAATACAACAAGATCAAAATGGTGTAATTGTTACGGACCACCATGGTAATAATTATAGTGGAAAGTATGTCATTATAGCTACCCCCCTTCCTCTTCAAAATAAAATCATGTATGAACCACCACTTCCCGGGTTACGTAACCAATTGATACAGAGAATACCAATGGGTTCTGTTATTAAAACATTTATGTACTATAAAAGACCATTCTGGAGAGAAAAGGGGTTGTGTGGTTCTGCAGGTATTGATGATGAGGGCCAACCTATTGGATTTTGTTTAGATCACGTCCACCATGATGGCACAAAGCCTGCGTTGATGGGATTTATTCTTGCTGATAAAGCTAGGAAATATATTGAAATGACGAGAGAAGAAAGGAAAATTAAAATTGCTCAATTGTATGCCAAAGTATTTGAGAGTGAAGAAGGTCTTCATCCAGTCCATTATGAAGAGAAGAACTGGATGGAAGAACAGTGGTCTGGTGGATGTTATACAGCCATGATGCCACCTGGGTTCTTAACCAATTTTGGTAAAGAAATTCGTCGACCAGTTGGAAGATTGTATTTTGCTGGAACAGAAACAGCAACTCAATGGTCAGGTTATATGGAAGGGGCCATTCAAGCTGGAGAGAGGTCTGCTCGGGAAATTATGTTCGCAATGGGTCGACTTCCGGCCAATCAAATCTATGTGGATGAACCTGAAGATCAAGAAATTAAACCAAGGCCGTTTGAAAAGACATTTTTAGAAAACAACGCCCCCTCTATTCCTGGATTTTTGCGTTTAATGACATTTACTACTTTATTGTCTGGTATTACTGCTGGTGCTTTCTTCTATCATAAACATGTCAAGTAAATTGGGGTTTTATTCTTCTTTAACCAGTTTCAACTAATTTTCATTTTTATTTGTTTTATCAGATAGCCACAATAATATTTAACAATATATATTTGTAATTATGTAATGAATTTTTAAAAAAAAATAAAAAAAATAATAAAAGTATGTGACAGCTTGCAGTAATTGTAGATAACGAAAGGCTTACTATGGGCAATTGTTACGGATCATTAAGTGCTGTTGACTAAATTATTTGCAACAATGTTCTACAGGTTTTAGGCATTTAAGCATGCAAAAACATTTTCATATAACAAAGTCAAAAGCTGACTGTATTCAAATTGACCTGATCCACTAACGATTCATAGGAACCCATCGTATCCTTCAAATCAATAATCGAGGTATTATGTGCCAAATGGTGTCTTCCCATTCCCACTTGGCCCCTTGGCTATTTTGTCACTTTCTCACATACCCATTTCCCCTATTCGACTCTTCCTGCTTTTAAGTTAAGTAAAACATTTTAATTCCAGGTTTCAATTTGCAATGACTTTTTTATGTTAATTTGCTTATAATGTTATTCATATACAATTTATTTAACTTACTTATCATCATTAAGCATTCGTTTTTCTTCATACTGATAATACAAAGAGAAGATAAATTTAAGTATTTGTAGGCCTAAATTGTGTCAAAAAATCTTTTGTAATTGCAATATAAAAAATTGGAAGGGCGAATTAGGGGACAAAACAAAAAAGGAGCTAATTGGAAAGTGACATAATGAGAAAATGCAAACTTTGGATAGATTAGGGCGATACTGGGGATAAACCGTACGAATTTGACCATTTTTGTTAAAGATCCAGACGAGAGATAGTTCTTTCAAATAGCTCATCCAACAAAGTGTTCTATCACAATACCCTGCATATAAAAACAAAAGCAACTTCATCTAAATACGATGTTGTTAAGGTAGATAGTTAGGAGAGTAATGATAGATGCTAATTAGACTTCGATGAACAATTATCAAGAGACAATCTTCTAGCAAAGGCCTTCTCAAATGGTGACGTATTGCCACCTGTTACTGATATTCTGCAGACGCCAATATGAATCTTTATTCTTGTTGTAATCGCGGAATGGTGTTCACGGTTCAACTCTAGAAAAACTCTCTACCCTTCCCAACCAGAAATTAGACGGCCACCACACTCAGCGTTTAATTTTGCTTACTCGACTGAAAAGTTCAGGTGTAACCTGATCCGGTCAATGTTACAAACTATAAATATGTTTGACGTGGATCAGTTGTAAAGATGATCCCGAAAGACCCCGTATACCATCAACAAGGGTTTCAATGGCAGAATAACATAACAGTGATACCACAGAGAGTCGTTTTATAACAATATCTCATTTTGCTTTCTTCATACGTATATTTTAAGTAACATGACCTCTTTTTTTCTGGTGCCTTGCCTTGCTACTGTCTACTCCCGCCACTTACATCCTACAAAATGAATCGATAAGTGGCTGTTTTTTGTGACTATTTTGACCAAAGTGGTGCTTCAGGAAATTATCCTAATTGAAAGCCTGATCTAGCATTTACAAATAGTATTTATTACATGGCAAATGTATCAGTTTTATTGTTAGTTTGTGTTATCCAAGATGAACATATACGTGTAATCGGAACTATTAGTGAAAGGGAAATAACTTACTTACCAAAAAAATATTATTCATCTGACTACATTCAATTCTAAATATTAATATTAGAACAGTAGCCTAATTATACATATAAATTAATTATTCAAACTGCATTTTAAGACAGATTATGACATATATGGAATTAATCTAAAATGTAGTTATATTTCTATGTGATCTTTGTACGAAATGCCTCTATAACACACAAACACTTGCTTTATATATATATATATATATATATATTTTATTAATGTTGTTATTGCAGTCCAGGTATAAGTAAGAAGTTGGTAAAGGTTGATATTGTGAAGATGCTTTTCCGCTCAAGAACCACAACTGTTTTCCGTAAAGTTTCTATCAATGGTTTTACACTACGCAGTAGAATTTGACTTCTGATTTTCAAAAAGGAGGGCATTAGTGTTATAATAATACTTTGGTCGATGAAACTAAGAAGGTATACAATCTTGATATTGATCATAGATCACTTTTGTAGGAATTTTGTATGATTCACATTTGCAAAAATACTCGATGTTCAGCTGTATACAAGCCCATCTGATGATAAGGCATTGACAGTCATACTATGACAATTCCTAAAAGAATTGGGGTGTTTCACATACAACTCCCATTTCAAATTCATTTATTCATTTGACCAAAATATTACATTCGACAAACAATAAATACACAACTCGGCATTCATGTTCATATTCAAAAGTAAATCTTAAATAATCACTAATATTGAACAAGAAATATCAGCTATCATTTAAAGTGCATAGTGTAATCTATACTACTCCCTTGCCATGATTAAACAAATCTCATCGTCTCAAATCGTCAATATCAACTTCTCATCAATATAAATGTTTATATCAATAATATAATTCAAAAAAGTCGTTTGTCGCAAAATCGTCTATATCTAACTCGTCCAAGATCTCATCAATACCAAACGATCATACTAAATTTCATTCAAATTCAATGAAAAATGACTGACGGATCGACAGCTGGACAGGGGTGAAGACAATATAATGAAAATAAAATCAATGAAAACAGTTAACAAATCAAATAGAATATTTCAGCATTTATTTCATTTACAGTTCAAAAATAATTTAAGATACCTTGCCAGGCAAAGTAATATATGCCCACTGGCAGCATTGAATTTGAACAAAAATTAAAACTAAAATTAAAAGTTTCTGTGTATTTTTGATGGGTGGTAATAAACAATTAGAGCAAGTTTATTGAAATTAGTAAAGCATTGTGCCTTTTAGAGTGTTTACAAGCCAAATATCAAACACGTTTTAAAGAACAAGGGTAATATTTCATGTTAAATATTTTTTTCATTACTTATCATTTTTATGTGATAATTAACAATTTCAGGCAGTTTCTCCAAAATCTGTAAATAATTAATTGTGCCTTGTAGAATGTTTACAGCAAAAAATTGAACGAGCTATTAATAACAAGGGCAATAAATCATAATATATTTTGAATTTCAATTGGGTTCATCCTTGCGCGATAATAAACAATTTCAGGTCAAAATTGGTCAAGAATTGTGCCTTGTAGAGTGTTAATAAGCCAAAAGTTGAATACATTTTCAAAAACAAGGGCAAAATCTGATTCTATATTTTTTTCTGATTTTCAATAGGGTTCGACCTTGGCTGATAACAAATACTTATGCCAAATTTCACAGAATTGTGCTTTCCAGAACAAGAGCAATAACTCATACTTGATATTTTTCGATTTTGACGGACAGACATAGACGACGGCAATATACGCTACACATTTCATGTGGAGGTTAGTTCTTTCAAATCAAACACATTTCATGTGAAAATATACAGTAAAAACTTAGAATGTTATACCCCTACAAAAATCATATAATATACAATAACAAATCTCATCAAGAAACTTGAAAAATTTCTTTAAAATTACTAAAAATGCATAGATGATTATTTACAAAATCTCTTTTAATATCTGATTACTAGTACATATCATCCATACAAAAAAAAACCAGATTATCACAGTCACAGTGAAGGTCATAGAAATTCTACATATTTAACATTTGAAGGACTTTTTTTGTATTCACTTTGCTAAACAAAAAAAGTAGGCCTACCCAAAAATCCCCAAGGAACAAAGATCAAAGAATCATTTATCAATGTTTGACTTTGGTCAGTTTTTATGATCAGCAACACTAATATTTGTATATCCCTGAATATACTGTCTACAGAATGGACAGTTTCTATCAAGTTTAGTTATAATAACATCAATACATTTTTCACATATTTCTCTATGACGACACGGGTAAATTTCGACATTATATTCAGCATCTTGGCAAATTTGGCATTCATATTCCTCATTATAATCTCTCTTGGTTCTTCTTCTCCGTACAGCATTATTTCTTGATAACACTGTAGCCGTGTGAGATACATTAGGTCCCCCACCAGCAGAATGGCCCTGAGTCTGAAAGTTTCTATACATATAGTAGATAACTGCTATGCCAAGAGTTACGACAGGTGCAGCCAAAAGCACAGGATGTACCATTATTGGGATCTCGCCAAAATAAATAAATAATTGTCAAATTTCAATTCGGGGCTCAATGTAGTTGTAGGCAACACTGAAAATATTAATAAAACTATTAATAGTTCGAGACCTCATCTGATCATTACATAAGGCACTGACCTTACAATCCGTTACAGTATATACAGTATAGAAGTCAGAATATATCATTTCTTGTTTCAATTTTGTTATGCTTTATTTACTATTGCGTAATTAGTCACACCAGAGAATGGTGTTTGGTCAACTCGTCAACAGAGTGAGTCAGCCCGTCAACAAATTGAGGTAACTCGTCTACAGTCTTCAGTCAACTCAACTTTTATTGAACATTTTGTTTGTTTTATTTATTAATTATAGTGGTGGCTTCAAACGATCGGAATATCGGATAACAACTAATTATTTAACATTGAAAACACACTAATGATATGTGTGAGCGATCATTCAATTGAAGAATATTATCTGTAAATACTGACCTATTAAAAATGAAAAAAATAATTTTTACACAGTGTTCTCTGTGATATGCGACATCTGAGTATTCTGACATTCTACATCATCCTATATGGTGCCGATTGATTTCTTTCTTATTCATATTTTTAAAAATCTGGGTATTTCGACATTCTGTGGATTCCGAATTCAGACACCTTATTAGCCTAGCTAATGTCCAACAACAATGAGCTATAGCCTATCTCGGTTGCATTAATTTCGATAAAAAGTCACATGTTAAAATACCTAAGTATTCTTTAATATTAGCTATTAGGCAAATGTTTGTTGTTGTGTTCACTCGGTTAAAGTTATATTGTCGACAAGTTCTCCCGAAAACGAAATTGCGTAGACGAGTTCTCCAACAATGTTTTGTTGGCGAGTTCACTTCGCATGGTAAACTATAAGATGTCATTAATGTTCCCCTTAAAGTAGAGCTATGCAAATTCCTTAAAGATATCACAGGTTTAATTATGATTAATACTACCTTATTAATCAGTTATTTCATTGCACAAATGTCGCCAGAAGTATAGTTTTGTAAACAAACTTTCGCTTTCTATTTCCTCGACCTCATACCGGAAAACTTTTCAGTCTCGAAGTCTGTGAAAGTGTTAGTTTCCGGTTTATTTCACATGCGTTTATGTTTACATGGCCAAATACATTTGTCACACAATCTAATATAAAATGGAAGACGTTTCTGGTTTGCAATTGAATATCTTCTCAAGTGGAAAACTGAAAAAGAAATTTCGTCCTAAATACCACAGCAAGGTAGATTTAGAGTTTTCTGCTTTGTCTGTGTTTACATTGCTTCAGACCACAACTATTGATTGTTTATTTTTATTAATGAATAAAGATCCAACTTATTCTGTTGGCTGGTAAAATTTTTGAAAAGTGGAATAGGCCCTATATTGAGGTTATTGATATTCCCATATATCTATACCAAACGTTTGACGACTGATTACAAAGGGAAATAAATATCTAAGTAATATTCTTATACATGGTAGATTAAATCCCTTTCATTATCTGCCTGAAGTAATCACTTTGTGTTTTTTTTATCATTGCTTCATCTTGTAAATTTCTCCAGGAGCAGATAATTTCTTATCAAATGATGTATACTGAGATTCATAGTATAGTCTCTACTTGTGACCTAGGCAAGTGCTTCTATAGGAGAGCATTTCTTATAACACCTTTAACTAATTATTGCTAAAGCATTTAAATAACAAATTATTATTTGATTTATTCAGAAAGAACGTATTAAAGAAAAGAGAGTAGAGAAAAAAACAGCTCCTTTTTTAAAAGCAGTGAGAGATCATCAAGAAAAAAATGAAATTCAGCAAGTTTCAACTGATAATATTAAATCTAAACCTTCTATAAATGAAAATAAGTCAGAGAGAAAAGAAAAGATTAGCTTCAAAAATAAAGACATTGACAGAAAAAGAAAAAGTACTGAAAAAGAAAAAAATTTAAAAGTAGCTGATAATGCGAGTTCTGATCAGCAACCTCCACCTGCTAAAATTCAGCGCACTGGACCTTTCATATCTTCATTATTTAAAAGTAATCCTGATATCCCAAAAGTTGATAGGTAAGTCATGTGATATTGAATATGTTTGTGGTAGCCAACACAGGCTGGACTCTAAAAAGTTTATAGTTAATTTTTATGTATCATACAGAAACGTATGCTTAACCTCTGTTTGTTCATTAGTTTTCCAGGATATTAATCAAACGATACAATGAAGACTCTTTGCATGACTTGCTTGAGAATTGTTTTGAATTTTTATAAACCTTTGTTTTTAATTTCAGTTCATCTGTTCAGACTATAAAAGAAGAAGTATTTACATCCAAAAAGTTTGGTGATTTACCAATAAGTCCTAATATGGTAAGCTACTGGTCTTAATGGTTTGATGTACTGATATATTGCATGATTTGATAAAAGGGTTGGTAATTAAACATAATGTCTTATTTTGGTGAATCTATTATCCTTATTTGTTTAAATATATTTGAATATATTTTTTTTTTCATTTGAAAAACTAAAGCCCATAAGCCGTTTTCTTCTGAATTCTGGCAACTTACTTTTACACATTTATATTATACTTAATCTAGATTACTAACTTAGAAGATAGAATGAATATGAAGAATATGACAACAGTACAACAGTTAGCTATACCTACAATATTACAAGGTCAAGATGCTCTAGTTAAATCTCAAACAGGTTCAGGTCAGTGTGATATATTTGTTCTGAGATCAAAGTTGTTTCAAAAAATTTAGCTTTCAGACTTACCAATGTTCATTCTCTATGATTTATAGTGATTGTTTATTTGACAAATTCTAAGCTGTTATTATGGAATGCCATATTAAAGATCTATGTTCTTGTGTTTGGATTTGGACTGACATGTAGTGTATATTTACATTTAAGGTAAAACTCTGGCCTATGCTGTTCCTATTGTACAGAAGTTACAAAGCATCACTCCAAAAATAGATAGATCACATGGTCCTTATGCTATAGTAGTTGTCCCTACAAGAGAGGTAGGCTATCATGATAATAGTATTAAAGATTGCTTTGAAAAAGAAACTGCATTCTACTGTACAATTTTTGTTTTGTTTAGTCTTTTGAATTTGAAGTGTCGTTAAATTGGCCGTTCATATGTCTCTTATATTTCTCTTCACAGCTAGCAACTCAAAGTTACGAAGTCTTTATGAAGATCTGTAAGGTATGTTTTGAGTTTGTTTTAAATAGTAACCAAATTTCTCTAAAGTGTTATCAAACTTGAACCTTACATTAATTGACAGTCTTATTAAAATATAGACCTAACTTTCGTTCCTATTTTATTAGTTTTGTTTCGAATGTTTTTATTAGCTACAGTTAGTGGTTATGAACAAAGCCAATAGCTAATAAAAACTTTTGAAACGAAACTTATAAGATACAAATGAAAGTTAGGTCTATATTTAGACTGCATTAATTGATTAAGTTGATTGTATACATGTATGTGAAATGATTACATTTAGTTACATTTTACTTCCTTTACTTCTAGCCCTTTGTGTATGTGGTTCCTGGTTGTTTGATGGGTGGAGAAAAAAGAAAAGCAGAAAAAGCAAGGTAAATATTATCCTTAGATAAATGTTGATTACCATAGTTAATAATGAATGAACTAGAATTGCCAGGTATTTGTGCTGTGCAAGGGCTTGAATTATTAGTTTAGATATCATTAGCTTATCACAATATCTATCATTACCTTATCACAATATGGTCATATGTGTAATATGTGGATTTTGTTTTTCAAAAATTTTAATTGTAAGAAATCCATGAGTATCTTAATGAAAACCACCCTGTATATTTTTGTAGAATAAGAAGAGGTATTAATATATTAGTGGGTACACCAGGAAGATTAGTTGATCATCTACAGAATACACATGGTTTATCTGTTAAACATGTTCAATATCTAGTATTAGATGAAGCTGATAGGTGAGTAACTAAAAAAGAATCCAGTTACACAATGCTGCATTTTCATGCCCTTGTAAAGATTTTTGAACCCAGACAAACCCAGCTATCTAAGATTTCTTTTACGAATTGTTTTGAGCAGCATAATCATTTCAAAACTATGTACTATGTCATTTCTAAGAAATTCAAACTAGTCAATGTTGTATGTTTACAAGCTCTGTTGCTGGAAATTGTAAGCTAAAATAGTACTGATACAATATTTTATAAATGTTGTTATTAATTCAGATTGCTGGATATGGGATATGAAAAAGATGTAGCCCAGATTGTTAATTCATTAAATGATTATGGTGAAACAAAACGTCAAACCATTTTGTTATCGGCTACATTGAGTGAAGGTTTGCTTTTATATTACTTACGATGGTTCAAGTTCATGGATCACTTTCTACAAAGTGTATAAAAATTGGTAGGCATGTCTCAAATCTAGCCCATGTATCAGTGTCTAGTGATGATGTTTGTTATCTATTTCAGGTGTAGAAAGATTGGCAGGCATGTCTCTATCAAATCTGGCTCATGTATCAGTGTCTAGTGATGATGTTTGTTATCTATTTCAGGTGTAGAAAGATTGGCAGGCATGTCTCTATCAAATCTAGCCCATGTATCAGTGTCTAGTGATGATGTTTGTTATCTATTTCAGGTGTAGAAAGATTGGCAGGCATGTCTCTATCAAATCTGGCTCATGTATCAGTGTCTAGTGATGATGTTTGTTATCTATTTTAGGTGTAGAAAGATTGGTAGGCATGTCTCTATCAAATCTGGCTCATGTATCAGTGTCTAGTGATGATGTTTGTTATCTATTTCAGGTGTAGAAAGATTGGCAGGCATGTCTCTATCAAACCCAGCTCATGTATCAGTGTCTAGTGATGATGTTGATCATGATGATAACATAGATTCGGGAATAGAAAATGATAAAAATGAGACTAAAGAAAGTTTTGCTGTACCTCAAGAATTAAAACAGCACTTTGTTATTACACCATGTAAATTAAGATTAGTTACTCTGGTAGCTTTTATTCTATCTAAATGTCGCGTAAGTATTGAATGAATTTCTGTAGGAATCTAAAATGGGGTTCTATATATGTTACATTGCCTTGTTATTGTGAAGTTTTATACTAGTTTTGTAAATATGGAAACAGTGCACTAACATATTTAGTCTCTAGTGCCTAGTAAAAAAACAAGGTCTTTAGTTATATTCAAATTTCACTTGGTTGTCTTTATTAAATAATAAACAAGCAATATTATTTCTGTAGAATTTTTACAAACCTGGTTTCAATGTTTCCTAACTAGTTATTATGTCTATCTATTAATGGTACTCTTTAAGTCTCTTTTGATTCTTCTATTTCAGTTGAATAAGAATAAAAGTAAAATGATAGTATTTTTATCAACTCAAGATTCAGTTGAATTTCATCATAAATTAATTGGTGATATATTCTGTAAAACCAAGAAAAAGAAAGTAAAATCTAGTAAAATAGAGGATATAGTTGATTCAGAATCTGAGTCTGATGAAGAAACTGATATAAAATCTTTAAAATTTGATTTATTTAAATTACATGGTGATATGGTTCAGAAGGTATGATATTAATGTATACACGAAAATCAAGTTTATCCTATATGATACTGCAGTCTAGTATAGCTTATTTCAAATGTAGTTGTTTTAAAACATCCACAGATCAGACTGAATTTGATGTAAATAGTGTGCTGTTAGTTTTAGATAGGATATTTTCTTTATTTAGTATTTCATTGAGCAGCTGAATTACCTGCAAGTCTTTATAAATACATGTATATCTATCACATATTTATGTTGTATATATTTGTTTTTGATCTAGGAGAGAAATGAAGTATTTAAGAAGTTTAGTGAAATCAGTTCTGGTGTTTTGTTATGTACAGTAAGATATATAGGCTAGTTTAAATAATCTATGAATAGTGATTTAAAATCAGTAAAAATTAATAAGTTAGATATATAAATTGTATTAAGTTCCTTCAAATAAAAACAGGAACAATGTACAGAAAATTATCATTATTAATAATATAAAATTTCATTCCAAAAAATCAATGTAAGCACTGGTCAAGGCTGGCTACTGGAAGTTAAAATATAATGGTAATATAGATATGCTATACAAACAGTAATTATTTGTGTTCCAGGATGTTGCAGCTCGAGGTTTAGATCTACCACAAGTGAGTTGGATTGTACAATATACAACCCCTGGTCAGACATCAGACTATATTCACCGTGTAGGTCGTACAGCTAGAGTTGGGTCACAAGGACAGTCATTATTGTTTCTTTTACCGTCAGAGGTTAATTATATCAAACAACTCAATGATAAACATATCAGGTTAGTTAACACTATTTATACCTTCATTGTAATGTTGAGATTATTCTCTTTTCAAATGAATCAAAACCTAAGTTGAGAAGGTCCGGTAACTCTTTTTCTATGTTGGTTATCATACTATGTTATATGATCTGCAAAGTGAGCTATGACTTTAAAGGGATAATAGGCGTTGGAACAAACATAAAAATTTAAGTTCACTCAAATTTGGACAATAACAGCATATATCCATCAGTGGACTTACCTGGTGTCATACCTTTACATCGAAATCCCTCTAAAAGCCAAAAAATCCCCAAAATAAAGTACAGTAATCATAAAAAGCTTGAGCCATGCATCAAGCGATTTTCAAATTGTAAAATATAAAGGGAAGTAACTCTAACATGTGAGTTTTCACGGGTCCTTACTTCCCCTACTGTTGAATTGCACAATGATGTTTTAGCGTTGATTTACCAGACGCTTTTATTCTCAAACTGAATGGAATCGTCGCTGGCTCACTTTTTCTTAAAATTCCGAATATATTTTTTTTGTGGCTTTTTAGAATTTGGTAAAGTGTGGGATGCATACTTATTTAACTAATAGTCAATATTAAACACAAATATAAGCCGTAGGACGAGTGTATTCTAACGTCTATTATCCCTTTAAGGTAGTATGCTATACAGCTACATCTTCACAATGTCATCTTAGACGCTCTACATCTTATACTTTTCTTGTATAAACTTATATAAATGGAGGAGGGTTAGGTTGTATGCTAGAGAATATAGACCTCTAAAGGATAATTATGGGCCATTATGGACTGTATAAGTGTATATTCCAATCAGATTACTGGATTTACAAACTCACTGAAAAAGCAGCTAATGATGCTCAATTTCAACTTTCTATATCACTAGTATCAAAGCAGATCATTCTTTAACAAGTTTTATTGTACTTGTAGATGTGACCATTGCTTACAATCAGAAAACCAATTAAACATATTGAAATATTTAAAATTGTTTTTAGTTTAAAAGAGATGCAAATGAAGAATATATTAGAATCATTAATGACTGTAATAGAATATATTAAATTTCCTGCAGAAAACAAGGTAAGTGACTGAACTTTTATGCAAATCATATCACATTTATTTTACTGCATAAAACAAGGAAACAAATTTTGTGTCTTGTTCTAATTAAAAAATTGAATGTGATAATCAATCATTTTGATAGGCCATAGAGGTAGGTCATAATTTGCGTCTCTGAGTAGATATAAAAGTTTATGTTTATATTATGTGTAGTCTGGCTATGTGTTGAGAAAGCCTGAATAATTTGATATTTATAATTATTTAATATCTGGTATATTTAGAGACAGAAACCTAGAATGTGGGAAGAAGCTGCTACTGCTGTACATCAGTTATTTGAGACATACACTGCTAAACATCCTAGTATGACAGAATTATCTAGAAGAGGTAATTGTATAGTTAAATTAAGTTGCATTATGTCCCACTGTTCAGGGATGTAGCACTCGCATTATTCTCTTCAATATTTCTCATTCATATTTACAATTTTAGTCATTATAATATTATATTACTATCATGTAACATACTATCATGTAACATAAACTATCATGTAACATACTATCATGTACCATGCTATCATCAGTGGCAGTTCTAAAAGAGGGGGGGGGGGTTCTAGGATGGGCCTATGCTATCATGTACCTTACTATCATGTACCATGCTATCTTGTACCTTACCATACTACCATGAAACCAATCTCTGTCAGTTGTTTAGAAATTGTGACTCAATGTCCAATAATAGTGAGCAGAAGTATGACAAAGGCATCGAGGAATTGAAAGAACCCTTTACCTTGGTACACCCTTGACCTAACAGATATATTAAAAATACGGTAATGCAATATCGAAAAATTATTTGTTGAACACAGTTTTGGTCTTGAAATTAATTTGGAAGAATGTTAAAACTTTTTGAAAATGAATTAACATCTTTTTTCTTTCAGCATACCAATCATTCATTAGAGCTTATGCTACCTACCCTAGTCATATGAAACATATATTTTCAATAAAGAAGGTACATCTCGGTCATTTAGCTAAAAGTTTTGCTCTACGTGAAGCACCTGGTTCCATTGGTGTAGTACAAGCTAAGAAATATCAAGAGGACCATGCTCAAGATAAGAAAGACACTAGGTATGTTATTGTTATGTTAAAGTGAAAATTTCTCATTGAAACCCACATTGATACATTCTCAAATTTGTATTGCTTTATATTGCAATAAAAACAAATATTTTGTGAGCTATGAATCAGTATAGCCTTGATTTGATTTGTTTGGTGTTTTGTTTAAATATTAGTTCAAGCTTCATAATTATATTAACACCATATTCTGGGACCTTGAATCAATAATGATCATCAAATAAGTTATTTCACTTAAATCAGTTTTATATTGTTATTTCTTCCTTCCATATAGGTATGTCAAGAAAAAATCGAGAAATGTGATGTCTGAATTTTCTAGTGGATTGGAATCAGAGTTAGGTGTCAGACCAAGACATAGAAATATACAAAAAAAGTTAACACATAAAAAGCTTTTAAATGAAAGGAGACAAGCCAAGAAAATAGCAAAGAAGAAGACTAAAATCTCTGCCAAATAAATGAAAATTAGTTTGAAAAATATCTTTATTTTTTTCTATTTGATTTCATAAGCTATTTTATGTCAAGATGATACACTGATTAACAATAAATCTATTTAGGCACACCTAACAATATCTTTAGTTTTTGTGGCCATGCATGAAGTCTAAGGTGTAAGTTCAGAATAACACAAAACAGTTTCAGTTAGCCATACCACTCAATGTACCACATTTTATGAACAACATTTTATGAACAAGAATCATCATGATCTTTAAAAGGAACATCTATTTTAGTAACTTGAGTATCTTCCCAGTTGCCCTGAAATCACAAATTAATAGTTGAAGTTCAACAATGATCAATAAGTAATGATATTGATAATGAGGAACACAATCTAAACAATTCCATATGCCTTATACTATATGTGAATATAGCTTTTGCACAATAGAGAAAATATATTTTATAAGCCTTTTGGTTCAACATTTCCATGCCTTAAAATCCCTGTGGAATTGTGTAATTATATGTAAAAATACTTACTGGGAATCTATGACCATCAGATTGGTTACACTGCATTGATATAGGTGATGTCTGATACACATAGTCCAATAGATGTACATTCATAGGTAACCATGGTATACTATTATAGTTATATTTGATACCTTCAGTAATCTTTATATCTACACCTTCCATTCTTTATAATAAACAAACAACATTTTATTAAGTGGCGGTTCCAGTTAATTGAGCATATTGACGGAAATCTACGATTTTGTGTTTAATTCAACTCAATTCCAAACCTTCTGTGAAGTCCCACTGAATGAAAGGAATGGATGTTATGGAGAAATCGAGACATAATGGCACGAGAACTTTTGACATTCAGTGGCATATTGGTCAGAATGTACCATATCGCGCAGTTCTAAGATTGATCTTGGGATCTCTTATCTGGAATGAAACGTGATCTACTTTATTAATCAACCTAACGTTTGAAATTTCAACGATGATCTGGTATCTACACGTTAATCAAGAACCGACGCTCTGTTGAGATAGGATAAATTGTACTCGCGATGTCCTCTGAGATCATAATCGAGTTTGATCTGAGCTGGGCCCCGACGGGTATACCAGACTTTTGAAAAATTTGAACTTAACAGTAAGGCTCCTACTATCACTGTGTCTGATTCTGGGATAGATTAAAATCGTGGTTTTAATTGTAGACTTAACATGGAGATTTTATCAGATATCAGATCTTGACGTGGTAGAAAAAATTTAAAACGATTTTTTTTATGCCGATCGACAAGTGCTGCGTTGATTGTCAAAAAGTTTTGATCCGTTCAAACAGTTTCTGCTATTATTAACACGATTTCCACTGATCCGATTTGTTCATCACGATTGTTCAATATCTAGATTAGTCAATATCTAGATGTTTTCAATCGTGTCGAGTATCGTGATCGTGTTAATTACTACCTAGCATGCAGAAATGATCAAATTTATTATTTACCTCTTCATAAAGTAAAAAAAGTTATATAGACTGCCATAACTGATAGAACTTTTACAAACTTCTAAATTAACTTTAGGATAATAATGTATATAATTTACACACATTTCTTCTGTGATAGAAAATCCACCCTGTAATAATAATTATAATTGTCCGTATGAAGTTGGTTTTAATTAGTTTTTAAACGATACCAGTTTACAGCTGATATAATTTTCAAATATGAAATTCGTTGTTCAGTGGAAACACAAATGATTTGAGTGCAATTCAATTCCATCAATCTTGAGAAGTTGATATTCTAACCTCTACAATGTTTTCTGTGTTCGAGCCTTTGTTTGGGGGCCTGATATGATAAACTTACAAATGTAACGTTTTTTCTATCAACAGTACTGTCTTCGCATTCGGTAATTAAAGCATCTCCTGGTAGTATATTGACTGGTCTTCGGAGAACTCGAACTTCCTGGAAATGTGGGCTGTAATGATTGTCACGATTGACTTCTGGCAGTTCCACTCCATTCCGAACGTGTTTCGTCCATACTCTTTTACCTGTTAGATGTGTGTGTAGTTGTGATGCAAAAATATTAATTCCATTCTTAGGTAACGCCTGTAATTATTGAAAGAATAGAAAGTAGTTGCATGCCTCGGCGATTATCATTGCTTTACATTCTGAGGGTAGAAGTTATAATATAAATAACAAACTAGTTTTCAAACTAAGATTTAAGAGTTTCTCATTGAGAGGGATGTGTCCAGACTATCCTGTATAACAAAGACTCGCCTATTATGGAATAGATGCTGCTAACATGTCAGATCTTCACCAAAAGTCTTTTTATATTGGTAGCATTTTTAATTCTAGGAACGGATCTGACATTATGGTTTTTATCATATTCACTTCAACAAGTCTTTCAACAAAATAACAATTTACCATTCGAGTACAATCAGCAATGCAGTAACCAGAGAGAGTAAACCTATCTTGTGCTGGTGGTATGGCCATTTTATCTGTGTATTCTAATCCTAGTTCCATTATTCCCATATCATATTGTCTTAATGTTGGTGTAACGTAGAATCTTATACCAGAACTATCTACATGACCTAGATTTAAGCAAATATATAATAAAACGAACATTTGGCAATAATAAAATATTGCAAATGGAAGTTACATTGAATATTCCGATTCAGACAGAAAGAATAGAAACTTCTTTCATTGAAAGAAAGTCTACAAAAATTTCAAACTCAAGTGTTACCATTTGACTACGTCCATTTCGAAAAAGCTTTTCGAATATCGAACTAATATAACTAATTTGGCTCGATTATGTAATTTTATTGCACTTGTGAATATTTTTCATGCCTTTTAAACGATACAAAACTAAGTATATTGATTTGTACATTTGTATAATAATGGTCATGTCTTTCAGAATGAATTGCAGCGCATAAATCAATGTAAAAACCTCCTCCATTGTCATTACAGATATTTGATCAACTATACCTGTTTGTAAATGTGGGTTATGGAAATGTACTTCAAGTAACACATAATGAGAAAAATCTTGACCGCCAATTGGTGAACCAGCCTCTTCTGGGTAAATTATGGGCTGAAATACCATTAAGTGCAAGAATACATCATGGCGTAGAGCTGGAAAAGTTTTCCTAAGGAAAACAATCAAAGTTGTGATACAGAGAAGCTTTTTGTGGAAAAAATCTTGTAAAGAGCATCTTTCTCTATGTTGTTTCTTGTCAAACTTGTCATTTATTAATGAAGTAATCAAAAAGATAATACATACCTCAGCTCCCATCGCCCAGGCTCCAATGACATTTTTACATCGGGCCAAATCAGAATTTGGATCCATTTTACCTTCGGGTACTTTCGGACCACTGTATGGTTTAACGGGTTTATTACCAAAACAGTGGAAAACCTCTATATGGTGTACGATTCCTTCATTTTCTTTCTGTATTATACCTTCATACTAAAACGCAAAAGCATATGACATTAAAATGCAATACCCTAAAACGTTGTTTCAGATAGTTGATGTTAGTGATGATGATACAGAAACATGCTGGTCTTCTCGATTCTGAATTCCATTAAGGTTCAGTCCCTGAATTCTAGTATAGAAGTTTCTTACCCGTACTATATGTTGTTTATGGTCTAATTTCGGTAATGTTGTTATATACCACCAATATGTTGTTTCAACACCAGGAACATGGACCTAATAATGAAAGGGGTACTTTGTATAATGTAATAACATTCTTGCCTCCATTAAAACACAGAGACAATTTGTACTACTCTGCCTTATGAAGAATATTGCGGATAATAATTAATATATAGAATCTGTATGCAGTTTAACAATGTTCTGGGTCATTTCTTGATAACCCCGTCTTTGGTTCAAGCTTACCTTTGGTGCTGTAATGTCAAATGTCCACACATCACGTGGAAGTGAAGGAAGATCTACATCAGGTTTTAACAACTGCACACGTTGGAATCCATGGCGTAGTTGTCGAACATCTTTACCAATGCATGATGATGGTGTTCCTTTAGACGTAAAATATACAATGTGTGTCGTTCCATTCTGAAAAGTGTATATGCGTATGAGTTAGCTAATACATTTCCCTGTGTACAACTTTGAAGACTGTCCATATAATCGTAATTATTGCCACGTTCCCTTAATGCTTAACATTAAATTTACCAATTGTCCTAAAACATAAATGTGACAATTCAAAGACAGTTCTTCTTGCGAAAATTGAATTTTTCCCTCTTTTTTCATATTTTCGCTGAATAAGAGTAGATTTAGTCAGCTAAAATGCTTATTTTATGGTTTGGAAAACAATAGTTATTACTCACGTCTAACAAGTAGTCTTGGTTGTCACAACTATTAAATGGTCTAGAAAATTCAAGAATAGACAACCTATGTTCAGTTCTTGCTTTATTCAGATAATAATCTTGAGATTTATCAGAATGAAGAACACCCTTTTCATCCGTCCAAGAATCCTGAAACATAAAATGTCGGTGAAAAGCAAATGTTCTACCCTCTCGACGTTTTATTGGAATCTCTGATTATTGAATGGTGCATGACTAGTAAAATCTGTACACGACTAGTTATAGATAATGTGGTTATATATTAACAGCCATGTGCACTAAATTAATTTATTTTGCTTACTTGTAAATGGTGCGTCTTTACGGGGTCATTCCAAAACACTACAAAATCAGCATTTGTCATTTCTCCATAACCTGAAAATCCAACTCCAAACCAATAATCAGGTGGAAGCTGGCAGGTTATTCGAAATGAGACCGTTTTATTTTCATAGAATACATTCCAACACAACATCAATTTAGATTTCATATCCAGCATCACATGGTATTTATATCCTTCCATCAGACGTTTCATTTTATTCATGTCCATATTATCCATATTCCCATTATCCTTTTCAGTGTTCATACTCATCGACATCCCCATCGCATCATCATCACTTCTTTTCTGGATAGGATCATTATAAGCGAAGTCGTCTCCGAATGTGTCATCCGTCCACATGTGATGATCTTGCTTTACCACATCTTCGGTGTCGTAAACTGTTTTTAACTTGATATTTATAAAATCCAGTATCTTCTGTTCATCCGCTGGAGATATGTGTTTATTGCTTTGTGCTTTAGAAAAGTCGATACCAATTTTTTTGTCAGTAGGAAGACTTGCATAGCTATGTCTTTCAGGCGAGAAATTCTGAAACGACTTTTGCTTTACCGCTTTGTTGATCTCTTGAAGAACTTTCTTTAGATTTTTCTTTTTCGAAGTAGGCCCAGCCTTATTATGTACGAGGGTCTTCTTCACAGAATCCGTAGTGGAATGACGTATTCCCTTCTTAATTTCAGTTTGGAAAGGATTCGCTAGATTCTGATGCTGTTTCTTTTCCACAAGGTCTCGGCTAGGGGATAATATTTCACGCTGAACGTTCTTCATCTGATTTGACTCTTTCGAACGAATTGAATTTAAGGTTTTAACATATTGTAAATCTTTTTTATCGTTTACAGTTCTGTCAGCCAATCTAGATAATCTATCAAGTTCGGGAAAATAACGTTGCTGATTACTGATATCCGAAAAAAATCTTTTCTTGACAATATTCAAATCTTCCAGATCTCTACGACTGTTTTCTGTACCACTCTCAAATTTTCTGTTATATTCACCCGACGATCTGATGTGATGACGGCTCAAACTGACGGATTTGTGTTTACCATGCCAATTATTTAGTGCCTTGGGGAATCTTTGTCTTAAAATGGCCCAATCTAACCTATTCTCAAACTGTATAGCGAATACACAAGGTAAAAAGAAAACATATATCGACAGTTTCATTGTTGAAATGAACCATGTGAACTCAGATTATATCATAAAATCGAAGAGTATTTTTTAAAACTTATTAATTTTTTTTTACTCACTAACAAGATCCAATAATTAAATAATATTTATATGTACATTTATATCCGTTTCACTAAAATGATTTTAATAGAAGAAATGAATTTTTAACAGGTACCGTATATATCTTTTTCTATAACTTATAGCACAGCATTCCACAATTCAATCATTCAAAATCTCGGATGTTAATAGATTCCCATGCCTCCAATGTCCCTGGTACAATGTTAGACAACCGTCATCTGAACAGTTGTTGGTTGATTTAAGATTACGTGGAGATTTCATTATCCCACTTGTGAAGCGAGTGTTTAGGAATGACAAAGATAATCCAATCAGAAGACTGACTCTTGTCAATTGCTCTCCAATTATCATGTATTATTTATAAGATGAAGTCTGTTATGGTATTGTGTGATCTTTGATTAATTTTCTTTTAGCTATACCATATTGGATCATATTATAGATTATTAATTGGTTTTTATTTATACCCTGATTATAATGGTACATTATTTTAATAGAGTGGAATACCATAACAGACATTGTACGCCATTCCGTACCAGGTTCACTTTTATAATGTCCCGCTTGACGGGAAAGTCTGTGACTTCAAAATTGGATTTTCATCATTCCTTTGTCTCCAGTTATTTAGTTATTATATCCATAATAGTTTTCCTTGTTATATTATGTTCTATCTACATCTAAATGTTATTCAAATTTTAATTTTAAATATCTCTGATAATCAGTAGTTTTGTTAATTTGGTCAATGATTTTTATTTTTTATTGATACGAGAGGAATTTAATGATCTGGAAATCAACTGTGAAATATTCGGATAAAAATATAACATTATTGATTGTTATACACATTGTTGATATATCAAATATAATTGACTGATGATTATAAATAAACAAAAGCGTAGGCCTCGAACATTCCAAAAATAATTTCTCAACAATTTTACACAAATCGGTGACAACTGTTAAATAACAAAAGCAATGGAAGGATGTATATTTTTGTAGTCGGTAATGTAACGATTTCATTTAAAACACATTAGTAATATATATAGTCGATCAAGCGCCTATGCGCGTTTTCTTTTCCTTTTTTTTTGATTGATGGGGGGGGGGGGTTTACGCCAATGCAGGAAAAAATTAAGATTTCACATGGGAATCAACTTTTACAGATTGTTGTTCTGAAATCCCATTGGTCGTGTTCCATTTTGTGTTTTTAATGGAATATTTTTTTTTGTTTTTCTATTATATTGAAAGTTGTGTACTGTGTTCACTAGATTTGTTCCTTGTTCTCCCGACAAGGAATCTGTAAACATCTATCTTCATTTAACTCAAATAAAATCAGAAAGATAGGATGTAAAACTTCATCCTATATCTTATTGATTAAGGGTTCTAATTAATGGTCAATTAAATAAATAATTAATGTTTTTCATCGATATTATAAATATAAACACCTCATAACCCCTTATTAATATCTTCATTTCAAATTCTTTATTTCTGAGACAAAGACCCATAAGATACAATATTTGCAATATAATACAAACAACTCTAAGGGCATTGGAGACTAAATTACATATACTCAACAATGACAAATATACGATTATTAAAAAATAATAAAAGAATGAAATAATAATGCTATTATGTTTTTTAAATTCATACTGCCAAATCAAATCGACTAACTTCAGCGCTAGTGATATTCTAAAATTTAGTTCAGAAAACTGATTATCAATATGTAAATTGAAGTCGTTTACAGATCTCATCAAATCACTTGTTATAGATTAATTTGTGCAAACGACATTTCAAGCCGTTCTTGATGGCCGTCTTTCAATTGGAAAGGAATTAGATTCCCATTCTATCTTTCCAACCAACTGACGTCTGTTTAGTTCAAACACGCGCTAAGAACGTGAGACTTATTTCCGGGAGTTTTTCCTTTATTTATTCAATCCATCGTTTACAATTTCAATCATTTCCGGTATATTAATCTGAAGGAAATAAATAGAATCTCCTATTCAAGTCTATGCTTTGCCCATAGACAGAACAGTTCGTCGAATCCATGGCCGGCTTCCCCCAAATTGGACAATAAAGCAATATTATGTCTTGTAACCTTCATATAATTGTAACTAAGATTCCCTTGAAATGGTTCACAGCAAAGTTTCAGCATGACCACTCTTCATCGTCGCTTTTGAGAACTGTTTTAATTTCTTTGTCTCCTGTAATAATATTCTTCACTGTTAATTTATGTTCCCTTGCTACCAGCTTACCACGGTAGTTCTTTAAAATATTATTCGTCCCTTTTGAGGGTGTTGTTACTGCCGGCGTGAATCAAGACAGTTGCAAGGTGAACAAATATGCAACAAGAACAAATATGACCCCATTACTGCCGTTGTCAGATAATGAACAGAAATAATATTGGGAGCGTCCACTGTCAAGGTGTTTGTACCGTTGTTTTTCAATCCATCACTTTAATTTAATACCCTATCCAAATTGTAACCGTACAATCTAACAAACAAGCTGGTTAGTTTTAAAGATGAAAACCACTCCTTTGACAATTTAAATTTAGGTTGGAATTGAATAAAAAAAAATGTTAGCCTACTTTTTAATTCAAACTTAAAAAAAGTCTAGGGCCTCAGCCCTTTATTCAAAAACGCATAGCAATCTAAAAACTACGGTAGCCTACTATTTTGAAGTCTCACAATTTGAAAATCGATTATGGATGTGTTAAATGTTTTATAATTATCTACTTGATTTTTGAAAGACTTTTATGTATATTTGGTAGTGGTGGTTAATAACTGTATATTTATGACACTGATGGATATATACCTACTGTTATTGGACAACTTTGGGTGAAATTAAAATTTAATGCTCCTTCAAAGACCACACCCCCTTATTAGCCGAGGGATTAACTGTGTTTTGTAAATTCGTAAAATGTAGTTACCTCCCTTACACCACTAAAATTAATTTTTAAATCACGTGATCCACGGAGGCGGAACTGCAAATGTTTACATTATGTTGTGACAGGAGGGTCACATAAAGGAAAGTAAAATGCACATCTTAACTTAAGAGATGAGCATCGAGCAACTTAAAACCAAGTTATATAATAACAAAAAAAGCCAGAATTTTCTGCAGCACATCGGAAAATAGGTAAATCTATATTATATAGGGACTGGTGTTGTGGACTTTTTTTTTAGTTAATCCGAGAACTCGAACCTAATCTTGTTTTTGTTTAGTCCATTATTGACTGTTAGTGTAGCGTAGCGAAACCCCTTTCGTCTACGATTTTGACTAGTTCTTGTTATAACTATCTTTGTTATAACTGTCTTGCTAGACTATTCTTGTTATAACTGTCATCCTGAACAGTTCTTGTTAGCCTACTTACTGTCTTGCTAGGCTGTTCTGGTTATTTCTGTTTTACTGTTAGGGGCTTATTACTTTACTGAAGAATTCTTGAACTGTCTTGCTGAACAGTTCTTGTAATAACTGTCTTGCTGAGCAGTTCTTGTTATAACTGTCTTGCTGAGCATTTTTCTTTTAACTGTCTTGCTGAACAATTCTTGTTATACATGTCTTGCTGAGCAGTTCTTGTTATTACTGTCTTGCTGAATAGGCTACTTCTTCTTCTAACTGTCTTGCTTAACAGTTCATGTTATTACTGTCTTGTTAAAGTTTTGAAATGAAGTAAGCTTGTTCATTCAGACCCTATCCTTGTGTTCTGTCTATATTGTGTTCACATGTATTTAACATTTCACTCAGTTTTTTTTAGGATAAATGTTCATTATCACAATTTTGTATAATTGAGTAACATTAAAATCTCATTAAACATCTTAACCCGTAATTAAGGTAGCAGCATTATCCTGGGGAAGACGATATATCATGATTATTAAAATAAATATCATATCATATCGTCAGAAATTCATATCATTTCATCCCCGGTATATCGCCAAATTATCGCGATAAAAAGCAATATCGGAACAAAAAATATTACGGTGATGATTTGTCATCAATAATAGTGGTGTGCGGTCTCGTCAACATGGTTATGTTGATTTCACCCATGTATCACACTCACAGTAATGCCAATCTCAATAAATTAATTTCATAAGGTTTTAATTAAGAACTAGTTATTCAAATTCGACATTAACTGAGTACGTCTGACTCTTTCATCGAACACACAGTCTTACCAGAAGGTGGAATAAAATAAGTATTCTAGATCTATTTGATTTTCATGCAGTTTTTTTCCTCTATTATCGTGATAAATTGCAATATTGCGATATCATGTATGTGTGATTTCTAGTATCATGATAATGCAATTTATCGCTATTATTTCATTTTTGGTATCGCGATTAATCATGATATCGTTGCTACCTTACAGTCTACCCATTATTGCAACAGTATATATTTTAATAAACCTGGCATTAATGTAATGATCAGTATAAATCACACTATATTAAGTTCTCTAAATCTGCTTGTAGATGTGGTGACTAAGTGAATGTCTGACTAACCCTGCAACATTGAAATAAACTGAAATGATCCTATTTCCCCCTCTTTCCCGTCTAATTGTGCCCTTATGTAAAATATTGGGATAAAACAATGATAAAAAGTCGAGGTTCTGTTTGCTTCAGTTTGTTCTCGTAAAAATCTCTTTGACAGAAACCAATTTTGTTTACAACTCTAATTTTCTTAAGCAAATTTTTTTTGAAGCTACTTTTAGTTTGATCAGGTTAGTCTGTTGAAAGATATTTTTAGCCTTTGAGTTTTATAGACCTACTTGAATTAAAGATATATATATTTTATTGAGTGTTAAAGGAGGAAACTGATGACATTTAAAGTTTTAAAAGAAATCTAGAGGTTAGACTATCGGTACTAGTGTTTTGTTGTGATACAGTATGACTGACAAGCATGACATTTCACATATTAGAAATATTAAAACATAAATTGAAACATGTTGTTACTCATATTTATGCATTAAAGGCCAGTCTACCTAAGTAAACCTTTGCCTGTTGAGAAACTCATTGTATTTTGGTAATAATACTCAAGGATGAACAAAGAAATGTTTATGTGAAATATTGCCCTTTCAATCTTTGAAATTCATGATCACACAACTTTGTCTTATAATAAAAATAATGATGTTATCTGAAAACTGTCTTGATCATGAATCTAGTCAGCAAATTACATTAAGTAAAAGACTGTAATGGCACTGTGCAAACTTCATCAATGTAATGAAATTCCTGACAGAAATTATTGGTTCATTCTCTTTAAGAGAATTTATTGAGTTGGTGGAACAGATAAAAATAAATCTCTGGTCTAGAGAAATTCCAATATTTGGCGGTAAGCTGATAATCAGACTAGATTGTAAACTGTGTAATATTGGGTGAAGATTTTATTGATGTTTCAGCCGTCATGTGGAAATCAAACTAGCGTTAAAAGGGATCAATAATGAAATAAAGCAGATAGTTTGAAGTTGGTAATAATAAGCTAGAATATGAAATAGAGATAAGTACTTTGGTAATAGTGTTATAATGATTTTACTCTAGTCAAGTGTATAAATATAGTATTAAGAAATATAATAGCTATTGATGTTATTAAGGTTGATGGTAAATCTCTGTGACTTCTTCATGATGAAAATGAGGATTTTATAGTCTGTATTTAATATTATCAGCAACATTAAACGGTAAGATTATAGAATGAGTTTATAAGGTTGGCTTGGCTGTATGCGATACAAGAACATGTATCCATTTATATAGAGTATGGTTGATCATAAATCAATGTGACTTCTTCATTTATATATAATGATTTTATAGACTGTATTTTCATAAGCATTATAGGGAAGTTTAGATTTTAGAATTTTATAAAGGTTATAAATATTAGGATTTATAGTCTTTGTTTCACACTATAGATCAGGCCCAATCAAGATAATTCCTGAAGCACCACTTTGGTTAAAATAGTGAACAAGGAGCGTCACTTAACGATTTATATCAAAGATTCATATTGGCTTCTGAATGTCAGTAACAGAAAGAGAGGCAAAGTTTTTCAGTGTGTGTTTTTTATATTTCTTTCTTGCAACAAAATATGTCTGTGCGTCACTTGCCGCCAGTCCAGAAGGCCTGCTATATATGGGAAAAGTGGAAAGTATTTGTCCACATAACTATTGATGTTATAAATCAACTTCTCCATTATAATATAATGATTTTATAGTCTGATATAAGTGATCCACTGATTGTAAAGCGTAAGATTAGAATTAGGATCATTAGAGATTAATTGTTCTATAATATAATGTGATATGATATAACTAAATCTATGTGAATATATTATGATGACTTATACTATAAAAAAATCAGGTTTTATGTTTTGATAGAAAATATTTTCCAATCTAATGCTTATAGTTTTAAATTTGTGTGTGTTAGATTTTGTTTTGTATGGAAATGAACTACATGTATTTTTCTAGTGGTTATTGTAAGAAAGTAATATCATACTATGGTAACATTCACTGTGACTAATTTTTTAGGGTAAATTAAAGTATAACTTTAACCTATATGAAGATAGTCATCACCAGCCACTGAACCTGATCTAATTTACCAATTAATTCCTATCTAAAACTATTGTATTGTGCTACCTGTCTGTTCCAGGAATCTGTTTGAATTTTAGACTGCATCTATTTTTATTTACTGATGTTATTCTTTATGATATAGGTTATTCCAATATATTCATGTTCATCTGTGAATTCTTTGTAATTTAAATTTCCTTCTTAAATGAATGTTTTAGAGAAAAATAGTCCTTCACGCAGATTGACTACAAATCAATAGCTTGGATAGATTTAACAAATCTCTTGTGTTCTGACTCATGTATAGAAAGAAAATAATAATTGATATTTTCATTTCATTTCTTTAATGAGTCAGCCTATGGTTAGCTTAGTAAAAGTACACTATATGCTAATCTCAGTGGATATTTCTTGTAGTTTGGGATCAGCTGTAGAATATATATTGATGTTTGAATAAGTCATCTTAACTCCTTGTTATTCTAGTGGACACAGCTGGATTCAGATAATCTAGGAAAAATTATTGTCAAGCGATTTAAATGTGAACAATATGATAGATGGGATAAAATAAACTTGTTTCTCTTATAATATACAGCAGTATGTTTTAATTGCACATAGTGAAAATTTCTCAGGAATTTCTTAAGGTTTAGAAATATGATTGAAAAATATAAGTTATCAATTATTGAAGTAAATCTTTATTATTTAATATTAGACCTTCTGTTGGTAGAGTATCTGTCATTATTAGAGTGGATACCTTACTTAATTACTGGTCTACATTATCAATTATTTATTGTCTTTGATTAAAAATGTCCTGTACACTCAGTGTTTCTAGAGTCTTGATTAAATTCCTGGTATGAAGTGGAATAAAAATCAATGATTTACCACTGTCTATCAAATACACTATATAATGTCATGTCATCTATTGCTGTAATGGGATTGTTCTTTTTTGTATAGATCAGGTATGTCTAAGTCTATTAGTTGTGTTAAAGTTATATTTATCTATTAGCTTAATATCAGCCTGACATTGAGGTTAACAGTGCAGTGTTTAAATGACTACAATATTGATTCTGTTAAATTATAGATAAATCAAATACATAAATGCAATTATTTTATTTCTTTAGGGTTAAGGCTCAACAAGTATTATATATAGATGGTATTTTGAAATGTGTTTTGATTTTTGCGAGATATCAAATACTGATCATTGGATATTACAATGTTTTTGTTTATGTTCTTTGCATGTTAATAAAGGATATTTTTTACAGAACAATGAGATTAAATTATTGAATACTGTGAAATCATAATAATTTGTGAATTTCAGGAGTCACTATATCCACATATTGTAGAAAAACTATTCATGAATTTTGTTTGAGGATTTCATCAACAAATTGATGTATTTTTTTCTTTCCAGAAATAAAGTAGCTAGTAAAGAATGATTAAATATATAAGATGCATAAATTGGGAGTTATCATAATATTTCACATCTTCGTATTTTCCTTAGCTGAAATAAGTGAGTAATTTTTATGATTTTAATAAAAGTTACAATTACTTGGCTTCTAAGTTAACTATCAAAATTTTAAGTACCGGTAAATGAACTAAACTACTACCCTACTACAGTTTGAATGGTTTCAGTGCTTTACATTCTAATCTCCCAAACCATCAAGAAAGTATCAAGTCTGTAATATCAGTTTCTGCTGTAAGCAGACATCAACTTGTCATGAAAAAAATAACTATTGCTTTTCATTTTGCAGTTTTGAAAAATGCAGTATTTCTTGTTGTTTTGAAAACAATTGTTTTATTTTTCAGAATGGATAGCTCAACCTCGACATACAGTTGTTGTTATAGGTGGAGATTTAATGTTAGATTGTTCAGCTATAGAGACAGAGGGGCAGAATTTGATATACCAGTGGTATTATAATGATACAGCATTACCCAGCACATATTCTATATTTCTTAATAATTCTCTATTTATACCCACTGTTACTAATGATAATTTAGGTGATTATAAATGTACAGTTAAAACAGAGACAGATCAACTGATATCACCTACAGCAACTGTTATCGCTGCTTGTAAGTTTATTTTTCACCAATTATAATATTCATTTTCCACAGATAATTATATTACATTTATTTATTAAACTTGTTAATCTTTCATAATATATTTCATAATATATTCATATTCTATTTTAATTTATTTTATTTCATGCTGAAATTATAGTTTTGACTCTACTTGTGACCTCAGCTAGTGTTTCTATAGAGTAGGTTATTTTCAATCTTGTTTATATTTGTTTGTCTTGTGTCGGCCTTTTATAATACATATTTTTCATGTTAGTTTGTAATAATTTTTATTGCAGTTATTAATGATTTTATCATTAGACCCAAATCATATCGTACTATAGAAGGTGAATCATTAACATTCGACTGTATCACTGGGAAAAGTGCTCCACCATCTATTATTTACTGGGAACTAAATGGCCAGAAGTTTACACAGGGATTACAGATGAATTCTTCTTATGGTGATTCAGACCCTACACGTCTCACAAATCAGTTATCTATGAAGTTAGAAATTGTGGCTAATAGACTCATTGCTGGAACATATAGATGTGTGTCTATTAATCCTCTATCAAATCAGACTATTAAAAGTGAGGAAGGAACGTTATTTGTTGGATGTAAGTAGGCCTATGATGCTTGGATTTGTTAAAAAAAATCATTTTACAAACAATAAGTCCTAAAATAAAAAAAAAGGATTGATGTGTTGTGTCTTTGCTTTTTTGGTTGCAACAAAATTTTTACACATATTTATATAAAAGAAACAATATTAATTTGTATTACAATATTGTAGTTGCCAAATTTACAGTTTTGAGGATGTTTCTTACCCTCTCCCACATTAAAATTGACTTCCGATCTGGATGATCAGAGGTAAAATTTAAAAACTGTGGTCATAGTGAAGCAGGGTTTCTGCCGTAGTATTAGATGATATTAATGATTCATTATATATTTCGATATATATTATATATTTATTTATATATTTAGATCGTTCAAGTATACCAGTCATTAAAAGTTATTTTAAACCAGAGCTGATGGTACCTGAAAATAAAAATATAACAATAGATTGTGAATATGAGGGTTATCCTAAACCTACAGTATGGTGGTTCCATAATAATAATTTATTAGATGATACTCTACGCCAGTTTTTCTATTCTAATGGGTCACTAACATTTAGACCTATTTTACTACAAGATTCTGGGGAATACTATTGTGAAGTGTTTAATAGAATTGGGAGAGTCCGTTCAAATATTACAAATATAACAGTTACAGGTTTGTCTTTTGAAATAAATTGTATTTAACATGAAGAAAAGTTACATACTTATGTGTAGGGAAAAACTACTAACTTCTCTTTGCACCTTTCCAATACTATATTGATGGTTTCTATTATTCCTAATATAATTCCTGACTAGGATATTACTATAGCAAGTACCATTGAGTTTGATTGACTGGTCACTGTAATCTGGTCAAGTTTTTCTCTGGACACAAACAAGAAGAAGTGTATATCAGTTCTAGACATTTCTTTCAGATGATTGTCATGAGTCTGTCCCATTAGATTATTATCACTTCTTATTTCTTTATTTTAAATATATTAACTGAACATTGGAAATATGGTTCTAACTTTGTGGCTAGCCCTGTGCTTTTTATTTGAAATTCATTTTCATACTAACCAGACAAAGGTATAAAAATTCTTTTGATTTTCTTAATTGCATAGAATATTTGCAAACCATTACAAAATTTAGAAGATGTATGTTATATTTTAGTTTTAGATATATCATTTAAAGAAGAACCAAGTGGTAGTTTAGTATTTGCTGGAAAATCTAAAACATTGAAGTGTGTACCACCTACAAGTGTACCACCAGCTAATATAACATGGTATAAAGATTATAAACCACTCACATTACGATCTGGTGACATGGCAGTGTCAATTATTGGACAGTCAGAAGGAATAGCAGATCTGTATTTCACCTCAGTACAAAGACAAGATGAAGGAATATATTTCTGTGTAGCTTCTAATGAATTTGCTATACCATCTAGTAGAACATCTAGAACAGCTTTCTTAACTGTAGAAGGTTTGTGAATCATAGATTATTGATTGTAAACATGAGCTTAAAAGGTCTTAAATTTAAGGCAAGATACACCCAAGTTTAGGGTGGTATAAGGTGGAACATGGGACTGTCTAAGAGTCTGCCTACCCCCCATCCTTAATCATACAAAATAGGATACATCTTTAAGATTTTAATTGAAAATTTGTAAAGAGATGCCATTCTGTGAATTGTTTTGAGTTGTGTGTTGAGCAGCAATGACAGTTAGTGCTTTGTAGGGTAGGCCTACTCTTCTAAACACTAATACTCACTATGAAATATTTACTCACTTACAATTGCTATGATTCCTCATGGAAATGGTTATCTGCTACATGTACCAATATTTCACCAGTATGTTGTTTTGGATTGTGGGTTTTATGGTTCCAATCATTAGTACTTGGTTTATTTTTATATCAATTGTTGCACTGTAATTTTCTAAACTAATGTTTGCTATATTATAGGTGCCCCGGTTATTACTCAGCCTCCTAGTGATACTAAAATAATAAAAGGAAGACTATTACAGCTGACCTGTTTGATTGATTCTAAACCAGCAGCTACTGTACGTTGGTTATTTCAAAATTTACCTCTTCGTATATCATCTAAGGTTACTTTTAGGTAGGTATAAAGATTTACAAATGAATATGTCAAGCTTGTGCAAATCTGAAGATCAATAACAGGAGCTTTTCCTTTGCTATTTACACTGTACACCTCATCCAGACTGCTAACATTTTGAAGGATTCCAATATTTGGAAAAGACTAGGAAATTGGCAAATAAAAATGCAGAAGAACAGAATATAAGCATGCTTTACATGATATACTTATCATATCGTATCATATATGGAGAGTGTGATTTTGATATTTTCCAGTCAGAATAAACAGGAATTATCAATAGGTGATATTGGTAAAGCTGAAGAAGGTGTGTATACTTGTATAGCTAATAATAGTTATGGTCAAAAACAGGCCAGTGCTACCATCAAAATAATAGGTAAGTTCACATTAATTTATAATCAAATCAAATATTAGTTATGCCAGCCATTTGTCAAACTAGACTATTTCTGGTTCTTGTTGAAATCTTGGCTATTGTAACTGATATTAGCATCACTAATGAAGGAAACAGCTATTATACCATGTGATATATACAATGTTATAATGATATTATTATAGTACCTCCTGTAAGAGTTAGTATGTTAGGTAATGTGGTATATAAGATAAATCAAATAGCTATTATACCATGTGATATATTATGTTATAATGATATTATTATAGTACCACCTGTAAGAGTTAGTATGTTAGGTAATGTGGTATATAAGATAAATCAAACAGCTATTATACCATGTGATATATACAATGTTATAATGATATTATTATAGTACCACCTGTAAGAGTTAGTATGTTAGGTAATGTGGTATATAAGATAAATCAAACAGCTATTATACCATGTGATATTTATGGAGATCCCAAACCAACTGCAACCTGGTTTAAAGGTAATTATTTACTAGATTATTTGGGAAAGGTTGGACATATTTTGACATACAAAGTCAATGCATACATCTTTATTTCATAATACTGTGACATAAAATGGATCTTTCTGGATTCTTCCTTTTTTCTAATGTATTCTTACCAGCAAAGGCTTACCTATTACCAGAAAGGCTTCTTAAATATTTACCATGTATTAGATCTTTAGTTTAGTGTCAACATTAAATTTGTTTTTCAGATAGAAACATCATAATTAATCCAAAAACAAACACAGCTAATAGTTTGATTATCTCTAATATCCAAATAACAGATGAAGGCAATTATTCTTGTCATGGTGTAAATGAAGCAGGGAGTGCATGGACCAATGGAACACTCAGAGTTCAAGGTATAGAAATTAATATAATGGTTAAATCAATAAATTAAATTCTAAATTTATCTATTCCAAGTTAACTATTATTATTTTATATAATAATCTTTTTTTGACGTTTTATTATGATTATGTGTATTAGGGTCTACTAAAGCTTCTAGCTGCTCCCCATACCCCATTCTTGTATCCCTTTTCAGAAAGCTTGTGACGTCATTAAATCAAGCTTGTTAAGTAGAAACCTTGACTGAATTCTCTAATAATATTGATTATAAAAAATTTATAGTCTAATGGTCTGTACTATTTTATGAAATGATATATTTTCAGTCCCTCCTAGAATAATTCAAGGACTTATACAACAAACAGTTTTAATTGGTTTATCAACTAGATTGAACTGTAAAGTAGAAGGCTACCCTATCCCTAATATTAGATGGTTCTTAAATGTAAGTCATCAAACTGTATTTTTTTTTCAAATATAAAGGCACCAATATATATACAGTCCTGAATGTGAATTTTTTATGCTTTGATGTCTGTATTTCCTGATATCCAAAAAAATGAATGAGAAGTAAATGAATTAAAAAAAAAAAATTTGTTAATGAAGTTACTCTTCATTCCACACCATAAATTTCGTTTATCTGTATGAAGTACACATGTATTGAAAGTATAATTTTTTCTAGGGAACAGAAATAACTAATAAATACCCTGGTGGAATGATATTTTCTCCAACCAAAGATTATATAGATATTTCTATAGTTACATGGCAACATGTTGGTGTATATACTTGTGTAGCTTCTAGTACTGAAGGCACAGACCAATCTACAGCTTTACTACTTCTAAATGGTAAGTCTGTTAAAATTAATTAACTTTAAAATTTTAAGTCTTTATAAATTGTTAACCAGTGCTTTACACAGGTTATTTTTATAAACTTCCTAATGTGGTAAGTTATATTAGCTAATTGTAGTCATACCAGATGTCTTATTTCCATTCTAAAAATTAATACGCTTGAAATTGAATTCTATCAATTGTTCATATTCAAAAAGAGAAATTTGTATTCAAATGTTGTCATCTGGGCTAATATGACTTTTATTTTTAAACTTTTTTAGTACCAGTAAGTGTTAATAGTATACTAGGAAATAATATAGTACTACTACAAGATGAAGTTAATCTACGGTGCTCAGCTTATGGTATACCAATACCTACTGTTAAATGGAAATTAAATGGAGAACAATTACAGGCTACATTAGATGGTAGAATTAGCTTCCCATCATTATTCACTATAAGAATTAAATTTGCTACATTACAAGATGCAGGTATGTAGGCCTATTGTAGATATTTTGATGTTATAGAATATTTGGATACCTCTTTATTCTGCTTATGTGCCACATGTTTAATGTCATATAAGGTTTTTAGAATATCAGACAATAAATAACATAGTCCCTGATATAATTTTCAGGTTTAGTAACATGTGTAGCATCAAATAGTATTGGTACTTCAGAGAAATCAGTAAAGCTTTATGTTATAGGTAGGTTTCTTATTGTTAATGACATCTGAAAGCGTTTCCGGCAGCCGATTAATAATTGTCAATAAATTCATTGTTAATTAGCCACCCCTTACCGGTACCCCCTTAAGTAACTAAATTAATTGAACGATAGTTTAAGTCTCATTGACTAAACGTGATTGTTGGGTAATTTACTAAATCTATACCTATACTTGATGTTCGTCAGAGCCTATTTGCAACTAGTCAGGTTGGCTTGACTGCCGGTCACGACTGGCATATAGGGCCAAATCAACACCCCTTGTTGATGTACATGTATTGTGTAAATTTATCTGCAATTGATATTCAGAAGACATTTTGTGTTTGTTAATAAATATTGTTATTTAATAAAATTTTGTTATTTAATTAAAACAATTGATTGGTTTTGGTTCCTTATGTAAAATAGCCATGGCTGAAATTATTATATATTATCATAAACTAAAACTATTTAAAATTAATTCTCTAGGTTCTCTTTTATAATTTCTGATTAATATACCTATTTTGTTGACAGATGCTCCAAAACCACCTATATTAGCTAGTGTTATACCTGTATCAATATCATCTATTAGTTTAACTTGGTTGGATGTTAAACAACTTGATTATACCAATATATCATATTATAGAATATATTATAAACAACGGTTTGTATATACCTTTATATATTTTTTTTTTTAAATCAAGTTTTTTGTAATGTAAGACTGAAAGGGACAGATTTTGTTATCATAGTTTGATTTATACATGAATATTGTATTTCATCTGAAGTACACAGTTGCTACAATTTATATTTTTAAAATTGTACTGTTATATTTGATGATAAGTCTGTTATGAAACAGTGTATGTACACTTAAATTGTTTTTGATGAAATAATTCTGTTGTTTATAGATTAGAGGAGAAGTTTAACTTGCTACCAGTTAAACTAAATCCATCACTGCAGGATTATGAAGTAACTAATCTGTTAGCTGGTACAGAGTATATATTTACTATAACTAGTCAGAATGATGTAGGTATTGGACCTAGAAGTAATGCTATATCAGCCATAACGTTTGAATCAGGTATGTTACTATGTACCTTATATTTTTAAACATGATTATAATATTAGGTGGTTCTTTATTAAGTTTAAGTAAGTATTCAGGAAAGGGTCTCAGACTTGTATATCTGTCTATAAATGTAAAAAACAATATTCAAAGATCAATTGTATGAGATGATACTATAAATTTTCTATTTAGGTATTATTTAAAAATAAATGTAAGTAATATACACTATTCCAGGTCCTACTGAACCTAGAGCATTGAAAGTTATAAATATAGCACCCAGGTCACTGACTTTATCTTGGGAATTACCAGAAACAACTAATGGTGATATACGTAAATATCAACTTCATTATTTACGTAAAAATGGTGGAATTGATGGTAAGCTATATTATTGTTTGTTCTTATCTAAATATCAAACACAATGGACATATCTCCATGGAAGTTAATATGTTGATTGTGTTATTTTCAGATATAAAAGTTGTTGACATATTTAGTCCTACTATACCAACACAAGTCTTTACTATAAATTCTCTACACCCCTATACATTATATGAGATTAAAGTACGTGCTGGTAATATTCAGAATGGTCAGAATATCTGGGGTACATATAGTCTTACATTGGTTGTTAGAACTAAAGTGGAAGGTAAATTTTATTTTCTGTCTGATATCTTATATTGTAATGTTTAGCCTCCGAATCAACCGAAATGCAACTTTATCATGACTGTAGCTTAAATTGTTTCTATATTGCCCCTGACTTCAGAAAAAAATTTGCTCATAGCATGATTGTGATAGCTTAGATGAAACTGGGCATGATTATATGGACTGCTGAGATATCCATTTCTTTCCTTTATTACTGTCATGGGCAATGGTACATTACCTGGCAAACTATTTTATTGTTCATTTACAGCACCTTCATCTAGTCCAAAAGATGTTAAAGCTTTAACATTATCATCTGACTCAGTTTTACTACAATGGAAGGTAGGAAATTTTATTTGTTTTGTTTAAGTAGTATTGCTGTAACAATTTTTTACTTGTATATTTTTGAATATATTGTCAAATATATGACCAAAGAAAAAATTAATAAAAGTGTAAATCTATTCAAAAATCATTTTCATATATGATACAAAAAAATAGGGTTCATATAATAAAATATATATATCTTATTTTCCTTTTTAGCCTCTATCTGAAGATAATACAAATGGACCAATCCTGGAATATGTTATATTATACAACTCATCGACCAGCCAATCAAATATAACATTACAAAGTAGTGAATTATCAAAACAGATCAGCAATTTAAAATCCTGGACAAATTATTCATTTCAAATGAAAGTAGTGAATGAAGCTGGAAGTGGCCCTGTCAGTTCTCCTGTATTTGTTCAGACATATGCTATGGGTATGTATAAATTACTGCGTAACATTTCATCTGCATAAAAACATTGGAAAGACCTATGACAATTTTGAATACCCTCTAAATTTTAATAATTATCACTTATTTTACAGTTCCTTCTGGTGCACCAAGTGCTGTTCAAGGTGAAGCATTGTCTTCTGATACAATACAAGTTTTCTGGAAGGTTTGTATAACTTTTACTAATATAAGTTGAGTTTATGTTTATGATGAGGTATACAGTGAATCCTGCTCATTTTTTTTTTGCCCTTGACTTACCAAAATTGCGTCAAAATTTGATTGTGGGTGCAGTAGAAGCTACAATTTTCAATGGAAATTGATGAAACTTGCTATGAGTATTGGAGTAGATAAGATGGTGGTAAAGTTTGATTTTGATGATTTTCCATGAACAGTTTTGAGTTATTGCCCTTGACTTAGTAAAATTGCATCAAAATGGTATTGTGGGTACATAGAAGCTGCAGTTTTTAAGGGATTTAGATGAAAATTGGTGCGAGCAATAGAGTTATTGCCCAATTTATTATTCGAATTCAATTCTGTCAGTGGGGGTATATTACCTTGCCTGGCAAACTATCTTTTAAGGATGTCTCACACTGTTAACCATTTATATGAAATATAACATTTATTACAGGCTCCAGATAGATCAAGTTGGAATAGTAATATAACTGGTTATATAGTACAATATAGGTTATATAATACAACACAATGGTTACAAATAGTCACTGCTAATACTAAAACATCTTTATTCTTAAAGTAAGTTGTATTAAAAAAGAAATATAGTAGGCTACATAGTACATCCCAGTAATTTGCTAAAATATAAACTGTGAAAGTAAATAAGACGGTTCAATTCATATCAAGAATATTTGCAACTATTCTTTCAAGGCTGATTGTAGGATCTTTTCCGCATAATTTGTTATTTGAATGAGATGTTATGCTTGGAGCAGATATGAATGAAAGATTTATGTATTTGTGTTTTAGAAATCTTTCAATATGGAGTAAATATGAGATACGTGTAGCTGTTTATACCTTACAAGTTGTACCTGGTACTGGACCTTATTCTCATATTATAACAGTTCAAACATTGGAAACAGGTAATATTTGATATCTATTTATTGATTGCAGTTCATATCCTTAATATTTCCATTTACAATAAAATTATTACCTGCTTGTCTGCTTTGAAGAAAACCATAATATATTATTAACCTATGGGTTTAAATATGTGATGCTACTCTATCATAGAAGATATAAACTGTGTTTTTTGTTTTTGTTTGTGTTTTTATTGCATGTTTCATATTAAATAACAGTTCCAGGTTCTGTAAGTGGTATCAGATCAGTTATAAATAATAGTAGTATACAGTTGTCATGGTTACCACCTAATAAACCAAATGGTCACATCTTATACTATATCATACAATATTCATACTATAATAATACAGGTAAGTTTGTTATCATACTGATTACATGTCAAAAATATAATATTGTTCATAAACCTTTAAATGCAAAGTTTGAATGCAGATCTAAACAAATTAACATCTGTTAAATATTTATTAATTATACAACTTTGGATGTTGTTGGTAACTGCACTTGTTTTACATAAGCTTTAAAGATTAAGGTAAAGCACCATGTAAAAAGATGCCAAATCAAAGACTTATAGCCAAATAGCAAATAATATCCCCTAGATAATGCCCTGTTAATATTCTCAATGTAACAATAAAAATTGTGAAATGTTAATATGTGATTTTTGTTATGTTACAGTGCTAGAAGAAAGTATGTTAGAAGTAAATGTAACAAGATATACAATAAATGATATAATACCTGAAAGTCAATATAATATATCCATTATAACTGTCAATACAGCTGGTAACTCACAACCTATTAACTATACCTTATATACTTGTAAGTCCTTCATCTTTCATAATAATATTTTTTTTTTGCATGGCATCGATTTTAATTGAGCTTGAAAAGCAAAGTCAAAATCAGAAAAAATAACCGTTTAAATCACGTGCTAGAGGAGTCCAATGGTAACAATGGTTACTGCACTGTAAGTTTTTTTACGATGTATAAAATTACACCAGAAGTAGGTCAACTTGAAGTTAAATTTATTTACCATCTAAACCAGAAGTGATGCAAAAAATCTAACTTTTCTATTTTGTTTACTTTTTTCATCCGTCTATTCACCAAAAATTTCAGAGTAGTCGCACAAATGGGAGCAAAGTTGCAAAAAAATGTCAAAACTTGCAAACTTCTGTTAAGAAAAATGTGCTACAAATTTTCAAAAATTGAAATATTTGAACTGTTATCAATCATATATGTGATATAAAATTTGAAAATGCGAAGAAAATCAACATAAATTGCAACTTCTTGCAATTTATGATCATTAGAAACATCACTACTACAAAAGATCTATGAACATGAAATGCTCCAACTACTGTAGTCTAACTGCAGTGAGGTGTGGAAAATCGAAAAAAAAAGAGATTGGACTATGTGTCAGCAAAGTCCACAATTATTACATGTTAAAGATTTGGTAGGCCTTATGAAAATTTCATATTTAAATTTTTATGCCTGCATATATTCAGTACCAGTTAATGATGATGATGATGATGATGATGATGTTGGTGACTTGAAAGATTCAATGACAACTACTGGTATAATAGATGTTAGCAGTAATCGTCAAGTGTCTGATGGAGATGATAATGATGGTAAATCAGTGAAGAATCTAGCAGTGATAGTTGGTGGTAGTCTGACAGCTGGTATATTTGTCCTGTTTATAATAATACTCATTATTTATAAATGTGTTAAAAAGAGAAGATCTGAAAGAGAGAACTATGGTAAGTACTTGAGGACTTAACTTGAAGTTTCCAGAAAGCCTTGCCATGATCGTCTTGAGCAACTGATGATATACATGAAGAAATCTTCAAAATGCTTCTTTGAATTTGATTTCCATTAAATACTTTATTAGCATTGTTCCTTACAGATCACAATTAACTTGGAGTTTGTCCACCATGCATACTGTTGAATTTTTAAAAGTTCACTTGAAATATTGCCATTACCCATGTCCGTCCTTCAGGCCTTGAACAATTGCACTCTAAAATTGCTAATATTGAGTGATATCACCCAAGAATGAACCCTATTGAGAATCAAAATAGGGCAAAATATTTAACATGATTATTGCCCTTGTTCTTTAAACGTGTTTGATTTTCTTGCTCGTAAACTCTCTACAAGGTACAATTCTTTACAGATTTTGATGAAATTTGCTGAAATTGTTTTTTATCACCAAAGGAACCTTACTGAATATCAAAAATACAGAAAAGTATTTAATAAGTTATTGCCCTTGAAAGAAAGAACAATTCTTTGAAACTTAGTATTATTGTACATTTATCACCCCAGAAAAGAAGTGCATGACTGAAGGTTGAATGTTTCATTCCAGTGATTGTAACTGTACTGTCAAGTTTTCATTCAAATTCAATGCTACCAATGGTGTATATTACCTTGCCTGGCAAGCTATCTTGCATAAGTCATTTATGTTTGAATTCCAAAATTGGAAATAAAACAATTAAAACTAGTGTTGTATTGAGACAGATATTTATTTTATGTTTGTTGTGCCATATCATCATACTAACATTTTATATTAATATTCATGCCTATTGATTCATAAATAATTTAAGTTTTAAGTTCTGTTTGAAATTTAAACATAATAAGTTGGTTACTTATTTGTTACTGAATATATGCTGCTTTCTGATTTATGCTTTAATCTATATACATCTATGTTGTAAACATTAAAATTTTCTTACTTCTGGCAGCCTACAGAGCATATTTCAATACAGGATTTGTACAAGCGGTATGTATATTGTAGGAAATGATGTCAACTAGGGCAAACAATTTTTTAGCATGATTATGTTCACTCCATATTTTGTTAATTCTATAATTTGGGTTTTTTTTATTATTATTTTTTTGAATGATAACCATTTTGCATCTTCAATGAAAAGATTTCTCATTTGTAAGATGGTATCAAAAAATCCATTTATCAATTATAAGTAAAAAAAGGTATTTAAAAAAACATTGCATTTGGGAGAAAAAATTATCTGATTCCATTTTCAACTTCTCACACAACTGAGTTTTTAATGTTGTTTTTTTTTTTTTTCTTTATCATTCTTATATGTTGTTATTGGAGACTTGTTCTCAATTCTTTTAATCATTTTTAAAGGGTTTTTTATTTTTATATTTTTTATCAACACATTTTGTTTTTAGATTGAATGGATTCTCTTTATTTGAAACCTCTCATGAAATCATTTTTCATCATTGTTACTATTTCATCAACATTTTGATTATAAAATCTAGTTTTTACTTTCCATATTTTACCATTCATTGTACATGTATATACTCATGAGCATCAATATCGTCTATTTTAAAATATTTCAAAGTAAATTCTCAATTTGATTGTTTTGTTTTTCTTTTTTCAGTAATCTCATCAAGCTTTAAATCAAAAAGATTATCATCTTTAACTGAAAGGTATTGAAATTATTCAATAATATATTTTACGTATTGCCTTTTTTGAGGTTGCTCTTCATTGTGAATTTTAAGGGATTTTTTAAAATATATTTTCAGATTGCAAGGCATCAATTAAGTGTGTTAACTATTCAATATGCCCATACATGAATAAATAATTAAAGGTTTATTTAAATTTGCATTATTTGCATTGCATTTCCCTCTCTTTTCTGGTAAAAAAATTATCATTGTGACATTTTAAATTGAATTTCCAGAGATGACAATATTAATACAACAGTCAACACACAAACAAGAGAAAGTTATGATCCACAGCAGTCATCTAGTTATAGTAGCAGTGTTCTACCACAGTCACAACAATCATACCAATATCAATGTCAGGTAGGTCCTATATCACAATATATTTTTATTAAACAAAGACATACTACAATTACAACAATCATATCAATACCATGTCAGGTAGGTCCTATATCACAATATATTTTTTATTAAACAAAGACATACTACAATTACAACAATCATATCAATACCATTGTCAGGTATATTACAATTTCTCTTTATTACATATTATTATGCTTAAATCATAACAATTATACCAATATAAATGTCAGCATATCACAATATATCTGATATAATATATAATTATATATATGAAATAAATCCAGGATAATCTTCCAGAGTGCTCTACGTGCAAATCCAAGGAGCTTTATAGATGATTAGAAAATGAACGACTTCACATAAACATTAAGTTTTCTCAACAGTCTGTTTCGTAGTAGATTCGCTACCACTCGTCAGGAGAACAAGACGGTTTTGGTTTGAAATATTGCTATGCATGCACGTCGACACAGTAACTACACAAGGTGAATTAGTCGTCATATAATATATCAAAATAATATACTACAATCACAATGATCATACCATAATCAATTATCACAATTAATGTTGATCATTTGATGCTAATCATGTAATCAAATATTAAATTATGTTATATATAGATGCCTGGTGTAGTGAATGAAACAGATAGTAATATAGTAAATAACAAATCACCTAATCAACTGACTAGAACTGTTAGTTTTCATGAATCAACCACTACAGGTATGTTTTATCATGAAAATATTTACAGGAAATAATAGTCTCTAGAAATCTCTATACATTCGCACCAATGTAGTCATTTTAGTCTTCAAGAATTATAAATGTGGAGCTCCACTCTGTATGGGTTTTAATCAATAGAAATGGAATGGATGTTCTATTTTATTTGACATGTATTTTAGGTCTGGATAATCCTAACTATTTTGAAGATGAAGTATTTGCTGCTACATTACCTCGTCCTCATTCCACACCTGTTATGTCCTCAGAGGAATTATATGCAAAGGTAGATATAAATGTTTCATTTTATTTCCATGAATTGAATTTCACAATCAACAAACTTCAGGTTTTCAAGATTGTTTCATTTACAATCTTAATTATTTGTAAATACTTTGAGTCACAACTAGTTTATTGTCAGTTGATCTAAAAAAAATAATTAGCTGAATGAATGGAATCTATGTTGAATTTTTTTTTTAAGATGGGTGATAAATTAAAGAGGAATCGGATGAAAAGTGGCAGTGCAGCAGCTATTGCAAGATTAAAAAATAGTTCATTAAGCATTTCTAGTAATGATACTGAATCATTAGTAAATAATGATTCTGTTGTTATTTACAATGAAAGAACAGTATTATGATCTAATGTCTCATGAATTTTAATAGATAAATTTTTAGCATGAAGGTTGATCAGAATTAATAAGTATGTTGTGTTATGCAGAGATGAATGCATAATTTCAATTTCATGAACACTTTCTTTAGTGAATAATTCGTGAGTTTCATTTCATTTGGAATCATGTGTTAAAGAACATGACTAAAACCAACATAATGATTGCTACAAACTAATGGGAATATTCATAGCATCAATAGCATGTTCATCAATTTGTTTATCATTAGAAAGGTGAAATTAGCTAGAATTATATCAAATATAGACAGAGCTTTAAATGATTTTATCAATGAATCTTATTTTTCAAATGTACAACACTGCTAGACTGTGTCTTAATTGTACTTAATTTACTGATATCTTGTTGTGTGTTGACTGGTGTAGTGACTATACTGTAGTCTGATGTAAATGTAGTGTAAATATTACTGTAGGCTATTTTAAATAGGTGTATGTTTTATATAGGCTTATTTTAGTAAGCTCCTATATAGATCAAAATTTGTAAATTGTATAATTCTTATCAGCTTTATTTAATTATATAGTGATATTTTATCAATGAGTGCAATGTAGGGACGTTGATTTTGCAATATTTTGTGCACTAAAATGTCAATATTAATATTACTTGAACATTTTTACTGTATTGACTGACTAACAAGTGATGAGAAGTTCCTGGAATGGAGAGATTTTGTGCTGTGCAAGAATAGTAGTATGATAATTAGAATGACAAATATTGCTTAAAAGAACATCTGAAGACTAATTATTCAAATCAACCCCTGAAAATGGCGAACCTGTCCACGTAATTTAATTAATTTATTTATCATTCCAAAAATCACTTTAAATATTTAAAAGAGACAAACTATTTATTGGACCATATGTATTTTGTTAGTCCACTAAACTATTTTTTATTGATATATTGTTATTTATGAGATTATTTGTTATATTAAGAATCAATTAGTATTTTTGAATGTTTGATATTTATATAAGTCTAACAGAAGTTAGCAAGTATTAATACTACTTGAAATAAGTGAACATTACTTTTTGTAAAATTTAAATTCCTGATGCTCAAGATTATTGTAGAATTAAGCTAAAATTTGTCATGGAATTGAGCTCTTTACTTTTCCAAACACAGTACACAGCATCGTAAGACTGAGATAATGTATTACTGAAATATGGAACCAACATATTATGAGGCTTTTTTTCATAATCAATGTGAGCTCTAATTTACCACTTTATAATTTGTTTCTCTTGCATTTCCACTTAAAAGTCAGAGTTTTGTGATATCAATACTCGCAAAAGCTTCAATTGATATGTAAGGACAATTGGAATGGTGACTTCTTAAACACATAGTTTAATTTATCAAGATTAAGCTAAATGTATCATGAAAAGTAGTAATAATTTATTATTTTGAAATTGTGCCAATTTATTTAAAATATAACTTAATTAAGTTCTATGATTGATTTAAATGGAGGATTAAATGAAAAATGTAGTATTTTGATTTATATTTATAAGATTATTTATATTACTATGTCTCATTATTGAATGAATATTCATGAGCATTCAGTATTAAGTCTTAATTACTGAGAATTTTCGTGAAAACTGTTTCATTTCAGTATTTGGATATATTATTTCAGTATTGTCGAAACCTGATGAGATGGGTCCAATGTATATTTAAGTTTTATTTTATTTTAGATATACATAAAAAATGAATATCAATAATACAGGACTCAGTGAAGAATAAAAATTAGTTTTAACGTGAATAGATAGAACAGAATGTAACATAATGCATGAAAGGATTCTTTTGTGGCGCTTATTAAACTGTGATTAAATGTATTGATAAAGTTTGTGTAAATAATTTTCATTATGCAAAATTTTTATTATAATGCTCTTAGTTTAGTTGCAAAAATAGAGAATACTATAATTTTTAATATAACATATCAGATGTGTGCCATGATGTATAAAGTATATATTGAGAATTACAGCTTTAAGGATAAACAACGACTTACATTGTATCATTTAAGGTTATAACAAATTTGATCACAATTGAAAGGTGCAATTTAAATATTCCCCAAAATAAAGTTTATGCATATATGTATATCCACATAATTCCTAGGCAATATTAGGTGTTAAAATTCATAACAATTCATATCAGTTATAATGATTATAATTTTGGAAGTCAGCAGAATAGTTTTAAAAAGTTAACATTAAACATGTAGGTGTTTGATAATTTTATCTACTCCTTTGCTAGCCAAGTGATATTGTCAATAGTCAAAGCTTGTTTAGCTATGGCAGTAGAGCCTATAGATAATTATTTATAACTGTATTATTTAGAGTAAATTGTTACATGTATCATACACAACATATCTTTTTACATTCCACTATTTATTTAATAAACTTTTATTGTTTTTAAACTTGTTTGATTCCAAATCCTGTCTAATGGAGAAAAGTTCCCTGAATATTACCATACTCAATTGAGTTTTCCTGATTGAATATGAATTGTTGATTTTTTTTTTCCCACAGCCATAATATTCTAACATATGAGAACTTTTATGAGGCAGTGCCCCCCCCCCCCCCAGAAAAATGTTCTATTCAGGTTCAAATCATTTGTTCTGCCCCAATCACAGTTAAGGGTGTTATAAGAGATGCTCTCCTGTAGAAGCACTGGCCTAGGTCACAAGAACGGGCCTGTCTAGTGATCGTTAAATATTTTTAGTTGAATTCAAAGCTGGCTGTTGGCATATATAAGTGTGCCTGGCAAGAGATATCTTTCAATTCATTGCATCATAACTTTTATGATGAGATTAAACCAATCTAAATTTGCGTTCTTCATTTTAAATATTCTAAAAATGTCATCAGCCCCAAACTGCTGCTACGTATACATTTAGACCAATCAAATCGTGCCTAATCATTGCCCCAGCTAATCAGATTTCAACACGAATTCTTAACTATGTTATAAACCAATGTTCACGGTCTGAGAAACCATATCCACTATAATATTCTCAAGAAATCATTAGAAACACCCATTAGTTACGGAATAGGACGAAGATACCCAGAAATATCCACTAAAGATATTTATTTCAAAGTTTGAAGAAATCTATCTGACAGGTGAGCACATGGCGTTGTTATTGTTTTGATATGACGTCATTTTCAATAACAGATTTTGATTGGTTTAAATATAAGTCAAATAGTCACGTTCATCTTTCAGCAGCATTAATCGGAACGAAATATTTCATACTATGAACATTTAGGAAGTTTTCTGGATCATTTTAAAATTTATTTTCATTTAAAATAAAAATATATATTGAAAATACAAATTATTTGCATTCTATGCTTGAAAATCTTCTTTTCTGTCAAACTTTCGTTTCAATAAAACGCACATGTCAAAGTACCGTCCACGTGACGTAATATTTGTAAACAAACGCACATGGCCTGAAAATGACAGTTCACGGAAAACCGGTACTGAATTTAAAATGGACTGATGGATCTACTCTGACCAATAACTACACTAATGCACTATCTTACACGATTTTTTAATACTTTGTTATTACAGAAAAGACAAAAAGTTAGTATAAAGACTGCTACAGTTGATAAAAAGTACAAAAGCCCTTCAGAAATTTGGCATAATAAAACACATTGAGATAGTGAGAGAAGAGAAGAAGATATGATCAAAATGAAGTGTAATAAAGTAAAGATGATATTGATAATAAGTTGTTTATTGTTTATAACAACAATATCAGCTGATAAACACACAAATAATGAAGATGAAGCACCTGTTATTGGAATTGATTTAGGAACTACTTATTCATGGTAAGTTTTGAATGATGTAGAGATATGTGCTGGTACTGATATTTAAAAAGTAACATAACATACCATTATTTTATTCCAGTGGGTTATAAATTTCCTGACACTTCTGAAGCTTTTTTTCTCATCCACTTACTTTCAAGTCTACATCAAATTTGTCACAAGAATTTCTGGCATTGTGCTTTATTCTCTTTTTAGTGTTGGTGTGTTTACAAAGGGTCAAGTTGAGATTATTGCTAATGATCAAGGTAACAGAATTACACCATCTTATGTTGCTTTTACTGAAGAAGGTGAAAGATTGATTGGTGATGCTGCTAAAAATCAACTGACATCAAATCCAGAAAATACTGTCTTTGATGTTAAACGATTAATTGGTAGAAACTGGGATGATCCATCAGTTCAAAAAGATAAAAACTACTATCCTTTTAAAATAATCAACAAAAATAATAAACCACACATTGAAGTGACTATAAAAGGTGAAAAGAGGATTTTCACCCCAGAAGAAATTTCTGCCATGGTACTTGGGAAAATGAAGACTATTGCTGAACAGTATGTTGGAAAGAATATCACCAGAGCAGTTGTTACTGTACCAGCTTATTTCAATGATGCTCAACGTCAAGCTACTAAAGATGCTGGTAAAATTGCTGGTTTGGAGATACTCAGAATAATTAATGAGCCGTGAGTTTTTATTTAGATCTATCATCCAATTCTTTATCCAATAGTGAACATAGTACTTAAACATCAATTCCAACTTACATGATCTCAACATTATTGTAGGTTTACATACTAATGTGAGCAGAAAGTATTCAGATGTTTACTGTCCTAATCAAATCTTTTACTGTTTTATTACAGAACAGCTGCATCAATAGCCTATGGTTTAGATAAGAAAGATGGAGAATTTAATGTATTGGTGTATGATCTAGGAGGGGGAACATTTGATGTTTCAGCATTGACATTAGATCATCAAGTCTTTGAAGTATTATCAACTAATGGTGATACACATTTAGGTAAGTTCAGACAAGAAGTTTCCGTAAGATGTAAAATCTTTATCCTTCTAAGTTCATGATCATATCCTAATGTTTAGCTTCCAATTATTAGAACTTTTAGTGAAAGGATAAAAGTTCTGCATTCAATAAAGTATTTCTTTAATTTCTAGTGTTGTCATATCAATAGGTTACTGAAGGAAGAAAAATTATTTGGAAAAGCAGATCTATTCAAATGTATATATATGGGCGCAGGGCTGGTTCATTATATTAGTATATATAATAAATATTTTGTTTTTTAGGTGGAGAAGATTTTGATCAGAAGGTAATGGAACATTTTTTGAAATTGATAAAAAAGAAATATGGTAAAGATATAAGGAATAATGTACAGGCTGTGCAGAAGTTAAGAAGAGAAGTTGAAAAAGCCAAGAGAACTTTATCATCCCAACATCAAGCTAGAATTGAAATTGAATCATTATTTGATGGACAAGATTTTTCAGAACCATTGTCTAGAGCTAAATTTGAAGAGTTGAATATGGTAAGTATCACTACAACCTTAATGTTATAATTAAAATCCTTTTAAAACTACATTATGTTCATTCAACGAATGGCACACATTGCACTTTGCCCAATAAATCCTAATAGAATGATGATTTTTTCTCTTTCCTGTGAACTCAATGGACAGCATTCAAAACATTTCAATAACACCATTACTTTCTTCAATGTAGTAATTATACATTTGTATTACCAGGAATTATTCCGTTCCACATTAAAACCAGTTAAGTTGGCACTGAAAGATGCAGAATTGACGGTAGATGATATAAAAGATATTATATTAGTTGGTGGATCAACTAGAATACCTAAAATACAACAGTTAGTTAAAGAATATTTTAATGGCAAGGTGAGAATCTATTCTTTGTAAATAGTGCAGAACACTCAACAAATGATTCTCATATTAAGCTTTGTAAATACACTTGCATATTACACTACACAATCTCATTAAATAGAATTTGTTTATTGGATATGACCTTATTAGATATTGGATATGATTTACTGACTTGATTTTTTGTTGGTTCCAATTAATATAAACTAATGTAAATTTTCAGGAACCAAATCGTGGTGTCAATCCTGATGAAGCTGTAGCTTATGGTGCTGCTATACAGGCAGCTGCTTTATCTGGAGATCAAGATGTAGGTGATGGTTATGTAATACTAGACGTCAATCCTTTAACTCTTGGTATTGAAACAATGGGAGGTGTGTTGACAACATTAATCAAGAGAAATACACCTATACCAACCAAAAAATCTCAGATCTTTTCCACAGCTGCTGATAACCAACCTGAGGTCTCTATACAAATATTTGAAGGTGAAAGGACACTGTCTAAAGATAATCATTTCTTGGGTAAATTTGGACTGACTGGAATCCCTGCTGCTCCTCGTGGTGTACCTCAAATTGAAGTCACATTTGAAATTGATGTCAATGGTATTCTAAAAGTTAGTGCAGAGGACAAGGGTACAGGACAGAAAAATAACATCACAGTCAGTGAAAATCATTTGTCTGGTGAAGAAATTGAGAAAATATTACAAGAAGCTGAAAAATATTCAGAAGATGACAGACAATTAAAAGAAAAAATTGACATTAGAAATGAATTAGAGAACTCTGTGTATAATATGTTAAATCAGATTAATGACAATGAAAAGTTAGGATCAAAACTGAACGAGGAGGATAAAGAAACAATAAAGGAAGTTATTAACGAAAAAACAAAATGGTTGGAAGACAATCCATTAGCAGATATAGATGATCTCAAACAACAAAAACAAGAATATGATAGTGTTGTTCAACCTATTATTACTAAACTTTATCAAAACTCTGGTCACTCTTCAACTCATGATGAATCAGAGCTATAGGTAAAGGAGTCTTATTCAATACTGTGATAACTTATAACCTTCCAACATGTGCCTGTATAAATATAATGTGTACAAGAATAATTTTTAAAGTGCAATAGTATTGTGAAAATCTCTACATGAAAGAATTTGTGAATGATTTTGAAATTGTTCCCAAATAAAAAGTATTAGTTAGATTTCAGTATTATACGAGCAGAAAAGTAACTTTCATTGAATTATCTTAAGGGTAGAATTCATAAGTTCTTGTGGCAGGTTTTCCCATCTTCTACCTGTCCAACTCTTCTGTACAGAATGTTGTTAACTTACAATAATGGACATAATAATCCATGTATATATATTTGTGTAGGTTTTTAATTCATTGCTAGTTAATTTGAATGTAAGGAATTTTGTATGTATGTTATTTATTAAGAGTATATTACAGCTTTGTACATTGTAAAAATGTTTTTATCTTTTACATGATAAAATACATATAAATAATAATCATAATTATGTATATCAAAACACACAATAAAATATAACATTTACTATTTGTTTATATTTTAAAATAATTGATCTGAATAATTCTTAGTAATTCTACCATTCATATCAAAGCAAAATAAACCAATTTATAATAGAAGCATAAATGTTTGCTGTTTGATGTTGAATTGGCTGAATGCAATTAAATTACATCTGCCTTATGAAGTACCATTATGGCAGAACATAAGCCTATCCATAAACCAATTCCCACCTCTCAAGTAATATTAATAAACAGATTGTGTAGCACTTCCATTTATTGTCCAATCCAAATATCTGCTGGAAAACTAACTGGTTTGAAAATGTTCATGGAATCCTCTAGACATAGACTAGGATGAACAAAATATAGCAACCACAGCTTCAGAATAGGGTAGGACATACAAAGGACAAACATGATATAAGAAATTCAACATTTATTCAATATTCTCATTGAAATATTCACAATACAAGTAACAAAATTATTATGGCAAAATATCATTTGAAATTCTGTATGAAAACAAGACACTATTCCTTTCAGCTACCATTTCTAGATTGATATTTAAGTTTATCTCGCATGAATAGGTAACTCTTAATTTCTTCTTAACTCCATTTATAAACATAGTTTCTTTTTCTATTGAAATATATCACACATTGTTTCTCCATGGTTTTCATGAAGCTCTTAAAACATTTTATGTAAACCCGAAAGAACATTTCTGACATTAAAATACAAGCTCAATTTCATCTTTCTATGAAAACATCTACTACCTTGTGTGTATACGATTACATTAAACATTCTGCTAAAAAACATAGTAAATGTAACTAAAATTGAGCACTGTCTCCAGGTCAATGAATTTAGACCAATTTGTAACAGATAATTCTACATTGTGTATCTTATATAATGCTAAGTGTATTCATGACTATAATAGTTATAACAGAAGATTAACAGAATAATGTCAAACATTGTATAACAAATGTTAATATCATAATCTTATACTTTAGAACATTAACAATAACAGTTAGAAATCTAAATGGTTTATCTGCTAGTATCAAGTCTTCATGATTTTTTGATCAGTAAACATTTTCAAGGCATAAATAACTGTAATAGTAACAAGTATACATCTAATCAGTATTAATTACCATTGTTTTCTTTTGACAAAGCTGGCATGAATATTTCATGAAAACTCCTATTTTCAACCTTTTCTCAAAAGATGATTTATTGTGTTTTGTATTATGATTCTCAAAAGAAAATAAAATAGGTTAAAATGAATATCCAGTCTTAAATAAGTCAATATGAGCATTTGTGAAAATTAGACTGTTTACAAACCAAATGGGGTGTCTATATTAAGAATAACTCATCCTATCAAGTGATTTTAGCAATATGTATAGAAATTAATACTGTTGGCAATTGGGAAACCAGACATATTCATAATTCTATATAATATGAGCTAGCTCACATAAAAAAATGAAAATTAATTGTACTTTTACTTCAAAAATCACATAGAAACCCCACTCAAACTCAATTAAATACTTCTACAGCAGTACTGGTCTTATTGCGTTTTCAGTAATTGTAATATTGTCTTAGCTCTATGTAAGTCCTAGAATTAGACATGATATCAAGCTTTTGTCTAGGTTAAAACAAGCTGACTGTTGATAAATAATATAGATTATATAAATTCCTATTATATAATAAGTAATATGACAGATGTATGATTAAATCTGATATAGACTAACACAGCTTGGCTAGACAGTATTATATCATTAGGGTCTCTTATTACTAGAGATAACTCCCTGGAATTGTCTAACCCCCTACCCATACAACTGAAATACATTCATAGTACTACATAATAAACATTTTGAATTTGACCTCTCTCTGACTGAACAGCTAAAATATTTAAGAACAAAACACATTTGATGATTTTATCCAATGACCTTGAACCTTCGTGCAATGGACTGAGATATTCATTTAGGTCATTACGAACAAAAGTGAGCATGCCACCTTTAAAACAAGAAAAGGTTAATTCATCTAATAGACCTCTTTGAAGCTGAAGACTGTCTTATTATTAATGACAATATCCAACATAACTTGTTAAAAACAACTAACAGTTTATAATTTACTATGTCATATAGTTACAATCTTAATGACATAAAAAAACGTATAACGAAGAATAATACCAGGTAATCAAATTAGCCTAATACTGTTGGACTGATTAACTCAATCTTTACATAAATCAGATCCTAATACTATATAAAGTTGATTATCAGCAAATATCAAAAGGTTACTAACAACAATTTTAAGACTCTTTAAAGATATAGAAGGTCTTAGAATACACTTGACCTACAGCTGATATTTGTGTTAAATATGTATGCATTCCGCACTAAAAAACTATATTCAGAATTTTTAAAAAAAGTAGCAACCATGAATCAAAAAAGGGGCCTGTATAATCAATGCTTAAACAAGAAAAAGGAAATTATAAATCATCTTTTGGTGTATACAAAAAAACTCTGCAAAGATTACAAATGTTAAGGTCAATTTAAGAGTTGAGGTCAAGAACATGTTGGCCAAGTTTGAGTGAAATTAAAATCAATTGTGCATTTTAAGACCATTAGATACCTTTAAGAAACTGAGTTGTGAACAGTACATGGCAGAATAAACCAATACAAAATGGGAGCAATGCTTCGTCTTGTATTTAATGAAAGAAACTGACTATTTTCAGTCAAACTTAAACTAATCCATTAATTTATCTGCCTATTAATCTAAAACTTATTTGAATTTGAATCCCATGAAATAAAAACAAGGAAATAACAATAATATAAAGATGCGGGCCCACATCTATCTTTATCAGAATAAGTTTAAAAAAAATAAACAATAAACATCAAATATTCATGTTGTAAACCTTTAATTTAAATGAATTACGCTTACTACATGATAATAAGACCTACCTAGTCTAACAAATTAAATAAATATTTACAGGATTATTATTTTAACAAAACATATAAACAACTTTCATTCATATTTTAACAACAAACATCACCATGTTTTATTATAGGCTATACTTCCTAACCTGTACCTTGTTGAATACTCTTCAATATAAAATCAAACACATTCTTTGGTTGAAAACAACAGTGAATATCTAACAGAGTACAGGTAAAACATTAATAAAACATAGTCCAATCAAACAATATTCGAAAAATCACTATTAGTTCAAATTAACACTAAATCTAACTTAAAACAGATACTTCAGGATTTTGTTCAGTCTGTTGCCTGCGTAATTTGGATAATTCTTCTGCTTTTGTACTGGCATAATGATGGTACATCATTTTAACACCTGTCACCACAGATAGTCTTAGTCTTAAATTATATCGAAAAGAATTTTTCTTGTGCTTAACAGCTCGTTTATATCTTACTTCCAAGTCTCTGATTTTTTGATCTAACAAAGCTATTTGTTGACAAGCTCTCTCAAACTTAGATCTCACTTCCATCAGCCTTTCCATTAAAACAGTCTGATCCATAATTTTAAGTCTATATCACAATGGTCTTCTTCTAACAAACCTTAGACAAAGTGTTCATTACCACACAAGTTTTAGAATGAAGTGAAAATGTTTCTCAAACTAAAGAAAGTCAGCTGTTAAAATTCTATCGTGAACTTTGACACGGATGTAGTTTATTACGGCATTAAAAGAATTTTTTTCAACAAATTCCGTCCTTTTCTGAAATTTCTTCCCTTCAATAACTGCAAACTTCAATGCATCACTTCTTTAGTTCATTTCCAATAATATATTCCAAGAGTTGAGACTCCTTTTAAGATTTACAGTAAATTATATCAAATATTCATCGGAGGTTACAGCTTGTCTAGAAATAAACATTAACAGATATGAAGACGAGGCTGTCAACTCCAACCTTCAACCTTTCACCTCCAAGTAGCACGTGGCATGTCTACTTTCGGTTTGCTGTGACGGCTTTACATGTTTTCGTGGGGCTTAATCGGTGGATAATACGCTTGACCTGGTAGCAACATTCAAATTAACAGCCCGTTGATTATTTGTTAGATTATGTGTGAAACCATGCTTTTAAGTAGATTACCCCATTTAATAGAAACTGTTAAAATTTTAATATCGTAAAAATTGCCCTGTTTCATACGTTTTCTCTTTAATGAAAAGAGTAGTCATTAAATTATATAGCTAATGAACTAATTATTTCTTCAGGGAACTTTATAACATTACATCTGCCCTTCTCTCAGTTTTATCTGAATATCACATGTCTAATTTCTAGACGTAAACCCTTCACCTCGAAGAGTCTTATTATAATTATAAAATTGAAATATACAACTTGGTCAATATCAAGAGTTTATTTTCATCAGTTGAACTTACTAGGTGTCAATGACAAAGGAATATATATTCTCTATAAAAGGCAATTACATTCATTGAATTAAGTATTATTTAAATTACTTAATTTAATGTATTATTAGGTCTACTTAGTTTTATGAATTTATTGGACTATAGACATTCTGTGTTATAGGTTTTGTTTTGACACCAGGTAAGTCCGCTGATGAATAAAACTCATTTTGACTAAGTTTTGAAATTTTATGGATATCTAAAGAGGTAGTATGCCTAAATGACACGAAAACTAGAGCTGTGAACAGCAGTGAGCGTGGTCGGCCCATACCTTTTAGGACCTTTAGTTCTTTACAACCATTCTAAACATGAAATTTGTATGAATATTTTTGGAATTCTTAACTTTTTTATCACTATCAAGTTTCGAGATAAGTTCTTATCCATCCATTAAAAGCTCATTGTCAGCCCCTTTTACCAGATAAGATCTTACGTTACCTCCCTTGAACTGTAAATAAAATAAAACGAATGTTTTACTGAACATGTGGGATAACTTTTGTCAGAAATTGATCATAATCAGCAGCATCATTGGACCCCTTAACACACCAAGTAGCAATTGAGACTTTTACTAACTAGGACTAGGCCCTTTCCGACATGTATAGAACGATGTATTCATTATTTCAGCTTTGAAAAGATACAAACTGTTTTTACCAAATTTGCATCTTGTCATTCTTAAATTCTTAAAAACGAACTATCTCGAAATAAATCAGAACAACTCACATGAAATCTGAACCCTAACGATTATCACACCCGATGAACCAGAAGGACTATAGCCTATATACGAAGGGCAGACGAGGATCTGAACATTAATATCAAGAGGCCTATATTCTGAATACATAAAAACATTTCTGTGAACAGCACATCTCATATGACCCAACGGATTGGTTTCTATCCAGTGACGTCGTTTTGCTTATGGCTTTTGAGAGTTTGACAGAGAAACTGTGATTGTCTGCCACACAAGGCACATTATTACGGATGTATTTCTGGAATGGGGACATCCTTTAGTATTTAGGATTGGGGATCGTGGGGTTAGGCTAGAAGATCAAAATAAATGCAATATTAAAATTAAATGTTAACTTTATTCTTATTTAAGTTATTACGCGCCATTAATATGTCCTTTATACTTTATCTACAGAGGTTGTCTCCATTCATCTTCATTTTAATGATTTGGAGCGAAATTAGCCTGGTTTACATGGTTATTATTGTCATAATAACCTCTAAATCCAGCATCGCCGGAGAAATAACCACCATCGTAACCAAGGTTGTAACCAGGATGACCTTCACCGTAACCAGAATGTTGGTTGTAGTTGGGATGTTCTTGTAAGCTATATTGATTAAATTGGTTGTAGTTTACGTTATTTATTTGTGGTTGAAACACAAAACGTCTCACTAAATAATTATATGGTTTGGTATTGCATCGAACTTCGATTTGTGGTCGCCCTTGGTGACATTTCTGGCAAACGGTGACAGTGTAACTGTTTCTTCTCTGAAAGTGACCCTGGATACCATTACGTACAGAAGCAACCTTAACCAATGGGATAGCATAGAAATATTGTAGAGCGTTCTGGTAATTGCCTTGTTTGTAATAGTTATGGACGATGTGGTTCTTTTCAATCTGAACTTTTCCTGGGTGGAAAGATTGGACGAAGTTGACATTAGGACGACCATAACCATTATTACCATGGAAACCATGCCCAACACGATCTGTATTTAGATAGTTACCAACATAATTATTTCCACCATAACCACCAAATCCACCAAAGCCTCCAAAGCTACCAGCTGAACGTCTCTTCCGAGCACTGGCATCGGGTCCAACGACTGAAATATAAATCAAGATATTTTCAGTATACAAATGATTTTAGAAATATGTTTTACTCTCAGTTCACCAAACAAATATTCATGAGGAAACCGAGGGCGAAGAGTTCCATGTTTTCAATAGAAACTCCGTTCATATAGAATCGACGTATAATTGTATTGTGTTATTCTTCTCAATAAGTACCATTGATATCTGAAACTCTCGATGGTATCAACGATGCCCCTGTTTAACTAAAGATTCACACATTTTTGGTCGATAGGTAGTTCTTTGGCTACAAAAATGAAATACAATTGTTTGTTTAGTTTTCACACTTAAAGTTTAATTTAAGTTCAAGGTTTTGTTTTAGTACAAGTCTTACATCTCACAAGACTTGTCTGCAGGAGAACAATACATTTACCTCCACATAGAAATAAGTCGATCCGATTTTGATTCTTTTCAATTTTTTTTTTCACTTACTTACTCAAGTCCCTGAATTTGAAAAATTTCGAATTTTGACACGATTGCACTATTATTTTTGGTACAATGTGATAATTTAATGTAATAACCAATAAAGTATAATATCAGAGTACGTACGAGGATCCTCTTTTAACTGAAAATGTGATCTATCTTTATACATGTAACCTGGTCAATTAAACATCAATACTTTACGGTCGGGGAGTTGCTTCTTCATTGGTTTCTAAAATAGGATTTCTGTCGACTATTGAATGTACTGGTTTTACTTTCAAATTATACACAATAAGCATAGACTAAACTAAAACTTCTAAAAACATACCGTAGAGTGAACTGAAGTCATCATTTTCTAGAAACTGGCATATTTCACTGACAGCATTTTTCACAAAATCACTGTTGAAATCTTCAGCTAGGACCAAACCTATCGACACGAGAACGGCAACTGGTAAAAAACACCTCATCTTTGTTCAGTTCAGATTCGATCACCTTCCAGAATAAAACCAAGTGATACCAATAGTGGCAGTTCATAGCAGTATTTATAATGTGTAAAAGTTGATCATTAGAATTGAAGTAGTGACTTGAAGTCAATAATCAGTAACATAACGTTACATGGTTACTTGTTGATTCTGTCTATTTGGTCAAGACTACAAGGATCTAAGAAGGAGGAGTAATAAAGGAATTAATTATAGAAGTAAAATGTCGTTTCGATCAAGGGTTCCAGAGGAATTTGTATCGAGAGACTCGGTTGTCAGGACCTCTGCGTTTATGGTTTGCATTTTAGTTTTTTCTTTTTTTGGCTTGGTAATCGCGTTCAAATTATTAATTGAAATGTTGAAGATAGATGGTAAATTTATGTAAGATGATCTACATTAGGTCAATTTGAGTAAGGTGTATTAGGGGTTAATACTACCAATTAAATGATCATTGAGGAAGAGAAGAGATTGTGGTCAATATTGACTTCAGGTCACCGACTGTTAATGACCATTGTTTTTAAACGCAACTCTGAATCATCAATTATTTCCTTCGTCCAAAAAGGAAAAGAACAAAAGTATCTTACTAGGCTTTACATATTAAAAATTAAGAAATCTTAATGACATTTTTTTTATTAACGCCGATACCCTGACAAAATTACCTTACTATACATTTTACATTAGTCCGTTACAGACAATGTGGGCGTAATAAAAACAGAAGTCAAGAAACCTAATAAATATTATAAAATCTTTTATTTCACAAATAAAATGTTTCTGCGGGGTTGATTATTATTATTATTATTTCTTTGACAATAAGAACAGCACCTGCCAATTTTGCAACTATAATTTGAGAGTATGGTGGCTATTGTCTTAAAAGAATTTTCAATTTAAACTGAAGTATCTTTGTTTTAAAATCACATTTTCAAATTTTTTTTTGTGGGTGACAATGCAGTGATTTATTGAATTACTAAACCTTCCTCTATCCAATTACTAGAAATCTCTATGGCCTTTCCATACATCCCAATTTAATTGTTTTTATCTTAGTTTCATTTTATTTAATGTTTTAAGCGCGACATCTTTGATTGGTGTAAAACAAATACTAGGTTATTTACCAAGAGGTAATGGAGGTAAAATCTACTGTTAATTAAATAAAATTCAAACAAAGTCTCTAGAACTTGACACTAATAAACAATGTTTCAAGTATCTTTAGATTCACCCCTTGCTTACCGCTAACGAGAATTTATTTTGGTCCTCAAGTGTCCAACTTCAGTCCTCGCCCATATCATGGCACGCAGTTCACCGCCAAGAAACACCATTTCAAGTAGAGATATTGGTGTGTGAAGGGTCTCATCTGAATTCACTAAGTCAGTTAGTTTGCATGATTTGATTGTTGTATAATGTTGTTTCTTTTGAAACTATTTTCACATCATTGTTCCCCTAGACGTGGCAGGATGAGGGTCCGTACAACAGCAGGATTTTTATACTTTTTATTTTTTTGTGGAATATGTTTTTCTCAAGACCCTACAAATGGACCTACAGAACTACCAGGATCAACTACTCCGGGTTTTGGAAATCAAGCGGAATCGAGGACAATCAGCAAAACGCCACTGTTGGTTTTAAATAATTATAGACCTAGAGTAACATCTGATATTTTGAGTTTTTTAGCAGACATACAAACCAGAACCTTAGAAAATGCTATAGTTATACAATCTGAACTCAATTCTTTAGGTAAGTTTTGATATTATATGACAGATGAAGGAATACGGTAAATAATACGCGGTAGATTTGATACTTGTAAAAATAAAAAAAGTCACCATGTTTTTGGTCCTATTGGCAGTGAAGTCAAAATACCTTCTATACAAAAGAAAAGAAAAAAAAAAAAAAAAAAATGACTTAACCAGAAAGATTCAATTTAAAATTTCTGCTCATCTTTTTAGTATTTGATATGTCTTGGCTAGCGATTGCAATGGGAATTATTCAAATTCTGCTGATCTTGTAATACAGCTCCTCTTCTTAATAAAGAGCAACAGCCTGTAACACAGTGTTATCTACTGTCAAGGATATTAAGCTCCACATCTTCAAAACGAATACCTGTGTTTTTTTTTATATGTATATTAGGGTTATGTCCCTGAAAATAATAGAAAAAAGATGGTAACGCCCATGGTCAAGATGCATGCTGTTTTGACATAAATAAAGATACGATTTAAATCGTATCAATATCTTCCATATCACCCAATACCGAACCTATACCGATAAACATTTTACTTACAATCATGTATTCGAAACGTTTTTAACATAATTTTGACTAGTCACAAGTGTAAATTGCAATTCCATGAAATTCTCTTTAAGAGTTAAAACGTCAAGGATGTAATCCAACATTACGCCCTTAAAGTCATGGTTTATAACGGTTAATAACAATTTTTCATTGTGATTTTCAGCTTTCAGTCGACTTCCATTGGTACCTCAACCTAGAAATTCAGACCCGCTTGCATCCAGGACAAAGCGAGATCTTTCAAGTTCTACTGATACAAATTCCAATACCGTGCCCGGACAAATTCCACCTATTCCAGGAATCAATCCTCGATTTACTGCCTTTGGTCCAAAATCACCAGATGACCCATCTTTAAAAGGCTTGATTCCTCTTCAAAACCTTAGACCGGAAAGCAGGCCACCAACCAGACAAACACCTCCATTTACACCGGGTCAACCACCCAGGGGTCAACCTCTGCAAGTTCCACCACACCAGCTTGAGGAGAAGCAACCAGGTCAGCAACCCACGTTTCCAATTAGAGTGGGACCAGGTGATGTACCCCCACAATCAGCAAACGGTCAACGCCCCCAATTTCAAACAGGTCAGCCGACGAGGGGTCAACCTTCTAGATTTCAACCCGGCCAGCCATTGAGAGGACAACCTTCTGGATTTCAATCCGGTCAGCCACCGAGAGGACAACCCTCTGGATTTCAACCCGGCCAGCCATCAAGAGGACAACCTCCTCAATTTCAAACCGGCCAGCCATCAAGAGGACAACCTCCCCAATTTCAACCCGGCCAGCCCTTGAGAGGACAACCTTCTGGATTTCAACCCGGCCAGCCAACAAGAGGACAACCTCCCCAATTTCAACCCGGCCAGCCAACAAGAGGGCAACCTTCTGGATTTCAAGCCGGTCAGCCATCAAGAGGACAACCTACCCAATTTCAACCCGGCCAGCCATCAGGAGGGCAACCTTCTGGATTTCAACCCGGTCAGCCACCGAGAGGACAACCTTCTGGATTTCAACCCCGTCAGCCATCAAGAGGACAACCTCCCCAATTTCAACCCGGTCAGCCACCGAGAGGACAACCTTCTGGATTTCAACCAATACAGCCACCGGGAGGACAGCCTCCCCTATTTCAACTCGGCCAGCCATCGAGAAGACAGCCTTCTCAATATAATCTCGGAGACAGGCCATATCAACTAGGATCACCGAATAATAATCGGGTCATACCAACACCAACATGGCGTTTACCAGTGTATAATTACCCCAGTAGACACACACCATTCAGAAATACAACAGGATCTTATCCAGGGCCTACTTACATTCCACAACCTATAAGTTGGTTACAAGAATATCCGAATGGACAAAGACCACCACAGGGATTCCCGACTGGACAAAGAATACCACAGGGATATCCTACTAGACAAGGGCCATCACAAGGATTCCCGACTGAACAAAGGCCACCACGGGGATATCCTACTGGAAAAGACTCACCACAAGGGTTTCCAACTAGGCAAAGGCCACAGGTATATCCAACTGGACAAAGAAAACCACTGGAATTTCCGACAGGACAAAGGCCACCACAAGAATTCCCGACTAGACAAGGATCACCACAGGGATTTCCGACCGGACTTTGGCCACAACAAGGATATCCAACTGGGCAAGGGCCACAGCAAGGATATCCTAATGGGCAAGGGCCACAGCAAGGATATCCTACTGGACAAGGGCCACCACAAGGATATCCGACAGGGCAAGGACCACCACAAGGTTTTCCGACAGATCAAGGAAAACCACAAGGATTTTTGACTGGACAAGGACCACGGCAGGGTTTTCCAAATGATCAAAGACCACCACAAGGATTCCAAACTGGACAATTGCCACCACGTGGATTCCAGATTGGTCAACGGCAACCACAGGGATTTCCGACTGGACAAAGACCATCACAAGGATATCCTACTAGACAAGGACCACCACAGGGTTATCCGACCGGACAAGATCCATCCTTTTCTAATGTAGACAATGATCCTTTCGATATGATTCAGACAATTGGTACACGCCAGTCTGGTGACTTTACTGGTGATCAATATGGAAACCAGGGAGGAAATAATCCAGTTCCTATTGCAACAGTAGCAGGTGAAGATGAAGAAGATGTTCCAATCAACAGTGTTTTATCAAATTTATCTAACTATTACCGAAATGGTTTGAATCTTACACCAACCCCAAGAAGGGAACCAAGCTATGCTAGATCTTTATCTGTACTTAGATCATTTGTAAAGGGAGAAACCTATATGGATAGTGGATATATAGTAGAAAATTTCTATACGTACGGAGATTACGAGTTGGCAAAAGAACACTTTAGATCTTTGCCCAATGTTAATGTAACTCAACTGAGAACGAACAGATATACTGGCTTCATGGGTACAATCCAAGATTATCGTGTGACTTTATGTAGAGAGTGTGGTATAGGTGGGAATTATCCACTTGTTGAAATTGTTAAATTAAACAAAGTCTATCCAGGTGCTATTAAAAGACTCTTGTATGTTCCAGGTTATTACCCTGATGTTAATCGGCAATTCACTAACAATCCAGACTCTCCCACTACATAACCATTGTAAAATATCATTTAAATAAAGGTTTTGTGGTTAATATTCAATTGTTATATATGTCCACAGGTAATGTCCTTGAAGCATCACAAATCATAAGGAAGGAAACATTCTTACAATTACTTTAACATAAACCACTAATTCAAACACAAAAAGTAAAATAATGTTCTGGGAGAAATTTAAGGGAATCAAATGTCTTGATAAACATCATTATATATAAATTAAATGCATGTATTGATATTACAAACAGCATGATATTGAACCCATACATATCATATTAGGTTATAAATAGCCAGGAATATATTTCACAATCTAGAGGCACCAAACTATTTAAACAAACCTATGTACCATAACAGTGGGGGCACCAAATGGGAGAGAAGAAAGAAAACTTTTTTTTTTAACCCCACTTTTTTGGTCAACCTGTCTGTCAGTCCGTGGGGTTCAAAAGAAGCTACAATTTTCCATGGATTTTGATGAAACTTCTTGTGAGCAGTGGAATTGACTAGACGTCGTCAAGTTCGAATATGACGATTGAAATGAAGGGTTTTTTTTGGTAAATATAAATGCTATAAGTCAAAGGAAAAATTATTAAACAATGCTGATGTGTGGGCTCATATTGTCTTGCCTGGCAAGCTATCTTTTTTAAAACTGCAAATATAAAAAAAATGCAAGATTTAAGCCCTTTAATTTTTCAGTGACTCGGGACGCTTGGTTTTCTCCAAGAATGGATTCACAAAAGAAATTCGACAGTGGTGCCCCTATCCAAAGTCCTGCAGCCACTAATGAATAATTGTTCTTAATGAGCACTAAGCATATTATTATTGCGTTATTAGCTATGTAGGACGTATTTGCATGCAGATAGCGGAGCTCTTCAGCGCAAATATGATTACTGAGAATTAAGTAATTTAACTATAACAATTAAAAGTATACTACCACTTATGACCAAAAAATGTTAAAACTTGGCTTAAATGTGTCTTTGTTTATTAGTGAACTTATCTGGTGTCAAGACTAAATGACAGAGCCCCTTTATAGTCTAATAAATCCATAAAACTAAGTAATAATCCATTTAACTATGTAACACCCATAGAAAAGTTGTTCAATAATAACTAAATTTAATGGATATGAAGTGTTATATGAAGATTCTATTCTTAAGTCTTGACACCTGGTAAGTCATACTGATGAATATAAACTCTTTGACAAGTCTCAGGTTTTTAAATTTAATGCCCATTTTACAAGATAATATTTCTTTAAATATTGTGTTAGTGCAATATATCAGCCACTGCAGCAAAATAAATAAAACAACCCTTTAGTTTTAAATGATGGATTTACATCATATGACCTGAAATGAAATAAAATAAAAAATAACAGAAATGATAGGATAAAACAAAGGGTTTCTTTCCCTGTTAAATGAAATAGAAATTACAAAGCATATTTCATTTTAAAACATCAAATATTTTATACATTATCTATATTTATCAGGAGACATCATCCAACAAGCCAATATTATCATTGCCAACCATTTCCTTTATGATACCTAGTAGCTATAAAACCCTTACACATTGAATATAATGAGAAGAGACAAACATATTGTCCAGTGATGCATATTTGAGTGTTTATCTACAGAAAATAAAATAGCCATTGAGTGCAGGCCAGACCACACTTTCATGTAGCTTATACTTTTCTTCTTTTTTTCAATAAACTTTGCACTGCACCAGATCTTATCAATTCCAAGCTAAATGCACTAGTTTCATTTTAATCAGGTTGCTGGATCAAGACTTGACTCTCATATATGGAAGCACTGTTTAACACAATCAAAATTTATCAGAATAACTATTGGAAGTCATGTAATTCTGAGATTTTTATTTACATTGGAGTATTAATGAGGGACATAAACTTTTGGATTTCTATTCATCAAAAATATTTTTAATTTTATTTTGTGATTTTAGGCCTATTTGCAATATGACTGAATTTTCTGTACTAATTCAGATTTTGATCTAAATTGTTTTACATCTTGTTATTAGAAGCTTTGTTACATTGTTTGAATCAGTTAATAAAACTCTTGAATTCTGTTTAAATTTCATAAGATTTTATAAATGTATAGAACATCTTATTCATGAAATCAACAAAAATCTAGTCCACCAATAATAACCATTTTACAGTAGCCTACCTTGTACATTTTTTAATTTAAAAACAAGGCACTGAAAGGCATCTTAATAAACTTATTTTACCTGATTTATATTATAACAAATATGGAAATCTTGAATATATATGTTAAGTCAAAAAATTAACAATAATAACATAAACAAACTAACACACTAACAATCAGTCATTCTTTAAATAAAACATTAGTTACTTCACACCTTTCATTCATCATTACCATAACCTTACAGCACTTTTGATGACTTTAGATATTTGTTCTTCTAACCAAAAAGCTCAATGTCAGCTATATCACTTCTCAGATATAAATGATGATGTCTGGTTGTTCAACAATTTCAAATATTACAAATAAAACGCGGGCTTCCAATGAAAACAGTTATATATAGTATTATAAATTAACTGGTAAAGCAAATATTCAGTCAACTATTTTACTGGTTATGTACAAGACTTCTGATATTCAGTCAAGGAAATGAGTACAATCTAAACAATCTCTAAGACTTTTTAAAAGTTGTGATGTAAATTATCTGTTGAAAGTTTATTCATTCAAATAAATTAGGAAAGCAGAGATTTGTTAATATTCTTAAGAATTTATAAAGAAGAAATTTGATTGGAAGACTTCAACGTTTTATTTGGTTGTTTAATCTAATTTTATACCAAACTTAATCAACAATTAGTATTTGTAGTTTTAAAAAAATGATCAAAACTTTTCTGGTGATATTTTTACAGTAAATGTCAAGCGTGTGCTTCACTTTTGTGTTTGACTAAGTAATTAAAATAACTGAACATGGAAGTGTCTAAATATATACAGTCAATGGTAAGATACAAACATTAAAAGAAAGACAATTGGACGGCTTGACCAAATATCACAGGTTCACTTGTTACTGAACCAATATTTACACACTGTAGGCAGAATTTTCTTAACACAATAACACTATTTATCATGGTAATTTGTTTATAACACTGTAACTTTGTTACTATAACACATAACACAGACCTCATGTTGCATATACATACAAATATACATGTTGAAAAGAACTTGACCATTTTGAAAAGTCCTTTGATGAATACTTTTATTACAAGGAATGTGTGTGATTCTATGTCTCTATATACACAATGATAAGATACTGATAAACCCTGAATTATATTGAATGTCTTTACATCATTTGAATGTAAGCATGGAATTTACAGATCATTTGATCTAACTGGTCTAATCCTGAGGCAAGTGTCTGTCTGAAAAATAAAACAGAAGGTCATAAAAATCAAATCACCTATGATGAAGTGATATACAACTTCCATTTTATACATCTTCATTTATATATATAATCGGAGCGATTGAAATTCTTGAAAAATACTTCTGAGACAAGAATGGTGTAGGGGTAATGAAGATATGATGAACAACAAAAACCATCCCTCATTCAAAATATAATGAGCTTTGGTGGATTCGAGGTATTTTTGTTTGTTGTTATAAACAACATTTTATTCATAAGGAAAGGATTGGAGAACAGGCTTACGCCCATGAAATCCCCTCTCCCAGGTTCGAGGTATTTAAATATGTTTCAAACCCCCGCACCCGCAAAGGTGGGAAAATTATATGTGACCTCTCTCCCCAATCCATACCTGTCCAAATATCTATTAGAGACTGGGTGTAGAGTCAGCAAGTTTCGGACTAAGTATAACCTTTCATGATCTAAATTTGATTAAGTTATAGTTTGGAATTAAAGAACCAAATAATTAAAGTTTAAAAAAAAAAAAAATCACTTTATAAATAATTTTATATATATACTGTAAAACTAAATACTACCTTTTGACAGGAATAGAGAAAAAGGCAATTAAAGCTTGAGACGTTATTGGCTTTGGTGACTGAAAAAGATTGAAAAGAAAACCTATTTCACTAACTTATGTTATTGATAATCAGTGAAGAAATACAAGAATTAAAAAAGTCTTCTATATTCGAATATTAATATACCTGAATGAATAAAAAGAAACTTACATCTGCCTGCATTTTAGAGAAGAATGAATTTAAGCTATGAGTAAATGATTCAAAATGAGGTCGTTGGTTAGAAATATTGGTAGGTGATATAGATAAACATCTGTAATTTACAAAACAAAACCAAGTTAATATCTATATTCAATTATTTCTACTGTGTATTATTATAGTATAATAACAATAAATATCAATCAATACCACTTTGATATTTTATAAATGAAAAAAAAATATATATACATGTATACAAGCATTGTATTCAAAAATGCATTTTTTAATCAATAATGAAAATAAAGTTAAACAGTAAACTTACAAGGCAAATTGGTGGCGTAGTTCAGTTATAATTGGAATTATTAATTGTAATATTGAGGTAGAATTCTCTAGATTAGGTAAATTATCACTGAAATTAAATAGTTGTTATCATACTCACTGCACATCATTATCTACATAAATCAATATTGTGAATATAAAAAAGAGAAATATACAATAGTAGATATTTTTTCTTCCAAATTATTGCTTTGATGTTCCTACTCACCTACAATCATGTATAGCTGACCAAATAACTTGAAATCTGTCTTGTACACTATTTAATAAATCTTCTTCACTTTCTTCAGGCTGAAACATCAAATACATAGATTTATAACTTTTAACAAAACATTTGGTCCATCTTGCGGCAGGCTTACTTCAAAGCAAAATCAATCAACCACCCTTAAATACCAGATATGCTATATAAGCAAATATGGTTCATACTTAAAGGACAAATTTCCAGTAAGTTTCATAGATTGTTACAATAAGAATGGAATTCAAATAGAAATGATATAATTTGGGTTTATGATCATGATACAAACCACACCTAACAATGGTGACTAACCTGTGATTGAACAAGAGATTCTGTTTCATCTTTAACTGGTGTAGTAAAGGTGACAGTTTTAGGCTGACATTTTAACAATAACTTATTGAGATTAGTTTTACTTTCTTCTAAAACTCCATTATATCTAGAAAATATCATTTTTATTCATAATATAAATTCAAAAAAGGCAAAGTACAAACACATTGATTAATGCAAAAATTATCTATCATGCAAATTGGCAGGGTAGGAAAAGAAACCAATACATAATACACTGTATGTAACCATTATGTCTTTGACTATGCATCAGATCAAAGTAATTTAAATGAATGTTTCTATAATGATAATAAATTGTAGTTAGAATTGATGCAGACCTTTCTCTCTTCTCACAAACAGTTAGAAACTCTATAATATGTTGTATTAATGTCTCAATTACTTCTAGATCTCTCACTAAAACAGATAATATGTACATGTGAAACGAATGAAACAAATTCTTCTGCACCTTGGGTCTTTAGAAAACAAAAAAGAGAGTAGGCTAAAGCTTTTCTTGCAAATATCGTTCTCATGACACACCATGTACCCGTCTTCATCATCAATATCAGAGGTATAAAAGTAGGGCAAACATTATTTTAAAGGTCAAGCCTCAATTAACTAACATCAGTGCATTACCTCTTACATAAACTAAATTCTAATCCTTAACAAACTATAAGGCTGTTTGAAGTATATGCTGACTCACCTGTTTTATACCTCAGTGAAGTGACTATATTATCTACTACAGTCTTTTTACGTCTATCTAATACTAAACCAAATACACCAATCCAATGTCTGAATAATGTTTTTAGTTGTTTTAAAACTTTGTTTAATAATAGAATTTAATAATGAAATAAGCAATATTTGAACAAGAAATTCTAGATATTAAGTTAAATCAATATTAACAAATTGTATTCAATTTTAAATCTGTTTTTAACAGATATTACATATTATACAAAACTTACTTCTGAATTGACTCCATAATATCTAGAGCAGACCAAGGTGGTTTCCTTAGTACAATACATTTCCTGAAACAAGGATATATAAAACAAAAATTCATGGTTATAAACTTATAAATTACAGGTAGTATAGGCTTACTAGTTCTATCAAATTTCTGACAACTTACTTTAAAGGGATAATAGGCGTTAGAATACACTCGTCCTACGGCTTATATTTGTGTTTAATATTGACTATTAGTTAAATAAGTATTCCATTCAGTTTGAGAATAAAAGCGTCTGGTAAATCAACGCTAAAACATCATTGTGCAATTCAACAGTAGGGGTCAAGGACGCGTGAAAACCCACATGTTAGAGTTACTTCCCTTTATATTTTACAATTTGAAAATCGCTTGATGGATGTTGCTCAAGCGTTTTATGATTAACTACTTTATTTTGGGGATTTATCGGATTTTAGAGGGATTTTGATGTATAGGTATGACACCAGGTAAGTCCACTGATGGATATATACTGTTATTGTCCAAATTTGAACTTAAATTTTTATGTTCGTTCTAACGCCTATTATCCCTTTAATAACACTTTGAAACCAGGTTAAAGACTTTCATATTTGAATTTTACATGATAATATAGGATTATGCCAAAGAGAGAACTCTCTCAGAAATGATTAAAAATAAAATCAATTACCAAATATTATTGTATGCACTTTTCATTTCAGTTTCTAAAACAACACTTAAACTTCTTTTAATTTCTTCTTTAACAGTACAAAGTATCTCATCAATCTACAAACAAACATAAATAAAGCAAAATCATTCAAGCTAGGCTATTCCCTTATTGTTTAAACTGACTGAAGGTAAAACTTTATATGAAGTAAATATCTGTGCATGCTTTAACATAACCAGTTAACTTAACAGCAATATTACAACAATATTTTTTTTAAGTAGAATTTAGATATTCACACAACTAAATAACAGTAAGATCACCAATATAGCTTGTATCAAAAGAAAATGAAAATAACAAGAATAAAAGGATATACCGGTAAATAGATTGTTAACAGTAAAATGTATTGTTTATACAATGTAATTACCAGTTTTCTTTCATTAAACTGTGATAACGGTTGTTTAGGTACCGGTACTGTTTTTACTGATGTTTTATGTGAAGGTTTAGGTACAACAGTTTCAGTCATTTTGTTCACAATCTTCTTTTTAAACTGTGATTCTGTAATAGAAATAACATCACTGATTTACTCAGTTATAGTAGGTATATATTAACTACCAATTGGTAAGAGCTCAACTAACCATTGATTAAGGATAGATTACAAAAGAATGTGGAGGTATACTGTAGAGATTGCATGAAACGTGCAAGAAGGAGGGGTTCAGGTTAAAAGAAATTCCATGTCACTAACCTTTCTGAATAGTCTTAGTCACAGGTTTACTTTCCACAATTCCATTCAATGCAGCTAAACCATTGAATAAATCCTAAAAACAAGGGCCTGGGAGATTTAAACAGTTGCTTTCTATTACAATACTTCATTTCTTAGAGATTAAAAAAATCAATTAAACTTTACAGATGATCAGTTTGTAAAATGGCCTTAAATTGTAGTTATTAGTAGAGTGCTTGAATTCTAGTTTAAACAAAATAAAATTTGTCCAACTTACATTTTTGGTAAAAGCTGAAATATCTGATATTGTAGCTTTATTACACAAGTTGAAATCATCAGACAATAATACTATTTTACTATTAGGATCTATAATAACAAATATAAGTTTCAACTGAGAGGTTCTGACACTTTAATTTAACAAAATATAGACTTACAATTCCAGTTGTCAAGTAGCACTTGTAGCTATGTTACCCAGAGACAAAAATGCCTGAACAAATTCTTAATATTTAGGGTTATGAAAGATAGCATATGTTGCCAAATTAGGACATCTTTGACACATGGCTGGTGAAACATTGAAAGACAAGGTCAAATGCTTTACAGAATATATTAAAATATTCAAAAATATTACTTACATTTATGTGTATATGAAAAACAACACTGTAAAACTCTATCATCATTACACTCTATTGTAAAATTATCTAAGATAAGTCTAGACTACAAATATACCATCAATGTATAATATTAATTGACTGTTTTCAGTAAATTTATTTGATAAAAAGCCTAGTTTTTTTTAAAAAAAATTACAAAAACTGAACTCTATTTCATTAAAAATTAATTTTATAAATGTCTGTTTGAGTGTGATAAAATATCAGTCATATAATAATATACCTACATCTGAAGCTGTCTGACCCAATACTCTAGGGTGTTTATTTTGTAAACAAGAATAAAGAAATTTGACAGCTTTCATTGCTTGAAACTTGGTAACTTGACTCTGAAATATGCAAAGATTATTAATATCTAAAAACTTCTTACATCAATAATCAGAAAATTTGAGGAGATGAAATTGTGGATATTATATTCAGAATATGTAACTCACTATACAGACTGTATAGACTACTTACCACAGTATGTTTTGATTTGCCATCTTTAATAAAGTCTAATTCTTGCATTACTACCCATGGTATAACAATAAATGGTAAACCAAAATCTGAATAGAAATCAATTTAATCAATTATGATGTATAAACCAACTTCAATGTTTAACAAGCGTTGGTCATACCAAGGATTTCAAATGAAGAAAATATCGACATAAACTACAGATGTTGAAAACACATTTAAGTTCATAGTTAATCAATAAATATATAATATTGTTTTATCAGTCATATTATTCCTATAGCAACATTCATCCTTGATCATCCAGACATATGATCTTCAAATGTATTTAAGTATTTCAAAAATATATTTTGAAACAATTGTCTCAAATAAGAACGAGAGAGAACAATATCAACATTGTAAATATCAACTGACCTGTTATTATAGTTTCTGTTAAATTCTGTAGAAATTTCAAACTCTGTATCAGTATATTTGTATCTATTATTATAAATAACCTATCTTTATGTGCTTCTTGTACTAAATTACATTCACTATCTTGTTTTGTTAATGTACCAATTGCCTACACAGAAACAGAGTAAGACATCTGAATGAATAATATTTTAATGAGAATTTATTTTCGTCTGTTAGTGTATCTGGATAAAAATACATACTCCTTTTACAATCATCATTTTGAAAAATTAAATAAGATTACATCAATACATCTAAACTTGTATCTTGAGCATGACACAATTAATTTGATACGTAAGTCTGGCACAGAACTCAATCATATCTTATTATTGTGATAATGTATAAATCCAGTCTTACCAGTTCAGGAATAGCACTAACTTCTCCTCTCACTTCTTGAAGCTGTGAAAGATAAAATAACAACATAATATAGGATCTATCTCATTTCCAGGTACAAAGATTAACTTGGTAACAAAAAAGCCTTTATCAAATATAATTCTTACATCTACTATCATCATTTCTTCTTCTTGTTCATCTATTTCCATCTCTTCCTCTTCATCTTCACCTAAAGTTACTGGTGTTTCTGGTCCAACTTGACTGTCATTACCTTTAACATAGTGAACAGATCATATCTGAAGAATTGTGCATTATTTAGAAAGTACCGGTATACTATGTGATGTATGTGTGTTTGAATCATGAAATATAGTTAGAATTAGTAGTTTATGAGTTTTAAAACCAAATTCTCTTGAACCCTGTCTACCAGTTGGTTCTTCCAATATCTTGGCATCTATTACACTGTGTCGACCTAGACAATTAGGTAAGATGTTTTTATCTTGAAAAAAGTAAAAGCATTATTTTATTATGTCAATATTTCATTTTAGTCTTGACATAAGTACTTAAATGAAAAAACGTATGGGTGATGAAAACTATAATACTATACCTATTGTTGAAGCTATCAGTAAGGATGTAGGTTGTATTGTAGTTACACTACTTTTAGAAGAATAACCACTATCTGTAGGCTGGTGATCAAATGTCAAAATAACTCTTCTATCTTTACTACCAGTCATCATAGTGGAATCATCAGACTTACTAGACGTTTTAGATACAGGACTAGGTGGGAAGTCAGTAGTTAATGGTTCAGTTTCAGAGATACTATTTATCCAATTTTGAATCTGATGTTTCTTTGGTGCAGGAAGATCTGAGTTTTCACTATTATCATGTTCACTTCCATCTTTTTTCTTGATTAATTTCAAACGCAGATCACTTTCTGATAGAACTTGACGTTTATCTGATTGTTCTATTATTCGTTCACAATTATCTTGAATATACACTTTGACAGTATCTCTGTCTTGTTCAAATCTTTTTGACTCTGTGATAGATTCAGATTGATTAATCACAGTTCTTTTGAGTGTTACATCATCACCTGAACACTGTCCTAATCTAAGTTTACAGTTTAATCTTTCTAGTGAAGTAGAAGATGGAATGTGAACACTGTCCAAGTTTGATGAGCTTTGATTAGTTTTAAGTACAAATTTGATAGGTGAGTATTTTTTCTTTGATTTAGGTGAGTACTGTTCAAGTGAGTTTTCTTTTTTAAGGCTGTTTAATGTACCACAAACTGAGAATGACAAATTACTAGAAGGATGAACAGATAAATCATTGTCCAATTTTCGTTTTTGCGGTTTTCTTGGTATCTGATTTACTTTCTGTTGACTAGAATGAATACTAGAATCTTCACTATAGTTTCCTCTGATTGAATTCAACGCCACACTAAATGATGAGTTTGAGCATTTTCTCAAAGTTGTAGAATCAGTGTCAGTGTTACTTGGTTCTAAATCATTGAACGCACTAAACTTTGAATTAGTTTCTGATTTTAGCTCCTTGGTGGGTTCACTAGTTGTATTTTCCAAATCAGTTTCTTCTTCTTCTTCTTTTTCTAGTATTTTTTTCTGAAAATCAGTCAAGGATGGTTCTTCAGCATCTGTATCACTTTGACTTGGTCCATCAGAATCAGTATATGATGGGGAAAAGTCTTCCTCACCAAGACCAGAGCTATCTTGACTATATTTTGGAGGTTTGGAAATTTTAATTGGTGTTATGGGAACCACACCAGATTTTTGTAGTTTCTTATTCAATTCATCTGGAGGAACAGAAGCTAGATATTCTTTCTACAATCAAAATATATATTTATTTTACCATTTCAATAAGAAATGCCCTACGGTTGTTAAACTGAAATTTTCACAGTAGCAGAAAATCAGAATAGTTAAAATGTCAACTTATCAGCATAGAAGTATGAAACTAAAATCTTGTATAAAATCAACAGTATTTTCATTTTAAGAATTTGCCAAAACAACTTCCCAGATTATATGACTTACCTGTGAAACTAATGTAGGTTGCTCCCATGAGGAGGCATTCGTTCTGGTATTAAAATAGTACACTCTGTCAGGGTATGTTTTAGATGTCTTCACTACCCATCCAAATGGTAAACATTTCTTAGGGGGTAAAGCTGGCTCTGTTTTCTTCATTTTCTAATGTCATATTCAATATCTAGAGCAAAAAAAAAAACCTCAAATAACAGAACAATTCTATTCAAATATTCATATTTGTTATTCCTGCAGTTATAACTCAAACCATGCTACCCTACCAAAATGAATGAAAATCAACCTCCTCTCATATGTTCAATTAAAATAATGTAAAAGCCCAATGTAAACATCCCCACAATATAGATATATAAGCCTCATATTAAAATCATTATCATTTATCCTCTTGAACAAGCATGCTGAAGAAACCGGGTTGGTAAAATTTCCATATATTTCTTGCCTATATTATGTACTGCCACTGGTGGTACTGGACATCATAGTTCATAATGTTAGGGTTTCTTTTGACACTGTATTTCACATAAGGAAAGACTTGTCTCTGAAATCTCTCCCTACCTATGCCTACTAGTGCTATAACAATTTGTCAGATACTCTTACTGTAGATAGGACCTACAGGCATAATTTCCATAATTTCACACTGTATCCAAATCAGGTGCAGAAAAGTAGGACATTACAAACCTTTAAAGGGGAATATAAACCTCAGCCATTTTGAAATCTGGTTAAAATTTTATCAAAATTTATTTCCTAGCACGACATCGAGTCAAAATGGGAAGATTAACGATTAAAATCAAAATTTTTAGGAAGCAATTTTTTTAAACTTCAATGTGCACTTGATGACCCCAAATTCTCTCTGTCAAAATAGTTCAAAATTAAAATTACTAACTCTGATAGAAAAGGATAACGACATAACTGAACACTCTCAAAATTACTTCTACATAACCCCCCATAATCCCACTGCAAACAAATCAAAGCTTATTTTATCAAAATACATTAAGATAGAAGCACAATTCCCCAAGTTATCATCAAACAAATGGCAGATTCGTATACAAATCAACCTATTTTACTCAAAATATGTGTTATTGCTCATTACAAGGTATTTTGTGCACACTCAGTTCAAACTTTATCACCCGTCGTGTACAAATACGCAATTGCAAGAAAAGACAGTTTCAATAATTGTTTTGGAAAAAATGATGTTTAAAACCAAGAAAAACTAGAACTGTGAACAGTACGGAGAGTGGCAAACAACCCCTATGGGGCCACTTTATACAAGGTATGTATGGACAGCTTAGGTCAAGTACATTTGACTTGAAAATTATTAAGGTAATTGAAGGTCAAGGTCACTTGATATAGCCTTTTGAATTTAAAAAAAAACTAAAACGGGTACAAAAAAATTGTTGTCGACCATTATAGGCCCATGTGTGGATAGCAAAGGTCAAGAACATTCTACTTGTAAAAATTCAGGTTCATTGAAGGTCAAGGTCATTTGATATAGCCTTTTAATTTAAAATAAAATTCAATCGGGCTTAAAAAAAATTAAATTTGAAAATGAAAATTCTATTCCCTACAAATTTTAGATAAAGTAACAAGGTTTCAAAAAACACCAAAATCGTAAAAATCGGAGAAAAATTTTATTAAAAATTTTGCTAAATGTCACCGTTCTGTGATAACACATAAAGTTTCACTTCCGGTTCAAATTTTTTCCTCTAATTGGGTTCTAATTGTTCCTGATAGTTTATATGTATAGATTTTGTACTCATTTCTTACATACACCGGAGGTTGGGTCACCCAATGTGGTTCTGAAAAACAGTAAGTTCTCAAGCACAAACCGGAAGTGGTAGAAAATTTTTTATGATGTCTTTTTATTTCTATATTCTGTAATTTTAAAAGCGATCGCATAATTAGCAACAAAGTTATGCAATTATGCATATTATTATTATGAAATTTCTTACGTCTGATGCATAAAAATTTTAGTTATAAATATTCATTTTCTATTCCAGTATGTATCTTATCGCATTTTTCAAACCAAATTTCAATACCATTTTCGAGTTGAGCGTGGTAGTTTCCCAAAAAAAAAAAAAAAAAAAAAGTCTTATGCAAAAAAAATTCCTAATTTGCCACTCAAAAATAAAACAGCAAAGATAAAACAATTAGGAAACTGTCAACACAAATAAATAGATCTCAACTATATTTCCAGCATATGTGTTTCCCTGAAGTGAAAGGGCTCTTCCTGTGCTAAAATTTGTGACACATGTAATCTAGCCAATGTCAATGTTTACATTTAAGTTAGGAGAAAAATTCAGATTATTAGTTATTCAAAAAAAAAAATTTGTCAATGTGATTATCAATTGATACCAAAACATGATGATAGCCGAAAAATAACACCATTTTACCTGACCATTATGTATGGTAGCTATCTAAAAATAAGTGACAAAATAGTACAACAAGCGGTTGCCTAGCAAGATATGCCCACTTTAAAGTATATTTTCTGTTTAAACACAGGTTGAAACTCAAACATTATTTAGGTCTAATCCAAACTCTCATCAATATAAATGTTCACACCAATCAGATGAAACCTTTTGCATTTACTAGCTAATTTTCATGTGTTTGGACAAAATCAAGGGCAATAACTCAAAAAAGTTCAGATGTAAACTGTTTATCACGTTCACAAGCCAATTTTGACGCGTTTTGACTAAGTCAAGTGCAATAACTCAAAAAAAGTTCATCGAAAAATCGCCAATTTCGAACTCGTCCGTAATCTTATCAATATAAATGATCACAGCGAGTTTCATTCAAATCCAATGAATATTGTAGTCTCTATCGTGTTCACACGCCAATATTTTGACTCAAGTGCAATAACTCAAAAAAAGTTCATCGAAAAATCACCAATTTCAAACATGTCCGAGATCTCAACGATATAAATGATAACAGCAAGTTTCGTTCAAATCCTTTGAAAACTTTAGTCTCTATCGCGTTCACATGCCAATTTTGCACGTTTTGACTTCGTCTAGTGCAATAACTCAAAAATTTCAATTTCAAACTCGTCCGTAATCTCATCCATATAAATGATCACAGCAAGTTTCATTCAAATCCGATGAAAACTGTAGTCCCTATTGCGTTCACACGCCAATTTTGATGCATTTTGATTAAATCAAATACTAACTCAAAAACCGTTCATCTAAAAATCACCAATTTCGAACTTTTCTGGGATCTCATCAATATAAATGATAACAACAAGTTTCATTCAAATCCGATGAAAACTGTAGTCTCTATCGTGATCACAAGCCAATTTTGACAAGTAATTGTGGACCGACAGCGGTGACGACAATTTACGACCACTAATGTGGGCGTATAAAAATACAATTTTATTTTCATGCTTTGTTTAAATAATTTAGGAAGGAAATCAATAACTTTGTTGAACTTTTGAGTGCCATACAAATAATTTATTATTGTATGAATGGACAGTTGTGTATTGGTTTATTCCAAAGGTTCATGCTAAACAACTTGAATAAAATACATTCCTTGGCCTCCCTGTTCATTCACAGGGTTGCTTAAGAAAATGAATCTAGTTTTCTACAACTCAAAAGTAAAACCATTTTGCACCTGCTTTGATAAAACTCATAGGCTTCCTTTATACTACTAAGCTATAAACAGCACCCAAAAAGACTCTGATAGAGTGGGCCTACTAAGAAAATCCAATTCACCTGAAGGACGGGGACAAAGCAGTAAATAACTCTCAACATTTTTAATGATATTGATATTAATGGATACAGCTTTTGCACCCCTTATAGTGATGTTTGATAGAAAGAAGTCTACTTGTAAGTTAAGATGACACAAAGACTTAATGCAGGTATAGGATTAGACATAGATTCTGAAACTATTGTAATATGGTATCAGAAAAACATCACAACCTTGCGTAGACTATAAGAATGATGTGTTTCCTTGCTCATCACATGCAATACTCTGGCAAGAACAGGCATTTATTTAAGAACCCTTGAAAGAAATCGCTCCAATATGGAAAGAAAACTGGTTGAAAATTTTGCAGAAAAATATTGAGCTACCATCTGGGCAACAGCCAATGATAGTACTGTTGTTGTCAGACAGCAAAGGCAATCATTTAACATTTTTGGGTTTAATGTCCTACACTTATGGGCTAATGAAGACGGGCAATGTCAAGCAGTGTGCAATGAGGGATATTTTGCCAGGACAGCGGCATTAGCCTACGCTTTTAGCGATTTCCATCAGTCGAGGGATCTTTAACATGCACAGACTGTAGCACGACCAACAGTTGCATATGATTTTGGAATACAAAGATGGGATTCATCCTAGATGTATAGACCACCATACTCCTTGCAGTCCTTGGTGTAAACAGTAGTCCACAAAAAAAAAATGGCTGACTAACTGAGATATTAAGAGTATTTTGAGTTAAAGGGATAATAGGCGTTAGAATACACTCGTCCTACGGCTTATATTTGTGTTTCATATTGACTATTAGTTAAATAAGTATGCATCCCACACTTTACCAAATTTTAAAAAGCCAAAATAAAAATATATTCGGAATTTAAAAAAAAAGTGAGCCAACGACGATTCCATTCAGTTTGAGAATAAAAGCGTCTGGTAAATCAACGCTAAAACATCATTGTGGAATTCAACAGTAGGGGTCAAGGACGCGTGAAAACCCACATGTTAGAGATATTCCTTATCATTTACGACGGATTTTAAATGCTAGATGGCTGTAGCGTTAGATCAACGTGCTATATTTTGGGATTTACGGAAGATGGGATTTCCTAGATGTATAGGCACATACTCCTTATCTGGATTAAACGTATGTCCAAATTTGATGAATTAAAATGTTATGACGATATTAAGACTATTATTTTAAGTTTCCTGTTGAATTTGATTTCTGCAGATTCTAAGACTGGGCTATTCTTTGGTTATGTAAGGTTTGATTCATCATTAAAAAAAATACTGAATGAACAAGGCTCTCTTGGTTTATGGGAGTTAGTGAAAACCTCAAATTTGGACGAAAATTAATATTTATATTTGCTAAGTTCTTTTTATTAAACTAAAAAATCATTTATCTAAATTATCATTTTTACAGTGATTATTAGACTTGTAGCACATATTGATGCTTGTTATAGCTTGTTCACATAAATAGGTAACTTTTTATAAAAGTAAATATGGGCAGGGACTCCAAACTTTTGAGCAAAGACTAACCTAAGGAGGAGGTAACTCTTTCCAATAGGACTGGTAAATATCCCCCTGATTACACCAATCCTAAGATAAAAGGAAAATAAGCATGTCAACTATTTAACCTACTGTTGTATATATCAGCTACTAATGGAATACACCAATAGGTCGAAAAAGTTGTAAATTATCGAACCTTTCTACAAAAATCATTGCAATAATAGAACACGTTGCTGCTGAAGCAAAATTTACCTAAAAAAAATTTTAAATTTTCGTACAAACACTGTCTTGATATTCACATAAAAAACGAAACAAAAATTAAAATACAAGCACAATTGCATTAGTATTCAAAATAAAACACCATAGAAAATATAGTCTTCATGGAAACGATTGAGCTTCCACGTCATTGATAGTTACATGTTGTGAAGATCATAATATCTTTACAATTTGTGCTTTTTTGTTTACATGATTTCAGATTTTGATTGATAGCCTATTATTGTTTGTCGTCATTTTGCTTTATATTTCTAATATCAATAAAAATCGAATAAACATTATCAGGAAGATTTGTTTTCAACCTAAAATGCAGAAAGAGATCGAACATATTGTATAATATTTAATGCAGAATGTCATGTTTACGACATATGAAAATGAGCAAAATGGCCGCTTTGAGTGAATGTTCAGATTTGTGCCACATGAAATAAACAAATAAAGCCTCCACAAATGTATCAGTAGTCCTGTCGTGATGTCTTCTTCATACAGGAAAGAACATCTTTCCATCAATTTGGGATTTGACCCGATACAACAATACGATATCAACAAATCTAAAAGGAAATCAATCATAAGGGTGAATAACCAATACTTTTTAATTTTGAGATTTTACGATGTACATTTCATTTTTATTCTCTCAAACAATATTGACATGAATGGTTAATGGGATAATAGCCGTTAGAATACACTCGTCCCAAGTCTAATATTTGTGTTTAATATTGACTATTGGTTAAATAGGTATGAAGGCCTATCCCAAACTTGATGAATTTTCAAAAAGCGAGAATAAAACTATATTGGGATTTTTTCAAAAAAATGAGCAAGCGACGATTCCATTTTGTTTGGGACTGAAAACGTCTGGGAAATCAGCGCTTAAACATCCTTGCGGCAAATTTATATGTTAGAGTTACTTCCCTTTATAATAACAATTTGAAAATCGCTAAATAGATGATTAAGTGTTTTATTATAAACTAGATCTACTTGATTTTGTGGATTTATCGAATTATAGAGGGATTTTAATGTATAGTGATTATGCCAGGTAAGTTCACTGATAGATATATACTGTTATTTGTCAAGTTTGAGTGAAATTAAAAAATTATGTTTCTTCAAACGGCTATTATCCCTTTAATGATATTTGGATTTTATGTTAGCCTTAGCTGGTTATACTATCTTTGGTGGTTTCTTATATAAATGAACGAAGGTTAAAGCGGTCTCTGATAGCTATTTGGACAGATATGTCTGAGGGAGAGTCAGAAAAACTAGGCCCCAAAAACTTAAGATTTTCTGCACCTCCGTGGGTGCGGGGGTTTTAAACATGTTTTTATAGTTAAGCAAATATTTAGACAACTATATTTATTAAAGAATGGGCTTTATTTTCTTAGATCAAACTAAAAGAAAATGTTTTCTTTGTTTTTAGACCTGGCGAAGATTGTCTAGACTACAGAGATCATGTATATGTTTGATGGCTATTTTGGGACTTGTGTGTACTGGTTATGTGGTACCTGCTATATACTCAGATTACAAAAACATAGAAGAAACTAATCTTGTGGGTAATCGTAATAGATTCAATATTCCAGTTACAGATATTTTAAGCCAAAATGATCACATGAGATATCAAAGGGACAAGGCTGACAAAATTGAAAGCTTGCAGAGAAAGGCTAAAGAGCAGTTGAAATATATCATGGTTTGTAAACTTCAAAAGCTCACATAATAGCATCTAACCCCAATAAATTGTATTCAAACCATTGTTACTAACCATGGGCAGCTCTTAAAAAACTTAAATCAAGGAATCTGGGAATTGTGTGAAAGATGGTTAGATGATAACTGATTTTTTTTCAAACTTCTTTGCAAAATACTGGTATTAATTTTGGGAAAAGACTTGACTTTTGTGTCTGCTTTTATATGTAGTTATACTTAAACCTAATTTGTAAGATGCCTGGAAACATTTTTGCTCACTTTTATTGTATTGTGAAACAAAATGATGCATTCTTCTATTAAAATTTGGGGTGATTCTCTTTGTCAGGATTTTCATACAGCACATGAAAAGTTAAATTTGAAATACCAGACACATTTGGATTTATATATTGATTTTTTTTTTATATTTTATCTAGTCAATGTCAATTAAAGACATCCTTTGTAGGTACAAAAGAATTGGTTTATTAGACCACTTTAATATCAGTTTGTTTTGTTAATTTCCTGAATGATATATGTTTTTAGGCTAAAGTAAATCGAAATGATAAGAAACATGTGATTGAAATGGGTAAACCTATTGTTCCACCTCATGAAAAAGTTGAAAATAAAGCTGATGTTTTGCCACCACCAGTTAATATTGGAAATGCTGATAAACCAGTAGAAGTAAATGTAAGCAAAATTGATTTATGGCTTTTAACTATAATCACAGGTCTAATTAGCACATGTTCATTGGTATATGTGTTAGTTTTATTCACACTCAGTATTTAGAGGGATAAAGACCAATCAGTTAAGAAGCTTTAAATAAAAAATGTATGCATCAATATATATATTTTATGAAATACATATATAATGACTATTCAGATTGTTCAAGTCCATTGTACGGTCTATTTCAGGAAAAGCCATTTGAAGATGCTAAAGCCGAAGAATTTCTCAAACCTTTTGTCTCTGATTTTGATTTTTTCAAAGGTATGTTGTGGATACTCAGATGTACTCAAGAGTGTTGATGATACCTTGAGTTAAAGTGTTTGGTTGTTTTTAATTGTTGTAAAATAGTATTTGCATACCAATTGCTTGAAAGATATTAATAAGCAATTTTGAATGGATTTTATATTTCAGAAAGAACTGAAACAGTAGAACAAAAGGCAGTGGTGACAGCATTTCGTGAGGCCTGGACAGCTTACAAAACACATGCTTGGGGTAAAGATGAACTGCGACCTATTAGTAAATCACATAGTACATGGTTTGATATTGGTTTGACTATCGTGGACTCTTTAGATACATTGGTTATTCTTGGATTAAAAAAAGGTACAAGGATTTTCTTTTAGGTATCCTCTATTTTGAGAGGCGAGGTCAATTCTGAAGTTTTATTTTGGAAATTTAGAGCAGATAATTAAATAAAACGATATTTTTTTTAACTTACCTTCATCCTATTTTGAATTAAGCTTCCTACCATGTTTGTTCAGGTATGAGTCAATATCCATGAAGCACCTGTAAAAATTATAAGTAATACAAACAATTTGTTGTTCATTATGCAGTTAGTATAGTAAAATAGCATACTCTATTATAAGAGATACAAAGAGAAGAGATACAATAAAAGTAGAACAACATACTCTACTAAAATAGATAAAATGAAAGTAGTAGAACAACAAAGTCTACTAAAATAGATACAATGAAAGTAGAAGAACAACATACTCTACTAAAATAGATACAATGAAAGTAGTAGAACAACATACTCTACTAAAATAGATACGATGAAAGTAGTAGAATAACATACTCTACTAAAATAGATACAATGAAAGTAGAAGAACAACATACTCTACTAAAATAGATACAATGAAAGTAGAAGAATAACATACTCTACAAAAAAAGATACGATGAAAGTAGTAGAATAACATACTCTACTAAAATAGATGCAATAAAAGTAGAAGAACAAGAATTTTCTTACTAAATAGAAACAATGAAAGTAGTAGAACAACATACTCTACTAAAATAGATACAATGAAAGTAGAAGAACAACATACTCTACTAAAATAGATACAATGAAAGTAGTAGAACAACATACTCTACTAACATAGAAACAATGAAAGTAGAAGAACAACATACTCTACTAAAATAGATACGATGAAAGTAGTAGAATAACATACTCTACTAAAATAGATACGATGAAAGTAGTAAAACAACATACTCTACTAAAATAGATACAATGAAAGTAGTAGAATAACATACTCTACTAAAATAGATACAATGAAAGTAGTAGAATAACATACTCTACTAAAATAGATACAATGAAAGAAGCAGAATAACATACTCTACAAAAAAAGATACGACGAAAGTAGTAGAATAACATACTCTACTAAAATAGATGCAATAAAAGTAGAAGAACAAGATATTCTACTAAAATAGATACAATGAAAGTAGTAGAATAACATACTGTACAAAAATAGATACGATGAAAGTAGTAGAATAACATACTCTCCTAAAATAGATACAATGAAAGTAGTAGAACAACATACTCTACTAACATAGAAACAATGAAAGTAGTAGAATAACATTCTCTACTAAAATAGATACAATGAAAGTAGTAGAATAACATTCTCTACTAAAATAGATACAATGAAAGTAGTAGAATAACATACTCTACTAAAATAGATACAATGAAAGTAGTAGGATAACATACTCTACTAAAATAGATACAATGAAAGAAGTAGAATAACAACTCTACTAAAAAAGATACGATGAAAATAGATGCTCTAATGAAATACCTTGCAATGTTAAGCAACACTTTCCATAGTGTATATATATGAACTTTATCTCAAATGAATTAATGTCTTATTTTAGAATTTGAAGAAGCCAGAGAGTGGGTAGAGAAAGAGTTATTATTTGATAAAAGTAGATCTGTCAATCTATTTGAGATAACTATTAGAGCTTTAGGTGGATTGTTAAGTACATATCATTTAACTGGTGATGTATTATTTAGAGATAAAGCTGTAAGTTTTCCCATTGTTTTCAAACGCTAAATCTTTCTGAAACTTGAAGTATATTATAATGTATTTAAAGTGGTGTTCAGATGAGGGTTGGTTGTCATGCATGCACCAGCTAGTAGTGTCTTGTAAATATCTGGCATGAGTAAAAAGTAGTCATGTATAATTTGCAAGTATCAGCTAGTTACCAATTATTATTTTGTGTCTATTCCTCTTTTGATTACAGAAATTACTAGGTGATAAGTTGATGCCTTGTTTCAATACTCCATCTAAAGTACCTTATTCTGATGTCAACTTAAAGACTGGCAAGGCTCATTCTCCTAGCTGGTCACCTGATAGTAGTACATCTGAGATCTCAACCTTACAATTAGAGTTTAGAGATTTATCTCGCGTTACTGGTGATAAGAAATATGAAGTAAGTATCTAGTAGTGTTGAATATATAAATTGTAATATTGATTTATCAACTCATGGTAATCAGATTCAATGGAAGGGTGTTGATATTATAGCTCTTTCTTGTCTAAGTTCAACCCTAGATATCTGAGTGTCCGGAGATAAAATGCCAACATGCGCTGAGCTCAATTCTATGAAAGCCTAGGTAAGTTTATATGAAGCTGTACATAGTAACTCCTGCTATATGTATATTCTACAATTTTGTAAAAAAATATATGTTTATATTAAATAGGATGTTGCTAGTAAAGTATCAGAACACCTCCATAATCTACCTAGACCTAATGGACTGGTACCAATATTTATCAACGTACAAACTGGTAATTTCCGACCTTCATCAACTATAACATTTGGTGCTAGAGGAGATAGTTATTATGAATATTTATTAAAACAGTGGATACAAACAGGCAAAAAGAACTCAGTGTAAGTATTAAGGAGACTTATTACAAGATTTAATAAGAAATAGAGTATTTATAAGAAAGAAAAAAAAAATCTCTATTTTACAAGGATAACAACTTAAGTCTGCCGTGACAGGGATTCTTTCTTCTGGAATTATGAGTGATGATCACAGGACGTTCACAAGTCGATCGACCTTTGTGCTCAAGAACCCCACAAAGTAAGTGCAAACTTTATCAATTTTGTTGGTATTTCATTTCAAACCTTCTTTTAACCCTAATTGTAGATATAAAGATGATTATATAGAATCTATAGAAGGTGTAAAAGAGAGATTACTAAGAAAATCAGAACCTAGTAAATTAACATTTATTGGTGAATTACTCTCTGGTAGAACTTTTAGTCCAAAAATGGTGCGTCTTTTTTATACTTTATCTATTGGTTTCAAATATTTATCTGATCCTGTTTATGATTATTCACATTCTCTTTGGAAGGAACAAGCATTATACAATGCCTTCTCAGTTCAAAGGCAAAATACAATACCAAGTATGTTATTTTACAACGTTGTTCAATTTAAGAAAGATGATGTGAAATTTGGTGTTAGGATTGAAGGAAAATAAACAAGATATTTTGATAAGTGTATGCATAAAAGTTCCAAGCATAATTTAGAAATATTTTCAAAAAAATAAACTACAATGTTTTTAAACATAAACATTTTGTCTTCTGTTTGTAGGATCATCTTGCTTGTTTTCTACCTGGTACACTAGCTTTAGGAACATACTTTGGATTGAAAGAAGATCATCTAGATTTAGCCAAAGAATTAATGCATACATGTTTTCAAATGTATGCTAGAATGCCAACTAAACTGAGTCCTGAAATAACATATTTTAATTTAGCACCTGGTGCTCCAGAAGATCTCATTGTTAAGGTAAGTTTGTTTCATGTCAGTTTAAGGTGGTTACAAATTGGCCAGCTTTAAGGGAGATTCACCCCCGCTGAACCAAAATTCTTTTGACTTGCACATGAAATATTAATGGTAATATTTTTTTTGTGTTCTATAGTTAACTTATTTAATGAATGAACAAGTGCATTGTCTTTTATAATCTGTTTTCATTGGAGCCCTGGAAGTGTTGGGCTTGACAAATACACATTTTACATACCTCCCATCTTCTATATTATTGTATTGTCAAACATGCTATAACTGAGTTTATACCTAGTTATAGCACTCCTGAGGCCCCACCCATAATATCCTTATTATTGTAATAAAACATCAAAAGAAATTATGCTGTCAATGATACAAACACTGTGTATGATATGCTTTGTTTTTTGTTTCTTGATCAAAATATATGTTTTTTTTCTCTTACTATGAACATTTTGAATCAAAATTTATGATTCAATTTATATTTGATATATTGTTTGAAGTTATTGTGTTGTAACCAGTGTTTCTTGTGGTCTTTTTCAGCCTTTAGATGCCCATAATTTATTACGACCAGAGACAGTAGAAAGTTTACTCTATTTATATAGAATTACTGGTGAGAAAAAATATAGACAATGGGGATGGACAATATTTCAGGCATTTGAAAAATATACCAAAATTCCTGGTATGGGCTATTCCTCTATTAATAATGTCAAATCATTAAAGCCCAATTTTAAAGATAAAATGGAAAGTTTCTTTTTAGCAGAAACTTTGAAGTATCTCTATCTTTTATTTAGTGATGATCCTGTGTTTTTATCTTTTGATAAATATGTTTTTAATACTGAAGCTCATCCTTTACCTATTTATAATTCATAAGTCATTTTAGTATATCTTCGATTTCCCAATCCTATCCTTATTCCTAAAAGTTTTAAGTTCCAAAACTACCAGGCATTTAAAAGTCCAGTTCTATAATGTAAGATATGGTACTTGACTTTCTGATCAATCAAAATGTTGATATCAATAGAAATGATATTGTTAAGTTGCTCATTGATGGAACCACAATTTATCAAAGAAGGTTTATTTAGGACCAGTCTCTTGATAATAATGAATTGTGAGACAGTACACAGGACAATTCTTTTTGTTATTAAGAAATGGGTCCTTTATAACTAGCTTTGAATTATTAAACATAATGTCATTAGAATGGTAATGTGGCTAAAAAATTGTTAGATTATAATGGAGGCGAGTAATTTAATAAAAAAAAATCCTGTACCTATTGAGAATCAGGTTCTATTTAATGTGATATAAATTTAAACTGTTGATTGTAATTATGTTCAATTTAATACCTCACTTTTTCTTTATTTATCTTTATATTATATACTCAAACATAGATCGAAACTTGCTGACTCTATTTCCAGCCTCTTGTAGCTATTTGGACAGATGTACCGGTAGCTGGGAAGCCACTAAAATTAGGGATTTTCCACACCTTTGCGGGTGCAGGGTTTTAAGTTTATTTAAATACCTTGAATCCACCAAACCTTGACATATTTAGAAAGATTAGAGTTCAGTCATACCATCATTATTCCCCGGAATCATTCTTGTCATGCATGTTTTTGCTTCAAAGTTTTTTTCAAGAATTTCAATGGCTCATTTGCCATCTAGGCATGACATGAATTGTGTAGAAAATCCCTAATTTTTTTGGCTTAGTTTTTCTGACTCTACCCCAGCCAAATGGCTACCAGAAGCTGGGAATAGAGTCAACAAGCTTCAGTCTAGCTCACACAAAATTAGTAAAAAGAGAAGATGATTAAGTTTAATTGTACTTACAAGGGATACTTAAAATCATTGAATATTACTATGAGGTTTGGGGTATCAATTGCAAAATGGTATTGTAATTCTTCTTAATGTTACCTTGTGTTGATAAAGCTATGATTTTTTTTTTATATTTACAAATTTTACATTTGATTTAAAATACTTCTTAAAAATTTCTGATAAAAAAAGTCTGATTAACGACAGCTTTCAGCATAATGATATTTTTATCAACACAAGGAGATAACAGAAAGCTACAATTACTATTTCAATTTCAATTTTAAAATTATCTGTAAAATTAAACATAAAAAAATACTTGTTCTCGATTATTCTGTTGTCTTTGATGAATGTGTGATTATCTGTAACTATTATTTATTTATTTAAAAATTTACTGATTCAAATCAGCCCACATTGCTAAGATATATTTAACTTGTTGGTAAATCTTTATACCACATTATGTACTTAAGAACCACATTTTAAGATATTAATAATTTGTTGTCAATTTTTTCAATGAATAATGTTTGCGACTTTCTATTTTACAAGGCTTGTGCAACAAATCTCTTTTACTGGTACTAGTGAAAAATAAGAATGAAATTGTGGATTCTTCATAAACATATGTTAGACTTAAGTCTATTTGAATAAACCTTATTGGTGCTATCATGCTTTTTTTAGATTTTTGTATGGGGTAAAAATACTAGAAACTTCTTTGCTGCTATTTATGTATGTAGGATTTGGGTATTTGAATAATTATTTGAGGTTTATCAATTATTTCACCTAGGTCCTCATTCTTACTGATGTAAACAGGTTTTGGGTGCTATTCATTATTTTTGTGTATTTCGAATTGTGATTCAATATTTTATGTTGGCCGTGACTTGTCTTCTTGTGATGTATTTTTATGATATAAGTTTTGTTTTATCTGATTTATGTTTGAGCTAATTGATTAAGGAGTATATTTTAAGTGGATGGTTTGTATTTAATGCCTACCATGTCTGACCTGTATTAGATTTGATGATTTATATCTGTTTTTAAAGTTTATAATGTATATATTGTTATGATTGATAAATCAGGTTTGAAACTGTTGTCTTGTTTCAAATTAATAAAGGGATTTAGTCTTGGACTAGATTAACCATCTACAGATGTCTAGCTAACTGTAACCCAGGGAAGCCTACCGAAAGTTTCATTTGTTAATTTGAATTTAAATATCCAAGACTTTCATTTATTTGTATAACACAGTTAACTACATCTGTCAATTGTCATTAAATGGTTAAATCCCTGCAGTTCAACATTAAAATGGCAGTTTAAGACTTTCATCCCCTTGCATGGTTGACATGCAATTATTTCTTTTTTAAAGGAATAACCTCTTGTGAAAATGTCAGTCAACGAGAGGTTACAGTTTAAATTTTGATAGTTGATTTTAAATTTGAATATAGATATAATTGAGAGGTATGCAGGCTGAAGAATGCATAGGGTGAAATTTCTGAGTCACATGATTTAGATTCTGTTTGAATATTTCTAGATGATACAGCTAGGTATCGTAATAGAGTGGAGTAAATCAAGCCAAGACATATGTTTATTTGAAATAAATATTCTTAAATTGAGTAGAATGTAAAAACTATTGAGGTTAAATAGCCATCCTGTGTTTGTTAATTATTATTTCCAAGTATTTTTAAATTGAATTGTTCAATAATTCTGATATAGAATATAGGAACAAAATAAATTGTGATTTTATGTTGGTAAAATAGTATAAATGATCAAATAATGTGATATTGTATATGAAAAAATAAACAAACCTGCACAAGCCACTAAATATTAGGCGATTAATTCAACCTTAATATTAACTTATAGACATTTATTTCTGTATATATATATATATATTATGTGTAAATAAAGTATGTAAGTTCTATTAGTCATTGAATGAGTGAATTTTCTCTTTCAAGATAACAATGAATAGACACAAACATATATCAAGGTATGATCTAGCAAATTATTGTTGCACATCCAGGTCCAATACAATACATAAAGGGTCCACTGTCTATGGTATTCAATAGAGAGTATAGAAATTGAAATCAAACCAGCAGCTTCAGTCTATTACTACTGAAACTAACAAATGAAATGGACTGTTTTGGTATATCTTGGTGACTGTTCAAGTTCCTATTTAATTCAACAGGTTTGTTTCCAAACCAACTTCACTTTCATTCTATTTGAATTAAATAAAATTTTCCATTTATTGCAAGTATTATCAAAGACTGTTTAGATATAGGCCAAAGTGAATGCTGCATAGTGTAATTTGTGACTGATTAATACAAGATTTTTTTTTTTTTTTTTTTTTTTTACTCGAGTTCAGCAATTATACATATTCTGAACCATACAGATGCAAGTGTATCACTTATCCTTGAAAAATTATTAAAAACAAAATTTACTCATTGAGCAATGAAAAATCATACTGGATCCAATAGAAAGTAAACAATAGCACATATTGTACAGCTGCCAGTAAAACTAAGACAAAAAAAGTAAAACAAATCAGTGTTATTTAATTTTTTTTTTATTTCTTTAAATTTTTTGGTCTCTCCACCCATTCATAAAACAATACTTTCACTCTATCATACAACAAAAACAAGTAAACAATGAAATTATAGCATTGACGTTTTATACATAAATAATGTACAAATGATATTTACATTCAGTTCCCCTACCTTTACTTAAACCTACTAGAATATCAGATTAACTTAACTATAGAAATTTTGGATGAACATGAAAAAAGTGAGAAAGCTTAATAAAGCTTGTAAGTCTTGGACAAGGAAATGAAATCGGGTCAGCTATGTGAAAATGACATCAAGTACACTCCAATTTAACTAAAATATTCTCAGTAATATCACATGATTGCTGTGGAAAAGCTGTATTACATAATAATACATTTTTAACATTAACTTGACTATATAACGTGCCTCTAAGCTTAAGAGATCATGTGCATCTAACAATACATTTATAGAAGTGCGAAAATTTCTATCAAAATCTAGAAAATAGATGATAAATTTGGTCAAAACACTAAAATTTCTTCAAATTAATTCAAGATCAACATCTTTTATTTACAGAAATAATCTGTAGCTAAGTGCTCAATTATCTATTGAAAAGTGTACAATATTTGTTTTAAATTATATATACACTTTAATTAATTTCACCACAACTCACAACACTGAACACTGTGAATATAATATCTTCACATAGCTGACACTAGGATTACTTTAGAAACTCATTATCCAAATGAAAAATATGTAACAATGATGAAATAGTCAATGAACCTAAAGTAGATGGCTCTCACAATTCATCGTGATCTTCACCCTCTTCTCCTTCACCTTCTGGAGGTGGAGCACCTCCAGCACCTTCATAAAGTTTACTAGTAATAGGATTAACAACTGCTTCTAATTCTTTCTTTTGCTCTTTATATTCTTCAATTTCAGCATCTTGGTTGCTTTCCATCCATTTTATTTTTTCTTCTAAGGCCTCGTTTATTTTGGCTACATCTTCAGTACTTAACTTAGCTCCTAATTTCTCCTTGTCATTCACTTGATTTTTTAATGAATAAGCATAACTTTCAAGTTCGTTTCTGGCTTCAACTTTTTCCTTCACCTTTTTATCATCTTCAGAATATTTTTCAGCATCGTTGATCATTCTTTCGATATCTTCGGGTGAAAGTCTGTTTTGATCATTCTTGATGACAATTTCATTCTTTTTACCAGTACCCTTGTCTTCAGCTGATACTCTCAAAATACCGTTGACATCAATTTCAAATGTGACTTCAATTTGAGGTACACCACGAGGAGCAGCTGGGATTTCGGTCAAATCAAATTTTCCCAACAAATGGTTATCTTTGACCATAGGACGTTCTCCTTCCAATACTGAGATTGTAACAGTGGGTTGGTTATCGGAAGCTGTAGAGAAGATTTGAGATTTCTTGGTTGGGATGACAGTATTTCTGGAGATAAGTTTGGTCATAACACCACCAACAGTCTCAATACCAAGAGTTAAAGGATTGACATCTAATAAGACCAAATCACCAGTATCCTCTTCACCACTTAATACACCAGCCTGTACAGCAGCACCATAAGCTACAGCTTCATCGGGATTCACACCTCGATTTGGTTCCTGAAAAAAAGTAAATAAATAAATATTATACAATGAAGAGTTGTAAATTCAAATATTAATGTTTATGAATTGTTGCATTATACCAAACTTTTTCTGCTTACTAAATAGTTAATATTTCAATAAAACATACCTTGCCACCAAAATATTCTTTGACCAATTGTTGAATTTTAGGAATACGAGTGGAACCACCAACAAGAACAATTTCATCGATTTCATCTTTCTTCAGATCAGAATCTTCCATAACTCTTTGGACAGGTTTCATTGTTGATCGGAATAAATCCTGGAAACATAACATAGATTATAAGACACATCAACCAACACAACTTTTATACAGATCTTGTAATTATCATTTAACAGGTCCGTTATTCAAATTCATCTATATATATAAAAATCTTGTTTGTCCCTTTTAACTTCACAGAACACTAACTCCTTTCATGAACAATTTGCTATATTTATAAAGGTGTGTTCTTGAGGTGAAAAAATTCAATATCAAAAATTACAAACTCACCATGTTCAATTCTTCAAATTTAGCTCTAGTCAAAGTTTCTGAGAATTCTTCTCCTTCAAATAATGATTCAATTTCAATTCTAGCTTGATGTTGGGATGATAAAGTTCTCTTGGCTTTTTCAACTTCTCTTCGTAATTTCTGTACAGCTCTGTTGTCTTTTCTAATATCTTTACCCTTCTTTTTCTTGTACAATTTAATAAAGTGGTCCATTACTCTCTGATCAAAATCTTCTCCACCTGTATAATTAGAAAGAATTACAGTTATCAGCTTTCTGTTTGGTTCTTTTAAGTTCTTCTTTGTTTTTGAAAAGAAGTGCTACAGAAATCAGCTATAAAAATTCCTGTTTCTAGAACAAATACCAAATATTTCATCCAAAGTCAGCTACTGACATAAAACATCCAATTATCTTCTGACCTTCAAGATAATCTTATTTGAAAATTAAGATCTATTTATCATAACATGTCCAGTAACTTACCAAGATGGGTATCACCATTAGTAGCAACGACTTCAAAAACACCGTTATCAATGGTCAATAATGATACATCAAAAGTTCCACCTCCTAAATCAAATACCAAGATATTCTTTTCACCTTCTTTCTTATCTAAACCATAGGCAATAGCTGCAGCAGTACTGTAATAGATTGAAAACAATAAGTAAGGAAGGCAAGATACTTTCAACTTCTAAATGTCTTAAACATAAACTTTAAATAATAAAGAAAAATAAAACCATATTTGGTTTATATCAATGTTGGTATATCAAAATAATATTTAACTAACAACTGATTGCTAAAAAGAGACTATAAAAGCAATTTTACTCACGGTTCATTGATGATTCTCATAACATTAAGACCAGCAATTTTACCAGCATCTTTAGTAGCTTGACGTTGAGCATCGTTGAAATAAGCTGGTACAGTAACAACTGCATTAGTTATAGATTTACCCAAATAAGCTTCAGCAATTTCTTTCATTTTACCAAGTACCATAGCAGAAATTTCTTCAGGTGCAAAAACAGTATCAGTTCCTTGAACATTAGCCTTGATATGTGGCTTGGTGTTTTTTTGGATGACTTTGAATGGGTAGTATTTGATATCGTGCTGAACTGATGGATCATCCCAGTTTCTACCAATTAATCGTTTAACATCAAAGACAGTATTTTCTGGATTTGATGTCAGTTGATTTTTAGCAGCATCACCAATCAATCTTTCACCTTCTTCAGTAAAAGCAACATAAGATGGTGTAATTCTGTTACCTTGATCATTAGCAATAATCTCAACTCTGCCATTTTTAAACACACCAACACTAAAAAGAGAGAAATGATAATTAAGTCACTTAACTCTTTATTTAAGTCTAGAATATTCTAGAATGATCTGACAACAAATTATGTCAAATAAAGTAACTCTAGCAATTATTAGTTAACTACAACATATTGTCAACAATCTTTGTATAAAAATTACTAAAAACACAACTCATAACAGTACCCTTATGAAAAAGGAATTAAATTGCTACTTACCAAGAATATGTAGTTCCTAAATCAATACCAATAACAGTTCCAATTGCATCTTTATCTTTTTTCTTGTCACCCTCATCATCATTATCACAAACTACAACACTGATAAACAGTGCTGCTATAAATAATGGTAGAAACAGCTTCTTCATTTTCTATAAAAGAAACAAAAAAAAATTATAAAATAAATGCAATACAATTTGTATTGTGCATAAAAGAAAGTTAATTAGGCCTATAGCAAACATCCATGCAGTTATAAAACCTAACATGAATAAATTGTCCTTTCGCAACAGCTGTCAACACTTTAGCCCATGATTATAAAAACAAATTATAAATCATTCAACCATAATTATTGTCTACTACTATATCTAGATTATAACTTGATTTTCATTATAGATTTATATTAATATCTGTATCAGGAACAGATAGTTTACAAATAATCTAAATGGTATCAGTACTAAATGGTACCGCTATTATTGAAAATATCAAGCAGCTGAAAATATTTAACTAGATATTCCTACTTTTGCTACATATTAATCTTTTCAAAAATTACATTGACACCGTTCCTCATTTAAAAGTGTAACAAAAAGATTGATAGATCTAGCCGATCTATGGAAGACAACTTAATCAAATGCAACTATAAACGATGTTTGGACACGTTAGGCCTACCTCTGGCAAATAAACTCAGGAATAGGACAGGGTTTTTTTTTTTTGTCTGAATAAGTCAAGTCAATCATTATAATTATATGAAAGTACAACTCAAGATTTACTCTTCTACTTCTACTTTTTCTAGAACAATCTAGATGTCTATCACAAGAAGTTCAAAATTACCGTAAGTTTTGTTTATGATAGGCAAGTGTAAATCTCTCCAGAGGCTAGTACTTTATTAAATAGAGCCAGTATTTCTATAGGAGAATATTTGTTTAAAAAGATATACATGATGTGTTGATTAAAGGAGGACGACGTTCACTACGAAATACTATCATCAGTCAATAGCCTGGCTTGCTGTTTCACATTCACTCATTCAGTTCTATTCGAGTTCCTAAATCAGTATGTTTTCACAAATAATCAAATGAAACGTATAATATATCATTGTAGAAGATATGTTTAAAACTTACCAATACTTTCTCTGTGAATATTATACTTATATGTATGATCTCTGATAAATTATTTCGCTACAAATCTGTTTGAACCTTTTTAGTTGAAATGTCAAGTCTGCCGGTGTGCGATTAAGCGTGGACGTATCTATTCTCCGTCAACACTCGTGGCTTCATTTCATTGGTCGACGACAACACGCTGGACGATTTTCATTGGTGAAAATCCTATACTTGTGGGGAGTTCCCTTTTAGACACGTCAGCAGGAAAATTAACGGTACGTAGTTTTAGAATCCCCCCTTTGTATGTAAATTAAAGCGTTAATGGGATTTATATTTGTGACGTGTTGATTGTTTTATTGTAATTTTCTTATACTTAATTCTAATAGCAAGCTGCTTTGATTGTTCATTTTATATTTCATTATTTTTACGTGTCAGTTTATTTGTTGACAATTTAGATTTTGTACGTAATAGTGCACATTTTTACCACGTGACATTCTTTCTAGAAAATTTCTACGGACAAAAAAAAAAGAAAAAGAAAACCTAGATAACCTATTTATCGAACTTCTTGTTAGTTTAGTTCTTATTATTCAGACTTATGTAAGATTTTTAGTTATGATTCTCAAATCTTAATGCAACCAGCATGCCAAAGATCTGACATTCGGAAACCAGTTTAATAATTTTTACGATCTCCACAAATCAAATCTCTCAAACCTTCTTCTGGAAAACCGGAAGAATTAACCGTTTTGTAGGTTTGATTGTCACACATATAAAAATACGAAGAAACATAAATGAACTTGATAATCAAGCAGAATACTCATATCCACGTGCTACTTCCCGCTTAGACCACATTTTTCCAGAAGGTTGTGGAAGTTGGTAGGTCTTTACTGATCATCCTAGGCTTATTTCCAATCGAGTTAAAGGAAAGTAAATATGCCGAAGTAAACTACGAATGGTTCTTGCATTAAAATAATTTCTTTGTGTACTATAGGCCTATAGTCTAATCAGAGATTCTTGTGAGCTGCAGGCATTCTAGAAAACTGCTCATTTTATCAATGTCCACATTACTAGCAAGTTTTTCAAATTACTAAAGTACTAATTACTTCTACCTTGGTAAATTATTTATAAGGGTCGGTGTGAGAACCACTTATTATAGTAATATTAATAAGGCATTGTTAAAAGTAGTTTGTATTAGACAATACAGCTTGCTTATGATGTAATTATAAGAATATTTGCTATGTGACTAGTGGATGATGCAAGTTTACACCCTGAGGCAAGCTAAAAGTGTATTAATTTGAACCTATAAATAAATTTATTGTAAATTAATTATCAAGTTAATTTTTGTAGATTCCTGTGTTTACAAAAGATTTCAGTATTTGGTAGGAAATTTCAGTAAGTTTAAATTGATTTTGCTTGGTTTTAAAATCACTAGTTCAAATACTTGTAGATTTTGAGGGATTTATCTGCATTTGAAACTGAAAGCTGGTGGCTATTTATTCTATTCTAACAAAAAAAACAAAAACAAATTGATGAGTACTGAGGTTTTCTACTGTGAATGATGATACAAAGTAAAAATTCTGTATAATTCTTTGAAGAAAGAAAACTGGTCTTTCACTTGGCTGACACAGTAGAATTTACTTGTACTTTCCTATTTTGATGGCCTATTTGAAGAAAATCTTTTGGGCAACTTGCAATTTTAAGAGCTCAAAGAGCCAATATTTTTTATTTTGATTGTCTGATTTAAGTAGTCATTTAAACAGATTTGACATTAATCTATGGGTATTGTAACCTCAGGCATTGCATTCATGATCTAAAACTTTACTTTCATAAATGGTTTTGTTTCATATGCAAGCTAAGAACCTACATTTAGAAATTCATTTGTAGATATGGATACCTAGATGTTTTTAAAAAAATAAAATATATATAAGCTTATATTTCTAAATTTATTGTTTTCAGATATGGTTGTATTGAAAACACTACATACAACCCTATGTTGTGTTCAGGTATGAGTAGGTTTTTATTAGCCAATAGAAAATACTTCAAAGTAACTGTCTTAAATTGCTGTGGATGATGTATGAAATATTAACATTGTTCTATCTCTGAATGTTATTGATGCATAAATTGATTGTTGTCCTGACACAGCCCTTCAATGGAATGATTTTCCCTGCAATATGTGTTTGCTGTAAGAAAAAGGGACATGAGGTATTGATGTGGTCATAATCTAATATCTTGTATAGATTGACTTGTTAGTGATGTCTATTTATTTGCTACTGCTGAATGACTGATTAATATTCTATGCGCTGAAACAAGTCAAATTTACCTCATTTTATCAAGGTGTTTCTGTTAACTTGAAGTAATGTAAGCTTTATTGTATGTTTCAGAAGCTAAATGCATTGAATGATAAATGGATAGATCAAATGGTAAGATGGTAATATGTTAGTTTATTTAATTTAGTCATGGATGATGATAAATCCCTGTCAGATAAATAACAATGTTGATAACTGCGTTTTAGTCTTTCGCTCCTATCTGACATGACTTTATAACTGGTTTTACTAATACCACTAAATTCATGTAGGTGCTTACATATTGCACCTTTGTCTGTTTGAAGTGAAAGTGTCTGTTATGATGAAAGCAAACAATCTAATATCTAGTGAAGAAAATATGTATTAGCTCTAACTGAATAGACACAAGTAATATTTCATATTGTCAATCCATATACTCTTATAGTTTAAAATTGATATTTGTCCTTTGATGAATATTGTTTATTGATCTCTCTCTGATATTTATGAGGATATTGAACACCCTGAGGACAAATATACACATCTACTTCTCTCTTAATTCATTCATTTAACCATTTAAACTTTTATTCATGTTTTTAGATTTCAGGGTACTAAGTGATCAGCTGTACTCAAATTAAGTAAGTAAATTATCTTTGTTTTCCCTGTAATTTTAGATTCTTTTTTATGGCCACATGTGGTCCTATATTGTCATCACCCCATATTGAACGTGTGGAAGAGTGCAAAATAGAAAGCTAAGGTTGAAATAGATGACTAGCTTTACTTGTAGTAAATGATGAACACAATATAATGGGAATCTCTCTGAAATCTATGATAGATTTATAGTTCTGATACTACCCCAGTATATGGAATTTCATTTCCTGCATGCATTAACGTTGCCTGTAAATAACTTATCTTTGTCCAAGGAAGAAAACTCTTGAACTCTCTCACTGAATTTAGTGTGGACATGGAATTGCTGAGGACAAAGAAACTAATATTTTTGTTAAATCTTTTTATCAAGATGTCTGAAATAATTCATGGAGTGCTCTTTATTGTAGATTTGCTGAAAAGCAACAAAGACCTGCAGTCAAATGTCTAAATTATAAAATAAAAATCAAATGTAAGTAGGCCTATCTCATTTAAGGGTGCTCAGAGAGGTTTTCTAATGATGAAACAATGGAATTACCGTTTGATTTTTAATGAAACAGTTTCCATGGCTGCTTTTTATTCTGAAGAAAAATATGTCTTGTTAATGAAAGTTAAACTTCTCATAAATTTGTACTGTATAACTGGACTATTTGTTCCTGTAGCTGACTATATATGATAAACATGTTTAGAAATGATGATTATAAACCGCCCCAGTCTGAATGACTCAATACATATGAGGATTCGGTTGTCTGATCTAAACTGCTTCTCATAAAAAAAATAATCTACTAGTGCTAAAATGAAAACTTTATTTCAGGTGACAAAATGGAAGTTGATTTGGTTCAAAGGGGTGTTCATCAACAGGTAAATAAACTGGTTTATCTTGTAAATGATGATTGATTGTAACTTGTTTTCTAATGATGATACAATGGAATTACCGTTTGATTTTTAATGAAACAGTTTCCATGGCTGCTTTTTATTCTGAAGAAAACTTGAATAAATCTTGTTAGAAATGATGATTATAAACCGCCCCAGTCTGAATGACTCAATACATATGAGGATTCGGTTGTCTGATCTAAACATTAATTAAGTCATACCATAATTTAAATAAAATTTGACTTAAAATTTGTTGATTTTTATTGTAGAAATTCTGAAGTTAATAATCTTAAGGTCAGTACAGATTTGAATATCTACAATCTATAATACCTGCAAGTTAAATTGAAACATTGATATGATGATATATATAGATAGGGACATATGAATAACACTGATTCTTTATCTTTTACTGAATAATGTTTCAAATACTTATAGATGTTTTACCTCCTTTATTCACAGAGCACTTAATGATTTCTCTTAAACATTTCAGAGATTTGAAGAAGTTCTATCCTAAAAATGGCGGTTGTTGCAACTACAAAGTAAGAAATTATTTCATGATTTTTTTTTTCTTCTAGACCTGGGCAAGGGAACTATAATTGAAGTAGTTAACCCTAATCTCTAGAAGATAGATTAAAACCAAAGTATTAATCCCAGCTTATAGATTATCTATAAAGCTGTTTCATGGCTTTGAAACATACAAACTTTAGATGTTTAACCATAGTTCCTCACTTTCAGCAACTATCTTTGTCAATTTAATGAAAAAAACTGTTTTATTTACCGGTACTTCTGTTAGTGTTGAGTGGGTACTTTACGGTGTATATTTTATCTTTCAGGGATTTGAAGAACTTTGTAATGAATTCTGGTGTGTGCAATGAGGTAAGATATTGCTTAGTTAGCATTTGTAATTTCTTCTAGACCTGGGCAAGGGAACTATAATTAAAGTAGTTAACCCTAATCTCTAGAAGATAGATTAAAACCCCAAAGTATTAATCCCAGCTTATAGATTATCTATAAAGCTGTTTCATGGCTTTGGGACATACAAAGTTTTAGTTATTGCCTCAATTTTAGAAACTAAAACTGGCCTTGCCAGATGTATAATTTTTTTTTTGCTTCTTCCTTGTAATCAATACCAATTATATATTTCAGAGTTAAAGAAATTGTGATGGCTGTTAACAAGTCCAAACCATTTGTACAGGTAATTGACATTCTTTAGGGTTTTGTTTATTTCGTTGAAGCATTTTGGCTCCCATTTATTAATCCTACATCATAACTCGGAGAGCCCATTTAAATTATATCGTTTAATGCAAACCAGTATCATTTGATAGTGGCTTAAACTAAAAATACTTCAGGTTTTCTAATGATGATACAATGGAATTACCGTTTGATTTTTAATGAAACCGTTTCCATGGCTGCTTTTTATTCTGAAGAAAACTTCAATAAGTCTAGTTAGAAATGATGATTATAAACCGCCCCAGTCTGAATGACTCAATACATATGAGGATTCGGTTGTCTGATCTAAACGTTAACAATTATCTGGAAAATTCGTTTGACATGCTGATCTAAAATGTTTCTGAAGAGAAAAAATCCAAACTGAGAAGCTGTTCGGTAATTTCAAGTCTGAACTTATTTTTATTCCAGAATAAAGATGAAACTGGCTATTGAAAGAAATTTATCGAAGTGGAGTTTTTTCTAAAAAAATAAATCTGTTTTTGGCATTTTGGGTCAATGTCATGTATAGCTGTGCCTAGAATTACGTATTTTTTTCTAAATCCAGATGTCGGTAGTTCTTTATTAATGTCACTATTCACCAGTATTATTTCATCCCCTAACGGTTCATTACAGGAATCAGATTTCTTCCGTAAGCAATTTTTCTTTCTGGCCAGTGGTAATTTTGTTTTTTAATTTTAAAAAAGATTTAATTTCTTTGTACGAAACAAATTCCATAGCAGCTTATTTGGTAAAATCTGGTTCTATTCCTTACTGGGCTTTCTGTGAAAAACTGGTTTATGTTGTAGATTATGATTGATTGTAACTTGTTTTCTAATGATGATACAATGGAATTACCGTTTGATTTTTAATGAAACAGTTTCCATGGCTGCTTTTTATTCTGAAGAAAACTTGAATAAATCTTGTTAGAAATGATGATTATAAACCGCCCCAGTCTGAATGACTCAATACATATGAGGATTCGGTTGTCTGATCTAAACATAAACAATTATCTGGAAAATTTCGTTTAACATGCTAAAAGTTATTATTTCAGTGCCAGTATTTAATCTCATTTGAAATGTTGAGAAATGAAATGCAGATTTAATGAACTGAAACCTTAATTGAAATTCTGTTTGTAGAATGTTCAGTACTTAATATCCGGAGTTAATCTTTGGCCAATCATTACTAAGTACTAGGAGTGGCAAATATCAAATTGGTGGTTTGTGATTGATGTTTTAAGACATACCACCCTTTCAAATAAAGCACCGCCTTGGACATGTCATTATGATTGTTCTAGGCCGCAAATGGAAGGTAGATTAAATTCAGAGCTAGGGTGAGATGTCACTTACATAGTGGTTATCTCAATGGTTTTGATACAAATTGTCGACAGTAAAAAAAAATTCCCCTGGTGTTTTCAAACTTTTTAATTATATTGACCTTCCAGTACAGTTGATCGATCTCGGCTTCAGAAATCAATTTAGAATTCGTATCTGGTCTAAAATAGGATGTTTACACGTCGAGATTTAATTTCCTCAGGACGATTTCTTGCCCCCAAACCGTAGAGAAAAGCCGTTTTAGTACGATGGAATCCAGTATATAGTTAGTTGAATTAATACAAGTTGAAAAATAATTTTTTTATGTACTGGAAAGTTGTATTGATAGCTAAAATTGGAATCTTGCGGAGGGTACAGCATTTGAATGTCAAATATAAATTATTAAACGTAAGAATCGTAGAGTTAATCCGAAAAATAAGTTCTGTAACTATTTCATTGTAAGATGTTTTACCATTAGAAATGATGATTATAAACCGCCCCAGTCTGAATGACTCAATACATATGAGGATTCGGTGATCTGATCTAAATGGTGACCCCTCATTTATGATAATGTAGTTAGTACTCCTGGATAGTCGCTTCGGACGGTTCTATTACTAGCCTGTGGTAAAGAATAGTGTTGCTTATTAAACTCCTGTTCATACTATATTCTAGTTTTTATGCTGTCAATATTCAACTTCTCGATTATCCTTCAATGGTACCCCTCGTTTAAATTTGTTAAATATGTTTCCTTCGTCACCTTAACCTGGCAATTATTTATATTAGACACTGTTGCCCCCTAATTATACGTCCACATGAAATTTGGAGCGTATATTGTCACCCATCCACAATTGCTCGTAAACACTCGAGAAGGCTCCTGTCGGATTTTAAACGTAACTTTGTGTTAATCACTCGAGGATTAACCCTACTGAAATCAGCCAAATCGTGACTTTTAGTATTAGTTATTGCCCTTGTTCTTGAAAACTCGTTCAAATTTGTCTCATTAACACACACAAAGACAATTCTGAGCGTTTATCACCCGAGGTTGAACCATATTGAAAATGATAAAATATTATTGAAAGCTCATTTTTATACGCCCACATGAAATGGGGGGCGTATATTGTCGTCACCCACGTCCGTCCGTCCGTCCGTCCACAATTGCTCGTAAACACTCTACACGGTGTAATTCTTGACGGATTTAGATGAAACTTAATATGAGTGTTTATGATCACGCAAGGATGAACCCTATTGAAAATCAGCGAAATCGGAAAAAAATTAGTATGAGTTCGTGCCCTTGTTCTTGAATGGCTCGTAAACACTCTACAATGTGCAATTCTTGACCGATTTTGATGAAACTTGGTGTCAGAGTATGTTATAACTCAAGGATAAACCCTATCGAAAATCAGCGAAATCGAAAAACATTTAGTATGAGTTATTGCCCTTGTTCTTGAAAACGCGTTCAATTTTAGCTTGTAAACATTCTTGAGAGAACAATTTTTAATGGATTTTAATGAAACTTGGCCTGAGTATTTGTTATCACCCAAGGATGAAGCCTATTGAAAACCAGTCAAATCGAAAAAAATTAATATCAGTTATTGCCCTTGTTTTTGAAAACGCGTTCAATTTTTAGCTTGTAAACACTCTACAAAGCACAGTTATTGACCGATTTTGACGAAACTTGCTGAAATTGTTTAATATCACCCGAGAATGAACCCTTTTGAAAATAGCACATATCGAAATATATTTAATAGGAATTATTGCCTTTGTTCTATAAAATGTGTTGGATTTTTGCCTTGTAAACACTCTACAAGTCACAATTCTTGAGCGATTTTGACATAACTTGGCATGAGTATTTGTAATCACCTAAGGATGAACCCTATTGAAATTCAGTTAAATCGAAAAATATTTAGTATGATCAGTTATTGCCCTTGTGTTTGAAAACGCGTTCAATTTTAGCTTGTAAGCACTATAGAAAGAACAATTCTTAATGGATTTTGATAAAACTTGGCTTGAGTATTTGTTTTTACCCAAGGATGAACCTTATTGAAAATCAAATAAATCGAAATCTATTTAGTGTCAGTTATTGCCCTTGTGTTTGAAAACCGGTTTAACTTTTTAATAAATACTCTAGAAGGTACAATTCATGACCAATGTTGACAAAACTCACTGAAATTGTTGGATATCGCAAGGGATGAAATATTAAAATATATCTAATATGAATTATTGCCCTTGTTCTTTTAAGCGCGTTCAATTTTTGTCTCGTAAACACTCTACATGGCACAATTCTTGATGAATTTCGATGAAACTTGGTGTGAGAGTGTGTTATAACTCAAGGATGAACCCTATTGAAAAGCGAAATCGAAAATTTTTTTAGTATGAGTTACTGCCCTTGTTCTTGAAAACGCATTCAATTTTAGCTTGTAAACACTCTAGAAAGAACTATTTTTAATGGATTTTGATAAAACTTTTGGGTTGAGTATTTGTTTTTACCCAAAGATGAACCCTATTATAAATCAAATAAATAGAAATATATTTAGTGTCAGTTATAGCCCTTGTTCTTGAAAACGCGTTCAATTTTAGCTTGTAAACACTCTAGAAAGAACAATTTTTAATGGATTTCGATGTAACTTGGCTGGAGTATTTGTTGTCTCCCAAGGATGAACTCTATTGAAAATCGAAAAATATTTAGTACAAGTTATTGCCCTTGTTTTTGAAAACGCGTTCAATTTAACTCGTAAACACTCTAGAAAGAACAATTTTGAATGGATTTTGATGAAGCTTGGCTTTAGTATTTGTTTTCTCACAAGGATAAACCCTATTGAAAATCAGATAAATCGAAAAATATTTAGTGTCAGTTATTGGGCCTGTTTTTAAAATCGCTTTCAACTTTTGGCTTGTGAACACTCTAAACATTCATTTTTGACAAAACTCGCTGAAATTGTTTAATATCAACCAAGAATGAGCCTTATTAAGAATTAATAATATATCAAAATATTATTAAGGGTGAACCCTATTTCAAATCATAAAAAAACCGAAAAATATTTAATGAGTTGAGTTAGGTACATTTCTTGACAGTTTTTAATGAAACTAGAGACCCTAGAAAAAAATATATGGTGGAAGGTTGAATATTTCATTCCACTTTTGTAACCTTACTGAAAAGTTTTTATTTGAAATAAATGCTGCCAGTGGGCGTATATTACCTTGCCTGGCAAGTTATCTTAATTTTGGCTCGTGAACACTAAAAGGCACAATATTTTTTAGTAATTTTAAGTTTAAATGTATTTCATTCGTGCGCTTCGAATAGGACGATATCTTACCGCTACTTTTTACGCCCACATGAATATGTATATTGTCTGTCTGTGAAAATTGGTGTGAGCATTGGAATTGACTAGACAGTTGTCAAGTTCGAATTTGGCGATTTAGATGAAGGGTTTCTATATATAAATCAAAGTAAAACTGATTTAACAACGCTGATGTGTGGTCGTATGTTACCTTGACTGGCAAGCTCAGCTATCTTTTGAATATTTCTCAATTGCGATTAATTACAATGTTGGTACGAGAGTTCCTCTCTGCTAATCAAACTATCCTATGATAAGTCAATGTCTGCTATTGGTTGTGTCTCGTGCTGATAAATATTTTTTTCGAGATTTAGAATAAAGCAACTCTTTGGTCAATTAAACTGAAACAATTTGAATTAAAATAAATTTTGTAAGTCTTGAAGTGTTGCATTCTACCCAGTTCTATAGACCTTCATTAATACTGATTACATACATTTGTACGATTGCAAAGGCCCCCCAAAAAATTTTTGATGGGGGGCAAAAATATCTTTTGCCGCCCCCCCCCCCAAAATGAAATAAAATAATTATATGTACTAGCCTAACTATGTAATTGTCTCATAAGGCCATATTTGTAAATTTCTTTGGGTTTTTTAACCTTTGAAGCTGGTAATACAATCAAAGAATATAAGTTTGTCTATCACGATAAAATTATTTGAAGAAATAATTGTTTTAATTAAATAAAATCAAACTTGAAGATATCATGAATAGCTTTATAATGAAAACATTCGAAAGGAAGTCTGTCTTCGGACAATTCGATTGATTTTGAAATAAAGGTATAGTGTATATGAATGATAACAGTTTTTTGACTTTGAACTAGTTTAATTGCCCCCCCCCCCATGTTAAAATTTGTTCCCGCGCCCCTGGTTTGCATGTTATTGCCCTTGAATTTGTAAAATCTCGTCAAAATTCTATTGTGGGTTCAAACTACAATTTTTATTTAAATTGATAACGATTGTATACGCCAGCACGAAATGGGCGGCGTGTATTGTCCTCACCGCCTGTCCGTCCACAATTACTCTAGAAGGCGCAATTATTAACGGATTTTGGTGAAATTATATATGAATGTTTATAATCACGCAAGGATGAACCCCATTGAAAATCCGGTTTAGGCCTATTTTACTGTTCTCACCTTTGAGCCACGCCGGAAGATGTTTGTCACGTGGAGTGATGGGTCATTACTTTCAAAGGTTTGAGGGGTTTCTAACAGGAAGCACCGTAAGGGCAGACTGTTGTTGGTCTGAGTGGGTAATGAGGGTCCAGTGTTTTGGTTGTTTGTTTTTTTTTTCTCCCTCCACCCCACCAACGGTCTCTACAGGGTTTGCCTTTTCCTGTAGGCTTATAGCCATATTTTCTCCCAGCCCTAACATCTACAGGAGGGGTGAACGGGTGAGACCAGAATACTGTCAATTTTTGGCTCACACTCTGCAAGGCACAATTCATGATCAATTTTAACTAAACTCGCTGAAATTTTTTGATATCCCCCCAAGGATGAGTCCTATTGAAAATTTAAAATGTCAAGGTATTTTTAATATGAATCATCGCCCTTGTTCTTTAATACGCATTCGATTTTTGCCTCGTAAACTCTTTACGGGGCACAATTCTTTAAGGATTTCGATGGAACTTAGTATTTGTAATCACCCCAGGATGAACCCTGTTGAAATAGAAAAATATTTAATATCCCTTATATCCATTGCTTTTTAAAACACGTTAAAATTTTAGCTCAATAACACTGTAGAAGGCAGTTTTTTAACAGATTTAGAAAAAAATGCTGAAAGGATGAACCCTCTTGAAAATAAGAAATATCGCAAAATAATTGATATGAATTATTGCCCTTGTTCCTTAAAATGATTTCGATTTTTGGCTCAAATACTCTACACGGCGCAATTCCTTATAGAATTTTGATGAAACTTCAGTATTGGTTGATTTGGCTATCTTTTTTTTAGAGGGGAATTTTCTATCTTTCCTTGATTTTGCTTATCTTCGATTGTGTTACCAAAGATAATGATTAGAATACATATCGTCGCTCTCCCGGCGAATATGCATTTTTTTTTCAAATTTGAGATTATTGCATTAAATCCATCATATTCTCACAGATTATTGTCTCTTAATTTCAGAACTAATGTATAAGACCCTTATAAAATATGCAGGTGATACAATGGCGAATATACTAAAATGTTCGTATATACTTTCTTGCTTAGTGGCGAATATAAGATTCGCCAGTTAGATTTTATTTTCATTTGTAATACGTATGACATATTGGCGAATATTCGGTACTATTTTCAAGAGAGAGTTATCTTGCCTACTCAAAAAAGCCCGGACTTCAGCTTTTGAGTTTGAAAATGATTAAGATTATGATGGTGATCAAGATGAAGATTATGTCCCTCCTTTATCTGATTCAGAAGGTGACAACATAAAAAAGATACGTGTGAAAGAGGTGGCTGGGAACAAGAAATATTTGTAGCGTGCCAGAAATGTTTGACGATGATGTGTAATGACAATTTTCTTGAAGTATGCCTTTGTCTTCAACGTAGCTCTTCTAAGACGAAAAGTGATCAAGATAAACCGGAGCAATTTGCAATCGATGGAGAAGCAAGGTAAGATGAAGATACGATTCCCAACAAGACACACACCAAAAGAAAATCATCGTTAAAGAAAGCCGTAATAAAGGTTTACCGTACCATAGTGAAAAATCTTACAATCTTGTGGCGGCTAGAAATCTATTAAAGCCATCTTGTATATCTGAGATATGCGAGAAACGTGGTCTTTCCTGTAAAACTTTTAAAGATGCAAGAAGGAAATCCATAACAGAAGAATATTATCTTATACCAAATACAGAAGACAAACGTTAAAGATGGGTTGCCTCATTAATTAGAGCCAAAGTAAGCTTACTAATTGATTAATCTGGGTTTCTAATGAATAACCCATGTATTCTAAAGTTCAAAAGACCTATGTGGACGTAGAAATGCTTGTGGAATCCATTTGACTCTGATCTGCTTTGAAACGCTGAATTTAGACTCCATGTTTGTTCACGTGAACTTAATGACATCATATGAATGAAGGCGTCTAAAAATTGATTTTGTATTTTATTAATGAGTTAAAACTTATTTAAATTAATGTTTTTACAATATGACATTTAAACATTTTATTGCCTTTGCTAGGGATAATAAATGGAATATCAAAATACCATTGTTGGGGAAAATATTAAGGAATGTGGGCAATAACATAACGTCTTGATTTATGTACCGAATTGACAGACTGGATGATCAAAAAAAGATCAACGACATTTGAGACTTCACGTACATACCTATGTTATTACCCTACCGTGGGAATGCGGTCATAATTAGCCTAATTATGAGTTAATTAATGACTTGTGGGACCATCTGGTATTTTCCCAGTCATTAGAACACCTCTACTTTCTATTGATATAAGTATTACCGGTTCAATTATGGATATATATTTGAAAATAAGGGAAGGAAACTTTAATGGATAGTACATCATGTTGTGTCCAGAGCGCCATTTCGAACAACTAAGCACGCAGAAGAAGATAGCCGCAAGAATAGAACACTCGTTTATCACTTACCCCATGAAGATGGGCAGCTAGTACAGGTGTGCCGTGTGATGTGTCTGGCCACAACCGGCGTCGCTGAAAGACAGATCCGCACCGCTTTGGAGAAGGTATCTAAGGAAGTGGTTGTAGATAGCGAAAAGAGAGGCAGGCGTCATGAGGCTGTTCAGATTGGAGATATAGAAATTCGAAACATATTTAAAACACATATCAACAGATTTCCTTGTACAGAATCTCATTACTGTAGTTCAAACTCACAGTGTCAGTATTTATCCCCAGAATTGACGATGGGAAAAATGTATCAAATGCTACATAATGAAACTGGAAAAAAATATCTCATTTGCAACCTACTATAGAGTATTCAAACATGAATTTAATGTTTTTTCGTCCGAAAAAAAGATTTGTGTGGTATTTGTGAAGGTTTTCGCGCAGGTTCAGCGGGTGAAAAGACAACACTTACCGAAAGATACCTATCACACATTGCCGAAAAAGATGCATCCAGAGAGATCAAAGACCAAATTAAGTCCAACAATCCAAGCCACATCCTTGCATCTTTTGATTTGCAACAAGTCCTCTACCTTCCAAAAAATAAAAGATGTGAAGTGTTGTATAAAAGACGCCTGTCGAATTATAATTTTACAATTTACAACATAAAAACAAAAAGTGTAAGCTGCTATTTGTGACATGAGGGCATTGCATCCAGGGGTTCAAATGAAATAGCTTCAAATGTTTACGATTTTCTAAGGAGGTCTGACCATATTGGTTAGAAAAAGTCTCTTTCTTTGCAGATGGATGTTCTGGTCAAAACAAAAATTCGATTATGCCAGCAATGCTATTGAATTTTATTAGCAAATCAAAATTCATAGAAGAGATCACTTTGCATTTTTTTGAAACCAATCCTGGTCAAAATAAAGGTGATTCAGTCCCCAGCACAATTGAGCGAGCAAGATAGAGATGTGAAGAAATTACCTTGCCATCGGAGCTCTCCATGCTAATTAAGATGTCAAGACGAGACCCTAATTTTGTTAAAGAAGTCTGCACTTCAAACATACTAGACTGGAAAACCATTTCCCAATCCCATGGTTTGGACGAATGTCATACAACTCTGGGTAAAAAAAATGTGAGCACGCAAAAATCTTTTTTAAATCATCACATTTGCAAAAAGAGTTTTCTACTCTTAATCTTGACGTTCGCAGAAACTTTTCGGATATTTCAGAACCATCCAGGCATACTCTTCTCGTCCTTCTATCATCTGCAAAAATACGCTGACCTCTCTTTATTGTGTTCCGGGCATTTTCCTGTTATACGCTCTGAAATGTCGAAAGATGTTTTTTAAACATTACCTCATCAATGAACATAACCATTAACCACGTAAAACCATTGAAGAATTTATTCAAAAGTAATAATAATTGTCATAACTAATTATCATTATTATATATTGCATAGATATTAATGCAACCCGGAACTGTTCAATAAATTATATAAATTTCATGCTTTGAATTGTGAAATTAAGATTTTTTTGCTTCCCAGCTTATAAATGAGAGTCTGTTATTTCCGTCAGTCCGTCTGCACGAAAGGCAAACACTTTGAACCTTTCTCTTCTTAAAAATGTAATTGCATATTCGCCGATTTGAAAATATTTTGAAATGTTATCTTCGATTGAGATGACGAATGACTGACCAATTACGAATTTTGCAGATTTTTTTTTCTCTCAAGATGGCGATATGCCTTAATATCGTTTATTTAGATATTGGGTTGTCTGATTTAATCTGTGAAACCTTATTTGAAGTGGTTAAATTGGTACGGTAATGGTTTGTCTCTTAGGATATCTTGGGCATTATGGGCGATTTTTAACAGTTGTAATATTAGACTGTGGTATTGTTGCTTTTATAAACTTCTGTTCATACTATATTCTGGTTTTTATACGCCCACATGAAATGGGGGGCGTATATTGTCGTCACCCACATCCGTCCGCCCGTCGGTCCGTCCGTCCGCCCGTCGGTCCGTCCGTCCACAATTGCTCGTAAACACTCTACACGGTGTAATTCTTGACGGATTTAGATGAAACTTAATATGAGTGTTTATGATCACGCAAGGATGAACCCTATTGAAAATCAGCGAAATCGGAAAAAAATTAGTATGAGTTTGTGCCCTTGATGTTGAATGGCTCGTAAACACTCTACAACGTGCAATTCTTGACCGATTTTGATGAAACTTGGTGTGAGAGTATGTTATAACTCAAGGATAAACCCTATCGAAAATCAGCGAAATCGAAAAGCATTTAGTATGAGTTATTGCCCTTGTTCTTGAAAACGCGTTCAATTTTAGCTTGTAAACACTCTTGAGAGAACAATTTTTAATGGATTTTAATGAAACTTGGCCTGAGTATTTGTTATCACCCAAGGATGAAGCCTATTGAAAACCAGTCAAATCGAAAAAAAATTAATATCAGTTATTGCCCTTGTTTTTGAAAACACGTTCAATTTTTAGCTTGTAAACACTCTACAAAGCACAGTTATTGACCGATTTTGACGAAACTTGCTGAAATTGTTTAATATCACCAAAGAATGAACCCTTTTGAAAATAGCACATATCGAAATATATTTAATAGGAATTATTGCCCTTGTTCTATAAAATGTGTTGGATTTTTGCCTTGTAAACACTCTACAAGTCACAATTCTTGAGCAATTTTGACATAACTTGGCATGAGTATTTGTAATCACCTAAGGATGAACCCTATTGAAATTCATTTAAATCGAAAAATATTTAGTATCAGTTATTGCCCTTGTGTTTGAAAACGAGTTCAATTTTAGCTTGTAAGCACTCTAGAAAGAACAATTCTTAATGGATTTTGATAAAACTTGGCTTGAGTATTTGTTTTTACCCAAGGATGAACCTTATTGAAAATCAAATAAATCGAAATATATTTAGTGTCAGTTATTGCCCTTGTGTTTGAAAACTTTTTGGCTAATAAACACTCTAGAAGGTACAATTCATGACCTATGTTGACAAAACTCACTGAAATTGTTGGATATCGCAAGGGATGAGCCTAATTGAAAATTAAAAATTTCAAAATATATCTAATATGAATTATTGCCCTTGTTCTTTTAAACGCGTTCGATTTTTGTCTCGTAAACACTCTACATGGCACAATTCTTGATGGTTTTTCGATGAAACTTGGTGTGAGTATTTGTTTTTACCCAAGGATGAACCCTATTATAAATCAAATAAATAGAAATATATTTAGCGAAAGTTATAGCCCTTGTTCTTGAAAACGCGTTCAATTTTAGCTTGTAAACACTCTAGAAAGAACAATTTTTAATGGATTTTGATGTAACTTGGCTGGAGTATTTGTTGTCTCCCAAGGATGAACCCTATTGAAAATCGAAAAATATTTAGTACAAGTTATTGACCTTGTTTTTGAAAACGCGTTCAATTTAACTCGTAAACACTCTAGAAAGAACAATTTTGAATGGATTTTGATGAAACTTGGCTTTAGTATTTGTTTTCTCACAAGGATAAACCCTATTGAAAATCAGATAAATCGAAAAATATTTAGTGTCAGTTATTGCGCCTGTTTTCAAAAACGCTTTCAACTTTTGGCTTGTGAACACTCTTAACATTCCTTTTTGACAAACTCGCTGAAATTGTTTAATATCAACCAAGGATGAGCCTTATTAAGAATTAAAAATATCAAAATATTATTAAGGGTGAACCCTATTGCAAATCATAAAAATACCGAAAAATATTTAATGAGTTGTTATTAGGTACAATTCTTGACAGTTTTTAATGAAACTAGAGACCCTAGAATAAAATAGGTTGGTAGGTTGAATAATTCATTCCACTTATTGTAACCTTACTGAAAAGTTTTTATTTGAAATAAATGCTGCCAGTGGGCGTATATTACCTTGCCTGGCAAGCTATCTTTCTATCGTGAATATTCAACTGGACTAATCCAGTATCATGCACTTTGTTTAGGTTAATTTTGTCGATTTAAAAAGTAGTTGTAAGAGATAAAAGACGACTACGAGGTTATGCTTGGATTTGTAAAACCGAGAAGGAAGAAAGTTGACCGAGGTCCAAACTTTCTGACTTCGAGGTTTTACAAATCCAAGCATAACCGAGTAGGAGTGTTTTATCAGACTTATAAACCGTCAAATATTTTTCATTAGCTCTAAATATAACATGTTTCGGCAATCTTTTGTTCATGTATACTATGGACATAACGGTTTATGTTTATCTATATCCAATGTTGCTCGTGCGTTCAGATAGCCTAATTTACAAGGTATGGTGCAAAAATTCATTGTAGTAATATTTCATAAACAAAAGTTTTTTTAAATATAAATATGTGCCAGTGCCAGGGTTAATCTTGAACACTTTGTTTTGTTAACATGTTCAAACTGCGGGTTTATAAATTGAAAACCTGTTAGGGGTTTTGTCGATTTAAAACCGCCTTTTCAAAATTTGTAAAACGGTTACGGGGTTTTGCTTGGATTGTAAAACCGCATTTAAGAATTGTAAACCGGGTACGGGGTTTTGTTTCCCGATTGTTTTACAAATCCAAGCAATCCAAGGTAATTACACGTTTTATGGGAACTCCCAACATCAAATAGATTTGCCGTCATAGGTTTATAACCATTGTAAAACCTCCTAGTAGCAATCCGAGGAATTTAAGGGTTTTAAATGGATCCTAATATCAGGCTCGGCTCTAATACATTTTATGCTAAGATTGTATACGATTAGAACTTCTATGTTTAGAAATCCTTTCTAACATACTTTGGGGGTGTTTGCATGCCCATGGACTAGTTTTTAGTCTATTTTTAAATTTGTTTCTGAAATTGTTTTCTTGCAGAATTTCTGAATTGAAAATTTAATTGGGGGGTTTTTCTAAAAATAGGTTTTGATGCGTGACAGTCCAGCGGTGTTATAAAATGTAGTGGTTTACTTTCATTTTGTTTGTAAAATTTCAGGTATGCTTTTGGATTTTTGTAAAAACCAAGTAGGCCAGGCTTTCATGTGGAATAAGAAATTTCAACGAGATTTCTGGAAAGTTCTAGAAGGTTGAATTTTGTGATTAACATGGAAATAGATGGACACAAATTTAGCGGACTAAGTCCAACATCAAAGAGATTTGCCGTCATAGGTTTATAACTAGAGTTGTTGCCCTTTTACTAGTTTAAAAATATGCTTCAGATTCGTTTGGTTTGAAGTCGAGAATATATTTTTGCCCGTCCTATGGAAATTATAGTTACCAGAATTCAAACCCGAAACGAGCAATTTTCCAATGTGAAAAAGTATAATGCTATACCGTCAGAACAACCTGATATATGGAATGTGGAATTCAGTGGTAATTTTCTTTTTACTTTATTAAACTGGATTCATTCTGATTCACAATAAAGTATATACTTCCAAATTGTTTTATTCATAAGAAATTAACTCTTTGTCTTCAAGATCTACGTTTCATCCTACGAAAATAAAGCCCTGGGTCTTGGTTGGATTAATTAGTTGGTTAATTCATGTAGCACATAATGAGGCATTTTCCTAAAGCAACGTTTGGACATAATATAGATGAATCAACCGTTGCTTTCACAATCCCAGACTCTCGTCATTAAATTTGATTGGTCGAGAGTTAACCCTTCTACCAACTAGATTCCTTATTACAAACTATTGCGGGGAAAATGTTTGATTGACCAGACGTAAAATCTTTCGTTACACTATTATTCTGGGATAAGCTAGTCTACAAGGACGTATTATGTAAAAAAAATAGCTGACCGTGGTGTAAGTTTTGAGGCATATTTCGGTCATAATCTACTAACAAAGTTAAGGTATATTCTATCCAGTCTACCCCACTGATGGGGGGGGGGGGGGTGACTAGACCACCGCCCACCAAGCGTTTATGTTTGTAGCTCAATGAGACCAACTATATAATATATCCATTTTATAAACAAATTTTACGTTGAAAATCTGTCTATTTCATGCTTGTGTATTTTTAAACAAATTTTATGTGGAGTATTGTATATTTATTTTGTGGTCATGTGCTTGATCGCCGGAACATAGATCTGTCGATTTCATGCATATGTACTTGTGTATTTTTAGTAGTTTTAGACGAATTGTATATTTAGATATTATGTGTTTTCGATTTTTTTTCCCAATGTATTGCCCCATGGGCTGAATGTGAGACAGGACCATGTCCTTGTGTATTGGGCCTGATTCTGACCCATGTAAAATAAAGAGTTTATTATTATTATTATTATTATGATTAATATTCAATCAAAGAGTGATCACAGATGTTGGGTGGTGGGAAGACTGGGGGCTGTAGTCATTTGGGAACTCATAGACACCTTTGAAATACTATGCTGTCCACACGAACCTATGAGAGTGATAAGTAAAACACAGTTTCTTTAGTTTTTATACGCCCACAAATTTATTTGGGGCGTATATTGTAACCGCGAACTGAAATATATCTGAGAGGCTATGCTCCCTTGTGACCTCAATAATTAAACTCCTAAAGCTTTTGCTATATTCTACTTCATTAGCCAAAATATCTAACAATGCCATGTATAATTCTATTTCAATAGTCAGAAAAACGGTATCTAACAATGCCATGTACAATTATATTTCATTAGTCAAAATACGGTATCAAACCATGACGTGCATAATTCTCTTTCATTACTCAAATTAAGGTATTAAACAATGACGTGTATAATTCTATTTCATTAGTCAAATTACGGTATTAAACAATGGCGTGTATAATTCTCTTTCATTAGTCAAATTACGGTATTAATCAATGACGTGTATAGTTCTATTTCATTAGTCAAATTACGGTATTAAACAATGACGTGTATAATTCTCTTTCATTCGTCAATTTACGGTATTAAACAATGACGTGTATAATTCCATTTCATTAGTCAAATTACGGTATTGAACAATGACGTGTATAATTCTATTTCATTAGTCAGAATACGGTATGAAACAATGACGTGTATAATTCTCTTTCATTAGTCAAATTACGGTATTAAACAATGACGTGTATAGTTCTATTTCATTAGTCAAATTACGGTATTAAACAATGACGTGTATAATTCTCTTTCATTAGTCAAAATATTAACAATGCGTGTATAATTCATTTCATTAGTCAAATACGTATTAACAATGCGTGTAAATTCTATTTCATTAGTCAAATACGGTATAAACAATGACGTGTATAATTCTCATTTCATTAGTCAAATTAGGTATTAAACAATGACGTGTATAATTCTATTTCATTAGTCAAATTACGGTATTAAACAATGGCGTGTATAATTCTATTTCATTAGTCAAATTACGGTATTAAACAATGACGTGTATAGTTCTATTTCATTAGTCAGAATACGGTATGAAACAATGACGTGTATAATTCTATTTCATTAGTCAATATACGGTATGAAACAATGACGTGTATAATTCTCATTTCATTAGTCAGAATTACGGTATTAAACAATGACGTGTATAATTCTATTTCATTAGTCAAATACGGTATGAAACAATGACGTGTATAATTCTATTTCATTAGTCAATATATGGTATGAAACAATGACATGTATAATTCTATTTCATTAGTCAGAATACGGTATGAAACAATGACGTGTATAATTCTATTTCATTAGTCAAATACGGTATGAAACAATGACGTGTATAATTCTATTTCATTAGTCAAATTACGGTATTAAACAATGACGTGTATAATTCTCTTTCATTCGTCAATTTACGGTATTAAACAATGACGTGTATAATTCCATTTCATTAGTCAAATTACGGTATTGAACAATGACGTGTATAGTTCTATTTCATTAGTCAGAATACGGTATGAAACAATGACGTGTATAATTCTATTTCATTTGTCAAAACAAGCTATCGAAAATTCGATTTCATTAGTCAAAAGGTTATCTAGCAATCACATTGTAGGCTATAATTCTAATTCCATTAACCCAATAAGTAATCGAATAATAACGTGTATATTTTCATATCATTTCCATAATACGATATCGAACAGTGACATGTAAAATTGAAAGATCAAAACCACAGAGAGGCATTTCATGAGTTCAACAAGGTGAAGACGTTCTAGAAAGTTATCAGTGTAAATATGATTTTTAAGTGAAAGGAATATGATAAGAAAATAAATGTTTATAATATGGTACCATCCCAGATTTCAATAAATACTATAAATACATTTTGTAAGATAAAGTCATAAGTTTTCAATTTTTTAAATAATTATACAATTTGTAATCTTTAAATAAATTGTATGGGTAGGGATCATAGCCAAACAGACGAAAATCGTTTTCATAGATGTAAGGAATCATTCGCAGTAACGATTTGGGTAACATTTGATAAGCTGTTTCCATAGCAACCGATTTTTGTTTTTTCTGATCCAGAGGACTGTTTCGGTTTTTATCGACAACTTTAACTATCGAGGACAGAAAGTGTTGCTTATTGAGAGATGACGGTTTCAGTTCAAAGATTTCTGGAAATGGTGATTCAGCCGATACATACCCATTAATCTGGAACACCTTCCATAGACGTTTACACAGTTCTAAGGTACTGATACACTTTGACAATTTCCCGCCTAGTAACTGAAAATTATAGTTAATTAACATTTTTAATTCACCCAACACTCGAGATTTTGGGTGGTATTTCAGCAAATGATCCAATCCTACGTGTTGAATGATGAATTTGGAATCTCTAGCGAACGTTTCCATGGTGATTATAAAATCGGGGCGATATAAACAAGGATTACATTGTTTACTTATTGGAATCCAATGTTCATTAGATCCAGAGCCTCGACTCTCTACATTCACAACATATCTTATAAAATCTTCAAATGATACATTATTGGCACAGATGGGTTCACTCTCATCAGTGTTAATTGACATCGACGAGTTTAGTGCACGCATTTTCTGTTTAGCAATGACCCGTCCGTGTGATCTCCAAAAGTCAGGCAGTAGAAATTTATCTAGGTAGACAGCCCATAATCTAGAATAGGGATTTCGAGCCACGAGTAATCGCCTAGTAAATGCTAAGTCATAACGATCTGAAACACTTTTAAAGGAAATGTTTCCCATTTGTTTATAAGATCCATAATGTGCAAGCATTCTATTTATTTCAAAGGGGCTTGAAATATTCTTCGATCCAACGTCTCCATTTAAAAACCTACAACAGAAGAAATGATCGCATGACGAGTGTCCGATATGAAAGTCAACGTGTCTAAATTTAAAACTATCAGAGTCCATAACGGGGACTGTTATAGTCGATTCACATAAAAGCATTTAGATTAATCCTACAAACAAATAAGTATTTTTCAAAGCTACTGGATTAGCTTACGACTTGATGTTAAATTGTCATTTTCAAGCGTGATTTCTGTCGCAATAATAATTTTACAGAGCAAGGGCAATAACTTACTAATAAGTTAAATACATGTATTTGCAAATACTTTCATAATTAGAAGAATAAATATAATTACCTAAATATTTGTTTCCAATATGTACAGCCGGCTTTAGGTATTACACAGTATGATATATTAGATGGTCTGTGAATTAATATCTTCTGAACCTGGCCATGGCTATCTATTATACAACCATCTCGGATACGTTTTCGTCGAGATTCAAACACCTTTAACATGAAGTCAGTCAAGTTGTTGCTCTTTACATCCTTATTTTGCTGGACATTTTTTAACTAAATAAATGAATTATTTCTGAAGGTTGGTGCTGATACAGCTTTATACATGTAGTTGATTATGGTGAGAATTATATTCCCCCCCCCCCCCAAAAAAAAACACAAGTAAGGAACCAAAAAAAAAAGTTTGAGAGTTTTCAGTTCAGCATAGCCTTTTTTACTTTATTTCCTTTCATAAATTAGACCTATGCATTCCAATTCTTACCTCTACATCAGCTAGACTCAGATCTACATTTCCGATTATACTTTTTGGTGAATCATATTCTAAAATACAAAAAAACAATACTTATTGATACGATACGATTCTTTAATGGCAGTACAATACAATCGTTAAAAACAATCGCAACCAATTGTATGAAATTATGCTCTATTAAGCTTTACGACACAGCAATTCAAATTTGTGGTGTCTGAAATTTCTTATTTCTTTCAAAAAGTGAACTTTCAATGGTGTCTTCCCGGGAAGATCTTCGCCAGAAAACTTCCAATTCCCGGTAAGCCACCGAATGCGTCTTCTCATATGATAGTTTCAAGATAAAGGTTTGAATAGTACTCACATTTCGGACTTACAATTCCCTTTGTAAATTCATAGAATTCCAAATAACAGTATTTCATCGGTTAAAGGAAAAAGAGGTTTTCTCACATTTGCATTGAGACAAAATAGCATCAATGTTTACCATTCCACTTTTCAATCTCGCAATTCCACCAAAAATATTAGCGTTTTATACCGAAAATCACCAATATAAGCATATTTTTCATCAAACGCATAGTTTGAGTAGATTTACAGGAACCATGGTTTGGTTGAAAATCGGAATGGTGCAAATTGATGCTATCAAAGTCCACAATACACATAAAGATTTGAGAAAACCTCTTTACATTTTCATGAACCCAAAGAAAATCTAAAACTCGGTAGTATGATGATTATTTCAATTGATAAACAATTTGGCAAAATGCAATTCTGTAAACAGTGAGGTCGGATAGTTAGTTAGCAATAGGTGATACATTTAAACATTTCTAACAAACATGTTATAGAACTATTGTAAAACAATGATAACCAGATAAAGATACTCACGTGAATTTCTGAATATAAACAGAAAGAGTAAAAATAAGGCTATTAGGACAGGCCAATTATATTTCCTGACACGACGATACATGTTGTTGTTTTTACTTCAGGTGGTACTTGTTTTGCGAATTGATTGCCTGATGATAGATTACCTCTCGTCATATTGTCCCCTTTAGAATTAGCGCTACTGAACTGGGAGTTTTTGATAAATCATTACCGAATATAAGTCAATCTTGTACTTTACATTTTAGGGACTATTGCACGAAATTGAGCATTTTATGTCAGGGGGGGGGCAATTACAACGTTTAAATTCATTTTTGTGGGTAGTCCGAAACATCTCCCCTTGACGGCCCTGGTTGTAGTTCGAGGGTTTGGTAGAGTCAGAAAAATAAAGTTATGTTTTATTGGGATTTTTCACTATTGAACATAATTAATTTAATGCCTCTATGATGACTGTTAATTAGTGTTGGTCATCGCCGTTACTTTAATTCAGTGCAGACGAATTTGTCTCCAACACAAATAGAAAAAGGTTTAGACACTATAGCATTTTCGGAAATTTGAATAAATAGGTTTAGAAAACCTACACCTTCGGAGATTTTAAACATTTCTACAAAACAGGTTCTTATATTTCTGTATCTGTACACCAACTGAGAGCTGACAAAATAGCAACAAGAGGCTGGAATATATATAGTCATCTTATTCGGTCAAGTATTTGTGAATATCAAATCATTTTCCAAATATTCATAGGATACAGGCCGAAATATCTGCCTTTCTTCCATCCTGTGAAAGTTATCTGACAGTTGTCGACTCGAGTAATCAGACAGAGGATAGAATAGGGGCAGATGGTTCGGTCTTAATTCCAATACTTGGTTGAAGTACGTAATGCACAGAATCTGTCAAGGAGTCTCAATAACTTAATTGTTATAAAATGACTATAATGTACGTTCCTTAATTCTGATTCATCTGTAATGATATCTCTCGTAATGACTAACAATTACGAATCAAGTCCGATTATTCCGGTTGAGATCGAGATCCTTAAAGCAAATATCTGATACTATTTATAAGAAATTGCCTAAACTGAATGTGTAATGAGTAAAATCAGACTCGATTTCTGAAATGTTGTGAATGGTGCAAAATGTGTGGATGGCTAATGATATCGATAATTTAAAAAAAGAAAGAATGAAATGGAATAAGGTCACTTCCAGATCCTAACCCAGATTTCTAAATATATATTTTGGGTGTTAAAACATGCCAATCAACAACTACATTCGGCAGTTCTGTAAATCTGGATCTGCCCCGGTAGTGAATCGAACATTTCGTTGTGTATCTTCACTTCCGGCAATTGACCACAGGTTTGCCCTGTAAATATTATATATATGGCGACGTAAATTTTAAATTAAATTCGGAAAAACAATAGTTGTGATTAAATTTCATGATATGTTGCAGAACATTGGCAGAATCTTACGGTATCCCGTTTACCTCCAATCATTGAGTATGATTACGTTCACTGGTAAAGCTAAGAATTCCGATTATCCATTTGTCGGTTATTTAGTAAATGTCCAAAATTGCTTCCCAAATTCTAATACTTCCCATGACCTGTTCTTTCTAACAAAAGATTGGGCCACTTCCAGATCCTAACCCAGATTTTTAAATATATATTTTGGGTGTTAAAACATGCCAATCAACAACTACATTCGGCAGTTCTGTAAATCTGGATCTGCCCCGGTAGTGAATCGAACATTTCGTTGTGTATCTTCACTTCCGGCAATTGACCACAGGTTTGCCCTGTAAATATTATATATATGGCGACGTAAATTTTAAATTAAATTCGGAAAAACAATAGTTGCGATTAAATTTCATAATATGTTGCAGAACATTGGCAGAATCTTACGGTATACCGTTTACCTCCAATCATTGAGTATGATTACGTTCACTGGTAAAGCTAAGAATTCCGATTATCCATTTGTCGGTTATTTAGCAAATGTCCAAAATTGCTTCCCAAATTCTAATACTTCCCATGACCTGTTCTTTCTAACAAAAGATTGGGCCATTGCTAATGTCAATATCAAAAGATAGATGTAATAGATAGCCATAATATTGTAAGCAGTTACTAAGATGGCGCCAATTTCTATCTAATCGTCGATTAGATGTAGATCTAATAATACCCTAAAGACCAGTAAATAGTGCTTTATTAGCATTGTATTTCACCCAATTTATTGTATCGCTTTACATTGTTATTCTTGAATAATGCATATAATTCTTATGTCTAGATGTTTTTACACATCTATCGTAAAGGCACCATGATTTTATAGATCCAGCATGTAATGTATAAAAGAATGGCGTATAAGGGAAAAAACGAGATGTATTTTAATTTTCCACGCAGAAGGAATAATTATTTAGTTTCGCCTACATGAAGAGTAAAACCTCTACAGATTCAATCATACCCGTTTTATATCTTTTTGCCAGATTGTTTGCTGAAAAACAGACTCTTCAGTTGGAAATGTAATATCATATAGAATTTGTACTCACATTGCACTGGTATGTAGATACAGGTATGTTTAGAAATAATATAGAACTGCAGATTTACTATGTTTCAAATATATCCTTAAAGCCTATAATAAGAAAGATAATGATGTGGCTACCATATAGGCCAATATAGTAAAAAAAAATGCCGATCCCGAGTTGATTAATTAGTAGGTCAAGCAAAATCTTCGAAGTTATCTTGAATTTTCGATTTTTTCTCGGAATATTATATTTTCATTCATAAATTTTATGCACATGACTTGTTTGTCCTCCAATGAGAACATCTATTTTCTCCACCCACTCTTGTTTTAAATTTAAGTGAAACAATATGGTTGGTTACTTATTACATCATGGTTATCACGTGGCATGATTGACGTACGAGAAGTTTGTTGACTAATTGTTTTCATTAATGACTGATTTTTACTCTGATTTAAAATTGTCTATAAAAAGGCGGAAAACGATAATAACATCAAAAGTCTAAAGTGTCAGTGTGAGTTGTAGAGTAAGAAATTATCTCCAGTCTTTGAGATTGGTAGTTTTAAGAAATTGTTATCTCATATTAATGGCTTGGTATTAAGAGGGATTTTCACCTTGTTGGTTATCTATATAAAAGACAGTTGTGGGTGTAGCGACAGTGAAACACTATATAAGTATAAGAGCCTAGAGAAAATCCAACAGAAGAATAATCAACGTAGATTTCAACATGGAATTCACTCTGATTTGTATTTTATCTATCCTTTCTACGGTGCTTGCTTTTCCACCATTTGCTGGATATTATTTTCAGGGTGACAGCGAATCTGTAAGTTTTATTCATTTTATCTCAATGAATCTCCGATTTTTTTTACATTTAAGATTGTTGTGGTTGAATTTCCTCACATTCCTTAAAATTTTCCATAAACGATTTTTTTCCTGATCGCACATATTCATTCTTGTTAGGTAAATCTACTTGTTTTAATATTAGAGGCGCACTCAAAATGAAGATAAAGATAGAATTTTAAATTCAGTTTTATACCGTTTTAGCACCTAAATGGTAAATAATATTATCCAAATGACTATATGGTAGTCGCCACAGCAAGCTGGACGCTTTCGTATTAAAACATTTCAGACCTTTGGCAGGATGCAGGAAACCTAATATCGTTTAAATTATATCAAAAAAGATCATTGCTTCATTTTGCCACTTGTAATTTAGTTGCGGCTGCTGTTTGTTTTCTAAAATGCACGGAAATTGTCTGTATACAACTAACAGGGAAATAAGCTTATTAGAAATGAAGCAAAGTCATCCCCAAACATGAAAAAGTGAAATGGTGAAGTCTAATATGTTGCACCATGGTTTTGTAGATGTATGCGTAATTCTCATTCTTAAACACATTTTCCTATCGCTGCTATCAGGCTATATTTTTATCTCAATTAGTTAATATCGGTTTGGTAATTGGATAATTGGGAAGTCTGTGTAAGTTATATATGTGCCTTTTGTAACTCTATATAAAAGTAATTCTTATTCATTATTTACATCAATTATTTTTGATAGTTATCATTAAATATCATTATGGCCAGTAATTATCATTGTATTCAACCAGAACCGACAGGAATGTCAGACAAAGTTCGAATATGTGAGCACCTTCCGAACTTTCACTAACTGCAAAATGATTGAGATTTGAAATACCTTGTTGTAAGGCAGACCATTATACGAAAAATCTACACTACATAAATAAATAAATTCCTAATAGTTTTCGTCCCCATATAATAATCAGTCCAGGGCAACACAAAACCCGCAAATTATGATTACCTAAAGTAGAAATGTTTCCAGAAATTGCAAGATTTTAACATATACGAGTATGTCGATTCTTGTAACTTTTTCAAATCATAGACATTTATTAGTTGCATTGACCTATAGTCGATAAGACATATTCTGCGTACTCTTTAAACTTTTTAAACACGGTTGCACTCATAGACATGATATCATTTCAATTTACAATATTTTACAACGTAGTGTTAAATGTTGCTTTTTCGACCGAATACAATGGTCATCTTTACAAAAATTACAGGTTCTGAGGTTGAAAAGTGAACACAGTTTTTTTGTTTAATTTTTTTAAAACATTTAAACTGTGACGACTATATGGCATGACATTAATGTAATCTGCCACTATGTCTCATTACTACTGTACATACTTAAATCTATTGTATAGCCCATCAAATGATGTTGTTCTATAATTACTCTATGATAAGGTCACATCTTATTGAAGTCACTGCGATCTATATTTTGATTGCTAGTTTTTTAGAATACGAAGACTTATACGGAATTGTACCTGGAGAGGAACATCCTGCTCTCGAAAGATTTGAAGGATTAATGATGGTTCTTCTTTCAATCGATACAAAAATGTTGCAAAATTTCTGGTTTTGTGTTTGTGAATATTCTAAAAATGTACCATGCAGTTTATTCAGTTTATTATTATGTTGAAATGATGGAAACCATGATTTATTCTTGTTATCACGATCGATTCGTGATACTTTAAAACATTTTTCTAGAGTATATAGTTATCTCAAATGAGTTTGAATATCTAAAAAGAAAGAGAACAGAAAAATTCGACCTGAAATTAAAAAAAGATTAATTGATTACATGTTAGAATATTACAAATATTAAATAAACAAAATAATAGAATAAGCCATGGACAAATGCATAATAAAGGATTTTTTTTTTGTAATTGATGATCCTCTTTCATAATCTAGACTGTGCTTTTTGATCCGCTATAAATCTTATTTTGGACGTTCATTTGCAATTTTCCATTAAGAAATACCACAAAACAAATGGTATTTGTTATCTCATAAACGATGAATAATCTTCTCGAGTAAAAAATAGTTAGGTTATTGCTGTGTCCTTAAACATGGACAAACATTAAATTAATATATTACATCCATTAACGATGGTTTATGTACTTCTATATATTTATAAACGATTGTTGTAAATAGAAATTAGGCCGAGAATAGTTAGTTACAACTAGGTAGCAACTATGTGATCTTGAAAAATTACAGTTTCCTCCAGTTAGCCTCTGTTCATGTCTAAACCGTCCTGGGAGCAACGGAATCAGAGGGATGCTTTGGATCGCGGAATTACTTATATTGGATAAGTTAAATGCATTTCGATTAGAACAACCATAATGCTAAGAGAATGCAAACTACAGAACTTCAATAAGGCACATTGTAATCAGAGCTAATTAACAAACTCTTGTTAATATTACCTCTTCCAATTTTCTCGTTTATCACAAACGTCTATTTTAACATTTTATCACGATATATTAATATTACAATTCCACAAATAGACTAAATCTTTTATTTGAGAAATTCTATAGGATAATAACAGGAACCAAGCCCTCTTTATCTACACAACTGACCACGAAACTTAAACATCAATCAACTCCAGTCTGAATACAGTGTCGTATTAAGACACCAGCCAACCTATAAATAATATATCTTACTGTATATCTTAGAGTCGTGAATATTTTTATATATAAATTTTTTATATTCGTAACATTAATAAGTCATCCGAAAGAAAATCGGGTTGGGTTAATATTAAATCTTGCTGCACTTTATAGACGCTAATATTTATTATAAGAATGACCGCAATAATTTAACTTTGAATAGTGAATGCTTTTTTTCGACTCATGTTTGTAAGTCATCGATTATTCCTAAAATTCATAAGGCATAGTCCCTGTAAAATATTTTTCTTCTGGTTACGTGTACAAGTTGGTGAAGTTTCAACATGTTCACTTTTTTTTTCATACTCTTGAAAGACATGTAGTTATTTATATTTATTTCAAATGTTTGTCTGAAGCACACCCAACTGCCACCAGATATATATTTTCCAATTACTAAATGCCACTCAAGGAAGTTTCCACCTTTGAGGAGTGTTTGGGTGCAGTCAAACATTATAACTGATGAACTAAAAGGGTTCTAAAGTTACCAAAAGAAAACATTTTTATTATAATTTTTTTGTATCTTGAACTCGGATAATATTCTAATTTACATTCACAAGAGTAAAACACACTGTCATATAAACATTAATATAAGAATAGGTAAATAAATAGGTTACATTACAGTCAAAATTCGATAAATTACTGATAAAATTCCCTAAATAATTCCCTTAATTCTATATCACCGACTATAGTAAATCACCCGTTTTAATAATAATGTTTCAATGGCAAGAAATTCTACTGAAATTTTAAAGTAGTAAAAATATAATTTATAGGCATTGAATTATTAATGGTACCTTTAATCGAAAAGTCTAAATATTCCAATATAAATCCTCTCTTTTCAGAGATTGCAACATTGTTCTTCAGCAACTAATCCTTGTAAGATTCTGGTAAAAAAAATTTCAAATAGTGTAAGCGAGGATCGCATATTCACAAGCCCTGATATATGTAATTGTGCTGGTGGAACGTGCCCCTTAGATTGGGATGAAGCACCCGAAAATACCATAACTAGATATCTTCGATCAAAAGGTATGTGTATTTTTATTTTGGTTTGTCTCTTAAGATTCTCCAATCAAACATTATAGTGTGTGAAGCAGGGCTACCTTTTTACAGCATTGTTTTTCATATTTGTTTTTAGAGATAGTTATGATTGGTACTATCATTGATGGTTTTAATACTTTCATTAAAACAGTCTAAATTTAATGGTGCACTTTTCTGTTTTTCACTTATCTATAATACATTAATATTAATTGGCTTAATAAAAGATAGGAAGGGCAGAAAATGTTAATGAAAATGTGCTACGTAGATAACGGTTAAATTAAGATAATTCCCACCAGCAATGTATATAAACAACTGCAACATAGTTTTCATAAAAATGATTAATACTGATGTTCCAGTCCATTTATAATTCAAATAATACCCTTAAGTTATAAAAACGCGAGACTGTTATATATATATATCTATCTCCAGAAAAAATATGTTTTTCACCTATATTTTCTGAAGTGAATAACAACATCAAATAACAGACATTAACACTAGACAAATATCGGATGCTTTCCAGTCTGGAAATGTGATAATTGTTTTATCTTATCAAATGTCTCTATAATATTTCTCTAAAACCTTAATACCTGGCGGTGATGTTAAGTTTTCATTGATCATATAAATTGGTGAGAGAATATTGAGAAGTTGACTGATAAATAAACACCCACGCTTTTCACACATTAAATACACAATTATAACTTTGAAATATGAAGAACCTAGTTTCATATAGCTAATTTATCTGTATCGACATAAGTTTTCTGGGCTTTACTTATCTTGACAGCTTTTAAGATTATCAATTTTCACAGAATCTTACTTCTGAAGCCCCGCAAAACCAACGCCTAATCTAATTTAACACACTTGAAGTAATTAGAGTGATTTATAAGTTAGGCTGACCGCCAAAAGATTGTCTTATCTACCCAAATTTACAATTTCTAATAGGTCATATCTACTATAAACCTTCATTGAAGAAACCATTTCCGGCACACTATTCTCATAATGGTATACATATAGTAGTGTATGAAGGTCACATCACTTCCGGACCAATTTCCTTTGAATTAATCATTTCCTTGACTAAGTGTAAGGTTATCCTGGGTAAACCTCCTATAAGTATTATCTTGTCATCAAACGGTCACTTGACGTCCACTTAGAGAAGGAATTCGAGATTACGCCCCGTGAGAATCTAGTTACCTTCAAAGACACTAGGAACTGTCAAAGATACGTATCGCTCTGTCAATCTGATTCAGACTTAAGCTTGTTTTTTTTGCGTAAGAAAACTTCCTTGAAAGTTGCTCATTTGAATACATTCCTTAATTCAGCAGTGTTCTACCATCACTATTAAAAAAATATCACCAACATTATGAAGTATCCTTATTTCAGGAGTTATTACCTTCATCCTATTTTACAATTGATCAACAATAATCGCTAATCATTTCATGAATCCTATCTCATTTACTTTTTAGATCGCTTCCTTTCCTTACAAATGAAATTCTGTAGTCCAGTAGCACCACAAAGAACATGTCAAGGTAATGAAACAGCTCTTATTGTTAAAGGCCATAGTCTTGTACCATCTGAAATTGTGGAGTTCAACTGCCGCTGTTTTGGAAACCATCCGTTAATAATCAGCAAGGCGTGGTATCAAGGTTATAACGAGCGTTACCAAGAATATGTGTGTGAGCTGGTAGGTAATCTCAAATATCTTTATTCGAACATCCGAATTCGAGAAAAATCATATATAGATACATAGGTAGATAGTGATCGATATCAAGAGCTATCAGTAGTGTACAAAAAAGGAGTCATCTAATGATAGTAATGGAAAATCTGAAATGCGATGTTAGATACTAATCTATGCAACTCCTCGTTTTTCAGCCAAGATGTCCAACTGTTGACTCTCAATGTATGAGTGTTTCCAACCAACCACCAAGAGTAAGAGAAACAGTATTTGAATGTGAATGTGGAAGAAGTCGATCATGTAAAGCCGATCATGGTAGAAGGACTGCACAGGACGAATCCAAGGGCTACTGTTCATTATATTGAGTTGTGACAAATCTAATTGTGATGCGTATGGCTGTAATAGATACGTCTTATAAAACAAAACACGTCTCTTTAATTACCAGAGCAATCTCTTCTCTGACAAAATGTATTTTACACGATCAATTACGTGTCGATTTAATAAATCATTACATGTGACAAAAACTAATGATATTTAGGTTGCCTATATAAGAGAGTTCAGGAAAAAATTGGGAATTTTCAGTTCGAAAGCCGTAGGCTAACTTATAATATGACAATACTTTGACAAATGGACACACAACGTATAGTTATATACCACCCACCGCCATTTTATTCTTGCTTATATTCTAGTTTACTAGTTCCAGCAGGACGAACCTACAAAATTCTCTTATATAGCCATTACATCTTGCCTGATTAGTTTCCACAACAGTTTACACGAGGAAATAATCAGAATTATCTTAAAACCTTGTTATTTATCATTGTAAATTTAATAAATTTTATAATACTCAGCTAATTTCATTTTTCTACTAATTCTGGTTTACTTTTGTAGCAAAATGCCCAGGAATCAAGAACACAATCTATGTGCATCGTTTGAATATTGTTTCACTTGTATACCGATTAACTAAATAGTGCTTTATTGTCCAAGAAATTCGTCATGATAATTCGAATTGTGCAGATTTATTTAAAAGATAGTTAAAACGATCGCTTAAGTAATCCAGAACAATGCTTGATATAGAGTTTTATGTAGTTATTAAATCACACTTAGTATGGTTTATACAAAAATTTACCAAATAGGCCAACCCATGCGGAAACACTGGAAATTTTTTTCAAGTCCCTTGGCAGAATTCTCGGACAGTCGTTGAGAAATGAATTCAATATGATTATATAATAAATGCGATAATTCGTTTTGCTTTTGTATTTTTCTTTTAGCTCATCAAATATCACACATGTAATCTGGAAACTGATTCTGAATCAAAGCATAATTCGGTATGTGGTAACTCCGAATATAATATTATAACAATGAAGATAATAAATAACATTGTTAAAAGTCATTCAATTAGTTCTGTCATGATCATTGAAAGATCACAAGAGGTACTTAATTACCGACTATTTACAGACTATAATGATAATGAATAGTTAATTACTGTAGTAGGATAACTATATTTACTGTACGTGATTAGATACGATCTATACTGTGGTATTTTTCATATATCTACAGAATAAGTGGCTAATTTCGAATATCATATACACCCACACATATGAAATGGTCCAAAAAAATAATCTAATAAAATAAAAATTAAAAAAAACAAAAACCATTTGACTATCATTTGACTACAAAATAAAACAATTACTATGATAACGAGATTGGAAGAATGGAGAGTCCGAGTAACTCACACCACACCACACAGGGTACAGTTTCACCGCCATGTCATTCCGAGTAACTCACACAACACCTTCCAGGGTAGAGTATTACCCCGATCAACCACGCCATTGAGTTTGAGTTTCACCGCAAGGTCATCCTGAGTTACACACATCACACCACCACCGAGGGTAGAGTTGCACCGCAAGGTCATCCCGAGTACCTCGCACCACACTACCCAGGGTAGAGTTTCACCTTCATGTCATCCCTAGTAAAACACATATCAGCGCCCAGGGTAGAGTTGTACCCCGGGCAACTCATACCACGCCATCGAGGGTAGAGTTTCACCCTCATGTCATCCCTAGTAACACACATCACACTACCCAGGGTAGAGTTTCCCCGCCATGTCATCCCGAGTAACTCACACTACACCACCCAGGGTAGAGTTCCCCCGCCATGTCATCCCGAGCAACTCACATCACACAACCCAGGATACAGTTTCGCCGCCATGTAATCCCGGGTAACTCACAACATACCAACCAGGGTACAGTTTCACCACCATGTCATCCCGAGTAACTCACACCACACCAACCAGGGTACAGTTTCGCTGCCATGTCATCCCGAGTAACTCACACCACACCACCCAGGGTAGAGTTTCGCCGCCATGTCATCCCGAGTAACTCACACCACATCACAAACAGGGTGCAGTTTCACCACCATGTCATCCCGAGTAACTCACACTACACCAACCAGGGTACAGTTTCGCCGCCATGTAATCCCGAGTAACTCACAACATACCAACCATGTCATCCCGAGTAACTCACACCACACCAACCAGGGTACAGTTTCGCCGCCATGTCATCCCGAGTTACTCACACCACACCACCCAGGGTAGAGTTTCGCTGCCATGTTATCCTGAGTAACCCACACCACACCAAACAGGGTGCAGTTTCACCACCATGTCATCCCGAGTAACTCACACTACACCAACCAGGGTACAGTTTCGCCACCATGTCATCCCGAGTAACTCACATCACACCACCCAGGATAGAGTTTCGCCGCCATGCCATCCCGAGTAACTCACACCACACCACCCAGGGTAGAGTTTCACCACCATGTCATCCTGAGCAACACACATCACACTACACCACCCAGGTCGGTGACTAAACAATCATAAGCATAATTTATTTTGGTAGACGGAGTTTTTTATAGCCTGACTGAATACCTATTGATTAAATATCAAATTTTCGAATTCAATAATGTCAAAATATCTGTGTCATGTCTGGGTTACGGGTTTTGTTTTACCACTCTTATGAATAATATTCTGAAATATACGATCACTGAAACTAAGTTATAAAATATAAAAACGTGTTTAACATTTTGGATATTAAGATTACGAAAATTCTATGATTTCCACACCTGGTCCAATTTCCAATTTATTTTTTCTGGAAATGTTTTTCCAGTTGTTGTCTTCTAAAAGGTCGCCATCCAACATAACTTTATGAAGGTAGGTATATGCAACGTGCAGACCATCGTAGAAATTGTGATAAATGAACATAATCCGTGGAAGGTAAGTAACTCCAGTATTTCACTCCAATTTTAATGGACCGAGTTCAAAGCCAATGCTCAAAATGAAGTCCAGAAATTGTAATAAAAACCCTTGAAAAAAATTATTTTCAGACCCAATAGTGGTATATTGTAATTTCTTCATTATGTTGTTGATCCGATGATCTCCAATGCTGCGAATATTGACATAAGAAATTGACATTAGAAATAAAAACCATATTTATTGAAATAAATAATTTGATATAATGGTTGCATCATACACTTAATTGGTTCACTGTTATTTAGGCACACATTTTATCAGCACACCTCATTTAGACAAAGTAATTTGGGAACACTTCATTTAGGGACACGGTCAGAAAAGCACGTCATTTAGGCACAGCGTTTTAGGCACACTTTCAATTAGGCACATACTCAATTAGGCACACTGTTTTGTTAGGCACACCAAAATACGGCACACAGTCATTTAGGCACGCCTTTAACAAGGCACATATTCATTTAGGCACACCTTGTTTTAGGCACCTCTTCAACTACATCAACATTAATTTATACTCAATTAGGATCGCATTCACACATGGCTAGTAAAATCTCCTTTTTTGCTTAGTGTCAATTGTAGGCCTACATTCTCTCACCTGGTAAGCACACACACATATCAAAGTAAGGTAAGTTCACTGATGAATATATATTCATATTGACCATTCTTGAGAACTAAAATTTTATGTTCATGCTAAGAACACTCTTTAAAGCCAGGTGTGCCTAAATGATATAGTCTGAATATATGTGTGCCCAATTGAATATGTACCTAATCGATGGTGTGCCTAATTGAAGGTGTGCCTAAATGACAGTGTGCCGAATTTCTTAGTGTGTCTTAAAAGAGTACATGTGTGCCTAAATGAAGTGTGCCTAAAGTACTGTGTCTTAATGAGGTGTGCTTAAAAAAAGTGTGCCTAAATGACTGCTTACCCACTTAATTACACTGTTTAAGATAATAGATACATGTATACATAAAAGGGGCAAATTAATATAAATTGACTTATGATCATGTGATGCAACTGAAGTGTATTTCTGATACACAATTTTCATCTACACAGCTTGTGTCTTGGAATCTTTTAATATTTTTAACATTTGGAGTATAATTGAAGTAAGCGCAATCACTATATCCTTGCATATATTTTTTCGAAACAATCTTAGCGCCAGGATGTCATTGGTATGTTTATTTCTTACACTGTTCCTTAGATATCATATCGCCAGGTCGTTTCAAGAATGTGTGGCCAGAAGAGTGCATAGAGATATACATATTAATGTCAATGTTGTTTCACTTTTTGTGTTCAGGATATTTTTTATAATGTTTATTTAAATAATATGTTGATATAAAGCCTTCATCACAATTATCGCATTTAAATGCTTTGACGCCAGTATGAAGACCCATATGATCATTGAGTCTAGTTCTTCTACTTAATACTTTACCACATATTTCACATTTAAAAACTTGTTGTTTTTCACTAGTTTTGACGAGTTGTGTGTCATTGATAAAGATTAAACTATGAACCCGCTTCAAATGATCTTTAAGATATCGCGGTTGGCTGAAGTTCTCGGCACACTTTGGACATGGAAAGGAGTCTCCTGTATGAATTCGCATGTGAGATCTTAGATGAGAACCTCTTCTAAATGTTACTTCACACACTTCGCATTTAAATGGTCGAACGTTTGTATGCGTTCTCATGTGACTTCGTACATTGGATGGGTGTGAAAATTTCATAAAACAAACTTCACATTCGTAAGGAAATGCCTCCCTTTCTAGATGAGTCAATAGGTGATTCTTCAGATTACCTTTAGATGTAAACTTATTATCACATAACTCACATTTAAAAGGTTTTCTTTCATCGTATTCTTCGGTTTGTTTTCCACTGAGATGTGTCTTCCTATAATGGGCATTGAATGATCTGGAACTACTAAATGTACTTTTACAAATATCACAGTGCAAAGTGTCAAAAGTCACGTTACAGATATGTACCTTTACACTATCTTTTCGTATAAAACGTTGTTTACAAACGCTACACCCAAATGGCTTTTCTCCAGTGTGAATCCTTTCGTGAATCTTTAGATAATGAGTGGTTACAAAAGATTTACCACAAGTGCGACATTTGTAATTCTTTCCTTGTAATCCCTTGTGTCTTTTCATATGTATCGACATACTACTAGCATTCAAATATTTTCCACAAATTTTACACTCAGTACAGGCTTTACCCGTATGTAATGTGACATGATTTTTAAGATGTGAACTAGTTGTAAATACTTTATCACATACATGACATATATGTTGTTTTTTCTTTCTGTATTGATTTTCCGTATTAGACTTCTTTGAAACACTTATTCCAAGTTCCGATATTTCATTATCTTCAACATATTGTGTCTTATCATCGATTGAACTGATTTTCGTATTGTCAAATGGTTTGAGGTGATTTAACTTTCGCCTTTTATTACTTTTGTTGGTAGACTTGCATTTAACACGGGCATTAGGTACAGGATCGTCAGCGAAAACCACCTTATCGGCCTTCGGTGGGTTCATATTATTTTCAAAAGTATTGGTATCACTAGGATCAATATCTTCCGCTGTAATATTAACAGGAAATTGTCTGATGTATTTTTGGTCAATGTTATCTTCATTAATATGTTCAGCAACATGATCAGATTCAGAGGTGGTCTGAATGTTGATATGATCAATGTCAGAAGCACGGTCTATGTCAATGACATCATTAAAATTATCAATAGACGGACGGTTTATCTTATTAGAATACTTTTCATCGATGGTGATGGGTTGGTTAAAATCGTTGGTTGTAATAAAAGATTGATTTAAATCCTCAGCGGCATTACCAGTTAAGTGGAGTTCGATAGTTGGATGGTCACCGCAGTTTTCTTTTGGAACATCTGCAGGATCGTATATACAATTACTCTGTTTTACACGATTATGATCATGAACGACTTGGGATTGCTTATAGTCAATTGATTTGTTAAATTCAGAGCCAATAATAGCGTGTTTGTCAAAGTCGGTATGGATTCGACTGCTAACATTATGCCTGTGGTGAAGTATATCATGCTCGGACTCGATCTTATCACACGAAATATTCATGTCACTCAGCTGTGTTCCAGATGTCACTAGTGATTCAATACGCTTATTTTCAGACGATAGGTTTGAATGAAGGAACATGTGTTTGTAAAACGACGCTTCGCCAAGACATGTTAAATCACAAACATCACATGTGAGCGTTTCTTCATCAGCATTTGTAAACAGATTTGTTTCATCGGAATAACATGAAACAACAACCTTTTCAGGTCTGACTGTTTGGTCATGATGCTTTGTGATGTGTCTTTTTAAGCTGTAGTCTGTAGTAAAGAACTTATGACAATGGTTGCATTCAAATAGTCCATATACTTCACTTATTACTACACTTGCCATTTTCTATACCCCAAAGTGTCGTCGATCTTTTAAACTGTATCACTAATGTTCATCACAATTCGTAAAATGCATTAACTGTCTAGAATATAAATGAAAGATGGTATGCAATATAATCCTTTAGCATAGTGAAACATACAATATATATTATAATTTTACGAGAACCGCAACATGGCTACGTTGTCCAAGTAATACAACATCTATGTAGGTCATAATCTGGAGACAAAACTGCTCAGGTCATCAACATGAGAACTAACTGTTAATTGTTCTTTAGATAATATGTTAATTCTGATTGATTTAAACTAAGCGTCCCCGTCCTGGAGGCCTGATTGGCTAAAACTTATGAAAGGAAGGCGTTGATTAGCTGAGAGCTGACAATGTAAATGGTGACATGTGATACTGGTTGGAGGGTAAAGCGGGGTCAGATAAATATTCAAGTAGTTCAAATTCTGCTACCACCAAATAAACTCCCCCCAGGGTTGAAGGCATAACAGAACATAATACAATGTGAAGCATATGTGTTAATACCAATAAAGGATCTATTTTTCAACAATAGTCAAACTAAAAAAGCCTTGAAAAGGGCTCTACCAAGTCCAGACGCAATGGAAAAGCATCGTCCTCAATTATATGATAATTGCACGTTGGCAGTTTGTCATTTCCATCCATTAGTTGCTCTGTAAGGTCTCCAGTTCGTGGTAATGACTTACTGCCAGAGTCCGTTGCTTCTTTAGGAGACGAATCCCCACTGCGTCCTGTTCACCAAAATCAACAAAAACAAATCTGTAGTTTTGACATCTGCAAGAGCGAATAAACAATGCTAAAATAATGTTTGCATTCTTCAGTAGTGAGCACCTGAAAAATCAAAAAGTCATTGTTCAATCCATTTGTGGTCCTTATATTTCAGGCTTCAAGATGTTGAAGATGAATTAAGCGATATCAGAAGCTATCATGATATGATGACGCGATCTTCTTAGACAATCAGCGCATTTGCATAAAAGGGCGCTGTCTGACCATTCGTACTACTCCCATGCTACACAGCAGGTAGGCCAACTTGGTTCTACTTCGTTTAAAAAAGAATTCACAAAACGATTGACATGGACGTTTTGGATAAGAAAATTATTGCTTTGTACCCTCGCTTGGGACGCTAATAAATTAAATAATTGTCGTAGAATAATATTATACATATAGTTCTCGTTTCGTTAAGCCTGTATGATTACAGACATTATACATATCCCAAATTAACTACTGCACAGCAGTGGCATAACATGATAAGTGTGCCCTGTGGATTGGGTTGGGGCCAGAGGAAATTTTAACAGATGAAGTGCTGTAGACAAGCTATTCAGTTGGAGATACAAGCTGCTGTAGGTTCCCTATGCTACTAGGCTAGTTATGCCTAAGACGGATACAGGTTACTAATGACACTCTACTGTATCAAAAGATCTACCTTAGACCTTTCTCTTCGCTTTCAACCGTCCTTTTCCCTTGCCAAAGAGTGAATGAGTCGAAAGATACTCCCTCATAGTTTAATACGGTACCTATATTTATATTATCTATCCAGATGTTCCTAATTAAGGATATCTGTTAGAATTTAGATAAAATGCATATCCTGTTGTCCCTTTATACTAAAGTAATTTACCCACACATGGTTTTACTTTTCAAGTACCCGACAGGTGACGATAAAAGATGTAAGATCTTGTCCTATGAAATAGATTGACATCTTTCCAGATGTACCTTAATACTTATTATTATTATTATCTTAATTAATTAGCCAACCCAGGGTTTTAACTTTAAAGTATTAGAAGTGTGACACTAATGACATAAGATTCACAACGAATCTGTTTTGATATAGACATCTTCCCAGCCGTGCGGAAGGCGAGTCTTTTTATTCAGTGGAGCTTAACAGTTAGTTATGAAGTTTCACAATGCTCCACTGCTGCATTTGAGGACACTCATTTTCTTACAAATGACAATTGTCCGTGGTATAATAATGTTTACTTGCTCTGAGTTCAAAATAGGGGTTAATCTATGTAACTTTATTGAAGCTATTTACAATTCGGCTAACGTAAAAGTGTCAAAGTAACGCAAAATTTACGTTGCGTTCTTATTGATTCCGCAACCATATAGTCACTGACACTGGTTGCATTTATTCATTGAAACAATAATACTCGTTGCGCTGATCAGTGTAGTATATATGTTGGTTGTAGTCTGAAGCAGTACTAATACCCGTATTACTTCCCTTTATAACAATTGAAATAAAGTACGAAGACATACATTAATATTTGATCCAATATTTACCTTGGGTAAGATATTTATACTTATTTATCACTACTTTCTTCTAACTGAATACTCCTAAGACATGTAGCAGAGCGGTTGCAATATTGTAAATTCATGTAGCAAATTTATGTGAGTAGAATTTAATCAGAACTACTCCGATTTATTGTCAAAACAACGTACCACAATAAAACTGCAGTTATCCCCCTTTAACGAATTAACCGCATTAGTTGCATCCAAGCTATAACACTTTGTAAGTAGTCAAAATGGTAAATTAACAAAAAAGAATGCATCTAATGAAATGTTATTTATTTAATATTTTAGTTTGAGCAAAACTTAGCTAGATTTATCGCATTTTAAGTTGAATTAAATGAAAGTATATAGGGTATAAAATGCCTTTTATTTCTGCAAAATTTCGTTTGCATTCCTTACTTTTGGGGTGGTTATGAATATTTGAAACACAGATATCAATAAACATTTTTTGTAGGAAGATCTATACGTCGGCCTATTTTGGAAAACCGATAGTTAGGTCCTTATCTCTGAATGAATGCTTATGTCATGTTTAAAAAATCACATCCGGATTAAAACACGTGATGTAGAATTAATATCCTTGCTATTCAAGTGAATATACAATCTTTCAAACTTTTACAATCTTATTTGAATACACTTTGATAACATGATAAACAGATATTTGACCTAAATTGAATAACGTAACTGGTCGTTGTAGATATAGGTCTATAATTGATGTCTCTGGCCAGAAACACATCACAAATTATGAGGAGTGTACGTATTACAGCATTCGGTGGCCCTGAGGTCTTAAAAGTAGCGTCCGATACACCAATCCCTACTATATCAGACTCAGAGGTAAGTCAATGTATTTTTTTAAAAGTAAAACCCCATAGTACTTACCATTTTAACATTATTCTATCATTATAAGGTTTGTTGTTGGTATACGGAGTCTTTCAGGGACCATCTTTACAAAACACAACACAGGAACATGGGCATCTATATACATGTACATATATAAATAATTAAAAATCTAAACATTTCTAAATAATAGTATGCCTACTACTTATAATTCATATCCACTACATTCTAGCATGTCTGGTCAGAACAGTGTTCAACCCCCAATTCCAAACTCTGACCAGAACTATACTTATATCTCTCTCTAACCAACACCACTCACCTCTCATGTCCAAATTAGGTTGACCGATGGACAGTATATCAGTAACTGATCCGTGCCAAACATACCAATAGTGAATAGATCAGGTCACAGTACAGTAGGTTAAGTAGGAATACCCGTGGGCAATATCTTTTAATATTGTATCAATATCTTTTTTGATATTGTATTGACGGGTGATCCTCTTCTGTAATATAAAATATTATAGCACAGCAAGATATTATACACTCTCAAGTGATTTGAGTTTTAATGATTTGAGGATATTATAAATACAAAATACAAACATGTATTTCATTCAAAAAACTACATCATGAAATGTAAAAAAGCTGGGTAGCATTTGAACTGACTTTTGACAAAAAATATTGTCGAACGGGTGTTTATTTTGTTTATTTGTTGTTTTGTTGTTTATTCACTCCTTAAATCTGCTATGTCATTAAATATTCTGTATTTATTCCCGTATGCAGACGAGAACGTTTTACCAGCGTTACTGACAGTAGAAATATGATTTACTGACTTATAATTAAGGTACTTATAAAAGTAAAGGCGGCTGGAGTGAACCCTGTAGATACTTACATTAGACAGGGGACATATGGAGTACTGCCTACATTACCCTACACACCTGGTCAAGATGTAGCAGGTATTGTTGAGAAAGTTGGTAAAAACGTCAATGATTTTAAGGTAATAACAAACCTCTATAGAATACCCATCGAGACCGACTCTTATTTGATAGATCGATATGTTAAACTTGGATCTATGGCTGTTATACATATTCATAGAAACCCCGGGATCCTGTCTCTAATTGCTTTAACCATGTCATCAGAACTCTTCTTTCTTCGAGGAGGATTTGTACCATTGGCTCATTACCTCGCAGCAGACGACACTCCTACTCGCTACCGACTGTGTTATTCCACTGCCACAGGATTGGATTGGCGTGATCATTTATAAAGACGAGATCTTGGAAAAGTTTGTTATTGACGATTTTTCGATGAATGTTCCTTTGAGCACGCGACTTTGTCTAAACGCATTAAAATTAGTTTGTGATTGTGATAGAGACAACAATTTTCATCTGATTTGAATAAAATTTGGTGTGTTCATGTATATTAATGAGACATTGTTGGAGTTTCAACCAACCTATGTTTAAACAGAAATATACTTTTAAGTGGGCGTATCTTGCTAGGCAACCGCTTGTTATAGTTTGGGAACCATGCTCTAGAATCACAATTCAGGGGGCATTTGGGGATCAGCGAAGCTTGTACTTTTACATACCACTGTTCCACATAATTACAGTTCTTTTAAAATATAAGGAATCCTATATACCTTTTTCCAATTCCTCGATATCTTTCAATGTATGTAAGCTTTCAATTGTATGTTTTGAAATCAGGTTGGTGATAGAGTATTTACAGTCAGAACTGTATCTGGTGCCTATGCTGAATACGCTACAGCTGTTCCACAGTATGTAGGCAAACTTGGTGATAAATTAAGCTTTGAAGAGGGTGCTGGTATTGGTGTACCATATTATACAGCATACAGAGCTCTGATTATAAAGTAAGCATGCACATCGCCTTTGTTATTTTATTTGCAAGTACAGCTGTAGATGTTAGAAGAGTTGTCAAGAGGAATTCGGTTATGCAAAATTTATGCAATAATTAAACCGGAAATTTGTACGCACATTGATTGACTTGTACAGGATTCGCATTCACTGAGCCTTGTTACCAAATTGAAGAATTTATATTGGGAAAGCTACCAGGCTCTTTTCTAAGAAGGTGCACCGACCACTTGCCCGTTGTCTTCTGTCGTTCATGTATGTTCGAAATATTTCCAAAATATTTGATTGACATCGGGTCCGCAATTTCATAAGTAAACCATAACACGCTTTTTACCCCTTTAATATAGCATTATACAATTGTAATATCTATTTAAGGGCTGGAGGTAAAGCTGGTGAAAATGTTTTAATACATGGTGCTAGTGGTGCTGTAAGTAATTCTGTGTTTTGAGATTTGTCGTAATAAAGTATTGCAAACAAAAATATATTCATGTATTTTGAAGACAATTTGAAGCAAAATAATCATAATCGGCATAGTAAAGAATGTTTGTTTGATGTCTAATGCACAGCCATAAAGCACTCGTTAGTCCTGTTGATATTTAACATACATGTATTTTTCATTCTAGGTGGGTCTGGCTAGCGTACAGTTAGCTAAGTCATTAGGTTTAACAGTAATTGGTACAGCTGGTTCTCCAGAAGGAAGTAAACTAGTCAAAGACAATGGTGCTGATTATGTGTTTAGTCATAAAGATGCTGGTTATACGGATCAGATCATGGTACGTTTTTCTTATCATTGGATTTTTTTTCCAAAGGGTTGGAAACATGTTCATCATTATCTAATTTAGATACTAGTAGTCTTCTGCAAATTGATAACTCATGTCTTTGATTATGGTCTATTATTAGGGACATTCACACATATTGTAATCATAATAAATATGAGCGTGTGCTCTATTGTATTTTAGAAGACAGTCCCCGGTGGAGTAGATATTATATTAGAAATGTTGTCTAATGTTAATTTAGGAAAAGATTTAGAAATCATCAATCCACAAGGCCGCATTATAGTAAAGTATTTTCTTTCTTTCAAACATTATTTTTTTATTTAATAATATTATGATTAAGTTCATTCGACTTGATGTGCATAGCCTGTCTTCCATTGGAACAGTTAATTGGAATACTAAAGATCTAAAGATAGATAGTAAGATAATAAGATAGATCATCTTAAATGGACAAATTGTTGTATTTTATAATAACTGATTTGAAAGTAATAAGAGAAATTTACGGCTGAATTGAAAATGATTGAAATGAATTAAAACTATTATTTTATAGGTCATAGGTTGTAGAGGTACAGTTGAAATCAATCCCAGACTTACTATGAAGAAAGAGTGTATTGTAACAGGAATGGCTTTAATGGGAGCAAAACAGGTCAGGTGTTTATTTGTCACCATTATGTTTATATATGACGGGTTTAAGTAGATTTATCTACCACATCCCTTTCACTTTGAATTCCAAAGAACAAGAATTTATTGAAATCAATAAATGAAGTTTTATCGTGATTTAAAAATGAAATCATTGTAGGTTTTGTATATTTTCTAGTCTAGGTGATGTCAAATATTAAAAGAACAAGAAGTTTTGTTAATAGTTTCTCTTATATTTTTACTGTTCCCTTTTTCAGTGTGAATGGAAGCAAATGAGGCACGCCATGGAAGCCGGCATAAATTATGGTTGGGTCAAACCTCATATTGGCCAGACATTTTCACTGGAGATGGCGAATAAAGCGCATGATGTAGTCATCAATAATAGTGGTGCTCAAGGAAAAATTATTTTGAAAATCTAACTATCATATTCATACAAATTCGTTTTTATGTCTGTCCCATTTTAAACGAGGTTTATTTTCTGCTTGTAGTAGCAACAAGCCCGTGTAAATATATTTTTCCATATCCGAACTTTTACGTTTACATGAATTTATAAATAGGCGGGATACCCTTCGATAACATCATTACCTTTTCATTGTATTATTCTAGGTTAAGATTTTTCGAATAAGTAAATAAGGTTTAGAAATGTACAAAAATCGCATGCCTATTTTTTTGATTGATTTATGTAAAGAAGGTGTAGCCAATGTATTTTGTAACGTTTTTCTGTCATTGCTTGGTGAAAATGGGTTTGGGCGTTGGGTCATATTGTCTTCATTAATATTCAAAGCTTGTGCTTGTTTCTGTGATAACATTCAGCCTGGATTACCTTCTTAGCCAAATATTTTTTCTTGTATGTACAAAATGGAACAATTTCGAGGAGGTGCGAATTTTGACATAAACAATAAATATAAGAAGATAATATAAGAATCCAATTAGTTGTTACTTATGCATGTAAAGTTGTAATTATAAGAATAATTGGATATAAAGTCTACTGTGGTTGTGTAGTCTTATATAGTATTTTCACATGTCTAAACCTTTTATCGTAATACTAGAAATGATCTTTTACACATATTGCGACCCTTCCCGAGCCAGTATGTTAATAGACCGGTTCTGTAAATTCTACCGGCTTCTTAATTTAAACATAGGATTGGCCAGTAAGGACCAGTTATTGGTTGGACATGTCTGGTGAACAAGCAGGCTTCGATAAAAGGTTCACGTTGTTAGCTGCCAGGAATTTTTGTACGATTCTGGCAACATGGGGACTAGCGTTGTTGTGCTGGAAAAGGACATATAATTGTACCGTTGGGCATTTAAATTTACGTTTATGGCAACCAATAGCGTCCATTCTTGTCCCATGATTCCTCTCTAAACCATGACATCACCTACACCAAAAGAGATCACCTGAATACAACAAGCTGCTGTTAGTTCACATCCTCGGCGATATACACGTTGTCGTCCATCAGACCTGAACACACAGAAGCGACTTCCTTCAGGGCTCGATCGCGTTGTTCAGCTGTCAGACGTGGCATGTCTATGGTTTTTTTTTACACAAGGTATGTCTGACATGCCTCCTATATAATATATCCTATGTAAGTGCACGTTCATTTGTGGCTGCAGTCACGTTGCAGGGTTTTAACTTTTCACGAATTTTGTCGATATCAATATTTTTCAATTGAAAGGTGTAAAAAGTTTCTTTTGAACGTGAGTTTACTACATGCGGGAGAAGCATTAGCAATTCTGAGTAGTTTTCGTATAGCGGAGGGTAGGAAGTGGGCCGTTTTGTGAAAGTAGCCTGACAAACTGCTACAGCAAACGTTTGAAACACACTATGATAGCACTTTATTATTATCTTTCCAAAATGATGCAAGGAGATCGGACCAAACAGAGACTTACATTTTTGAATTGTCTATAGTGTTCAACTCCATATACCAGAATTTCATGGAGACGATTTTTGAAAAATCCTGTAAAGAGTTTTATAAATATTATCTTTGAGTATTAATAATACTGGAATCAGACCAACTGCGACTGGTATACTCCCCATTATTAACAGAGCTCTAGAATACGTCTTGGTTACGTCATAAAGTAGACCTGGAAGGTGAAAATGTACATACTGATCAAATAAAACGGTACACAGGTGTCTTGATTCGAAATAGCTGGCAACATGGGATTCAATGAAAGTTTTAATTCTTATTTAAATGTTTTTATTCCTTCTTTATTTTGGTTTAAAACCATGTAACTGGTATGGTCTCAAGGAGTCGATGTAGCCCGAAATACAGTACGACACAAATCTCAAATTGTTAACAATGACTGATCAACATGATCATGTAAACTTACCAAAAAAGAATCCACCAAGAGTACTAGCTGTACCATTAAAGGTTGATCCAAAACCAATTGCAAGAGCAAAAGCCTCTCTTCCAACCAAATCTAAAACTACTACACCATATATACCAATAAGTCCTCCATAACAGATACCAAATATACAAATCAAAAATAAAGTTAAAACGTAATTTTCAGATATACTTAGTAGTAAAAGTGAAGATCCTCCGGCTATTACTGCTATAGCCATTAATGCTGAACTGTTAACGAAAGGTAACATGTTGATAAAGCCGAATGCTAATCTGGAAACTGTGCTTATTACTGTAGCTAAAAACAAATAGAATACACCATTTCCATTGTTTTTATCGGCATAGTCAACTATAATAAACAAAAAACCATTCATAGTACCAAACCCAGTCATTGTTGCTAGAATATTGAGAACAAACTTCGGAGTACAGATGGTCTTAACTTTTGTTTTCCAAGCAATAGGTTCTTTTTTTGCAGCTCGTCTACCACCAACAGCCTGTTCCATAAAACTTGTCATCAGGTAACTGGAGACTACAGTTTGTAAAGCTAACCCTGAGAGTATAAAAAATGCACCCCTCCATCCGTAATACTCTTTTAGGCTTTCCATGATATACGGCATCGTAGATCCACCTACTCCACCACCGGCTGTTATTAGACCTAATCCAACACTAGCAGACTTTTTATATGTTAATGATATTGTTACTCCACTTCCTAACTGTACAAAACTAGAACCAAGACCTGAAATATTCATATCATTCTTTTCGCTTCCAATGTTTATTGGATTTAATTTATTTTCATTCAAATGCCACTATCAATGACCTGTCATTTTTGCTTTCTTGTTTTTTTTTCTTGAATACTTGAAGTAATAGTTTAACGCTCCGCTCCTGACAAGCTCCTCCCAGAATAATCTTGGTCACTTTTAGTAAAAATGGATTTCAGCAAGAGAATAAACCTATGAACTATAATGCAATTCATAGAGGACAGTACATGGTCAGATTCAAATAGATCTGAAGTTGGACATGACATGTAAAATAATAATATCCCCCTTTTACGAAAAAAAGGTCAAATTGCTATAAAAAGCTTGTAATATTGAACTGAACTCAAAAATTGAAAATCAGTAGTTCGAATAATTTGCTTCAAAAATATTAACGTTTTCTTTGTATTGTTCGTTGATGTTGTTAGATGGATTTTATTGTTTATTGGGTCATAATGTTATCAGTAACGGTTGGATGTTTTGAAGATTCTGTAAATATGTTGAAGTTATCTGACTATCAGAACATCATTACATTTCAAACTAACCTGTAAGGAACCCTAAGCTGATCATCAATGATATTGTGTTGGGACAAAAAACAGCACCAAGCAGGCCAACTGATGCCATGACAGAACCACAAAATGTTGCTATTCTAACACCATATCTATCCACTATTAAACCAACAATAATGCCTGAAATATATTTCGAAAGAAGCATACATTATCAATCATCCTTTTCGAAACGGTGCGAGATTCATACACACTGAAAAACAAGTACCACCCCCCTAAAAAAGCGAAAGTAGTCATTCAAATAAGTAAATTATAATTTCACTGGGCAGATGATATACCTACCAGAACCAAATATCATGCCAATAGTAAAAGACTGTATGAGAGCTGTCTTGGATCTCGTCTCCTGAAATTCTTCAAGCCATGAAGGAAGAAATGTTCCCAGTGAGAAACAAATTCCCATATTAAAATACATATTGATAGCTGCAGCAATTGTAACTAAGAATCGTCCGATTTTCTTTCTTGAACTGGATTCGTTTGGTCTTTGTAAAATATCATAAATACTATATCGTATGTTCTTTCGTCTTTTCGATCTGAAATATGGAGTGTTTGAAGGGCAATGATTTAATTATACCAAATAAGCATTAAGTAAGTGTATTCTAAGAAATAGAGACCTAGTCGTAGAGTGAAATCAAACGAAAGATGAATATGTGATGTCTCGCTTTAGACAACCATTATTATATTGATGTCTCTGTGATGTTATGGAGCTTAAATTGACATTTTGTTTAATAATAATTATTCAGTCCATCTATAAGAATAATGCAACAAATCCAAACTCGAAATAATTTTGAGTTTTCAGCCATTTCAATCGATTGCAAATATATTTAAAATTCTGTGTAGACCCAAGAAGAGTAAATTATTTCTAAACCAACGAATAGATTACCCTTAATAATGTTTTTTGTAAAGAGTTAGTATCATAACTTACAATTTCTTTTCCTCGTCATATCCTAGAGTATCACTTTCATCTTCACTGTCAAGAAATCCAATGCTTTTTCTTCTTTTGACATCTCCACTCACCGAGTACACTTCATCTTGGAAACCAAAATTGTCAACTCCATCTACAGTTGGGTGATGTGGTGCTTCTACTTCTAATGTAATAATTTTGTGATGAACATCAGTTAACGACTGTAGAAAAGTCGACGGCTCTGTTCCAGTATATGTATTTAGTTCTTGTCCCTCGTGACTATCAATTTCAGTAACTACGACGTCTATTGCCCTATCTGTTTGACAATAATCGTCTTTGGTCTGTAACTGATCGGATTCAGGCATTTCTTCAAATTTTGACAATATTTTTGCTCCTTGTAATTTGTCTGGGGAATGGGGTTCTTGTAATATTGAGCTTTCTATATCTTGTTCTAACTGTTGAATGGTTTGGTTTGATTCGTCAGTAGATATTTCCATTTGGATCGATACTTTATTATTGTCACTGCTATCCGAATCGGTAAAACTGCTTGGTTCCTCGGATCTTTGATCACTTAATTTTGATTGCGCCTTATCATTGTCCGGAACTTCTTCATCAATGACCTTGTCACTTGAATTGTCGTGGGGGATATTACTGAAGGCCTGATCTATAACCAATTGCTCATCAACTGATTCATCTTGAGAATTATTTTCTGATGATTCACCTTCTGTGTCATCTTTGTTGCTAGAGTTTTCTGATAGTTCGGCTTCCTGAGTGTGATTCAGAGTACTTTTCTCTTCAACATCCTTTGGATGCTCGACTTCCTTTCCTATATCACTAAAACCACTACCAATGACATCAATGACCTTGTCACTTAAATTGTCGTGGGGGATATTACTGAAGGCCTGATCTATAACCAATTGCTCATCAACTGATTCATCTTGAGAATTATTTTTGGATGATTCACCTTCTGTGTCATCTTTGTTGCTAGAGTTTTCTGATAGTTCGGCTTCCTGAGTGTGATTCAGAGTACACTTCTCTTCAACATCCTTAGGATGCTCGACTTCCTCTCCTATATCAATTAAACCACTACCAATTTCAGATTTACCATCCTCTTTGCGCAAATCAGCATCGTCTCCAGTTTTACTTACTTTACTCTTGAAATGATACTTTCTGGGAAACTCGAATATAAAATTAGGTTTCGCCATTACAAATGACAAACTTATATATAAACAATTCCGAAAAAGTTTATTCAGCGTGAGAGATAACAAATTTAAACACAATGTTGAATTAATTCTTGTCATGAGAAGAATCTTCATCAAGCGTATATCAATGCATCATTTCTTACAAACGTGGTTTGAATAGATGTTTACATTTATACGGTGTACTGTCTGTAGGTCAAATAGTGCTGTTCAGTTCTGAGATAAAGCATAATTAGATTCATTCAGTCGTCCCATTACATTTCTGAATTATTTATGTATCAAGGTTGTACTTTATAATTAACCAAATTGATATATACGTCTTTTGCAGAGGAATGGGACAATATGATATTATATATACATGTATATATATGAATGAAATACGTATGAATGAAATTTTACATACCACTCTTTATTTTCGTAAGTTTGCTCTGAACTTGACGTCAATGCTATTATGGCGTTAACAAATGCGATCTTTCACTTTGCAGGTACTGTTTTGATTAATAGAATTTAATAGTCAGAGAACTATAAATCACAAACAATCGTTGACAGTATCTCTCAGGGTAACTATCTGCTAATTCATTGATAAATCGAAACAATTCGAAATACCCGGAATATTTGCCAGGAAGTCTCAGAAAACTGATTAATTAATGTGATTGATAAATTGATCGTGCAAAATATATAAATAAACAAACAAACAAAATTATTAACAAATAAATAATTCAATAAATTAATAAAATAAAATGGAATAAAGAAATAATCACATTTTTACTGTTAATCACCAACATGCGACTTTATATGTAGGAGTAAACTGCTCCTATGTTTAAACGATTTATAACAAATTTCACATTTATAATCATTCACGTCACTATGAGATTTAGCATGTGCTTTGAGCTCGGTATTTGATTTGAAAGACTTATCACAATCACTGCATTTGAAACGCTTCTCGTCATAATGATTTCTGAGCAAATGTTGCTGCAGAAGATTTTTCGATTGGAATGACTTAACACATACAGGACAACCATGGGCTTTTTCTCCTTTATGCATTTGTTCATGATAAAGAACACCATGTGGGTTTGTAAATCGCTTTTTACAAATTAAGCATTCGTAAGGTGTTTCTCCTGTATGTGTTCTTATATGACGCATCATGTTACTTCGTAAACTAAACGCTCTACCACATTCATTACAACTGAAAGGTTTTTCTTTAGTATGTACTCTATCATGAAGACTTAAAGAGGAAGACGTACTAAATATTTTTGGACACTTAGGACATTTAAATGGTTTTTCTCCAGTATGTGTTTTCATATGTGTTTTCAGGGAACCTTTCGTTCTAAATGATTTACAACATACGTCACACTTAAAACTTTTGGTGTAACCCGTATGAATTTCTAAATGACTTCGTAAAGTATATCTCTGTTGGAAACATTTACCACAAACAGTACATTTGAAGGGTTTATATCCGGAATGTATACGCCTATGTCTTGTCAGATCACAACTTGTTCTAAATGCTTTATCACATACATCACAAGAGTAAGGTGCCTCTCCTGTATGAATTCTTTTATGGGTCTTTAATGCTCCTGGGTCGTTGAAAGATTTTTCACATATTTCACACTGATATGGTTTTAATCCCGTATGTATTACCAAATGTCGACGCATATTTTTAAAGATATTAAAGCGCTTACCACATATATCACATTCATACGGTTTCTCTCCACTATGCAGTCGCATGTGTAGTATAGGTTTAGAAGCAAATCGTTTATGACAGATATGACATTCATACGGTTTAGATCCTGTATGCATCCTGGTGTGTGATTCTAAAACATGTTTAGCAATAAATGATTTACCACAGACCTCACAATTAAAACGCTTTTGATGATGATGTGATTGAACGTGTTGTCTTATAGTGTTTTTTTTGTAAAGTTTACCACATACACCGCATGCCACACGTTTTAGTTTCTCATGGTTAGCACGATGTCGCTCTAAATGTTTCTTTCTTCGAAAAAATTTGCAACATACATCACATTTGTTTGGCTTAGATACTAAATGAGAAAGTTTATGTTGCTTCAAACTTTGTTCATTTTTTAAAAAAATATTACAAATTGAACACTCCCATGGTTTAAGATGCCTGCTTTGCTCTATCTGCACTGTCGTTTCGTGAGCCTTGAGGTGAGTTTTTAAACTGCTATTTCTGTTGAAGGATTTGCCACATTTCTGACAGAAATGAATCTGTATATCAGACTGTTCTGGAGCAATATGACTGTCATTGGATGATCGGCATTTTTTCTTAACACCTGCGTTAGTCTCATGGGTAGCTGATCGCAGTGATTTGACCCCGTTTCTTCTGTGCTTTCTCTGCTTGTTTTTGTTAACGTTATCATCCTGCGGTGTAGTCACAGTGCCAATATCCACTACACAATTTCGAACCGCAATATTATCGTTATTACTGTGTTGCGGGTTGTAAAGACTTTTATTGGGATAAAACGGTATTTTGTCGGCCGTTTTCTTGTGGTTTATATGAATTGACGGTCTGTTCTCTTCTACCATTGGTAGATTGTTGTTGAATACAATTTCAAAAGATGGGCTGATGCTGATGTCTCCTGAGGGTAGACTGTTGTCTGAAGGTAGACTGGTGTTGTCTGAAGGTAGACCGTTGCTTTCTGAAGGTAGACTGGTGTTGTCTGGAGGTAAACCTTTGTGGTCTGAAGGTAGACTGTTGTCGTCTGAATGTAGACAACTGTTGTCTGAAGGTAGACTGTCGATGTCTGAAGGCAGATAGTTGTTGTCTGAAGGTGGACTGTTGATGTCTGAAGGCAGATAGATGTGGTCTGAAGGTTGGTTGTTGTCTGAATGTTGACTGGTGATGTCTGAATGTAGATTAGTGTTGTCTGGAGGTAGACTGTTGACGTCTGAATGTAGAAAGATGTCTGCAGATAGACTGGTATTGTCTGAAAGTAGAGTTTTGCATGATATATAGGATTGTTCGTTTTCACGTGATGTATGACTGCTTTTGTTTTTTAAATTTATGCTGCTGTCGCTTTCCAAAGCATGACCAACGCTGTATTCTAATGACACGTTGTTTTCTTCTGAATATTGGTTGGGTATAGTTTTCGAAGATATCTTGTTTCTATTTTCCAACGCTTTGTTTACCCTGTATTCTTTAGATCGGATATTATTGTGTTCATTATTTGCTGATCGATGTTTTCTTTCAGGACCCATTTTGATATCATCAAATATTTCAAAAATATTACAAGTTTTCCATTTTTGTTTGTCTGATTTTGTGTTATTATTGTAGTCATAATGGCTCTGGCAGTGCGATTCGAAATCTTGGAAAGTAACATAAGAGTATTTGCACAGATGACATTGGTAGTCTATAACACCTTCTTGACATCTACTACCTCTGCAACTCGAGTGATCATTGGGCATACATTGTCTTGAATCAGATGACGATGCTTGACGATAACGGGACGCAATTGACTTGGCATCGATAAAGTCAATATCTTTAGGATCGTAGAGTTTGGCTTTTACAGAGACATCCCTTTCTAAAACAGAATTGTCGCCAATATCTATAAGATGGTCATGAAACAAATCTTCGATGTTTTCTAAAAACAGGCCAGCGGATTCAATAGGTTCTGCATCCTGGTATACATCTTTAGTGATGTCAAACGATTCAAATGATATCACAGAATCAAGACAGGGTATGCCCAACAGGACACCGAAATCAGAGTCATAATTCAATTGTCCACTAAGTTCAAAACCATAGTGAAATCTATCGGTTGAGTCAAAAGTTTCCGCAGTCACATCATTGCCTATTAGATGTTCTTCACCGTCTAGATGGGCAATATTATTTACATCAGCATTAACAGCATTTTTAGAATCAATACTAGCGTTATCTACATACATATTAGGTTCAGGTTCATTAATATTATTCCTTTTTGAATCCACAAACCCACCATTCCCTTCAAGTTTCAGTGCTTCAGAAGCCATTTCCAATTCTGTATACTTTTGCAATCTTCTTTTTTCAAAGTTTACCACATCTAAAATAGGATATAATTCATTTGATATATGCGATGTATAATTATTTCATGAATTGTATGGATACTGTTGTTTGTGTGGATATTTCATGAATTGTATTGATATTGTTGGTTGTATAAATATTTCATGAACTGTATGGGTTTTGTTGTGTGGATATTTCATGAATTGTGTTGGTATAGTCGGTTATATAGTTATTTCACGAATTGTATTGAAGATGGTTGTAAAGATATTTCGTGAACATGTTTGGGTAATGTTGGTTGTATAGATATTTCATAAACTGAGTGGGTTTTGTTGTTTGTATGGATATTTCATGAATTGTGTGGGTATTCTCGGTTATATAGTTATTTCACGAATCGTATTGATATTGATGGTTGTAAAGATATTTCATGAACTGTATGGGTTTTTTTCTGTTGTATAGATATTTCATAAACTGTGTGGGTTTTGTTGTTTGTATGGATATTTCATGAATTGTGTGGGTTTTGTTTGTTATATAGTTATTTCACGAATCGTATTGATATTGATGGTTGTAAAGATATTTCATGAACTGTATGGGTTTTTTTGGTTGTATAGATATTTCATAAACTGTATGGGTTTTGTTGTTTGTATGGATATTTCATGAATTGGTTGGTATTGTCGTTATATAGTTATTTCACGAATTGTATTGATATTGATGGTTGTAAAGATATTTCGTGAACTGTATGGGTAATGTTAGTTATATAGATATTTCATAAACTGTATGGGTTTTGTTGTTTGTATGGATATTTCATGAATTGTGTGGGTTTTCTCGGTTATATAGTTATTTCACGAATCGTATTGATATTGATGGTTGTAAAGATATTTCATGAACTGTATGGGTTTTGTTGGTTGTATAGATATTTCATGAATTGTGTGGGTATTCTCGGTTACATTGTATATAGTTATTTCACGAATCGTATTGATATTGATGGTTGTATAGATTTTTCATGAACTGTATGGGTTTTGTTGGTTGTATAGATATTTCATGAATTGTGTTGGTTATATAGTTATTTCACGAATCGTACTGATATTGATGGTTGTAAAGATATTTCATGAACTGTATGGCTTTTGTTGGTTGTATGGATATTTCATGAACTGTATGGGTTTTGTTGGTTGTAGCCTATCGATATTTCACAAATTGTATTGATATTGTTATTTGTATAGATATTTTATATTCTAGCCTGTTTATGTATTGCGTTTGTTGTAATGATTTACGATTGTGTTATATATACTTCTTGCTGTAGACAATAGAACATGTTCATGTGCGATACCAGACTGTGGAATAGACAACTAATGGAAGCCATATTTTACAGTGTAATAGCACTGTTTACGTGGCAAATTTTCCGTGGAAATGGTCCTTTTCGATCGACAATTGATATCGTTTTTCTCTATTAAAATTGTAGAATGTGTTATCAAAGGCACGTGCAAAGTGAGTTTTGTTAATGCTTGTTATATGCACTAGTAGTAAATCTCCTACCACAATAATAAAACTATAGAATTTTATTAATATCTTACTGGAATCTTTATGACACAATGGCAAATACGGAGTGAAAAAAAAAGAAAAGATATCTTACATATTATTTGAACATTTAAATTTCCCTCGACAGTCTATATCACGACATTCGTATTCCACGTGACTTCAATGAATTCACAACATTGTGTTCAATTTATCGTGCCGGACAGTATTCCTAGAACAAAGAGTTGAGTGTTCGGTGTATGTTCATATGAATATTGTATTCATATACGATAAGATATTGTTCATGAAATTCTTTCTGAAAAATCTTAATACACCAGTGTATTCCTTGAAAAAAGAAAACCACCATGAAGCAATTTCCAATGAAATAACAGAATTTGATGTCTTTAAGTTAAGGACACACTGTTCTAAGCACGTCTTCCTCATTTTCAGTGTTCCGGCACTTGGCCTCATGAACAGATAAATTTACATGTAATTAGTTTTATAACAACGCAATGAATTGGTGCATTGACCTGTATGCCAATTGACTTATGTTATTCTTATCGTGTAGAACAGCTGTATGTATGACAAGCTGGCTCTGGTTCGGTCTTAATATTGGGAAATACATTTTACATTAGGTAAATACTGTGGTTTGTTGCCTTGGCTGTCGATTGTCAGTTGTCTCCCTTGACTTAAAAAATTTCGTTATTGGGAGAGATGTTACGATGTGAATCTGACACGAATTGCACATATGAAGCAAAATTATTTTCTTCTTTTCATTTCCAAAGATCGTTGTTCCTAAGCCCGATTAGGTACAGTAAAATGGGACGTAAAACTTTATTAATATCATCCATTTCGTTGTTCGATATTGAAGATGCAGAGATATGTGCTTTCCTGTTTATTTGCAAAACCAAAACTGGTGAATAACCAGCCACATTATACTATATTCTCGTAGATGGAATGGTGGGTCAATAAATGATATATAGTGGCAACTGCATGATTGTATAAAAGCCATTAGCATTCCAATTTAATCAGAGTAGATTTTTGCTGTAATTCTGCATTAGCATACGTCAACCAACATTAAAAAAACAGTTGTTAGAAATAAATCTCCTAATACAGATATCAATACAATATAATTCAATAAACATGTTTTATTGAGACAAGCACGGAGAAATGCTAAGACCTGTTTCTCGTATTTGGATGTAAAAAATGAATTACCATTATAAGACGATAATCTATATGCAAATCGCGTTTTAAAGGTATAAGTCAACCGAAACCTTATTCTAGAGGTGACATAAAAACTTAATGTCAATGGTCAGATATTAATGTTCATTTTAATGAGTACAAAAACATTAATTCTGTTGTTTAGCATAACAATAAAATCCGTGCTTTTAAATAGCTTTATTTTGTCAATTATATGTTATAAGAGATCAGCAAAAATGTACTTGCGGACGGGTGGAGGTTGACGAACAGTAATCGATTTGTCTTCGGGATTTTTCAGACAGACTTCCTGCAGTGCATCAGTCCTCGAACGCTAGTCTTTCAAGGTAGCTCAACTGACGAAAATCAACATGCAGCAAGATTTTTAAGATGTGTTGCAGGCCTTTTTTCTTATTTTGTTACAAAAATTAGTCCTTTAGCATTTGTAGACCATATGTAAATACTTCCAATTTGCTTTATACCTACATAGCCAATTTAGTTAAGGTACCAAAATGATAAGGCTGTAATTGAAGTTTCGAGGACTTCATCCCTTTAAAATGTAAAAACGTGTTAAATCATGACTACTAGCTGGTTTAAAATATCTCCTTTATAACATATGCTAAATCGATTTAAATACAATGTTATCCGTCTTGTAACGTGGTTTGGAAATCTGTTTTCTTTTTTTATAGACGAGATAAGAAAACACTAGGTTTACTGGATATGATAACACTTCGGAATAAATTGTTCCACACGCACGCTAGAATTAACAACTAGTTTGTCGTCTTTTGTCTCTAAACAACAGCAAAATGCTTTTATCGGAAACTTTTTATAACTCGACTGGGACTCAGATGGAAAGTTAAGATTCAAGTCGGATTTGGCAGTTGAGCCTTTTTAGGAAATAAAACCCATTGTTCTTAAGTTAGAGATAATTTTAGGTAACTAGAATTAATAGTAACTCCTTTCATACCACTGGAATGAACAAGATGTGAATGTCACGCAGTTTCAACAATGCGAAAAGACTAGAAAAAGAGCAAAGTCAAAATGTCAAATAAAGTCAAACAAGTAAAATTAAGAAATATAAGAAACATAAGACCAGAAAAGAAACTAAGGTAAACCGGTCAATAAATGACAAGAACGCAGACCAAGGTTAAACAGTCAATGAAACAGGAACGGGGACCCAAGTATGCATTCATCTAAAGACGAGAACATGGGCCCAGCTAAAACAGTCATTATCAGACAAAAACAAGAACAGTGACCCAGCTAATCCAGTTTAAACAGACTAAGTTCATAAAGACACAAACAGGTCTCCACGTTTAATAACATTTAATGGTCATACTGACTTAATACATTCTCCTACTTTATTTGTTCATTTCTTCATTATATCGTCTAATACATTACACAAAACAATTTAGCTGCCACATTTTATCTGCTATATTAAAAGGCAGAACAATTCAGTCTCTTTATAATCTTTAATTTCATCCAATTATTTCTCCCAATTGACAAGATAGCCAATGATTGCAAGAAAAGCAAAGTTAAAAAACAATTGTTAGTGATGAGAGAAAAACAGAATGAGTTAGTTAGGTTGTTGCTAGTTGGGAGATTGAAATATGGTTGTATATTAAAGATCTGTCAACTATGATTGATAGCCGGTATTGAGGTATTCAATTAAACTGAAATGGATTACCAAGTCTCGAGAAGTCTTTGATTTTACTAGAAACTGTTTAAAACAGATTTATAAAGATCGTGTCACCAGCACCCGGGAATATGTGAATTTGTTTTCCCCGAGGTTCGTTACGTATGGAAAATGTAATATTATGTTAGCCAATGACACCTCTGATTTGATTTCTGTAAGTGTACTTTGGATTATCAATTTTCACTGGATTTAATTTTAACACATCTGTGATTTCTCAAATCAGGAAATATATTTACATTATACATTGCAAGACGATATAGGTTCTTTATCGAAAAACAAGATAGAAAGTGAAAAGAGTTTCTGTCTATTAAGAATTTATTTATGCATATTAATTTATTTTACAATCCTTGGTGTTATTATTTTATCAATGAACTAGCTTGGTGTAAACTTTAACAATGTACACAAAGAGTTAAAGCATTTTATAATTCAGGATAAAAAATTAGTTTTCTTTCAGAATCTGAACTAAACTGCCCGATTGTCCGATTTTCTCAAAATTAAAAATTATTAGATTCTTATACATGTATTAGCATTTCGTGTTTCTATACACTTTTCTCTAAACTATTACACAAAATTCTAAAGTTATTATCTTATCCTAGAGAGTATTTCTTTCCTTTGTAAGAAAATTGGTAAAGAAGGTGAACTTTATTTGACAGTCTTTACAATATTTCTACAATCAAAATATTGCGTGTCTTACAAATTTACGTTCATGAGCTACATTTGCCTTCTTGCTAATGTTCATTAACACAGAGTGATTGTGTTTTCGAGAGAAGCATATAAGTCTCTTTGAAGAAATGATAAAGTCGACAAACTGAAAATAATCAGTCGTGTAGTGTATCCATGTAACTTGGAAAATTATTAATGATATTTATTTAAGATAATTCAGTAGAGCCATGTGAAGGAAATTAAACAGAATGTAATGATGAAGTGAACAATGATTTATATTGACATATTTACTTTGCCATGAAATAAAAATTAAATATACAGATTCATTGGCCTTAACCTATCACATCAGACGCAGTGAATCTTTCGGTTGGTTCGGTTAGCTTTTAAGTATTTCTGTTACCCTGATATATTTCAAACTTTTCTTTCAAATCTCCCAACTTGATCCGACGAAGTGTTACTGACAAAACTTCCGTTCGTTCAAATTAAAGGGATAGAATAAATATAATGTATAACGAATTTCGTCACGTCGACTTTCCGAAAGAAATACCAAATAAACAAGCAGCGAAGTAGCAGAATGAGGTCAGGATTTGGTACGGGAGGACCCTGTTTAAAAATGTCGTCTGTTTTATATAATTTACCAAGTTTGTTTTTGTCAATGAAGAAAGGTCAACATTCCGTTAGTTTTAAATAAAGACAGTCGTATCATTATTTTCAAATACATTTAAAAACAAAAAACTATTCCCTCGAATTTGCAAACGTGTGTTTTTCTATTGAAGTACCAAGAAGAAAAGTTTCTGATAGTGAGTTGTGTGTTAAAGGGACCCAAGAGACTAGTTTTCTGGTTGGTTAAAAACAAGATGTTGATGATCATGTCTTATTTAACCCTCGCTAGTCTCATTGATTATATGTCTATTAAAATCCACCGAGTTTGATGGATGCTTATCATTTAAATAGCAAATTAAACTCGAATCGATGTCACCTTATAGAATTTCTTGCTTCAGTAAGAAAATACACTTCTTAATGAATTTCTGTTTCATTTAGATTTATTTTATCTCAAGAAAAACTGTTGAAAGGCTTTGAAGAGTTTTGATTTTATTATCAATAAGAAGTGAAAGAATCTTTTGATTCCCAGTCGAGGTGGTTGAGATTTGAAAGAGAAGATTAAAGCAGTAACTGAAAAGTGATAAATCTTTTGAAGGAAATCATTTGCCTCCAGCGTACATCTTAACCATTTCCTTCAATGCTACTGCAACTAAATAACAGTGTATAATAATACAGTTTTTGATGGGAAAAATGTAAACGAATTCAGAATTGGTGTTATACTGCTTACTTTTGTAACAATGTCACTTTTAATTCAATTGTTATCATCTACATTTTGCCCTCTTTTGATCAGATCAGAAAGGTAATCTAGTTCACTTTGGAAAATCATTGCATTACTCTCGTGAACATTTTCTTTGACCATTGCCAGCGAATGCCTTCTTGACGAACCGTGTACCTGAACAGAGGACAGCCTGGTCTTGTAAATTTTGGAATTCCAGAAAATGTCTTTATAAAATACAAAGAATAAAAACAATTGTCTTGGCAAATCAAAACCAGATTTATAAATATTCAGGGCATTAAACTAGATAATTGTTATTGAAAGCTTAAACCATGTATTGAATTTTTAAGAGTTAAAAAACAACGTCTAGAAAACTATTTTATAATGAAAATATTTGAAATAAAAGTGCATATAAATCAATGGTAGAGAATAATATTATCTGCTGTTTAATAATTCTAGGTCAAATACGCAGATACTGGAGATCAATGTGGTCAATGAAGAAAAGGGGATGGAATCTTGAGAGGTAATCTTCAATGACAGTATTCAGTTATAAAGTAATGGAATTTTCTTAATCAATAGGCTAATACACAGATACTACTATCGTCAAACGTGTCGCTTATTTTTGACAATTTCTGGAAATTAATACAGCCGGCGGAGTAAACACACATAATATTGGTCGTATTTTATACGATTAACGAAGATTTTGGAAAGTTCAACCTTTATCTGAAAACTTCTCGTAGCTCTGGGCTATCTTTTGATTAAAAATTGGAATACTATAATATTTTCACGTGAAAAAGTAGCATTATGATTTTGTTATTTCATAATACTCAAAACATACTGATAAAAAGTTTAATACTTATGAAAATGTGAGATAAATTGAAACAAATAATGTTGTTGTATAATTAAAAGCTGCAGAGAATATGAAGTGTTGAACTTGGAACAGAGATAGAAGACCTGTGAACACTTTTACTTATCAATGATCATCAACTAAGAGATTTCAATGCAATATGTGGACGACAGGACTAATGTTAGTGTTATGCCTAACTTGTGTGAATTCTGATCTCCATTCACCATGTTATGGTTGTTTATTGTTTAATTTAAACCACAAAAAGCACCAAGAAGCGAAAAAGACGGTAAGTACAGTTATTTCAATAAATTGTCTTCTATAAGCTAATGTTCAAGATAGTTTCTTCCACTTATAATGTGGTTGATATATTTTTTTGCTGTGACAAAATCTGATTTTTCAAGGAATTTATTCCCCTTGGAACATGATGGAATATTGGACATATTTCTTGTAATGGACTCAATAAAGATATATGAAATAAAAGTCAAGAAGTTTTTATTAACCGTAACTAATTTGTATGTTAGAGAAAGTCACAAAAACTGTTCTTAAAAACCTATATTTTCCATCTTTTCCGTGGAAACATAAAATTTCATTTATACCAAATAAGAGTATATTGCGATAGACATAACAATATATTATTATTAATTTCTGAAGATAACAAGTTCATTAGTGCTAATATAAATCATGGCGACGATAACTTATTGTGGGTATTCTTCGAATGTTGATGGGGCACCAAGCGAAAATAAAAATAGAAATATTACACAACTTTACACAAAATGATAATGACATCCAACAATATGGAATTCCCCTTACTTCATTAATGTGTATTAGTGTACATGTACATTAATATATTAGTGAATATAAGTATTTATGTTTTGAATATTTCCATCCAATATAGATAGCTAACAAACAGGATCGAAACAGAATCTGGCGATTTGACGACGTTAAATTTTACAAACAAGTCGGTATCATTTGCATAATATGTATATATTATAATTATGTAATCGAGGATAATTCACATATATCTCTTGGATTGATTTTATATTTTTGCCAAGTTGTTTAATAATTATCAGTGACATATATACTGAAAAGATTGATGGAATGAAACGTTATCTAACCTTCGACGGACAATGTTTTGGAATCTTATATCGACAGTCAAGATGCAGTATGTGTACATTTTGAACTGCCGTGTTTCTAAGTCGCCTTTTTCATTTACACTTAAACATGTCAATGCCAAATTATGAAAAAATTCATTAAACCGTGCAGAATTATTTTGACCTAATAGGACCTCGAATTATTTCCGCCAGCGTCAGAAATTTAATATTTAATAAATAAGACGAGAAATGGCAAAATTCTCTACATGAGACTCGATGATAAATGAACATTATTTGTAACGTCTGAGATTTCTTTTGTTTACCATGAAATAGTGTTTAATGTAACAGAAAAGTTCAATGAATGAATTTATTGCTTGTCAACTGCATTGATTCTTTATTTCTCTGGTGAATTCATTAATAGAATTCAACATTGGAATCTTGTCAGTATTTCCCAAATAAATCACATTTTCTCTAGCTTCAGTTTCAGCATGTTACTACGTATTTGAATTTGTAAGAAGCTTTTCGTCTTCTTTATGGTTCAATGGTACCCCTGACCCTACTTTACGTAGTAAAGTGGTACAATAAATTGTAGCCTTTTCATATGCTTCTAATATGTCTCTGTTTCATTACAGTTTTTGAATTAATAGTTTCTATAGCATCTACAGAATTTTGTTTTAAAAAATACGGAGTGTTATTATTTATTAATAAGTTAGGCCTAATTTTGATGTTTGGCTTTAATATGGCTCGAATTCGAATAAGATATTTTCATACAATTAGACGTATATTTTTTACACCTAACCAAAACAATAATGAACGTAAAGAGTATACGTACAGGTCTACGTTGAGATAAAACAATACGTTCAGGGATACACTACTCTAGAATTCCCCTTTCAAATATATACCAGACTAATTTGGCTAACGCTATGGGCTATCGTGTTGAGACTATATACTTACTTTTCAGATATTAAATATAAATGGTCTTCCAAACCTACTTTATATTAAAATGAGCTACTGTTTGGTTTATCTCTGTTATACATTTCATTATGTAAGCACTAGGGGATTCTTTTCAAATTGGTTTTATATGAATAAATATAGATTTGAGGAGTTAAAGTCCCTGATATAACTCATTTACATAAAGTAAGTTACATCACTCATTAACATAATTCTTTGAATTTCAATCTACTTTGCTCTTTATTTTTTAAAATACTGTCATCGAATGTTAACGTTGCGTACACTTGTGTGCTGTAAAATGGCGTTAGATCTACCGATTAACAAGTGTGATATTGTATGTACATTTAAAGACTTATACAAGGCACATACATTGAAAATCAGTTTTTTATTGAACTAAATGTGTCGGATTAATCAGAGAAGCATGAAATAGTCCGTTTAAAAATGAAACCTAATGCCTTCATTAACCTTGGAACAAACAATAGTAATTATACTAATTTTATATGATATTTAATTAGAGAAGCAGAGAGTTGAGTCAGCGAGATCAATATGTTCCGGATTCTATCAATAAGAACAACCCACTGTTTCTGACAACCCTAACTACGAGAACATCATCTTAATACTCGTAAATCCTACAGCTTATTTTCCGCTTTATTAATTCAATTGGTCTTTATAATATGACAGATATAAACTACCTCATTAGTGTTATTAAACCTAGACAACAACATAGAGATTTGGTATAGCAATATTCCCAACGAAGCACCATTCCACAAGGCTCAATATAAGTAAGTCATATTAAAATGGGGATTATTTTAAAATATTCTGATAAACAGTAACAGTTCCTGTTATTGTAAACGATTCATAAAAAGACGACACGCACACAACAAAATTGCAACTTAACTGGTAGAACGGTCATTACAAAGTTTTACCTTTTTATATCTCAAGGGAATCAAACGCTTACACATAGGAGTGCTATTACGGAAGGCAAGGTATGTACATCAGTACTTTTTATGATTATAATGTCTAATTAATAAAGTATTCTTCTTAAGAATGGGTCGCCCCTCAACCCCCACTCCAGGAATCGGTTCATTACGTAGTCAAAATCCTCTCTCGCAAGTCAATGACTAATCAATTAAATACAACCTAGGGCGCTCGAGACATACGGTGTGTTGATGTAAATATGTAATAAAATCCAGACTATTGTATGGAGATCATTCCAGGCAGTATTTAATAATTGTATCTGGTAAACCTGGGAATTAAGATGGAATGTTTCTCACTCTGCGGTCGACATCAACACAATCTAAAGATTATTCACAACATCTGATCCTCATGTAAAAACCAATAGAACTTATAGATTTTCCACACAAGAACACTAGCTCATCCTAGTTTATTGAAATCCTATAGACTTGAAGAGTTTTGTTTCTGACACATGATGTTAATCTTTGTGAAACTTAAATCTTCTTCCAATGAAGTGTTTAACACTGTTTCTATTTGAAGGACTCTTGGTGGGTTTTGGTTTTCAGAATAATCTGTTCAATATCTCATTTTGTTCAGCTTGTCATTGATTCGGTGCAGTTCACAAGTATTTCAGTTCCATTCTTACTGCTACATATCTGTTAGTTTGATTAGATCTTCAGTCGGAGAAATTGATCCTAAAATTCACAGAGTTAAGGAATAGATTAGCGACATATCTTAATAGAGATCATTTCCACTTTTCGAAATCGTAATCAAGCGAAGTTTTTTTCTCTGTAAGAAAAGAATTCGTCTTAATTTAAGTTGTTGATAAGTTTTTGACTCAAATTCAATATAAATTTTACCCTATACGAAGAACACTGCAGTACAGGATAAAACATTCCCGATTATTATATAATATATCCCGCATTTACCTACTGGAAAGGGTGTTAAACTTAATACTCCGAGGTAAAGTGTAGAAAACCTAGGGAAAGTGTTTTACTTATTAATCGCAAAAGACAATCCAGTATGCAATAAAGGGCGCAACTCATGCTTAAACACATAGTTTTAAACCAGTGAGATAAATAACTAATTGTAATACCATTGTCATCTTTAGCTTTTCAAGTGTATACTTTGATTTCACTCCGTTAACCAAGGCAAGTAAAGTGGTCTGTGGTATAATTTATGAAGTCAATAGTACCTAATACTCAAATTGAAAAAGGGTAAGACCTAATTGAATGCCATATTCGGGTGGTTCATTTGGGTTTTGATATGTCTAAAGTCTTATCTTAAGAAGTACACGGAAATCGCATAATTTGTTCCAAATGCTACCTCTATACTGCAGATTTTTATCATTCGATCGCGGGTAATTGGGCACACATGTATTCAAAGGCTCAAATTCGACTTAACTCTCCCGTTTCAGAAACTAAGGTATGATAGGTCACATATAAATTTAAAACATTTTTCTTGCAAAGGTATAAAACTCTACAAACCTGGTCAATTTAGCCGGCGACCATTGGGCTAGTCTTCATTATTGATAAGGCCTCTTGGAGTGGAACATAATACAAATAATAAAACTAGGATTTTATTTGTTAATACTTCTTAGAGATCTGTGTTGAATCAGAACATTATATAATCACATAACCACAAACCCTTAGATATCCTCCTTACTGAAAATGAAGGTCGAGTTACATAGCCATTCTTAAGACACTTTAGATTGAATAATTGAATTGTACTGTTTACTGGTCTGGTCATTCAAGCACATTTGTCTTTCCATTTCTTGGGAAATATACGTCAAGTTTTCTGTTTCCAAACGTCAAATTGTAACTTAATTCATTGGAAAATCGGATTTGATTAGGCCGGAGGTATTCAATATTAAGACGATTGAAGGACGGAAATGTGTTGTAATTGAAGATAAAGTCTAGAAAGTTTATTGATAAGCAGTCTGATGTTCTATACCTCAACAAGTTTTATTGAACCTAACATTATTGGTATGTATTCAGACCTTGTCAAACTTTATCAATCTCCAACCTCTTATTAGATAATTCTTGTCCAGTACGAACCATAATGTTGACAAATTTCGAATCTAGACTTCTCCAAACTTGTGTTTCTTACTATTGGACAAGGTAAGTTTATTAAGCCTTCTAAGGACGTGGTTTTCCAAACGTGGTATTTGTGTCGGAGAAACATCGATTTGCATTATTTGCATTCAGACGTCTGCAATTCTACTAAAACTAAACGTTTAATGACATATCTATCACCTGATTATTTTCCATAAAAACTCTTGCCAAAGTGATGGCATTAGTTTAAGTGTGACGGCAAGACCCACATACGTCTAATGAAAATGGTAATGGTTCAAATCAATGTTATCAGAGTGCTCACATTCAAGTTTTAACATTCCCTTTAACGGCGAAGAGATCGATGATAATTTGTAAACCATATCTAAAAGATTGTTGAAATCATACAGCGAGACTCTCGGTATATTGTATAAAACAGACATATAAATAATAAAACATTAATTCCAATACACGTTATATTGATATCTTCTTTGATTGTATTAATCATTTGGTGTTGTAGACAATAGTTTATGATTGTCTTCTTTGCTTATATTACAAGCATGAACAGAATCATATATGCTGTACAGATATATGTATTGCCATTCTCTTATAAAATGCCTTTTAAGAAGATAAGGCAACCTGTTTTTTATTCCCCTTTTATTCATTTCTATAATTGAACCACAAGGCCGTTTTTAATTTTTGACCTATTGAAACTTCCTTTTCTCTTGCTTTCTTGATTGATCAGTAACTTGGTTGCTTAAGTTTAGTTTCTTTTCCCTGTATCCCGTCTTCACTATTGTTACATTCGTTTGTGATTTTTTATACAGACAAAAACTTCATTTGTTGATAAAAAACTAAATGCACCGGTATGACTAGCATATTTACCACCGATACCAAGTGCTGCATATAGAAACACGACTTATTAATTTTACATGGTTCAGTAGATCTACAGTATTAAACTCAAAATATTTATGTAACATTATGTTTCATCGTATCTGTATTGCATCTCAAGAGAACGGTACTCTTGCGACACATTAAAATGACTTCAATTGTAACTGACATAAAATTTTCTGACTTGAAAAGTGTTCGTTTAAACTCTCTTGTAAAAGAATGCCCACGAGATTGCAAATAGCGTTTCATTGTTTTAGAAGTCTAATTATACCATTCTACATGGCAGATCACAACATACTCAACAAGACATAATGTCCATGTAAATTTAAATTAAAGTTAAAACACTAGTGAACTGCGTGTCTTATAAATAGGATGTTTAGAAACAATATGTACTCATCGAAGCATTCTGAAATATGTATATAGATCAAATTGAAATTGCGAGAGAAGTATTAAGAACAATCTAAAGGTTGGATATTCCATTGTTCCATATAGGCTAAAATACCAAAACGGAATTAAATAGCAATACGTTTGGGACAATACGGTACAACGAAATCTATTGATAGTTTATTGGATTCCTAAGAAAGCATGCACATGATTGAAAATCTAGTCAAAAGTAATATAGAAGAAAGGCCAGAAGACCAACTCTACACTATTTGATAAATTACTATAATTTCCTGTAGGTAAACAAAGAGAAAATTGAAAGTGATATTCTAACTTCCTGAGATCAGCCTGGAATCGATTTAAAATATTTATCATCTTCTTCAAGTTAATTAAGTCGGAGCCCGAGGTGTCTGAAGTATATCGGGTGTATTATACTGCCGTTTCTAATAAATCTTCAATAATAATAAAGACTTGTAGACCTTTTGACCAGGACTATGTTATTAACATCTTTTTATTCTGCTTCAAGTCTTTTTTATGAAGGTTTCCTTGAAGATGATTGGATTCTGGTAAGATCGGTGTATCTGGTTACAGTTCTAACATGGTATTTATTTAACGTCGATAAGCAACCCAAATATTGACACGGGTAACCGATAAGCTTATTATTGAATCTCCTCAGCTGTATGTGGTTTCTTTACTGATAAAACCAATAATTACAATTTCTAAAAATGTATCCAGTAGAGAAAATCTAAGATATTCATTGCTGCATTTTTTTAGGTATAATATCCGAATCTTTGTGTTTTCAGTTACATTATAAAAAATAGAAAATCAGTCACATCAGTGTCATATGTATTGCATACGATATTGCATCGACCTTTCCAAAAGAGAAATAGCCCTTAGCACTCCTCCCACTCCCTAAACATATTTATCCTGTTTATCTGCTTTCATGATATCTACTGATGGTTATTGCACATTTCATATATGTCGCTATTACCTTGCGTTCAGCACTCTAAACCTCCATAAAAAATGTAGTCAAGTTTTATTTACAGATTAATTAGAGTTATACATTAAAAACGCCCATTATCACATAATTTATTTTATTCTCCACTTTTTACATTTGTTGATGCTCTTATGGTTTAAGAAGAATTTGTGAATTCTCTTTAGCTTTGGTACATAGTTAACACATCAAACAAGAATAACTCGATAACAGATACTACGTTTCATGCAGACGTGTCAGACAAGAGTATATTATCACTTTTAAATTGTAGACAGTGTAACACTTGTATTTATTCGCTAAAAACATCAAAGTGTTCCTAAAAGCAAGCATCTAGTGAAGAATATAGGATGGAGACGATCAATTCCTTCATCAGAAAACCGTGTTGTCGCTCGTTTCACCATTTCCATTTAGTCAACAAAAAAGCTGAGATTCAATAAATTTGTCGATGTGTGCCGCTAATTAATTCCTAACAAATCGAATCGTGAGTTCGACTATAATAAGTTGATTAACGGTTTCAAGAGACCGATGTTCTGTTTACAACCCTCTTTCAACTAACAGTAATGTCTAGAAACGCCGGAAGCTTCAATATTTGATCAGAGTTGGTAAAAAAAACGAAGATACAACTGAAAGGCTTAACTCAGACTCTTGACATATTTTGAAAGTTGATGTCATCAAGTCTGATGAGATGTCAATCTGTTTGAGCAGGTCAATGCTTTATTAAAATTCCTTCCTGCGATGAAAATTGTCCTTCACGCGTTTCAAGTAGGATCCAGCACATCAAAAAAAAAAAAAAAAAACAAAACAAAACAAATTATAATTGTATAGATGTTCAAATATCGATATATAGAAATATATAATATAAATAAAATATTTGAAATTAAAAATCAATTGCTCTTAAAGAAATCATCCGGTTATATTTCAATTACATTTCAATTCCAATTGAGTTTTTTGCTAATGGAATCCACACAAACCATAACTATTAAAATGATGACATTACGTTCTTTACACTGCCCAAGAGACTCGTGTTTCGAAAGCTTTCTGTACTCTAGAAATATCAGTACATTATATAGATTACCTTTGACATTGAACGGACAAATTCATTGATCGGACCTGGACCCATATATCTTGAAGATTTTCAATAGCAGAGGGTTTGAATAAAAACAAGGAATAAAGAAAGTTATTGATTTATAAAGTGTTATATATATATATTGAACCTAGAAAGTAAAGTTTGTCTCAAGAAACAGCTATCCTTGTGAAATACTTTTTCTTACACGCTGACCCGATTCTATACATTTTGTGATGTGTGAACTGATTGATTTGATTTCATTTGGTCCATTTTTTGTCGGGCAGTTAAATAAATTATTTGGAATACGGGCAATGATTGAACCATCTCATTCCAAAATGATATAATGGTCATTTTCGACACGTAAACACATAAAAGATACAAGAATGTGATGTGAAAATAAAGGTTAGAAAAGAATGGTAAAGGATGGAAATATAGCGTGACTAAGGTCGATAATGGACTGATTATTGAGACTAACTTACAGAACAATTATACAACAAGAACAAATTCTATAAACAGCTGTTAAAACCGATTAGTAGCGACTAATCCAACTTCATTTTCTTCTGCATGTCTTTGGATGGCAGATTCAGAGATAAACTTTGTGATAATCTAAGTACCTTATGTGTGTATATTGAAGCACTGATGAAGTGGTCATGGAAAGGTGACTTAATGCGTATCCATACTGAATTTCAGTGCCCGTGATCCGCGATTCTGGAGTATACAAGACTTAGAATTTTAACAATATGTTTTTCTTAATATAAATTGTTTCAATGGTAACAATTCTGGCAGTCATCTGTGAACTTTGCAAACACGATTCATTAAAATTTTATCATTCTCATTTTAAACTAGTTCTTGTCTAAATTGAGGTTTCTTAGCCTTTAGAAAACAATATGAGCGGTTATAAAGCTTGTGCGTTTCGGGCGTGAACATTATTTCCTTTTTAGTACATGAAACAGCCTGTGATAATAAAGTGTTGCTATACGTTCTATAGCGTGATCGTCGTTCTTCGGTGTCTTCAGTTCGCTACCTGGACGCTTCCGTTTTCCATTAAATCGTGAGTGTCTTTTGTAATCCCCAACTCATCTCCACTGATCCATGCTAGTCAATCATCTTGTTTTAAAACAGACACATCAGCTAAAGCAATTAAAACTTATTGGAAATTTCTCGTTGACGTGATGTTTTCAGATTAAAAGGTCAGACCAATGATAGGAAGATAGGAAAAGAATCTTTTGTTATGAAGGAAATGATAGAATGGGATTGGTCGGTACTTGATTAATCAATAAGTAGGAAATATGGTCGAGATGAGTTTTATACCTGTCGACCATCTAATATCACTACATCATGATTAATTGAGTTGTTCTGTAATAGACTTACCTGTGAATCACTCATCACTATATTTCCATCATGTAGTAACTTGGATACCGGATGAAAAATTCATAGGAACGACTTATTGGTTGGGCTAGTCAAACGTAAACGATGTTCAACAACAAACTACAGATAAACGCATAGAATTTGTACTTTTGAACAACTATGTAAATGGAATACTTTAGTTGGTAAATAGATCGACGTTAAAATGAAGACTGTGTACATCATTTGCCAACTGTCATTGTTGTGGTCTCTTTTACCAGTGCTTGCTGACTTTCATGCTCCTTGTGTTGGCTGTCAGCTGTTTAATATCTTACAAAGAGGAAAGCCGTTCAAACAGTCACTGGTAAGGTACATTTCTTATCTGATAGTTTTATTTGGCACTGTCTTTTCAAGGCAAAATGCTATGGGTACATCCTGTAATTATGGTGGTAGGATTCTAGTCATTAAGCTGAAATACTGGGGTGTACTGAAATTTGATATATTTGACATAATTGATTTTTTTTTGTTATAAACTAAGAGTGGAATACAGAATGTCCCTATGGAAATCAACCAAAAGGTGAATGTGTCATCTAACAACGTTTCAACGAACATACAAAAAACAGAAATATATTCAAAAATTTTACTTAAAGGGGCAGTTTCGCCATCCGTTTGATCGATCTTACCTCACTCTCAAAAACGAAATTTTGGGCTAAACTATAAGATAATTAGTAATAGCTTACCATCGAATGAATCGCGAGTGTTTGTCTATTCTTGAAACTCTGCCATTTATAGAAAAGAAAATGAAATTTATTGTTTGAGATATATTTGAAGAGGCTATGCGATTTTCGTTCAGTTCTAGTATTTACATATTCAAGACCCACACCCATTCGCCGAAAATGGTGAACAGTAGCATTTAAATAAAAGCCTTATCCGTGACTTCTAACCATGGGTTGCCCGAAATTCCATTATGAAGTTACATTCAGATTAAATGAATATATAACAAAGTAATAATGTTTCGATGAAATGTTATAGAGAAAAGTAATTACATAGAAATTCCAAAGATAATGGTATTAATTAGAAGGGGATGAAACAAGTTAATTGTATGTCAAACAGGTCGATTCCGCTACTAATTGACTCGCGGGTGACATTCATTTCCATGTATGGAATTTTACGTCTAATGGCTCCTCAACTTAGTTAGAGTTTAACGCTCTTACAATATTTTCTTTCAATACTGTTTCGATATTAATATGATTGAAATGACCGGGCTAAGGCTACAGGATATGAACATTTAATTCATCACGCTAAGTGAAAAAATAATTTTGATCAGATCCCGAGTCCCCACTGATAGGCCTGGCCTGCCTACCATCATGAACCTTAACGACAAAGACCCAAAACCACATATAATGAAAAAAAAAAAATAAAAAAATAAAATTTAAGCTTTAATAAAAATGTAGAATCTATTGACATAATGATAGTAATCTTAAGTATTTCAAAACTAAATTTTCAAATCAAATTTAGAATTAATGTACAAATTAAAACAAATATATCCAAGCAAGTACCATCATTTTGAAAGACAAAAAGTCGGTTTAAGGGTTGCACAACCTCACTTAATTTCCATTCCCTAATCATATGTTTCTATGTAGAAAAGGTAGAATTTGTCCAAAACCAGCATATGGATATTAACTCATCCTCTGAAAGTATGATTTGAGATTTACCAAGTCTAAATGGAATCAGTATAAAATATAAACAAGATAATACGCAAGGAAAATAAGTGAAATTAATTTGATTCATTAGTTCTATGTTACATAATGTAGAGATGAAAACAACTTTTAATCTTATAGATTGCTAACTGGCATTCTATAACGAACAAATGCACAATGGTGTATAGTTTAGACACATCACACTGCATTACATAGCATCTGTAAATTCAAAATGTTTTGTGAAAAGATTGAAGTATTGTAATTGGATGGAATTTCTGACACTTCCAAATTTGGATTGTATATGCTTCGCGAGTGTATGGACTCTAGGCTCACATTGAAAAGGCGTGGTTTGCAATGAGTTATTTGTAATGTGTTTTAGCATATTCTTTTTGAAAATCCAAATAACATCGGGTTGATAAGACACTCTTGAGAACCGACATCTTGTGTTTTAATTTTATTTGAACTTCAACAGCATTTTATAGTCCGGCAGATATTATAAATTAAATCTGTAGTAGCTCCGATTCTGCAATAATTGCTGTGCAACATTACAGCCCAATTCGGCAAGTTTGTTTCTTCTTTAGTCAATGAGACAAATTAGGTTGTCCCTATAAAGTTTCTTTATCCTTTTTATAGTAGCATACCAAATAACTTTCTTTTCTTGCGTGTTATGAAAGATTAAAAATATGAATAATACAGTCACGAAACTCAAAGAAAAAGACGAACAAGAATTTCTGTAAGTGTTAATTTAAATATTATATATTTCAGCAGAAGATATTATCACGGGAGAAACAAGGGCGATAATGAATTAATTTCCGCTTGAAAAACACTGAAATATAGATAAAAAGACAAACGAAAATATATATTTAAATGTAGAAATAACGTGGTCATAATCATTAAAACCATTATTAATGCGATAAAGTATTCTCGTGTATTATTCTGTCTGGCTTATTATTGGTGTGTAGTTGTATGTACAAGTAAGTTAGGTCACCAGACAATGCAACATACACCCACTGGCAGCTATCGTTAATGATAAAGAGATTTTTGTAACTAAAATACGAATTTTCTCATATTCAAGATCGTTATAATGAATTTGAAGTTCATAAAGTTCGATTCAAAACTTCTATCACGTCTACAATTTAAATTTGGTAGATTTAACGTCCAAAACGTTTTATTCGAGTTTTACCTAGAACCTGGTCTAATAGATATATATTAGCATACCCGGTTTTATCAAGTCCAGATAAACACAGTGTTGTATCCATGCTAAATTTACGTTTCTTTTAGGTCAAGGACAACAACTCTAAAACCATTCATCCGATTCTTACTAAAATCGAACGTGACTGAGATCTCAATAATATGTGCACACTAAGTTTCAGTAAGATTGGCAATCGTACATACAGACCAAATTTCATGCCTTATTATTAAGTCAAGGGTAACAACTCTAAAGCCGTTCAATCGATTTATACCAAATTCGAACTTGACCGAGATCTCATCTATATATTATAATTAATTGCTGGGAATCAATAGACGTTTTGGGTATATTGCAATTTGTTGCGTTGTCAAATGTATTCTACGTTTTATAATCTAGCTTCAATCATTTGCAAAAAAAGAAATCATAAGGCAATTTCTTTGTTAGTCTTAATTGAAGAATCGTGTTTTGTATATGCACCTGCAGTTTACAATATATTGCTATAAATTATATGTAAGATTATACTTACAATGGTAGCACAGTTAGTACTTTACAATCATGTTTAAAACACAAAAGGGGTTAATCCAAACATACTGACAATATATTGGTAGCAGTTTATGAACTGTTCACATGAAGAGGTATATCATTCCTAAATGACAAAGTATTCATAATGAAAATAGTATTAGAAGTCTAGAATAGTAATCATTCGTGAGTGGTGGCCTCGCCAAATCAAACCATTTCCAGGCCATGTATATCTGTTCCAATGTGACCGCCATGTATGAGATTTTAATACAGGACAACGATAGAAGGAATGTAACCTACTTCTACGCACTAATTATTAATTGCCCGATTAAAGTTCTCAATTATAAAATAGATGATTATTTATGATGTACGAGAACTGTGTTAATGGTTATGACATACTTCAGTAAATATATTATCATTTTGTCTGAGTCCAGTAAAAAAAAAAGTAAATTTTTAATTTTGCACAAAGGATACTTCAAAACTTTTGATACACTAAGCGTTTACCTTTTGTACTTTATAGATATTAGTCAATAGTAAACAACACTTTCCTGCAGTTATCTTGATTTTTAATATTTTCATAAAAAAACAGTAAACTTTTACGAGCAAATATGTTTTAGTGGCATAGAAATACTCCAGACAGGACTCGGTAGATAAGTTACTTGTCAAATGATGTTTGCCAGGTCTGTTTTGGATTGAATGAATTCATGAGTTTGAATGAGCATCAATTGTTATTACTGTGTACGATGTTTTGTTTTCTATGTGCAATGTTTTTGAGGTTTCAACCAATCAATAAGAAGTTAAATTATCACCACAATATCCTACTAATTTACCTGAAGAATAGATCATTATTATTTAATATGTCGATAAAACTTAGTATTATATAAATAGAGAAGCCAAGTATGTTTTATAAGACCCTTGGGAATAACATAAAGCTTTTAGAAAACGTATTAAGTGCTATATGTATGAGACGACTGACATATTACTCAGTATAGAAAATCTTTAACAGAAATAACTTTCTTCAATATTTACTTGAAAGTTAGATATAGCACGCTAAAATAAAAGAATAAATTTGATGTAAAATTTATGCAAATAATCGGATGAACCCCGGTCAGAGACGACACTTAAATCTGATCACTTGGGTACATAGAAATTACTCTAGAAAAAATAACTCGGTCCTTTATTACTGTAGTGGGATATTTGTTTTTTATTATAGGGTTAACGTAAAATACGTAGGTTTATTTCAAGTTGATAATGTGTGGTCAGGATCAATTGATTACAAGAAATATGATTTGATCTGGTACTTCATTTTATTATCTATGACTTGATTCTCAAACTAAATTAAATATTATATAGGCTATGTCAAAATTGTATAACATCTGAAGTTAGTAAAGTTCATCTTTCTTTATATTTATCTATTTTTTAAAGGAATAGTTCCTCTTAGAAGCACATCAAACTGGCAGGATAGTGAATATGTGAGATTCTATGATTACATAATCATCTGGTGCTTGAGTGACGCAACCTCTGGTTTAAGTCAACAACTCCTAGTCCTTGTTATTATCCGAGGAGAAATGAAAATATCTCGAAAAGTTACATCTAAAACTGTGATTAGAAGACACGAAAACTTATTGAGTAATAACTAAAAGGAAATGAAGAAATATATTGTATAAACAATGTTTCTACTTGATTTTCTTTCAGAGCACAAGGAAAATAATTCAGTATTTTGAATTGCCTTCAAAAGAGTGTTATGAAATGTGTTATTATGGGAAGTAAAAACCATCGATTTTTTGTCATGCAATATTTTCTTTTTTGTAAGAATTCACGTAAATTTGTTTTGTCATTGTTATTCGAGAATGAAATTCCCAAAGAAATTGTAAACAATCCGTATTTTCAAGTGGAATTCGATAATACAAGTTATCTTGTAAGACATTGATTTCAGAACAGTGGAGATTTTTATAACGGTTTTAATAACGAAGAGATTCCCAGAAGGAACTGCGGTGAACTTCTACAGGTTTGACCTCATTTGAGTTGCAGACATAATACCTTCGGGGCATATTGACAGTCGTTAGTTAGTTTTGATTTAAACATGGCATGGTCTTTCCTTTGCACATACTGACACGTCATTGTACCTGCTCCTTCTACTAGTCTGTGTCCGCACTAACTGTCATGCTGAAAGGATTCTCGTGAACTTTTCTTCTTAGAATGGGCATAGACTTAAAAGTTAAAATTAAAGTCTCCAGCTTAAAGAGTACACCATCAATTGTACTCACCTGATGCCATGACTAAGGAAAGTAATTTCTATATAACACGATATATCCATTAAACTAAGTAATTATTGAAAAATGCTTTTAACACCAGTTAGTTTATTCAATGCAATTCCATAATTAACTCCTATTTGGCTAATTAGGTCGGATTCCAATGATTATTCGGTTGGAAAGAGGTACGAGAGTACAAATTCATAAGAAACACCAATTGATCATACAGAAACGTCATTGCAACGAACAATAGGTATTACAAAAGAGTATTTTCATTTTTATACGCCCAGGTATATTGTCGTCGCCCCTGTCCGTCGGTCTGTCGGCCCGTCGGTCCGTTAACATTTGTTGTAGACACAATTTAAGCTACAATTTTCAATTGATTTTAATGAAACTTGGTGTGAGCATTGGAATTGATAAGACGGCGGTCAAGTTTGAATTTGACAATTTTTCGATGAACGGTTTTTTAGTTATGGCCCCTGCCTCAATATTTGTTGTAGACACAATAGAAGCTACAATTTTCAATGGATTTTAATGAAACTTGGCGTGAGCATTGAAATTGATAAGACGGTAGTCAAGTTCGAATTTGACGATTTTTTTATGAACTTTTTTTGAGTTATTGCCCTTGACTTAGTAAATTTGCGTCAAAATTTTATTGTGGGTGCAACAGAGGATACAATTTTCAATGGATTTTGATGAAACTTGGTATGAGCATTGGAATTGATTAGACCTCAATCAAGTTTGAATTTGACAATTTTTCAATGAACGGTTTTGAGTTATTGCCCTTGCCTTAGTAAAATTGCGTCAAAATTCTATTGTGGTTGCAATAAGAAGCTTTAAATTTTCAAAGGATTTTTATGGACCTTGGTGTTAGAATTGAAAAGACAGTAGTCAAGTTTGAATTTGACGACTTTTTAATGAATGGTTTTTAGTTATTGCCCTTGACTCGTAAAATTGTGTCAAAAATTTCCAAAGAAGCTACAATTTTTTGAAAGATTTGATGAAACTTGGTATAAGTATTGAAAAAGATGAGATGGTGGTCAAGTTTGAATTTGACGATTTTTCGATATGACAGTTTTGAGTTTTTGCCATTGGTTTCAATAATCAGTAAATGTTTTTTGAGTTATTGCCCAATATATTATTCAAATTCAAGGCTGCCAGTGGGTGTATGTTACCTTGCCTGGCAAGCTATCTTTTGTTTGTGTGAACTCTGGGCATCCTTTTTCAACAGTTCACATTAAGAAATAGCTACATACACCCATAGTTTTACATAAACCTTTGTTATCGAGTGACTAGTGTGAAAAATGTTATGTAAATGATGTTACGTATATTATTCAGTTCGCTGATAAGAAGAAGGCCTTCATTGTTGTATTAAATCTCCATAAAATGACAAAGGTCATTAAAATAGAGAAGTGATTATACCACAGTGATTTTAATGGTTTTGTCGATGACCGACTAGACTAGTGTAATATCATATAAACATTGTATCTTCGTAGAAGTTCATTATAGATACATTCTTAATAGAATCCGTTCTTATCTTTACAAAATGAAAATGAAATTAATGGAGTTTTACGTCCTACTCTTCTGCACCTTATGGGCTAATGAAGACGGGCAACGCCATGTAGTGTGCAATGAGGGAAATTTTGCCAGGACAGCGGCATTAGCCTACTCTTTTTGCGATTTCGAACTGTCGAGGGATCTTTTACGTGCACGGGGCCTCGGTTTATTGTCCCATCCGAACGACTAGACGCTTTTTCCATGTCAGTCCCTCCGACCTGCATCACTGACAAGGGGAAACCGGGCTGAAAAATCCGAAAGTTCATCTCGACCTTTGCCGGGATTGAACCCTGGACCTTCAGGTTAGCGAGCAAGCGTCTAACCTACTGAGCCACCGCGGCTCCCTCTTGTCTTTACAACATAATAACCGCACCACAAGTTAACCTATAACCAACTCTGATCGAAATATGTTGACAAACGGGGACCCCGTCTGCAGGCAAGATTAGTTCTCAATGAGGGTGGGGTCCGTGACCAATGTTGAATTATTGATACAGTAAAAATGTGAAAAATTGAATAGACGAGATGCAAGTCTCGACACAATGCCAACATATTTACCTCTTCTTAACCTATCGATAATTACGTACTAGACACCACTTCGTATAAACATTAGTGAATCAGTAAGTTGCCAAAAGCTGAAAACAATATTTTTCTTAACTGAATTTTGCGAGAAATCTGCGATATGAGTTTAATTCACAATACAAGTTTAAAGTTTCAATACGAAACAATGTGTTTGACGTCATTCGTTCTATAGAAAATGGCTCCAAGATATCAATTTACGTATTCCCTTGTTATTCAGGGATAATTATTATCCATTTAGAATAAACCTGCTAAAATTATTAATACAAGTTGGATAGTTAGTGTTTTATAAACAATTCAATATTTTATAGTAAAATAATCATACACACATTAACTATTAACAGTTAATTCAATAACAGTGCGTGATTATCAATACGTTATTGTTCAATAGTGCTTTGATAGTATATTAGCATATTATCAAGAACGGTATGGAATATTGCAATCCTATGTTAATGTATATAAACATTATGAACTTAGTACAACATTAAACTTCAAACGAATCATAGGAACCCTGATAATTAATATTTTCTAATTGCGCATTCAATTCTTTAAGGTTGCACTTGTTACTAATATCACATACTTAAATGATCACGTCATGGTACGTTCTCGAGGTATACGTACTTCTCTTCTTCGTTGGAAAACCAGTTTCTGATTGTTGTAAAACGTTATTTGATTGTTAGGTTTAAGAAAAATCTCTAAATAAAAACATTTTTGAACATGATCAAGTCAAATATGGCAAATTCAATATTGACATTGTGGACTTTTCTACCTTCTTACTTGGTACATTTCGTTAGAATTGATATTGATGATCCCTAAAAAATATTTAGCTGTTAAATAATGGGATATTGCACAGTCGTGTACACGAAAGGCAATTGTTTAATGCTTTTAAGTGGCTGTTATTCTCGATCTAATGGCTTATTTCAATTTAAATACTTTCCTTTAAAAGGATATTTCGGATTTCTCTTAAATTATTGACTCTACTCGGTCATTTTAAGAACTAAGTCACACCCATTATAAGGAATATCTTGATTAAGCCCTAGGTCAGACATTGTGAGCTGATAGGCTTTTCAATTGATATATTTCGTCACTTACTTATATGTTAATTATATCAATATATAGCCCACTAGTGCTTGTACATGCAGTTGGAATTTGACGTCATTAAGCATTCTGACATGTGACGAAAGTGATTTGAGGTCATATCAAAGTTTCAAAACATATTTTGAATTATTTTTCCCCATACTATTTTGAATTATTTTCCCCATTACTGTGCGAGATTTGATCTTAATATTAAGTCATGGGTTTGATTTTGAAACGCCCTTGGTCAAGGGAGAAACTAATTAACAATATCTCCGTTAAAAACATCACCATATTTCGCCTTTAAAATGGAAATAAAAGACCATCAAAACACCACTGATATCCCGGTTGATATTATTTAAAACTGAGTTGTTTTTTTTTTATAAATTAAAATTTCTGTAAAATTTTACTATATGTCAACTGTTGTTTTATGTGTGCTAAACATAGTGCAGTGTTATTTAAAGTTTTTTTTTCTTTCTATTGTTAGGAATCTGCATCATGTCACTACCCATGTCAGTGTGCTGTCCTGGAATTACGATGTAATGAAGGTGTACGTCATATAAAAGATGGATGTAATTGTTGTTTTATGTGTGCTAGACAGAGAGGGGATCTGTGCAGTGTTAAAGATAAATGTGATTCTGATGCAGGTCTTTATTGTCACATGTCAAACAATAAAACAGGTGTATGTCAAGGTAAGTGTATTTCTACAATGTTGAATACATTGGACCTAATACTGTCCTTGATCGGACACCAACAAAATGTGCAAAATGAAATACGTCCATTACGAAATAGGTCTAGCCTGTTCTTGTCATTAAAGCAATCTTCGATATGTATTATCTTAAAATGTTATCGTCTTTATGTAATTTGATTAAGGTGCTTTCGCCAGACGAATCTATAAACTATATCGTGTTGTTCAAAAGTATCGAATAAAATTGTGCTTTACCTTATTTTATGTATTTACAAGCTAAAGTGAAGAAGCCATGTATAGTTAATGGTATAACGTATAAAGATGGCCAAGAATTTAAACCAGATTGTAAAAGAACTTGTACTTGTCAGAATGGTTTTTATGGTTGTGCTAATCGATGTCCTCAAGAAGATAAGAAACCTACAGATATGTATTGTCTGAACCCAGTTCTACTTCCTGTAGGTGGGAAGTGTTGTAAAGAATGGACTTGTGATAATAGATATGAACGTAAAGGGTGGGCTCGAGATTCTCCAATGATTCCAGAAAGTCAAAACTTAGTTCTACAGCAACCTCAAAATATCATCAGTAAGTTTATATCATTCCTTTGCCTGTCATGCAATATGCATTAATAAATTTATAAATTATTTAAGTAAACAATATACAAGCGGAATCAAAAACGAGATAAAAATATGCAGTTACTCACTGTGCTTCCATTTTTGAAGAAACAGAAATACCTGATCATTGATAAAACTTTTGAGACTAAGCAGAATAAGACGTAGTGGAAGTTCTATAGGAGGAAAGGTGAAGACAATGTGAACCTTTCGGCAATTTTAAGTTAGAGATACCGCCATCTTTTTAGGGAAGACAACATAATTATATTATTGTAGTCTGAGGCTGGTTACGAATTTTCTTCCGGGGACTACGTCATTTCCGGTGGACACTTTGTCGAATTTCGGGAATCAAGGTCGTTGGGAGAAATTTTGGAATGTCCGAAATTCGAAGTTAAAAGTATCCACGATACAGATAAAGATAGCTTGCCAGGCAAGGTAACATACGCCCACTTCAGCGATCAGAATATTCCATGTTTTTTTATTTAATCAAGGGCAATAAACCGACATCTGGAATCGCACCATTTTTAAACTTGTCCGAGATGTTATTAAGATGAATACAAAAGTTTCATTCAGATTGGATAAAAACTACAGCTTCTATTGCGTACACAAGTAAATTTTAACGTTTATTCATTTAATCAAGGGCCATAACTCATAAACCGACATCTGGCGAGATATTATCAAGATGAATACACATACCAAGTTTCATTCATATCGGATGAAAACTATAGCTTCTATTGCATACACAAAGTACATTTTAACGTTTTTTTCATTCAATCAAGGGCCATAACTCATAAATTGACATCTGGGGTCGTGCCATTTTCGAACTTGTCTGAGATATTATCAAGATGAATACACATACCAAGTTTCATTCATATCGGATGAAAACTATAGGTTCTATTGCATACACAAGTACATTTTAACGTTTTTTTCATTTAATCAAGGGCCATAACTCATAAACCGACATCTGGAATCGTGCCATTTTTGAACTTGTGTGAAATATTATCAAGATGAATACACATACCAAGTTTCATTAAAATCGGATGCAAACTATAGCTTCTATTGTGTACACAAGAAAATATTAACTTTTTTTTCATTTAATCAAGGGCGATAACTCATAAACCGACATCTGGAATCGTGCCATTTTCGAACTTGTCCGAGATCAAGATGAATACACATACCAAGTTTCATTAAAATCGGATGCAAACTATAGCTTCTATTGTGTACACAAGTAAATATTAACGTTTTTTTTTCATTTAATCAAGGGCGATAACTCATAAACCGACATCTGGAATCGTGCCATTTTCGAACTTGTCCGAGATATTATCAAGATGAATACACATACCAAGTTTCATTCAAATCAGATAAAAACTACAGCTTCTATTGCGTACACAAGTAAATTTTAACGTTTTTTCATTTAATCAAGTGCCATAAGTCATTAACCGACATCTTGGATTGTGCCATTTTCGAACTTGTCCGAGATATTATCAAGATGAATACACAACCAAGTTTCATTCAAATCGGATAAAAACTCTGGCCTGTATCGCGTACACAAGTAATTGTTGACGGACGGACCGACGGACGGACAGGGGTGATGGCAAAATACGTCCACATTTTCATGTGGGCGTATAAAAAGGCTAGAAGTCCTCTATGATATAGCATAAAGCCTTATGTAAATCGGACGATCTAATCACAAGTATGAACACTTGAAAAATAAAGTACGTGCAATTTACAATAATTTATAATTTTTTTAGAGCCTTCAACAATGAAACCCAGAGTAGAGTACATGAAAACAAAATGTCCTCTACCACCTTCGAATTGGAGTGCCTGCTCAGAATCCTGTGGTGTGGGTACTTCAGTTAGAATTGTATCAGATAAGTTTTGTAAACCGCATCAAGAACGTAGAGTTTGTTATTTGAGACCATGTATAAAGGAACTAAGAACATACGTAAGTATCTCAGAACAATATTTGTAGTGTAAAGGGAAGTAATAGAAATATTTTTTCATCCACCCTTAACTTGTTGCATTAACAGTTAATAAAACACTTGATATTCTCCAGTTTGAATCACATCTTGGTTTTTGTGTACCTTTAGATTTTATCTGTAGCAAACTAAACTTCCTAAACATGTTTTAAGTTGGCAAGGAGTCTGGTATTTCATTGCACCTACACCGCTCAATTCTCTATTAACTCTGGATTGAATATTGTATTGGTTTGATTTTTGAATTATTAATGAAAAATCAGGCTTGCTACGTATGCTATAACATGCATAATTATTCCATTCTACAAATGGGAAGGGCTTGATTTATCTAGTATTTGATTAGCTACTAATTATTACCTTTGATCTATTTTAGGGTAGGAAAAAATGTACTCCGACAACAAGGGGAGGCATTCGACAAAGAATACAATATCAAGATTGTCGGAGTGTCAAACAATATAATTTGAAATTCTGTACGAATTGTAAGAAAAATCATTGTTGTTATCCACATAAAACAAGGACAAGACTGGTGGAGTTCGAATGTCACGGCGGACGAAGGGAAATTATGAATTTTATGTGGATTAAAAAATGTCGTTGTGACCATGAGTGTTATAAACCAGAAACAAGAAAAAGACATTGGGTTAACCATAAGAAACATTGAGCAATAATATTAATTGTTACTTGTTGGCACTTAATACAGCACTGCAATGCTAATTATATATTTCTAATTTCTCTGGGTTATCAGAATGACTTAGTAACTTCTTGCACTCCCAAGCAAAAAGTGTTTTTTTTCTGACAATATTGTTTATATTAACTATTTGACTATTTTTTGTCATAGATATTGTTCTGTTATTTGTATCTACGAATCATAAAACCGCATTACAATTTGTGGTTACCTGTCAAAGTGGTGTTTGTCTTGACACGATTTGTGTATGATTCTTTTAACTTTTATACAGGACACCCCTTTCATATTATGGAGTCTTTTGTCTTAAATATTATTTGTTAGTCTTGTGTAGAAAATACACGTTTTCTATCATCGAGCGATACTGATATGTATGCATTGGTTAAATTTGGTTATAAACCGTTCTGTTCCATATTATCAAATCTTAGTTTATAATGGGTAGTTGTAGTTACATGTTGTTATGGAATAAATTGTTATCGTTTTCCTTATTTAACATGCAATCTTCAAAGACGCAATAATTTCCTCAGGGTTAAAGACAGTTCGAAAGTACTTTCTTCTAGTGGTTCATCTCCACCAATCATTAAGAACAGTCAAGAAATGGTACAAGATACCTTACCGAAATCACCAGGCAGAGACAACTACTATTGTTATGTTATTTTAAAGCCTAAGTCCTACTTGGATTTGCGATGATCCACAAAGAAAAAAAAAGGACAATCGCAATTGCATATTATGCAGACTGTTCGGCGTGCCACTGCGATGTTTGACATCAGAAGTCTTTCAATGGATCACAACACCTGTTATATGATATGCATTAACGATGATTAGTCTGGAAGAGAGCAAAAGCATCTGCAAAGCTACGTCGACAAATATTTGCCTGTATCTCGGCGGAACGCGTACGATCCCCTAACATTTTGCCATAATATCTGCGACGTAAAGGTGAGGTATTATCGTACAACCACTTACATGTCACCGTTTTTGAACACGGAAATTTGTAGTGAGTTGTGTAAGTCTTGGAATAAAACAGTCTTTAAGGGCAAGAAAAATTGATATCTCCTATGGCCTCTTTCTGCATTTCTACCACTAGTATTAAATTTTCTTAGTCATCAAACGACAATCTTCTTTGGATCCTACCTAGTGATCTATACTTCATGTTTTTATCCACTGTGATTTATCTATTTTCAGGTTGTGAAGAAGTCTTCGATACAAGGTTTGATGAATTCTTTGACCATGAACCCTACAGATATGCTGGAGTTTCAATCGCCAACCTACAGAACTTAGTGGATGATGGTAAATCTTCGTTGCCCGCAAAAATTTGGATTACCCAACCCGAATTTACGAAAAACTGAAATCGTTCATTGTTGAAGATGCTACTAGAACTGGTTTCCCCATCCATCTTTCTTCTGTTTTTTAAATGCTACCGGAGTTAAAGCGAGAGAAAAGATGTTGCTAGAATTTTCGACAATCTTCGTTTTTCCTTTAAATTTTAGAACCGATTATGGTTGACCCAAAAAAAAATTTTTTGGGGCAACCCCGTCTAAGATGGTTTTTCCTTATCTTTTAACCTTTTAAAAACTAAATTGGTTTTTGGGGAAGAATTTACCATTTTTTTGGTTTTTTTAAAAGTCCAAAAACGAGGAAAAATTTTGGGAAATTTTCCCCAAACTTCCCATTCATTTAATTAAAACAGGGGAAAATTCCCCTATTTCAAAAAAAAGGTTCCTAAATCATTCATTAATTTTTTGAAAAAACCAAAAAAACAACTTTTGTTTCAATATTAAAAAGTTTAGATTCAACCTTTTTTAAGTTCCCCTTTAAAAATTAACCCTTGGGGAAGTATTTTTTTGGGGAGAAAATTTTTCCCCCCCTTCTCCAAACAAAATTCCAACTCCAAAATAAAAAGACAAATTAAACAAGGGACAAAAATTTCATGTAAAATTTAAAAAAAAAAAATCCTTTTTTAAATTCCAAAATTAAAAAAATTTAAAAATATAATTAAAAAAATATAAAAATTTTAATCCAAAACTCCCCAAAATTTAAACTTTACTTGTTTTGATAAATTTTAAAATTTAACCAAAGGTTTTTTTTTCAAAAATTTTTTCCTTCCCCAAAAAAATTTAAAAGGAAATTGGGAAAATTTTTCCCCCCGAATTTTAAAAAACATTTTTGGGAATTTTTTTATTTATTTTTGCTAAAGTTTTGGGAAAGTTATAAAAACAATGGCCCCTTAATTTTTTTTTCCAAAAATTTTTTAAAAAATTTTTTTATTTTAAAAAAAATTTAAAAATCTTTATTTCAAAATTTTTAATTTTTTAAACCAAAGGCCCTAAATATCTATTTCTTTTAAAACCCACAAAAACCCTTATATTTGGTAAATCTTTTTTAAAAACTCCATACCCCCAAAAATTTTCGGAAAACCAACTAAAAAAACCCTTTTTAAGATGCTAAAAACGGTTTTTTCCCATGGAATTTTTTCCTTTTTTTAAAATTTTCTACCAAATTAAAAAAGAAAAATGTTCTTTTAAAAACATTTTTTTTAAAAAAAACCTTCGTGGCTTTTGGGGGGGGGGACCCAAACCATTCAGCCAAACTGTTTGTTTTTTTTTTACAAAAGTAAAAATTACCCTTTTAAAAGTTTTTTTTTTAATTGGAACGATTTGGGCTCGATTCAAGGGGGAACTGCCCAAAAGCAGCCAAGGACTACCAAAACCAGAATTTTGAATGTCAACTTCACAAAATAATTGACAGGGTTGAAGACAGTTTGAAATTACTTTCTTCTCGTGGTAATTCTTCGCCAACCCGTAACGAGAACTCGACCAGTATTAACACGTAACTCTCTTAAAGTTCTCGAAGAATGGTATGAATGTCATCTGGACCATCCCTATCCAACAGCTTCACAAATAGAATGGTTAGCACAAGTTTCCAACCTAAACACAGAACAAGTCAAGAAATGGTTCGGAAATAAAAGAAGTCGTTCCAAGAACACGAGATCCCTGACCGAAATAGCCAAGGTGAAACGAAGACAGAGACTGATGAAGAGACATTGATTATTTATTGTTATTTATTACTGTTTATTGTTATGGTTATCACTGCCAATAAAAATCAATTCCTGATATCAAAATTTTTCTTTCATTCAGTTGTAGTCAAGGACTACCATAAACAGAATTCCGAAGGATGAAAAGGCACGATCTCAGTATAAGAATGTTGACGAATTCTGCTCGAAAATCTATAATCAAACGTTAGCCTTCGTGGGAAAGGGTGGTGATTAATTGAATTTCAAAGAATTCCCAAAACTGTTGTATCGAATGTGTCCCAGGCATGTAACTATCATATCAGTCCTCAAAGGGTTTTTTCCATTATATAAATACATGTACAATAAATGTAATGACTTCTATAAAACTTGAATCAATTCAGTATTATCATGAATCGTGTATGCATAGTATTTATTAGTATTAAACAATAGATCTGAAACTCTCCATTTATCACAAAGACACCGAGTTTTTATTTTGTCAGCATTTTCGTCCAAGAATTATTTGGACTATTTTTTTGTCAGTCGATAGAATCGGAACTCTATTTTTTAAAGTTATTTCGATGCTCGACTGTTGCGCAACGATATCACTCCGTTAGCGTGATTGATACCATAGTTCCATCTAACGGGGTTGAGATTTGTGTTTCATGGTATTTTCGTGAACGTGTTTGTGTTATCGTCTAATTATATCGCAAATGCCTATAATAGCGGAAACAATTATAAATGTATACTATTTTGAAAGAGTCAAAAAGTTACAGGAATTCTTCATGTTTGATGAATATAATATCGCCCAATTTCAAACGAAAGAGCCGACTTCTATGAAACGTGATAATACCTTATGAAACCACAAAACTAATCCTGAGTGGTTAATCATTGATTTATTTAATCACCTACCTGTATTCCATTTAATTATCAGGGATCAAAGATTGCGATGATGAGAATTGATCAAAAATATAATCATGTTTAAATCCATTGAACCCGATTAGTAATCATAATTGAAACATATAAATAATGATTAACTCCAATATGACATCATATTCTCAAACTGTCACTTGTCTCTCAGATAAATATCATCTCAACTATGGCTACTGTTTTTCAAAATGTGTCTTCGTTGCCCGCAGGAAACTATGAAGTATTGGGATTTGGTCCGCAATCCTCAGAAGGTAATTACATGTAGCAATTTCTTGATAATATATGGTTGGGCTTAAAAGGGGTTTTTTTTTTTTTTTTTTTGGAAGATTTTAAAAGCTTTTAAAACCCCCAAAGGGTTTTGAGCCTTTTAAACCCAAAAAAAATTTTTAAAAACTTCGTGGTTTTTTTCCCTGTAATTTTCTTTTTCAGGTTGGAAGAAGTTTGTAAATTTGAAATTTTTGACCAAAAACCCTCAGAATGCTGGAGTTTAATCGCCCAATAAGAACATGGATGATGGTAAACTGTCTTCACAAGATACCACCGATTTACAACAACTAAATTTCAGTTGAAGATGTACTCCTGGTTTTTTCCCCAGTCACTCGCCGTTTAAAGTACCTTTTAAAACGAAGAAAAAAGGTAGAATCATTGACAAACTTCCGCTTACCCAAAAAAACCGAATCACGCAACAGAATTTTGGACTACAATTCCAAAAAAGACAGGGTTTAAGACATTTTAAATTCTTTTTTGTTAAATTTTAACGTAAGAGAACTGCCAATTTAAAAATTTTTAAATTCTGAAAATGGGTTTTCATTCCCTTATCCCAAACTTACAAAAAAAACAAATTTCCCCCAAAAAGAAAAGCAAGAAAATTTTAAAAAAAAAAAATGTTGCACGAGATCCCTGACCGAAATAGCCAAGGTGAAACGAAGACAGAGACTGCTGAAGAGACATTGATTATTTATTGCTATTTATTGTTATTTATTACTGTTTATTGTTATGGTTATCACTGCCAATAAAAATCAATTCCTGATATCAAATTGTTCTTTCATTCAGTTGTAGTCAAGGACTACCATAAACAGAATTCCGAAGGATGAAAAGGCACGATCTCAGTATAAGAATGTTGACGAATTCTGCTCGAAAATCTATAATCAAACGTTAGCCTTCGTGGAAGGATGGTGATTAATGTGAATTTCAAAGAATTCCCAAAACTGTTGTATCGAATGTGTCCCAGGCATGTAACTATCATATCAGTCCTCAAAGCTTTTTACCATTATATAAATACATGTACAATAAATGTAATGACTTCTATAAAACTTGAATCAATTCAGTATTATCATGAATCGTGTGTGCATAGTATTTATTAGTATTAAACAATAGATCTGAAACTCTCCATTTATCACAAAGACACCGAGTATACTTATTTTGTCAGCATTTTCGTCCAAGAATTATGTGGACTATTTTTTTGTCAGTCGATAGAATCGGAACTCTATTTTTTAAAGTTATTTCGATGCTCGACTGTTGCGCAACGATATCACTCCGTTAGCGTGATTGATACCATAGTTCCATCTAACGGGGTTGAGATTTGTGTTTCATGGTATTTTCGTGAACGTGTTTGTGTTATCGTCTAATTATATCGCAAATGCCTATAATAGCGGAAACAATTATAAATGTATACTATTTTGAAAGAGTCAAAAAGTTACAGGAATTCTTCATGTTTGATGAATATAATATCGCCCAATTTCAAACGAAAGAGCCGACTTCTATGAAACGTGATAATACCTTATGAAACCACAAAACTAATCACTGAGTGGTTAATCATTGATTTATTTAATCACCTACCTGTATTCCATTTAATTATCAGGGATCAAAGATTGCGATGATGAGAATTGATCAAAAATATAATCATGTTTAAATCCATTGAACCCGATTAGTAATCATAATTGAAACATATAAATAATGATTAACTCCAATATGACATCATATTCTCAAACTGTCACTTGTCTCTCAGATAAATATCATCTCAACTATGGCTACTGTTTTTCAAAATGTGTCTTCGTTGCCCGCAGGAAACTATGAAGTATTGGGATTTGGTCCGCAATCCTCAGAAGGTAATTACATGTAGCAATTTCTTGATAATATATGTGCTAAAGTGGAACGATTAGCTATCTAGTGAGCTAACTTATTTTTTTTATCCACTGTAATTTATCTATTTTATCGTGAAGAACTCGATACCATCGACTTTACAGAACTACAGATATGCTGAAATCGATACAAATTGTGGATGAAGAATGTCTTAACTCGAAACTGATTTCAACACTGAACATGTCATTTTGATGCTTAACTGTGTTTCCTGAAATGCTACCGGAGTTAAAGCGAGAGAAAAGATGTTGCTAGAATCATTCGACAATCTTCGTGCGCTGTACCCAGAACCGATCATGCAACTGTCTTGTTCGTACAAGTATTACTCAGCAAGTATTGAGATGGAACGATTGGACTCGATTCAGGGTGAACTGTCAAATGCAGCCAAGGACTACCAAAACCAGAATTTTGACTATCTCCGAATCAACTCTCTTTCTAAATACAGATCCTAAATTCTTTCCTTTCATCTATACTTTCACTTTCACTCTCTGGTCTAATAAGAATCATGTTACCAAACTTCTAAATGATGAATTAATTTACCGATTTTGCAAAAATTTTAACAGTCTCTAACTTTCTTCTTTCTCTTTTCAGCACTATTAGGTAAGATCTTTTCATTTGGCTTGTGTTTTTCTCATCTACAGTTAGTTGATGATTATTGTTTACTTTTATTTTCCTACCTAGTTTATTATTTGATTTGTGTTTTCTTATGTCTACAGAAAGTAGATTGTCTAAGTCTCTCTTCATTTAGATTTAAAAAAAAAATTTTTTTTCTTCTCTGTTATCTATGTTTATATGTATGTATTTACAGGAATTCTTCATGTTTGATGAATATAATATCGCCCAATTTCAAACGAAAGAGCCGACTTCTATGAAACGTGATAATACCTTATGAAACCACAAAACTAATCACTGAGTGGTTAATCATTGATTTATTTAATCACCTACCTGTATTCCATTTAATTATCAGGGATCAAAGATTGCGATGATGAGAATTGATCAAAAATATAATCATGTTTAAATCCATTGAACCCGATTAGTAATCATAATTGAAACATATAAATAATGATTAGCTCCAATATGACATCATATTCTCAAACTGTCACTTGTCTCTCAGATAAATATCATCTCAACTATGGCTACTGTTTTTCAAAATGTGTCTTCGTTGCCCGCAGGAAACTATGAAGTATTGGGATTTGGTCGAATCCTCAGAAGGTAATTATCATGTAGCAATTTCTTGATAATATATGTGCTAAAGTGGAACGATTAGCTATCTAGTGAGCTAACTTAATTTTTTTTATCCACTGTAATTTATCTATTTTCAGGTTGTGAAGAAGTCTTCGATACAAGGTTTGATGAATTCTTTGACCAAGAACCCTACAGATATGCTGGAGTTTCAATCGCCAACCTACAGAACTTAGTGGATGATGGTAAATCTGTCGTTCACAACTCGATACCACCGATTTACGAACAACTGAAATCGTTCATTGTTGAAGATGCTACTCGAACTGGTTTCCCCATGTCACTCTTGTCTTCTGTTTCAAATGCTACCGGAGTTAAAGCGAGAGAAAAGATGTTGCTAGAATCATTCGACAATCTTCGTGCGCTGTACCCAGAACCGATCATGCAACTGTCTTGTTCGTACAAGTATTACTCAGCAAGTATTGAGATGGAACGATTGGACTCGATTCAGGGTGAACTGTCAAATGCAGCCAAGGACTACCAAAACCAGAATTTTGACTATCTCCGAATCAACTCTCTTTCTAAATACAGATCCTAAATTCTTTCCTTTCATCTATACTTTCACTTTCACTCTCTGGTCTAATAAGAATCATGTTACCAAACTTCTAAATGATGAATTAATTTACCGATTTTGCAAAAATTGTAACAGTCTCTAACTTTCTTCTTTCTCTTTTCAGCACTATTAGGTAAGATCTTTTCATTTGGCTTGTGTTTTTCTCATCTACAGTTAGTTGATGATTATTGTTTACTTTTATTTTCCTACCTAGTTTATTATTTGATTTGTGTTTTCTTATGTCTACAGAAAGTAGATTGTCTAAGTCTCTCTTCATTTAGATTTAAAAAAAATTTTTTTTTTCTTCTCTGTTATCTATGTTTATATGTATGTATTTACAGGAATTCTTCATGTTTGATGAATATAATATCGCCCAATTTCAAACGAAAGAGCCGACTTCTATGAAACGTGATAATACCTTATGAAACCACAAAACTAATCACTGAGTGGTTAATCATTGATTTATTTAATCACCTACCTGTATTCCATTTAATTATCAGGGATCAAAGATTGTGATGATGAGAATTGATCAAAAATATAATCATGTTTAAATCCATTGAACCCGATTAGTAATCATAATTGAAACATATAAATAATGATTAGCTCCAATATGACATCATATTCTCAAACTGTCACTTGTCTCTCAGATAAATATCATCTCAACTATGGCTACTGTTTTTCAAAATGTGTCTTCGTTGCCGCAGGAAACTTGAAGTATTGGGATTTGGTCGAATCCTCAGAAGGTAATTAATGTAGCAATTTCTTGATAATATATGTGCTAAAGTGGAACGATTAGCTATCTAGTGAGCTAACTTAATTTTTTTATCCACTGTAATTTATCTAAATTTCAGTGTAAGAATTTCGAACAAGTTTATGAATTCTTTGAAAAAACCCCCGAATCTGAGTTTCACGCCATGAAATTATTGGGTGTAATCTGTGTTCAAATGTACCCGATTTTGAACAAGAAAGCATGTAATGCTAGAATTTCCCCTGTCACTCTTCTTCGCAAAGTACCAAACAAAAAAACCGAATCATTGCAACTTCTTGTTCCCCTCAGCAAGTTTTTCGTCAAGTATTATGAGAATTTTGGGAAAGATTGGACTCGATTCAGGGTGAACTGTCAAATGCAGCCAAGGACTACCAAAACCAGAATTTTGACTATCTCCGAATCAACTCTCTTTCTAAATACAGATCCTAAATTCTTTCCTTTCATCTATACTTTCACTTTCACTCTCGGTCTAATAAGAATCATGTTACCAAACTTCTAAATGATGAATTAATTTACCGATTTTGCAAAAATTTTAACAGTCTCTAACTTTCTTCTTTCTTTTTCAGCACTATTAGGTAAGATCTTTTCATTTGGCTTGTGTTTTTCTCATCTACAGTTAGTTGATGATTATTGTTTACTTTTATTTTCCTACCTAGTTTATTATTTGATTTGTGTTTTCTTATGTCTACAGAAAGTAGATTGTCTTAGTCTCTCTTCATTTAGATTTAAAAAAAAATTTTTTTTTCTTCTCTGTTATCTTGTTTATATGTATGTATTTACATTTTTTTCGTAAAATAAAACTCAAAATTTTCTCATTGATTACTTAACAACTTTCATAATGAAAAAAAAAATTTCCCTCGGATTAAAATTTATTTTTTTGGAAAAAATTTGAAAATAATTACCCAATTAAACAAATTTTAAATTCTGAAAAAATATTTAAAATGACCCCCCCCATAAAGTACTCATATTTTCATATTTTTTAAAATGTATTTTTTTTAGATAAATAATTAAAATGTTTTCTGAAAAAAAAATTTCCCTGCCCCCCACTAAGAGTATAAATTTTAATTTTTAAAA